>CP139507.1:394270704-395723204 GCA_021014915.2 Artemisia tridentata subsp. tridentata
ACAACTGGTAAGAATTCCTTTTTGTCTGCTACAAAGTTAGCAAATCTGAATGATTTTGGTTAAAAGTTCATACTAGTAGGGATAACCAAAATAGTTGGGCTGTGATCAGAGATGATGTAAGGAAGGAACACAACATGAGCATTTGAGTACTCCCTTAGAAACACTTCATTAATCATCACTCTGTCCAGCCTTTTCAGGATTCCAGTAGTGTTCCCACTCCTTATCTTGTGAAGATTTTTAGTCCAGGTTAAAAAGAGGCCAATACTACACAAGTCTTCTATTTCAACTTTGTTAATACATTCCTGGAATTCATGCATGTCCATGGTCATTGTAGAACCACCACTTGAATGGTCATTAGGCTGAAGAGTGACATTCAAGTCCCCTGATAAGCACCAAGGGAAACCATTTGTAATAGACTTATCCCTACATAATTAAGTACTTCCATAGCTCCTTTCTTTCTACCCCTGTGTTAGCAGCATACACAAAGGTATTGAAACACTTAATTTTGGACTGCACTGCTTCTATCACACTAAAAATTGATTGGTTGGTGATGTGAATGACATTACTGGAATTTGAACTATACTATTTTCCCAACCAAGAGCTATTTTGCAACGCTTTATACACTACTGCATATTAGACACCCAATCCCATCTATCAAAAACCTTATCACATACTTTCATAAGCTTTTTACTCTTCTATTGTGTTTCCAATATCGCACAAATACTTAGCTTTTCATTCCTAATCAAATCCATAACTTCCTTCTGTTTATCAGTTGTATTCATTCCTCTTATATCAGATGGCTACCAATCATGAACTCTTGCTTATTCATTTCTTAAAAGAAGTATGCTATTCCATAAAAGAAGGAAACCGTAATAGGTAAAAGAAGTTTATTAAAAGAGGAGGTTTATTTCATGTGAATCAGTGAATGTTGCAACGGGGTTTAAATGTCTTTTTCATAGGAAAATTTTATGAAAGATATTGCACAATGGGAGATGATTAGCGCACATGAAGTTTTGAGTTGCACTCTCTAATATACAAACAGTTGAAGCGTAATATATAAACATTACAACTATTTAATGCACAGGTTGAAATGTCACAATCAAAAAGTTGAGTGTGCAAATTGTTGGAAAATTAGTGCACTTGAGGGATCAATTCACACCTGGTAATGGGCTTGGAGGTACGGAGTGTACACCCATCAGGTCCCTGTTTACCCTGACTCAATTAGTGGTTTGTGGTTCTGCTGCTAGTGTTATTAATGATTCTGCTGCTAGTGTTAATAATGCTACTGCTGAAGCAGAAGTTCCTACTGCTAGTACTATAATAGTACTGCTAGGCTGATAGGCATAGATTCTGCTGCTAGGCAGAGATTCTACTGCTGGTAATGCAGGAAAGAATTTGTAACTACTTTGACCTATTTATGGGAAGTTTCAAATTCGTAATTAAGACCATTATTATTATTATCTGGTCTTGTAACCACTATGGCTAGAATTGAGGAGTATTATGAGGAGATTAATTGGCCAATTAATACTCATAATTCCTCTTGACTAGGTTTGAGTAATCTCTAATTTAAATAGAGATCATCCATCCGCATGAGAAAGATACAGAAAACATAAACACTTGAAAGCATATTGGTTCTTGGTTTGTGCTTAAAACAAGAACATCACTTGGTCTTATCCCATAGAGATATTCGTGCAACCCAGGCATAGGGTCGAATAGTTTCTATTGGAAAGTGATAACACGATTTCAAGTGAATATCCGATATCATTGATTATTTTTACCCTGTTCTGGGAACACATCAGACACACCTCCAACTCTAACAATCAATAGAAACTATTTAGTGATAATCAATGGCTGCTGCTATGAGGCATATGGCTGCTAACTTTTCCAAATTGGAAAAGTTTGAAGGTATCGATTTTAGAAGATGGCAAAAGAAGATGCACTTCTTGTTGTCAAGCATGAATGTGGTGTATGTTCTGAGCACTTCCATTCCTGAGGATCATGGGGATGATGCTACTGTGGAACAAATAAGGAATAGAAGCAAATGGGAGAATGATGATTACGTCTGCAGAGGATTAATTCTCAATGGTATGTCTGATTCTCTATTTGATCTTTATCAGAATGTTGAATCTTTCCAAGAACTATGGGATTCCTTGGAAGCCAAATACATGGCTGAGGATGCATCAAGTAAGAAGTTCCTTGTAAGTAATTTTAACAATTACAAAATGGTCGACTCTAGACCTGTCATGGAACAATACAATGAACTTCTTAGTATACTTGGTCGATTCACACAACACAAGATGAACATGGATGAGGCTATTTCAGTCTCTTGTATCATTGATAAATTACCTCCTTCTTGGAAAGATTTCAAGCATATGCTTAAACATAAGAAGGAGGAATTAACTCTTGTTGAGTTGGGCAGTCATTTGCGCATTGAGGAATCACTCAAAGCACAAGATAGTGACAAGCCAAAGAGTAGCAATGCTACTGGTCCATCAGTTGTCAATATGGTGGAGCATAACAACTTCTCCAAGAACAATGACAACAAGGGCAAACGTAAACATCAGGATAACACCAAAACTGATCTTAACAAGAAGCCAAAAGCTACTTGTTGGAAGTGTGGTAAAACTGGACACTTCAGGAAGGATTGTAAAGGTGTTAAAATTGGCAATAAAGCCAATGGATCAGGCACAAGTGGATCAGGGAATGGTAATACCAATTCTCTAAAAGTTCAGAATATATTTGATAAGTCTTTTGAGATTTATTATGTTACATATATATCTGAAGTGTACTTTGTGCAGGATGATGATGTTGCGTGGTGGGTTGACTCTGGAGCAACAATTCATGTGTGTAAAGACAGAAGCTGGTTCAAGACCTATGAGTCAATGAATGATGGTTCTATTCTTCATATGGGAAATGAGTCAACTGCCCTGGTGCATGGAAGAGGATGTGTGGATTTAAGATTTAGTTCTGGAAAGATTGTTTCTTTATTTAATGTTTTACATGTTCCTGATATTAGAAAGAATTTGGTTTCTAGTAGTATTTTGAATAATTGTGGTTATAAACAAGTGATTGAATCTGATAAGTTTGTTTTGTCTAAACATGGTGTGTTTATTGGTTTTGGTTATTTGTGTAATCAAATGTTCAGGCTTAACATTGTTCATGATATTGTTAATTCTGCTTTTATGTCAATCTCTAAATTAAATGATTCAACCTTGTGGCATGCTAGACTTAGCCATGTACATTTTAAGAGAATGCAAGATATGTCCAAGGATGGGTTAATTCCAGCCTTTGATATGGACATTGAAAAGTGTAAAACTTGTATGATGAACAAAATAACTAAGAAACCATTTCAAAGTGTAAAACGTGAAACTAAAGTGTTGGAACTGATTCATAGTGATTGATGCGCGTGATGTGTCGTTGCGGTTTAGCAGTTTTAATGCCTACTCAAGTTTTAAATTTATATTTAGCCGACTTATCAATAACACACACACTTAACGAGCAGTGTACCCGGTCAGTATGAAGATAATGGTAAGTAGAGTGTCGATCACTAAGAGTGGAACGTATTATCTCGTTATTCTAATCAGTATTTTAATATCCTAACGCAAGGGGGTTTCAGCCTGAGAGACTGGCACGGTTTGTTGCAATTAAATAATAAAATAAACCAATAGGCACGAATCAGCAAGTAGCACACACGTACACAGATAGATACTTGAGACAATAAGAGGGCTGTCCTTATGATTAAGTAGATTGTCACTTGTTTTATTGATAGCTTTATATGAAGTGTATGTAGTTAACCCTTTCTCGTTGGTCCTATTCTTATCGGCGAGCAAACCCTTAATGATTACTTATGTCTAAAAGTTATTCCTAAGTGATCAGTTTAGAAACAACCGTGGGAGCCACATTATGTCCCGCAGTCAAATGCCCGCAAGCCACTAATAAACACAGAGGTTATCAATGCACTAATAAGTAGTAACCAAAGACATCAACATATAAACTTTAATTGATGGGAAAGCAAGTATTAAAGGGAGTGCAATCTTTCGTTGTCACATTACACAAGCCACCAATCCTGATGAATTAAAGTTTGCTAACACAATAAAACAAAACTACTTAATGAATTAAACACATGCAGCACCTTCTTACAGCTCTTGTATCTTTGATTTGGGTGTGTCTTGTGCTGCCTCCTTGACTGAATTCGTCCTTTGTTCCTCCTGTTTGGTCTTCGGTTTTAGGGTTTTTTTGGAACTTGTAATTCGTCTGGTCTACGGGGTATTTATAGTTTCTGTCTGAGGGAAGATGCGGCGCATCTACTAAGTAGATGCGGCGCATGTACTTAACTTCGCGTGGGGTCCAAGATTATAATATTCAGGAATATTCGTACACCGCCAGAAGATGCGGCGTAACTCCATGATTAGATGCGGCGCATGTCCTCTTGTATCTTGGATCGTATCTGGTGATATCATGATAGAGATGCGGCGCATGTCGAGAGTGAGATGCGGCGCATCTGGAGCAGAATTGACTTGATCTTGTCCATGTCAGTAGACTTTCACTTTATGCACGTTTTGCTCCATTATTAGTCCAAAATCGCTAAGTTTCACCAAATGCTTGTTTTTACCTGAGAATTACAAAAGTAAACAATTAAGTATCAATCCTCATACATAATATAGTAAAACAAGTCAAATTAATAGGATAAATGATAGTAATAAAATGTACTTATTTGAGTTCATCAAATATCCCCCCACTTGAACTTTACTTGTCCCCAAGTAAACCTTAGAATTTCTTTTATGAAAATGTATCCTAAAAGATGTTAGGATTTATTTTTATATTTAAGCATGTATTCGTTTATTTCATAATCACACAACTAAACACTTAACGAATTAGAAGTAAAATAAAATAAGTCGATAAAAGCAAATCTAATCGTTTAACTGTCCAGTCGCGACGAATATTCTATCATAAGCTTGGCAAGTATACACATCTCCACCACTAAAGCTAAGGAGTAACAAGTCTAAAGCGGTAAAAAGGGTTTTTAGGCTTAAGGGTTAATTATTCTCTTTCACTATCGATCTCAAATTCCAGAAAAGGCGACAAAATCACAAATACATGATCGAATCCACGAACACGATACTTGCAATTGCTCAAATCCTTAACTCGAATAGGCTAAAGATAGGTCCAAACTTCACCAATAATAATATATCAAAAAGGGCGACAAAATCATAAATACATAGCCGAATCCACGACTACGATACTTAAGATTGCTCAAATCCCCAATCTCAATAAATCAAAGGTTCGGTTGGATAAAGAATAATAAAGGGCATGGATAACATTTGGGATATAAATTGGTGTAAAAATAAAAATAAACAAAACAAATAAATTAAAATCCTAAGTGTGGTTAATCACTATCCCAACCATCCCATGAATAGGACTCATATCATCGAATAACTCACGCTTTAACACTTGAAACACACGCTTTAGGTAGACACGAATTATACTCAACAAGGTCTTAATCAAAGAATAAACCTTAATTGGCGTTCCCATAACTTCCAATTCCCATTCAATCCATAGATATAGTACAACAAATAGTGGTGATATCGACCACTTACATAACTTTACATAAGTTGGTTAAAACAAACATCCAACTCTTCTTTCTTTCTTTTCTTTTCTTATTTTTTTTCGATTTTTTTTTTTTTTTTTTTTTTTTTTTTTTTTTTTTTTTTTATTATTAAAGATAAACATAGATGTGTAAAATTTCACCACATCACTATAACTTTCTTTCCGGATAATTTTTCCATACTTTTCATGACTTCAGAAATAATGGTAATAGTGAAAGTAGTAAACACACGAAAAATAAACTCCAAAATATACAATATTTACTTTCACTCCAATTGCATTGTGCAATTTCCCGACCTAACCAAAGATAATGAATTACGCACACGAACACAGGTAATGTAAGGAAACACACTTTGCCTATAGCAATTAACCAACCACGGATTCTAATCTATAGGGTAGGCTAAGGTGTAAGGGTGTAACGAAACATTTTAAACATAGGTGTAAGAAACGAAAGGAATGGCTCTGAGTGTTTTTCTAGGGGTATCTTACTCTAAAAATGAGAGTAACAAAAGGGTTTATACGGGGGTTAACTAACCAGTGTAGTTAGCTAATAACACATAACATATAAAGGCTATTTGGGTGTAATCCTAGAATTTTACCAAGTTAGACAAGTCATTCCAATTATATAAATAATACTCATTATGGTGGTCTCGAATAGTATACAAGCCAAGTTCTAAAGTTTACAAGTCACCGGCACACTCATAGATTTGTGAATTTTGAAAAATCAAAATTTTTGAAAATAACGTCATGTGTGCAGTTATGCAACTTAGATCTTAAACAAAAACATGCTAAATTTTTTTTTAAGTTTGATATATTAAGCACATTTTAAGCATAATTTTTGAAAAAGTTTAGGACAAGTAATTGTTAAGTGTTCTAATTCTCCAATCCCCCCACTTAAGTTAAACAACGTCCTCGTTGTTTGTATAGAAGGTTAAAAACTGGAAAATAAAAGAATTAGAACAGGAAAACTCCCCTGAGATTTGCTCGGTATGATCCTCCATTAGTATAAGAGCAAAAATCAACTTCTTGTGGATTAGAACGTTAAAGCTTCATACTTGATGTATCCACAGGAAATCCAGGAAACTATAATACCACCAATACTTTAAAACACACCTAAGATAAGAAAGGTTCAACTTGCATAATATATTAGTAGTTAGGAAAAAATAAAACTTAAAAATTAAAACTGAAAATCATCAGGTCAGTCGATGCGCCGTATCTTATTGAAGAAGATACGCCGTATCGAGCCTGGAATAAATACGGATCAGAATAAAGATGCGCCGCATCCTTAACCAGGGATGCGCCGCATTAAAATAAACTGATAAATAGTTTTAAAGTTGAAAATAAAAATGCAGAAAAATAAAATAAGATATGACCATTGCAGGAGATGCGTCGCATCTCAGAATTGAGATGCGCCGTATCCTCATGCGGCCTGGACTGAAAATAAAACAAAGTAAAGGATAGGATGCGTCGCATCTGTTTAAGCAGATACGGCGCATGTAGTAACCAAACAGACTGATAACAGTCTGTTGTAAAATGACTCGTTCCAAGGTTTAATCTCATACGTCCTCTCGTACTCTCATGCTGAACTTAATGCCAGTCTTCATCAAACATAACAAGAAATATAAACTGAAACATTAAATAAACATAAGAATAACGATTAGTACAATCCAAAAGGTAATAATAATGTGCGGAACAATGTCTATGAAATCAAAAGAGCAAGGTCATGGGTGAGTGTGGTCGTCTGGATGGGTCCCGGAAGTGCTGGCTCCATCAGTCCTCTGGCGGACTCTGCGCTCGTATGCACGTGTCACTCCCGCAACCTCAGTACCATCTGGACGAACGTGTGTAATACCCTGCTGCTCTAGTAGTCTGCTCACACTCATGACCACCCACTCTGAGTCTCTCCTCAGGGCTCTCAACTCTCCCTCGACTGCCTCAAGTCTCTGACCAATGGTGCGTGGGGGTACTGGTGCCTGTGGCACCTCCTCGTCGGCAGGAGCAGCAGCCGGAGGTTCCTGAGGTCCTCCCTGCTCCGCCTCTGGCCCTGCAGCTCTGGCGGGCCCTAATGCTGCCCAAAAGTGGCCTCCCGCAGCAACCTGGCAGATCCCGAGTCTAACCAAATAGTCCCTATCGATAACCGGGAGACGGGCCACAATAACCTCCAGCCCTGCTGGGATCTCTGCTCCAATAACTCCAAAATGGCGGGCCAGCCTCGAAACAAAATGCCTGCCAGTCATCTGGCTCCTCCGATCTCTCCCTGCAGCAGATCGGTGTAGGTAGTGCGCTAAAAAGTGGGGGATGTTCACCGACATCCCCTCATCCATACTCCTCAAGAGGAAGAGGTCCAGAGTGGTCACCTTCTCAGGTGACTGAACCCTCCCAGCGATGGTGAGTGCAATCAAACGGTGGCATAGCCGCCTCATCGGCTCTCTGATCAATGTGTAGGATGGGGTGGAAGTAACGATGTCACCCATCGAAGAAATCCTAACCCAGTAGTCACTGAATACCCCTCTGTCAGGGAAAACCCGTAAACTCTCAGCCCAATACCTGGCAAACCCGGCAGATCCAAGCTCCTCCTCAGTGTGTAGCCCCATGGCCAAAATAAACTGCCTCATCGACATCTGCCTATGCACACCTCCTAACCTAAACACCAGTGTGTCAGCTGTATCAATCTCTATATCCGTCTCCCTGTAATGAATCGTGCTAAAGAACTCCAGCATAAGCTCCCTAATCAGAGGCTCGTCAATCCTAAATAGTCTCTCCCAAGCACTAGACCTAAACACTGCCTCCTCATCATCTCCAACAACTACCATCTCCATCCGATCCTGTAAGCTAGCAGCTGCATGTCCACCACCGATCAATCCCACATCGTCAAAATTCAAAACCTGGACTCTGAATATTTTCTTGAAGTAAATCGAGTCAAGCCTATGCAAGTAATCCTCTAGAGCAGCAGGAGTAAGTCCCATGTTTTCAAATTGTAGCCACTGATGCCTTAGTGTGACCTCTGGTAATGCCATCTGAAATAGATATTCACAGTCAGTAAACAGTCTGCAAAATAGGTAGATACGGCGCATCTGATTTAATCAGTGCGGCGTATCTATATAAGGTATAAGAGATGCGGTGCAAGACAATAGATACGGCGTATGTAGATGCGTCGTATCTAGATTAATCAATACGGCGTATCTAGAATTTTATCAATTTTGAAATAGGTCGTTACGCCGCATTAATCAACCTAGATGCGCCGCATCTAAAAGCATATCAGTATAAAATAAAGGGTTAGGCACGTTTTTCAAGAATCCGTATCCGTGACGTAAACTCCTGCATTATATCACAGACCAAATTTACTGAATTGTTCCTATCAAAAACTTCTATCACACTTTCCCTCTAAAATTTAAAAACAATCACCCAAAACCCTATTTTTCGTTCGATTTAATTAGTGCCAAATTCGATGCCCAATTCTAAAATTAACTTAGGGGAAACAATCAATGCCAAGTTCTAATCATATCCCTATATCGTTTAAGCCCTAATCGAATTGGTCATATAAACCCTAATTTATAATTAAACGAAATTAAATCAAAATAGAATAAATTACCTTAATTGTATGATCGGGTGAACGATTATAGATCGGATTAAAGGAGGGTTTAAGAAAGATGATCGGATTTCGAGTATAATTTTAGTGCGTGTTCTTAACTGTGTGTGTTTATGCGGCGCATTCCCGTCGTATTTATAGGGCGACACGATGCGCCGTATTAGAAAATTGGGATGCGCCGTATCTATTTAATTTCGTTGACTAGTCAATAAGTCCTAGTTGGTCAGGGATACGGCGCTTTGGATATTTAGATCCGCCGTATCTCTATGTTAGTTGACGAAATTTAAATGAAGAACGTACCTTGGCCTCCGCAACACAGTTCCTTATACATCAAATTTGGGTTAAACGGCACACCATATAGATGAATTCAAAATAAGAGCAATAGGCATAAACGTTTCATTAATAATTGTAATCTTATTGTTTAGTGGATAAGGATTTATTCCGAGGTTAGGAACAAATATCGTTTTTGAGCATACAAAATTAAGATTACGATTTGAATCAGATGTATAATATGGATAATAAAACTGAGATCATAGTGTAGAGAACTTTCCTTTGGGCAGTTGAATTATCGTAGAGTTTACCTGGGATTCTATTTCAAGAATTTAAGAAGTTCAATGTTACCAGTACTGAGTTTTCCTCCACTCTTGTCGTCTTATGTTCGGTCACTTCAGCTAGCGTCTCTTGGTTTGGTTCAGAATGTAGTCCTTCTTGGTGATGCTCGAGTCATCATTTATCCTGAAAATAAACAACTTGCACACGAGAGTAGCGGACCGATCAAAGTAAATATCAAAAATCAACTATATTTATCAAATTATATTCGTCGTATTAACAAAAGTTAATGCGCCGTATTTTCGTTACGTTTAAAAATAAAAGATTTTTGATTCAGTAAGATGCGCCGTATCGACAGAGATCGATACGCCGTATCTGTTTAATAATTCGCAAACTGTTTTTAATTAAAATAATAGATACGCCGTATCTGCGGAAGCAGATGCGTCGTATGGCGTTAACGTTTAGAAATTTTTTTTATTAAAAACAGATACGCCGTATCTGCAAAAGCAGATGCGTCGTATTACTTTATCGCTTAGAAAAATTTTCTTATTAAAAACAGATACGCTGTATCTTGGGGAAAAGATGCGTCGTATCGAATTAATTAAACGCGTTGTATTAAAAAAAAATTAAACGCAATACGCCGTATCTGAGAGATCAGATGCGTCGTATCGTTTGATTTAGCACAGTACAACGATAGCAGAACAGAAAAATACGAAAAATAAAAACAAAAAATTAAACACACAAACAAAAACAAAAATAAACACACAAAAATAAAAAGAAAACAATTAACACACAATACAACAAATATGCAAAATAGTACAATGATGCAATTAATCTAATAAAAAGAAAAACCTAATTAAAATACTAATCAAATTAACAGATAATAACAATTCACTCCCCGGCAACGGCGCCAAAAACTTGATGCGCGTGATGTGTCGTTGCGGTTTAGCAGTTTTAATGCCTACTCAAGTTTTAAATTTATATTTAGCCGACTTATCAATAACACACACACTTAACGAGCAGTGTACCCAGTCAGTATGAAGATAATGGTAAGTAGAGTGTCGATCACTAAGAGTGGAACGTATTATCTCGTTATTCTAATCAGTATTTTAATATCCTAACGCAAGGGGGTTTCAGCCTGAGAGACTGGCACGGTTTGTTGCAATTAAATAATAAAATAAACCAATAGGCACGAATCAGCAAGTAGCACACACGTACACAGATAGATACTTGAGACAATAAGAGGGCTGTCCTTATGATTAAGTAGATTGTCACTTGTTTTATTGATAGCTTTATATGAAGTGTATGTAGTTAACCCTTTCTCGTTGGTCCTATTCTTATCGGCGAGTAAACCCTTAATGATTACTTATGTCTAAAAGTTATTCCTAAGTGATCAGTTTAGAAACAACCGTGGGAGCCACATTATGTCCCGCAGTCAAATGCCCGCAAGCCACTAATAAACACAGAGGTTATCAATGCACTAATAAGTAGTAACCAAAGACATCAACATATAAACTTTAATTGATGGGAAAGCAAGTATTAAAGGGAGTGCAATCTTTCGTTGTCACATTACACAAGCCACCAATCCTGATGAATTAAAGTTTGCTAACACAATAAAACAAAACTACTTAATGAATTAAACACATGCAGCACCTTCTTACAGCTCTTGTATCTTTGATTTGGGTGTGTCTTGTGCTGCCTCCTTGACTGAATTCGTCCTTTGTTCCTCCTGTTTGGTCTTCGGTTTTAGGGTTTTTTTGGAACTTGTAATTCGTCTGGTCTACGGGGTATTTATAGTTTCTGTCTGAGGGAAGATGCGGCGCATCTACTAAGTAGATGCGGCGCATGTACTTAACTTCGCGTGGGGTCCAAGATTATAATATTCAGGAATATTCGTACACCGCCAGAAGATGCGGCGTAACTCCATGATTAGATGCGGCGCATGTCCTCTTGTATCTTGGATCGTATCTGGTGATATCATGATAGAGATGCGGCGCATGTCGAGAGTGAGATGCGGCGCATCTGGAGCAGAATTGACTTGATCTTGTCCATGTCAGTAGACTTTCACTTTATGCACGTTTTGCTCCATTATTAGTCCAAAATCGCTAAGTTTCACCAAATGCTTGTTTTTACCTGAGAATTACAAAAGTAAACAATTAAGTATCAATCCTCATACATAATATAGTAAAACAAGTCAAATTAATAGGATAAATGATAGTAATAAAATGTACTTATTTGAGTTCATCAGTGATTTATGTGATCTTCATGCTACTCCCTCTTTGGGGAATAAGAAATACTTTGTGACCTTTATTGATGATGCTTCTAGGTTTTGTTATGTTTATTTATTACATACTAAGGATGAAACATTAGATAAATTTAAAGAATTTAAAACTGAGGTTGAATTGCAACAAGAGTCCCTGATCAAGAGATTAAGGACTGATAGGGGAGGTGAGTACATGGATACTCTATATTTTCAGTCTGTTGGTATAATCCATGAGACTACTGCTCCCTATACTCCTCAGCAAAATGGTATTTCTGAAAGGAAAAACAGGGTGCTAAAGGAGATGGTTAATTCCATGTTGTCCTATTCAGGGCTGAGTCAAGGGTTCTGGGGTGAAGCTATGTTGACAGCTTGTTATTTATTAAATAGGGTTCCCAATAAAAGGAACAAGATAACCCCTTATGAAATCTGGACTAAAAGAAAACCCAACCTGAACTTTCTCAGGGTTTGGGGTTGTAGGGCTGTTGTAAGACTCCCTGATCCAAAGCTAAAGACTTTGGGTGAAAGAGGCATTGAATGCATCTTTGTTGGATATGCTGAGCATTCCAAAGCATATAGGTTCTATGTTATTGAACCTAATGAATCTGTTTCAATTAACTCAATAATTGAATCAAGGGATGCAATTTTTGATGAGAATAGATTCTCATCAGTCCCTAGACCAAGTCATAGGATTCCTAATGGAACTAATGATATTGGTGTATCAAAGGTCTCTAATGAGGTCCCTGATGAGGTTGTGGTTCAACAACCTGAACCTGAGCTCAGAAAGAGCAATAGGGTCAGGACTCCAAAGTCATTTGGACCTGAGTTTCAATTATATTTAATTGAAGGAACAAGGGATGAGGTCTCTGACCAATAATCCTATTGCTTCATTGTTGAGGATGATCTCAAAACATTTGAAGAAGCAATGTAGTCTCAGGATGTTGCTTTCTGGAAAGAAGCAATAAATGATGAAATGGATTCCATCATGGGCAACAACACTTGGGTGTTGGCTGATCTACCACCTGGTTGCAAACCTTTGGGTTGCAAATGGATTTTCAAAAGGAAAATGAAGGTAGATGGAACTATTGAAAAGTTCAAGGCAAGACTAGTCATTCAAGGCTTTAAACAAAAGTAAGGGATATATTATTTTGATACTTATCCCCTGTGGCTCGTATGAGTACCATAAGATTGCTAATTGCTTTGGCATCGATTCACAATCTGATTATTCATCAGATGGATGTGAAGACAGCTTTCTTGAATGATGAATTAGATGAGGAGGTTTATATGAACCAACCTGAGGGCTTCATCATGCCTGACAATGAGAACAAGGTGTGTAAACTAATTAAGTCCTTATATGGACTCAAGCAGGCACCTAAGCAATGGCATCAAAAATTTGATGAAGTGGTTTTGTCTAGTGGTTATTTACTTAACCAGTCTGACAAATGTATATATAGCAAATTTGATGAATCTGGTAAAGGAGTCATCATTTGTCTATATGTTGATGACATGTTGATCTTTGGAACTGACCAAACTTGACCTGACAAAGGAATTTTTGTCATCAAAGTTCTTCATGAAGGATATGGGGGAGGCTGATGTTATCCTTGGTATAAGGATTAAACATGAAAGTAACAAGATTTCTATATCTCAGTCTCATTACATTGAGAAGGTGTTGAGGAAATTTAATTACTTTGATTGTACTCCAGTGAGTACTCCTATGGATACAAGTGAGAAGCTCATGCCTAATACTGGTAAGGCTGTATCTCAACTTGAGTATTCTAGGGTGATTGGCTGTCTAATGTATGCCATGACTTGTACAAGACCTGATATTGCATTTGCTGTGGGAAAATTGAGCAGGTATACTAGTAATCCTAGTGCTCATCATTGGCAAGCAATTCAGAAGGTACTGAAGTATTTGAAGAGAACTATGGATTATAGTCTCTCATATACTGGTTATCCTTCAGTAGTAGAAGGATACACTGATGCAAGTTGGATCAGTAACACTGAAGACAATTCGTCTACAAGTGGCTGGGTATTCCTACTTGGTGGAGGTGCAATTTCTTGGGCATCCAAGAAGCAAACTTGCATCACCAGTTCAACAATGGAATCTGAATTTGTGGCCTTAGCAGCTGCTGGTAAAGAAGCTGAATGGTTGAAAAACTTGCTTCCTGAGATTCCATTGTGGCCTAAACCTATAGCACCTATTTCTATCCGTTGTGATAGTGCTGCTACATTGGCAAAGGCTTATAGCCAGATGTACAATGAGAAGTCTAGACACTTAGGTGTCAGGCATAGCATGATTCGTGAGCTTATCATGAATGAGGTGGTATCTATAGAATTTGTTAGATCTCAACAAAACTTAGCTGATCACTTGACGAAGGGTTTGGCTAGAGACTTGGTTTTAAAGTCTGCTAAAGGGATGGGTTTAAAGTCCAGCTTAGTCGCTGAATGCTAAGACACCCAACTCCCTCCTGAGGAAACTTGGGAGTTGAGTTCAATGTGGAAAGCTGAACATTTAGTGGACTGGAGCACATGTTTTATTATCATCCCAAGGTTGTGCTCAGAACCTGCTGAAAAGGAGGATGAAGTCTTTACTTCTCAATGGTTATTTTCTTTGAAAAAGTGCTAAGCAAGAGCATGAATAAAGAGGAACCACCTATGTAAATGTTGAAGTTTTGCCGCTTCAGGAAGCTTTGGACTTTTAGCTTTTACAACATTTATGAATTGGATATGGACATATGGCTTGTATAGTGTCAGGAGCAATTAAGTGTTTGAAACTTGTGTGTATTTTATCTTCAGGTATTCAAATGGGTTGAAGGGTTCAATTCTTAGAACACCCTGATTCTCGAATATTTGAACGTGTAATGTACTAAGATGAGAATTCAATCTTCAAGATATTTTCATTTATGCACATGTTTGTTTAATGTTTATTTTCATGCAAAGGAAGTGAACTAAATTTGGGGAGGATTGTTGGAAAATTTAGTGCACTTGAGGGATCAATTCACACCTGATAATGGGCTTGGAGGTACGGAGTGTACACCCATCAGGTCCCTGTTTACCCTGACTCAATTAGTGGTTTGTGGTTCTGCTGTTAGTGTTATTAATGATTCTGCTGCTAGTGTTAATAATGCTACTGCTGAAGCAGAAGTTCCTACTGCTAGTACTATAATAGTACTGCTAGGCTAATAGGCATAGATTCTGCTGCTAGGCAGAGATTCTACTGCTGGTAATGCAGGAAAGAATTTGTAGCTACTTTGACCTATTTATGGGAAGTTTCAAATTCGTAATTAAGACCATTATTATTATTATCTGGTCTTGTAACCACTATGGCTAGAATTGAGGAGTATTATGAGGAGATTAATTGGTCAATTAATACTCATAATTCCTCTTGACTAGGTTTGAGTAATCTCTAATTTAAATAGAGATCATCCATCCGCATGAGAAAGATACAGAAAACATAAACATTTGAAAGCATATTGGTTCTTGGTTTGTGCTTAAAACAAGAACATCACTTGGTCTTATCCCATAGAGATATTCGTGCAACCTAGGCATATGGTCGAATAGTTTCTATTGGAAAGTGATAACACGTTTTCAAGTGAATATCCGGTACCATTGATTATTTTTACTCTGTTCCGGGAACACATCAGGCACACCTCCAACTCTAACACAAATCACTTTGCACAATACACCTTTTCACAAATAAGGGATTAATAAGTGTGGTTTTTAAATTTTCATGCTTTTAAAAGACTTATGAAAAATCCATTTAAATGTTTCTTTTTACTTTCTTTCTTGTTATATCCCATAGCGGATTAAAATTTCAACATTTTTAATTATGTTTTGTTTTACGTTTTAAAAATTATGCCATTCAATTCATAATACTTCCCTTTTTAATTTGAGATCGATTTCGACATGGTTTTGGATAAAAAACCGAGGCAACCAAAATTTGTCTAAAAATCTAACGATACCCAACGATATCCTGGATAAAATGCGAATACTTCGATAACTTGACTTTTCAATTTATTTGTACAGCTTATTTAATTTATTTAGTTTTGAATATGGAACAACAATAGAAGCGGAAATAAATGACATGATATTAACAAGTTTATGTCACGTGATCTCGAATTCACTTCCCTATAAGTAGTATGGTTTTACTTCTCATTCTCATTATTATATGCTTCAATGTCTTGACATTGTAAATCTTTGTTTCACTTACTAATCTAGTGTATCCAATGCACAAATCACATCTTAGATGTAACTAATATGGCGTCTGCATGTAATAAACTTCTGAGCTACACGGTCAGATTACCAAGCTGATTTTAACCATAAGTCTTCATCACTTAACGCCACGAAGAAGAAAAACTTCATTTTTTTGTTCCATAAATCTTGATCACTCCACGCTGTGTGTATTGGAGTCCTCATTGCATGATAAGACAACATTTGGGTTTTCTCAGAGAGGCACGGTCTTGGTAACCTTGGTTTCGAAAACTCTCTCTAATGACTAATCACGAAGCACTGTTGAGACCTTGTCGTCTCTTAATTATTTTCTTTATATGTCAAAGACGATGCCTTTTGCTATCAACTTTTGGGGTCTCTATTTTTTCTTTAGAGTCCCCATGCAATGACATATTTTTTCAGCTGTAAAAGGGACTTCCTTGCAGCCTATCGGTCTCAATAATACTTGAGAGAGATATGTGGCCGAGAACCCTTTCCATGCAATTAACATGACAAGATGTGCGCAAGGAACTTAAGATTGTCATGCAAATGTATCTTTTCCCTTCTATTCTTAATCTCTTATTTACTATAGTGAATATCTACACTAAACGGATTTCATCTTTGTAAACTTTATTATTTACAATATTTATTAGGATACTTTGTAATATATCTCGATTATTAAGTATGCGAATAACTTTTTAATAGCAATGGTGTGATATTTACAAGCTCTATGAGTACGCATACAAAATTAACCTTTCAATGCTTAATAATCATATTTGTAGTTAAAATTATGAGACATCACTACTACAAAAAATCTCATAAAGACCGGTTAGAATGGCTCATGGAGAGTGGTTTAGGAACCACTCTAGGCGGGGGGGGGGGGGGGGGGGATTTCTATAACCAAAACATTTAGAAACCGGTTCCACAACCGGTTTCTAATATGAGCATCGAAACCTGTTTGCTAGTAATAACCGGTGTCTACATGCCTCTATTATAGAGTAAGGAAACCAATTTTTATATAAGAACCGGTCTTGGTGAGAATTTAAAAAAAATTGATTTTTTAGTTTTTGCAAAAAAATATAAAATTTTCATAATTCCATAATATACAACTAAAGTAAAGTGCATAAATCTTGATACATGACAATATAACCAACTACAACATATCCATGGCTTTGTTGCATGTTTTAAGTAAAACCAATATTGATCTACATCACAAGTATTATAATATGATCCTGTAGTTTTCGGCTTTTCACTGGACAACAAAATCATTAACAATCTATAACTCAAAGATAATCCTTTGTATGAATAAACCAAATAGAACCATAACATACATGGGCATATTTTGATCCATTTTCACTACAAGAAAACATAGAACAGGCGAGGAACACCACGCCGACGACTCAATGTCGTCGGCACAATACACTAAACGACAAAAAAATGACTTGACCAAGCCAAGGTTGCGTTGAATTTTTAAGTTAGTATCGTACCGACGATGTGTCGTCGGTATAATGATACAATTGTTTGACTTTTCTAAACCTGGTGAAAACCTGGGCGGGAATTTAACCCGCCAAAATTATGTCGACGACAAGTCGTCGGCACTATATACACAAAAAAATAATTGTGATTAGCGTTCGGTTAGCGATTAATTAAGAATTATTTTACCGCTAGTTTTATTATACCGACGACATGGCGTCGGTATTTATTTAAGTCAAAATTTTGACTTTTCCCGCGTGTGAATTATAGCGAATAATTGGGCGGGGTTTTTTCCCGCCTTTATGACGCCGACGACATGTCGACGGTAATATGTCCCGCCAAATTTTCCCGCCAAATTTTTACTTATATATATTGTCACAAAACACGTAAATTTTCACAAAAAAACACACATAACAATGGATGGTTTAACGCCGGAACAGGAATGGTCGAAGGCTTTATCACACGAGCTCCTGTATAATGAAATTATACTTCATTGGGGCTGGGAAATTTTTGATGAATATAGTTCTTATGCGAACTGTGCACCGTGGCAGAGAGACAAGATTCTGGAATGGTTGAGGAGAAAGCCGTACTATAGAGAGTATTTGGAAGAGCTAGATGCTGCTGAAGCTCAACGTGCTGCTGAAGCTCAAGCTGCTGCTGAAGCTCAAGCTGCTGCTGTTGGAGGTGACGATGAAGCTGAAAGCACGTTGGACCTCGACACCGAATTTGGTAATCTGGAAAATAGAGTAACAAATCTCGAAGCTACGTTTGCACGTATGAAGGAAATGAGAGCAAGGAAGGGAAAAGATGGTGCGAGTTCCAGCAAAGCGGGAAGTAGCCGCAAAAAAAAATAAACGGGTTGTTTCGTTTGATCTGTTTCGTTTGGTTGTCGAGTTGTTTAGTTTGAGTTGTTTCGTTTGGTTGTCTAGTTGTTTAGTTTGAGTTGTTTCGTTTGGTTGTCGAGTTTTTCGTTTGAGAACTCTTGCGTGTTTTAAATAAAATGTTTGCCTTCGTGTTTGTTAATTGTGATATTGTTTCTTCAAATAAGGTCATAAACCCAAACACCCTTTTGGTGCAGGAAATAAGCAATCCCAAACACCCCTGTTTGGACAGCATAAACCAAACGGCCCCTTATGGTTGAATCTTGATGGATACTTAAGTTTTCACAGCAACAACAACATCATTGGAACATTTTAAAGCGTACGAATTAAAAATATAAAGCACGTTCGACATCAGTTTTCACAACAACAACAACATTTTATTAAACAACAACAATAACACAACAAACAACAACAACGACAATAACAGCAACAACAACAATAATAGCAACAACAACAACCTACATACGAAGATTTCCCATATCACCTACCATGTCATTATAAAGGTCGTGAAATAAGGCAGCTGAATCAATTGTGTGTTTGTTTGGATGCATGTACACTTCTAGCATTTTATTGAGTACCATTATCTGGTGATTCAGTTTGATGCAGTTTGAGCACTCTGTATTTCCAGGACTCGATGTTGAAGGTCCTGCGGTGTAACGAGTTGGAGTTATGGATGGTCCTACGGAATGAGTTGGAGGCATTGAAGCTCCAAGAGAACCGGTCATTTTGGCTAGTCGTTCCTCCTTCCATAAAAAAAAAATCGCATCCATACTCCTTTGTCCCACCCTGTTAAAGAGTAAAAACTATTATTTTTAACAACTAACAAAATTATTTATATAACACACAAAAAAGTATGTAAGTGTTCACCTTTGATAAAGGACACGCATAGTATTGTTTACCACGGGAGTAAGGTTTATGCGATTCTCGCAGAATTACGTCTCCTCATTTACAAGGACAAGCAAAAGCTTCAAATTCCGCCATCTTCACCATGATAACAGTGTGTGTTTGTGGTTGTGAAGTTGTGTGGATAAGATGTTAGTATATAAGAGCAGATCTTGGTGGGAAATTTTTGGTGGGAGATTTTGGTGGGAAATTTTTGGTGGGAGATTTTGGTGGGAAATTTTTGGTGGGAAATGTTTTGTTGACAGATCATGTACAACCATATCATCTCGGATCATTCGTTTAACATCTCGTGTACAACCTTACCATCTCGGATCATTCGTTTAACATCTCGTGTAGAACCTTACCATCTCGGCTCATTCGTTTAACATCTCGTGTACAACCATATCATCTCGGATCATTCGTTTAACATCTCGTGTACAACCATATCATCTCGGATCATTCGTTTAACATCTCGTGTACAAGCTTATCATCTCGGATCATTCTTTTAACATCTCGCGTAGAACCTTATCATCTCGGATCATTCGTTTAACATCTCGTGTAGAACCTTACCATCTCGGCTCATTCGTTTAACATCTCGTGTACAACCATATCATCTCGGATCATTCGTTTAACATCTCGTGTACAACCATATCATCTCGGATCATTCGTTTAACATCTCGTGCAGAACCTTACCATCTCGGATCATTCGTTTAACATCTCGTGTAGAACCTTACCATCTCGGCTCATTCGTTTAACATCTTGTGTACAACCATATCATCTCGGATCATTCGTTTAACATCTCGTGTACAACAATATCATCTCGGATCATTCGTTTAACATCTCGTGTAGAACCTTATCATCTCGGATCATTCGTTTAACATCTCGTGTAGAACCTTACCATCTCAGCTCATTCGTTTAACATCTCGTGTACAACCATATCATCTCGGATCATTCGTTTAACATCTCGTGTAGAACCTTATCATCTCAGATCATTCGTTTAACATCTCGTGTAGAACCTTATCATCTCGGATCATTCGTTTAACATCTCGTGTAGAACCTTACCATCTCGGCTCATTCGTTTAACATCTTGTGTAGAACCTTATCATCTCGGATCATTCGTTTAACATCTCGTGTAGAACCTTACCATCTCGGCTCATTCGTTTAACATCTCGTGTACAACCATATCATCTCGGATCATTTGTTTAACATCTCGTGTACAACCATATCATCTCGGATCATTCGTTTAACATCTCGTGTACAACAATATCATCTCGGATCATTCGTTTAACATCTCGTGTAGAACCTTACCATCTCGGATCATTCGTTTAACATCTCGTGTAGAACCTTATCATCTCGGATCATTCATTTAACATCTCGTGTAGAACCTTATCATTTCGGATCATTCGTTTAACATCTCGTGTAGAACCTTACCATCTCGGCTCATTCGTTTAACATCTCGTGTACAACCATATCATCTCGGATCATTCGTTTAACATCTCGTGTACAACCATATCATCTTTCAAACTGGAACAAGATAAGCTGGAACTTTGTTGTTGAGCACGAGTTCCATAATTGCTCGGATCATTCGTTTAACATCTCGTGTATTTGTCGACTACAACTTTCAAGAAATTGTAGCAGGTAATACTCTCTCGTATTTGTCGACTCATCCGTTTAACCGATTCCTATAAACATGGTGGTTGAAAGTGAAGTGGGTCTGAGAAAATAGGCAAGTTTACGGGTCGGGTTATGGTGTTTGGGTGATATCATCGGCTCTTCTCTTTCTTCCATTATTATGTCTTCCGCCATTGTTGTACTTTTATAAGAAGTTTGTTCGAGGTGACTACTCTTTGAAGTGTGTGTAAAAGAACTAGTAAATTATATATTAACTACTTTTTTTTAAATTTTATAAAACTATTTTTTAAATATATATTTTTTTAATTTTATAAAAGTATTTATAATAAATAAAAAATTTAACTACTTATTTTTTAATTTTATAAAACTATTTTTTAAATATTTTTTTTAATTTTATAAAAGTATTTATAATAAATAAATTTTTTTAATTATATAACTGTAATACTACCGTGGACTTGTCGTCGGTAATATTACCGCCAAAATTTTCACCAAAATTCCATACGTCCCGCCAAACGAGAAACGACAAATTTTCTTTATGATCCCGACGACATGACGTCGGGACCATTAAAAGTGATAACAAAACTAGATCTCAAACACTTAGAAAAAAAAAACGCATTTACTTTTTATCCTTTCCTCAATTATTGACGTCGCCGGCGATTATACTCCACCACCACCTCCGACACCACTACCAGTACTCCACCACTACCACAGCTCCACCATCACTACACCCCACCACCTCCGACACCACAGCTCCACCTCCGACACCACCGCAGCTCCACCACCTCCTCCTCCTCCTCCTCCTCCCCCTCTCATGTTTAATTCACTCCTCAACCCCTCTTTTGTTTAATTCTTCTTCTTCCCCACTTCTTCTTCTTCTACAAAACAGGTAATTTTGATTTTTGTTAATTTTGATTTTTGTTAAATTTGTTTTTTGTTAATTTTGTTTAATTTTAGTGTTAATTTAAGTGTTAATTTTGTATTAATTTTGTTTTTTGTTAATTTTGTTTATTTTTTTTATACAGCCGAGACAGCCGAGAGCGAGAGTCGAGAGCTGAGACAGCCGAGACAGAGGTAATGTGGTCCCTTTTTTATTTTTTTTAAACTTTTGGTATCCCGACGACATGTCGCCGACAACAGTTTTTTTTTAAAACTTTTTATATACTAATGTGCTCTCTTTTAATATAGCCCAAGCCCGAGCCCGAGACCGCAGCCCGAGACTGCAGCCCGAGACCACAGCCAAGAGCCCGAGACTGCAGCCCGAGACCACAGCCAAGAGCCCGAGACCACAGCCGAGACAGTATGTTGTTATATATGTTTGTGAAATGTTGCGTGAAATGTTGCGTTTAAAAATCAGTTGGTGTAGGTGATGAGTGTCTAAATACTCATCATTTCTGTCACATTTAGACTGCAAAAACATTTAAAAACATGCAGATATGCTTCAAAATACAGGAAATATCATTTGATTGTGTTTTTATGTGTTGCAAGTGCAAAAAAGATTGAAAAAACAGGTGAAAACGAACAAAGTTTGCATAATTGGCAGAATTAGTCCCTGAAGTTTCAAAAATGGCAAAACAAGTCCCCCGGTTTTCAAAAATGGAAAATTATCTTTTATGGTCCTTGTACTATTGAAACTTGGCAAGAATGACCCTTGGAAATAGTTTTGGATTTTGGCAGCATTGGTCCTTTGATTTTCATGAAACTACAACTTTGGTCCCTAAGGTTTAAACCAAATCCAATTTCTATCCTATCTTACTAAACCCAGCTAATAAAACCAACCCAGTTACAAGCCCAACACACCCAAGCCCAATCTACACCAACCCTTGACCCGATCCATCTTTTAACTAAAACAGAAGGTTTGACCTTCGGTCAAACTCATCCCCTTCAATACCATTTACCGCCAAACCAATACCACCATCTCCACCGCCCTTATCCTGACACCACCCTCCCCCTCCTATCCCACTCACCTAACAAACCAAAAAGCAATTAATGCTTCCCTTCCACCTCCACATCTAACCAAAAATCCTTAATTGTTATAAACCTGCTTTTGATATTTTGGCGCCAAAAGCAATTTCAATGGCTAGGATGAATTACAGAGAACCAAAGGTCAAGATTTCAAGTGGGATTTGTTCAGAGTCAAGTGGGGAAGCTTTTGAAGTCAATATATATCAAAGAAGAGGCATTGGAGAAGAGTATCGTAGAATCTATGTTTTTATGATCAATTTTACTTAAACGTTTTTACTGCTTAACTTTATTACATTGTCATTTACAACTTTCAAGTGTTTTGTTACTCATTCAGTGTGTAATAAACCTTATTTACAGTACCAATTTCAGTCTATCTTTAAATTTCCATTTGTGCTTAATCGTACCTTAAATTTCAAGTCATTTTAAATATTGTTGATTATAGTTGTTTATTGGACTTCTTAGCTCACTTAAGCTCCTGACATAGCTTATATAAGCTATTAGTAACCTTAAAACAAGTTATAATCCATAAAAACAAAAATACAAAAAGAACTCAAGAAAATTTAGTGAAAAATAAAAATCAGTGAAATGATGATGAAAGCTTGGAGCAAGGTTTATACTGGATTGCCTTTGGGTTAGTAGCTTATTGGCAAGCTTATAGGTTGTTCCTTGTTCTTGGTTCTCAGTGTTAGCTTGGATACCATTTGTAAGCTTATATCTAAGTTTTTGGCATTTTACTGTATATGATCTTATTTACTACTTATCTGTGATTTATATGCTCATTGTGTGTATTTGAGTAAGATTAGTGCTTAAAAGTGCTAGTTTGATTAGTAGAATAACTTGTTGTTCACTTTCTCATATCTCACAGTCAAAATAGCATTATATAGAATCTTAAGTATTTGGTGTTTAGATTGTTGTTTCTGTGCTTAATATAGCTTATTACATCATAATATAAAGTTTGAAATCAGTGTTGAGATCTAATTTAATAAGTTGCTTTGAAAATCTAGCATAACTGTTGTAACAGGGGTGTTTGGATTTTGCTGTGTTCACTGTGACATAGGGTTCATTTGTTGTTAACTTTGTTTTAAACACATCATTTAAGGTCATAATAGCTCAGTGCAGCCATAAAATCCAGACTTTGTTTGCTAAAAAGTCAAAATAGCATTGTACTAGCTTTAAATCTGTTTACTGTTTGGCATTCAAGTTGGATTTTGCATCATATAGCTATAAGAATGTTTCATTTAGCTTAAACCAGTGTTAGAATAGCTTATTACATCATAATCAGTAGATTGGAAGCAATCAAAGTTGGATTTAGTCAACTTTTGCAAAACTGCAAAAGTCAAAAACAAGGGTTTTAACTCAGTTCTGTCATCTGATCTATGCTTGATTGTGGTTTATTTAGATAAGCTTAGGTGCTAATTTTTGGTTTATTAGTAGTTTAGATAGCTAGCTTGAAGATCATTATCTGGGATTCAACTTATCAGCTTAATAAGTAGCTTAATTCTTGTCTGCAAATATAGCCCTTTTTCTTAAACCTCCCCTGTGCACAGGATTGTAAGCTTTTTCATAAGCTTATATCTTGTTCACTAGTGGACTTTAGCTTGTGTATCTTGTTGATTTAGAAAGCCCTTCTGGCTAGCTTGCTACATGTATGCTTGTTTTTCATTTATCTGCTTATTTGGACTGCTTATCATGCTTACCATGTCTATCCAAATCACTCACTACACTGAGCAATCAGTGTAGTTGAGTCAATTTCATAAGCTAATCAAAAGCTCATCAGTAAGCTTAAGCTTGTGTGCTTTGGCTTTTTCTAAAGCTAATCCACCCATCTCAAAGGTTTAAAGCTTGTTTTTCATTTTCAAGCTTATTTAATTAGCCTGATTGTGGCTTTTTGTTTGTCCCATCTCCATGGGTATACTGAGTAATCAGTATATTCCAGTGTTTATAAGCAAAATTCTTAAGCTCAATCAGAGTTTAATAGTGGGCCCCAGTGTGAGATTCTTGGCTTTTTGGGAACCTCAATAAGCCAGCTTATTACATCCAAGCTTACTTTTGACCTCTGATCCTTTGCCCCTAGCTAAATTTGGCCTACAAAATCCTTGCAGGCCTGTTTGGTTGATAGGGTTAAGTGGATTTGCTTATTTGCTACTTTAAGCTTATTCAGTGCTTATCTTTTGTACTTTTTACTCATTCCCAGTTCCTTTAACTTATTTTCATCTTATTTCGCCTTTGTTTCCTTTTGTTTAGCTTATTTGGCCACTTATTTGAGCTTAATATCCATTTTGAGCCAAAAAGCTCTAACTGATTAGCTCATAAGCTTCCAATCTGCTTATTTTTAAGTTTTAAAATTTTTGTCTTTATTAAAGTTTGTTATTATCAGTAGTATAATAGTTTTGTAAAAGAAAAACCAAGAAAACCAAAACATAAAAAAGTGATAGCTTCTATTTAAGCCATTTGGCTTATTTTTCTGCTTTTTCATTAAGCACTTTTCATTTTTATATTTTTCATAGCTTCCTGTCACCTTAGAGTATTTATAGAAAAAGTTTTAGAATTATTACTGTTCATTTAGTATTTATTATAATTTAAAATAGTTTAAATAATTATTAAATAATAATTAATTAATAATAAATAGATAAAAAGTGTAATAAATATATTTTCGGTTTTAAAATAAGTTTTATAATATTTTAGATTTTTCTAAGTCATAATTTCACTTTTCTAGCTTTGTTTCATATTTTCTTATATTTTAGGGTATTATTAAATAGTTAAAAATAGTAATTAATTAATAATAATTAAATAAATAGTCATAAAAATAATTTTAATTTTCCAATAATTTTCTTTTATCATTTGGATTCTAAAAATATAATTTTCACATCCGTGGGATTTATATTGGTCAGAATTCACGTTTTATTTTGTACGTTTACGTAATTTTTATTTAAACGTACGTTTTTTAAGTTTTAAACGTTTCTAAGTCATTTACTTTTACGTAATCGTTCTTATAGCTTGTTTAAGTTATTTTCTTTTAAAAATTCCTTAGTTTAATCACTCATAAACCCTTTTCCTATTCAATTTCACCCGATCACAAATTCGTTCTATTACAATGTTCACACCTCGTTGGGACTTAACGACCCGGGGATACACTAAACTCCTTTGGTAAATTGTATTGTGCCCTAGATTGTTTGATTCTTGTTGACAATTTACTTGGTCAATATTAGCAGACCGTTTGGGAGCGATCAAATTTTGGCGCCGTTGCCGGGGAGGTGTGCTGCGTAGAACGCATTTGCGGTATCAGTGTTGTTGAATATACATCCATTGTATATTTACCATCCTTGTTCATATTCTCTTATATATATATATATATATATATATATATATATATATATATATATAAAACCAAAATTATCGTTAAGTTAATTCGTTTGACTGATCGATAACCAAAAATATCGTATTTCAAGTTTCCATAAACAAATAAAATCCAAAAAGAATCTTCTTACCCTTTTCTAAGTTTCCATCATTCTAAAGGATTCTTAGACTCGTCTTAGTGCATGCGCACTCGTTCTTCTAGGTCATCGAGCCCTTTTCGTGAGCTTGTAAACATACCTCGAAGACGTCGTAGACGTTCTGCTCCATCAGTCGTACCCGAGATACGTACTGATCCTAAAACTCCTGTCATCATGACAGAAGATCGTCCGATGAATGAGCTTCTCCAAGCACCCTCCGATGGGTACGGAGATGCCATTGTTGTTCCAGCCATCGTGGCTGAGAATTTTGAGCTTAAGACTGGGTTGATAAACATGGTAACCCAGCGGCAATTCTATGGTTTTGATAGGGACGATCCTCAAGATCACATTAGATGGTTTAACAAAAGCACTTGCACCATCAAATGCAAAAATGTCCCTGAGGAATCAATCAAACTTCTTCTTTTCCCGTTTTCCATCGATGGGGCAGCCCGGATTTGGCTTGACAAACAACCCCCTCGATCGATTGAAACATGGGAAGATTTGGTTCAAAAGTTCGTAAATGAATTCTTTCCTCCTTCTAAAACCACGTATCTCAAGAATGAAATCATGAAATTCTCTCAAAGGTTTGATGAACCATTTGGAGAGGCATTGGATCGTTTCAAAGAATTGCTCCGCAAATGTCCTCATCACGGTTTCACCGATTTGATGCAAATGGACACTTTCTATAATGGGTTAAACCCATCTGACCAAGATTCTCTCAATGCCTCAGCTGGAGGTAATTTTCTGAGCAAATCCACTAAGGAAGCCATTGCACTCATTGAAAATAAAGTCAAAGGTCCGCACTGCACGAGCCAGACCATATAATTCTCAGGCTAGTGCTGGTCCTTCTACTTCATCTCCCGTGAGTCAGTCTAGTACTGATACTCAGCTTGCTGAACTCACGAAGGCTATTCAATCTTTGGTTTTCAACACACAAAAGAAAGAGTCCGCTCCGCAAACTTCTCACACTGCTGAAGTCAAAAAGATAGAAGTTTGTGTTACTTGTAGTGGTCCTCACGCTTACTACAATTGTACTGCCACTGATGGCACTCCATTTGATGTTAATGCTATAGCCGGAACTTCCCATCAAGGAGGTAATCAATACCGTCCTCAATTGGAACCAAACTACCGTGCTAGCAACCAAATTGGACCACCCGGATTTCCTCCTCCCAACAATCCAAATAGGATTAATCCTAATCAACAAAGAGGGCACAACACGCAAAATCAATTTCATGCCCCGAACGATCAATACCCACCCCAAAGGGGTAATCAAGGGTATTCAGCTCCTAATCACCAAGGACCTCTCTCAAATGAACTTGATAACTACATCAAGGTTAATGAGACCAAAATGAGGGCAATGCAAAATCAAATCTCTAATTTGAAGAATGAATTTCAATCTTCAATACACAAGCAAGGAACTGAGCTTAAGAATGAAATTTCAAACAAAATTGATCATTCTCAAAGCGAAGTTAAGAATATGCTTGCCAGTCTCATGGACCATCTCAATCCACCTTCTACCTCGGGAGGTCTCCCAAGTAACACTGTTGTCAACCCAAGGGGTGAACTCAAAGCTGTCACTACACGTAGTGGTAAAGCTCATGATGGACTCAAGGTGACAAAGGACCCGGTACTTCCCTCTAACAATGGAAGTGCTAAGTACGTCCAACCTATGGTTGTCCAAAATTCTACACCCACGATTGCTCCTAAACCGTCAAGAATAGATCCTACTCTTTCACGATTTACTGTTAAAAGTTTGTCAAGCAAACTTAGTGAGCAAAGGACAGCTAGAACTTATTCCAATATCCTCAATGCTGCTCCTATCAGTGCAATTGATGACAATGATGATGATGAAAATACCAATTTCATCAAAGCTATCACCACTCGAAGTGGTGCTGCTTATGAGGGACCCTCTGGTCCTATTCCTCCTCCGTTGTATGAAATGGAAAAAGAGACGGAGGTTACAACGGACGAAGTGCAAATTCCAAGCCCACAAAGTACAGCACAAGTCCATCCTCCGGTTGTCCCGAAAAAGAAATCCAAACCAGGAGTTGTCTTTGAATCTGTTGAGACTCCTGAAGTTGCTGCCCCTAAATCCAAACCTTATATTCCTTACCCATCGCGCTTAAATGAGCAAAAGCTCCGCGAAAAGGCTAGCCAACAAATGGATAAATTCTTTCAAATCTTTAAAGAATTACATTTTGACATAAGTTTTTCGGATGCTATCATTCTGATGCCTAAGTTTGCATCAACAATCAAACACTTGTTAAGCAACAAGGAAAAACTGATTGAAATGGCTAAAACTCCATTAAATGAGAACTGCTCAGCAGTTATCTTAAAAAAGCTTCCTGTAAAGCTTGGAGATCCTAGAAAGTTTCTAATACCTTGTGTATTTTTGGGAATGGTTGAATGCTATGCCTTGGCCGATCTTGGTGCAAGCATCAACCTAATGCCTCATTCGGTGTGGAAGAAACTTTCTCTTCCGGCTCTTACTCCTACATGCATGACTCTTGAGCTTGTAGATCGTACTATATCACTTCCTCTCGGCATTGCCGAGGATGTGTTTGTGAAAGTAGGGAAGTTCCATTTTCTAGCTGACTTTGTGGTTGTTGAATTCGACGCAGATCAAAAGGTTCCTCTCATTCTTGGGAGAGGATTCCTAAAAACAGGCCATGCTCTTATTGATGTATTTAAGCATGAGATCACATTGAGTGTGGATAATGAAGCTGTTACCATTAACCATGATCAAACTTCGAGGTACTCCTCAAATTATGATTCTGAATCGGTTAACCGAATCGATGTCATTGATATTGCTTCAGAGGAGTACTCTCAAGAGTTTCTTGATTATTCTCATAATTCTGTGAGTGGGGTTCCCACTACATCTTCTCTACCTATCATTTCCGACTCTTCCCCTTCTCTCACTCCGTTTGAGGGAAGTGATTCCATTTTGGAAGAGATCGAGGCTTTTCTCAAGTGTGATTCATTTCTAGAAGGAATTGATAACGCTGAGATTGATCTGGAGGGAGATATTCTTCTTCTTGAGAAATTGTTAAATCAGGACAATTCTCCTCCATTCCCTCCCGTTGAACTTTATAATAAGGAAATCAAGTCAGTTGAGAAAACTGATAAATTTCCTGAGATCAAGTTTAAGGACTTGCCTCCTCCACTTGAATATGCAATTCTTGAGGAGGAAGTTCTTATCTTAATTGCTATTCAGATCTCTCTTCTTCCCTTCACCTACCCGGTGATTTCCCCTTTCCTTCACTCATTCGGGAGTGAGGATATTACCTTTGACCCCGGCATTTTCCATCTAACATTGGTTTAAAGCCGGATATATCTCATCGGTGTGGACCTTTCATATACTTCAATGTGTATCTAGACATCTTGAATGAAAGTCCGATTGAGATGGTCTCTTCCACTTACTTCCCCATGAACCAATGAATTCGGGGTCGAGTCAAGCTAGCGACTCGGTTAATAAAAACAGTAGTAAAACATGGGTTTTCACCCATGTCTCACCTAAGTGTGGGGGAGATGCCCCACATGTTGTAAATATGTACATTTAAAAAAAAAAGAAAAAAAGAGAGGCTATTAGTATTTCCTTTTTACGTTCTAAGTGTCGGCATAATAGCCGGTACTTTGAATATTGAGGGCAATATTCAGTTCTAAGTGTGTGGGGGAATTCTAGCGAATTTGATCATATGTACCATCTAGTACCCCCATTTTGGCCAAAATTAATTTTTTTTTCTCACTTAGAACGCAATAAATGGTTATCAGTCCGCCATGTCTAACCCACATAAGGATTGGCTAATCCGAGAGCAAACGGCTCTTGGTAAAGATGTCTCAAATCCGTTTATGGCTTACAATTTGCCAAAAATTGTATGGTATTCAACTCCCCATATCTTTATAAGTGAAGAGTTGGCTAGCCCGCAAGGTTATGGCTTGTGGTAAAGGCATTGGAAAACCATAATTGGTAATCAGCTCACCAAGATGATATTCTATCAAAGAGTTGGCTAGTCCAGAAGCAAACGACTTTTGGTAAAGACAAATCAAATCCGTTGACAGCTGATGATTTGCTTAAAATCATTTGGTTATTAATGTACCAAAGTATCACATACTAAAACATTGGCTACTCAAGAAGTAATGGCTATCTGGTAAAGAGTAAAATCCATTTAATTTTCATAAAAGATTGCTAGGGACTAGCAATAGTTTAGTGTGGGGGATTGATGAGTGTCTAAATACTCATCATTTCTGTCACATTTAGACTGCAAAAACATTTAAAAACATGCAGATATGCTTCAAAATACAGGAAATATCATTTGATTGTGTTTTTATGTGTTGCAAGTGCAAAAAAGATTAAAAAAACAGGTGAAAACGAACAAAGTTTGCATATTTGGCAGAATTAGTCCCTGAAGTTTCAAAAATGGCAAAACAAGTCCCCCGGTTTTCAAAAATGGAAAATTATCTTTTATGGTCCTTGTACTATTGAAACTTGGCAAGAATGACCCTTGGAAATAGTTTTGGATTTTGGCAGCATTGGTCCTTTGATTTTCATGAAACTACAACTTTGGTCCCTAAGGTTTAAACCAAATCCAATTTCTATCCTATCTTACTAAACCCAGCTAATAAAACCAACCCAGTTACAAGCCCAACACACCCAAGCCCAATCTACACCAACCCTTGACCTGATCCATCTTTTAACTAGAACAGAAGGTTTGACCTTCGGTCAAACTCATCCCCTTCAATACCATTTACCGCCAAACCAATACCACCATCTCCACCGCCCTTATCCTGACACCACCCTCCCCCTCCTATCCCACTCACCTAACAAACCAAAAAGCAATTAATGCTTCCCTTCCACCTCCACATCTAACCAAAAATCCTTAATTGTTATAAACCTGCTTTTGATATTTTGGCGCCAAAAGCAATTTCAATGGCTAGGATGAATTACAGAGAACCAAAGGTCAAGATTTCAAGTGGGATTTGTTCAGAGTCAAGTGGGGAAGCTTTTGAAGTCAATATATATCAAAGAAGAGGCATTGGAGAAGAGTATCGTAGAATCTATGTTTTTATGATCAATTTTACTTAAACGTTTTTACTGCTTAACTTTATTACATTGTCGTTTACAACTTTCAAGTGTTTTGTTACTCATTCAGTGTGTAATAAACCTTATTTACAGTACCAATTTCAGTCTATCTTTAAATTTCCATTTGTGCTTAATCGTACCTTAAATTTCAAGTCATTTTAAATATTGTTGATTATAGTTGTTTATTGGACTTCTTAGCTCACTTAAGCTCCTGACATAGCTTATATAAGCTATTAGTAACCTTAAAACAAGTTATAATCCGTAAAAACAAAAATACAAAAAGAACTCAAGAAAATTTAGTGAAAAATAAAAATCAGTGAAATGATGATGAAAGCTTGGAGCAAGGTTTATACTGGATTGCCTTTGGGTTAGTAGCTTATTGGCAAGCTTATAGGTTGTTCCTTGTTCTTGGTTCTCAGTGTTAGCTTGGATACCATTTGTAAGCTTATATATAAGTTTTTGGCAATTTACTGTATATGATCTTATTTACTAATTATCTGTGATTTATATGCTCATTGTGTGTATTTGAGTAAGATTAGTGCCTAAAAGTGCTAGTTTGATTAGTAGAATAACTTGTTGTTCACTTTCTCATATCTCACAGTCAAAATAGCATTATATAGAATCTTAAGTATTTGGTTTTTAGATTGTTGTTTCTGTGCTTAATATAGCTTATTACATCATAATATAAAGTTTGAAATCAGTGTTGAGATCTAATTTAATAAGTTGCTTTGAAAATCTAGCATAACTGTTGTAACAGGGGTGTTTGGATTTTGCTGTGTTCACTGTGACATAGGGTTCATTTGCTGTTAACTTTGTTTTAAACACATCATTTAAGGTCATAATAGCTCAGTGCAGCCATAAAATCCAGACTTTGTTTGCTAAAAAGTCAAAATAGCATTGTACTAGCTTTAAATATGTTTACTGTTTGGCATTCAAGTTGGATTTTGCATCATATAGCTATAGGAATGTTTCATTTAGCTTAAACCAGTGTTAGAATAGCTTATTACATCATAATCAGTAGATTGGAAGCAATCAAAGTTGGATTTAGTCAACTTTTTCAAAACTGGAAAAGTCAAAAACAAGGGTTTTAACTCAGTTCTGTCATCTGATCTATGCTTGATTGTGGTTTATTTAGATAAGCTTAGGTGCTAATTTTTGGTTTATTAGTAGTTTAGATAGCTAGCTTGAAGATCATTATCTGGGATTCAACTTATCAGCTTAATAAGTAGCTTAATTATTGTCTGCAAATATAGCCCTTTTTCTTAAACCTCCCCTGTGCACAGGATTGTAAGCTTTTTCATAAGCTTATATCTTGTTCACTAGTGGACTTTAGCTTGTGTATCTTGTTGATTTAGAAAGCCCTTCTGGCTAACTTGCTACATGTATGCTTGTTTTTCATTTATCTGCTTATTTGGACTGCTGATCATGCTTACCATGTTTATCCAAATCACTCACTACACTGAGCAATCAGTGTAGTTGAGTAAATTTCATAAGCTAATCAAAAGCTCATCAGTAAGCTTAAGCTTGTATGCTTTGGCTTTTTCTAAAGCTAATCCACCCATCTCAAAGGTTTAAAGCTTGTTTTTCATTTTCAAGCTTATTTAATAAGCCTGCTTGTGGCTTTTTGTTTGTCCCATCTCCTTGGGTATACTGAGTAATCAGTATATACCAGTGTTCATAAGCAAAATTCTTAAGCTCACTCAGAGTTTAATAGTGGGCCCCAGTGTGAGATTCTTGGCTTTTTGGGAACCTCAATAAGCCAGCTTATTACACCCAAGCTTACTTTTGACCTCTGATCCTTTGCCCCTAGCTAAATTTGGCCTACAAAATCCTTGCAGGCCTGTTTGGTTGATAGGGTTAAGTGGATTTGCTTATTTGCTACTTTAAGCTTATTCAGTGCTTATCTTTTTTACTTTTTACTCATTCCCAGTTCCTTTAACTTATTTTCATCTTATTTCACCTTTGTTTCCTTTTGTTTAGCTTATTTGGCCACTTATTTGAGCTTAATATCCATTTTGAGCCAAAAAGCTCTAACTGATTAGCTCATAAGCTTCCAATCTGCTTATTTTTAAGTTTCAAAGTTTTTGTCTTTATTAAAGTTTGTTATTATCAGTAGTATAATAGTTTTGTAAAAGAAAAACCAAGAAAACCAAAACATAAAAAAATGATAGCTTCTATTTAAGCCATTTGGCTTATTTTTCTGCTTTTTCATTAAGCACTTTTCATTTTTATATTTTTCATAGCTTCCTGTCACCTTAGAGTATTTATAGAAAAAGTTTTAGAATTATTACTGTTCATTTAGTATTTATTATAATTTAAAATAGTTTAAATAATTATTAAATAATAATTAATTAATAATAAATAGATAAAAAGTGTAATAAATATATTTTCGGTTTTAAAATAAGTTTTATAATATTTTAGATTTTTCTAAGTCATAATTTCACTTCTCTAACTTTGTTTCATATTTTCTTATATTTTAGGGTATTATTAAATAGTTAAAAATAGTAATTAATTAATAATAATTAAATAAATAGTCATAAAAATAATTTTAATTTTCCAATAATTTTCTTTTATCATTTGGATTCTAAAAATATAATTTTCACATCCGTGGGATTTATATTGGTCAGAATTCACGTTTTATTTTGTACGTTTACGTAATTTTTATTTAAACGTACGTTTTTTAAGTTTTAAACGTTTCTAAGTCATTTAGTTTTACATAATCGTTTTTATTGCTTGTTTAAGTTATTTTCTTTTAAAAATTCATTAGTTTAATCACTCATAAACCCTTTTCCTATTCAATTTCACCCGATCACAAATTCGTTCTATTACAGTGTTCACACCTCGTTGGGACTTAACGACCCGGGGATACACTAAACTCCTTTGGTAAATTGTATTGTGCCCTAGATGTTTGATTCTTGTTGACCATTTACTTGGTCAATATTAGCAGACCGTTTGGGAGCGATCAGTAGGATAGAAGTAGGGCGCGTTAGCTGCTAAATGTTTGTGAAATGTTGCGTGAAATGTTCCGCTTATTTTCTGCACAAATAGGGCACGTTTGCTGCTGATTTTCTGCACAAAATAGGGCGCATTAGCTGCTAAATTTTCTGCGCAACAGGGGTATTTGTTTTGCTTATTTCAGCCCCGAAAAGGGTGTGCTTTGGTGAGGTTTAACAGCAAGACGCCAAGGTTGTGTCTCGGTTTGGTTAAACAACCACCAAGGATGTGCGTTTATTTGCTTTAGTTTATTATCTTGGGTCTCACTAAGACTAGTAATTAAATAGGGTACGTTTGGTATTCAAGTGGGCCAAAGAACACTTACGTATTAAAATTGTATTAATATTTTTGGGATTAATACTCGATTAGTGTAACATTTGGACTTTATCATATGGACTGTGATTTGGACTTTATCATAACGTTTTGTAGTGAATCAATTGCAAAAGTGTAACATGTATTTATATTCTATTAATTGTTTAACTTAAAATAGTCGATTTGTGTATTATTGTTAGACTTTTGTGAATGTTTTAGGATTTTAGTGATTAATTTCGGAAAGTCCCCGTCCGAAGTTAATCATCCTATAGAAAACCCGTCCGGAATTAATTTATTAGAAATTAATTTCGGAAAGTCCCCTGTTTGGGACTGCTTTTTGAATGTTTTGTCTCATTTAGGATATGGATGCGTATAACTGATTTACTATTTGAGATTATTTCGACAGTGTTTCTCCTTTACTCCTACGAATATGTCCTTAATGCACATATTTGGGGAGTTGAGGGGAAATGCTGCCGAAATTTTCTCAAATAGTAAATCAGTTATACGCATTCATATATGAGACGAATCATTCAAAGAGTGGGTTAGGATTGCCTTCCATAGTTGCGCTAGGTGAACAAAACAACTCGTAATCATTAATTAAGTGCATATAATAACCGATTGCATCATAAAAATGCAGTTATGATAATTGATAAGAGTTGGACCCGTATAGAGCATCGTGGTTCAAAAGAATTTCTTGATGGTCTTGCCGCCTTCCTCGATCATTGCAAACCGTTATTGAATAGTTCCGGAAACATAAAATGTCCATGTCGTCGTTGTTGTAATGTTCCATGGGTATCTCTCGAAGGTCTTAAACGCCACATAGGCCAAAATGGGTGGGACCCAACTTATACACAATGGAAGGATCACGGTGAACCGGATCCTCTGAATAATGATCAAAATGATATTCTTTATAACACAACACAACGTGAGATGAGTGACATGGGTGCGTGCATTAATGATATTCTTGATATTCCTCCGAATAATGATCAAAATGATATTCTTGATATTCCTTCGAATAATGAGCCGACTCATGGAAATATTGGCGAGACAAGTAACGAGCCTACTCAAGCAGCGACACCTCCTCTGCGTAACGAGTATGAAGAGTTACTTGCAAGTTCCAACCAGCCTCTGTACCCGGGTTGTGACTTTATGACAACAATGGATTTTATGGCAAAGTTTACACATCTCAAGGTCAGCGGTAAATGGAGTGATACTTCATTTAACAAAACGCTAAAATTTCTCCAGGAGGTATTTCCGCCCAGGTTAGGTTACAATCTCCCACCGTCATACTATCATATAAAGAAGACATTTAAAAAGGTCGGGTTAGGGTACGAGTCGATACATGCTTGTGAAAATGATTGCTTTCTATATCGGGGGGATGATGGCGAAGATTTGGAGTATTGTCCGGTCTGCAAAATGAGTAGATGGAAAGACAATAAAACAACGGGGAAGAAAGTTCCTAACAAGGTGTTGCGTTACTTCCCTATCATTCCTAGACTACAACGTTTGTACAAGTCTATTCACACTGCAAAACATATGACTTGGCATGCTACTGGAAAGTCTACGGACGGTAAGATGCAACACCCGGTTGATGGTAAAGCATGGCAGAAGTTTGACAATAAATATTCGGATTTTGCTATAGAACCAAGAAACGTTCGATTAGGGTTGGCTGCTGATGGTTTCAATCCGTTCGGCAACCTTAGTCAGACTTACAGCATGTGGCCGGTTATATTAACAACATACAACTTGCCTCCGTGGTTATGCATGAAAGAGACTTCTTTGATGCTGACGTTGTTGATTCGTGGCCCTAAATCACCGGCGAAGGACATCGATGTTTACTTGAAGCCCTTGATTGATGACCTTGTGGAATTATGGAAAAAACCAGGTATCTTGACTATGGACGCTGCTACAGGCACTCAATTCCACATGAGAGCGATGCTTTTATGGACCATCAATGATTTTCCTGCTCGAAGTAGTTTGTCTGGTTGGCAAGGGCAAGGTTACTACGCTTGCCCTACATGCAAAGTAGACACTCCGGCTACGCGTGTGATAAGCAAAACAGCTTATGTTGGTCATAGAAGATTCTTAAAAAAAACCATAAATGGAGGAGGGACTGTACGACATTCAATGGTGAGCCCGATTATAGAGATCCTCCTAGAAAAGATACCAGGGCTGATATCTTGACTCAACTTGCGACATTGCCCACACGTGTGCCGGGGAAACATCCGGATTATGGGGGTGGGAAGATAAAACGTAATCATACAGTCGAGTTGAACTGGACTAAACGGTCTATCTTCTACGATCTTGAATATTGGTCTTTTCTTTCTCTACCACACAATTTAGATGTCATGCATATCGAAAAAAATGTGTTGGAGAGTATCTTGAACACCTTGTTAATGAATGACAAATCTAAAGACACCGCGAAGGCAAGACAAGATTTGCAAGCTCTGGGCATTCGACAGGAGTTGTGGCTCAGAAACAAACAAAACGGGAAGTGCTCGAAGCCTCATGCAAAGTACTCCTTCACACCCGATAAAAGAAAACTCTTCTGTCAATACATCAAAATAGTTAAACTACCAGATGGGTTCGGATCCAAGTTCAAGTCAAAAGTGACCAAAGATGATAACAGTATAACGGGCATGAAGTCTCATGACTGTCATATAATGATGCAACGGTTACTTCCTTATGGACTTCAGCAATACTTGAACGCACAGACTTATACACCATTGATCGAGCTTTGTTTCTTCTTTAAGCAAATTTGCCCCCGAACTTTGATGGTGAAAGACATGGTGAAAGCTAAAGACCAATTGATCAATATTTTGTGCAGTCTCGAGCAAATATATCCTCCTGCTTTTTTTGACATTATGATTCACTTGGTTATGCATTTACCTGAAGAGGCTATTGAAGGCGGGCCTGTTTCATTCCGGTGGATGTATCCATTTGAAAGATACATGAAGAAGCTTAAAAACTATGTCCGAAATAAAGCTAAGCCGGAGGGTTCAATAGTGGAGGGTTATGTTGCAGATGAAGCATTAACTTTCTGTTCTCGTTATTTTCGTGGTGTTGGGACAAAATTTAATCATCCCGCTGCATCTCAGGACCGTCCTCGCCCAACAAGTGATTTCCAGGTGTTCCGATCACTATGTACCAATTCAGATAAAGAGACATTGATTAAGTTAGGTCTCCAAGAAATGAAGAGAGTGATATGGTATGTATTTCACAACAGTCCTGAGATCGACAAGTACATGGACGAGTTCGAGAGGTATCCGTTTATATTTTGAAATTTCTGTTTCCCAAGTTATCTTTTCGATTTATTCTAATATCATGAACATTTTCAGGGAATTTCCTGATATCGACATGCAACAAGCATTTCCGAGCTGGTTTGAGATGAAGGTAAACTTATTGTATGTATTTCCATGTATAAATAACGACTATTACTCATCTCCATCTATTCTTATCTTTTTTCATAGATCCGTAAACTTTACATTGCCGATGACCCAAGTTGTACTCCCGACTTATTCGCTTTAGCTTGTGGACCATCACCGACCCCAATCTCAGTCAACTCTTGCGTAGTCAACGGTGTGAGGTTTGTCGTACACAGCCGTGATATAAAACGTACAACTCAGAACAGCGGAATTTGTTCACCTGGTGAGAAGGAGGGAGAAATGTATTATGGTCAGCTAGAAGAAATTCTGGAGTTTGCATATTCCCAGTTCAAAGTTGTGTTGTTTCGAGTTAAGTGGTTCGACTTAAGCAAAAAAAAACCGTAGAGTCCAACGTTTTACCACTAGAAACAACATGACACAAATTTTGGCATGTAGCTATGCGTTCGAAGATCAACCTTACATTCTCGCAACACAAGCAAAACAAGTCTTCTACCATGAAGATCCTGCCAGACGACCACTCCATTGGAAGGTCGTCCAAGAAGTAAATCACAACACAACCTGGGATGTCATCATGGTAGAAGACGATGATGATGTGATACATGGCAACAACTCATCCGATCTCCAACTGTCTGCTAATTTGAATGATTTGGAACTTGAAACCTTAAATATCGATGGTGAATCAACGTTAGTTGAGGCACCACCACCAATCATTCCTGTTGATGACGACGATGATTTTATTGATGATGAAGACGACGATCCTTATGATTTAGCAGATTCTGATAATGAAGTCGCAAACAATTCTGATGATGAAGTTGAAGTTGCGACTAATGTTGTTTATGATAGTGATTGTGATTGTGCAGATTGATCTTAAAATGTAACTTGTAAAACGACACTTATTTTAATGAAATTGTTATGGATTGTTTAAAAGTGTATATTTATTTTGAATGTGTATGTATTTGAATGTGTGCATGCTTATGTTAATTTGTTCCCGAATTTCTATATGTTATTCAACTTGTACTTTTACAGATGGCAGCAGCAGTTGCGCGCAGTCATGGTGGTGACGGTGCCGGTGACCCACCACCTTCCCCTACCCGTCAGATTGAGAGCGGGTGCCGTGATGGTGGTAAGAATTTCTAGATTACATATATATGTATATATATATACACATATTATGTATATATATAGATATATGTGTATATATATACATATATGTGTATATATATACATATATCTATATATGTATATATATACATATATCTATATTTGTGTGTGTGTGTATATACATACATATATATATATATATATATATATATATATATATATATATATATATATATATATATATATATATATATATATATATATATATATATATATATATATATATATATTTATGACATTTTCACTCACTCTAATTGCAGGATCAGGGCGACCCCGCAGAGGAGGTAGGGCCAGGGGGAGGCAGGGGTAGGGGAGGTCAGAATGGCGGTAGGCAGCGAGTACGCGAAGAAAATAAGAATGTGAAGCTCAAGAACGCCGTGAAAAATAGTGGCCCACAGTCGATTGAGTTTGAGATTGGTGATCAGGGGACTTACTGTCATGTGGGCCCGCACCGAGCATGGTTTAGCAATTACGTCGGCGAGCTCATTCGGCAGCTGCCGCTACACTATGACTCCTGGTACGATATAGAACCGGAGAAGACGGCTAACTTCCTTCCACAGCTCGGGGTCAGTTATTTCATTTTCCTTTTATATTGTTATGTTATCGTGTTTATTTATTTAAGAGTAAATTACACCGTTCGTCCCTGTGGTTTGTCCAAAATCACTGGTTTAGTCCCTCAAGTTTAAAAGTTGCGTATATGGTCCCTCTGACAGCCAACTAATAACACCCTTGGTCCCTCCGTCACATTTTCCGTTAAAGTTCCCTCACGTGACTAAAACGTGAGGGTAATTCAGTCATTTTCGCTATCCTTTGACTCATACTTAAAATATTTTCTTCTTCCCCATTAAACAATTAAGTCACTTTAATTTTCCCTCTGATCTTTCTAAAAATCTACCAACCCTCTACTATTTATATTCAATCCCTAACTCTTAAATCCAGTTTGATCTTATGCGCAATGGTGAGGGCTTTGTGGAATATACGTGACCCTGATAAAAATGACTCAATCGTGGATTATGCTAGGGCTTATGGTAAGTTAATTTTTTGTTTTTGAAGGTTTTTTTATCAATGAAATCAACTTTGATCATCAATTAACTGATTTTAACGACCCTAATTAATAATGTTACTCTTTTTTTATTTTGTTTTTTCCAGCCAAGGACCCTAACTTCTTCAGTCTGAAGATTCATCATGGAGGGATGTTTTCAGAGTCTCCAGGAAGGAAATATGTGAATGGCAGGTTTAGCTTTGTTGATAACGTAGATGTGGATTTGTTTAGTGTGATTGAGTTGAGTGAGATGATTCTGATGTTAGGTTATGAAGTGGATAGGATAATGTACTACCAATATTTGATCCCTGACCTTGATTTAGACCATGGGATTAGAGCTTTAGGCAGTGACCAAGATGTTCATGAACTCTGTAGATTTGTATTGCTAGGTCATAGGTTGTTGAATGTCTACATTGAACATAATGAAACCACAGTAGACACTTATACTCCTTCACCATTTAAGAAGTGTACCATTACTGAATTAGAAGATGATGAAGTTGTTGTTAACAAATCTTGTGCTAAGCGGTTAACTTTAGAATGGTCTGGGAGTGAAATAGGTCAAAGCAATGGTGCTAAGGAAATGGGTCAAACTGAGTTTACACAAGATTTTTATGATGCTTTGGACAACCCAGACTTTGATCCTTTCCTTGGTTTAGATGATGATGAGGTAGTTGCTAAGGCTACAGAGGTTGAGCAGACATTAAACACTAATGATAATGATGATGAAATTTTAGAGGAAAATAGTGAAAGTGGAGAAGATAGTAAAACAGGGGAAGATACTGATGATGATTCTGATGACAGTGATTATATTGTTGATGAGATTAATGATATTGATGAAGTAGAAGTAGACATGGAAAACTTCCATGCTAATGTAGATGTGAATGTAGAGTTTATGGGCAGTAAGAAAAAGAAACATGTTACATTTGAAGAACCTTTGGATGTGGAGGTAATAGACAATGATGAATTTGACAGTGGGGATAGTGGGGATGATGATGTTGAGAAGGCTAGGAAAAGAAAGTTAAAGGACTTAAGGAAGAAAATGGGTAAGAATGCAGAAGGTGGGAGTAACAAAACATACTTCTATGTAGGCCAGAGTATTGGAACTGCCAAAGAGGCTAAGGAGATGATTAAATTGCATTCAATTGAAACAAGGAGGGAAATTCAATAGAAAAAGAATGATAAGGTTAGAATTAGAGCAGAGTGTTGTGGTACCATTCCAACACTTGGATCTGATAATGCAGTTAGGCCAAGTGAAAATGAAGGAAATGCTAATGTTGGTGATCAAGTTGGGCCTGATGGTAAGGCTGGCCCATCAACTGGGGTTAAATGGACCAAGCCAAAAATTAGGTTAGAATCTCCAATAAAGGTGAAAATGACAAAGTCCAAGATAAGGGCAGCTGTTTCCCCATTAAAGTCAAAGGACAATAAAGTAGCTAAACCTAACAAGAAACCCACTGCTGAGAATAAATGTCCTTGGTCTTTACAAATATCAAAATGCAAGGATGAGAGTTGGTCTGTTAGAACATATCAACCTGTACATAGGTGTTTGCAAACCAGAAAAGTGAAAGCTTGTACATATAATTTCTTAGCAAAAGATATCCTGCGTCAAATTGAATCCAATCCAGGTATACCAATTAAAGTTGTTCAAGCCCAAACTCAGCAGAAGTTCAAACTTGAAGTATCTAGGATGAAAGCATTTAGAGCAAATTCAGAAGCTGTTAAGCAAATACAAGGAGATCACACTCAACAGTATGCTAATTTGAGGGACTATGTGCTGGAGCTGAAGGATATGAATCCCAACACAACTGTTAAAATTCAATGTGAGAGACCATCAAATCCAGGTGAAAGCACAAGGGTTTTTCAGAGGATTTACATATGTCTGGGTGCAACTAAAGAAGGATTCAAGGCTGGTATGAGGGATTTATTAGGGTTGGATGGTGCCTTTATGAAAGGACCATTTCCTGGTCAGTTGTTGACTGCTGTAGGTTTGGATTCAAACAATGGGATATACCCATTGGCATATGGTAATGTTGAAACTAAAAACTTAGAGTCTTGGACTTGGTTCCTAGAGCAGTTGGGTGATGATTTAGATCTGGTGGCCAATTCAAATTTCACTTTCATTAGTGATAGGCAAAAGGTATTATACTTGTGAACTGTCTTAATCATTTATATTGTTCACACTTGCATACTGTTATGCTAATTAAATGTATTGTAACACAGGGGATAATTCCAGCAATTGCCAAACTATTTCCAGCAGCTGAGCATAGGTTTTGTTTAAAACACATACATGAGAATATGAAGCTGAAATGGAGTGGTAAAGCATTCAAAGACCTCCTATGGAAATGTGCTACTGCAACTACAATGAAACATTTTACTCATGCTATGGATGAACTGAAAACATTCAAAAAGGAGGCTCATGATTGGCTATGCAAGATTCCAAAGGACCACTGGAGCAGAAGTCATTTTTCAGGTATGCTATTGCTTAACAAGTACTATTATTTGACTTAAGTATTCAAACAAAGTTGTAATATATGATTACATATTGAATTTAACAGGTAGAGCTAAATCAGATGTCTTGTTGAATAATATGTGTGAGGTGTTTAATGGCAAACTTTTAGAAGGAAGGGATAGGCCTATTATTAGTGCATTAGAGTATGTTAGGGAGTATTTAATGAGGAGAATCAAGACTGTTAATGGCATCATAGACAAGAGTGAAGGACCACTGACCCCAACTGAAACTAAAATTCTTAAGAGTATATCTGATCATGCTACTGATTATGTAGCTTCTTGGAATGGAGGTGATAAGTACCAAGTTTGTGGCCCATGGTTTGATCAGTGTGTAGTTAGTGTGTCTCAGAAAAGTTGCAGTTGTAGGTATTGGGAATTAACTGGCATACCATGCAAGCATGCTGTAGCTGTTAATTGGGACATGGCTCAGAATAATATGAACCCTGGTCTAATAGAAGAGTGGGTGCACCCTTGTTACAGACTTGAAACATGGAAGAAAATGTACTCACACACCATTGGTCCAATTAATGGTCCAACAATGTGGCCTAAGTGTCAAATCCAAACAACTATCCTTCCACCATCATATCACCCACAACCAGGCAGGCCAAACAAGGCAAGAAAGAAGTCTGCTAGTGAAAAGATAGATATGGTAAAAGATGGTAAGCTTTCAAGAGCAATGAAGACAGTTACTTGTGATTTGTGCAAGATGACAGGACATAACAAAAGAACCTGCAAGAGTCAAGGTGGTCAAAAGGGTAAGCAGACTGCAACTCAAAAAAGAAAAGGAAATGCTCCAAGTGAAAGTCAACCTACTAGTAAAAAGGGTAAGCAGACTGCAACTCAAAATCCAAGTCAAAGTGCAAGTCAACAAAAAAAGAAGCCTGCAAAGAAAGCTGCTGATAAGGTTAGGGGGACTGCAACTGGAAATCCAAGTCCAAAGGGTAAGAGAAAAGCTGTGAAAAGGAAAACTGTATGAAGAAGGCTGCAAGTCAAAAAAACTCATGTTTTGGTCCCATAAAAACTACTCTGTTATTTGCAGTTATGCAGTTAATCTATCTTATTTTGTTTAGAATTGTAAGGCAAGTGGTCCTTATTTGATGTACTAGACATATGCAATTACTCTATCTATTTTGTATGTCATGTTGACTTTAATGGTAAAATTGCAGTTAGTATCATTGTGGTTATGTGCTTGTGAGTTTAAAGTGGGTCATATTCAGATTTGAGTTTTGACTTTAGTGGCATTGTGGTTTACAATTGTTATTTGCACACCAGTTATTCGAAGTTATTTGAAGTTGACTTTATAATGGGTCATTTTCAGTTTTGACTTTAAAATGGGTCATTTTCTATTATTGGCATTGCAGTTATATGCTTTTGAGTTTAAAGTGTTGCTTTTGACTTTAAAATGTTGCTTTTGACTATACTTGTGATATTCAGTTGCTAATTTGGCACAACACCACAAACACAACCAACATCAAACACAAAAAAATTCAAACACAAACAATGCATAAAATACAGTATTTCCATTAGATAATTAGGGTTGTTACAAAATACAAAATTGACTACAAAAAGTCATAAACCCATTACATAATACCCAACTACTAAGAACAACTTATGTGAAGCCTTTGAACCAACCAAACACTAAAACTGATAACCATGTAATAACCAACATTTTCTTCATTCTTTGGCGACTTCGTTCAGCTTCCAATAATCTTGCTTCAAGCACGTTTCTTGCCCTCAAAAGTCCAGGTATGATGTTTACAGCACGCGCACACATTGGGGGATCATACCAACCAATGAATGGGCAAGTGGATCCCTAAAATACAATCAATAAAAAATACCATCGAATACGTCTCAAAGCAAAATCAATTGAAACCCTAATTTAATATTCAAAATCTTTAATATTCCAACAATTACCTTGATAGGGCAACTGTAAAATCGTCTTCCAGGGTTTATATCAGTCCAAGATGTGAGAATAATTGCTCTTCTACCACAAGAACAATTAACCATTGTTGATATTAAATAAAGATGGAAGAGAAAAAAAAAAGCTGTGAAAGTTAGATGTGGATTTGTTTAATGTGGAAGAAGGTAGGAGCAGCATTTATTGGAAAAGAAAAGATACGGAAAAAGACTGAATTACCCTCACGTTTTAGTCACGTGGGGGTACTTTAACGGTGATATTGACGGACGTCCACCTCAGGGACCAAGGGTGTTATTATATTGCTGTCAGAGGGACCATATACGCAACTATTAAACTTGAGGGACTAAACCAGTGATTTTGGACAAACCACAGGGACGAACGGTGTAATTTACTCTTTATTTAAATGTGCATATTTATTTAAATTTGTTTATTTATTTATATCTCTATATTTAATTATTTGAATGTGTACATTTATTAAAATTTGTTTATTTATTTATATCTTTATATTAATTTTAACTATATTTGTTTGCAGCGTATGTTCGATTTGGAACGCCACAGGTGCAGACCGGACTGGGAGGCCATTCAGTCGGCGCTCACCGTGTATTTCGCTACACGATATTCTGACAAAAAATATGATATGAAATGCGCTTACTTTACCAAAAAGGGTGGGGCTGAGAAAGTGGAAGAGATCAGAAGAAATCCTCCTCCGAACTTGGAGCAGGGTGAGTGGGAGAAGTATGTCGATTTGTACATGTCGGAGAAGGCCCAGAAACGATCGGCTGTGAACAAAGAGAATAGAAAGAAGAACAAGATTCTCAGCCGCCACGGTTCGAAATCATTTGCCGCATCTCGACACGAATATGTAAGACACATTTTATTTTTATAAGATTATTTAATTTTAATAATATATTAATTAAAAGTATTTATACTAAATAAAATATATATGGTGTTTGATTTGTCATTTTAATTTGTTTCATCCTATATGCATGTGTATATATTTATACAGTTCGAGAACAGCGAGGACCACCAGTATCCGTCCCTGTTCGATACCTATCTTGACACCCACTTCAAGAATGGTGTTTGGTTGCAGGATGAGGCTCGTGCTCGGTTTGTAAGTATCGTTTTTTATTTATTTATTTATTTTCCAAACACGCACTTAGTGATTTATTGAAACATAATCTAGTAATTAACCCGACTAACATATTAATTTTCTCATTTTTTTTCAACTACATAGGATGAGATGGTCAGGCTAAGGCAGCCTAGATCCGATATGCCGACAGACGAGGCGTGCCTCACGGAGCAGGAGATATTTGCCCGGGTAATCGGGGGCAAGCAGCGTGGTCATATACCCGGCGTCGGCAGGGTGGTACCCTTCTTGAAGAGGCCACGGGTAGACATGCCGCCTCCAGCTCCACCAGGTATGTACAGTTGGATAATATTAAATGACTCATCTTATGTATTGAAATGACCGTTTTTAAATTTTGATTATTTCGTTTATAGGTACGGCCGATGTCGACGGGAAGCTTGCTGAAGCTCAGGAGAAGCTTGATGAAGCTAAAAAGATAGTGGCTGAAGCTCAGAAGGAGAGAAAAAAAGCTAAGAAGAAAGCGGCGAAAAATGAGAAGAAGCTCGAGTTGTTGACGCGTTTTATGTCGACCAACCCAGACTAGGAGGCGTTTATTAGCCAGGCTGGTTCTCGAGGTGCCGCTGGAAAGAGCACTAGGAGTGGCGCAGGAGGGAGCAGCGCAGGCGCTTCCGCGAGTGGCCTCGTCGGCAAGAGTGGCTCTAGAAGCGAGAGTGGCTCTCGCAGCGGGAGTGATGATGATGATCAGGATGGCGACGAGGGGCTCTAGAGGTATTATTTTGTGTTGTTTTGTCTTTGGAACTATATTTTGATGACCCAATTGCAACATTTGTAGATATTTTGACGACCCAATTGCAACATTTGTAGATATTGTAGATATAGGGGCTCTAGAGCGATTATAACACCCCTTTTTGATGTATTTTGAGGGTGTTATAAAGATTTATGGCCGTTTTGTAAAGTTTATTAAGTGTTTCGTGGTTATATATAACCGTTTTAGCCGTTTAGCCATTTTATCCGTTTTAGCCGTTGTTTGTATTGGAATGTCTTGTATATAGTGGTTATAGAAAGCAGGTTAGAAACCAGGTTTGTGTAGATTTTTGCTGCAAATTATTGCGGCAAAAATCTGGGCATTGCAGCTGCGCAGGCTGCTGTGCAGCTGCAATAGAACTTCCATACCGTGGACATGTCGTCGGTAACGTATTGAACTTATTGTCTATTATAAATGGTACCGACATATTGTCGTCGGTAGTATATACACACATATTTGACTTTCGTTGACTATTATAAATGGTACCGACATATTGTCGTCGGTAGTATATACACACATATTTGACTTTCGTTGACTATTATAAATGGTACCGACATATTGTCGTCGGTAGTATATACAAACTTATTTGACTTTCGTTGACTACTGAAAATGGTACCGACATATTGTCGTCGGTAGAATATACACACATATTTGACTTTCGTTGACTCTAATTAGTTTGGCTAATTAAACCGTTAATTATTTAGTACACTACCGACGACGCGTCGTCGGTAGAATATTGTCGAACAAACAAAACGTTTGACTGGAAAATCATGTGGGTTCCACTATGTCGTCGGTGTTATTTGTCGGCATAGTCGTTGCCGACGTGGCTCTGTCAACAAGATAGGGCCGACGACATGACGTCGAGACGGCATTATGCCGATGACGTCGGTATAGTGGAAAAAAATGTCCACTGCGGTGGTCCTGTTTGTACTAGTGTTTGTTACACACTTCGTCATCACTGAATTACACACTGCAACAACAGTCAAGAACCACATAACATATTTTATTTTAAACACAAAATATACAAATGATTATGAAGACAAGAAAAAAAAAGCTTTTAGTAATATCTTACCTGGTGCATTTATGTCTAGCTAATTTAAAACAACTGTCATTGTTGTAAATACGGATGTTTGCTGAAACAATGAGATATAATAGTTAATATTGTAATATGAACACACAACTTGAATATGTACATTTATAAAAATAAGTAAAATAACACATGACAGGCTAATTGTCATAAGTGCATTAGCACTCAAACATAGTCATGTGTGATCGATAGAATCTACTATGTGGTCTTGTGTACACACAAATATTAAAACTCCCTAGTGCTGAAAACAGAGGGTTATAAAATTACCAAATTGACTACTCAAATATAAAGCTAATGCAAGTGGTAGAATAGATAGTGGATAATAGATAAAGCTATTGCATTGTTGAATTTGAAATAGATATATTTAGGTGGAGAAGGCTTTGTATGAAGCGCCCATGCACATTTCCAGTGAAGGCTGTCCATTCAACCCATTTCATAATTTAAAAAATCAAACTTAGGGCCCTCCCTGCCCATTTTATAATACTGGTTGAGTCCATACCAGATCAAAGGGATTGCCGCCTCTAGTTTGAAACTTTTTTTACTTATTCATGGTGATATTTTTTATACAATGTTTTTTTAATATATTTTTTGAGAAGTTAACATACCCGTTTGTATTTCTGAAGCGAAGGAGTGTTAAGTGGAGGTCCTGCAAAAGGGATTGACAAGTTGGTATCTAAGAACTTCTCGGATAATAGTCCGCCCTACTGTTCCGTAGCTGCCAAAAAAGTAATATGTAAGACTAACTTATAAGCATGATTGTATGTGTGTGCGCATGCCAGAAAGAGAGACATACATTATGAGTTTGACTCCAGTAAGCTGACAGAGTTCTGTCATTCTTTGTTGAGGTCACATGTCCACAAGTGAATGTTGAACCTAGGAATAGTAGCAATAGTAATGCCACATTTAAACCAGATCTCAGAATAAGATATAAATATGGAACCGTGAGTATTACACTTAATTACCTGATTGTTAACAACTGGGATGCCGTTTTCCAATATAATCTGTAGCCGCTGGGTATCAAAGTTAGTCAAAGCTACTGTCTTAATCTTACCTGCAAACCAGAACATAAAGTTATATCCAGTCATGAGAAGAATATAGTGAGAATTGAAGACGATTGATTAAGATTAAACCTTCTTCTTTCAAGTCTGTAAGATGTTTAAGGGCATCGAGATAACCATTATTGGAGTAATCCCACCTGGTTCAAGAAAAAATAACGACTCAACAATATTCCATCTTACCACAGGGATACCTATTAATTGCTACTCACAGGCTTACAAGTTGGCTTTATCTATAGACTACAAATTTAGTAAATAAATGATAAAACGATCTAATGATATCAAGTGTGAATATTAACCAACAATAACAAACTCAATCCCGCCAGAGCGGGGTATGGGTAAGTGCAAATATTAACCATGGGCGTTAAATATACAACCTTTTGATAGTTGTTATTTACGAAAATGGAGCTTCTCTCACAACGCTTCAAGTTTCTCATGTTGCAGCACTTTCCAACTGAGTTGACCGTCCGCCTTGCTCTGAAAATAACAAAGTTGGACAACAATAAGGTGAAAGAGCAGTATCTAAAAGAACAAATTTTCTATGGAAAATTTTTAAGTGAGAAATATAATAACCAAGAGAAGCGCTAAATGACCCCTAAACAGATTGTAGAATACTTGATATCATAACACAAGGTCGGATTAGAACTTGGCCGAATCTAGAGAGAGAGAGATGTTCTAGTAAGAGAAAATGTAATCTATTAGATTGAAAGCAAATGAACATCCAACCTTTTCCTTGGGTGGGAAAGGGTATATATAGTTACACATAAAACGCCCCACATGAGCTGTGGAGTGAGCTGACAGTGGGTAAAAGACCTAACCCACTTCCACAAATATTACTATGACTAAACAAGTATTAGGATAACTAAACTAATACTAATAAGCCTACAAGCTAACTTAATGCTAATAGATACTCGGGGTGACCAAGTCTTTCATATGAATATTTATATTCCTAACAATCTCCCCATAAGGGAGGTCACCCTGGAATTACAATTTGAATTCTTGCATTCTAATGAACTTAATTTCCTAGCTCGTAGTCCTTGATTCTTCATAATTGGTAAGCTTTGTACATCAAGTCGTAATCTTCTGATGAATGTTCCTTTGATAAGTGTGATCATTGAACATTCATTGTGATCATCAGTTTTAGTAGTTTGAGTGTCATTCTCTTTGTATTGTTGCATCCTTGTGATAAAGTGATCATTGGACCGGCATGCTCACACTTTTCTGGATCATGATATTCAACATCAGAGTAGCGAAAGCAGTGTAGAAGGTCTTTCAATTATCATGATTTCTTTGATTATTATGATGAAGTGTGAGCATGGGGTGATGAATTGGCATCTTTTCGGCACACCGCTGCAACCGCCAGGGATTCCTGCAAACAACAGTTAGCAATAAAACGTCCGGCACTTATAGGTTTGGATTTCGAGATTGTTAACAGCATAGTGTGAAAACTTTCTCTAATCCTTGCCAAGGCCGTTCCTGAATCGGATACCCCCGAGAGGGCTTACAAGATCTACCGAAGTACATCAACGATTAGGTGAGTCGCTGGAGTTCACTCCACGACTGTAGACCATTTGAAACTGCTGCGACCACTAAGCGTAATCCACAAGGAATTACCGAAGTGACCTGCTTTCAGGGCTGTTTGATGTTGACCCTGGCAGGAATTTCCATTCAATCACTGAGAATTACTTTTGTAAACTCCCTCATAAATGTTCTGGTAGATTTCTAAGATCTGCGTAGGACTCATAAGTTTACAACTGGTGTCCTTAATGTTGAACAACCAGTGTAGAAGTAACATGTGTTCCTATGAGATCTTATGATGTATCTCGCGGCTCTAGAATCGATAAGTGCAATTTTGGTGGACGAAGACTGGAGCGGTGTTTCCTATTTCAATATCAACATAGCTTATAATGAGCGGTCGATAGATTATGCAGGGTTCTCCATGAGAGTAAAATAAGTCCTTTTAAGAGAACTTGAGTGGCTAGAAGGTTTAGTGCATTGCGTCACTGGGTCCATGACGTCTTATCTTCAATACCGGTGTTACCTTAGTAACCACCAGTAGCATATGAATTGAACCCGGTTTCTACCCTAAGGTTGAATAATTGAAGGGCTATTTCTTTTCACCCTTTCTCATTACATTTCTTTTTAATTCTTCAACCCCTTCTTTCTCCTTTATCATATTACTCATTTTTTCATAATCATACCTAAGGACTTTCTAATACTTTTGATCCCAGATGAGCTTAATGATCTTGTTAATTATTTTAGATATAAACCTAAAGCAATAGGTATAGAAACTGCTTTTGAATGATCTATTAATTACTATGCGGAAACTAGCAATTAATCTTAAGTAGAATTAACAATAACACACAGTAATTCTCTCAACCTTTACCTCAATATATTAATATATTGTTACTCAAAAGTAACAGGGTTACAACGAACCTTGAAGTGAATACAAGACAATACGTATGCTAAACAATTGTTTTTTAACCCTAACCCTAGATCCTCCTTTTATACACTTAAGGAGTCCTAGTCGGTTACAAAAACTTTCTATACAAGAATAATATCTATTCGTATCTTTACCATAAACAAACTATACATATCTAATAAGCAGCAGAATCAAAACTCTAGCAGCAGAATCATCTTAGGCTAGCAGCAGTTTGACACTTAGCTTATTTCATCATTCGTCAGATATCATCAGCAGCAGAATAAATATACTAGCAGCAGGATGATTATGCCTAGCAGCAGAATCATACTTAGTATATTTCCATTAGAATCATGAGCAGCAGAATAAAATACTTAGCAGCATCATCTTCAAAGTAGCAGCAAAATCTTTTAAACCCAACAATCCTCCCCTAAACTTGATATTTTCTCCCAAAATATACAAGTTTCTTCCAAAGCACAGATATACACAAAGAGGATGCTTCCAAACACTTACTGCTTTGAAGTCTTTGATTTCAGAATCTTTCTATACTTTTCTACCAACTCATAAGCTTGATGATCTGACAAAAATGCTCTTTGTAACCTCAACTTTCCATGTTGTAACATCTGGGTGATAACAACAGTATTGTTGTTCAAGGGATAGTCTTTCTCCACCAGCATGTATACACCTACACCTCTACCAATCAACTCATGTACGCCACATGATTGATATAGATACCATTTATGAACCTTGGTTGAACTTAACAAATCTATCCATTCCATATCTCTTGCATTAGGCTCAAACATGTTCTTCAAGTAGTAATAGTGTAGCCTTTCATAGATCACATCTGGTCTTCTATCCCCATAACTTTCCTTATACATCCTCCAGAGCTGTACTATATCATCCCTATCCATGTAATGCAGCATTTGTGAGAATCTAATAAACTTCTGACATACACCATTTGATCTCTTGATCTCCCACCATGCTTCACTACCATCTTGAACATCATGTGTATAAGAAATGATTGGATGTATAGTTTCCAAGGGAACTGCATTTGTTATCTCTGGTTCTTCTTGAGGTTTATGAACTGTAAAATCCATAATCCTTTTCATATCATCTGCAGTTACTTCTTCAGTTCCACACTCATTAGCCTTTGACTCCTTCTCACCTTTAGAATTACTTTCTGAATCACTCATTACAACAGATTTAGCTCTTTTCTTTTTCCTTCCAACAGACTTTAACCTTCTTTTTCCTGTCCTTTTCACACCAATAGTAGATTCAGGTTTTGTCTCTTCAACATTCTGCTCCTCAACAACTTCTTTTTCCTTCTCAGCTTCACCTACAACCTCTTTCTCTTTCACTATCTTTTCTTGCACAACTTCAGTTACTTCTTTAAGCTTTGTAACTTGAGATTCAGGATTAAGATAAGCCTTTGGATCCACTCTTCTTGTAAGTTTCTTAATTTCAGCATCTGTCTTAGGCTCAATTGGTCTGTTAATTCTTGCATGAGTCTCATAATAAGCCTTTGCAACAGCAGAATAATAAGCCTTTGCAACAACAGCTCTACTCATTCCTTTGAATGCACTAGGCTTCCAATAAGCTTGATTCCTTAGATACATTTTCATATAATTATACTCATCAGTTTTGGCAGATTTCTTCTTCTTGTACTCACCCCTCTTTTCATTTTGTTTTTTTCTAAATGCTCCAAGCAAATCAGCTATACCATCTTGTTGTTCCTCAGGGGTGTACTTCTCTCTTTCCTCCCTTTGTGTTTTCATTGCCACTTCCCAATCCTCCTGTAATTGCCTCTGTCTTTCCATTTCAACTTCTGCATTCCATTGTGCTTTCATTCTCCTTGCAGCCTCTTCATCAGTTTCACTTTGTTGTGCTTTGGTAGCAGCATCCATAAACTTGAACTTCTTCTTTGGTTCTTCAACCAAGATGCCCTTGCCTTTGTCTGTTGATGAAATGGTTAGTTGTACAGGTTTTGGAATGGATACAGGTTCTTGAATGACAACTCCTTTAGCTTTTGGTTTTGAAGGTGTTGGTTGTTTCATTGTAGCAGTAGGTTTAGGTTTTTGTGAAGATTGTTGTTGTTGTTGTTGTTGTTGTTGTTGTTGTTGTTGTTGTTGTTGTGTTATTTTAAGATTCAGCATGACTTGGGCTATAGGAATGGTATCATCATCTGATTCAGCAGCAGAACCCTTTTCTGAACCAGCAGCAGAATCCTTTAACCCAGCAGCAGAATGTCCTGCACTAGCAGCAGAATCATGCTGTGTCTTCTTCTCACCAACATCAGCAGCAACATCACTTCTAACATCTTTTTCAACTTCATTCTCAGCAATGCCACCAACATTCACATCCATATCCATGTCAACCTCCCCTTGACCCTTGTTTACCTCCTCTTCATTCCTCCCCTGTTTGGGAGCATCCTCTCCCAAACTTGGTTTGGAATTCACCTTCTTGAACCTTCTAGTAAGTGTAGCTCTTGACCTGTGCTTTCTTTCCAAAAAGTTGACCCTGAACTTCAAACTTTTGACTGTTTTGGTGAGATCAAGAACTTGAGCTTCCAACTTGTTACATCTTTCCGTCAATGCATTTATTTGTTTCACACTATCCTCACCACTTCGGTCTGTGTTACCTGACCCGAGAGGTGGATCCTTGGATTTGACATTTTGTACATTAGTTTTACCCGTCAATTCCTCTTTTTCAAGTTCAATGCTAGCCTCAATACTTCGACCTGTGTGACCTGGTCCGAGAGGTGTATCATAGGCAATGTCATGTTGTACAAATTGATCCATCAATTCCTCATTAGTTTCATGTCTGTCCTCATCACTTCAGGATGTGTTAACTTCCCTGAGAGGTGAATCTTTGGACTGAAACTCAGTCTCAATCCTAGATTGAGCAGCTGAGCCCCCCTTTTTAGCCATTTGGCTGGGGTTACCATCATGTGCATCAGGTTCATAAGAATCCTCAGCAGTAGATGTTGCCAAGGTTGGGGTCTTATCTATGTTGACACTGGCCTGTTCAACTTCTAAGTTGGAAACAGTAGTGTCAGCCCCTTCCTTCATGCCATCTCCATCACCAATGGCAGCCTCATCTGCTTCCATACTAGCACTAGTCTAAGGTAACTCAGTGCTCTTTTCTTGTGAATGCCTAGGTGTTTGGGTCTTTTGGGGTTTATTATGAGATGATTCACTTGTATTTTCAGGAGTGGGTGTGTGATGGGAAGCTGTGGGGTTTTCAGCTTCTTCACCCTGAGCAACAGCAGCAGCAATGTTTAAAATATGTTGGGACAAAGGTGTGATATTTCCAGAAAATCCAGTCCCATTCTTTCTCAAGTGTTTAAACATTTTGGTTACAAGCACAGAACATTTATAAGGCTTTTCATGTTCAAAAGGTTCTTGTAATTGACTATCAATGATTAATTGCAAAAACCTTGGATAAATATAAAAATTTCCAGAAATGTTCTTTTTCAAACCTTCAAAAATCATAGCCGAAAAGTTAAATGGTTGTCCTGAAGCCAGACAAATCAAGGCTGATGCTTGAGTTGTACTGAACTCATTCCACCCAGTTGTTTTAGGGCTAAGACAATGTAGAATGGTATGAATAAGAAATTTCCATTGTGGGCAGAGGAGACGTTTGAAAATTTTTTAATTTAGTGTTTGGTCTCTCATACCCAATTTTGTCAAGTTCCTCAAAAATAGTAGAAGTAGGAAGGCAAGTTGTTGCTTCATCATCTGCAAGATGAAGAATTCGTCTTACAGATGTTTCAGTAACAACAATTCTTTCTTCATCTACTGTGGCAATTAACATTTGTTCCCCATTTTGAGTTTCAGCCGTAACAGTCGACCAAAACTGTCTCATGTGGGATCTATATATAGTTGGATTAACTGTTAATGCATACCTAATTGAAGTAGCATTAAGAAAGTTAATGACTTCAGTAAATCCATCTGCCTCAGGGACCTTCTGAAGAAAAGCTATTTGGTTGTGCTCGCGGAGTAAGTGTGTCTCGACATTGTGAATTAAGGTTTGATTTGGGGTTTTGGATCGAATGATGAAAAGAAGTGTTAAGGTTTGAATTAGGTTTAATTTTGGGCGCACAAAGTTATTGGTGAGATCGAATTGGGTTTTTATGCCGTTTAGATCCACTTAGGGCTTTGTTCGCGCCAATGTACAAAATAGTCCCTTCACTTTCAAACCAAGCAGTAGAATCCAATAGTTTCAACTTTGAGCAGCATAATCTTCAGCAGCAGAATGGATTCTTAACACTTATACCATTACCCAAAATAAAGACCCAACTTTTTGGTCAACTTCACAAAAATTACCATAATTAAATTAATTCTAGCAAACCCAATGAATTAATTCCTAATACCAACCCTGCATTTAATGACTTTAATGCACCCTTGGTTCTATAAAGGACCTCAAATTATCAATACCAACTCCATCACATACCATAAAACAATTTTCCAACACAATGAATCCTTCCCCATCAAACATTGTGGAGATTTCATCCGATTCATCTTCAGACTCAGTTTCCGGAGGATGGAAAGATTATTTTCCACCAGACTACACCTCAAGCTCAAGGAACAAAACATCAAAGAAAAAGGTGGAAACAACCTCCTCTGATGAAATTTCAACAGATGAACTACCACCCTATGTGAATGATTCATCCTCTCTTCTGACTCATCTGATGATGATGATCTCCAAGTGCTATCAGTCTTACTAACAAGTGATTTTGAAAAGGCTGCATCATCAATGAGTAGGATCCCTGTGCCTGAGAAGAAGCAAGATCCAAAGCCAAGAACAGTAGTGCTGGGACTCCCTTGCAAGAAGGTGTCTGAAGCCATTGGTGGCAGAGGAGTCCACAAAACCATGCCTGATGTTCAAGGAAAAGGAAAAGGGAAACTGAAGTAGTTGTTTTGTGTTAGGTTTTGTTTTGGTTTTGTTTTGTGTTGATTATGTTTCCATTAAGCCCTAGGATGAAGTAACTTCTGCTTATGTAATGAATGCACCACTTAATGAATAAACGTTTATGATCTTTGTGTTTAAAAACATTCACTCTTATCACTGATTCTGAATTGAGATCCTCTCCTGAATCTCATAATCATCTGTTTCTCATCAATCAACCATACTCTTGTGACTTATCCTGCAAAAGATTAGTCTAAAAACCACAAAAACACAAACAAGAGTATCTCACAATAATCACAAGACAATCAACAAAATAACCAACTTAGCTGTAGACAACATACAGACATAGCAAAGACTAGAAACAACTTATTTGATTAATAACACACAAATCCTCAAAAACTTTTTACAAATCATACAGAGATAAGATTTTAAAGATTGATCATACCTATACTAGCAACTAAAAATTGAAACCTACTTACATCAAAACCTTTTGTAAGTAGATCAGCAACATTATTGTCAGTATGTATTTTAACCACTTGAATTAACTTTTTCTCATAACAATCTCTAATAAAATGATGTCTTATCTCTATATGCTTTGTTTTAGAGTGAAAAACAGGATTCTTTATTATACACATTGTGTTGTTATTATCAATATAAATTTTGGTGTTCATGAAATTGTACCCATAATCCAAGAGTTGATTCTGAATCCAGAGTACTTGTCCACAGCAACTAGAAGCAGCCACATACTCAGCTTCAGTTGTTGAATTAGCCACCACAGTCTGTTTCTTGCATTGCCATGAGATTAACCTATGTCCAAGGTATTGACATCCTCCAGTGGTTGATTTCTGTCCAAACTTGCTCCTAGCATAGTCACTGTCTGAGTATGCTACCAAGTCAAATGATGAACTATTAGGATACCAAAGGCCCAATTTTGGTTGACCCTTTAGATACCTAAAAATTCTTTTGACAGCATTCAAGTGTGAGACTTTTGGGGACACTTGAAATCTGGCACAAGCACACACAGAAAACATGATATCTGGCCTTGAAGCAGTCAGATACATCAATGAGCCAATCATTGATCTATAAAGATGTACATCAACCTCTTCCCCATCTTCATCCTTGAGCAAAGGTTTGTTGTTGTCCATTGATGTCTTAGCTGCCTTTACATCATTAAAACCAAATTTCTTTAACATATCAGCCACATACTTGTCTTGACTGATGAAGATCCCATCTGCTGTCTGCTTAACCTGAAGCCCCAGAAAGAATGTGAGTTCTCCCATAGAACTCATTTGAAATCTGTTATGCATGAGCTTCTCAAATTCTTCACAGAACACCTTTTTTTGAGATCCAAAAATGATATCATCTACATAAACCTGAACAGTAGAATATCCTTTTTGTCTTTCTTGATGAACAAAGTTTTATCAATGGTCCCCTTGTGAAATCCATTAGATAACAAATACTTGGACAAGTGTCATACCAAGCTCTAGGAGCTTGATGTAAACCATACAGTGCTTTCTCCACTTTATATACTCTATCTGGAAAGTCAGGATCTTCAAAACCAGGAGGTTGCATCACATAAACCTCTTCATCAATCTTTCCATACAGGAAAGCACTTTTCACATCCATTTGGTACACAGGAAAGTTCTTGAATGAGGCATAAGCCAAGAACAGTCTAATGGCCTCAATCCTTGCTACTGGAGCAAAGACCTCATCATAATCTATTCCTTCTTCCTGAGTGTACCCTTGAGCCACTAATCTTGCTTTGTTTCTCACCACAATTCCTCATTCATCTCTTTTGCACCTGAACACCCATTTTGTACCAATTGCCCTCTTCCCATTAGGCAAATCAACTAGTGTCCAGACTTCTTGAAGCTTGAACTGCAACAGCTCCTCTTGCATGGCTTCAACTCAACTTGAATCTTGCATAGCTTTGTGAATATTTTTGGGTTCCTCTTGTGATAAGAAACAGGCAAACTTGCAATTTTGTAGGTCCTTGTGGCTATTTCTCTGATGCAATGATTGAGCAAATAAACCTTGATGGAGTAGATCACCCAACCCTTTTGTTTTACTTCTGGTTTGTACAGTAGATTGTACATCACCAATTATCTTGCTCCTTGGGATGGTTCTTATGTATCCTTGTAGTTGGAGTAGGACTGATTGAATAGTAGACTCCATATTTGTCAAATCAGCTTCTCTCCAAAAACATCCACAACATCATCATCTGTGTCATAGTAGATTTCCTCCAATTCAGGCATAGAGAAAGTCAACATCATCATTAACACTTTCATTAAAGTCACAGCAGAATTCTTGGACCAGAGCAACTACTAGGCTAGCACAAATGAAGGTCACAGCTAGGCTTAGCAGCAGAATGATTTGGCTTAGCAGCAGAATGGAAGACACTGCTGCTACTTTATTTCTTGAACTTCCATGCTTTCTGACTTTTCAACATTCTTGCCATCATTAGAAGGTTCATCATCACCTTCTGCATCATCCTTTGGTACTTCCTTATGAACAACATCGTCTTCAGAACTCTTTCCCTCTTTATCTGTTGGTGTGAAGAACTGATTAAACTTCCACTTCTCAATCAAAACAAACTCCTCTGCAGATGCATCCTTCTTTGCTTGTGTACCTGCATTGGGGTTAGTTTGTGTTCCTGCAGACATGTTAGTAGAACCTGCCAACATTGGCTCATAATTCATGGTCTTAGTCAAAGAATCAATGTCAAAGAGCCACTTAGGTTCTGTTACAGCAACATTTGGGGTGTTTTCACTAAATCTAACATGCAGATTTTCTTCCACATGTCTAGTTCTGCTATTGAAAACCCTAAATGCCTTGCTATTTGTTGAATATCCTACAAAGAAACCTTTGTCTGCTTTCTCATCAAACTTGCCTAGCTGGTCATTGGTATTTAAGATAGTGACAGACACCAAATGGGTTCAAGAAATCTATCATAGGTTTCCTACCATGAAGTAGTTCATATGGGGTCTTGTTATGAGGCTTAACTACCTTACTCCTATTTTGCACAAAACAAGCAGTGTTGACTGCTTCAGCCCAAAAAGTAGTGGGTAATTTTGACTCAGACAACATAGTCCTAGCAGCCTCAATTAATGTCTTATTCCTCCTTTCAGCAACACCATTCTGCTGAGGAGTTCTAGCCACACTAAACTGTCTTAAAATACCTTTTTCCTCATAGAACTGATTCATTACATGATTCTTAAATTCAGTTCCATTGTCACATCTGATTACTTTGACCTTATGATTTACTAGGTTTTCTACTCTAGTAATGAAAGCCTTAAGAATGCCAGCAGTCTCATCCTTAGATGCTAAGAAAATACCCAAGTAAACCTACTAAAATCATCAGTGACCAACTAAGCAATACATCTTCTTATTCAAGCTCTTCACAAAAGTTGGTCCAAACAGATCCATATGCAACATATACAAGGGTTCAGAAATAGAGTTCACCACTTTGGACTTACAAGAAGCTCTGTGTTGCTTTCCCATCTGACAAGCAACACAAGTTTCAGAATTTTCAAAAATTTATTGAAGGTAATCCTTTACAAGGTTCCTTTAACCAATTTTTTATTGTTTTGAAATTTAAGTGACCCAATCTTCTATGCCAAAGCTTGGATTCATCAATGGTGGCCTTTGCAAAAAGACAAGTTAAATCTCTTTTAGGAATGATGTTCTTAATGTCCACACTGTATATATTGTTTGTTCTAGGGACTTTAAGTAGTACTTCTGAATCACGAGGCAACTTAAAGTCAGGAGACAAAACAAGACAATCAGTGTCTGTAAAAAGAACAAAATTCTTTTTGTCACACATTTGTGAGACACTAAAAAGATTGAACTTAAGTCCCTCTACAAAATACACCTTTTCAAAATCCAATTTTCCTGTTCTAATAGTACCTTTACCAACAATCTTGCCACCTTTTGGATCATTGCCAAAAGCAACATAACCACCATCAAAAGCCTTAAAATCTTCCAAGTTGCTTTTGTCTCCAGTCATATGTCCAGAGCATCCACTATCAAAAATGCATTTATCCTTTAGCTCCAATTGTAGATTGCCCTGCACAAAAAGTAAGAGAATTAGTTTCTCTTTGGACCCAAGCTATTACTGACTTGGATCTGCCTTAGTGCATCAAAGTAATCATATTTCTTGAAGTCCATTGATGCATTGCTGTGTCTGGTTTTGGGTTTCCAGACCAACAAGCTGAGGCCTTAACACATAGTAAATGAGTGCCCACCCAACAGTATCAGTAACCACTTTTGGCTTAGCAACAGAATGAGAAGTACTGCTGCTAGCTTTAGCAGTAGAAAACTCTGTTTTCTTTGGAATGGGCATTGGTGGTGCAACAGGAGAAATAGTCCTAGAAATACCATTTCTTAACAAAATCTCCCTAGGAACATGTTTCTTTTGGGATGTGGGTGAGTCTTTCTAGCAAAGTTCCTATGGTTCACCCTAGTATAATGGTTCCATACAGGTTTTGGAGCACTAGTTTTCTTAGGTATTGAATAATAACAATCTTCTTGCAAGTGCTCAAAACTTCCACAGCTGTGACATGCCTTCTTAACCAGTTCAAAGTCACTACCTAACTTGTGTGAGATCACCTGGTGCAAGTTTCTCTGGTTTCCTCTGGGCAAGTCACAAGTCTTCCTAGGATAATCTCTAGGTTTATCATCATACTCAGCCACTTTCCTAGAGATTCTACTTCCTAGCACAGGTTTAACAAACTCAGTATGTTTGAATTTAGGTTCAATTGGTTTAACATCCTCTAACCTTTTAGCCTTTGATGTTGTTTCTACCTGCTCATCATCACTATCTGATTCCCAATCTTCAATGATTGGTGCATCAGACAATTTTTCATCAATCTTAGGTGTACTAGTCTTATCAGATGTTTCATTGTTTACTTGACTTGTTTCACCTACAGATTGTGCAGCTAACTCAGATATAAAGGACAATTCTTTCCTAGTTGGTGCATAAGCACTTTTAAGTGGGGGAGCCACTTCATTGTATCCTAGGCCACATCCTCTTTTAATCATCTGAGATTCAACTGCTTTATTTGCTAGAACAGATGCATATTGTTGTTTATCTATCCTAACAACATGTTTTTCTTTTTCATTTAAAGCTGAGTCTCTAGCTAATTCAGCTTCTTCCACTCTTTTATTAAGCATGTTAATTTCACATTCTTTCTTAATTAGCTCAGTTTCAAGAGTATGAATTTTATCAGCATATTCTCCATCAATTTGATTAAGAAACTCAACCTTGTTTTCTAAAGATTTTAAACCATGTTGATATCCTAAGTTATCAAGTTTGAGTTTATCAAATTCAACTCTTAAATTATCATACCTAGATTTCAGTTCCTCTATAGTATTTGAACAAGATTTAAATGAACATGAAGATTCATTTGATACCTCAGAGTCTGATCTAGAGGAGGAGTAACCCATAAGAGCAAAGTGTTATTCTTTGGGTTCTTCATCAGCTATCAATGCATAGTTGGGACCATCCTCAGCTTGGTCACTCCAGTCAAAATCTCCCAAGCCATCACATGAGACCATAGCAGTAGTAGGTTTAGCATCTTCAATGGGAATCTGCCTTGAATTTTCCTTAATCTGCTTTGGTGATCTGCACTCCCTTGCAAACTGCCCCTTTCTGTGGCAGTTATAACATTCAAACTTTGATTTGTTAAACCCCACATTGTTCTGCCTTCTAAACTTGAGCTATCTTCCAGTTCTCTTCAAGAATCTTCTTGCCCTCATAGTCAACATTGCAAATTGCCAATGCAAATCCATCTCTTCTAAATCATCAGGATCAACTTGATCTAGATCCTGACTCATTACTGGAGTACTTGTAGTGAGTTCAGCAAAGTAGGCACAAATAGCAGCATCACTAATGGTGTCACTATTTGTAGAACTAGCAGTAGAACCTTGTGAACTAGCAGCAGCACCAGTATGACCAACAGCAGAATGAGTTTCTTGAATATTCCAAGAAGCCTTGTTATTAGAAGACATAAAAGCAAGGTTGTTTGAACTTGAAGAACTGGTTGAACCCTTGACTTCAGTTTCATAGACCTTCAAGTTGTTGTACAAGTCATCCAAATTCATAGTTTCAAAGTCAGACTTGTTCCTCCAGACAACTGTGTGAGTATTCCATTCTGGTGCAAGACTCCTTAGAAACTTCAGATTAATATCTTCCTGTGTAATATTGACACTCAGAAGCGCCAACTGACTCACTAACTTTTGCAGTCTGTCATAAGTACCATCAATACTTTCATTGCTTGAAGCAGTGAAAGTTTCAAATTCGTGCTTTAGCAAATTCTTCCTTGACTTTTTGGTGGTTCATTCCCACCAAACCTGAGTTCAATTGCTGCCATCAACTCCTTGGCAGACTTGGTGTTGCTGAAGCTCAATTGGTACTCATTGGGTATCCCCATTAAGAGAATAGTGTGAGTTCTAATCTCCAGTTTCCTTTGAGCCTTTTCATCATTGGTTTTGATGGGCAATATAGACCCATCAGCACCAATCTTAGGCAGAGTATCTCCAGTTTGTATGATCTCCCACATTGTGTAGTCACACATCTTCATGTACTGCTCCATCCTCATCTTCCAGAGTTCATATTCTCCAACCTTGAGCATTGGAACCTTGGATGCAGTAACCATATGATGAGATTCAGACTCCATTGCTTTTGATGATGAACAGATCTTAACTTTTCAAAATTCTTCTCGGTATCAGTTTCTAGATCACAAGCTCTGATACCACTTGTTGATCCTAGATGAGCTTAACGATCTTGTTAATTACTTTAGATTATAAACCTAAAGCAATAGGTATAGAAACTGCTTTTGAATGATCTATTAATTACTATGCGGAAACTAGTAATTAATCTTAAGAAGAATTAACAATAACACACAGTAATTCTCTCAACCTTCACCTCAATATATTAATATACGGTTACTCAAAAGTAACAGGGTTACAACGAACCTTGAAGTGAATACAAGACAATACGTATGCTAAACAATCGTTTTCTAACCCTAACCCTAGATCCTCCTTTTATACACTTAAGGAGTCCTAGTCGGTTACAAAAACTTTCTATACAAGAATAATATCTATTCGTATCTTTACCATAAACAAACTATACATATCTAATAAGCAGCAGAATCAAAACTCTAGCAGCAGAATCATCTTAGGCTAGCAGCAGTTTGACACTTAGCTTATTTCATCATTCGTCAGATATCATCAGCAGCAGAATAAATATACTAGCAGCAGGATGATTATGCCTAGCAGCAGAATCATACTTAGTATATTTCCATTAGAATCATGAGAAGCAGAATAAAATACTTAGCAGCAGCATCTTCAAAGTAGCAGCAGAATCTTTTAAACCCAACAAATACTAACTATTCGGTATTTTCCTTGGGTAGATCCCTCCGGCTCTGGCGGATCATAGGACGGTTTTCCTAACCTTAGCCACCTTATAACACCATGACTATCCTATGTTGCCGTAAACCATTTATTTAAAAAATCTCTCAAAGTGTTTATAATTAAGAAACACATTTTGCAAACACTTTGAGAGTTTTGTACTTTTCAAATACTCCCCCTTAACATGTGCTCATATGTTTATAGTTAAAATTTGCACATGTTGGGGTAGAGTTTACACTTTTTGAATTGATCCGCCTTCAGTGAACATGACCAATTCAAGACATGCTTACATTACTAGTTAGACTAGCTTGAAATTATTACCCGGCCTGGTCAAGTCCACAGAAAGTTTCTCGAAACGGTACACTCTACTCAGACAAGTCCTCTTCCAGACACACTTACATCACTGGTTAGACCAGCTTGAAATTATTACCCGGCCAGAACAAGTCCTTTTGATTGATGACAGTTTTTGTTTCGTCAATTCATTGGTGAAGTCTGAGACGCGCTCACATGAGATGCCATATCAAATTAGCAATATTTTAATCACCTTTTATATTTCTCCCCCTCAAAAATAGCATATTGATGTTGTTTTTGAAAAACTTTGATTAAAATATGCTTTTTGAGGTTTACGGGAAGAAACTCACAAGATTGTTTTGATTTGTACAAAGAGTTTCAAATACTCACCCTCATGAGAGGGAATACTTGTTCTGTTGAGCAGAATTCGAAGAAATCGTTTGAAAAAGTTTAGATTAATTATACTAAACAGTAAGAAGCTTTTGCTTCTTTTATCAAGAATGAGGCACTGAAGCGTACCTCATACTGCTCCCCCTCAACAAGTGAGGGAGGTAAGGACGACACACAAAGCATATGTTTATCACTACTTAAATAGTACAAAGTTCACAACATAATGTAATGACACCACAACAAAAGAGGACTAATTATTACAGAGAAGATATTCTCTTTCGGTTCTCTGTAGAAGTCTGTAATCGCCCTCTCGAACACGTCCACCAACATAACTTTCCAGACTGCGGAAGATCCTCCTTATCTTCAATCATTTTCAAATGGCACGAATGAACTCATTGTTCATATCCAGATCTTTCTTTGTCCAGAACATAGTATACCGCCCTGGATTCGCCTTGTTTATCTTGTATTCTTTGACCCTGTAATCCAGTGCTTCTTCAATCTGCTGTAGAGTACCATCACTGAACTTGTGGATTTCATCGAACCGCATGATCATCTGAACCTCATACCTATCTCTGAACACCACAACCTTTGGAGACTCAAGAACCGTGTAGTCGTGCTTGAATTCCATGTCATTCGCTTCCCATCGAGGCCTCGTGAGGTTGAGTTTAGTCTGATAACTCTCAATCCCAAGCTGAAAGTCCCTTACCCGTTGTCTGATAACTAAGCCCCTGGTCCATAGATTGACGGCAGTGGTGAGAGTCTTCTTTTCATGAGGTGATAGGTGGTGCAGCTTGCCTTGAAGATTCAGCAGGTACAGATCTTCAAAGTCACTAGGGTGCAAGTGTTTGAAATCACTTTCTGTAATGATATGCTCTTTGAGATCAGCTCGGCGAAGGACGATCTTCTTCAGGTAGTCGTAGCCATATATTGAGAAGATCTCAACTCTGACTACACTTAAGATCTGCATGCGAGATCGTACAGCTTTGCGATTTCCTTCAGCAGCGAGTCTTTCAATGTAGAACTGTTGTCTCTTGAACCACCAGTGCGATATACCATACGAAGCCGATATGTCATACTTGCATTCTTCTTTACTCCACATCTGATCTGGTACCATTTGCTCTAACCCAATGTCTGGATAATATGTAGCTTTCATCTTATTAATTGACAATGCTTGTTTATGCTCCTTGCTACCAAATCTGAGATACTCCAGCTCTTTGTTGAAGAAGAAGTCTGTTCGGATGGTGACCTGTCCAGGTAGACCACCCAGAGGGAGTGGTTTGCTGACATTGTACTTGAGAATTCCCTCGTCAACCTGATCAGTGAGAAGCTTGTGGCATTCTTCCATCTGGAACTGAAGATGAACCACATCAGGATGAAATGCTTTGACAATTTCATATGCTAGCCCTTCCAAGTCCTTAGGTGTCAGTTTGGTGATTCCTTGCTTCTTACAGTACCAGTCTATAAACATTCCCATGTCTCCAGTCTGTGCAAGCAGTGAGTTTTTCGGAGGAGGCACATAGCTGGACACAATAACATCAGCCCAGTTGCTATCAGGAGCATGTGGATCAGATGAAGGGATGGACCAAGCTGGTTCAGGTGTTGGAGGTCTGTCATCATCGGATGTAGGCTTCCACCATGTCTTCATCATCTCATCTATAGGAGTAATCTTAGGAGTTGCTGACCTGTCATCCTCTAAGAAGGACTTCCACCAGTCTTTCTTTAGATTAACCTTGGGAATATGAGCATTTGCAATGTCATCATCATCATGAGAATAAGAATCTTGATCGTTGATAGCTGATTCTTCATTCATAATAAGATCTTCAGGAATTAATGAGACAGAGGGCTTGAATCTAGTGTCAATAGTCGTCCAAGCGGCGTATGCAGTAGACTCAGCTTTCTTCGATGAGCTTGGACCAGTATATTGTTTTGTCTGATCTTCCTTGGTAGATGATGAAGGAGGACAAAGTAGTGGTTGTGTTTGATGTGATCCTGATGCTCCGGATGAGCCTGCAGCTCCAGGTGCTCCTGATGGAGGAGGAGGAGGAGGTGGATGTGGTGGCGACCCAGATGGTGGTTTGGGTTTGTCCTGGCTCTTCTTCTTCTTTCTACGTGTTTCAGCCAGGTCCTCCATGAGTTGATCATAGTTGTCACGGTCAATTGATCTTTCCAAAGCTTCGTATAATCTTTTGTGATCTTCATGGCCTTGGTCAAGATTTGTCTCATACATTCGCTGTAGGAGGATCTCCTTCATATCAGTGGTGGTAAGATCTCTGAAGCGTGCTCTCAGTGGAGCTTCCATTGCCTGACTCACGGCTTCTGCTACTTGTTCATCGACAGCAATCATTACCTTTTCGTTAATGTTGAGATTTTCCAGCTTGGATAACCGAGAGCCGTGATGTTTGACAATCTGAGTTAGATTATGACCTTCCAGATCAGCAATTCATTTGAGAGCTTCTTTAAGGCGTAACTCGAGGCTTTCGTTGGAGGGTAGAGTTGGTGGGATTGCACTTGTAGTTGTGGTTGTTGCTGTGGTAGTCGTTGCAGTAAAGGGAGTTGTTGTGGTTGTTGTTGCAGTTGGATTTGGTATTGTCATTGTCGGGACTGCAGAAGTGTCTTGCTCAATAGTGACGGACACCATTGACACCACCTCTTTCTCATCATTTGGCTTCTCAGTTTCCGTATTATCAGGCTTGTCAGAAATAAACTGATCCCCAAATGTAGGGTCATGATCCAGATTCTTGAGAGATGACAAAGTACCCGTTGAGCTGGTGGGTTCCTCCAAATGAGACTGATCATCGGTTCTCAGCTTTAGATTCACTAGTACATTCGGGTAAGTAGAGGACACGAACTCATCATTTAACTTCTCAAGGGGTGGATCAGATGTGAAATCCTTCTCATGATGAGAAATCACCTTCTCAGTTTTGCCAGAATCAGGGCCTGCAATATCTTCAGCATGTGTCTCACCCTCCCCAACATTCTCTTCCATGGTTCCCGCTTCTTCTGATTCAGTGTCACTGGAGTCAAGACTAAGCTCTTGACTTGGTGACTTTTCCTTTTCAGCTTCAGAATCTTCAGTATCTTTAGCGGTTTCAGAGGTTCGTCTCTTGAGAATGAACTTTGTGGTTGTCTTTGATGCTGGAGAAGAGATATCCAGAAGTGTCTGAGCAACCTGTTCGTCAGTGGCAATCCCTTTTCCTTTACCTTCCACTTCCGCCAATTGTTGAGGTCTCCCTGTAGCAGGTTCTCTGATGATCACACCTTTGGTAGAGTGTCCCGATAACTTCTCTTGTTCCTTCAAACTGGCTTCTACGGCCTTTTGAATGTTATCTGCCTCTTCTTGCAGAATAGGCTCAGGCATGAAACCTTCTACATTCACAGATTGATCTTCCAGTCTTCGTCTTTTAGACCCCTGTTTCTTACCCGCAACACTCTTTTTGGGTTTCTTAGCACCACCAGGAGCATCATCAGCAGGGGATGCCTCCTTTCTCTTCTTGGGTAGAGCTTTATATGTGGGATTGGTGGTCTTGGATTTCGTCTTGCTATGCTTGGTTGACTTCTGAGGTTTAGGTGCCACGGGTCCAGCATCACCAACGAGTTCATCAGCAAGATACCTTTGATACGCAGCCACTTTATTCAAATACTCCTGGTAATAAGGAGCATTATGAATATCATTTGTGATGAGAGCTTCAGGTATATTCATCCCAAAGAACTCTTGCTTGGTTCCTTTTGCCGAGAATTTGAGATTTCCCAGGACATGTTCATCAGATGGCAAGTGGAGAGGAGAATCAGATCTTGGATGGAACTTGTGCTGGCATTGAAGATGATGAATTATCCTCTTTGTGTATCTGATACTTGGAATCACAAGTTTGTTGACCGTCTTCTTACTAGCCTTATGCAATTCCAGTTTTTTCTTGTCCTCAGTGAAAGTGTGAATGGAGTGAGTGAATTCCTCCCAGATCCTTTCAGCAAAATTAATGTTGGCCCTTTTAACAATTCCCCATAGAATTTGTAGCATTGGTGCTCTTGGTCTTTCATACCCTGAGGTTTTTCCTGTGAGACACATGTTGATGATTGTGATGATTGCCCTCAATGGCTGATACATATCATTAGTGACCACTGCAAATAACGTGTTGACTGTTATGGGGTAGCCCAGATCATTGATGAAGTTGATAAGATCATCGGGTGGTGGTGGTGGAGTAAATGGTTTGTTCACAACGACGGGTGTGATTTGTAATGCGTCTCTGATGGTGTCTTTGGTGAGATCAAACCATTGTTCATCCAGCTGACAACGGTAGCATCCAGTATCCTTATCATAGCTCACTGTGTTCTAGAACTGCTGAATGTAGATAGCAGGAATAGGTGAGCTAGCCATAAACGCACTGAAGAATGTGGTTTGCTTAAGTATGTCCACCGTGATTTTGTAGATAGGATTGGGTTGAGACTTATCCATATCTAAGTAGCAGTTGCTTTTTCCAATAGAGACCCATCTTGTAACAATTCACATTTCCGGTTAATTTCTATTCTCGAAAATTTTACTATTCATTTTTACTATTCACGTTCACTATTCATTCCCAAAATTTTTATTTCATATTCTTGTAAGTTAAACTATTTTAATGATAACCTGAGAGTTTGACACTCGTCGGGTCATTTCTGCAGAAATCACAAAACCGTGTATGAGAATTACTTTAAGGTTTAAACGTCATTTAGGCATCCCGATATGTCCACACAACATTACAATCAAGAGAAATGTAAGTTTTTCACCTTCCGTGACATTCTCTGGAATTTTGGAAATTTACATTTTCCGAATCTGTGTTTTACGCAATTTACGCGTTTTAGGCTTACGGTTTTAGGTCTAAAGAACATTTAACACCAACTGTCACTGGACTGAGCCCAGTCTAGACACTATAGGCCATTTTAATTCATTATTATCATATTAGAATAGTTACATTTTAATTTTCTCAGTTTTACGCAACTTTCGTACATTTTACGTTTAACGCGTTTTAAACCTACGTTTCCTGCGTTATCAGCGTTTTCGCGACCCATTAAACTTATCACTCATTTTTATAAGATAATAATGAGTATATTGACAAGTTTAATCATTTCTATAAGTTTCATATTTTTACGATACCCGGTTTTACGTTTCGTGACTTAACAACTTACAGTTAGCAATTACCGGGACAAAACTGACTCCGTAAAAGCAAGATAATGCAAGAAACTTATCAAGCTTTTCATGAAAGCTTTATGAAGCTTATCAAGGAAGGAACCAAGGGCATGTGTCTTGATCTCAAGCCTTGTACTCCTAGGATGATACCATGTGTATAAGCTTCCTATGTAAGCTTTCTAAAAATCTTGCAACTAACCTCCTCAACTCACTATAAAAACCCCCTCCTCTCCTCTTGTTGCCGCCCCATACACAACACACAAACACCTTCATATTGCTAGTTTACTTCAAGTATTATCAAAGAATACAAGTGCTATATCAATTCAAAAACTCTTGTTAAGTTTTTATTGATCCAAAGACCTAGTTCTTCTTTCCTTTTGGTGATCTTCCATCCACACAAGAAGAGTTCTAGTAGAAGTCTTCAAGTGCTCTTCCAAGTAATCACAAGTTGTTGTCAAAAGATCAAAGAAGTTGGAAGCTAGAAATCCTAGTTCTTGTTCAATCAAAGTCCTATCCTTGTTCTTAATTTCCTTTCCTTTGAAAGCCAAAAGTTGTAAGAAACCCTAACACACTTTCTTGCTCAACATCATTTTCATGCTTATTATGCTTCATTTATGCTATATATGGTCTTTGTGTTATGTTCATGATGTACAAAAACCTTTAAAACAAGTTAAGAACACTATATGTTAACCTATGTTAAGTAATCAAGAAAACTAGTGACATATATTGTGAAATACGACCAAAATAGTATAAACATGATATTGGACAATTACCTACTATAATAGAGGACTTTACAAGGAAAACATAGCAATTTGAATCAACGAAAACGAGTACACGAGTCAAAAGTTATGGCCAAAAGAAGTTAGCGAAACCAAAACGCCAAAACTGCCCAAAACAAGCTGTTAAGCCGCTGACCATTTTAAACGAGGCCCTTCTGTTCCGTGTCATCAAAAAGTTAAAAAATAAAAGTTTTCCGGAACGATGTTTCCTTTAGAAAGAAATAGCTCGTCCCTTGAAAACGCAAAACAAGTGATATTTTTCTCCATATTCTAAATAGCCTCTTATAGTACCTAAACGATCATATATTAGGTCACGGCTAAGAAAAACCAAGAGGCCTAATGGCCTTAAGCCGAGACCACAGCCACGGCTAAGGCCAAGGCTGAGTCTCAAGACCATGGTAGCCACGACCAAAGCCACGGCAAGGCCACGGCTAAGACCTTAAGGCTTGCTAAGCCGAAAACATTAACTAAAGTTTTAGTCATAACGAAACCAACCAATTTGGATCTACTCCATCGATAGACCATGAGACTTTGCAAGTAATATCACATCCATTCTAGGCTTAATAAACTTATAAAGATAACAATCTTCATTCAAAATAAACTTTCCTAAGTTTATTCAACTTTCGGACATGTAACGTTTAAAGACCAAAAACATATATTTTCTATCGAATACTACAAAACTAGGGAGCTTCATGTGAGGGGTTTCATTTGGGTAAATGGATCGACGAGTTGCTGGATTTACGAATTAAAGTGTCCTAGCTCCTCGAACGTTTACTACATGACCTCTGAATTATGATGGCCCGAACAGTAGTACGGGATATACAAACTAAACATGTTTCATAAACCATCTTCATACAATGACCTACACAACATACTAAGTACTACATCATGAACAATATGCAAGACTTATATAGGCACGTCTTTGTACGCTTAGACATTATTCCAAACCTAAGTCGCAACATTCTATTGTAGGTTGCACTTAGAGGTTTCCCGGCTTATCCATCGAACTCATTAAGGCACTAAAACACCATCCAACTCACGGTGAGTCATAGCCCTTACTCTTTTTATACTTGTTTTAAAAATACTTTGGGGGAGATACATGCTCAACTACTTTTAATTTCAATCACGATTATTTGCAACTATATGTTTATCTGAATTGAATGTTTATTCACACTATGTAACAGTGATTGCCATACTTAGAGTTTCTTTATCATATACCATTAAGCACTATGCGTAGTGAGCACGAATACTATGGTTAGATCTATTAGAATTATTGTAACCATTAAGTTGACCCAGGTAGGGCAAACAAATATACCATACATTATGTTGACCTGGGTAGGGCAAACAAGCGTTCCATCCTTTGCGTTGACCCAGGTAGGGCAAACAAACATACCATCCCTTGTGTTGACCCGAGTAGGGAAAACAAGCGCATCATCCTTTGTGTTGACCCGGTTAGGGCAAACAAACGCACCATCCTTTGTGTTGACCCGGGTAGGGCAAACAAAAACAATGTTCCACGCTTTGGGGTGTATAACAACGTAACCCATACACAGAACAACTAAACAAGCAGGACTGGGTCCAACAACATATTCAAACAGGACTTGGTCCAACAACGTATTCAAACAGGACTTGGTCCAACAACGTATTCAAACAGGACTTGTTCTAATTAAGAGTAACAGAAACACTACCTACATGTGATATTGTATTTAGTACAATAGTCATACACTTGGAATCCTAGAAATCTACATTAAGTATTTACCTATACTTGTCACGATGATTTTTACAAGGTTTTCACATTTATTCCACAAACTCTATGAACTCACCAACCTTTGTGTTGACACTTTAGCATGTTTATCTCAGGTCCATAATGATCGAGGCTAGAACGGAGGAGCACAGATATTCAAGAGGGCTATAAATTTTATTAACATTCGAAAACTCATTTGATGTATTTTGTAAACATGGAACCATCTGGGACCTCATTTTGTAAACTCTGATATTTATATAATTCGAATGATAAATCTTTTAAAACGACTCCATTAGAGTTCGTTTTCTATTGTTATAACTGTTATGCCATGAAGTAACACCCAGTTTGAATTCCGCTGCGTATCACGAAATTTGGGGTGTTACAGATTGGTATCAGAGCTATAGTTATAGAGAAACGGGTCTAATTGAGACCTAAACTATAACTGCTTTTCCACAAAAACGTTTTATAGCCTTTCGCTCTCCGTGCCTTCAATCCTCCAGAAGATTATGTGACTTTTAGGCATATTATGCTGCACGAAAATACTAGTATATTAATATATACACACTCGATATACTTTCAATCAGTTTATCTAAACAATGGACTAAACCTATTTGCGTATGCCTATTCCTGGGCATTTCGGCACATCTACATTCTCCCAATCATGTTCCTACTCCAACATTATATGATTTACTAAACATCCTTCAAAACATTGTATCTAATTACAATGGTATTTCCTATTTCTTAGACATTGTAATCTATACAATGGTCTCAGTTATTTTCCAAAGACATTGTGAGTTACACAATGGTTTAATCTGCTTCCCAGACATTGTGAATTGCGCAATGGTCTCTGAAACTATTTCATCACTTCATCAATATCACTTCATATGATATTGAAACCTGTCACAGTCTATCAATGTAAAACCCTAAAGTTTTCCTCAATCTAAAATAATCAAAATACCCTCTAAGTTTGAACTTTTAAGAACTTATAAAATCATAAAAGAGATATATCATTTGTACTTAATTAATATCCTAAGTTACCAAATGAATTAAGCTAGTAATTAAACCTTACATTATAATTTAAATTGTTATAAAATAAATAATTCTCTATGCTAATGCTATACTAGGCGACATTCTATGTGCCTAAATGTTCCAAATTTTTGGTCAAGGTAAAAAGAAAGATAAGCACACATTGAATTGAAAGATACATGAAATATTGGCTAAGCTTGGAAAGTAAATAAGCATCATAATCCTCTCCTAATTTTCGGCCCATTTTCCCCCTAAAAACCCTCACAAAACCGTGTAAACCCTCACCTCTATCTCACATATACGGCTAAAAAAAAATAAAAAAAAGAAAAATAAAAAAGAGAACAAACCCTAAAAGCCTATCTCTAGTCGACATCCAAGAAGAAGAAGGAGAAAGGAGATCTTGATCTTGTGTTCTTGTTTCATTCATATCACAACAAGGTAATTATATACACAACACATTAATCCATTCGAATTGTTGAACCAAACTAATCAATCCATGTATTTTTTTTCTTTCTGTCGATCGTACCACAAAGAAGAAGAAGAAGGCGTGGTGATTCGATCTTGTGATTGCCTTGTCCTTTTGATCACGCTACGAGGGTAAATGTATCACCTTTATTTGATTCTTGTTCGATCCATTCTTGTTGTTCTTGTCAATATGTTAATCCATGTGATAATAAAAGAGGTCACATAAAATGATAAGTTACTCACATAAAATAACGATTCTAAAACCCTAATATGAATAGATCTATGTAAATTAATTGGATTCGAGTTGTTATGATCATGTTATGAACCATATATGAAGCGACCCATAAGTGTTATATGTCATTTATACCGTTTTGTATTAATATATGAGTCTTTAGAATGATTACACATAAATTAATGAACACCCGTTACTGACCAGAAAATTTAGTCAAATTGATTCGATTGTATCTTGATGATGGTAACGTGTTTTTGGGTGTTTATTGAGTCTAAAACTAAGTTTAAGAAAATAGCTTTCTGGAAAACTAAGCCTTGTAATTTTTAGAGGTCGGGAAGGTACACTTTTTGATTTTACAAGATCAAGTGTCGAAGCTGAATTCGTATGTCTGGAAAAACAGTCCGGGTTGTTGATTTTTAATTTGCAAACCATGTCGAATTAGAGAATGCCCTTTTACAGGATTAATATTTCATATGTATAGCACTTACTGGAATTTTTTTAGATTTTTATGAATTATTTAGATGGGGTATTGAAATACAAACTTTTCGGGTGTCAAGTCTGATCAGAAATTTGAATGAATTGGCTTAAGGGATTTTTAAACTATAGTTATACTAAATAATAAATTCTGCGAAAGTTAGTGTGAGTTCTAAGTACATTGAATTGCGTGTGTGAATTTTTGTGGATTTTATTTCTGAGTTCTAATTAGGTTCATAAATTCGACAAAACGTGACCGGATCATATACAGAAACTGTTAAGGGTTTAGAAAGTTAAAAAGGTGTTATGTGTATACTTTTCTAAACTAACGGGTTTAAATTGTCATTCTTTTAAACTAAAGAACCTAACTTGTGAAAACATGTAACTTTATAATATTTACATTTTATACCCTAATCTTACCATAATGACACTATAATCTTTAACTTATTATATTTGCATAATAAACCCTAAAACTTATGAAAACTACATTATGTACCCTAAACTTATATAAATGGTATTACGAACCTTAAGCTACTAATATAGTCACCTTTAATACCTTAAGTTGATAAACTTGAATGTTAATAACTAGTGTTACTAAATATGGAAACTTACTATTTTTGGAAAGTTACTAAATATGGAAACTTGCTATTTTTGGAAAGTTAACTAAAATGAAACCTTTACGACTATGAAACTTATAAGTAAACTTATGATTATTGTAGATCGGGTGAAGAAGGAGTGATCTTCTGCTTCTTTTCATTTCATTGCTTTGTTTGTGTGCTTTGTTAAGGTACATATATTCTTTCCCTTCTCAGTAGGGATATTTCCATTGATCCTATGCCTGACATGATTCCCTTTATTTGACTCATGACTTTCATTGTATGATTGTCATTCTTGTTTATTCATTCTGACATTTATTTAAATGTCTCTGCCATGCTATGCTTATGTTTGCCATGCTTACTTGAGTTACTATCTTGTTTCTCTTGCCATGCTAGATTATATTTGTTGTATGCTATGATAGATCTGTGCCTGAGCTTACCTAGTTGTGGAGGTACCATGAACATGTCTTTGATGGCACCCTAGGCATGACACTCCCGTAGAGGTGTGATAGATCTACGACGTTCATCTTTATTTTATGATTTTGCATGCACTATTGGCCAACTTTATATGTGTGACCAGTCTAGTACTGACATACATACTTATGTTAGGGAGCGTATGGATGCATCCTAGGTTTTATGTTTTATGTGATTATGGTGACCAGGTGGTGTGTGCCTTGCACTCCTTCTCACACTTTTACTTTTATTTACTTAGAGGTCTCCCCTCTTCGTATACTTGTATTGTTTTAGTATGATTTGATAGATTATGATATGGAGTTCTTATGGCACATCCTTATATGAACTTTTACTTATTTCATTAATCCCTTGATTCATTTTCTATTCAGTTCTCATGCACTCTTGATTTTTAGTTCTCTTTCATGATTATGTCTTTCGTTTTGTACTCTCATTTCCTTCGTTGCTTATGCTTATTTACCGTTATGTTTATGTTATATATATCTGTTCACTGGGCTTTTTAAGCTCAGCCGCATATTTTCTTTTCTTATGCGGCAGGTAATAAGCGGGGCGACGGGCTTGGGGATGAGAGAGCATATGACTTAGAGACCTATTTATTTATCATTTCGTTGTCCATTGTTTCGGACTTTCATTTATTTCAGTACTTTGAATATTATCGTTTTACTTTGGTTTGTTTGGTTAACCCACTATGCATTTGGGATTATCTTTTGATACCAGTCTTAATGTTTGAGACTTGGATATTTATTTAAAAGACTTCCGCTTGCGTAATGTATGCTTTGTATGACACCATAATGTGATATCTTGACCTTAACGGGTCGGGGTGTTACAATCAATTTCCCTAATGGAAACTCAAGATATGAGATTTCTAAAGGACAAACTAATCCATCATCTACAAAAGCTGAAGTTCAGCAACTTTCTCTACATTCATCAAAGTTCTCTTCGGAAACCTTCATTGTTAAACGTTCATGATTCTGGCCCAGTGTGGACTGTTTTAGAATTACCTAAAACTTCATTTCCACATGTATCTACCTGTACTATCTTCTATGCAATGGAATGTGAAAACATAGGTTACAAGTCTTGTATGGGCGAGACTTACAACTGAATGGTTTGACATCGCCTTTGCTTTGTAGACATTTTCTCAAAAGCTATGGACATATCACAAGTATAACTAATTTAGGTATTTGAAAATTTTATCGAACCTCGGTTAAATGTAGCTTAGTCACCTATATTTAACCTAGGGACAGTGGAACATAGTCTGACTAACTATGTTCGACTTAAAATTTTCAAATACTGAGAATAGTTGTACTAGGGTTATGTTCAGATTAATTACCTACTTGAACTCGATAAACCACCAGAATTCATTAAAAAGACCTAGAGACACGATAGTGTCTTACCACTCAGCGTAATCTTAACACCTTATTTGTACTACCTAATTTCATTCATGAAAGTTTTCATTTATGAGATAATCCGAACTACTATCTTAGGGATAGTTATCAATTCTTCTCTTTATCCATTAGAAGTTCTAGCCTGTTTAGGTTCCAAGGGTATCATTCCACCATAATCCTTTAAAATCTCCTTAAGATTTTTAAAGCAAACTTGACATCTATACCTTAGAATAAAAATGGTAAGAGTACACTACATTATTCTAATTATCAACATATCACATTATTATCTGAACCCATTATAAGATTTCATGGATGATAGAGAAATACCAGAACAAGATAAGTTAGTATGTAAAATTTCACAGTATCACGTTTCTTTCAAACTATAGTTGACTTTGATACTGTACGATACATCCTTTATCCCGAAACTACCCAAACTTTTCCTAGACTCCTCACCACCAGATAATACACACTGAATTCCGGGACGGAATTCACTTAAGGGGTGGAGACTGTAACAATTTACATTTAAGGTTAATTTCTATTCCCGAAGATTTTACTATTTATTTTTACTATTTACTTTCACTATTCATTCCCGAAATTTTTATTTCATACTCTTGTAAGTTAAACTATTATAATGATAACCCAAGAGTTTGACACTCGTCGGGTAATTTCTGCAGAAATCACGAAACCGTGTCTGAGAATTACTTTAAGGTTTAAACGTCATTTAGGCATCCCGATATGTCCACACAACATTACAATCAAGAGAAATATAAGTTTTTCACCTTCCGTGACATTCTCAGGAATTTTGAAATTTTACATTTTCCGAATATGCGTTTTACGCAATTTACGCGTTTTAGGATAACGGTTTTAGGTCTAAAGAACATTTAACACCAACCGTCACTGGACTGAGCCCAGTCTAGACACTATAGGCCATTTTAATTCATTATTATCATATTAGAAAAGTTACATTTTACTTTTCTCAGTTTTACGCAACTTTCGTACGTTTTACGTTTAACGCGTTTTAAACCTACGTTTCCAGCGTTATCAGCGTTTTCGCGACCCATTAAACTTATCACTCATTTTTATAAGATAATAATGAGTATATTGACAAGTTTAATCATTTCTATAAGTTTCATATTTTTACGATACCCGGTTTTACGTTTCGTGACTTAACAACTTACAGTTAGCAATTACCGGGACAAAACTGACTCCGTAAAAGCAAGATAATGCAAGAAACTTATCAATCTTTTCATGAAAGCTTCATGAAGCTTATCAAGGAAGGAACCAAGGGCATGTGTCTTGATCTCAAGCCTTGTACTCCTAGGATGATACCATGTGTATAAGTTTCCTATGTAAGCTTTCTAAAAATCTTGCAACTAACCTCCTCAACTCACTATAAAACCCCCTCATCTCCTCTTGTTGCCGCCCCATACACAACACACAAACACCTTCATATTGCTAGTTTACTTCAAGTATTATCAAAGAATACAAGTGCTATAACAATTCAAAAACTCTTGTTAAGTTTTTATTGATCCAAAGACCTAGTTCTTCTTTCCTTTTGGTGATCTTCCATCCACACAAGAAGATTTCTAGTAGAAGTCTTCAAGTGCTCTTCCAAGTAATCACAAGTTGTTGTCAAAAGATCAAAGAAGTTGGAAGCTAGAAATCCTAGTTCTTGTTCAATCAAAGTCCTATCCTTGTTCTTAATTTCTTTTCCTTTGAAAGCCAAAAGTTGTAAGAAACCCTAACACACTTTCTTGCTCAACATCATTTTCATGCTTATTATGCTTCATTTATTCTATATATGGTCTTTGTGTTATGTTCATGATGTACAAAAACCTTTAAAACAAGTTAAGAACACTATATGTTAACCTATGTTAAGTAATCAAGAAAACTAGTGACATATATTGTGAAATACGACCAAAATAGTATAAACATGATATTGGAAAATTATCTACTGTAATATAAGACTTTACAAGGAAAACATAGCAATTTGAATCATCAAAAACGAGTACACGAGTCAAAAGTTATGTCCAAAAGAATTTAGCAAAACCAAAAGGCCAATACTGCCCAAAATAAGCTGTTAAGCAGCTGACCATTTTAAATGAGGCCCTTCTGGTCCGTTTCATCAAAAAGTTAAAACACGGAAGTTGTTCGGAACGACGTTTCCTTCATCAAATAATAGCTCATCCCCTGAAAACGCAAGACAAGTGATATTTTTCTTCAAATTCTTAACAGCCCCTTATAGTACCTAAACGATCATGTATTAGGTCACGGCTAAGAAAAACTGTTGGGAATTAAATATTCAAGAAGTTTAATATCGGGTTCTACTCAAAGAAATACTCTAAGTATGATTCTGCTGCTAAGAGCATTTGTTCCTGCTGCTAGCGTTATCGGTTCCTGCTGCTAACGTTAACATTCTACTGCTGAAGTGTTTCTGCTGCTAGTGTTATGATCCTGCTGCTAGCGTTAACATTGCTGCTGGTGATTAACTTTCTGCTGTTGAACGGATAAGTATGAAAAGATATTATGTGTATTAAAGTCAACAATATACGGTAGATAATATCTTACCCCATGTGATCAGTCATAATGTTATATTCAAAGAACAAGTTGTAAACATAGATACAAGTTGTATCTTAATGACCGACACTCTCAAAGTAAGTGTTCGACTAGACTTAACAATATTGTAAAAGATCTTTCTTGTGATATAAAAGAAAGATCTTAGACTAGTGATAAATATATACGAATAGATAAGTGAAAATATAACTCTCAAGAACATAGAACAAATATCACAAGTCGTAGAAAACATAAGATTCAAGGTTTTTGTAACCCTAGTGATATTGAAGATCACTCGTATTATCTTGAATAATATTGAATCGTTTGGTGATAACATTGCATGTTCTTTGTTCAATATACACAAGCATAACTGTTCCATTTCCATAACACAAATAACCTTCTAAGTGTGATTAAGTAAATTCCGCGTACTTGATCATATTAACTCAACTTATCACATACACAAAGCAACAAAGGTTTAACCACTTATTAGTGTATCGATCAACCATCATCAATTGGTATCAGAGAAAGGCTGATATAGTTGATTTAGAAGAAGAAGAAGAAGAAATGGACGTTGAATCTATTCAGACCAATGTTGCTGCAAAAATACCCATGCTCAAACAGAATGAGTTTGAGATGTGGAGGCTGAGGATAGAGCAATATTTCCATGTGCAAGACTACGCACTTTGGGAAATTATTGAAGATGGAGACTCTTTCAAGCCTACCACCACTACATCAACTGTTGATGGCAAAGTGCTGACAACTCTGCAGATGAAGCCAAAATCTGCAGAAGAAAGAATACTGAGGAAAAATGACTTAAAGGCAAGAAGCATGCTGATGATGACCATTCCCAATGATCAACTTCTAAACTTCAGCAAGTTCAAAGATGCCAAGTCATTATTTGAAGCTATTATTGCCAGATATGGTGGAAATGAAGCCACCAAGAAAACCCACAAGACACTGCTCAAACAGCAGTTTGAAAACTTCTCCTCTACATACAATGAATCTCTTGACCATATGTTTAATAGGCTTCAGAATATTGTGAGCCAACTTGCTATTCTTGGGGTTGAAATACCTCAAGAAGATTTGAACTCAAAATTTCTGAGAAGCTTACCAGAAGAGTGGGCTATGCATGTTGTTGTCTGGAAGAACAAGCCAGACCTTGATACAATGGAGTTGATAGATTTGTATTGCAACTTTAAGATTGTGGAGCAAGATTTGAAGAAGAATGGAGGTACTAGTTCTAATACTGGGAACATGGCTTTTATGTCAACTCCTAGTACCTCAAAATCAAGTGAAGAGGTAAAAGTTGTTGATGGTGTTGGTGCTGCTAGTTCATCAAGCAGTACCATAGGTATTTTAGATGAAAAGACTTGTTGTGCATTTCTTACAAGTCAAAATAATGGGTCCATGCTCACCTATGAAGACCTCCAAGAGATCAATGATGATGATCTGGAGGAAATGGATCTAAAATGGCAAATTTCTCTTCTTAGCATGAGAGCCAAGAAGTTCTATCAAAGGACGGGGAAGAAGCTCGTAATCAGCAACACTGATGCTGCTGGTTTTGATAAGTCAAAGATAGAGTGCTATAACTGCCATATGATGGGTCACTTCTCAAGAGAATGTAGAAGACCAAGGCAGCAAGATAGCTAGAACAAAGGTTTTGGAAGCACATCCAAAACAAGGGAGGTTTCTGAGCCGAACTCAAAAGCTATGGTAGCTATTGATGGGCTAGTTTTTGATTGGAGTTTCATGGCTGATGAAGAAGAAGATTCTTCACAAATGGGACTCATGGCTTTTTCTACTTCTGAGGTACAATCTCATAAAGCTTGTTCAAATGATTGTACTGCTCTTAAAGATTTACACACTTTAATCAAACATTATGATGACCAAAAGAAAGAGCTAAGCAGAACTTTTCAAGACTTAGGTGGTGTTTGTTTTTTGTAAAAAAGTCTGGATGGGCTCTTAATGAACCAAATGTCTAGTTCGGTCGAAGTAAAAAGAGTGTTTGTTTTTTTCTTTTTGTTCAGACACGGGCTGAGGACCAAATGTCTAGTTCGGTCAGACTTGAAATGACATCTAAATGCCTGTTTTTAATAAAACCCACCTATCTCTTATCTCCTCCATCGGCGACCCGATGCGTACCTCCTCCTCCGTCATCTCCGCCGTCATCTTCTTCTTCATATCTTCGCCGGTCTTCGCATCTGAATATGATCACAAGGTTAAGTACTTTTTTATTATGATTTATGACTTATGAGATCTTTTGATGATTTTATAATGTTGAGTTGATTTTTAGATCTGTTTGATGAAATGTAAAGGAGAAGAAATATAAGATGATTCTTTCGATTCATATGATGAAGAGGGTAAAGGAGAAGATTGATTCATCTAGATGTAGGAGATGAGTAGTGGAGAAGGAGAAGCAGAAGGTTTAGAGAGAGAATTATAGTTTGTTTTTTTTTTTTGTTGTTGTTAAAGTTATAACAGGTGTTGAGTTGATTTTTTTATAATGTTGAGTTGATTTTTTTTTGTTTATGTTGTTGTTGTTAAAGTTATAATAGTGTTGCCGTCTTCAATACACATAAATAACATCTATCAGTTAGACGTTTTTAAATGAAAACAAATGGTCTTGTTGTATTCAGATTCAGACATTTACATCTCAGATTCAGATTCAGATGTGCGAATCAGATTCAGATTCAGATCCTCTTAATAAACAAACAACACCTTAGTCGATTATAAGTGTGGATTAACATCAACAGAAAAGCAGATCTTATACTACAAAGAAAATTAACTTGCTTTTTCTGATGACAAAGCTCTCCTAAGACAGGACATATTCTTTAAAGATGCTGAAATTAAGCTTTTAAGAGAGGCTTTTGATAGGGTCAAAAAGGAAAATGGAAACATTCACTTGACTACACAGACACTAGAACATGCTTCTAGAGGTGTGACCAACATGATAGAATGCCAAGTGATTAATAGAGCTAAGTCAGGAGTAGGATATAAGAGTGTCCCACCTCCATACAGAGGTATCCCTAAACCCCCAGGGATTGACCTAGAAAATTCAGGTGTCCCTGAATTTCAACAACCTGAGCTACAATATGGTGTACAACCAAAGACCAAGCTAGTTGTTGATGAATCTAAGAAAGTAAGTGAAAGTTTAAGTAAAACTTTACTTCCTGAGGACAAGGTGTCCTCTGATAAAAGATCAGATAGTGTAGTCATTGAAGACTGGGTATCTGATGATGAAGAAGATGATCAGGTTATGTCTAAACCTGAAGTTGTTAAGAAAGCAGGAACAAGGGTTCCTAAAGTGATCAAAAAGGATACTGTTAAGCCTAGAACAAAAATTAAACATGTTAGGCAACCAGTTAAATATTGTGAACAATATAGATCCACTAGCAAGCCTAGAGGTAACCAAAGAAATTGGAATGGCCTCAAGTCTAACCAATTAGGTGATGACTTTTTCTTTTATAATAAAGCTTGTTACACATGTGGTAGTTTTGATCATCTTGCAGCTTTCTGTAACAAATGGGTATCTGGGTATGAAAACAATAGAGTGGATTTCAAAAGGCAAACTCCTCAAACTCACTTTCACTCTAAGTCTAAGAGAACAAAACCCAGAGCAGTTACCAAAGCAGTTGTCAAAGCAGTTTCTGCTGCTATACCATTCATGACTGTTAACCCAAGACCAACAGTTAAAAATGCAAAATCTTTTTATACAAATGCATCAAAGACTATTCAAAGGCCCATTAAAACAAAAGCAGTGATCCCAAAACAAGTTTGGAAAATTAAGGGAATAATTACAAAGCTAGCAGTTTCTTCTGCTAAGCATGTAATTCATTCTGCTGCTAGGGAAAATAGGGCAAATGCTATTAAGGCCTCAGCATGGTGGATTCTTAAATCCAATGTTGCATCAAATGTACTTAAGAGATTAAATTTCATTGATGCAAGAGGCAGATCCAAGTCAGTAATGGCTTGGGTCCACAAAAGAAACTGATACTTCTCATTTCTGTGCAGGAACATTCCATTGATAAACAAGAGGATCAAGGATACTCAGATAGTGGATGTTCAAGGCACATGACAGGCAACAAGTCTTATCTCTCAGATTTTCAATCAATAGATGGAGGCTATGTTACCTTTGGAGGAGGTGTTGGTGGTAAAATTTCTGGTAAAGGTACAATTAAAACTGGAAATTTAGATTTTGAAGATGTGTACTATGTACAAGAGCTAAATTATAATCTTTTTAGTGTCTCACAAATGTGTGACAAAAAGAACAAAGTTCTTTTCTGTGACACTGAATGTCTTGTACTTTCTCCTGATTTTAAGATGCCTGATGAAAGTCAAGTGCTTCTTAAAATTCCTAGAAAGGGCAATATGTACAGTGTAGACATGAAGAACATTGTTCCTAAAAAGGCTTTAACTTGTCTTGTTGCAAAGGCCACATTGGATGAATCAATGTTATGACATTGGATGCTTGGTCATATTAACTTCAAAACCATAAATCAGATTGTTAAGAATGGTTTGGTAAGAGGTTTACCTCAAAAACGATTTGAAAATGATCAAACATGCATTGCTTGTCTTAAAGGCAAACAACACAAAGCCACTTGTAAGCCCAAGATTTTTAACTCTATCAATCAATCATTGTTTATGCTTCATATGGACTTGTTTGGTCCTACAAATGTTAGAAGTATGCAACATAAGAGATATTGTCTAGTTATTACTGATGACTATAGTAGATTTACATGGGTTTTCTTTTTAGCTACTAAGGATGAGACACCTAGCATCCTTAAGACTTTCATTACTGAGATAGAAAACCTAGTAGACAAAAGAGTAAAAGTCATTAGATGTGATAATGGGACAGAGTTCAAAAATAGAGTTATGGATGAATTCTACAAAGAAAAGGGTATTAGGAGAGAATTTAGTGTTGCTAGAACTCCACAACAGAATGGAGTTGCTGAAAGGAAAAATAGAACACTAATAGAAGCTGCTAGAACTATGTTAGCTGATTCTAAGCTACCTATAACTTTTTGGGCTGAAGCAGTCAACACTGCTTGCTATGTTCAGAATAGAGTTTTAGTTGTTAAGCCTCACAATAAGACATCATACGAACTTTTTAGAGGTAGAACTCCTGCAATAGGATTTCTTAGACCTTTTGGATGTCATGTGACTATTCTCAATACCTTAGACCATCTTGGAAAGTTTGATGGCAAAGCAGATGAAGGTTTCTTAGTTGGATATTCTCCCAATAGTAAAGCATTTAGAGTATACAACTTAAGAATTAAGAAAGTAGAAGAAAACCTACATGTGGAATTTTTAGAGCATAAATCCAATGTAGTAGGTGAAGGTCCTAATTGGCTATTTGATCTAGAGTCATTAACCCATTCTATGAGTTATGTGCCTGTTGTTGCAGAAACTAATGATTTTTCAGGTTCACAAACAACAAATGAGGCAGGGTTAGACAAGGAGACAAATCAAGATCATATATGGATGCCAATAAGTACCAGTGTGGTTTCCACTTCAACAAATGATGAATCTTCTTCTGATAAAGCTAAAGAAGATGTTGAAAGTGAACACAAGGAAGATGGAACAAAGGAACAACAAAGTGTTTCTGCTGATGATAGTGCTGCTGAGACAGAGCATTCTGCTGCTAGGCCAAATGATTCTACTGCTGGCCCTTCAGACTCAAATAAAGCAGATTTCTCAGATAATGAGGTGGATTTAAGCAATATCACACCTACCTATCAAGTTCCTTCAACCTCACACACAAGGATTCACAAAGTCCACTCCCTAGAAAATGTGATAGGAGATGTACAATCAGGTGTGAAGACAAGACAACAACTGATGTCTTCAGACCAACAAGGGCTTCTTGATGCCCTTTATGCTTCAAAGCAGCATGAGTTTTCAAACTCTTGCTTGTTTGTATGTTTTCTCTCACAAGATGAACCAAAGAACATTCTGAAAGCCTTAGATGATTCAAGCTGGGTAGAAGCTATGCAAGAGGAGCTTCTTCAGTTCAAGATTCAGAAGGTATGGGTGCTAGTTGATTTACCTAAGAATGCAAAGGTAATTGGCACTAGATGGGTTTTCAAGAATAAAAGGGATGAAAGGGGCATAGTGATTAGGAATAAGGCTAGATTAGTAGCCCAAGGGTACACACAACAAGAAGGTATAGACTATGATGAAGTTTTTGCTCCAGTAGCAAGACTTGAGGCAATTAGGCTTTTCTTAGCTTATGCTTCATTTTTAGGCTTCACAGTTTACCAAATGGATGTCAAGAGTGCATTTTTATATGGCACAATTGAAGAAGAGGTGTATGTCTCACAACCTCCAGGGTTCATTGATCCTGACCATCCAGACAAAGTGTACAGAGTAGTTAAGGCTCTTTATGGCCTTCATCAGGCACCTAGAGCATGGTATGAAACACTGGCTTCCTATTTAAAAGAAAATGGATTTCAAAGAGGAAAGATTGATCAGACACTTTTCATCAAACAGCACAAGAAGGATCTTCTGTTAGTGCAGGTGTATGTGGATGACATTATCTTTGGATCTACAAGGAAGGAGATGTGTTTGGAGTTTGAGAAGCTTATGCATGATAAGTTTCAGATGAGTTCCATGGGGGAACTTACATCATCAAGACCTGACATCATGTTCTCTGTTTGTGTTTGTGCAAGATTTCAAGTAACTCCAAAGGTTTCTCATTTAACAGCAGTCAAGAGGATTTTTAGATATCTCAAGGGTCAACCTAGGTTGGGTCTATGGTATTCTAGAGAGTCACCTTTTGACTTGGTAGCATTTTCGGATAGTGATTATGCTGGTGCTAGCTTGGACAGAAAGTCAACAACTGGAGGATGTCAATTCCTTGGGTGTAGACTTATCTCATGGCAGTGTAAGAAGCAAACAACTGTGGCTACTTCAACAACTGAAGCTGAATATGTAGCTGCTGCAAGTTGCTGTGCTCAAGTCTTATGGCTTCAAAACCAACTTCTTGACTATGGGTACAATTTCATGAACACTGTTATTCATATTGATAATAGTAGTACAATTTGTATAATTAAAAATCCAGTGCAACATTCTAAAACAAAACACATTGAAATTATACATCACTTTATATTTGCTTCAGAATTCAATTTTGCAGATCTGCTAACCAAAGCTTTTGATGTTGGAAGGTTTCAGTACTTGGTAGCAAGTATTGGAATGCTTAATCCTCAATGATTTTAAACTTTGTGTTTTTGTAAATAAATTTTTGTTTGTGCTGCTGGCTTTAAAAGATACTACTGCTATTACAAAAGTTTGTGCTGCTAGTACAAATTTAAATTGTGTTATTCATACAGTTAGTCCTATGATTATTCTAATACAAGACAAGTACTTTGTACATTGTTCTTTTGGTTTTAGACTAACAATTTCAGGTATGATCATGTGAACACAAAGGATGTTTCAAGTGAAATGGAAGCAGCAGAATGATATATCAGTTGCTGTCATAATAGGTTCATGATAGAAAAAGTTTAGGAATTTCTAACCTCCTTAAAACTTCTTTCTTGAAGCTTGATTATGATGTTTCACATTGAATTGATGACTTAGTTGATCAGATAGTAACTGATACAACTCACTTTCTATCATTTTATACTTTTAAGTATAATGAGCAAGTCTAAGGACATCTGATAGAAAGAACAGCTAGTAAAAGTGAATCTAACACTTGTGTTAGAGGCAAAAATTACTATGAGCTGGAAACCCTGTCAAGAAAGCCTTTTGAATAGGTTTATCTTTACACAGGCAGTTATTTATAACTGAAAAACATTGGTTCTCACACAACCAGAGGTTGCTTTAAACCGAAATTTTGATTAAGTGTCTGTTATACACTTAATCCCTTCAAAATGGTTGAAAGCAGTATGGTTTTTCATAATAAAATCAAGTACATACTGCTAAGGCAAAAGTTTCTTAAATGGATTTTCAAAGAGACTCACAAAAACCATCCATTGATGGACCATGAGTCAAATGCCCCATGAATTACCTCTCATAGGAGTTAACACACCTAGAAGTGATGAGGGCAGCAACTTAAACTCTTAAGGAATTGATGGCTACATGTACAACATTGTCTGATAACATGTTCTGATGGATAGCTCAGATGATGGAGAGAAATATTTTGGTACATAGTGAGAGATCTTCCAAACAAGGGAGGATAAAATGTTATTTGCATCTCAGGGGAGGTAATATCTCAGGAGAGGAAATAAAATCCCAAAGAAGGAAGATTAACCAATGAAAGGGAGGAAAAGACAAGAGCATACAAGATGATGACATGGAGGTTGAAAATGACAAGAACAGAGCTTATTCTGGAGTATCATATTCAGAAGAGATGAAGCATTCCAAAGGAGAAAGTTCTATCTAGGTCAAACGAAGAAAAGTTTCAATTTTAGTTCACCACATTTGTTCATCACTTGCAAAGGCATGCTGACAGATGATTTCACTTGTTGAAACAAGCATCCAAGATACACAGCATCATTGCCTCTTATAATTCCTCCATCCAAGGAAATTGCACCATCTTTAGGTCAATGTTTCAAGACTGAAGATGTGTATTGATATTGTTAAAGTCAAAGAACAGAAAGCAGATGAGTTACTGAGAAAGATATTTAATCTTGAAGAACAGAAGTGTTTGAAAGATCTTCACAATCCATAATTTAATTCAGAAACATGTTGAAATGGATTCACATGTTTAGGGGAGGATTGTTGGGAATTAAATATTCAAGAAGTTTAATATCGGGTTCTACTCAAAGAAATACTCTAAGTATGATTCTGCTGCTAAGAGCATTTGTTCCTGCTGCTAGCGTTATCGGTTCCTGCTGCTAGCGTTAACATTCTACTGCTAAGTGTTTCTGCTGCTAGTGTTATGATCCTGCTGCTAGCGTTAACATTGCTGCTGGTGATTAACTTTCTGCTGCTGAACGGATAAGTATGAAAAGATATTATGTGTATTAAAGTCAACAATATATACAAGTTGTATCTTAATGACTGACACTCTCAAAGCAAGTGTTCGACTAGACTTAACAATATTGTAAAAGATCTTTCTTGTGATATAAAAGAAAGATCTTAGACTAGTGATAAATATATACGAATAGATAAGTGAAAATATAACTCTCAAGAACATAGAACAAATATCACAAGTTGTAGAAAACATAAGATTCAAGGTCTTTGTAACCCTAGTGATATTGAAGATCACTCGTATTATCTTGAATAATATTGAATCGTTTGGTGATAACATTGCATGTTCTTTGTTCAATATACACAAGCATCACTGTTCCATTTCCATAACACAAATAACCTTCTAAGTGTAATTAAGTAAATTCCGCGTACTTGATCATATTAACTCAACTTATCACATACACAAAGCAACAAAGGTTTATCCACTTATTAGTGTATCGATCAACCCTCATCAAAAACCAAGAGGCGTAATGGCCTTAAGCCGAGACCACCGCCACGACTAAGGCCAAGGCTGAGTCTCAAGACCATGGTAGCCATGATCAAAGCCACGGGCAGGCCACGGCTAAGACCTTTAGGCTTGCTAAGCCGAAAATATTAACTAAAGTTTTATTCATAACGAAACCAACCAATTTGGATCTACTTCATCGATAGACCATGAGACTTCACAATTAATATCACATCCATTGTAGGCTTAATAAACTTATAAAGATAACAATCTTCATTCAAAATAAACTTTCCTAAGTTTATTCAACTTTCGAACATGTAACGTTTAAAGACCAAAAACATATATTTTCTATCGAATACTATAACACTAAGGAGCTTCATGTGAGGGGTTTCATTTAGGTAAATGGATCGACGAGTTGCTGGATTTATGAATTAAAGTGTCCTAGCTCCTCGAACGTTTACTACATGACCTTTGAATTATGATGGCCCGAACGGTAGTACGGGATATACAAACTAAACATATTTCATAAACCATCTTCATACAATGACCTACACAACATACTAGGTACTACATCATGAACAATACGCAAGACATATATAGGCACGTCTTTGTATGCTTAGACATTATTCCAAACCTAAGTCGCAACATTCTATTGTAGGTTGCACTTAGAGGTTTCTCGGCTTATCCATCGAACTCATTAAGGCACTAAAACACCATCCAACTCACGGTGAGTCATAGCCCCTACTCTTTTTATACTTGTTTTATAAATACTTTGGGGGAGATACATGCTCAACTACTTTTAATTTCAATCACGATTATTTGCAACTATATGTTTATCTGAACTGAATGTTTATTCATACTATGTAACAGTAATTGCCATAATTAGAGTTTCTTTATCATAGACCATTAAGCACTATGCGTAGTGAGCACGAATACTATGGTTAGATCTATTGGAATTAATATAACTATTAAGTTGACCCAGGTAGGGCAAACAAACATACCATACCTTGTGTTGACCCGGGTAGGGCAAACAAGCGTTCCATCCTTTGTGTTGACCCAGGTAGGGCAAACAAACATACCATCCCTTGTGTTGACCCGGGTAGGGTAAACAAGCGCATCATCCTTTGTGTTGACCCGGTTAGGGAAAACAAACGCACCATCCTTTGTGTTGACCCGGGTAGGGCAAACAAAAACAATGTTCCAAGCTTTGGGGTGTATAACAACGTAACCCATACACAGAACAACTAAACAAACAATACTTGTTCCAACAACATATTTAAACAGGACTTGGTCCAACAACGTATTCAAACAGGACTTGTTCCAATTAAGAGTAACAGAAACACTACCTACATGTGATATTGTATTTAGTACAATAGTCATACACTTGGAATCCTAGAAATCTACATTAAGTATTTACCTATACTTGTCACGATGATTTTTACAAGGTTTTCACATTTATTCCACAAACTCTATGAACTCACCAACCTTTGTATTGACACTTTAACATGTTTATCTCAGGTCCATAATGATCAAGGCTGGCACGGAGGAGCACGGATATTCAAGAGGGCTATAAATTTTATTATCATTCGAAAATTCATTTGATGTATTTTGTAAACATGGAACCATCTGGGACCTCATTTTGTAAACTCTGATATTTATATAATTCGAATAATAAATCTTTTAAAACGAATCCATTAGAGTTCGTTTTCTATTGTTATAACTGTTATGCCATGAAGTAACACCCAGTTTGAATTCCGCTGCGTATCACAAAATTGGGGGTGTTACACATCTGCTACGAGGCACGATCTATTCATCTAAACGAATGGGAGGTGGAACAGCTGGTGCTTGTTCAACAGGAGCATCAACATTAACATCGGTCATTGTGTCTGCATAATTACTTTCACAAGAAAACATATATATAGATACAATGTTAGACAAGAGCAAATGCTCGATGTTATATCATTGTTTAGAAGCAAGATGCACCCATTAAATCTCAATTAGTCACAATTTGAAAATGATTTGACAATTGAATACTCATAGTATATAACAAGCAAGGATTGTGATTTGACAATATATAAACTGATATATGACCAAATCACAATAACCCAAATCGCAACAGCCAAATCGCAAGCAGTCAATTAATCAAATCGCAGACTATTCAAATCGCAACAGCCAATCAGTGGATCAAATCGCAAGAATTAATTATTCAAATCGCAACCAGTTACGACCAAATCGCAACACTGGGGGTCCTACAATTTGATTATAAAATTATTGCCAAAGCAAATCGCAGACATTGCGATTTGACCTGAAACACGCAATATTATAGTCAAATCGCACCCATGACACTCAACAGTCAAAACGCAGAGGATAAAATATTCACGATATTCAAGTCGCAGATATTGCGATTTGAACTGTATAGAGCAATATTTTAATCAAAAAAATACATTCAAAACGCAACCAGACATTAAATAATCAAATCGCAACCGCAAAGCTTAACCAGCAAATCGCAAATCAAATTAACTGATCAAATCGCCTTCAAGAATGAAATGCCAAATCGCAACCAAGCACAAAATAGACAAATCGCAACAAAGAAAATTAATGCCAAATCGCAATCAAGAACATTCAAAATACGCTGAAACCCAATTTCACAAATCGCAACCTAGTACATCTAATCAAATTGCAGACAAGCAAAAGATACCAAATCGCAGACAAGCATAAAATAGGCAAAACGCAAAAAAGAATTATATAGTCAAACCGCAGCCACGAAACTTAATACCCAATCGCAATCAGGAACACAGGGTCAAACCGCTACCAAGAACGTTATAGGCAACTCGCAACTAGGAAGTATCTTCCCAAATCAATCATAATAGATATTGCCCCTGAACACTACACCAGGATTTCCAAACAATAACACATGCATTCTAAAATCAAAGCACTAACTTATCATATGAAAACAACAACACACACTTGATTTTGACTTTTATGAGTCAACATGCATTTGAAAATCAAAGGACACAATTAAGAGTGAAAGGAGAGGCAAGAAAATAGATGACAAAGCATCTACACATGATCAAGAACAAATCCCATCAAACAAATAACTCAAGTAAACACTAACCACAATTCGGATGATGATTCGATAGGGTAACCTAGGACATGATAGAGATATAATCAGAATAAAACAATGATGATCAAGATAAATCATTGACTTAATTACATTAGTATAAAACACTCGATACCTAGGCAAGAATTTCCACAGATTCGAAATATCAGGCAAATCGCAATTAAGAGAGAAAATGAACAGTGATGTTTGACTGATGTTTGACTGAGATATTTGTTTTGACTAGGTCAAATCGCAAGGGACTTTATACCTAGGGCACAACTTTCAGAGATTGGCAGATTTGGCCCCTCTCATTCCTAAGTTAGATTTCAAGTTTCAATAAAGGCATGAATGGTCCTCTAATTTATATAAGCCTAGGAAACAGTTAGAAAATTGCATTTAAGTCCCTATACTTGCATATAACAGAAACATATGGCCTTTTTGGAGTTAACACTAGATTAACACCCTTCTCAAATTGAAACCCCGATTGAAACAAGTCTTTTCACAATTGATGAATTGTAGAAGCCCGTTAATTGTCATATATTTTGAATGATACTCTCCCCCTCAATCAATGACCCGATTTCTATTTAAAGAGCTGCAGTCGTTGATTGAATATGAAAAATTTATGAAAGCTCAAGTCCGATTGAATTTTCAATAACATTAAACCACCATGTGAAACATAAATACTCTCCTGAAGAATCATAGACGGAAAAGTATTTGTGATTGCAAAGAAGATTTTTCTTCTAAAACGAGAAATAATGCACTGAAACGTACATCATTTCGAGGAAGCATGGATGTAACGTAATCCATGCCCGGGTGAACTTCACCCAGTGGGAGGAACAACCATCTTTTTGACGACGTGCTTTTCCCATTTTGAAAAGCGGGTTGCTATCTGAAATAATAGCAAACCATTTAGGCATGTTTTGAAAACTTTTTTTTTGAACTTCTGCTCGAACTTCAATTAAAGACCCGTGTCATTATTGAATGACATTTCTAGGTCCGTAAATGTTATCGATACCAGAAGACATGCCTTGAAAAACTATTTTTGGTATTTTCTATTTTTCTGATTTTTATGGTTTTTGTTGGTCATATATATTTCTATTTACATTTTGGACATATATATTTCTATTTACATTTTGGTTTAAGATATGTACAAAGGATACATGAAGAATAACCACCGATATTCTTTCCAAGATAGATCGTTGCTGCACGAGTCCTGAGCTGATTTTTTCAAAAGTCATTATGCCAGTACATCAATGTTGAGTTTCCGAAACCCCTAAATTAGGAGATTTCAGTTCTTTTGGCTGCCAAACTCTGAGCCTTTCCTTTGTAGGAATGACCGATGTACCTGCACTTTGGTAAGGATGACCTGCACTAATATGACGAGTTTGTTTGTATTTATGTGGGTTAGTGATATCAGCCTCCAGACCATTTGGGGTTTTACTGTCAACATTGGTTTTGCAGTTTGTGAACAACTTACTAGTAGGTATCCATCTAAGCCTAACCATCTTAAAAATTCTACCCGTTGGAATCCACTTAAGGCAAGACTTAGGAGTGTTTGATTTCTCATGCACAGTGGAAGACTTGTTGAGAGAGTACCTACTTCCTACAACAGTTTGCCTACCAGTTTTCTGAGTAACGCTCTTAGATCCTACGGGCATGTTGATGTATCTAGTCTTAGGGGATTGAACCTGAGCACTAGTATTCTCTTCCTTTTCATCAGCCTTAGAAGATTGATCCTTAGAACGAGCATGTGCTATCTCTTCATTTGGTCTAGATTGTGAAGTGACTGGTTTTGACAAAACTTGTTTCGCATCAACTTGGGTTGCACACCTAGGTTTAGAAGATTTTGGTCGTTCAGATTTAAACGCAGTTGGTTGTCTAACAACTGTTTGGTTTTTAAGAGATTGTGAAACTGGCGTTCTCAAGGTTGATGGTTTTGCAAACTTAGTGTTCACACCATTTCCAGTTAATTTCCTTAACTCGTTCTTTAGGGAAGTAATTGTGAAACGTTTCTCTTGAAGTTGAGCTTTGAATTCATCATTTTTGACAATCAAAGAGGTTGTGTGTTTTGAAGCCCTAGTTCTCGTTTCTTTGATGGAATCACTCAGGTTTTTACAATGCTTTTTCAAAGTCTCATTTTCAGTAAGTAATTTAGCCACTTTATGTTCCAATTCAGTATTTTTTGTTGCAACAACATCATTGTTATGTTTAGCCTTAACTTCATTACACATGTCACCCATCTCAGCAATACGTTTTTTCAGGTTGTTGATCGTTAAGTTTTTGACTTCTAGCTGAGCTTTCAAGTCATTTATCATAAAGAATTCACGGAAATCAGGGAGTTTTGGATTTTTACATGGTAGGTTAGTTTGAAAACTTTCTTCCTTTTGTTGCATTGCGATTTCAAGTGAAATACAATGTTTTTCAAGCTGTAAAAATCTGTTTGAAAGTTCATTATAAACTTCTTTTTCAACCATATCATTTGATTTGAAGAACTCAGCCGTAAGCAAAGACCTTGACGCATCATCATGTTCAGCATCCTGATCAATTTCTCCCCCCTTATGACTCATATTTGTTGAATCAGAGGTGATATTGCTATCAGTCTTTTCCAACTGATATGTGTCATAAGTAGGTTTAATTTGATCAGTATGTCGTCGTTCATTAGAAAGAACATTATGTTGATCAGACAGATGTACCTCAGCAGATGGTACTTGGTGATTTACTGGTCTGAGATCTGCATCCACACCATGTGTGATATCAGTCCCTGAGCTGTTGCTATCATCATGCTTATTTGACTCTGTCCCGTTCCCCATGTGTTGTACTCTTTCATTAATGAACTCCTTAACATTACTCATGAGTTGGAGTAGTGTAACTCTGAACATGTCAACCTCGATTCCAGTGTAATTAGCAAAATACTTTTTCGTCATTTGACTGTCATAATCATAGTCCTCAGTGAATTGTGAATCAATGAGCACTTGGAGTTTATTGTTGATCACATACAAGGCAGCCATGGATCTAACTTCAGAAAATTCTCCTTTGTCAAGTTGTTGTTCAAGTTGATCTAAATACATAATTATTTTGACTCTGAAAGACTGAACATCTTGACCAAAGAGTGATGCGAATGCACGTTTGTATCCTCCCAAGTATCCAGGTTGTTCAAAGAGAACCTTGAGATGTGAGTGAAGTAATTGAAAGCATTCAATGCAACTTTCCTTTGCATTAGGCAACATTAGTGACTGATGAAACTCTTTCACTTGAGAATTCGAGCACGACAATTCCACATTAGCATTTTCAGAATCAAACACGTTTACTTGTTGTACAAGATTGGAAGTCTTATGTTTATCATTCGTGTCGTACAATTTGAGTACCTCAGATATGAAGGAATCTGAATTAGTAGACATTGTGTAAACGTGCACGGGATTTTACAACTCTATGATTTAAACCGAGAAATCGTTACTTTCGCGGGATTTTACAAAATCAAGAAGAAACCGTGAGATACTGATAAATTGGACGTGTTATGATAATTGTTGGATCGATACAATGATTAGTGATTGTATGTTAAAAGGAATGATTGTTTGTTGGATTAGGTGAATCACTGTTAAGTTAAGTTAATGTTGTGATTATGTTTGGTTGAATTGAGTTTGCGTAATGGTTTGAGTACAAAGTAATGAATGCACTTGAGCAAATCTCAATGAAGAATCAGGAGCAAATCGCAGTGAAAAAACTAGTCAAATCGCAACATTGACAATTCAAAGCTCAAATCGTAGCAGTGAAACCTCAAATCGCAGCCCTCAAATCGCAGGACTCAAATCGCAGGAGCCAAGTCTCAAGTGCCCAAATCGCAGCCCTCAAATCGCAATAGCTAGATGACAAATCGCAACAGACAAAAATGTCACTATCAAATCGCAGAACTCAAATCGCAATAGCTAGATGACAAATCGCAACAGACAAAAATGTCACTATCAAATCGCAACCAAGAAATTCACTACGAGACTCAAATCGCAGAAGGTATTTTTCACCTAAAATCACCTACAAATTACCCTTTTGAACGTTTTTGCTTGGTTTCTTTTGCACCATTTGATCTTAGAAGGTTATAACAACACTAAAAACCCTAACTTTAACACCACAAACGTGAGAATCAAAGAAAGCCAAGAATAAGCCCAAAAACCTTCAAAAACAAAACTTTTGATCTAAACTAACCAAGAAAACGCACACACAATCTAGCTAATCAAACCATGAGCTCTAAAGACCCAACCCTACTTCCACAAATATTACTATGAATAAATTAGTATTACGATAACTAAACTAATACTAATAAGCCTACGAGCTAACTTAATGCTAATAGATACTCGGGGTGACCGAGTCTTTCTTATGAATATTTATATTCCTAACACAGCTAAACCAAGGTTGAATATTTGGGTTATCTTATCTTTAGAATAACTAACTTAGGCGACTGGAACAAAATCATAGCCACTTCCATCATCATCTTCATTGCCTTCTAGTGACACCATTGGGGCATAGTCATAATCAGTTAAGACAATTACAGGGACTTCACTCAAAAAGTACATTTAAATATCCCTGTTAGCCAGGAAATTTAAGATATAAACTATAAATTATTTGAATAAATGTGTCTAACTAGCTTTGGTGAAAGGGATATATATATAGCTCCATTGACACTATCAAGTGTCTCATAATCACAACAATACTCCTCAACAATGTCAATTTAGCAATAGTTGTTATATCTAAATAACCTGTATATTTAATTATTTATATACACGAGTAGTGTATTAAATTAGAGATAACAACTACATAGAACCTTAATTCATAATTTGATTAACAAATTTAAAATAAAATAAAATAATTAAATAAATAAATAAATAATAAAATCCCAATTTTGGCTTAAGACCAGGAACCCTAACGTCGGATTCAAGAAGTATCTAAAAGATCATATGAAATAGAAGATAAAACAAATTAAAGTACCTAAATTATAAAGATATCGAATCGGAATGGCAATAACTAGATATTTTTTTGAGTTTGCCTCAGCTATATGTGGAATTAATGAAGGCTCATCAATTTCCTAACCCAGTAGAAATTAAATAACAGAAATTATATGCCAGGTGACAGGAAAGCAAACAATAATACTTATAATTAAATTAGAATTCAGATATAATAACTTATTTAGGTAGCAAAATTAGACCTAGAGAACACTTATCCTGTCTCCAAGAGCAAAGATAGCAAATCGGTTTTTCAAAGGTTCTCTTCCTCTTGAAAAAAGGCTTGTGCTTCTGGTGTCAACACCGATCAGATCAGTGGGACCCGCTATATCTAGTTGTAGTTTTTCCAATGCTTGAATATAAGCATGGAAATGAGCACTTAGAACCTGCCAATCTTAAAAATATCACTTTTACGCCAAATGAAGCCTTGTAATGACCTTACTGAATAACTATATAACAAATAACTAGAATTACTTAAGATATCTACCTTGTTCATTGTATCGGTGTATGCTGCCCGAACTTCACTATAGACCTCCTTCCCATGCTACTTAATATCAATTCTGGCCTTGACATTTCTTCATCTTCTTTTGAAATACCTTGTGAATTCTCAAAATGGCTGCACACTCTAATTCTTTCGTAACAATTTTTTGGGCTCTCATTCTTTCAACTTGTTTATAAAAACCAACTTCAGCAGACCTGCAACATGACTAAAATAGAAACTTACCAGCAGTCCACTCTGTACGGTTACTCCAAAAAATAGGAATAAACAATGAAAGTACTAAACCTGTTAGTTTGCCTTTCCAGTTTCTTAGCAAATTGATGTTGGAGAAGCGGACACGTGCAAGAAATAGGTCTTTAAGTTGCTTATACAACTGTGACACATATAAAATGAATTTGATACTGTACCCATATAACATAAACTTAAGAAAAGAAAGTGCTCATTTCTTTTACCTGGACAGACATTGCCAAATGCACTATTACTTCCATTCTTCAGTTGGCATGTTAAATTAAAAGCATGGTACTGATAGTGAATTGGACTTCTATACGTCTAGACTTCAAGAATCAATAGGGTTTTTTGTAATTGAAGAAGAGAAGTACTGCATTTACCTGTACATCAGTGACCAATTTTTAACATAATTTCATAAGCAATCCCAAACAGCCCTTAAGAAATAAAAAAAGTAGTAAATTACCTTTAAACTCGTTATCAATGCATAAAAGCAACAAGATTCCTTGAACCAGCTCCCACCACCTGTACTTATCCTTTCAGTCTTTCATTAACTCTGCACTTTGAATGTGTCAAAGGAACTTGATCAATGTTCGTTCTCCTTGATCCTGTTTATAGGAAATCGCATTTGCACATAATATAAAGTGATATGAACCGACCAATAATCTTGCTCAAAAAGTTGAAATCAACAACCCATATTGACAGAATACATCAATCCATATCATATATTCTCTAATCTCCGCTCTTCACCCCAAGGTATCTATATGTAATTCAATCAAAATAAAGATAATTACCTCACAAACGAGATGTACTTTCAGTTTAACAAACAACATGCAAAGCTATTTAAAATTACTTACTGTGTTAGGGAAATTGTCATTTTGATATTTTAGCACAAAATCTTGCATCCACTTCATTACGTAATATCCACACTCCCACTCGCCTGGCTGTCGATTTACAGTAGGGAGTTCCCACTTCAAGCTACCACCAAGAACACTAAAAAGAAAATGAGCAATATAGTTTTGTTAACGTGTGTAAAAAACAAATTAAACCTAAAACAATTAAGAAAAATGCTTACGAATCCACAAGTCCAGCAAGCATGTACTCGTCTTCAGAACGAAACACTGATGCCTTTGAAGAATCCAAAATGAACCCCCTTCTATGCTTGGGACAAATTATGAAGAGCACATAGTGAGCGCTGCAATATGTGTAAACATGTACGTTTAAAACAATAAACATATCAACAATAACAATAAAAATAGTAGCGCATGGTACCCTTGAAGATATGGTGCGACATAAAACTCATAACCCTCCAATGCCCGGGCCAAGTAATCTAAGGTAGCCCCTCTATTAGCCCCGTATACATCTGGCGTGATCAACTCAGGGTGCAAGAAACCAACCTTATTTTGTCGTGAACGTCCTTTAAGTTGATATAGTGACCTAATTAAAACATAGAAAAATATGCTAACTGATGCGCGTGCGTGTCATTGCGGTTTAGCAGTATTAATGCCTACTCAAGTTTTAAATTTATATTTAGCCGACTTATCAATAACACACACACTTAACGAGCAGTGTACCCGGTCAGTATGAATATAATGGTAAGTAGAGTGTCGATCACTAAGAGTGGAATGTATTATCTAGTTATTTTAATCAGTATTTTAATATCCTGATGAAGCGAAAAGTGTACCGCTTTTAAGGGGTCATTTAAGCCCTAAATCGTATTTATTTGATCAAATATTGCCCTAAATCGTTCCTTTTGTCATTTTAGGTACTTTTGAGGAGAAATCTGGAAAAGGAGGCATTTTGGACGTTTTTGGAGCATAAAAGTGAAGAAAACGACAAAGTCTCAAAATCGGCTGAATGTTACCTTTGACGGCGTCACAATTAACTCTGGACGGCGTCATGCTTTGGCAAGAAAAAGTGGACGTGAAATTTACTCATGATAGGCCAGTGAAAATAGCATGTGAATTCTGACGGCGTCACGCTTTAACTTGATCAAGGGCGTCACGGCTTAAATCATAAGGGGACGGCGTCACGTTCATGAGCTGACGGCGTCAAGCCTTGATAAGCCAGAATGGATTTTTGAAGAGCTAAAGAGGGACGGCGTCAAGAAGGTCATCCGGGAACCCTAGAAGCGGCGAGGTGACGGCGTCACACTCCATAAGGTGACGCCGTCAGATGCAAAAGTCTATATATAGTTTTCTAATTTTTTGTCATTAAGGAGAGCTTAGTGTGTGGAATTTTGGGAGAAAACCCTAGGACGAATTTAGCTTCTTTTTCAAGGCTTTTTGCCTTGAGATCTTCCATGTTACATTGAAGATAAGTTATCAATTAATCATTCAATATGTCTATGTGTTGTTTGATTTTATCTTATTCTTGTCTTTTGATTAACATGTTAGGCTAAATTTATCTTGTGTTTGCTTAGATCTAATGAAACCTAGCTATTGATTATTGGTTATTAGTGTGTTGTTAGTTGTATTGGATGATTGTTTATCTATGTTAGGCTTAAGAAAACTGGCTAACTTCCTATTCGGTAACTTGCTTGAACGTCTTAAGAAACATGAACCAAATGCGTATTAAAGGTTTTTATGGTTGTATTTAATGCACAAGCGAATTCTAGTGATCCCATGTTAGGAGCTTCCTAGCCGGCTCGACATAGGAGTGAAGTAGGAGCTTGTAGAGTTGGGGAAGTAAGTACGCCACCCCACGAATGGTATTAAGGAATACACCCGTCATCCACGTGACTAATACACACTAATTAACCGGTAAAAGATAGTTAGGGAGTAAGGAAATCTAAGTAAACACATTTCTCTACACATAAGTTTCTCACCACATTTCCATTTTTTGTTATTTATTTTACTTGCATTCGTAGTAATTTGGGTTAGTTGGTTAGCAACTAATTCCGCCCACTCTTTCAAACCCGAGATTTTACTTGCTTTCATAAAAATTATAAAAACATAAAAAGAATCTTCCTCAACCCTTAGACCTAATTAGAGTAGTCTTTCACGCCTAACGAACACTATTCCCTGTGGAGAATGATCAATCCCCCGTACTTACCACTACACTATACTACATCGGTCAGGTACACTGCCTGGTGGGGTTGTAAGCCTCTTGAGATCCCTCGAGAGGTAAAACCTGTTGTAAGGTTGCAAAACCCACGCATCAAGTTTTTGGCGCTGCTGCCGGGGAATAGTTATTGTTTAGGTTGAATTTTTATTTCTATTAGGTCTACTCACTAGATTCCTTTCTAGTGAGATTTTTATTTTTTTTCTAGATTTTCTTTAGTCTATCTATTTTCTTCGTGTCTTTGTTCGTAACCATACCATCCGACATCATGGAAGATGGTAATATCCTTAACCCCCACAACCCACCACCACAACAACCACCACCACCTCCTAGAGCCCGTACTTTAGGAGAGTATTCCCGTCCTAGCCACCATGGCTATCGAAACACCATTGAGCTCACTCAAGGAGCCAATATCACACCCTTGCGATCCGACACCATCCGGTTGGTGCAAAGCGGATGCGCATTCCATGGACTTCGTTCTGAAGATCCTAATCAACATCTCAAGGACTTTCTTAAAATCGTTGATTCTATAGACCTTGATGTTGCCACTCGAGAGACGACCCGATTGCGTCTCTTCCAATTCTCTTTGCGGGACCAAGCTAGTCAGTGGCTAGAACGTCAACCCGCAGGATCCATTACCTCTTGGGATGATCTCACCACTCGTTTCCTTGCTCAATTTTTCCCACCGGGAAGAACTACCAAGCTAAGGAAGGATATCTTAACGTTTGAACAACGTCGAGGCAAAACCCTCTACGGGGCATGGATTCGATTCAAGGACTTACTTCAAAAAGTCCCTCACCATGGCATAAATCTCTGGCTTCAAATCCAAATCTTCTATGACCATGTTGATTACCACACCAAGCGTGCCATCGACCGAGCCGCCGGGGGCAGATTGCGCGACAAAAGCGCCAAGGAATCATGGGAGATCATTGATGAGCTTGCATCCGACGATGATGAATTGTGGCAAGTCTCCCATGACGTGCGCTCGGCAGTCAAGACATATTCATCGCCCGATACAGCCAATCAAATCACTGAGGAAAGCGTTAGTGAACTTGAGAAAAGGGTTGCATATCTTATGGAAAAGCAAAAGAGACCCTTAAGTCCACAAAAAGCAACAGTTAACTCAGTCTCAAGCGTTAAGCAAACACCATTGTCCGAATCACCCCTTAGGGAAAATGCTAAACCCTTCCATAAGCACGCTCTACCCAACTCACCACCTCAGGAACTTAGTCCAACATTCGAAGCTCGAATGAGAGAGTACATGTCGAAACACTCCGAACGGTTGGCTAAATTTGAAGAAGCCGTCTACAAACAGAAGGAGGAAATGGAAGAGAAGATGGCAGAGATGATGAATCTTTTGAAAGAATACACAAATGCAAAAGCCCCTGAAAAAGTGTTGGTGAGGAATGACGCTGAAGTTCCTAACACTAAATTTGTCAAGGCCACCTCCGTCGTCCAAGAGGGCAGAAATGATGGAAGAGGGAAATCCATAACTATGGAAGTTAACAAAATTGACCTCATCCCACTTAATAATGGAAACACCAATGCCTGCAAATGCGATTCTGACAAGGGAGAGGAGGCGCCCTCTGAGGAGCGCCAATTGGTTGAACCGCCAGTGTCACAACAAGTGAGGCATTACTTGAAGCACGAAATAAACAAGGAGACCATAAACGATTGGGTGAGAAACTATCGACGTACTCATCTACCCAACAAGAAGTCCAAGAAGGTGGAACCGGATGATAAATCTGACACATTACCCGGTGGGCAATTGTATGAATGCATCATAGGACAAAAGTTAGTGGAAAAGCAGAAATTCTACGGGGTCTTTGAAATACCATGCAGCATTGGAAAACACAAGTATCTGGATGCGATAGCTGACCAAGGTTCCGACGTAAATTTGATGCCTTTATCCGTTTATGTTCAGTTAACCGATGAGTTGCCATCCATCACCCGTACTAAACTCTCCTTTGCAAAGCATTCTTATGAGTATCCGTTAGGAATTGCAGAAGATGTGTTGGTCAACGTTTCCGGATTCCTATATCCGGTCGACTTCATGATCATTGAGAGAAATGATATGAGTATGCCAATAATCCTTGGGGCACCCTTTCTCGCTACCACTAGAGCACAAATCAATTACGAAAATAGCACCATCCAAATGAAGAAGGGGAAGAAAACAATAAACTTCCCAACGATCCCACGTCATATACGAGATGTTGCTCTGCAGAAGAAGATGGAGGCTAACCCCAATATAGTCCGTGGTAATGTTCGATAGAAAATTCTTGCATGGGAGGCAAGGATTAAGAATTATATGGAAAATGAGTTTAGAGAATGTAAGGGTAGAAATAACGATTATATTGAGGCTGATGAGCAAACCAATAACCCCGTTGAATTTACAAAAGGAGACTCAGTGCTCCTAAGGCATTCAGAAACAGAAGCACCTACCAATGAACTAAGTCCCTGGTGGTACGGACCATTCACAATTAAAAGTTTACACCATAATGGGATAGTAAGCTTGACCAGCAAAGGAGGAGGTGAAGTAACTGCGAATGTCGAGCGATTGAGACACCACCACCCTGATAACAAGGATCATATCTATCAGGGATACGTCATTATGAATGATGGAATCACGTAATGTATGTGACTTTGAGTCTAGCTACAAGACTCGTTAATAAAGAAAAGCGCTTCTTGGGAGGCAACCCAAGCTTTATTTGTTTTATTTGCTTTGTGTGCTTATTTATTTGTTTGTTTGTTTTTATTTGTTTCCGTATGTGTGTTTAATTTTTATTAGTATTGATTCATGTTCAAAAGTAAATTGTGAAAATGCTTTATGTTGTTTTTAACTTCGTCTTAACTACATATAAAGGTATTTTGCAAAAGATAAGTGTAAGGGAAATCTAAATCGGTTTATTAGAACACAAATTAACATGAATCGTAATAATAATAAATTAGCATACATATTCGTATTTGTTTGAGTCAAATGCTTGTATCGAGTCATAATGATGTTTTGCAGGATTTCCAGGAAGTAAGGTAAAGGTTTTTCCAGAAATTTTCCGGAAACTTAAAATGAAAATTTTTGTCAGGTCATTTCTGACGGCGTCAAGGTTTATAACCTGACGGCGTCAGATTTAATTTTCAGAAATTTTTGAAAGTTTTGTTTTTAAAAAGTTTTTATTAAAATCTCTAACTTATAATCTCCAGGAATCTGCAAAGTTATCATTCCACAAGCATTATATCCTTATATATAGATTTTATCCCGCCGATGTTATGCAGGTTTTCGTGTTTGTTTTCTCAGGTTTAACAGGTTATTTTGGACAAGGAAATGTTTTGAATCAAGCTTGTGGCGATGCATTAGTCATGGAGCTTCTACATTACTTTGGAGGAAGATCTAATCGTGTAATTTCACTATCCACCGAGCGAATCAGGGGAGTATTTGATTTCATTCTTTTACTTTTTGCTTTTACATCTTGTTATTTGAACATTGGGGACAATGTTCATCTTAAGTGTAAGGGGGGGTAAAAGTACGATTTTTGAGAATACAATTGCGCTTGATTTTTGTTTGTTTAATGGTAGATGTGTAATAAAACTGAGATAAATACCTGTTAGGGTAATTTTAGTGCCAAATTTAAAATTTTTTACAACACTTAGGAGTGAAACTTTGATCTTAATGAGCGTCTCACGGATAGGAGTTATATGACTAGCACAAAAACCGTACCACTAAAAAATTTTTCCACCCCAAATATGTGAGGTTCACCCCTAGAATTGGTAGGAAAAGCATTTATGCTATGATGTGTGTACCGGTAGCACTTAGATTCTAGAACTTGCGTTAGGACCATTCCAAGGCCACAAGTGAGACTACATTCGTGTAGTTAGATTTGCTACATGATAAGAGGCATTAGGATTAACCCATTGTTTTTACACCTGTGTTTTTGTTATAATTACGTTGGCTACATTGGTCAAGTAATTCTCCCACACCCCTTTGCGTTGTACTCATTTTTAGTACACGATACCCCTAGTACACCCCTCAGATCCTATCTTTTCGTTTCGACCTTTAAGCATTTTACTTAAAGGAAGAATTTGTTACACCCCACTTAAATGTACACCCAAATCGCCTTAGCCTACCTTGTATGCACTCATTTTTAGTGCATTATTGTGACAACAATTGTTTAAACCCAAGTTAATTATCTAATTGATTACATGGTTGCTAAGTCGAGTCATATCCTTGTACATATTGTTTTGGGACGATTGGGACTCATGGGTAAAGTACTAGTGTAATGGAGTAATGGGGAAGAACATCATTTATTACCCCCATATGTGCTAAATGTTTTAAAAGTACTCCAAGTTTTTCAATTATCTTAATTCGAGTCATTAGAATAGTTATTTGTAAAGTTATGTAAAAGTTCAAGTGTAAGGGGAATGCAATGCCCCTATGATGTATTATTTTGGATGGTAGGGCAAAAGTGTATGCAAAAAAAAAAAAAAAAAAAAAAAAATCGAAAAATCAAGAAAAACACAAAAAAATGAGAAAATGAAAAATAGAAAAAAAAACATACGGACTACCATCCCGTTTCATTTTATGTTTGTTTTATGTTTTTGTTATTTTGTTTTTAGCTTAAGATCGAGTCTAGTCTTGGCTTAGCAACATTGTATAGTACATGTAATTGATCAAGATCTTTAACTCGCCACCAGTAAAATATCCCTTATCCAACAAAACCGTGTTTTCCTTTTCCCTACACCTAACGTTATAACCCATTTAAAAGCCCTCTTTGATAGTTTATCTTAGGTGCTTACGCCTAGTGGAGGAGGTTTTTGATCCTTTCCCAAGCCTATGGTAATCTATTTGCTATGACAGGTAGTGAGAGATATTATCCGTTTTCATTTATGAGATTTATTTTGATGACACTTGAGAGATGTGAGTATCTAAACACTACTTGTGAGGTGCTAGTTTGTAATCTCCGTGCTTATTATGATTAAAGTGGAACGATTATTTGTTGTAATTACTTTTATGTTTGCATTAAATGACCCCTAACTTGTATTTTGATTAGAATAAAAGCGCATTTGCTTGAGGACAAGCAAATCTCAAGTGTAAGGGTATTTGATGAAGCGAAAAGTGTACCGCTTTTAAGGGGTCATTTAAGCCCTAAATCGTATTTATTTGATCAAATATTGCCCTAAATCGTTCCTTTTGTCATTTTAGGTACTTTTGAGGAGAAATCTGGAAAAGGAGGCATTTTGGACGTTTTTGGAGCATAAAAGTGAAGAAAACGACAAAGTCTCAAAAATCGGCTGAATGTTACCTTTGACGGCGTCACAATTAACTCTGGACGGCGTCATGCTTTGGCAAGAAAAAGTGGACGTGAAATTTACTCATGATAGGCCAGTGAAAATAGCATGTGAATTCTGACGGCGTCACGCTTTAACTTGATCAAGGGCGTCACGGCTTAAATCATAAGGGGACGGCGTCACGTTCACGAGCTGACGGCGTCAAGCCTTGATAAGCCAGAATGGCTTTTTGAAGAGCTAAAGAGGGACGGCGTCAAGAAGGTCATCCGGGAACCCTAGAAGCGGCGAGGTGACGGCGTCACACTCCATAAGGTGACGCCGTCAGATGCAAAAGTCTATATATAGTTTTCTAATTTTTTGTCATTAAGGAGAGCTTATTGTGTGGAATTTTGGGAGAAAACCCTAGGACGAATTTAGCTTCTTTTTCAAGGCTTTTTGCCTTGAGATCTTCCATGTTACATTGAAGATAAGTTATCAATTAATCATTCAATATGTCTATGTGTTGTTTGATTTTATCTTATTCTTGTCTTTTGATTAACATGTTAGGCTAAATTTATCTTGTGTTTGCTTAGATCTAATGAAACCTAGCTATTGATTATTGGTTATTAGTGTGTTGTTAGTTGTATTGGATGATTGTTTATCTATGTTAGGCTTAAGAAAACTGGCTAACTTCCTATTCGGTAACTTGCTTGAACGTCTTAAGAAACATGAACCAAATGCGTATTAAAGGTTTTTATGGTTGTATTTAATGCACAAGCGAATTCTAGTGATCCCATGTTAGGAGCTTCCTAGCCAGCTCGACATAGGAGTGAAGTAGGAGCTTGTAGAGTTGGGGAAGTAAGTACGCCACCCCACGAATGGTATTAAGGAATACACCCGTCATCCACGTGACTAATACACACTAATTAACCGGTAAAAGATAGTTAGGGAGTAAGGAAATCTAAGTAAACACATTTCTCTACACATAAGTTTCTCACCACATTTCCATTTTTTGTTATTTATTTTACTTGCATTCGTAGTAATTTGGGTTAGTTGGTTAGCAACTAATTCCGCCCACTCTTTCAAACCCGAGATTTTACTTGCTTTCATAAAAATTATAAAAACATAAAAAGAATCTTCCTCAACCCTTAGACCTAATTAGAGTAGTCTTTCACGCCTAACGAACACTATTCCCTGTGGAGAACGATCAATCCCCCGTACTTACCACTACACTATACTACATCGGTCAGGTACACTGCCTGGTGGGGTTGTAAGCCTCTTGAGATCCCTCGAGAGGTAAAACCTGTTGTAAGGTTGCAAAACCCACGCATCAAGTTTTTGGCGCTGCTGCCGGGGAATAGTTATTGTTTAGGTTGAATTTTTATTTCTATTAGGTCTACTCACTAGATTCCTTTCTAGTGAGATTTTTATTTTATTTTTCTAGATTTTCTTTAGTCTATCTATTTTCTTCGTGTCTTTGTTCGTAACCATACCATCCGACATCATGGAAGATGGTAATATCCTTAACCCCCACAACCCACCACCACAACAACCACCACCACCTCCTAGAGCCCGTACTTTAGGAGAGTATTCCCGTCCTAGCCACCATGGCTATCGAAACACCATTGAGCTCACTCAAGGAGCCAATATCACACCCTTGCGATCCGACACCATCCGGTTGGTGCAAAGCGGATGCGCATTCCATGGACTTCGTTCTGAAGATCCTAATCAACATCTCAAGGACTTTCTTAAAATCGTTGATTCTATAGACCTTGATGTTGCCACTCGAGAGACGACCCGATTGCGTCTCTTCCAATTCTCTTTGCGGGACCAAGCTAGTCAGTGGCTAGAACGTCAACCCGCAGGATCCATTACCTCTTGGGATGATCTCACCACTCGTTTCCTTGCTCAATTTTTCCCACCGGGAAGAACTACCAAGCTAAGGAAGGATATCTTAACGTTTGAACAACGTCGAGGCGAAACCCTCTACGGGGCATGGATTCGATTCAAGGACTTACTTCAAAAAGTCCCTCACCATGGCATAAATCTCTGGCTTCAAATCCAAATCTTCTATGACCATGTTGATTACCACACCAAGCGTGCCATCGACCGAGCCGCCGGGGGCAGATTGCGCGACAAAAGCGCCAAGGAATCATGGGAGATCATTGATGAGCTTGCATCCGACGATGATGAATTGTGGCAAGTCTCCCATGACGTGCGCTCGGCAGTCAAGACATATTCATCGCCCGATACAGCCAATCAAATCACTGAGGAAAGCGTTAGTGAACTTGAGAAAAGGGTTGCATATCTTATGGAAAAGCAAAAGAGACCCTTAAGTCCACAAAAAGCAACAGTTAACTCAGTCTCAAGCGTTAAGCAAACACCATTGTCCGAATCACCCCTTAGGGAAAATGCTAAACCCTTCCATAAGCACGCTCTACCCAACTCACCACCTCAGGAACTTAGTCCAACATTCGAAGCTCGAATGAGAGAGTACATGTCGAAACACTCCGAACGGTTGGCTAAATTTGAAGAAGCCGTCTACAAACAGAAGGAGGAAATGGAAGAGAAGATGGCAGAGATGATGAATCTTTTGAAAGAATACACAAATGCAAAAGCCCCTGAAAAAGTGTTGGTGAGGAATGACGCTGAAGTTCCTAACACTAAATTTGTCAAGGCCACCTCCGTCGTCCAAGAGGGCAGAAATGATGGAAGAGGGAAATCCATAACTATGGAAGTTAACAAAATTGACCTCATCCCACTTAATAATGGAAACACCAATGCCTGCAAATGCGATTCTGACAAGGGAGAGGAGGCGCCCTCTGAAGAGCGCCAATTGGTTGAACCGCCAGTGTCACAACAAGTGAGGCATTACTTGAAGCACGAAATAAACAAGGAGACCATAAACGATTGGGTGAGAAACTATCGACGTACTCATCTACCCAACAAGAAGTCCAAGAAGGTGGAACCGGATGATAAATCTGACACATTACCCGGTGGGCAATTGTATGAATGCCTCATAGGACAAAAGTTAGTGGAAAAGCAGAAATTCTACGGGGTCTTTGAAATACCATGCAGCATTGGAAAACACAAGTATCTGGATGCGATAGCTGACCAAGGTTCCGACGTAAATTTGATGCCTTTATCCGTTTATGTTCAGTTAACCGATGAGTTGCCATCCATCACCCGTACTAAACTCTCCTTTGCAAAGCATTCTTATGAGTATCCGTTAGGAATTGCAGAAGATGTGTTGGTCAACGTTGCCGGATTCCTATATCCGGTCGACTTCATGATCATTGAGAGAAATGATATGAGTATGCCAATAATCCTTGGGGCACCCTTTCTCGCTACCACTAGAGCACAAATCAATTACGAAAATAGCACCATCCAAATGAAGAAGGGGAAGAAAACAATAAACTTCCCAACGATCCCACGTCATATACGAGATGTTGCTCTGCAGAAGAAGATGGAGGCTAACCCCAATATAGTCCGTGGTAATGTTCGAGAGAAAATTCTTGCATGGGAGGCAAGGATTAAGAATTATATGGAAAATGAGTTTAGAGAATGTAAGGGTAGAAATAACGATTATATTGAGGCTGATGAGCAAACCAATAACCCCGTTGAATTTACAAAAGGAGACTCAGTGCTCCTAAGGCATTCAGAAACAGAAGCACCTACCAATGAACTAAGTCCCTGGTGGTACGGACCATTCACAATTAAAAGTTTACACCATAATGGGATAGTAAGCTTGACCAGCAAAGGAGGAGGTGAAGTAACTGCGAATGTCGAGCGATTGAGACACCACCACCCTGATAACAAGGATCATATCTATCAGGGATACGTCATTATGAATGATGGAATCACGTAATGTATGTGACTTTGAGTCTAGCTACAAGACTCGTTAATAAAGAAAAGCGCTTCTTGGGAGGCAACCCAAGCTTTATTTGTTTTATTTGCTTTGTGTGCTTATTTATTTGTTTGTTTGTTTTTATTTGTTTCCGTATGTGTGTTTAATTTTTATTAGTATTGATTCATGTTCAAAAGTAAATTGTGAAAATGCTTTATGTTGTTTTTAACTTCGTCTTAACTACATATAAAGGTATTTTGCAAAAGATAAGTGTAAGGGAAATCTAAATCGGTTTATTAGAACACAAATTAACATGAATCGTAATAATAATAAATTAGCATACATATTCGTATTTGTTTGAGTCAAATGCTTGTATCGAGTCATAATGATGTTTTGCAGGATTTCCAGGAAGTAAGGTAAAGGTTTTTCCAGAAATTTTCCGGAAACTTAAAATGAAAATTTTTGTCAGGTCATTTCTGACGGCGTCAAGGTTTATAACCTGACGGCATCAGATTTAATTTTCAGAAATTTTTGAAAGTTTTGTTTTTAAAAAGTTTTTATTAAAATCTCCAACTTATAATCTCCAGGAATCTGCAAAGTTATCATTCCACAAGCATTATATCCTTATATATAGATTTTATCCCGCCGATGTTATGCAGGTTTTCGTGTTTGTTTTCTCAGGTTTAACAGGTTATTTTGGACAAGGAAATGTTTTGAATCAAGCTTGTGGCGATGCATTAGTCATGGAGCTTCTACATTACTTTGGAGGAAGATCTAACCGTGTAATTTCACTATCCACCGAGCGAATCAGGGGAGTATTTGATTTCATTCTTTTACTTTTTGCTTTTACATCTTGTTATTTGAACATTGGGGACAATGTTCATCTTAAGTGTAAGGGGGGGTAAAAGTACGATTTTTGAGAATACAATTGCGCTTGATTTTTGTTTGTTTAATGGTAGATGTGTAATAAAACTGAGATAAATACCTGTTAGGGTAATTTTAGTGCCAAATTTAAAATTTTTTACAACACTTAGGAGTGAAACTTTGATCTTAATGAGCGTCTCACGGATAGGAGTTATATGACTAGCACAAAAACCGTACCACTAAAAAATTTTTCCACCCCAAATATGTGAGGTTCACCCCTAGAATTGGTAGGAAAAGCATTTATGCTATGATGTGTGTACCGGTAGCACTTAGATTCTAGAACTTGCGTTAGGACCATTCCAAGGCCACAAGTGAGACTACATTCGTGTAGTTAGATTTGCTACATGATAAGAGGCATTAGGATTAACCCATTGTTTTTACACCTGTGTTTTTGTTATAATTACGTTGGCTACATTGGTCAAGTAATTCTCCCACACCCCTTTGCGTTGTACTCATTTTTAGTACACGATACCCCTAGTACACCCCTCAGATCCTATCTTTTCGTTTCGACCTTTAAGCATTTTACTTAAAGGAAGAATTTGTTACACCCCACTTAAATGTACACCCAAATCGCCTTAGCCTACCTTGTATGCACTCATTTTTAGTGCATTATTGTGACAACAATTGTTTAAACCCAAGTTAATTATCTAATTGATTACATGGTTGCTAAGTCGAGTCATATCCTTGTACATATTGTTTTGGGACGATTGGGACTCATGGGTAAAGTACTAGTGTAATGGAGTAATGGGGAAGAACATCATTTATTACCCCCATATGTGCTAAATGTTTTAAAAGTACTCCAAGTTTTTCAATTATCTTAATTCGAGTCATTAGAATAGTTATTTGTAAAGTTATGTAAAAGTTCAAGTGTAAGGGGAATGCAATGCCCCTATGATGTATTATTTTGGATGGTAGGGCAAAAGTGTATGCAAAAAAAAAAAAAAAAAAAAAAATAAAAATAAAAAAAAAAAAAATCGAAAAATCAAGAAAAACACAAAAAAAATGAGAAAATGAAAAATAGAAAAAAAAACATACGGACTACCATCCCGTTTCATTTTATGTTTGTTTTATGTTTTTGTTATTTTGTTTTTAGCTTAAGATCGAGTCTAGTCTTGGCTTAGCAACATTGTATAGTACATGTAATTGATCAAGATCTTTAACTCGCCACCAGTAAAATATCCCTTATCCAACAAAACCGTGTTTTCCTTTTCCCTACACCTAACGTTATAACCCATTTAAAAGCCCTCTTTGATAGTTTATCTTAGGTGCTTACGCCTAGTGGAGGAGGTTTTTGATCCTTTCCCAAGCCTATGGTAATCTATTTGCTATGACAGGTAGTGAGAGATATTATCCGTTTTCATTTATGAGATTTATTTGATGACACTTGAGAGATGTGAGTATCTAAACACTACTTGTGAGGTGCTAGTTTGTAATCTCCGTGCTTATTATGATTAAAGTTGAACGATTATTTGTTGTAATTACTTTTATGTTTGCATTAAATGACCCCTAACTTGTATTTTGATTAGAATAAAAGCGCATTTGCTTGAGGACAAGCAAATCTCAAGTGTAAGGGTATTTGATGAAGCGAAAAGTGTACCGCTTTTAAGGGGTCATTTAAGCCCTAAATCGTATTTATTTGATCAAATATTGCCCTAAATCGTTCCTTTTGTCATTTTAGGTACTTTTGAGGAGAAATCTGGAAAAGGAGGCATTTTGGACGTTTTTGGAGCATAAAAGTGAAGAAAACGACAAAGTCTCAAAAATCGGCTGAATGTTACCTTTGACGGCGTCACAATTAACTCTGGACGGCGTCATGCTTTGGCAAGAAAAAGTGGACGTGAAATTTACTCATGATAGGCCAGTGAAAATAGCATGTGAATTCTGACGGCGTCACGCTTTAACTTGATCAAGGGCGTCACGGCTTAAATCATAAGGGGACGGCGTCACGTTCACGAGCTGACGGCGTCAAGCCTTGATAAGCCAGAATGGATTTTTGAAGAGCTAAAGAGGGACGGCGTCAAGAAGGTCATCCGGGAACCCTAGAAGCGGCGAGGTGACGGCGTCACACTCCATAAGGTGACGCCGTCAGATGCAAAAGTCTATATATAGTTTTCTAATTTTTTGTCATTAAGGAGAGCTTAGTGTGTGGAATTTTGGGAGAAAACCCTAGGACGAATTTAGCTTCTTTTTCAAGGCTTTTTGCCTTGAGATCTTCCATGTTACATTGAAGATAAGTTATCAATTAATCATTCAATATGTCTATGTGTTGTTTGATTTTATCTTATTCTTGTCTTTTGATTAACATGTTAGGCTAAATTTATCTTGTGTTTGCTTAGATCTAATGAAACCTAGCTATTGATTATTGGTTATTAGTGTGTTGTTAGTTGTATTGGATGATTGTTTATCTATGTTAGGCTTAAGAAAACTGGCTAACTTCCTATTCGGTAACTTGCTTGAACGTCTTAAGAAACATGAACCAAATGCGTACTAAAGGTTTTTATGGTTGTATTTAATGCACAAGCGAATTCTAGTGATCCCATGTTAGGAGCTTCCTAGCCGGCTCGACATAGGAGTGAAGTAGGAGCTTGTAGAGCTGGGGAAGTAAGTACGCCACCCCACGAATGGTATTAAGGAATACACCCGTCATCCACGCGACTAATACACACTAATTAACCGGTAAAAGATAGTTAGGGAGTAAGGAAATCTAAGTAAACACATTTCTCTACACATAAGTTTCTCACCACATTTCCATTTTTTGTTATTTATTTTATTTGCATTCGTAGTAATTTGGGTTAGTTGGTTAGCAACTAATTCCGCCCACTCTTTCAAACCCGAGATTTTACTTGCTTTCATAAAAATTATAAAAACATAAAAAGAATCTTCCTCAACCCTTAGACCTAATTAGAGTAGTCTTTTACGCCTAACGAACACTATTCCCTGTGGAGAACGATCAATCCCCCGTACTTACCACTACACTATACTACATCGGTCAGGTACACTGCCTGGTGGGGTTGTAAGCCTCTTGAGATCCCTCGAGAGGTAAAACCTGTTGTAAGGTTGCAAAACCCACGCATCAGTATTTTAATATCCTAAGTTAGCTATACAACCTAATCTAACGCAAGGGGGTTCAGCCTGAGAGACTGGCACGGTTTGGTTATAATTAAATAGAAAACTAAACTAATGAGCACGAATCAGCGATTAGCACACACGTACACAGATAGATACTCGAGACAATAAGAAGACCTGTCCTGATAATTAAATAGCTTGTCACTTGTTTTATTGCTAGTTTTATATGAAGTGTATATAATTAAACCTTTCTCGTTGGCTCTAATCTTATCGGCGAGTAAACCCTTAATGATTACTTATGTCTATCCTATTTATTTAAGCGTCTCTAATAAATAGGCGAGGAAGAGGCATGATGACCCAAGCAAGACTCAGCTAGACACAGAGGTTATCAATGCACTAATAAAAGTCACCAAAGACATCAACATATAAACTTTAATTAATGGGAAAGCAATATTAAGGGGAGTGCATGATCTTCCGTAGTCACATGACACAAGCCCATCAATCCTGATGAATTAAAGCGTACTAATACAATAAAACAAAACTACTTAATGAATTGAATACATGCAGGACCTTCTTACAGCTCTTGTATCTTTGTTTGAGGTGTGTCTTGTGCTGCTTGGTCGTCTGAATTCGGCTCTAGGGTTATATGGTCTTCGGTTTCTATATGTCTGAGAGAGCTCTCAAATTCGTCTGTCCTTGGGGTATTTATAGTTTCTGTCTCAGGGATAGATGCGGCGCATCGAGTTGATAGATGCGGCGCATTGACTTAACTTCGCGTGGGGTCCAAGATTAATATATTCTGGAATATTCGTACACCGTCTTCAGATGCGGCGTAACTTGGTCTTTGTATGCGGTGCATGTACTTGGATTATAACTTGTGAAATCTTGATAGTGATACGCCGTATGTTAGAAGTATATTGCGTCGTATCGGGAGTAGAACGAGCTTGATCTTCTTCTTTGACCTAAGTTTCATATGCGGCGCATGACAGAATTGCATGCGGCGCATTCTTCAAAGTCAGGCAATGGTCTTCGAATTCATCTAAGTATTATATTGCGTCGTATCTTTTGAGTGAGATACGGCGCATCTTCTGGATTTCAGTAGACTTTTAACATCTCGCTTGTTTTGCTCCATAATTAGTCCAAAATCGCCAAGTTTCACATAATGCTTGTTTTTACCTGAGAATTACTAAAGTAAACCTTAATGTATCGATCCTCATAGATAATATAATAAAACAAGTCAAATAAACAGGATAAATGATGATAATAAAATGTACTTATTTGAGTTCATCACTAACGCAACATATATAGAAAAAACATCGTCTTAGCTGCATACGGAAAATATTAATGTACTTACATCTCAAAGCAAGTAAGAATGCCAAGCTCGAGCTTTTTATTAGTCAACAACTCAATTATAACGGTTGGGTTAATTGCAAAGTAGGAATCTTCAACTTGTCGAAAGACCTCCTTATCAACATGAAGATCTTATGGTTCAACACAGTCGTTACCCCTACTCATCCAGCGATTATAGGCATTCAACACACTCTTTGGCCTATGTAACGTTATAGCTGGTTTTAGATCGTTTAACTCTTTTCTATACTCAACTTTTATTTTTTCATCCTGGACATACAATGGGATTAATATGATCTCATTATACCCAAGAATTGAAAGGTCTAGCCGAATTTAAAAACAAGTATGCCCTTTAGTATTAGTTAAGACTTTCTACTTTCTTTAGGAAGTAAAAGGAAAATGGTGATTTGTAAGATATTGTTATATTTCAATACATATAGTAGCTATAATGTTTTAAAATTTACCCGCTCCTTAGCATTAAGTTGTTCTGCAATCTTAGTTGTTGCCATTTTGTGGTTGGTCTTTTCTTCCAAGGCTTTTTTCTTGTTCGTAGGTTCTTGACCAGTCTCTATTCCCTTTCTTTTCTCTGTAGCAGGTACTTTTTGATGTTGAGGCAGCACACTCTTGGTTGGCGCTCTTGATATTGGGGTTTTCGTCAATCCCTACAAAGTCATGTTTATGTACGTTAATAAAGCTTACTAGAAAGACACAAAGAGACAGATTCCACAAATTTAATACCTTAAAACGAGCAATAGCACTAATTGGCCATTGAATAAAGCCCTTTATTGCGTTCAACAAAGTAGGGAATTCATCATCCGACACAGGAAGCTCCATAGTCTTATAAAAGTCAACAACTTTGATAACTGACACCTTCATGTGCCCCTGTAGTAATTTCTTTCCATGTATAAGACCGTCTCCAATTGGAAATACTGTCGCAGTAGCACATGTAACCTTCTCCTGAGTGGAAACAGAACTAGGGACGTACAAACAGCAGTAGGTTTCCTCCTAGATAAAATGTAGCAAGTATTGAATTAATCACGTGTATGTAAGTATGTACAATATTTATTATACAAACAAGACTAATATTCCATATAAGACCAACCATTTAGGATTACCAAATCGATTCCAAATGTGTCATCTGATATCTTAACTTACATTATGCAATATATACATTTGTAGAAAACAAAAACCAAAAAAACTTTTACCTTTATGCAACTTAACTTGATGACGTTTGTGGTCGAGGCGACACTCTGTCGCGGGAACTCAACCTCATCTTGCCTGGCTGAAAGCCCCTTATTAGATTCTGACTGTATTTCCCTCCTAATTACCCCCCTCATTTCCTCCCAAAACTCGGGTGACATAATTACTTCTTTCACTTTTTGCGTCACTATATTCTCTATCTCTTCCCGATGTTGATAGGTCCTCTTTTTTCTTATATAGCCTTCTATTCCTTTTTTATATCCAACGTTAGTCCCTACCCCCTAGTGCGACCACCGTGCTTGGGTCCCATCACCAATATTAATGGATCTACTCCTACTTTTGATTCAATAGTCCCTTCAGACAATTGTTGGCTTGCTTTAGTCTGTTATATATGATTAAATATCAGGGCAACATATTCATAAACAAATTTTTTTATATAGTTATCAGTAAAATGGAATATATATATATATATATATATATATATATATATATATATATATATATATATATATATATATATATAAAATAATAAAAAAAATTACAAAGTCCTTTGAAAGATCAACTAACTTAGGAAGCAACATCGTATTCCCGTCTTTGTCATGGGGAGCCCTAGCCAAACAATAATTACTCCCATGAATGTTTGGTACTTTATGAAGGTCTGTTGCTTTATCTGGGTCATTTCTTTCCTTTTCCCACTTTTCTTCAAAACCTCGATACCCTTTTGGTCCTAAGCGAGGCCGATCTATTTCATATTGTTTTCCGCGTTCACTCGCTTCTGCACGCAGTTTCTTCACAAAGGAGTAACGACGAATTAGAAACATGGAAAAATAATAATGTATCATAGTAATACAAAAGTAAATGAAACCTACAATTTTGTCAGGTGTGTTTTCTTTCTTGCAGAATTCTTCCCACACATGAGGCTCTATATACGTCCAGTTTTCCATAGGAGATTTGTTATTGAGCATGTATTTACCTCGTAGTTCTGTCTTCCATGCCTTCCACTTAGTGCCGCATGATAATAGTGTAGGGAATTTGACATCATTATTCTCAAGTCTAAAATGTGTCTGAATGATATAGAAATAAAGATTATTGATTGTTAATACATGTACTAGTTAGAGTATATTGTAACTAACGATTTTAGATATTATACCTTGATATCCAACCATAAAAAGTCTTTCTCTTTTTCTGGCACATGCTTCCAGTCCTCTATGTTCATGGAAATTAACCTTCGGGTACGAGTTCTGATGTACTTTCCATATAAGTTTTGCCACTTACCTACAGCTTGACCTAACCGATTGAACTCAACAACTTCACCTGGTGGAAGATCTTGGATCTTATTGATTCCTCATGTTTTTCGTGGAATTATAGGGGGGGGGGTCCTAAAAAAACATGTAAACAATTGTAAGACAGTAGAAATAAGAACATGAAGCAAGAGATCATTGAGCAAAGTATGTTTACATAATTATCAAACAAGTATTGTTTTTAATCTTATTGAATTCACATAATCATCATTCTTAGTGTTACTTGTTGCTTATATGGTATTTTTGGTCGTGACAACCAATTACCACCTTTTAATTGCTTATTTTTACATAGATTCTTCACAATTGAAAACACCCAAATCCTAGTGAACGACCTCGGCTTACCAAACAAAACTAGCTACACACGAAAGGGTCATACTTGCCCATGTGTTCTTAGCTTTATTGGGTAATTCGTGTTATAAATTTAAAACTAGTAGTCGCGAGACACATCAACTTACACAACATTGTTCAGTTTTTAATGATTGTTTAGCTAGGTTCTAGTTGTTATGGTTCGTAAGAATATTGTGGACTGTGTTTTTTTTGTCTGCAGATAATTACTTTTTTCCAAATGGTTTGTTAAAAAAAGTGTTTTGTGATTATATGTGTTTTGCAAAACTTAATAATTAGATAATTTATGTAAGACGAGTTTTTAGAAATTCGGTAAATTGTTTCTTTTTGCTAATGAGATTTGGATTTTAAACGAACCACGTCATTCATTATGTGTGAATACTGATGTTAAGATAATTGGTAAAGGGGGTGTTTGGGATTGCATTTGCAAAGTAGATTATGCAGTAGTCACTTTTTGATGATTGTTCGCCAAACATAGTTTTCTGATTATCTGCGTTGTGCAAGCAGGATAATTAGATAGACACTCCCCAAAACGCAATCCCAAACACCCTCTATATTGCTTCTAGTTGCTACCAGTTTCGTACACATGTGTATTAATTACTAATTGTGATACACACTGCACCACATCATTGGTTAAGTTGCTTCTGTTTGGTACTGATTTCGTACAAACTCACGAGTGTGATATTAATTACTAATTGTGATACACACTGCACCACATCATTGTGTGTGATATTTCTATATAAATAACTGGTTAAATGTCACTAAAATTAGTACTTACGCTGATCCTTGTAGTGCTGATATCAAATAAGCAACAACAATAACAACATTTTAGTTTTGCGCCACTACACCACTCGCCATGTGTGAGTGTGACGATTATTTGATAGGTTAAATTGCCTCTATATGCTGAGATGATAGGCTAATTGTTGATATTAAGTAAGCAATGACAGCATTTCAACTTTATACAAACTGCACCACTCACTCTGCGTGAATTTGCTATTAAAATTATTTCTTCATTCACTTCTATGTGCTATGAATATTAGTTCTCCACACTACACCACTCACTGTGTGTGAGTTTTGTTATTGAACTTGTTCGTTCAATCACTTTTTATTGGCTACCAAATTTGTTTCCGTCTGTGTAATCTTGCTGATATTACTGGTGGTGTCGATATTAAGTGAGCAGCAATTACAACTATACACACTGCACCACTCATTGTGTCTAATTTTGCTACTGAAGTTATTTGTTATATCACTTCTATTTGCCACCAACTTGATTACAGTGTGTTTAATTTTTAAAAGAACCTTGTGTTTCAAGATTAGCATTCGTATTGTTATAAAAAGAACCCATTATATTGGACGAAGTGATTCTTTGAGTGTAGCAAATGCTCACTGTATCGTGTTATAAACATGTGTATTGTTAATGGTTCTAGAAAAGGGTAAATAAGTAAGATTAAATGACTGTGATAGTATTATTTTGTAAGATATGGCCTTGTTTCGAATTCATCTGCTGTTGTATCCGAGATGGAGAAAATCATGACCATGATCGTGGCAGAAAGTAAGGAGTTCTCGCATGAGCTCGTAGCGCTCCTAACTACAAGAGTGAATGAGGATAATCAGGTTATCATAATCTCATTGATTTTCACCATAATAGGTTCTTTGTTCATCATTAGAGTGACGTTATTCTTGCAGATTGAAATGCGAAGGACAAGAGTTACAAAACCATATAAAAGATCATGCAGTTGGGATTCAGAGATATGCAATGAAGTTCGTGAACATAATAGCTCGGAAGCTTAGTATAATGCAACTCAAGCACCTGTGACTCATTGTCACACCCCCAAATTACGTGACTTGCAGCGGAATGAAGCATTCAAGGTCGTGACTGATCATAGCACCACAGTATAGTTATATTGAATGACCTAAAGTGTTATTTAGAAAATACATATTTTGATCATTTAAAATATTCAGAGTTTACAAAACAAGGTCCCAAAAGGTGAAACAAGGTTTCAGAAATCAAGTTCATACAAATCAAACGATAGATAAGTGCATAAAATATAATGTGAGACGCGTCGACTCCGCGACTCCATGGTATGTCCTTATGCAAGCCAACATGCGATACCTTATTTACCTGAAAATACATTGCTAAAAATGGTCAACAAAAATGTTGGTGAGTTCATAGGTTTATGTAAATGAAATGTTATACGGAAACCACAAGTATAAAGTGTATGACAAAACAATGCCACATAAAAATGATACATTAGCTCTTAAGCTCATGACCCCGAAGCTAGACTGAAATGAAATGCCCCAACTGAGTGTTTTGCCAGTCACTCTAATATGATAGAAATGAAATGCGTTCGTTTGACAAGTTGGCGCGACCAACCCGAACGGAGGAGTCACCCTCAATAGATCTATTCACTCACTCTCGCTTGCTCACAATTAACGGTTCATGATAATAAAGGGGACTTTAATCTGGGCAAATGATGTAACTTAAGCAATGTAATGAGTTTGATACTTTGGTCCGTATGAAAAATGGTGCAATGTATTCTCCGCCGAGAATTAAGAAATCAAATAATAAATTTAAAACAGGGCTATGAAAACTCACCTGGTATGATAGTAGCAATGACAACAATGGATATGATGAAAATGAGACTCGGTCTCTAACCGCGACCTATCATGAATGATATGATCTAAGGTAAGCAATGATACAATGCAACACATGCAAATACGTATGTTAACGATACCACTCGTTAGTTTTGAAAATAACGTTTATCGACGAAAAATACATTTTTGACGTCTCGTTAAGTTATAAACTACTTTTCGTGTAAATATGCTGAAACGGTACTCCACGATCCACGTTTGATGTTCTATCTGTAAATATAATGTTTTCTTCGCAAAAATAACACTTTTCAATACATGTGAAAATATGTCCAAAATGGCTTCGTGAAACTAGTCGCGAAATATTGTACGTTAAGTGTTAGTGATTAAACTCGACGTTTTTGAAAACCTTGCAACATAATCTTAATGTTGTTTCATTTGAATTTCGATCAAACGCGCCTTGATCATATAGAAAATCGGCTATCAACTTAGTGACTTGTAAAAATACTTGTTTTTTATACTTAGAATATTTTCTAATAGTGGGCTGTCAAAAATAAAGTAGAGTTTGTCGGGGACAAACGCGCGTATCTCGGTCGTTATAAGCTCGTTTTCCACGTTCTTTATATCCACGGCTTCGTACAAATATGAACTAACATATTTTCAATAGGTTGGCTCATCTAGATCACGTCTAACGTCTCGTTTTGTCCCTTGAAGTTCGGAAAAACAGCAAGCTATTTTCAGAAAATAGTTTTTCGTCGCACAACTTAGAAAATTCATATCTCCTTCGTTATAAGTCGGTTTTTAGTGATTCAAGCGGCCACGGTTTCGTTTTTGGAAGAAATTACTAAATCCGAAGGCCAAAATAGTCCAAGAGTTACTGATTTTTCCAGTTTTCACGTTTAAGGACAGTAGCTTTTCTATACTTGTTAAATCTCATTTTTATGGTTCAAGGTTTGTTCATACCACTTCCAATCAACACCACAAGTACTCTAATCCTACCATACACCTTCTCAAGGTGTCATGGGGTCCTAAACATCACCAACAATGGTGGATCTCATGAGGATGTTACTAAAAATGATAGATCTATGTTTATAAGGAAAATATGTAACAAGTGGTATGTATAACATAAACTTTGCATGACTAGTTACAATAAAACTTGATAATACAACAATGTATAGATAAAATGAAAGTAAGAGATGATCACAAAAAAAAGTGCTTGAGCTTACTTGAATTATGGAAGAGTTTTGGATGAAAAATGCTTAGAACCTTGGGGTTTTTATCACAAAACCCTAACAAGGGATGTAAATGAGACTTGATTATGACTTTAACTTGAAAACTTGATGGATCTTCTCTTGTGTTCTTGGTTGGGCCGAGCAAGGAAGGAGAAAAAGAAGAGAGAAAATCTCTTGATTTAGCTAGATGATTATGTGTTATGAGATGTTAGTGGAATTAAATCAAGTTTTAAGTATACATTGGCATTAATGGTTTTTGGTGTATTAGGCATATGGGATGGGTTAGGGGGGCGGCACTTGGCAAGAAATGGGGATGGATTTGATGTTAATTAAAGAAATTGTCCCACTAAGATAAGTATTAGTGTATTTAGTGTATACATTAGGTGTTATCGGGTACCGAGTTAACTAGAAATAATTTGTGACGTGTTGAAATAAAATACGACGAAGTTGTACAAATTGTAAAATCATATTCCTTGCAAGAATCGGGTGTTAAAATAATTATCAGGTTGAAATATCGCAAACCGACGGAGTTATAAGCTCCTAACGGAAATTATAGCAATTGGTTTAAAAACACCGGGTAAAGTAATAATATAATCTTTATATCATTAAAATTAGCATGAAAGTATATTAGGATCATAGTCGGGAGTATTGGGTATAATGTTAGTAGTAATGACTGAGTGGTAACGTTTAATAAATAAATGAACATACGTAAATGAAAATCACACAAACCCGTGCATGACCTAACATGATAATGATGTTACTGATGATATGTAGACTACTCTAGTCTATATGATGTGTCCTTACTGATGATGCATGAATACGCAGCTAAACCATACTGGTTACGCGCATTTGAATACCCGTAAATCTAGTTTACGAAATGATGATTGATGATCATGAATGGAAATTTCCCTCCGGGAATGAATAGTGTTTTGTGAATAGTAAATTTTTTACGACTTCTCAAATTCTCAAACTGACTCCGAAAATGATGAATAGTGATCGGTGAATAGTAATCCATGAATAGTAAATTGTCGGAGTTTGGAAAATGACCTGAAATTGTGATTTGTGATAGTCTCCCACCCAAAAAGGAATTCAGTCCCTGAATTCAGCTGGTATTGGTCTCTGGAGTGGACTCGGTGAAAAGATGTGGGTATTTGAGCCGCATCTGGTCTTCTCGTTCCCAAGTAAACTCGGGTCCTCTTCGAGAATTCCAGCGAACCTTGACGATAGGAATTCGACTTTATTTCAACTGTTTGACCTCACGGTCCATAATTTCTGCTGGTTCCTCCACAAAGTTAAGCTTATCATCGAGCTGAACTTCTTCCAATGGGATTACGAGCGTTTCGTCTGAAAGACATTTCTTGAGGTTTGAGACATGAAACGTGTTATGTACACTGCTGAGCTCTGACGGAAGCTCAAGCCTGTATGCTACCGGACCAATCCTTTCCAGAATCTTAAATGGCCCTATGTATCTCGGGTTCAACTTCCCGCGTTTCCCGAATCGTATCACGCCCTTCCAAGGCGAGACTTTCAACATGACTTTGTCTCCAACCTGAAATTCTAATGGTTTGCGTCGAACATCGAATTATCTTTTGGAGTCTTTCTCGAATCTGGATTATCTTTTCTGTTGTTTCCCGAACCAACTCTGGACCAGTTAGTTGTACATCACCAACTTCGGCCCAACAAACTGGGGACCGGCACTTTCGACCATAGAGTGCCTCGAATGGTGCTGCCTTTATGCTCGAGTGATAACTGTTATTGTAAGAGAACTCGATCAATGGCAAATGGTTAGCCCAACCATTTCCGAAATCAATCACACACGCCCTGAGCATGTCTTCCAATGTCTGAATCGTTCTCTCGCTCTGACCATCGGTCTGAGGATGATAGGCAGTGCTCATGTCTAATTTAGTCCCAATTGAATCTTGCAATGATTGCCAAAAGTTTGAAGTAAAGTGATTGTCTCTGTCGGAAATGATGGAAATTGGTGCTCCGTGCCTTGAGACTATTTCCTTGACGTAAAGTTTGGTGAGCTGATCCATAGAATAAGTCTCTTTGATTGGAATGAAATGAGCTGATTTGGTGAGACGATCAACGATTACCCAAATAGCATCGTAACCGCCTGTTGTCTTGGGAAGTTTAGTGACGAAATCCATTGTAATGCGTTCCTACTTCCACTCGGGAATCTCTGGTTGCTGAAGTAATCCTGATGGTTTCTGGTACTCGGCTTTTACTTTAGCACAAGTAAGACATTTGCTAACATACGTAGCTATCTCTGCTTTCATATTGGGCCACCAATAAAGTTTCTTGAGATCCTGATACATCTTATCAGAACCTAGGTGAATAGAGTACTTTGACTTGTGCGACTCGTGCATAATCAACTCTCGTATTCCACCATAGAGAGGTATCTAACTTCTATCCTTGAAGCATAGTACTCCGTCTGATCTCCTTACTAAACCGTTTGCATTATCTTGCATCCCCTTAAGTGTCTCACTTGGTAGGTTTTCTTCCTTGAGTGCTTCAACCTGAGCCTCGAGGATTTTTGATGGTAGTGGTGAAATGATTGTCATTCCCAACGATCTGACTCTCAAAGGCTTGAGTCGTTCTTTCCGACTGAGTACATCTGCCACAACATTGGCTTTTCCTGGGTGATATCGAATCTCACATTTGTAATCACTAAGCAGTTCCAACCAACGACGTTGCCTCATATTGAGTTCCTTCTGATCAAGTATATACTGTAAGCTCTTATGGTCTGTGAACACTACATACTTAGTTCCATAAAGATAGTTCCAAATCTTGAGTGCGAATACCACGGAACCCAACTCTAAGTCATGAGTAGTGTAATTCTTCTCATGCTTCTTAAGCTGTCGAGATGCATAAGCTATCACCTTCTCGTTATGCATTAATACTGCTCCAAGTCCCTTGTGTGAAGCATCACAATATACCACGAAGTTTTCAATCCCTTCTGGCAGTGCCAAAATTGGTACGCTGCAAAGCTTCTGCTTCAATAACTGAAAAGCAGACTCCTGTTTCTTTCCCCATTCGTACTTTTGGTTCTTTTGTGTCAACTTGGTCAATGGCTTAGCTATCTTGGAAAACCCTTCAATGAACCTTCTGTAATATCTGGCAAGTCCTAAGAATTGACGAATTTCTGTGGGAGTCTTTGGTGTTGCCCAATCTTTAACTGCCTCAATCTTTGCTGGATCAACCTGTAGTCCTTGGCTATCAATGACGTGACCAAGAAATTGTACTCTTCGGATCCAAAAATCACACTTCGAAAATTTGGCGTACAGTTTCTCTTGCTTGAGCAGTTCTAAGATTGTTCTGAGGTGTTGTCGATGCTCTTCTTCACTCCTTGAGTAAATCAAAATGTCGTCAATGAATACAATCACAAACTTATCCAAATATGTCTTGCACACCCTGTTCATGAGGTCCATGAACACAGCTGGTACGTTGGTCAGTCCAAACGGCATTACCTGAAACTCATAATGACCATACCGAGTTCTAAATGCTGTCTTCAGGATATCATCCTCCCGAACTCTAAGCTGATGGTAACCTGACCTTAAATCGATCTTGGAGTAGAAACTAGAACCTTACAACTGATCAAACAAATCGTCATCCTGGGAAGTGGATAACGATTCTTCACCGTTAACTTGTTTGACTCTCGATAGTCAATGCACATTCTGAAAGATCCATCTTTCTTCTTCACAAACAAGACCGGTGCTCCCCAAGGCGAGGAACTTGGTCTAATGAAACCTTTGTCTAACAGTTCTTGCAATTGGTTCGACAACTTTTGCATTTCTGAAGGTGCAAGTCGATAAGGTGCTCGCGCAACTGGTGCAGCTTTTGGCACTAAATCAATCTGAAATTCCACTTGGCGAGTAGGTGGTAATCCAGGCAACTCTTTTGGAAAGACTGCTGGAAAATCTTTAACTGTTGGTACATCTTCAAGTCATTTCTTATTCGACTTCTTTTCTGTGATAGAGCCAAGAATGCATAACAACCCTTCTTTATGTATTTCTCGGTTTTGATGCATGAGATGATACTGAGTCTAGTTCCACTTCGTTCTCCACGAATGACCAATGTTTCACCGTCGTAAGGAAGATGAAAAACTTTTTCATCACAAATGATTCTCGCATGATGTCGAGACAACCAATCCATACCGATAACAATGTCGAAAATCCCTAGTTCTACTGGCATGAGATCTATATTGAATGGGTGATTTAGAAAATTGAGAGTGCAACCACGAATGATCGTGTCGGCGCCAACTAAAGAACCATTAGCTAGTTCGATGTGATAAGGAGTGTCTAATGTGGTTGGTTCAATGTCGAGTAATGGTGCAAATGCAGTAGAAAAAAAACTTCTATTGGCTCCTGAATCAAATAAAATGGATGCATAACGATTATTAATGAGGAACGTCCGTAACGACATTCGGGTCCTCCCTGACATCTTCCCCTCCAAGGACATAAGTTCTTCCTCTAGCTATTCCACCTTGATTATTGTTTCCCTGATTCTTTCCTTTTGGACATTTATTCTTGAAGTGTCCGACTTCTCCACAACTAAAGCATGTTACTGGGGGTTTCTGATTATCAACCACAATCGGAGCTTTGCAATCCCTGGTCGAATGACCAACTTTCTTACAGTTCCCACATGGATTCGGACAGTTTCCAGGGTTATGGTGGGTTTGACATTTGTTGCACTTGGGCAAGGTACCATTGTAACCTCTTTTCTTAGCTGGACCTGCAACATAGGCCTTTGCAGTTTCCTGTCTCTTGGGTGGTGGTTGAGTAGTATTGCCACTCTGGTTGTTGTCCCGATTTCTTTTGTTGTTGTTGTTATTGGAATTATTTCGGTTGTTGTTATTGTTGTTGTTTCGGTAGTTGTTGTTGGGGTTACGGTTGTTGTAGTTACGGTTACTGTTGGGGTTGCTGTTGTAGCTGTTTGAAGTAGTTTCTTTCTTCACTATCTGAGCCATGAGTTTCTTAGACATCCTAATTGCCTCATCCAATGTTTGTGGGTCAAAAGAAATCACATCTCCACGGATGCTGTGAGGTAATCCTCCAATGAAATTTTCTAATAGCTTCTCAGTGTCCGGAACCATTGTCGGACATAATGCTGCCAATTCCTGAAACCTTCTGATATATGTCTCGATATCATTTCCTGCTGTCACTAGTTCATAAAACTCTGTTTCCATTTTCTTCACTTCAGTTCGTGGGCAAAACTTCTTTGTCAGCAATTTCTTGAATTCGTCCCACGTAAGCTTTTGAGCGTTTTCCATTCCCATGGGTTTTGCATACGAATTCCACCATGACATAGCCTCCTCAACAAGCGTACTAGTAGCAAACTTCACTTTGTACTCCTCTAGACAGTTGCATAAGAGAAACACAGATTCAATCTTCTCGAACCAACGAATCATGGCAGTGGCGCCCTCAGTGCCTTTGAATTTTGGTGGATCTCCAATCTTGAAGTCTTTGTACGTACATTTACGTCCGTTAGTTCCATTAGTATTTGTTCCTGCGGCTTCCGCGGTTTCTACCCGCGAAGCGGCTTCAGCAGCAGCTGCAGCTACGGCAGCTCTTTCTGTAACCAATGCTGCCTCTATACTGTCGGCAACAAGCTTCCTGATCTCGGCTGGTGTCATAGCAGTAGTGGCTCTTTTGGGTGGCATGATTCTTCACAATCACAAAAGATAACACAATGAGAACTCACAATAGAAACGATCATCATACACAATATATACAACCATAACATGTATATATAACCACAGCATGTATAAATACAACCACAACATGTATAAATACAATGAATCACAATGAGAAGTAATCACGAAATATCATAAGTATAATCACAACGACATGAATATAATACATGAAAATTTCGGTCTGTGTGGACCGATATCATAAAATAGCACAACGAAAATCCTGCATAGTAGAGTCACACTTGATATATTTGATTGTACTACAAGCAAAAGACAACAAGTTCTAAAGTATGTCCCACACCTCGGGACTAGGATAATAATGTACAAGCTACATGATAAAAGTCTAACACTAGGCACCTCCTCCTGGTGCTCCACCTAGCCTACGGCTAATCCTCTGAAGATCTCTAGTTATAGCAACAACAATCTCCTCTAAGTGCTGAACTCGAAGCTGAAGATCAGTCTCCCTACTCTCTGATGCAGACATCCTAGCCTGAACTGAAGCTAACTCACTAGCCTGACGGTGGTGCTCATCCTGAGACATCTGTGCCCTATCAAATAACTCAGGCATCTCCTGCCTCAACCGGGTAATACGCTCGGAACTCTCTAGCTGACGGGCCTCCAATCCCTGATATGAAGCATCTATAGCAACTCTGCCTAAGACTAGTCCCTCGACCTCCTCCTCTATAGTCTCAATCCGGCTCACTGGTATTTCCTCCACATAACCTACTGCCCTGTCAATCTGCCCCTGTAGATGATCTAGTCTCGAGTCAAGTGTAGCGGCAGTAAGTAGTCTGTCAGCAGCAGCCCTCGAGCTATCACCAACCTCGAATCTGCTGGGCGGTGCATCCTCTGATCTATCTGAAGTATCTGGTGATGGGATATCAAGCCGTGCCCGCTTCTTGAATGGTAGGTCGGACATAGGAGTCGGATCCCTGGGATGAACTGGTGCATCACCTGGAGCACAATCTGGTAGGGATGGTAAGGATGGTGATAATGATGATAGGGATGGTAATGGTGATAATGGTGATGGAGTATGGAATGCCACACTCCTCCTCGCTGTCAAGCGGCGACGGAGTGGATAAGATGAAGTAAGTGATGATGGTGGTGGTAAGGGTACAAAAGCAGCTGGTGATCTGACCACAGGACGGCGAACACGCTTAGCAGTAGTGCGCTTCATGCGCGGCCCACCTGGATATGTACGGTAAACTCGACCATAGGGTATAAACTCCCCTGGCTGGATCACTGGGACGACTCTAGGACCACGGCGGATCACAGGTGACAGTGGTGGGGTAGGTGCGACTTCCCCCTCCTCAAAGGGTTCTGTCTCAGCCTCTGACATCACAGGTGATGACTGTGGAGTAGGCTCCACGGATGACAAAATGATAGTGGGTATCGGGGATGATGTAACCGACTCTAGTATGATGGAGGGTAGTGAGGAAATCTCTGCTGACTCAGAGTCCGACGAGATAACAATAGGGTGTGAGTCTGAAGACATCTCTGTTACAATCGATGTGAAATAAATGTAAATAACCATATACACAATGTGGGTTATGATGAAATGATATATGTATGAAATCGCAATCACTACATGCGATATAATGAATATGCACTTATGCTATAATGATGAGATGCTATGATGGTGTAGTTATAGTCTAGGGTATTATGGATAACCTAGTTCGCTATAACCTTTGCTCTGGTACCAATCTGTCACACCCCCAAATTACGTGACTTGCAGCGGAATGAAGCATTCAAGGGTGTGACTGATCATAGCACCACAGTACAGTTATATTGAATGACCTAAAGTGTCGTTTAGAAAATACATCGTTTGATCATTTAAAATATTCAGATTTACAAAACAAGGTCCCAAAAGGTGAAACAAGTTTTCAGAAATCAAGTTCATACAAATCAAACGATAGATAAGTGCATAAAATATAAAGTGAGACGCGTCGACTCCGCGACTCCATGGTATGTCCTTATGCAAGCCAACATGCGATACCTTATTTACCTGAAAATACATGCAAATACGTATGTTAACGATACCACTCGTTAGTTTTGAAAATAACGTTTATCGACGAAAAATACATTTTTGAGGTCTCGTTAAGTTATAAACTACTTTTCGTGTAAATATGTTGAAACGGTACTCCACGATCCTCGTTTGATGTTCTATCAGTAAATATAATGTTTTCTTCGCAAAAATAACACTTTTCATTACTTGTGAAAATATGTCCAAAATGGCTTCGTGAAACTAGTCGCGAAATATTGTACGTTAAGTGTTAGTGATTAAACTCGACGTTTTTGAAAACCTTGCAACATAATCTTAATGTCGTTTCATTTGACTTTAGATCAAACGCGCCTTGATCATATAGAAAATCGGCTATCAACTTAGTGACTTGTAAAAATACTGGTTTTTTATACTTAGAATATTTTCTAATAGTGGGCTGTCAAAAATAAAGTAGAGTTTGTCGGCTTCGTACAAATATGAACTAACATATTTTCAATAGGTCGGCTCATCTAGATCACGTCTAACGTCTCGTTTTGTCCCTTGAAGTTCGGAAAAACAGCAAGCTATTTTCAGAAAATAGTTTTTCGTCGCACAACTTAGAAAATTCATATCTCCTTCGTTATAAGTCGGTTTTTATGAGATGTTAGTGGAATTAAATCAAGTTTTAAGTATACATTGACATTAATGGTTTTTGGTGTATTCGGCATATGGGATGGGTTAGGGGGGGCGGCACTTGGCAAGAAATGGGGATGGATTTGATGTTAATTAAAGAAATTGTCCCACTAAGATAAGTATTAGTGTATTTAGTGTATACATTAGGTGTTATCGGGTACCGAGTTAACTAGAAATAATTTGTGACGTGTTGAAATAAAATACGACAAAGTTTTAAAAATTGTAAAATCATATTCCTTGCAAGAATCGGGTGTTAAAATAATTATCAGGTTGAAATATCGCAAACCGACGGAGTTATAAGCTCCTAACGGAAATTATAGCAATTGGTTTGAAAACACCGGGTAAAGTAATAATATAATCTTTATATCATTAAAATTAGCATGAAAGTATATTAGGATCATAGTCGGGAGTATTGGGTATAATGTTAGTAGTAATGACTGAGTGGTAACGTTTAATAAATAAATGAACATACGTAAATGAAAATCACACAAACCCGTGCATGACCTAACATGATAATAATGTTACTGATGATATGTAGACTACTCTAGTCTATATGATGTGTCCTTACTGATGATGCATGAATACGCAGCTAAACCATACTGGTTACGCGGATTTGAATACCCGTAAATCTAGTTTACGAAATGATGATTGATGATCATGAATGGAAATTTCCCTCCGGGAATGAATAGTGTTTTGTGAATAGTAAATTTTTTGACGACTTCTCAAATTCTCAAACTGACTCCGAAAATGATGAATAGTGATCTGTGAATAGTAAATAATGAATAGTAATATGTGAATAGTAAAATTTTGGAAAATGACCTGAATTTGTGATTTGTGACACTCATGATAGTATATCTGATCTAGGCGTCATGGACCATTCATGGGAAGATAACCTGATAGAAGTATGGACTTCACTTACTATCTTTACACATCAGTTACCATTTTTTGCTACTCCTTGCGACCTAAACAATTTGCCCACTTTTTCTTAGTGTTCTGAAATAATTGTCTAGTTTTATTAAGAGTTCTATATTACCCCTAACTAAGTGAAAACATTTTCACATACTTAATTAAAGTATTAAATTAGTGGTCTAATAAATAATCATTTTGAGACGGTGGGAGTATATGCTATTGGTACACGAACACAATGGTGCAAATAGAACCATACCACAACTACTCGATGGTTCCAACACCAAGTTTTAATGCTCTTCAATGGAGATAACATTATTTTGGATATTTGTGTAGATTTATACATCTGTATTTCTGTTTCTTACTGGCTTGATATAAACTTTGGTTTTGTGGAATGCAGGAGAACCTCTTTTATCAAGTACCACCTGGTGCGATTGAGGCCTACAGAAAGGCTATTGATTCTCATTTGCTACAGTTTGAGGTAAAACACGTCAGAGAATTATAGCATGTTATTCTTGCTACCATTGCGGAACTGGTTTCTCTTATTTTCGCGCAGTCTCACCTTCCAGAATTGCTTTCTATATATATTGAGGAATTATTATTAATTAACATAGGCATGAATTCCCATCGAACTAGTATTTAGTCTCGAATATTTAATCCTCAGGTATTGAAACTATTGTTTGCAGTGGTTTTGTAGAAAAAGAAAGAAATAGGATAATAATGAACTTGAAAAAATAAATCACACTCGCATTTATATTGCATTTGTGGTTTAGATTTTAATCCTTTTAAGTGAATATCGGTTGCGTTAAACTGGACTGAACATGTGAGATGGCGTAAATGAAAATTTGACACTTATCATTTATTGAATCAATTGAATGTTTAAAATCTGATATAAAGCTATCAAACAAACTAACACGTCAGGCCAACCCGTTTGACATCCAATCTCTATCCATTTCGTATAGGTGAGAGAGGCGGTACTTGGAAAGGTTTCGTCTTCTTAATCTGGCAATATATGTGTCCAGGGCTACAAGGTGAAGGACATCAATGCACCGATTCTTGAAACCATTTTCAGAAAACATGGTGACATTGCAGCTAAATGTGTGTTCACGGATCCTATGAGAACATCTCTACTTGAGGTTGTTTGTGAGATTGTCAGGCTAATTGAAACCAACGATGTTACTAACATCATTTCTAAGATGGAAGAAATAACGAGCCAAGTGACAGCTGCAGAGGAATCCAAAATTAATGTGTCGTGGCATCAAGTTCACTTGAAAACCATTCTTAAAAGGAACGAGGCCCAAAAAAAGAAAACTTTGCTTATGGAAATGAAAACAAACACCATGTTGGTTAAAAGGGCAGCAAGAACTGATTTGAAAGATATGAGAACTTTTATCTCGCAAGGTATGGGAACAAGACATGTTAGTACAATTTAGTTCTTATCTTTTCATCAACTAAAACAAATTAATGTGACTCACAAGTCCATGAAGTAACTAGTTTTCTCACAGGCATCAAAGTGGACTCGTGTTTATGAACATCAAAGCTGGCATAAAAATCTTTTAATATTTATTTGTAGGGTGCAGGAAATGAAGCATATAAATCCGGAAAGTATGAAGAAGCAGTTGAACATTACACTTCTGCTTTATCATGCAGTGTTGAATCACGCCCTTTTGCAGCAATATATTTTTGCAACCGTGCTGCAGCATACAGAGCTTTGGGTTAAATCACAGATGCCATTGCTGATTGCAGCTTAGCTATAGCTCTTGATCCGAACTATCTCAAGGTTTGCTAAATGCACCAATTTTTGTAATTCTAATCATCACTCGAGTTGATTCAACTATAAGTAGCAATATCAGCCCTTACCCTTATGAATGGATTGATTGGGTTATGTTCAAACCGTAGCTAATGGAAAAAATATTATGATATTTAGCTAACAAGGAAATGGGTCAAATTGGTAGAATAGTAGGCCCAAATGTGTTTTGACCTCAAATAGTTTAGGTTTCTTTATCTTAGGTGTTACTATTGACATCATATTAATGATATACTTCACTCAGGCAATTTCTAGACGAGCAAGCTAATATGAAATGATTAGAGACTACGGACAAGAAGCTATAGATCTTAGGAGATTTGTGTCTCTTCTCACATCACAAATGGAGGAAAAGAGGATTCTTTCTGGAGTGTCTGATAAATCGAGTGGGGTGAATGAACTAAGGCAAAATCAGCATAAGCTTTATAACATCGAAGAAGAACCCAGAAAGGAAATCCCCTTGAACATGTACCTCATATTGTAAGTCTTTTTATGTTGCATATTTTACATTTGGTTCAAAATCATTTTAAAACAGGTCAAGCTCGTTTCTATATTGAGTGATGATGTGGTTTTAAATTTTGCAGGGGAGTTGAATCAACAGCTGTTGCATATATCAAACTGGTGAATCAACAACTGTTATCTCTTTTGTGGTGACTGGTGACGGATTTTGATTACTTGGTTTCTCTTATTGGTTTGGAGCATATATCAAACTGGTTATGTTTAAGGCATATATACTTTAACTTTTCGCGGGTTTAGATACATCATAGATGATTTGGAAATGACACAACAAAGTTGTTCATTCTACTTCTGATAAGATTATCGTCGGTTTTGCATTAAGATCTTATGTTTTAGATCTAATCTCTTGCAATCTTATATATTACAAATTGATACGCTCGTTTTTGGTGCCTCTTGGACATGCTTTTATCTAGCTACAATGGATGAATATGGGTTTAGCTACCCATGTATTTCGTACTGAATGCATAAGTGTTGCAAAAAGATTAGTTAACTCAAATGTTTAAACGAAATACCTTCTTCAATGGATGAATATGGGTTTAGCTACCAATGTATTTCGTATGACCGATACAAAGCAAAATCTTTAAAGTGCCTGTATATAAATATTAAAAAAGGAACATAAATTATCAAAGCAATGATTCAAACACATTCAATTATGTGGGAAAAAAAAAAAAAAAAAAAAAAAAAAAAAAAAAAAAAAAAAAAAAGATATACACCTAATCTTATATATTTCAGGTACAACACTAATGATAAAAATATATACTTTTGATCAAAAATATAAAAGATAATGCATATTAGTGATGTATTGTTACCTTCCTTACAATATAGAAGAATATTCTAAAATCTTGAATTTCTCTAGCTATTTTTTTGAAGCATTTATGGTGTGTTTAAGGTTTTTTTGAAGTATTAATGGTGATCTCAATCTTTTTAAAGAGTAAGTACTGGAAATATCCTAAAATTGAGATAGCATCAAAAATTCCGAAAATTGAGATAGCATTTCGTTGGGCATATTCAAAAGATCACTCAGACCGGTTTTATAGTAAACAACCGGTGTCTATAAGTGGAATATAATACAAACCGGTTTCTTAAAAGAAACCGGTGTCTTTACTAATATTCTAAGACCGGTCTTTTTCTCAGAACCGGTTTTTCTTAATTTTTATATTAAAGAGAGTGGTTATTCTATGACAACCGGTTTTTTACACTTTCCCTACCCTATATTTTTTACAATAGGAACTGGTTATTATATAACCGGTTTCTATTAGAGGATGTTTATGTTCTTTTTTGTGGTAGTGCATGTTAGTTTCTTTATAAATCCGAATATGACAAGACAATACTTGATTGAAAGAGTTGGCTAAAAGTTAATGACAATCAAATACCAATAAAAATTTAGTATCGCACACATAACGCACACTTATTTATCTTGGGAACCTAAATTACAAGTATTAGGAGAGAAACGATGGCGATCAGTCTAGAGTCTAAACACAAGACGCAATTTAATCAAAACTATCAGTATTGACATATATCAAAATTTATCGCCAGGTAGAAATGACAACGAGAAATAATTCCATTTTAACACTATCATGCAAAATATATCTTAACCTAATCACGCAAAAGATATTACTCACATCACATACTTATATACCCCATTGCGTTGAACATCAGTATTGTTAACAATCTCTTACAAAATGAAAAAAAATCACATCATGCAATTATATACAAAGACCCGAGTTTTCCATAAAAAAAATAATAATGTAAAAAGCCACATCATGCAAATACATATGGCTTGGTTGTAATGTGTATTTTTCATGTTTTAGGTTTTGATCACTATACACCAACTTAGGGTTGTATCTTTATTATGTGCGTTTAGATGTTGAAGAGAGGAGGACATGTTTTACCCTCTTGAAGTGCCAGACTTGTGTTAAGCGTAACGACATAAGAATGTTAAGATATCCTCTTCATTGAATCCATCGTCCATTCAGTGACGAAGGTTCCGGTAGCGAAGTTGTAATTTCAAAAGATTTCTTATAATGCAATAAGCAATATTTTATCTATGTTTTCTTTTATGGTATTAGGGTGTCTTAGAATGTAATAAATACGTATTAATGAGGTTTTACTTGTGTTACGACAAATATGTGCATTGTAAAATCGTAAAAGTGCCATATCAAATACTCCCTCCGTCCCAAAATAAGTGTTCAGTTTGACAGTTGATGAAAAATTATGCCAATTAAAATTACATTTAAAACCCAATCCATTCATATATTTTACATCAAATATTATATAACACCCGCAAAAATAGATAAGGTCAAAGTTGAACCAATTTGACTCTGAAAAGTCAAACTGGACACTTATTTTGGGACGGAGGTAGTAGAGTGGATGACTTCATCGCAAGAACATAAAAAAACTGAATACACCACAAATTATATCGTCGAAAACGTAAAGATACATAATATTGTGGTATAATAGTGAATAAGAATTCTCTAGACAGATTAGCAACCTGCTAAATGATGGCGATTGGTTGAATGTAAGATCACCATTTTCCATACATTGTTACAATGGTGTAACAGAAGTGGTGGCTCTAGTTAACCCTCAATCCAGTGGCTTTCATCACCGAAGCTTCTTGGCGTGAAGTGATGAGAGCTTAAGGTGAGGCGGTCGAGTGATCACTTAACCTGGCGTTAAGTGATGAGGGCATTGACATGTGAGTCAGTGAAATTATTGTCAATCTAGCGTCAGATCTATCCAAGAATGCATCATAATATCATTTTTTAAACTTAGGGTGCGTTTGGTTCATGAATTTGAAATTCATTGTTTAAAATTTTGGAGTATTTTAAATCTTGAAGGGTTTACAACACTGCTATTTAAAATTAGGTAACATATTTGGTTGGCAAAGTATGTGTAAAACGAATTGCAATGTAAATAATGATAAATGACAAAATTGTCTTCATGTTATCTTGTTTGTTTCACACACAACAAAAAAAAAAAAAAAAAAAAAAAAAAAAAAAAAAAAAAATCAGTGTTCTTCAATAGTGGTGGAGACCGGAAACTCTTTTTCATTATGAAGTAACAAAACACAAAATCAAAAACTTAAAACATAGAGTAACCAACAAATATTTGCTTAAACTATATAGAATTGACATAAATTGTATATAAGACACAAAATCAAAAAGAAAAACATGCTTACATAAAAAATAACTTTTGATTTGATTTCTTAAAATTAAACCAAATCAAAGTATTTAAAATCATAGACAAGAGTGAAGCAATCAAAATCTATGAATCAAAAACACTATTGTCCAACCGCTTAGAATTTCCCCAAATTTAACAAAGCCCTAAAAAACGAAATTAATCAATCAATAACAATAGCCCAAATAATCTGTAAAACCCAAAATTTCTGAATACGTAAAATACCCAGAATACCCTTGATCTCAAATTCGTATATAACGGTTAAAACATTTAGACATTTAATTCCGGTTATACCTTAAGTATTTAACTTTAATAATAATTGAACAAAAAAAAAAAAAAAAAAAAAAAAAAAAAACATCAAATGTGCACATTGTCCCATAATTTATCCCACGCCTAAATAAAATTACATGACCAAATCTTTGTACTTTTTAACCAAATATTCTATCATTTAAAGCCCATGAATCAAGCCACAATATAAGCAAGTTACCAAATATTTTGAAGCCCATTCACACGTCTTATTATTGACCGAATCATGCCTATCTTTTCTTTATATCATTGCCATTTTCTCATAAAACAAACCCTAAACACACATCACAAAAACTCGGCTGCTACATTTTCTTCCTTTACTGTGCGATCCAAATCAAGGCTGAAAAAGGAGGTTCGTTGGTCGTCTTGGTCATGGTGGTACAGCAGTTGCAAAGTGGTGTCTTGGTCGTTGATTGAAGGCTGTTCGAAAGGAATTTTGGTTAGGGTTTTCGACTGAAAACTCTTGTGGTGATTTCGATCTTGTGTACTCTCATTTTGTTCACGCTTCAAGGGTATTGTGTCGAACCTTGTTCGATTTTTCTTCTCTTTAAATCTGTTGTGATACGTGTTATAAGTTGCATGAAAACTTTGTGTGTTACTCGTTTAAAACTCACATAAAATCATAACAAATGATCACCTAACTAACGATTTGTAAAGCTTGCATAATTGTCAACCCATATCTTGATCAACTTTCATTTTTTCTGTTTTGTTTTGGGTGGTATTAAACCATTTATATACGTATGAAAGTAGTCTCATTCGAACTAAAAATAAAAAGAGTAAACCTACACGTTTGGTTTTGGTCGATCTAGTATTACACGAAACAGTCTTGGGTATGTTTGGGTTGGTGTCGAGCCATAAAAGAAATAGCATGCTATTTTGTGTTTTCCTTCTGTGTCGTACAACACCCATAAATAAAAGAGTGTGTCGCGGGTTTATTTTTGTGTCGAGGAAGATATGTTGTGAGTGTGTCGTGGTTTTAAAAACATTCTCATTAACTGTTGTCGTGTGTGAGTAAATGATCATATGAGGCTGTCGTGTGTAAGTTTCGTTTTCAATATATGTTGCATGCGAATGAGATAGGAAGATGGTATGCATGGAGTCTTTGGTGGCTAATTCAAGAAAACTTACTAAAAGGAAAGTTACTAAAAATGGAAAGCCGACTAAAATAAGTAATCTGATTTAAATAAGATATTAATAATAAGACGATCATGTATTCGTGTAGATTCGTAGAAGAAGGAGTTTGCTTCCGATCTTTATGTTTCTATTGTGTTGCCACTTGCGGTCTAAGGTACAGATATTCTACCCATTTTCAGTAAGGATGTGATGAACTCAAATAAGTACATTTTATTACTATCATTTATCCTATTAATTTGACTTGTTTTATTATATTATGTATGAAAATTGATACTTAATCGTTTACTTTTGTAATTCTCAGTTAAAAACAAGCATTTGGTGAAACTTGGCGATTTTGGACTAATTATGGAGCAAAACAAGCAAGAAGTTAAGAGTCTACTGAAATGTACAAGATCAAGACATTCTGCTCCAGATGCGCCGCATCTTGCTTATTACATACGGCGCATCGCTATCAAGATTTCACAAGATATTATCCAAGACGGCAAAGGACATGCGCCGCATCCAAGAATGAAGATACGCCGCATCTTCTGGCGGTGTACGAATATTCCTGAATATATTAATCTTGGACCCCACGAGAAGTTAAGTCAATGCGCCGCATCTACTTACTAGATGCGCCGCATCTTACCCTCAGACAGAAACTATAAATACCCCAAAGACCAGACGAATTAAGAGTTCGACAGTTTTAGAAGACCGAAGACCACAGAAACCTAAGGCCGAATTCAGACGATTAGGCAGCACAAGACACACCCGAACGAAGATACAAGAGCTGTAAGAAGGTCCTGCATGTATTTAATTCATTAAGTAGTTTTGTTTTATTGTGTTAGTAAACTTTAATTCATCAGGATTGGTGGCTTGTGTAATGTGAGGAGAAAGATTGCAATCCCTTAAAACTGCTTTCCCATCAATTAAAGTTTATATGTTGATGTCTTTGGTTACTACTTATTAGTGCATTGATAACCTCTGTGTTTATTAGTGGCCTGCGCATTTGACTACGGAAGAGAATGTGGCTCCCACGGTTGTTACTAAATTGATCACTTAGGAATGACTTTTAGACATAAGTAATCATTAAGGGATTTCTCGCCGATAAGATTAGGACCAACGAGAAAGGGTTAACTACATACACTTCATATAAAACTATTAATAAAACAAGTGACAATCTACTTAATCATCAGGACAGGTCTTCTTATTGTCTCGAGTATTTATCTGTGTACGTGCATGTCTATCGCTGATTCGTGCTCATTAGTTTAGTTTATTATTTAATTGCAACCTAAACGTGCCAGTCTCTCAGGCTGAACCCCCCTTGCATTAGATTAGGTTGTATAGCTAACTTAGAATATTAAAATACTGATTGGAATAACTAGATAATACGTTCCACTCTTAGTGATCGACACTCTACTTACCATTATATTCATACTGACCGGGTACACTGCTCGTTAAGTGTGTGTGTTATTGATAAGTCGGCTAAATATAAATTTAAAACTTGAGTAGGCATTAATACTGCTAAACCGCAACGACACATCGCACGCACCAAGTTTTTGGCGCCGCTGCCGGGGAGTGAATTGTTATTATCTGTTAATTTGATTAGTATTTTAATTTGGTTTTTAATTTTTAATCTAACCGCTAACTGTGTTATATATTAGGTTAATTTGCATTCATTGTATTATTTTGCATATTTTCTTGTTTTTGTGTGTTTTTATTTTTGTTTGTTTTCGTGTGTGTTTTTATTTGTTTTTATTTTTCGTATTTTCTGTGTTCTGCTATCGTTGTACTGAGCTTATTCAAACGATACGGCGCATCTATTTTCATAGATACGGCGTATTGCGTTTAATTTTTATAAAATACAACGCGTTTAATTAATTCGATACGACGCATCTATCCCCTAGATACGACGTGTTTTGTTTTTAATCAGAAATTTTTTCAAAACCCTAACGAGATACGCCGCATCTGTTTTTACAGATACGGCGCATTAATTATTAAAAACAGTTTTCGAATTCATTAAATAACGAGAAGCGACGCATCGATTTTTGTCGATACGGCGCATCTTTACTGATAATCAAAAATCTTATATTTTGAAACGTAACGAAGTTACGGCGTATTAGTTTTTGCTGATACGACGCATTAAAATTTTTATAAGTATAACTAATTTTTGATTATTTAAACATACGGCGCATTTGATTTATTGAGCGCGGCGTATTGCTTTTCTGAATAAAAGTCTGATTTATTTTTAACGTATTAAGATACGGCGTATCCCATTTATAGGATACGGCGCATCGTCAGCGGATATCAGCAACTTTTATTTTACTTTGATTGCTTCACTCTTCTTTTGCACGAGTAAGTTTTATTTCAGGAAGATGGACGATCCGGATATTACAATGGAAGAATATATCAGACTTGAAGAGGAAAGAGCCTTGAGCAATAATGGGATTTACGATGGGAAAAGAGCAAAATATGGTACACAAGTCATTGAGACAAAAGAAATCACTATGGAAGAATACTTGTTGCGGGAAAAGGTTAAGTCAAAGAAAGAAAGAAATGGGTTGCCGTTTCGACACTCTTGGACTATATCGGATGATAATGATGAGGAAGTGTCCTATGGATTTAATATGAAACCAATTCCGGCAATTGTTCTTGATAGTACTTTTTCTCCGGAGATTGCACAAGATGATGTGTATACGGAACCCTACGTTGAAGAATATTCTGCAATCGTATTACCACCATTAGACAATCCAACGGATGAAGATGAAAAGTATTCTAATTTTGATTTCAAACCATTTGACGCCATAGTTTATGATGACATACCTCAACCAGATTTTGACCCAACGAGGGATTTTGAAGAAGTCTGGGATTACTTATTTAAGAATGAAATTCGGGACGATGCTGAAATTGCAAGACCACTAGTTGAAGATGGAGATTCACAAGATGAATTGGAGTCACTTACAACACAAAGTGGTACAAATTTATTTAATATTATTAATCCCGTTACTAATAATCTTGCTAGTTTTCCTAAACAGGTTACAAAACAAAAAGATGATGAGGTGAAATTTATTACACTACCTATTGAAGCACCTGTGGTCAACCGGTATTTGGTGGAGCTCGAGGAAGAATTTGGTGATGAGCTCTTAAACATTGCTATAATTGATGAAGATGATGATTTCGACCCTATGAAGGTTATTGAGGAACTCGAACTTTTACTTGCCAAAGACCCTTTCTCATCTTTTGCGGAAGTCAAGGGACGCCTTACTACCAAAGAGACTAACCAAGAAGAAAGGAGACTCATTTTTCCTCAACACACTACTCTTTCAGATGGAATGGTCAAGTCATCCAATTTATCAACCAAACCGGGTAAGAATAGGGAAGATGTACGTATATTGCCAAGGTATGATCTTTATGTATTTCTTCCATCTTTAATAGCAAATTTACACTCTTTTCTTTTTTATTGCTACTATCACCCGCACTTGATCCCAAGTGGGGGGAACAACACCCTATTACACAGTAAGTAAGGGTGGAGTCAGGCTCGTGACTCGAACAAAAACAAGCGCTTCGTGGGAGGCAACCCATGCTTATCTTTTATTTTATTTTCTGATTTTGTATTGAGTCAGTCAGGCCCGCAGCAGATACGGCGCATCTCAATCCTGAGATGCGACGCATCTCCTGCACTGGTCATATCTTACTTTATTTTTCTGCATTTTTTATGTTCGACTTTAAAACTTTTTATCAGTTTATTTTAATGCGGCGCATCCCTGGTTAAGGATGCGGCGCATCTTCTATTCTGATTCGTAATTATTCCAGGGTCGATACGGCGTATCTTCTTCCATAAGATACGGCGCATCGACTGACCTGATGATTTTCATTTTTATTTTTATGTTTTATTTTTTTCTAACTACTAATGTATTATGCAAGTTTGAACCTTTCTTAACTTACGTGTGTTTTAAAGCCTTGGTGGTATTATAGATTCCTGCATTTCCTGTGGATACATCAAAAATGAAGCTTATACGTTCTAATCCACAAGAAAGATGATTTTTGCTCTTATACTAATGGAGGATCATACCGAGCAAATCTCAAGGGAGTTTTTCTGTTCTAATTCTTTTATTTTCCAGTTTTTAACCTTTGATACAAACAACGAGGACGTTGTTTAACTTAAGTGGGGGGATTGGAGAATTAGAACACTTAACCCTTACTTGTCCTAAACTTTTCAAAATATGCTTAAAATGTGCTTAATATATCAAAATTTAAATTTTTTTGCATGTTTTTGTTTAAGATCTAAGTTACATAGCTGCACACATGACGTTATTTTCAAAAATTGTGATTTTTCAAAATTCACAAATCTATGAGTGTGCCGTTGACTTGTAAACTTTAGAAGTTGGCTTGTATACTATTCGAGACCACCATAATAAGTATTATTGATATAATTGGAATGACTTGTCTAAATTGGTAAATTTCTAAGATTACACCCAAATAGCCTATTATATGTTATGTGTTATTAGCAAACTACACTGGTTAATTAACCCCCGTAAAAACCCTTTTGTTACTCTCACTTTTAGAGTAAGATACCCCTAGAAAAACACTCAGAGCCATTCCTTTCGTTTCTTACACCAATGTTTAAAATGTTTCGTTACGCCCTTACACCTTAGCCTACCCTGTAGATTAAAATCCGTGGTTGGTTAATTGCTTTAGGCAAAGTGTGTTTCCTTACATTACCTGTGTTCGCGTGCGTAATTCATTATCTTTGGTTAGGTCGGGAAATTGCACAATGCAATTGGAGTGAAAGTAAATATTGTATATCTTTGAGTTTATTTTTCGTGTGTTTACTACTTTCACTATTACCGTGATTTCTGAAGTTATGAAAAGTATGGAAGAATTATCCAGAATTATCATTATAGTGATGTGGTGAAATTTTACACATCTTTGTTTATCTTTGTTTAAAAAAAAAAATAATAAAAAAAAATAAAATAAAAAAATCGAAAAAAGAAAAAAAGGAAAAGTTGGATGTTTAATTTAACCAACTTATGTAAAGTTTTGTATTAAGTGGTCGATATCACCACTAGTTGTTGTATATTATATCTATGGATTGAATGGGAGTTGGCAGTTATGGGAACACCAACTAAGGTTTATTCTTTGATTGAGATCTTGTTGAGTATAATTCGTGTCTACCTAAAGCGTGTGTTTCAAGTGTTAAAGCGTGAGTTATTCAGTGATATGAGTCTTATTCATGGGATGGTTGGGATAGTGATTAACCACACTTAGGATTTTAATTTATTTGTTTTGTTTATTTTTCATTTTACACCAATTTATATCTTAAATATTATCCATACCCTATATTATTCTTTATCCAAACCTTTGATTTATTGAGATTAGGGATTTGAGCAATCTTAAGTATCGTAGTCGTGGATTCGGCTATGTATTTATGATTTTGTCGCCCTTTTTGATATAATATTATTGTTGAAGATTACTTGATCCTATCTTTAGCCTGTTCGAGTTAAGGATTTGAGCAATTGCAAGTATCGTGTTCGTGGATTCGATCATGTATTTGTGATTTTGTCGCCTTTTCTGGAATTTGAGATCGATAGAGATTAAGGAAAATGATTAACCCTTAAGCTTACAAACCCTTTTTACCGCTTTAGACTTGTTATTCCTTGGCTTTAGTGGGGGAGATGTGTATACTTGCCAAGCTTATGATAGAATATTCGTCACGAATGGACAGTTAAACGATTAGATTTGCTTTTATCAAATTATTTTATTTTACTTCTAATTCGTTAAGTGTTTGGTTATGTGATTATGACAAAAATGAATACATGCTTAAATATAAAAATAAATCCTAATATCTTTTAGGATACATTTTCATAAGATTAATTCTAAGGTTTACTTGGGGACAAGTAAAGTTCAAGTGGGGGGATATTTGATGAACTCAAATAAGTACATTTTATTACTATCATTTATCCTATTAATTTGACTTGTTTTATTATATTATGTATGAGAATTGATACTTAATCGTTTACTTTTGTAATTCTCAGTTAAAAACAAGCATTTGGTGAAACTTGGTGATTTTGGACTAATTATGGAGCAAAACAAGCAAGAAGTTAAGAGTCTACTGAAATGTACAAGATCAAGACATTCTGCTCCAGATGCGCCGCATCTCGCTTATTAAATACGGCGCATCGCTATCAAGATTTCACAAGATATTATCCAAGACGGCAAAGGACATGCGCCGCATCCAAGAATGAAGATACGCCGCATCTTCTGGCGGTGTACGAATATTCCTGAATATATTAATCTTGGACCCCACGCGAAGTTAAGTCAATGCGCCGCATCTACTTACTAGATGCGCCGCATCTTACCCTCAGACAGAAACTATAAATACCCCAAAGACCAGACGAATTAAGAGTTCGACAGTTTTACAAGACCGAAGACCACAGAAACCTAAGGCCGAATTCAGACGATTAGGCAGCACAAGTGATGAAGCGAAAAGTGTACCGCTTTTAAGGGGTCATTTAAGCCCTAAATCGTATTTATTTGATCAAATATTGCCCTAAATCGTTCCTTTTGTCATTTTAGGTACTTTTGAGGAGAAATCTGGAAAAGGAGGCATTTTGGACGTTTTTGGAGCATAAAAGTGAAGAAAACGACAAAGTCTCAAAATTGTGCTGGAAATTACCTTTGACGGCGTCAGGATTTGTTCTGGACGGCGTCATGGCTTGGCAAGAAAAAGGTGGATGTGAAAATTACTCATGATAAGCCAGAGAAATTTGCATGGAATTCTGACGGCGTCACGCTTTAATGTGATCAAGGTCGTCACGGCTTAATTTAAAGAGGGACGGCGTCACCCCTTATTCTGACGGCGTCAAGCCTTGATAAGCCAGAACGGATTTTGGAGAGCTATAGATGGACGGCGTCAAGAAGGCCATCCGGGAACCCTAAAAGCGGCGAGGTGACGGCGTCACACTCCATAACGTGACGCCGTCAGATCTGAAAGTCTATATATAGTTTTGCAATTTTTTGTCATTAGTGTGGAACTTATTGGGGAACTTTGTGTGTGAAAACCCTAAGACGATTTTAGCAGCTTTTTCAAGGCTTTTTGCCTTGAGATCTTCCATGTTACATTGAAGATAAGTTATCAATTAATCATTCAATATGTCTATGTGTTGTTTGATTCTATCTTGTTCTTGTCTTTTGTTTAACATGCTAGGCTAGATTTATCTTGTGTTTGCTTAGATCTAATGAAACCTAGCTATTGATTATTGGTTATTGGTGTGTTATTAGTTGTATTGGATGATTGTTCATCTATGTTAGGCTTAAGAAAACTGGCTAACTTCCTATTCGGTAACTTGCTTGAACGTCTTAAGAAACATGAACCAATGCGTACTAAAGGTTTTTATGGTTGTATTTAATGCACAAGCGAATTCTAGTGATCCCATGTTAGGAGCTTCCTAGCCGGCTCGACATAGGAGTGAAGTAGGAGCTTGTAGAGTTGGGGAAGTACGTACGCCACCCCACGATTGGTATTAAGGAATACACCCGTCATCCACGCAATTAATACACACTAATCAACCGGTAAAAGATAGTTAGGGAGTAAGGAAATCTAAGTAAACACATTCCTCTCCACATAAGTTTTACCACCTTTTTATTTTCTGTTATTTTATTTTATTTGCATTCGTAGTAACTTGGGTTAGTTGACTAGCAACTAATTCCGCCCACTCTTTCAAACCCGAGATTTTACTTGCTTTCATAAAATTATAAAAACATAAAAAGAATCTTCTCTCACCCTTAGACCTATTAGAGTAGTTTTTCATACCTAACGAACACTATTCCCTGTGGAGAACGATCAATCCCCCGTACTTACCACTACACTATACTACATCGGTCAGGTACACTGCCTGGTGGGGTTGTAAGCCTCTTGAGATCCCTCGAGAGGTAAAACCTGTTGTAAGGTTGCAAAACCACGCATCAAGTTTTTGGCGCCGTTGCCGGGGATAATTCTTGTTTAGGTTGAATTTTTATTTTATAGGTCTACTCACTAGATTCCTTTCTAGTGAGATTTTTATTTTATTTTTCTAGGTTTTCTTTAGTCTATCTATTTTATTCGTTTCTTTGTTCGTAACCATTACCATTCGACATCATGGAAGATGGTAATATCCTTAGTCCCAACAACCCACCACCACAACAACCACCACCACCTCCTAGAGCCCGTACTTTAGGAGAGTACTCCCGTCCTAGCCGCCATGGCTACCGAAACACCATTGAGCTCACTCAAGGAGCCAATGTCACTCCCTTGCGATCCGACACCATCCGGTTGGTGCAAAGCGGATGCGCATTCCATGGACTTCGTTCTGAAGATCCTAACCAACATCTCAAGGACTTTCTCAAAATCGTTGATTCTATAGACCTTGATGTTGCCACTCGAGAGACGACCCGACTATGTCTCTTTCAATTCTCTTTGCGGGACCAAGCTAGTCAATGGCTAGAGCGTCAACCCGCAGGATCCATCACCTCTTGGGATGGTCTCACCACTCTTTTCCTTGCTCAGTTTTTCCCACCGGGAAGAACTACCAAGCTAAGGAATGATATCTTGATGTTCCAACAACGTCAAGGCGAAACCCTCTACGAGGCATGGACTCGATTCAAGGACTTACTCCAAAAAGTCCTTCACCATGGCTTAGAACTTTGGCTCCAAGTCCAAATCTTCTATGACCATGTCAATCTCTCCACGAGGCAAACCATTGACCAAGCAGCTGGTGGTAAGCTACGTGATCTAAGTGCGGAACAATCATGGGCTCTCCTAGAGGATCTTGCTCTTTTGACAACGAAAGTTGGAGTGATCCCCGTGATTCGAATAAAACGGTCAAGGCAATATCTTTGCCTTTGAACAATTCAAGCACTTCCGATCGTAGGATCATAGAACTTGAAGACCAAGTCAAGTTTCTCATTAAATCCTACGAGGCTCCTAAACCTTCAAGCCAAGTGAACAAAATCACTTCTTCATGTGAATTATGTAGTGGTCCCCACGACACTCGTGATTGCATGGAACTCCCCGAACAAGCTTTTGCGGACTACGCATCCTCGCGTACCGACGGAGCGGGAGTGTAAAACCCCAAAATTAAAACAATCCGAAATGACCAAAATACCCTCTGAATTTGAAATTTTAAGAACTTATGAAATACGCTATAAATTAAAAACTTGAGTTATATACCATGTTATGACTCGAAACCATACGATATGAAATTATAACCTAAGTATCTAACCATTAATATTTAAACGAACAAATGAATAAGCGTAATACGAATATTAAACCTTATGGTAGACTAATTTGTACACATTTAAAGATTGTCACACGTTTTCCATGGTCCCTAGCCAATTTCATTTTAGTTGTCACATATGCATAGGGTTTTGTAAAGCGTACAGGTTCATGATGCATCTCTTTAGCTAAGTCTTAAATCAAATCCTAAAACAAAAATATATGAAAACCGTGTAATCAATGGCCAATCCCCAAATTTTAGCATAAAATCTCGCCAATCTCACTCTTTTTATTTAATATGATTTCCTCTAGTTCCTAAAATAAATCACACGTTTTCCCCCTATCATTATATACGTCTCTTATTTTGCCGAACCTAAATAATAACACAAGAGTTGTAGTGATTATCCTCTCAACCAAAGACGCCTATTATTCCAAGCCCTGGACGTTCTCTTTGTCCCAAGTTCAAGATCAAAGCTTAGTGGTGATCAAGGCTCCATTTGTTGCTGTTGTAGGGTTTATATTCGTGGTGATCAAGGCTTAGTGGCGCACCAGCCTTGATGAGATCGGGTGTACGAGTCGGGGTTCGAAAATGAGTAGTTTTAAGTGCTCATATTGCTGGTGCATTCGTTGGTTTGTCGTGGAGGTACCATCTAATCGTCCTTGTGTTTCTGATTCAGTCCATACGATATGTAAATGTATAATATATGTTAACCTAATCTTGTCTCGTAACCTTGATCAAAATACAAAAGACATACGCCACATTAAATGATAAACCTTGTCTAATTACGTGTCGACTTTTGGTGCTATCTTGGCCATTCGAACCTGAAGTTATACGCAGCTACATATGGTTATTTAGACAAAGATGACCTACAATATAAAGGCGTAAAACATATGTTACCGATCTTACAAATCTGTTATCATGATATCGAGTTAATTGTCAGCCGGTATAACGAACTTTATGTCACATGAAATATTAATATTGTAACTTGAAATAAGCTAATGATTGACTTGATACTAACGAATGGAAGCTTGTGAAATTCATGAAATATCAGAACCTCACATATAAGGGTTGAAGAGTTGTTAAAAATCTGAAATGAAAACGCTTCTTTGATCACTAATGTGATGCGTAGGACCTGGCAATAAACTAAAGGATTTAATATGGAACATGCATGTGGGGTATGTGATTAAAGGTTTGGGTAAAACTTGCATCTCGTATTGACTTACATTGTGTCGTATTGGCTTTACATGGTGTCTTGTGTGTGGGTTAGTATCAAGAAGACATGGGTCGATGTAGGTGGCTAAGGTTTGGGTCAAAAGAGTTGTCATGGTTGCATTGGGTTTTGGTGACGTTTAAATGGAAGGGTAAAACATGCTTGGTATTTCTGTCTCATAACGCATCTAAATAAACATAGAGGGTGTCGCGAGTATAGTGAGTGTCGAGAATTATATGTTGTAGTTGTGTCGTATGTGATACACGTTGGTCATGGTTTTTTTTTTTTTTTTGAAACAGTGATAGTTACTATTGTTGTGTGAGTAGTACGACCGTATGAGACTGTCAAGGATGCAAATTGATTTTTATTTATGTCACCCGAAGAAGAGAATTGCATGCATGATCATCCTTTTTTTTCTGTGTGCTATCTTCAAATAGAATAAAATAAAGGTAACTTAGATAGCTGTATGGCAAAATGGTTAAATAAAATAAGGGAATCTTAATATGTAATTGATAAATTACTTTTGGACCTTAAGCTTTGTAATATTGACACATTAAACACTAAAATTACTAGAGGTGTCATATTAACCCTAAGCTAAAATATTTATCATGTTAAAGTTAAAATTATCTAAATGGCATTTTAACCCTAAACGTTATTAAATCGGAAAACGTGATAAAAATGGAAAGTTACTAAAAATGGAAAGCCGACTAAAATGAGAAATCGGAATTGAATAAGTTGTTAATAATAAGCCGATCATTGATTCGTGTAGATTCGCCGAAGGAGGAGTGATTTCTTATCCTTATGTTGTGGTTCGTTGGCGGTTAAGGTACAGATATTATGACCTTTCTTTTAAGGTTTCTCATGATCTCTTTCGTTTTCTGATCCGTTAGTTTCTGAACCGATGCCATTGCTATGATTCCCTTTTGTTTGAACCTTCTCTGTTGATTCCATTTGATATGACCTCTGTTGTGAACCTATGTTATGAAAACCTTTTGAATTATACCATGGAAATGTTTTGAGAAAAACCATTTTAAAAATGATGTTTATAAATGATACGAAACTACTTTTATATGAATGTTACTAACTTTTATGAAAACTATATTTCGTAGACTATCTTTATAAAAATCGTTTTGAAAGATTGTTTTTATGAAAACCACTTTAAAGGATCGTTTTATGAAAATCATGAATAAAGGATTGTTTAAAATGGACTTTTGATAGAAACTTTTGAAATGAACTTTTGATATGAACCTTGACTTGATTACTTAATATGAACCTTGATCTGGTAAACTCTGATTTGGACCTTTGGCATTACGTCTGATATATCTGTTATGAACCATCTGTTATGAACCCATTTGATATGGACCTTTCGATACGACACTCTGATTATGATATGATATCTGACTCTTAGTTTGATACCCGAGCCATTTCACTAGGCATGGGGGTTCCATGTCCGTGTCATTGATGCACCAATGGCATGACTCTAGGGCGGTAGAGTGATGTTCCGCCACGTCCCCATTCTGATTATGATATGCGCATTACATTGATTATGGATTATATATGTTTCTGGGGGGCGTATGGATGCATCCTAGATCTGTTCTGTTTAGTGGATTTAACATGATTTGATATGATTTGTCTGGTGACTGGTGCTTGTGTGCAATACACGCCTTTCACATATATCTGGGAGCTAGCTACTCCATTTGAAGAATGAGGACACCCCTCATATTATCTGATTATCTGAGAGGTCTCCCCTCTATATGATTATGAAGATTTATGGTTACGCTGTTATGATATGATATGATCTGTTTCTGGGCTCGTGGTGGATGACTATCCTAAACCTTACTCTTGTATCTTATTTATATCTCATTCATTATGCTACATCTGGTTATTTCCGTTTACTTTCGTTTCCGTTTATTATATATCTGTTCACTGGGCTTTGTAAGCTCAGCCGCACGTTTTTTTTTCGTGTGCGGCAGGTTTTAGTTGGAAGATGAGTACGAGTGAAGAGACTTTTGAACTTAGAAGACTTGATAGTTTTGGGCATAGAGATGATTAGAAGTTATCGTATTGTTAGAAATTGTATTCGCCTTGTAACCTTGTTATTGCAGTATTTCCTTTGTAACCCTTGAGAATCTTTGTATTACTTTTGAATGTATGCTTTGTTATATCTGATATGAAACCATTTGCGTGACATCTTTACCCTTGTCGGGTTGGGGTGTTACAATTATGGTATCAGAGATACAGGCTGCGACTCGTAATACATTTACCCTTGACCTGTGTAAGTTAGACCACTAAGTTTCCACTGTAAGCGCTCACCAGATAACCTTTAAGATTTTGCTTTAGGATTTCCCTATAGGAACTTAAGTTTGACCAGTGAGGAATGGGTAGACTATAAGGCTTTTGGTTAAGTAGCATTGCTTCCGCATCACTCTGATTTATGCCCAGCTTGTTGAGAGCACTTTTGAAGGCTTCAAGCTCACGCTTTGCACCACCTAAGATTCCGACTCTGATCTCTGATTCTTTTGTTAATCATCTTGATGTCTCTTCGAGTATTCTGAGAATCTCCATGACGATAACCTACTTGATACATTCTGTTATATGCTTTTGATAATATATGAATCTTCTGACCCTATCTGAGTTCGTCTTAAACATCTCCGTTTTCATGAGAAGTCTGGTGGTGTTTTAACCACGAGTATAAGAATGTTTTCCTCTCACTTCTGAATTATAAGATTTGCGTTGTCGATCTATTTTCATTAAATAGTAAACCTTGATTTTATTCTGATAAAGGATAGGTTGATTGATCATTGACGACTACCCTCCTATGTTTCACCTTCGGCGTTTGAAACCATTTTGAACTCCCTACCATGATTTCCAATTATTAAACTTTTGCTATTTCTACCTAACTTCGTTCTTCACTTCCGACCTATTTGATAAGCAGTTTGATACTCCTCTGACCATCCCGAAGGTCATTTAATCTTAAGGTATTTGACACATTCTGTGAATTCATTACCGTGCTGGATATAAATGTATCACATGATATCACTCTGTCCTTGCGAAATCCATTACTACTCCTATGAGAACTCTGGTGATTGTGAGCCATGGATATGACGATAATTTTGTCCCGATGAGAAATGGGTAACTGAGCATGATGATGCTGATAACTGATATTCTATACGCCTGACTTTTGACTGTTATACGATGTTCGTATTACCGATGATTCACAACCTACCTGCCACTTATGCCATTTAGCCAAACAAGAATCCAACACCTTGAATTGTTCGCTTATCTATTTCCACACTTTGATGAACCATGTACTTGACCTTGATATATGAACTATCCGTCTGGTTTGACGACCGTACTCATCCTACGAATCCGTTTACTTTTGACATATTCGATTTAGAGGTTTTTAAGTTATGGATTGGCTGGCCCTCATACGCTGCCAGGGACTACCGTATCTGATTTGTGACCTTTAGTAATATGTTTCATCCCACTTTCGTTATGATATCCGGTAACCGCTAAAATCTGTGAACGCTGCTATGAAAACATCTACCTCAATCTCATTTGATTGTCGATTGGTTACTGACATCTATTAGTACCCACCCTATAAGCTTTGGCATTGGGAGTTTTGTTGTACAAATATTCTGGTGTTTCTGATAAAACTCTTGGATTTCCCTCCTGTTTGAGAAGTAGAATTGAATTTGAACCGATCTCAGTTGATGGACCATGATGCTATAGAAGTTGGGAGAATGAAGAAGCTGATGAAATATGGTTTTGTCACCTCAGTGTCCCCTTTTAATACCCCTAATTGTTTATGAAGAAGAAAGAGAAAATTTCGCGTCAGCATATCGACTATCGTGAATTTAACCGTATCACTATCCGAAATCATCATCCATTTCCGCGTATCAATGATTGATTTGGTCTATCTTTGAAAAACTCTGTATCAGACGACCTCTTTTAAATGATTGAAGGACTGAAGAAGCAACCCTAAGGACTTCTAAAGAAAAGAGATGACAAACTGAGAGTAACCTCTGAGAAGTGTTTCAGTTGTATGCACGAAGGGGAACATGTAGACCATCTTGTAGAATGACCCTTTATTCTGGAAGAAGCAAATTTGATTGGCACCTAGAGATTTTAGCAGACAACACTACCATGCATCCGGCGATGACGGCAGTTTGAGATGGCGAATTATGAACGGTGCTGAAGACCTGTCGAAGACACGCAGTCTTGCTTCTCTATTCGTCTTAGTTGTACTAAGAGGAATTGAGAGCAGAAGCAGACTAGCGAGCGGAAGAATGCACAATGACCATACCAGAGATTCACGTTACTACACCTCAGTTCCAAGGAGAAGTACCGAAGGCTTGAGGGATCAGACTCGAGTTGATACTTCTTTTCCACGCTATGATTATACAATAGATTGCATGGACTTGGAAGAAGTTTAAGATCATGTATTTGAATGGAAGATAATTCTGAAGTGAACGTTTGTGTTTGGAAGAGTTGATTTTGGTAAAGAATGAAGCTATGGATGACGTAATTCATTTCCTCTTGACCTACTCAATTTTCCGTTACTTAAGATAGGATTCCCTGAATGATTTATATTCCTTGTTAGTAATTCTGCTCGGTGTTCATTCTGCGTATGGTGGACGATGGTTTTGTTATGTGAAATTTGACGAATGATGGATGATCTGATGCTTTTGATGATGTACCAAATTCTGATAGACATTCTGGGATTTCCGTTAACTCTTTCGAGTAGTTTCGTTCTCCTCTTAGTTATGGGTTTGATTTTTGATGACCTCTGAGACTGTAGAAGTACTAGGGGGATCAAGATAGGTGGTTTTGATTACGACATGAGATAAAGTATGATCATCATGAAGGCATATTTATGTGGTGCTAGTATTATGACGCCTGATCAACGTGATAATACTTACACCATATAACGTGCACTCATTGTGGTCATAGGATATCTTTGGGAGTACCTAAGAAGTTTAGAATTTGATCTCCGTTGGTTTATCCGTGATTAGTGAGACATTAGGTTCATTCTACCTATGCGTATACTCTGTTTTCGTTCGTTAGATATCGGGATGACTTTGGACTCTCGTTTTGCATTCCGTTGACCTCAGTTATAGATCTTGAACTCTTTGTAGAGCTCTCTACTGTTGAATCAGTCAATTGATTTGAAATCTCGTTCGTATTCCATATGAGCTTTCTAAGAAGATTCGCCTATCGTTCATTTTATGTTGCATGGACCTTTTGATCAGGAATCAGCTTATTTTATCTCCTTCTAAGAAATTTTGAACCTACCTCATTTTGATTCGAGTCATGAGAAACTATTTGGTCTGAAGATCTTTTGAAGAACCTCCTCGGGCATAAGAGTGTTGTGATGACTTTTTGCGATTTGCTACGACTTCGTTTAACTTTGCGACTTCAAATTTCGAGGACGAAATTTTTCTGTTAGAGGGGAAGAAGTTGTAAAACCCCAAAATTAAAACAATCCGAAATGACCGAAATACCCTCTGAATTTGAAATTTTAAGAACTTATGAAATACGCTATAAATTAAAAACTTGAGTTATATACCATGTTATGACTCGAAACCATACGATATGAAATTATAACCTAAGTATCTAACCATTAATATTTAAACGAACAAATGAATAAGCGTAATACGAATATTAAACCTTATGGTAGACTAATTTGTACACATTTAAAGATTGTCACACGTTTTCCATGGTCCCTAGCCAATTTCATTTTAGTTGTCACATATGCATAGGGTTTTGTAAAGCGTACAGGTTCATGATGCATCTCTTTAGCTAAGTCTTAAATCAAATCCTAAAACAAAAATATATGAAAACCGTGTAATCAATGGCCAATCCCCAAATTTTAGCATAAAATCTCGCCAATCTCACTCTTTTTATTTAATATGATTTCCTCTAGTTCCTAAAATAAATCACACGTTTTCCCCCTATCATTATATACGTCTCTTATTTTGCCGAACCTAAATAATAACACAAGAGTTGTAGTGATTATCCTCTCAGCCAAAGACGCCTATTATTCCAAGCCCTGGACGTTCTCTTTGTCCCAAGTTCAAGATCAAAGCTTAGTGGTGATCAAGGCTCCATTTGTTGCTGTTGTAGGGTTTATATTCGTGGTGATCAAGGCTTAGTGGCGCACCAGCCTTGATGAGATCGGGTGTACGAGTCGGGGTTCGAAAATGAGTAGTTTTAAGTGCTCATATTGCTGGTGCATTCGTTGGTTTGTCGTGGAGGTACCATCTAATCGTCCTTGTGTTTCTGATTCAGTCCATACGATATGTAAATGTATAATATATGTTAACCTAATCTTGTCTCGTAACCTTGATCAAAATACAAAAGACATACGCCACATTAAATGATAAACATTGTCTAATTACGTGTCGACTTTTGGTGCTATCTTGGCCATTCAAACCTGAAGTTATACGCAGCTACATATGGTTATTTAGACAAAGATGACCTACAATATAAAGGCGTAAAACATATGTTACCGATCTTACAAATCTGTTATCATGATATCGAGTTAATTGTCAGCCGGTATAACGAACTTTATGTCACATGAAATATTAATATTGTAACTTGAAATAAGCTAATGATTGACTTGATACTAACGAATGGAAGCTTGTGAAATTCATGAAATATCAGAACCTCACATATAAGGGTTGAAGAGTTGTTAAAAATCTGAAATGAAAACGCTTCTTTGATCACTAATGTGATGCGTAGGACCTGGCAATAAACTAAAGGATTTAATATGGAACATGCATGTGGGGTATGTGATTAAAGGTTTGGGTAAAACTTGCATCTCGTATTGACTTACATTGTGTCGTATTGGCTTTACATGGTGTCTTGTGTGTGGGTTAGTATCAAGAAGACATGGGTCGATGTAGGTGGCTAAGGTTTGGGTCAAAAGAGTTGTCATGGTTGCATTGGGTTTTGGTGACGTTTAAATGGAAGGGTAAAACATGCTTGGTATTTCTGTCTCATAACGCATCTAAATAAACATAGAGGGTGTCGCGAGTATAGTGAGTGTCGAGAATTATATGTTGTAGTTGTGTCGTATGTGATACACGTTGGTCATGGTTTTTTTTTTTTTTTTTGAAACAGTGATAGTTACTATTGTTGTGTGAGTAGTACGACCGTATGAGACTGTCAAGGATGCAAATTGATTTTTATTTATGTCACCCGAAGAAGAGAATTGCATGCATGATCATCCTTTTTTTTCTGTGTGCTATCTTCAAATAGAATAAAATAAAGGTAACTTAGATAGCTGTATGGCAAAATGGTTAAATAAAATAAGGGAATCTTAATATGTAATTGATAAATTACTTTTGGACCTTAAGCTTTGTAACATTGACACATTAAACCCTAAAATTTACTAAAGGTGTCATATTAACCCTAAGCTAAAATATTTATCATGTTAAGGTTAAAATTATCTAAATGGCATTTTAACCCTAAACGTTATTAAATCGGAAAACGTGATAAAAATGGAAAGTTACTAAAAATGGAAAGCCGACTAAAATGAGAAATCGGAATTGAATAAGTTGTTAATAATAAGCCGATCATTGATTCGTGTAGATTCGCCGAAGGAGGAGTGATTTCTTATCCTTATGTTGTGGTTCGTTGGCGGTTAAGGTACATATATTCTGACCTTTCTTTTAAGGTTTCTCATGATCTCTTTCGTTTTCTGATCCGTTAGTTTCTGAACCGATGCCATTGCTATGATTCCCTTTTGCTTGAACCTTCTCTGTTGATTCCATTTGATATGACCTCTGTTGTGAACCTATGTTATGAAAACCTTTTGAATTATACCATGGAAATGTTTTGAGAAAAACCATTTTAAAAATGATGTTTATAAATGATACGAAACTACTTTTATATGAATGTTACTAACTTTTATGAAAACTATATTTCGAAGACTATCTTTATAAAAATCGTTTTGAAAGATTGTTTTTATGAAAACCACTTTAAAGGATCGTTTTATGAAAATCATGAATAAAGGATTGTTTAAAATGGACTTTTGATAGAAACTTTTGAAATGAACTTTTGATATGAACCTTGACTTGATTACTTAATATGAACCTTGATCTGGTAAACTCTGATTTGGACCTTTGGCATTACGTCTGATATATCTGTTATGAACCATCTGTTATGAACCCATTTGATATGGACCTTTTGATACGACACTCTGATTATGATATGATATCTGACTCTTAGTTTGATACCCGAGCCATTTCACTAGGCATGGGGGTTCCATGTCCGTGTCATTGATGCACCAATGGCATGACTCTAGGGCGGTAGAGTGATGTTCCGCCACGTCCCCATTCTGATTATGATATGCGCATTACATTGATTATGGATTATATATGTTTCTGGGGGGCGTATGGATGCATCCTAGATCTGTTCTGTTTAGTGGATTTAACATGATTTGATATGATTTGTCTGGTGACTGGTGCTTGTGTGCAATACACGCCTTTCACATATATCTGGGAGCTAGCTACTCCATTTGAAGAATGAGGACACCCCTCATATTATCTGATTATCTGAGAGGTCTCCCCTCTATATGATTATGAAGATTTATGGTTACGCTGTTATGATATGATATGATCTGTTTCTGGGCTCGTGGTGGATGACTATCCTAAACCTTACTCTTGTATCTTATTTATATCTCATTCATTATGCTACATCTGGTTATTTCTGTTTACTTTCGTTTCCGTTTATTATATATCTGTTCACTGGGCTTTGTAAGCTCAGCCGCACGTTTTTTTTTCGTGTGCGGCAGGTTTTAGTTGGAAGATGAGTACGAGTGAAGAGACTTTTGAACTTAGAAGACTTGATAGTTTTGGGCATAGAGATGATTAGAAGTTATCGTATTGTTAGAAATTGTATTCGCCTTGTAACCTTGTTATTGCAGTATTTCCTTTGTAACCCTTGAGAATCTTTGTATTACTTTTGAATGTATGCTTTGTTATATCTGATATGAAACCATTTGCGTGACATCTTTACCCTTGTCGGGTTGGGGTGTTACAGGGAGACAAGTGGTACACTTTCAAACCCGAGCCAAACCCCTACGGTGATACATACAACCCCTCATGGAAAAATCACCCGAACCTTAGGTGGAAACAAAACCAAAACACACAACAAACCAATTCTTCCAACCCACCTAATCGTTTCCAATCAAGCGGTTCCAACTCGAACCGCACTTTCAACAAAAATCCTTCCGGCAATGGTAGTACCGATAACTTTGAAGGATTGATGTCTCAATTTATGGCATCTCAAGAAGCTCGTTTAGCCAAGTTTGAAGCCGATTTCAAACAAAAACAAAGCGAGATGACCAATAAGATTGACACCTTGTTGAAAGCCCTCAATGACCGAGAAATGGGAGCACTCCCTAGCAACACGGTCAAGAACCCGAAACTAAACGTCAACGCCATTTCATCGGTTTCGTCTCCTAGTTCTTGTCCACAATATTATTCGGTCAATTCCATGAGCACGTGTTTCAAACAAACCCAAGTTGTAGTTGAAACACCTCCCACTCAAAACCTTGACGAAGAATTCAAGGAGCTCCACCTTGAAAGTCCGGTTATTGAAGTGTTGGATGAGAAGAAGCTCAAGTTAGGCGAAAAAGGGACCGCCTTCGTTCAAAACAAACTACCTAAGAAGTTAGATGATCCGGGCTTATTTGTTCTACCTTGCAAGATCGGTAATTCGGAGGCTTATGACACATTAGCCGATCTTGGATCAAGCCTTAACCTACTTCCGTTACCTCTCTACACCTCTCTAAAACTAGGAAAACTTGAAGAAACCGAGGTAATAATAGGCTTAGCGGATGGAAGTGTTGCTTACCCGGTTGGAGTAGTTAAGGACGTGTTAGTACACATTGGAAAACTAACCATTTTAGCCGATTTCCACGTCCTTGATATGGTTAGCGACCCTACATGCCCCTTGTTGATTGGTAGAGGATTTTTGGCAACCGCTAGTGCTATGATTGATTGTAAGGAATCCAAGATAGCGATAGGAGAAGGAGATACTTGGTCAGTCTATGATGTTAAGAAACATGCCTATGATACTAGTGAGGAACCGACACCCCATTGGTTAGAATTGAATAGGAGACCATCTAGATATGGACCTTGGATCGATAGAGACTTCATAGGACCCCAACGCCCATTTTACCTAGAAGAGGACTTTGTGAACCGAACACATACGGTAGAGCAACTCTTAGCTAGGGACACCGAATTGGATCCATTTGAAGACCCTCTAGTTTTTAGGAAGATGATTGATTTCCTAGGAGTTTTGCAAATTAACCTAGGAATGAATAAGTGGACTCATGAGGAAGATGATCATAAGTGGGATTGGGACAAACCACCCAAAGATGGAGATGGGTCATGGCATATTAAGATGACATTGTATGACCCAGATGGAGAGAAGTTTGAAAAGATATATCGTACTAAGCGGACCAATAGAAAACTTCAATCCAAGCTTAACCCTAAAGACGTCCTCGATGACGAGCTTACTTACATAGGGTAGCGTGACTTTGAGTCTAGCTACAAGACTCGTTAATAAAGAAAAGCGCTTCTTGGGAGGCAACCCAAGTTTTATTTGCTTTGTGTGTTTATTTATTTGTTTGTTTGATTTTATTTGTTTCCGTATGTGTGTTTAAGTTTTATTATTATTGATTCATGTTAAAAACTAATTTGTGAAAATGCTTTATCTTGTTTTTAACTTCGTCTTAACTACATATAAAGGTATTTTGCAAAAGTTAAGTGTAAGGGAAATCTAAATCGGTTTATTAGAACACAAATGAACATGAATCGTAATAGTAATAAATGAACATACATATTAGTGTTTGTTTGAGTCAAATGCTTGTATCGAGTCATAATGATGTTTTGCAGGATTTCCAGGAAGTAAGGTATAGGTTTTTCCAAAAATTTTCCGGAAACATAACATGAGAATTCTGTCAGATTATTTCTGACGGCGTCAGGCTTTACAACCTGACGGCGTCAGGTTTAATTTTCTGAAAATTTTTGAAAGTTTTGTTTTCATAAAAAGTTTTTATTAAATCTCTAACTTATAATCTCCAGGAATCTGCAAAATAATCATTCCACAAGCATTATATCCTTATATATAGATTTTATCCCGCCGATGTTATGCAGGTTTTCGTGTTTGTTTTCTCAGGTTTAACAGGTTATTTTGGACAAGGAAATGTATGTGGAATCAATATTTTGGCGATGCATTAGTCATGGAGCTTCAACATTACCTTGGAAGAAGATCTAACCGTGTTACTTCATTATCCACCGAGCGAATCAGGGGAGTATTTGATTTCATTCTTTTACTTTTTTCTTTTACATCTTGTTATTTGAACATTGGGGACAATGTTCATCTTAAGTGTAAGGGGGGGGGGGGGGTAAAAGTACGATTAGAGAATGCTATTACGCTTGATTTTTGTTTGTTTAATGGTAGATGTGTAATAAAACTGAGATAAATACCTGTTAGGGCAATTTTAGTGCCAAATTTAAAATTTTTTACAACATTTAGGAGTGAAACTTTGATCTTAATGAGCGTCTCACGGATAGGAGTTATATGACTAGCACAAAAATCGTACCACTAAAAAAATTTCCACCCCCAAATATGTGAGGTTCGCCCATAGAATTGGTAGGAAAAGCATTTATGCTATGATGTGTGTACCGGTAGCACTTAGATTCTATAACTTGCGTTAGGACCATTCCGAGGCCACAAGTGAGACTACATTCGTGTAGTTAGATTTACTACATGATAAGAGGCATTAGGATTAACCCATTGTTTTACACCTGTGTTTTTGTTATAATTACTTTGGCTACATTGGTCAAGTAATTATCCCACAGCCTTTGCGTTGTACTCATTTTTAGTACACGATACCCCTAGTACACCCCTCAGAGCCTATCTTTTCATTTCGACCTTTAAGCATTTTACTTAAAGGAAGAATTTGTTACACCCCACTAAAATGTACACCCAAATCGCCTTAGCCTACCTTGTATGCACTCATTTTTAGTGCATTATTGTGACAACATTTGTTTAAACCCAAGTTAATTATCTAGTTGGTTACATGGTTGCTAAGTCGAGTCATATCCTTGTACATATTGTTTTGGGACGATTGGGACTCATGGGTAAAGTACTAGTGTAATGGAGTAATGGGGAAGAACATCATTTATTACCCCCATATGTGCTAAATATTTTAAAAGTACTCCAAGTGTTTCAATTATCTTAATTTGAGTCATTAGATTAGTTAATTGTAAAGTTATGTAAAAGTTCAAGTGTAAGGGGAATGCAATGCCCCTATGATGTATTATTTTGGATGGTGGGGCAAGAGTGTATGAAAAAAAAAAAAAAAAAATCGAAAAATCAAGAAAAATACAAAAAATGAGAAAAAGAAAAATAGAAAAAACATACGGACTACCATCCCGTTTCATTTTATTTTTATTTTATGTTTTTGTTATTTTGTTTTTAGTTTAAATCGAGTCGAGTCTTGGCTTAGCAACATTGTATAGTACATGTAATTGATCAAGATCTTTAACTCGCCACCAGTAAAATATCCCTTATCCAGCAAAACCGTGTTTTCCTTTTCCCTACACCTAATGTTATAACCCGTTTAAAAGCCCTCTTTGATAGTTTATCTTAGGTGCTTACGCCTAGTGGAGGAGGTTTTTGATCCTTTCCCAAGCCTATGGTAATCTATTTGCTATGACAGGTAGTGAGAGATATTATCCGTTTTCATTTATGAGATTTATTTTGATGACACTTGAGAGATGTGAGTATCTAAACACTACTTGTGAGGTGCTAGTTTGTAATCTCCGTGCTTATTATGATTAAAGTGGAACGAATATTTGTTGTAATTACTTTTATGTTAGCATTAAATGACCCCTAACTTGTATTTTGATTAGAATAAAAGCGCATTTGCTTGAGGACAAGCAAATCTCAAGTGTAAGGGTATTTGATGAAGCGAAAAGTGTACCACTTTTAAGGGGTCATTTAAGCCCTAAATCGTATTTATTTGATCAAATATTGCCCTAAATCGTTCCTTTTGTCATTTTAGGTACTTTTGAGGAGAAATCTGGAAAAGGAGGCATTTTGGACGTTTTTGGAGCATAAAAGTGAAGAAAACGACAAAGTCTCAAAATTGTGCTGGAAATTACCTTTGACGGCGTCAGGATTTGTTCTGGACGGCGTCATGGCTTGGCAAGAAAAAGGTGGATGTGAAAATTACTCATGATAAGCCAGAGAAATTTGCATGGAATTCTGACGGCGTCACGCTTTAATGTGATCAAGGTCGTCACGGCTTAATTTAAAGAGGGACGGCGTCACCCCTTATTCTGACGGCGTCAAGCCTTGATAAGCCAGAACAGATTTTGGAGAGCTAAAGAGGGACGGCGTCAAGAAGGCATCCGGGAACCCTAAAAGCGGCGAGGTGACGGCGTCACACTCCATAACGTGACGCCGTCAGATCTGAAAGTCTATATATAGTTTTGCAATTTTTTGTCATTAGTGTGGAACTTATTGGGGAACTTTGTGTGTGAAAACCCTAAGACGATTTTAGCAGCTTTTTCAAGGCTTTTTGCCTTGAGATCTTCCATGTTACATTGAAGATAAGTTATCAATTAATCATTCAATATGTCTATGTGTTGTTTGATTCTATCTTGTTCTTGTCTTTTTTTTAACATGCTAGGCTAGATTTATCTTGTGTTTGCTTAGATCTAATGAAACCTAGCTATTGATTATTGGTTATTGGTGTGTTATTAGTTGTATTGGATGATTGTTCATCTATGTTAGGCTTAAGAAAACTGGCTAACTTCCTATTCGGTAACTTGCTTGAACGTCTTAAGAAACATGAACCAATGCGTACTAAAGGTTTTTATGGTTGTATTTAATGCACAAGCGAATTCTAGTGATCCCATGTTAGGAGCTTCCTAGCCGGCTCGACATAGGAGTGAAGTAGGAGCTTGTAGAGTTGGGGAAGTACGTACGCCACCCCACGATTGGTATTAAGGAATACACCCGTCATCCACGCAATTAATACACACTAATCAACCGGTAAAAGATAGTTAGGGAGTAAGGAAATCTAAGTAAACACATTCCTCTCCACATAAGTTTTACCACCTTTTCATTTTCTGTTATTTTATTTTATTTGCATTCGTAGTAACTTGGGTTAGTTGACTAGCAACTAATTCTGCCCACTCTTTCAAACCCGAGATTTTACTTGCTTTCATAAAATTATAAAAACATAAAAAGAATCTTCTCTCACCCTTAGACCTATTAGAGTAGTTTTTCATACCTAACGAACACTATTCCCTGTGGAGAACGATCAATCCCCCGTACTTACCACTACACTATACTACATCGGTCAGGTACACTGCCTGGTGGGGTTGTAAGCCTCTTGAGATCCCTCGAGAGGTAAAACCTGTTGTAAGGTTGCAAAACCACGCATCAACAAGACACACCCGAACGAAGATACAAGAGCTGTAAGAAGGTCCTGCATGTATTTAATTCATTAAGTAGTTTTGTTTTATTGTGTTAGTAAACTTTAATTCATCAGGATTGGTGGCTTGTGTAATGTGAGGAGAAAGATTGCACTCCCTTAAAACTGCTTTCCCATCAATTAAAGTTTATATGTTGATGTCTTTGGTTACTACTTATTAGTGCATTGATAACCTCTGTGTTTATTAGTGGCCTGCGCATTTGACTACGGAAGAGAATGTGGCTCCCACGGTTGTTACTAAATTGATCACTTAGGAATAACTTTTAGACATAAGTAATCATTAAGGGATTTCTCGCCGATAAGATTAGGACCAACGAGAAAGGGTTAACTACATACACTTCATATAAAACTATCAATAAAACAAGTGACAATCTACTTAATCATCAGGACAGGTCTTCTTATTGTCTCGAGTATTTATCTGTGTACGTGCATGTCTATCGCTGATTCGTGCTCATTAGTTTAGTTTATTATTTAATTGCAACCTAAACGTGCCAGTCTCTCAGGCTGAACACCCCTTGCATTAGATTAGGTTGTATAGCTAACTTAGAATATTAAAATACTGATTGGAATAACTAGATAATACGTTCCACTCTTAGTGATCGACACTCTACTTACCATTATATTCATACTGACCGGGTACACTGCTCGTTAAGTGTGTGTGTTATTGATAAGTCGGCTAAATATAAATTTAAAACTTGAATACTGCTAAACCACAACGACACATCGCACGCATCAGGGTGCTTCCACTCTCATGACTTGATCTTGATCTTTGATTCGTTATAAGATTCCCTTAAGCCATTGCTATGATCCCTTGTACTTTGATTCATTCGTTGATATGCATTGTTGGTATGATGATCCATTTGACATTCGTTCATTATGATCCTTGTGATATAATACTTGATATAATTCGTTCGTTACCCTGTGATATGAGTATTCGAATCACTTGATACTTTGAAGGTTCATTTGATTTTGTAACTGGATGTGAAAACCTTTCTTAATTATATCATGGAAATGTTTTGAGAAAACTATTTTAGAATGATGTTTATGAACGATGCGATACCATTTTTATATGTAATTTTACTAAACTTGTATGAAAACTACTTTTAAAGACTACCTTTATGAAAACCGTTATTAAAGATCATTTTTTTGAAAATCATTTGATAAAGATTTCTTTAAATGAACCATTTGATTATGAACCTTCGATTATGAACCTTTGACGATGAACCTTTGATACTTTGATGACTTAGACATTTGACTTTGATATGATTTGACTTTTGACCCTTCAGTTTGATACCCGAGCCAAGTTCGTTTCCTAGCCATGAAGGTAACATGGCCGTGCCATTGATGCACCAATGGCATGACTCTAGTGTGGTTGAGTGATGTTCCAAACCGTCCCACTTTGATTATGATATGCGCACTTTATATTTATTATGGCCAATATTATTGTTCGGGGGCGTATGGATGCATCCTAGGTTCGGTTCGTATTTAGTGGATTTAACATGATATGATATTATATGATATGTTCGGTGATTGATGCATGGGTGCAATCCACGTCTTTCACAAGTTCGGGAGCTAGCTACTCCATGGTTACTATGATATTGATTTGGTTTGTTTGGGCTCGTGGTGGATTACTGACCCTTTCTTACTTTGATTTCATTATTTATACCTTATGCTTTCCCCATTGCACCATACTATATGTTCGTTCCCTTTGTAACCTTTGAAGTTCATTTGTATTATTTAAGTCATATGCTTGTGTTTGCTTTGATATGTCACCATAACGTAATACTTCTACCCTTATCGGGTTGGGGTGTTACAATTATGGTATCAGAGCGACAGGCTGCGACTTGTAATACATTTACCCTTGGCCTGTGAAGTTTGGACCATTACGTTTCCATTGTAGGCGCTCATAAGAAAACCTTTGAGAATTTGCTTTAGGATTTCCCCATAAGAACTTAAGTTATTACCGGTGAGGAATGGGTAGTTTAAGACATCTATGTAAGTAACATTGCTTCCGCATCACTCTGATTTTTGCCTATGCCTTTTGATATGCCTTGTAAGAACATTTGTTTCAGAAGCTAGAAAGTTTTGCAACTTAAGCTTAGTAACCAAGTAAGTTTGAAATTCCTCGAGAACTACATGAATACCTTGCACCATTTAAGTTTCACTTCCTGGTTTTGATCTCCACTTCCGATCTGTTTGATAAACAGTTTGTTACCTTTCCGACCATCCCGAAGGTCATTTAACCCTAATGTGTTTGACACATTCTATGAATTCATTACCCGTGCTGGATATAAATGTATCATCTGATACCACTCAGTCCTGCAAAATCCATTACTATTCATATGAGAACTCTGGTGATTATTAACTTCGGATATAGGAAGTTTTATTTCCTCCCTTTGAATGATTAAACTTGCCTGCCAACCAGTTCCTTTGGAAGGATATGATGTAAATACTATCTCAGTACGGAATTGTTAACTGAGCATGAGGATGCTGATAACTAATATTCCATACATCTCATTTTTGACAATTATACGATGTTCGTATTACCAATGATGCACACCCTACCTGCCCATTATGTTTAAAGCTAAACAAAATCCCAACACCTTGAACTGTTCGTTTATCTGTCTCAACACTATGATGAACCATGTACTTGACCTTGACATATGAACTATCCGTCTGACTTGACGACCATATTCGTTCTACAAATCCATTTACTTTTGATATATTCGATTTTGAGGTCTTTTGGTTATGGATTGGCTGGCTCTTCATAAAGCTACCAAAGACTACCATATCTGATATAAGGCTTTTAGCAATCTATTTTCATCCTATTTTTGTTATAATAACTCTCAACCGCTTAAATCTGTTAAGATTATTATTGCTATGGAAGCACATACTACGATCTCATTTGATTGTCAAATTCTCCTGAAACCTATTAGTATCCACCCTTAGAAAGCTCTGGCATTGGAAGTATTTTGTTGTACGAAAATTTTTTCGATGTTCCCTGATGAACCTCTTGGGATCCCCTCCTGCTTGGGAGGTAGAGTTAGCATTGAATTGATCTCAGTTGACGAAACCATAGAAGTTGAGAGATTAAAGGAACTGATGAAAGACGATTTTCTTCACCCTAGTGTCTATCCTGGGATTTTCCTGTCGGCTCATGAAGAAGAAAGAGAAAAGTATGCGGCGGCGTATCGACTATCGTTAGTTTAATCATATCACTATCCAAAATCATTATCCATTTTTGCGTACCAAAAATCGATTTGGCCTATCTTTGAAAACTCCATATCAGACGGCCTCATTTAAGTTCGAAGGACGGAAGAGGCAACCACACGAATTTCTAAGAAGGGAGTTGACTAACCGAGAGTAACCCCGCGAGACATTTCAGTTTTATTCGTGAAGAGGAAGATTTGATGAAGTGAAGTAGATATGAAATTTCCCTAAAACAATTCCTGAAGCTGCTTTCGTACTCGTTGTGATCATTGTGAGTTTTAAAGGATGCCAATTGTATTAGCTAATAGAATCATGTTTTCGCGAGTATTTCGACAATTGTCATAGTATGACAGTGTGTTTGTGCCCAGAGACGAACGAGGAACATGTAGATCATCTTGTATTAAGTAGAATGACCCTTTGTACTGGAAGAGTAGATTTGATTGGCGCCCAGAGATTGTAGCAGACAACACTACCAGGTATCCTGTGATGACAGCAGTTTGAGTTGGCGAATTTCAAACTATGCTAGAAGACCTGTCAAGACACGCAGTCTTGTTTCTCTATTCATTTTAGTTGTACTAAGATGAATTGAGAGCAGAAGCAGACTCGCGAATGGAAGAATGCACAGTGATCGTGTCAGAGTTTCGCGTTACCACACCACAATGTCCAGAAGAGGTGCCGAAGGCTTGAGGGACCAGACTCAAGTTTATGATTCCTTTCCACCCTATGATCATATGGACCGACGTAGACAGACTACTTGAAATTGGAAGAGATTTGAAAGCATGTATTTGAACGGATGAATTTTGAAGCGAACATTTGTGTTTGGGAGAGTTGATTCTGTGAAGGATGAAGCCATTGATGACGTAATTCACTTCCTCTCAACCTACTTAAGTTTCCGTTACCTGATAATAAGGTCCTTTGAATGAGTTAGGTTCTTTGTTAGTAATTTCGTTCTGTGTTCACTCTACGTTTGTTGAATAACGAGTGTGGTATGAGAATTTTGATGAATTATGGAAGGAACCTTGAGAATTATGTGCATGAATGGGCGGATGTTGAAGCAACCACTTATATTGGCTGAGTTTATTTCGGTGAGTGATGAAGGATTGAAGCTATTAACGACGTACCTTAATCCCGATAGACATTCTAAGATTTCTGTTACTCTTACGAGTAGTTTCGTTCTCCTCTTAGTTATGTTGTTTGATTTCGACGACCTCAGAGACTGTAGTTGGACCAGGTGGTTAAGATAAGTTGCTTTGTTCACGACTTGAGATAAAGTATGACCATCATGAGGGCATATTTATATGATGCTGGTATTATGACGCCTGATCAACGTGATAATACTTACATCATATAACGTGCACTTATTGTGATCATAGGATATTTCGAGGAGTGCCTTAGAAGACTTAGAATTTCTGATATGCGATTGAGACTTTAGGTTCATTCTACCTATACGCTTAATCTGCTTTCACCGTTATACGATTTGATACGTTTGAGTATTCGACACGCGTTTTGCTGACCTCTGTGTTATCAGTTGGATTATCTTCCATTTGCTTATATATTCCAGTGTTACTATGAAAGAGTACACCTATGTTTTGCTATGTATACGTCTCACGTTTGATGAATCCGTTTCATTATGATCTGCTATGAGTTAAGATATGAGATTATGGATTTTGAGGAACAAGACCTATTTTCTTATGAGAATGCCTTTGAAAGGTTATTTGAAGACGAGGCTATTTGAGAATTTGAAGTGTTAAGCGTATATATCATCCTCATATCTTTTGCGATTCTTTACGTTCTCATCTGATTTGTCTGATCAGATTCCACGGACGATATATCCGTCAAATCCTACGTACTCCCTGTATCTCTTCCGGGAGAATACGATTATCCTCTGTTACGTTGGTATATTATTCTTTTAATCTGGATTCAGTATAGTATGTCTTTTTGAGGAAGCCGAATCTATTTTTGATCAACAAGATAGGGTCATGAGAAACAAGTCATTCACATTTCTGTTCACGGTCCGTTGTGCTTTCTGTTTCGCTTCACTTCAAATTTCGCGGACGAAATTTTATTTTTAGAGGGGAAGAGTTGTAAAACCCAAAATTTCTGAATACGTAAAATACCCAGAATACCGTTGATCTCAAATTTGTATATAACGTTTAAAACATTTAGACATTTAATTCCGGTTATACCTTAAGTATTTAACTTTAATAATAATTGAACAAAAAAAAAAAAAAAAACAACAAATGTGCACATTGTCCCATAATTTATCCCACGCCTAAACAAAATAGCATGACCAAATCTTTGTACTTTTTAACCAAATATTCTATCATTTAAAGCCCATGAATCAAGCCACAATATAAGCAAGTTACCAAATATTTTGAAGCTCATTCACACGTCTTATTATTGACCGAATCATGCCTATCTTTTCTTTATATCATTGCCATTTTCTCATAAAACAAACCCTAAACACACATCACAAAAACTCGACTGCTACATTTTCTTCCTTTACTGTGCGATCCAAATCAAGGCTGAAAAATGAGGTTCGTTGGTCGTCTTGGTCATGGTGGTACAGCAGTTGCAAAGTGGTGTCTTGGTCATTGATCGAAGGTTGTTCGAAAGGAATTTTGGTTAGGGTTTTCGGCTGAAAACTGTTGTGGTGATTTCGATCTTGTGTACTCTCATTTTGTTCACGCTTCAAGGGTATTGTTTCTAACCTTGTTCGATTTTTCTTCTCTTTAAATCTATCGTGATACGTGTTATAAGTTGCATGAAAACTTTGTGTGTTACTCATTTAAAACTCACATAAAATCATAACAAATGATCACCTAACTAACGATTTGTAAAGCTTGCATAATGGTCGACCCATATCTTGATCAACTTTCATTTTTTCTGTTTTGTTTTGGGTGGTATTAAACCATTTATATACGTATGAAAGTAGTCTCATTCGAACTAAAAATAAAAAGAGTAAACCTACACGTTTGGTTTTGGTCAATCTAGTATTACACGAAACAATCTTGGGTATGTTTGGGTTGGTGTCGAGCCATAAAAGAAATAGCATGCTATTTTGTGTTTTCCTTCTGTGTCGTACAACACCCATAAACAAAAGAGTGTGTCGCGGGTTCACTTTTGTGTCGAGGAAGATATGTTGTGAGTGTGCCGTGGTTTTAAAAACATTCTCATTAACTGTTGTCGTGTGTGAGTAAATGATCATATAAGGCTGTCATGTGTAAGTTTCGTTTTCAATATATGTTGCATGCGAATGAGATAGGAAGATGGTATGCATGGGAGTCTTTGGTGGTCTTCCATTTCTCGATTTATAATATAATGAAGATGCCTCAAATTGTCTTGTACAGCAAAGGATAGTTAAATATTATAAGTAAAGCATGTCAGTATGGATAGTAAGGCATGGTTCTAGTTTTCTTCCTTCTTTTGGTCATATGTCGAATTATCAAATCACATGGGACAGTGGGTGTGGGTCTTGACTGTTGGAATAGAGTACCACATGAGGCATTATAGCCTTTTCCACTATTTTCATATTTTAACCCATACTATATTAATTAGACACATTAAGACCCTAAATTGACATACATTATAATAATAAACCCAAATTCATGTATATTGTCATTTTAACGAATTTAACGGGACTAAATGGTAACATTAACGATAAATGACTAATTTGGCTAATTCAAGAAAACTTACTAAAAGGAAAGTTACTAAAAATGGAAAGCCGACTAAAATAAGTAATCTGATTTAAATAAGATATTTATGTTTCTATTATGTTGCCACTTGCGGTCTAAGGTACAGATATTCTACCATTTTTCAGTAAGGGTGCTTCCACTCTCATGACTTGATCTTGATCTTTGATTTGTTATAAGATTCCCTTAAGCCATTGCTATGATCCCTAGTACTTTGATTCATTCGTTGATATGCTTTGTTGGTATGATGATCCATTTGACATTCGTTCATTATGATCCTTGTGATATAATACTTGATATAATTCGTTCGTTACCCTGTGATATGAGTATTCGAATCACTTGATACTTTGAAGGTTCATTTGATTTTGTAACTGGATGTGAAAACCTTTCTTAATTATATCATGGAAATGTTTTGAGAAAAACTATTTTAAAATGATGTTTATGAACGATGCGATACCACTTTTATATGGAATTTTACTAAACTTTTATGAAAACTACTTTTAAAGACTACCTTTATGAAAACCGTTATTAAAGATCATTTTTATGAAAATCATTTGATAAAGATTTCTTTAAATGAACCATTTGATTATGAACCTTTGATACTTTGATGACTTAGACATTTGACTTTGATATGATTTGACTTTTGACCCTTCAGTTTGATACCCGAGCCAAGTTCGTTTCCTAGCCATGAAGGTAACATGGCCGTGCCATTGATGCACCAATGGCATGACTCTAGTGTGGTTGAGTGATGTTCCACACCGTCCCACTTTGATTATGATATGCGCACTTTATATTTATTATGGCCAATATTATTGTTCGGGGGCGTATGGATGCATCCTAGGTTCGGTTCGTATTTAGTGGATTTAACATGATATGATATTATATGATATGTTCGGTGATTGATGCATGGGTGCAATCCACGTCTTTCACAAGTTCGGGAGCTAGCTACTCCATGGTTACTATGTTATTGATTTGGTTTGTTTGGGCTCGTGGTGGATTACTGACCCTTTCTTACTTTGGTTTCATTATTTATACCTTATGCTTTTCCCCATTGCACCATACTATATGTTCGTTCATTTGCTTTCGATTTTCGTTTATATATATATATATATATATATATATATATATATATATATATATATATATATATATATATATATATATATATATATATATATATATATTTGTTCACTAGCCTTTTTAAGCTCAGCCGCATTTCTTTCCTGCGGCAGGTTTTAGTTGGAAGCTGGGTTATGAGTGGAGTGCTTTGAGCTTAGAAGGCTATGCTTAGATTGCTATTATGAATTTAGAGATGACTAGAAGAGATTTGCATTTCAGACTTAGTATTTTGTTATTATTCCCATTTGTAACCTTGTAGTTTCAGATTTTCCCTTTGTAACCTTTGAAGTTCATTTGTATTATGTAAGTTGTATGCTTGTGTTTGCTTTGATATGTCACCATAACGTAATACTTCTACCCTTATCGGCTTGGGGTGTTACAATAACAATAGCCCAAATAATTGAAATAGTTCAAGACCAAAACTGAACAAATACAAATGATTTTAGTTGAATACCCAGTTCTGTTTCGTAAACCCAGAATTTCATCGGAGATGAAAAAAAAAATCTTACCAATAAATTATAAATTAACATAAGGAAATGGAGATGTGGAGAGTTAAGGATTAAAAGGAAACTGATGATGAAAAATAAAAGATTTGAGTGACGGAGTTTTGAGGTGGGGTATGGTTTTGTGTATGAGATGGGAAGAAGGAGGTGAGAATATGATGATGGGTAATCTTGTCCACTTTGAACACTTTAAATCCGTTTTTTAAACACTCTCCCAATCCACTGAATTTAAAAGACCCTTTTTGATGTGTTAATAATTCATTTTGAATTATAAAACCCTCTTACTTTTTTACCTTACTACTTCTTCATTACTTCCTACCAAACATGTTGAAAGAGTGGATTAAATTTCAAAACCACCAAAAACCTTCATATATCAGCCATCCAAACAGCCCCTTATATGTGCAGTATTCGGCAATTAATTTTCTAGAACTCTATTTGCATGTACGTATCATCGTACAATTCTCAGCAACTAACTTTGCAAAAAGTATGCAAAGAGAGACTATGTTTGACGACAACCCACTTCAAGGTATATCTGAAATGATTAGTGTGTAAAGAACAACATCTTTCACAAGTGGTACTCATAGAACTGCTAATGGGTCATAATGGTGAACAATAAATAGAACATACTAGTTGGTAATGAGAAAAGAGCGACCAGATAAAATGGAAATACAAAGGAAATGAGAATACAATAATATTCTCATAGAGAGGTAAAATAGTAATTATATAGGGAGTATATATTTAACTGGATAAATATATTTAAGTGTAAAAGGCAAAAATAAAACTCATTGTATGGATATGCTTCTAAACCCTTGTTCCTCTCCTACTGTAGGCGATTATTGGCGAATATCATCTAACCCTAACTACAATCGTTCCTACTGCTTTCTTTGATCACTAGCTAACTAACAACCATGTTATTGATCTTGATGATCACCCTGTGATTAATCTTAGAGCTTTGCGAGTGCTATTATTGGTCAAGTCATTATTGGAGTATCAGGGTTTCGATTGTTTTGCTAGGGTTCTTTTGCATTTAATCGTCTAGGGTTTTGTTGATTAATTAATTTCTTTATTGTTGCATCTAATAAGAAGGATTAGGGTTTTATCTCTTGTCGTTTTCCTATCTAACTGACAGAAGTTAGGGTTCCGTATGTGCTTTTTATTTTAATTTTGGTACTATGTTCGATGGTTCGTATTTCCTCGGTTGATGGATGAGGGTTCAGGGGAGGAGGACATAAAATCGATTTTGAATAGTTTTGCTACTAAGATAAAAAAAATGGAAGAAGAGATGATTGGGAAGGATGGTTAAGGGAAAGATGGGGATAAGGAGTTGAATATAGTGAAGGAATTGGTGTGTAAGAAAAACTTTCGATTTATATATACTAGTTTTAGCGTTTTTAAACCAAACACATGGGTAAATTATAACCCACGTATGCAGTATAATTTTTTTAAGCAAGACCAGGAAGTATTCACCGGGACTTAAGTTTGTTTGAATTAGCACATGAATAAAAACTCAACAAAATAGCAAATAAGAGATAACAACACAAATTCAATAATAAGACAATATGATTATTTGGATTGTTCATATAACTCAGAAATGTGGTATATGCAATTGTTCTCATATTAATAAGAAGAAGTTTTGATTATAATTCACGAATAGCAGTTTTCGTCTAAAGAGCATTTTCACAAATTATCCATTTTAATTCAAGGCTTATGTTTGATTGAGCAAGTAAATGTGCTTTCACAGATTAACCAGATCACTGCTACACTTACACTAGTTGTTTATTAATTCACCTAAGCGGATTTCTCCAACCAAATGATAAAAATTCATAGACAAGCTTTTATAACCTGGTATGACTAGCTAGTTCTTTCGACCTAACCCAACAAGTTTTACACGATACGAATACACAAACATAACAAGATTAGACACACCAGGTTCTTAACATAAATAGGAAATTAACAAGATCAAAGCATAACCAAATATTACTTTATTATATTTACTAATCCAAGTAATCAAAAGAGGATTAGCCTCTCATGGCTACTGAGTTCATGTTCACAGAACTAAAACAAGATAGAAATAAAGACATACAATCGTTTAGAAGGAAGTAATTATCACACTAGTTTCACAAGTTCACCAAAATTCCCAATAACCAAATTGTTTATAACCCTTATTTTGGTCCGAATTAGCCAGGAGTTCTTGATGTTTTTCGTCTGAAAATTCTCTCCAAGACGTGGGGAGAAAGTTGTGTTATGTGGTGGTAGTGTCCTTTCAATAACTGACCCAAGGGGTGTTTATATAGGCCTTCTGGTCTTGCCTTCCGACAAGAGAGTCCCTTTCAAATTTAACCGAAGACAGTTTCCAATAGCCGTATGCTTTGCAATGACTATAAACAAAAGTCAAGGTCAGTCATTGGTAGAAGTAGGACTGTATTTACAGAGACCAGTTTTTCCTCATCGGCGACTATATGTGGAATTTCACGAGTCACAAATAAAAAGGGACTGGAGGTACTTATATGTGTTAAAGAAAGAAAAACAACAAATAAAACCACAAATGTTGTTTACAAAGAGGTGTTGCAAAAAGTATTCAGTTGAAGACAGAATGTGTCTACTTATATCAGTTTGTATAGAAACTAACAAAATAATATTTGTATGTATCTATTTATATCATTTGATAATGAAATAATTTTTGAATATGAGATTTGTGTTCTGATGTTTATAATGATTAATGTGTAACATATTATTTTACCATGTTTTTCACACATATATTTTTTTTAATAAACAGTTGTGTTAAACACTATTCGACTAAAACATGATATATATAGCCATAGGCTATTTTTATATTAATATAATCTGTTTTATAGTAATAGATGTATTATGAGATAAATATAATTTTCCTCTTATTTATTATATGGTATTCTTTTGTTAATATATATGCTATTGAGGTGAGATAACTCACATTAATGTGTTATGTAAAGAACAAATAGGAAGATCCCAACCATCCATCCACCTTTCATCAAATGGCTGAGATGGAAGCAAAAAATTACAAACAAAGGTACATTAGTAATTTCACCCGTCTCCAAAAAAGAAAAAAATAATCTAATCCGTCTCATTTAATACGGGACTTTCTCTCTCATCAATAAACTAGATCTAGTTTCTCTCTCAATTATTACCTTAATCCAACGTCGGAATCACAATCAAAACGTCGGAATCACCATGAATCCGACGGAATCATCAATAAAGCCACCAGATTCATCAATAAAACCGCCAGACTTCACCATTCATCTTCTTCCAATTCACCAAAAAACACCATCGCCGTCTAATATTGTTGAAAATCAAAAATTAATCAAATTTATAGATGAAAGTCACTTAATTGAAGTTCCAGTAGATGATGTAGTTACAAAAGATGTTTTAAATGATTTACCAGAAGATAAAGAAAAATATGATGCTGTAAAAGAAATTGATGGTAAAATCCCTTGAGATTTGCACTTTGCTTTATATAAAATTGAAGTAGAAAATCCCTTGAGATTCAGTTTTTGTTGTGTAATGTTATGAGAAAAGGATTTTCACTTTGCTTTATATAAACTTGAAGTAGAAAATCCCTTGAGATTCAGTTTTTGTTGTGTAATGTTATGAGAAAAGTGAAAATCCCTTGGGATTTTCACTTTGCTTTATATAATCTTGTGGTAGAAATTCCCCTGAGATTCAGTTTTTGTTGTGTAATGTTCTGAGAAAAGTGTAAATCCTTTGGGATTTGCACTTTGCTTTATATAAACTTGAAGTATATGGAAGTATAAAATCCCTTGAGATTCTGTTTTTTATATGCAGATTCTATGAGATCACCAAGACCAACTTTATATGAACACACTGAGACACTGGGCGGATCGATATATTGGGAGCCTCATGTAGAAGGAATTCCTGTACCAGTTGAGGGAAATACTATGACACTATAGACGAAGCTATAGAAATGTATAGTAACTACGCTGAAGCGGGAGGTTTTCAAATTAAAAAAGCAGGACAACGATTAACAAAATCTAGAATTATACAACTCAAATACATTATGTGTAACAAAGAAGGAGCTCCAAGACATATTAATATCGACACTTTGGATCATAAAGACAATGACAAACAAAAAAGAAATACAACTCTGCATGCAACAGGTTGTAAAGCTCAAATGAGGTTAGAATTGGATATCGTTCTAGAAGATACAAACTAGTTCAGTTTATTGCTAAACACAACCATTTGCTTATACCAATAGAGTACAAACATTTTACAAAAAAATCAAAGAAAAATGACACAAGCAGAAAAAATATTTATTGTCAAAGCGGCAACAAACAAGATTGGTCCAACACGGGCTCACCATTTATTAACGAGTATGAAACGTGGGTATGAATATGTTCATGGGACAACTGATGATTTTAAGAATCATCAGTGGGATATTAATATGTTCGTTGAAGAAAGTGACGCACAAATGCTTATAAATAAATATGGAAAACAGAAAGATGTATGTGCCAAACTTTACATTTCAGTATAAGGTAGATGAGAGTGAGTTAGTGGCAATGTTTTGGGCTGATGAAGTTGCAAAATGCAATTATAAGAAGTTTGGAGACATATTTTCTTTTGAGGCACCATTCAGGAGTAACAAGTAAGTGTTTTTTTTAATATGATTTATCTTGTCGATAAATAAAAAGGGATTTTGTATGTAATCACATTGGATTCACAATGAAATTTCAAGGGATTCATTGTGAATCCCATGGGATTAATAATGAATCACATAGGATTATGTATATAATCCCATGGGATTCTGCCACTAAAACTTATAATATTTTTAGGTACAACATGGTGTTTGTACCATTCACCGGTGTCGATAATCATAGAAAGTGTGTCACACTTGGTTCGGGAATGCTTTTAAGAGAAGAAAGCCATTGAAGCTGTTTTCACTTGATCGAAACCAACCATGGTGGTAACAGATCAAGATGGAGCAATGAAGAAAGCCATTGAAGCCGTTTTCACTAGATCGAAACACAGAATTTGCATGTGGCATATTCACCAAAAGATTCCAGCAAAGGTAATTTATCGAGCTTAACAAAAATTTGTTTTTTTTTTTTTATCAAATTTGATATATAGATGAACCACATTGGATTCTGTACATCCCATCTAAATGTTTTTTTATCTTAATCACATGGGATTCTGTATCGATCTCATGTGATTCATCTATATATCACATGTGAATGTTTTTTATCTGAATCACATGGGATTCTGTATGAATATCTTGGGAGTCATCCCATGGGATTCTGTATAAATCTCAAGTGATTTACATGTGTATATCGTGTTATTTATGTTGAAATAAGCTTCTAAAACTCAATTCTATCAAAAACATATTTGTAAAGAAATATACAAAGAAAATGATTTCAAGAAGCGTTTAAATAAGATCGTTTGGAATATGTTCATGGAACCGTTGGAATTTGAAGAGAAATGGGCTAAGTTGATTGAAGATTTTGGTTTGTGGTATGTGTGAAAACACACACCTTTTTCTTGACAAAAAATAGACCTAAAAGACCAAACACTAACCAAATATGCCAAAGATATGTCTGTTTTTATGTTTTGTGCATGTAAAGACAAAAATGAGCACAAGATTTGGAAAGTGATCATAAGCCGAGGTCGGGGAAGCAAATTTCAAAAGTAGATCATACTTGAGCTCAAAATGACAAAAATCAACCTTGGAAAATCATTATGCTCAAGTTGTCATATTTAGCCCTCAAAAGTATTTTTTGCAAGAATGATAGAAATGGTCCTTGGATTTTATCAAATTACAAAATTAGTCCTTATGATTTATAACCTAAATCCTAGACTAAACCAATAATAAACCCGAAGTCCAATCCACATCCGGTCTAATGCCCTTGAAAACCCACCAAGCCCACTTATCCAACGCAAGCCATAACCGGTTTTAACTATCCAACCCGGCCCATTAACCCAAGGTCAAATATTCATTAATTACCAGTCAAACCACCAGATAAAAAAGGGCGCATTTTACTGTTCATCACCCCCAACCCCAAAATTACCCTACCTCACTAACTTACCCACCCCACTTAAATGATTCTAGAAGGCTGACATCACCAAGGGAATGACACGTGGACAAATCCCAGCTGTTCCATTGGCTACAACATCACCTCAAGCAATCCAAGGGCCGAAAATGATGAATTGGTGACCAAGCAAAGATCAAGGGCCAAGAATCAGTGATCATGAAGCTTCTACAAAAACCCTAGAGCTCTCTCCTCAGCTATAAATAGCAGCCTCTCCACACACACAAAGGGTCCTTGCTTTTTAGACCATTTCTTAGCTTAATTTACTGTTTTTAGCTTATTGTAACCTTTATTTTCTGTCATTTACTTTCAAAATAGTATTGTAATCTTTACCTTTTAATGAAATTTAAGCTTCCTTTAAATTCCTTGTCTTTACTTTACTTGTCTATTTACATTTATGTATTTTTACTTTCTTGTCTCATTTACTTCAAAAGCTTTCTACTTTACTGTTCCATAAGCTCATTTATGCTTCCTCACAGCTTCCTGTGAGTTTATTTTAGTTTACTACTGTTTTTAAATTAAAAAAATAAAAAAAATCAAAAAATCAAAAAAAAAGTCAACACAAAAAGTCAAATAAGCTTGTTGCACGATAAGCTAGCAAGGGAAGAGATTATTGCTGTTACTAGCTTGTCTTTTGACAAGCTAGAGCTTGTAGAGTAGCTCCTCGAGCATTTTTAGCCTTAGATTTGCTAAAGCACTTGTAAGTTTCCATTTTAGATTTAATTTTGCTTATTTTACTTTAAAATGCTTATTTACTTTATTAGTTGCTCAATTCTTGCTTATTTCTACTTATTTTAGTTACTATTTGCTTTCTATTGCTTTATATTAGTTCACATGTCATTTACGTATAATTCACCTTAAAACGTAAAAAAAATCCAAAATTTTTACTCAAGTAGTATAGCTTATCCATAATGCTTAATTATTAGTGTTTCTTGCTTTTCTAGACTTAATATAGCTTATTTTCAAATTGCTTTTCAGTTTCTTTGCTTAAATGTTGATTTCTCTTCTTTAAAATCTCAACAGCCTATACATAAAGGGGTGTTTGGCATTAGGTGTATTTTTAGCTAAAACTTGTTTTGACTCAAATTCCAAATTCAATCAGTTTTATATTAGTGTTAGTTGTAGTTTTAAAGTAGTTTTAAACATTTCTAAGTAGATTTAAAGCTTTTTAGTTAATTTCTTAAATTTCTATACTTAAGACTGTTTTAATAAGTAGCTTAGGTTAGATCTAGATTAGGCCTATATAATTTGTTGTTTTTACTCCAATATAGCATACTTTAGTTGTTCAATATCTGGTATTATAGTTGTGTAGGTCAAGTATCCATTTTTACCCATTTTCCAAAGTCAAAAACCATATCAGCTTTGTATCAACTCTGTCTCAACTTAGCTTTTTCAAACTCAATTTCTAGCCTATTTACTCAACCAAAATCCATAAAAATTGCTTTTATATAATCACTTGTTGCTAAACCTTATCTGTTTCAAGCTTTTATACAATAGCTTAATCTTCTACTAGCTTAAATCTTAGATTAAAAATCACTAGTTAGGCTGTTTTTTCATTTTCTTAAACATTTACTTAAATGCTCTATCTGTCAGAATCCTTATTTATTAGGGTAAATCATGTTCAAAATTCTTCCTAATTGGTTTTATAAGTAGTTTTCTAGCTCTACTTCTTCTGTTTCAACTTATTAGTGCTTAAGCTTTAGGTTTACTAGCTTGTAGGGTAGTTTAAACTAGGCCACATAGGCTATTTTACCTCAGCATAGTTCCTCAGATTTTGATTTTGATTTGTGCTTATTAGCTTAATTAGGCTTGCTTCTTAGTTTATATCTGCTTATTTAAGTTCCCTCAATTGCCTTTAGTTAGTTATAACTTATTTGAACCCTAGGTTTAGCTTATAGTAGCTTCTTTAATAGCTTTTTAGTTTCAAAATTTTTCATGTTTAGCTTCTTTTCTAATCTGTGTTACATTTCTACTTATTCCCATCTTATTTGAGTTTTTCAAAAAGTTTGTTTTTATAAAAGTTGTGATGTGTTTTTTTTAGGTCTATAAAAATCAACCAAGTTTTAAATTTATTTATTGCCGAACTAACCTATAGACTCTAAACACTCACGAGCAGTGTACCCGATCAATGTAGATAGTTTCTAGGTAAGCAAGGGTCGTTCACTAGGAGCGAAGCTAAGATGATCTAAAGGTATTCTAATTACTAAACTAACTATTCTAACCTAGAAAGCAAGTAAATATTTTTGGGGTTTTAGCCTGAGAGGCTATCACGATTTTGTGTGTTTAATTAAACTAAATACGAGAAAATAAATAACTAAACTAAATTAAAGTAAAGGTGAATTCAATGATAGAAGAACATGCTAGCCAAGTCTAATCCATCTTATAGTTATATATGTGCTAATGTCTACTTGTTTTACTTCATTCAAAAGTTAAGGCGAAGATCCAATTACTAAACCCTGTCACGATTTAATAACTTGCTATACGGAGCGGGAAATTGGCCAAGATCATAGTGACCTATCTAGCATCAATACTAACTTATTGAATAATCACCATCTAACCTAGTTTGGCATTACGCGCTACTAGTCCTAATAGTGGCATAAGGCACGTTCCGATGTGTTCCATCTAAGCCCGTCTATATAGGATTCGGATTACTACACTTATGATTCAATTAAAGTAACCACAGTTTCAGATAGTTAAATTACACCAATTAAACCAATAAGATCATAATCTAGTTACATAGACTTCTACTAGTGATAAGCAATAAACGAGTTTTTAACGATAAGCACCCAATCCAATAACAAAGCAAACACGTAATCAAGAACACAAATAAACTAAATAGACTTCATAAACTTGGCTAACACCTAAGGGTGTTAGCCCATAATCTCAGTAACAATACACAATTTTTGAATCATAGCATAAAAGATAGAAATCATAATGAAAACTACACGCTAACCGAATGATTAAACAAAGTAAATTGGCTTGAGATGTTCTTCGTGGATGGAATGGATCTTCAATATAGTCTTCTGCTGTTTTGGGACGTTTACAGACGCCTGGGAATGATCCCGAGGGTCCCCAATGATGCCCTAATTCGTTAATGAGTTCGGTATTTATAGATTCTGAAATCTGGGTCGATACGGCGCATCTAGAGAGTTAGATGCGCCGCATCTATAAGTAAACGTAGCCTCCAAGTCTGAAACTGACCCGATATGGAGCATCTATAAATCTGATATGGAGCATCTCCCAATACGGCGCATCTAAATACCTGATGCGCCGCATCTCCTTCAAATACAGGTAGATCTCCTTTTTCTCTTTCCGTGGCCGCTTGAATCAACTAAAACGGAGTCCGGATGAAGATTTTATTGCCAAAATACGAAAGCATCTTCAAGTGTCGACTTGTAATCTTGACTTCTTCATTAAGCTTCTAATCTCCACTTGATTTCTTGGTAAGGATTGTGTATGGCCGATACGGCGCATCGGATTGGTCCGATGCGGCGTATCTGGAGTAGAACAAGTTGGTTCTTCTTTGTTGACCAAAGTTTCATATGCGACGCATGATAAAATCAGATGCGGCGCATGCTTCAAAGTCAGGCAATGGTCTTTAATCTCTTCAATTCAGCAGACTTTTCCAATCTTGATCATTTTGCTCCATTTTATGTCCATAATAGCTAACTTTCACCTAATGCTTGTTTATAACTGAGAATTACAAAAGTAAACGATTAAGTATCAATTCTCATATAAAGTGATATAAAACAAGTCAATAATATAGGATAAATGATGCTAATAATATGTCGTTATTTGATGTCATCAAATATCCCCTCACTTGAACTTTACTTGTCCTCAAGTAAACCTTAGATTAAAACTTATGAAAATGTATCCTGAATAGGATGTATTTTTACAATTAAGCATTTATTCATTTTATCATAATTGCACAACCAAACACTTAACGAATTAGAAACAAAATAAAATATTTCGATAAAAGCAAATCTAATCGTTTAACTGTCCAGTCGTGACGAATATTCTATCATAAGCTTGGCAATGATACACATCTCCCCCACTAAAGCTAAGGAGTAACAAGTCTAAAGCGGTAAAAAGGGTTTTTTTTTGTTAAGGGTTGATCATCCTTTTTAATCTCTATCGATCTCATATTCCAGAAAAGGCGACAAAATCACAAATACATGATCGAATCCACGACCACGATACTTGCAATTGCTCAAATCCTTAACTCGAATAGGCTAAAGATAGGACCAAGTAATCTTTACCAATAATATTATATCAAAAAGGGCGACAAAATCATAAATACATAGTCGAATCCACGACTACGATACTTAAGATTGCTTAAATCCCTAATCTCAATAAATCAAAGGTTTGGATAAAGAATGATATAGGGTATGGATAATATTTGGGATACAAATTGGTGTAAAATGAAAAATAAACAAAACAAATAGATTAAAATCCTAAGTGTGGTTAATTACTTTCTCAACCATCCCATGAATAAGACTCATATCATTGAATAACTCACGCTTTGACACTTGAAACTCACGCTTTAGGTAGACACGAATTAGACTCAATAAAATCTCAATCAAAGAATAAACCTTAGTTGGCGTTCCCATAACGGCCAACTCCCATTCAATCCATAAATATAGTACAACAACAATAATGATAACTTTACATAACTTAACAATGTTGGTAAAAACAAACTTCCAACTTCTTCTTTCTTTTTCTTTTCTCATTTTTTCGATTTTTTTTTTATTTTTTTTTTCAGACTACTAACATAAACATAGATGTGTAAAATTTCACCACATCACTATAACGATAACTCTGGATAATTTTTCCATACTTTTCATGACTTCAGAAATAACGGTAATAGTGAAAGTAGTAAACACATGAAAAACAAGACTCAAAATATACAATATCTACTTTCACTCCAATTGCATTGTGCAATTTCCCGACCTAACCAAAGATAATGAATTACGCACGCGAACACAGGTAATGTAAGGAAACACACTTTGCCTAAAGCAATTAACCAACAACGGATTTTAATCTACAGGGTAGGCTAAGGTGTAAGGGTGTAACGAAACATTATAACAAAGGTGTAAGAAACGAAAGGAATGGCTCTGAGTGTTTTTCTAGGGGTATCTTACTCTAAAAGTGAGAGTAACAAAAGGTTTATACGGGGGTTAACTAACCAGTGTAGTTAGTTAATATCACATAACATATAAAGGCTATTTGGGTGAAATCCTAGAAATTTACCTTGTTAGACAAGTCACTCCAATTATATCAATAATACTCATTATGGTGGTCTCGAATAGTATACAAGCCAAGTTCTAAAGTTTACAAGTCACCGGCACACTCATATATTTGTGAATTTTGATAAGTTTACAATTTTTGAAAATAAAATTATGTGTGCAGCTATGCAACTTAGATTAAACAAAAACATGCTAAAAAAATTAAATTTTGATAATTAAGCATAGATTAAAGCATATTTTTGAAAATTTAGGACAAGTAACGTTCTAATTCTCCATCCCTCCACTTAAGTTAAACAACGTCCTCGTTGTTTGTATTTAAAATTAAAAACAAGAGATAGAAAGAATTAGAACGGAGAACTCCCCTGAGATTTGCTCGGTATGATCTTCCAATGTAAACGTGCGAGCGTATATAATGCGGGAGTCCATCAACCTCTTCAATTGTCCAGACCTGTAAAAATATAGAGACCACAGAAAAAGAATCTCGAGAGCATCTCGTTAATCATTGGTTAGGAAAATAAAAATACGAAAAAATTACAGGTCAGAGTGTCGATGCGCCGTATCCATGGAATATTGGATACGCCGCATCAACAACCTGTAGGAAATACTAAAATGCACGTCATGGGTTAATACGACGCATCTACTAAAAGTGCATGCGTCGTATTTGACCAACTGACAGAAATACGAAAATAAAAATAAACTAAAAACAAAATAAAAGACAAGCATGGGTTGCCTCCCAAGAAGCGCTTGTTTTTGTTAGAGTCACGAGCCTGACTCCACCCTTATTTACTAGGCAATAGGGTGTTTTTCCCCCCACTTGCGGTCAAGTGCGGGTGATAGTAGCAATAAGCACCATAACGGTGTAAATTTGCTACTAGAGATGGATAGAATATGTAAAGATAATACCTTGGCAATATGTGTACTTCGTTCATTACCTTACCCGGTTTGGTTGTTAAATTGGATGACATGAACATCACATGTGAGAGAGTAGTATGTTGAGGATCAATGAATCTCCCTTCTTCTTCGTTTGTTCTATTGGTAGTAAGGCGTCCCTGACTTCCATAAAAGATGAGAAAGGGTCTTTGGCGAGTAAAAGTTCGGGTTCCTCTATATCCTTCATAGGATTGAAATCATCCTCTTCAATCATGGTCGTGTCCATCAGCTCATCCTTGAATTCTTTTTCTATTTCAACCAAAAATGGGTTGATAACAGGTGCTTTATATTCATCATTAGTTGGTGTAGTAAATTCCACCTCATCATTCTTTCGTTTTGCAACCTGTTTAGGAAAACTAGCAAGATTATTAGTAACGGGATTAATAATATTAAATAAATTAGTACCACTTTTTGTTGTAAGTGACTCCAATTGATCTTGTGAGTCTCCATCTTCAACTAGTGGTCTTGCAATTTCATCTTTATCCCGAATAGCCGCCTCAAATAAGTCATCCCACATTTCTTCAAAATCCTTTGTGGGGTCATAATCTGGCTCATTTGTTCCACGCATGAATATTTCATTTTGTTGTGGCAATTGCGGTATGGCATCGTACACAATATAATCAAAACTTTCAATATTAGAATACTCATTATCTTCATCCGATGGAATATCATCATGGTGTTTTTGATATGATGAGAATATATTTTCCAACTCGGGTGAAAAATCACAAGTAATAGCACTATACACCATTGTTCCACATTCATGTTCATTTTCATCATAAGCACTTTCGGATGAATAAGCTTCTTTGTAAACAATTGCCGGATTTTCATTCAAATCAAACACTTGTGACTCTTCTTCATCTTGGGCAACTTCCGGAGAAATAACATCATCAATAACTATTGCCGGAAACCTAATTGCACCAAAATCGTATGATTCTTCTACATCATCATCATTGGATAAAGTCCAAGTGTGTCTAAATGGCAATGTCTTTCTTTCTTTCCCTGACTCTTCCTGCTTTGATAATAAGTACTCTTCCATCGTGGGTTCTTTATCATTGATGACTTGTGCACCATATCTTGCTCTTTCCCAATCGTAAACCATTTTATTGCTCAACGATCTTTCATTGTTAAGCCTAAGATATTCTTCCATAGTTATGTCCGGATTATCCATCATCATTATTACCTGAAAGATAAACAACCAAGAACAGCAGTAACCGAAACAAAAACAATAAAAACTAAAAAGAAAAATAAAAATTAAATAAACAAAAATAAAGAAAAACGATAAAAAAAATTGGTCACAGAACGTCAATACGCCGTATAAAATTGACTTGTATACGCCATATTGATATAAGACAGATACGCCGCATCCACAGACAAGGATACGCCGTATTGCCTTTCTGAGACAGAAACACAGAAACAAAAAAAAACACACAGAAACAAATAAAACTAACTAAACTAAAATACCAATAAATCAAATTAAAACAATCACTCCCCGGCAGCGGCGCCAAAAACTTGATGTGTTTTTTTTAGGTCTATAAAAATCAACCAAGTTTTAAATTTATTTATTGCCGAACTAACCTATAGACTCTAAACACTCACGAGCAGTGTACCCGATCAATGTAGATAGTTTCTAGGTAAGCAAGGGTCGTTCACTAGGAGCGAAGCTAAGATGATCTAAAGGTATTCTAATTACTAAACTAACTATTCTAACCTAGAAAGCAAGTAAATATTTTTGGGGTTTTAGCCTGAGAGGCTATCACGATTTTGTGTGTTTAATTAAACTAAATACGAGAAAATAAATAACTAAACTAAATTAAAGTAAAGGTGAATTCAATGATAGAAGAACATGCTAGCCAAGTCTAATCCATCTTATAGTTATATATGTGCTAATGTCTACTTGTTTTACTTCATTCAAAAGTTAAGGCGAAGATCCAATTACTAAACCCTGTCACGATTTAATAACTTGCTATACGGAGCGGGAAATTGGCCAAGATCATAGTGACCTATCTAGCATCAATACTAACTTATTGCATAATCACCATCTAACCTAGTTTGGCATTACGCGCTACTAGTCCTAATAGTGGCATAAGGCACGGTTCCGATGTGTTCCATCTAAGCCCGTCTATATAGGATTCGGATTACTACACTTATGAATCAATTAAAGTAACCACAGTTTCAGATAGTTAAATTACACCAATTAAACCAATAAGATCATAATCTAGTTACATAGACTTCTACTAGTGATAAGCAATAAACGATTTTTTAAGGATAAGCACCCAATCCAATAACAAAGCAAACACGTAATCAAGAACACAAATAAACTAAATAGACTTCAAAAACTTGGCTAACACCTAAGGGTGTTAGCCCATAATCTCAGTAACAATACACAATGTTTGAATCATAGCATAAAAGATAGAAATCATAATGAAAACTACACGCTAACCGAATGATTAAACAAAGTAAATTGGCTTGAGATGTTCTTCGTGGATGGAATGCATCTTCAATATAGTCTTCTGCTGTTTTGGGACGTTTACAGACGCCTGCGAATGATCCCGAGGGTCCCCAATGATGCCCTAATTCGTTAATGAGTTCGGTATTTATAGATTCTGAAATCTGGGTCGATACAGCGCATCTAGAGAGTTAGATGCGCCGCATCTATAAGTAAACGTAGCCTCCAAGTCTGAAACTGGCCCGATATGGCGCATCTATAAATCTGATATGGAGCATCTCCCAACACGACGCATCTAAATACCTGATGCACCGCATCTCCTTCAGATACAGGTAGATCTACTTTTTCTCTTTCCGTGGCCGCTTGAATCAACTAAAACGGAGTCCGGATGAAGATTTTATTGCCAAAATACGAAAGCATCTTCAAGTGTCGACTTGTAATCTTGACTTCTTCATTAAGCTTCTAATCTCCACTTGATTTCTTGGTAAGGATTGTGTATGGCCGATACGGCGTATCGGATTGGTCCGATGCGGCGTATCTGGAGTAGAACAAGTTGGTTCTTCTTCGTTGACCAAAGTTTCATATGCGACGCATGATAAAATCAGATGCGGCGCATGCTTCAAAGTCAGGCAATGGTCTTTAATCTCTTCAATTCAGCAGACTTTTCCAATCTTGATCATTTTGCTCCATTTTATGTCCATAATAGCTAACTTTCACCTAATGCTTGTTTATAACTGAGAATTACAAAAGTAAACGATTAAGTATCAATTCTCATATAAAGTGATATAAAACAAGTCAATAATATAGGATAAATGATGCTAATAATATGTCGTTATTTGATGTCATCAAGTTGCTTATTTTCACTTGCTTTTTAAGTTTTTAGAAGAAAATTGCAAAAATAAAATAGTTTTCCAAAAAGCTGAGTTCAGGGGTCGAACCTGAGACCTCAGCCTTAGCCACACCTCACACACCACACACACAACCAGTTGCCCTTGGGTCTTTTCTGATCATTGGTTGCCACATTTTATTCTTATACTATTTCTCCTTTTTTAGCTTATTGATTATGTTTTGGCTTATTTTAGCTTATTTAGTATAGTTTTTTTGTTCCATTTTAATTTTCTTACATTTCTTATAATAGTAAAAAGTTTTTATAAAAATTTCAGATTTTTTCCTTTAAGTTTTAATATTTTTAATCATTTAATTAGTTAAAATTAGTTTTTAATTCATAGAAAATAAAATATAAATAGAAAAAATATTTTTCTTTTTTCTAAAATTTTCTTTTATCATTTAGGACTTAGGAAAAATAGAATTTCTTACCTAGGGTTAATATTTCTTAGATTTCACGTTTTAGGCTCGGGATTAGCCCGAGCGTGCTGGTTTTTAGGTTTCTTTTACGTTTTTGCTTATGTGTGCTTTACATTTTTGTTTTACTTGCTTTATAACTTGTTTTTAGTTTATGTTTATAATTTTTAGCTTAAAATTCCAAATCTCTCTTATTTTTCACTATTCACGACACAAAATCATGACTCGAATTCACTAAATTCCATTCACACCTTCGTTGGGAAAACGACTCGGGTTTACATATTGCCTTTGTAATCTTTGGAGAAAAATATTTATACTATAATTGAAAACAAAATCAATTTTTGGCACCGCTGCCGGGAAAGGTTTGAAGTGAATTTTTGATTCCCGTTCGATGATGAGTGTTTTGAAGATCCTTCCTTGTGAAGTTATCATTTTCTCTTGTAAATATTTTCTTATTATTTTTATAAAAACCCAAAAATATTTTCCTTTTTAAATTTTTTTTTTCTTTTAAATTTTGTTTTTTTTGTAGGATTCTACGAAAAACCCTTGTAGTTAATCTCAACGATTAGTGATAATCTTGTATTACCATTTAATAAAGCCCATTTTTGCTGGGAAATTTAAACTTTTCCATTTTCATTTATAATATCACGATGCATTCTATATATATATATATTGTATACGCCGGACTTGAGATAATATTTCCAACACGACACCACATTTTCACAATCAACGACAAGTGACCATACTCACGATAAAACGTAACATATTTATTATAATACATTTAACACCAATTCATTTCCACCAATTACACTTAACCAAAATAATTACACCAAATGCACTAATTATAATCTTAAACTACAAAACCAACCGGACCCTTACTGTTTCGACCCATCACCACACGGCCCATCAGAACCCACACAGCCCATCGCCAATTCCAGCCCAATACATTACCCACTTTACTTATTTTTCTTTTCCTTGTTTTCTTTTAAACCCGATCGACACCACCCTTCAAAAAGCCATTCGTATTTCTTAAATATCAAACATAGCCCTTACATATTTTTACACCTTCGAATGCACCACCCAACTAACTACCATGGTGCAAAAGCACAGCTGGAAATGTCGAGTATTAGCACAGTAACGAAACTCATTTTGTTTGTCCCATTTTTGACTCAAGCGTATAAATATAAACGTCGAAACATAAACATATCACACCCCACTTTTTCCTATAACCTTCTAACTATATTCTTAACTAAATTTACTACTTCAAAGAAGAAAAGAACTATAATAAAAACATGTAACTCGCTAGTATAAATCTTGTGCCAATAATTAATGGAAACCGAATGAAGGAAGACTCCAAGAGCTAGAATACAAACCTTAGCTACCAATATCAAATTCACACTCAACCTTGGACAGCAAAGATACACAGGTGTCCTCTTAAAACAGTATTCCCAATGATTAAGTCTCTAGTCAATGAAAAATGTGTGATATTTTGTCTATAAATAACCTATCCAATCTTTCCATTACCCTACCCATCTATCCCTTTCTTTCACACCCAACACATTCCTTAAAAAGATAGGTAGCTTTCTATCAAGAGTTGGGGAGCAAATCACATTGAAATAAAAGCATATAAACCTTATTCAAGCTCACTGTCTTGCCCTTGTGCTTCATTCGAACCATATTGTTTCTTCACCACCTTTTAAGGTGTGGTATGATCTTCCTTTCTATACATTCTTGCACGATAACACTCGAGCATGCATAACACATATTTATTATCATCAACGTATTCTTTATATTTAGTGCATATCACGTTAAAAAGAAAATGAGAAGAATAACTCATGCATATATTCGGACATGTACATCATACGTAGTTATACATGCACTACCACATTTATAACATGGCACAACTTATCATACAAAAGAACATCACATATATGGCACGCTATATTAGTACTTCAGTAAAGATTCCATGCATCATTATCACATTCCATTCGACATATATATAGTATCACTTGGTCACATTGTTATTTTAAGTGACCCACACAAAGGTGGCGAGTCTCCACTGTGGGAGTCTCGACAGCCATCTCACACACCCTACACTCATACTTAGTAAACCCACTTCGTGCATTATCAAACATATGGAGACTCTAAAAAATACACATATGTACGCTAAGTAAAACTCGAACTCAAATCTTAACACCCTCGTCAAACTGAGTAAAAAGAGATAGAAAAATATTATAGAATTTATTAGTTAAAAACTGGTTCGAACTACTCACTTTATGCTCCATTTATTTCGGGATCTTACACGTAATGAGTATATGTTATCACATGTCTCGAATCACAACCTAACTAACTCCAACATTCATGATTTGTAACGTTAACCATAAGCTCTTAACAACACTTAACAAGCCATGGTTCTTAAGCTACTCGACTGATGTAAGAAGACTTAGAAAATATTTAACATCTTTCGGATCTAAACTAAGTGACAAGGCCACAAACTATAAATATATTTTTGGATTTCTAAACACAACACTTAAATATTTTTGTACAGATCAAAAGCACACCTGGAAAACTACACTTTTCATGTCTCAATTGTGACCTCATAAACCCCTTAACACGATCGAATTTAAGCATTTCATGTGATACTCGCTAGCCTAAACCTTAAAATCCAGAAATTAAAATTTTTAACTTTTCGATTGGGCCCATTTAAAGCCCAACAAGATTTTGCGATAGGTAAGCCCAACAGGCCCATGTAATACGTTTTTAGAATCAGAAAAATAGCCCAAGTTTAAGCCCAAAACAGTTTACATGCCCCCGCCTCTAGATTCTTAATAGGCCACTTAAGTAAATTCGTTAAAGGCCCGTTTACATTTAAAATAAGTAAATAATTGAATAAGCAGTTAAAATAAGTTAAAAACTACTTAAATAAGCCTTAGGAAAAATCGCCATAATTTTCCTTGCCTTTTTGTCATTTTTGGACTAAAAATGTAACGCGACTTAACCAAAAGGACTAAACCTGCCAAACTGTGAAACTTATGGACTGAAGCTATGAAAACAGTTTATAAAGGACTTAAATTGACATACCATTGAACTCCAAGCCTTATATGGACATATGGACTATTTTGGACTATGAACTTGACGAGGACTAACGACGTAACGCGAGCCACAGTTAGGGTAAAAGATGTAAAATCTGGAAAGAACAAGAACCAACTGTTATAACTTGACATTCTTATTTTATTTTTCATTTTTGCACCACACCTTTATCTCATATGCATTTTTACGCATTCTGTTTGCATATTAGTTAATTTTCGATATTTAGTAACATTAGAGATATTTCAAGTTAATATTTCATAACATTTCATTTACTCTTGAAGATATAATCTTGCGAGAGCTCGAGCACCATAATCATATATGTAGCATCATTTTGGAAATAACACCTTCACTTTCAACGATCAGATCGTTGTATATCATTAATTAATCATCATCCACCATTCATACACACACACCACTAGAAATTAGTCAGATTCTCAGATATTTATATATTTACCAGGTTCCGTATCGAAGTTGTTATAATCACCCTTGAGTTTACTTGCACCATCACCAGTAACGCTTAAGGTGAGTCATGGCCTCACTTTTCTTTAAACTCTTTATACTTTTTAAACTCCGTGAGGGGGATACATGCTATAAAGAGATCACAAGTACTTTTCTGTAAGCTACCTGACATGATATATGCCTAAGTTACCTTATTGCCACAAGACCCTTTTATTATGAGCCATTAATCACTGCGGTGAACGCGAATATAATGAATAGATCTATTAGAGGTTGAGGACCTATCCCACTAATACTTGGACGGAATGCTTTTTGCTAGTCGTATTAGTCGCGATGCATTATATTTGAGAGGAATAGGAATTGGCAAATCACCTATTACACGAGGGCAAAACCTTCATCATTAATTTGATGAACACCTCCGTTTATGCGGTACTTTGTTAACGTTTGCGTGTCATGAGACTTAGGGCAATATATGAACTGCGATATCAACTTTTAAACTGATTGTATCTCCAATACAATCTTACTTGTGAATCGAACTGATATTTAAATTTCAAACTCCATGATTTCACTCAACATTATGTTGACTTTTAAGCATGTATCTCAGGAAACTAGTGGAGCAAAGCAGGGCATGGAGCAGGCGTACCCTATCCTAAATAAAGGTGTAAAATAAAGTTGTAATTCAGTTAAAATGATGTTTCTTTGGAGAAACTTTAGCACTCTGATGTAACGCTTTGTAACTGAATTTGTATTATGGACCTATGTAAATTAAAAATGTCTTCTCAGGCTGTTTTTCTATGATTTTGTTTTCAATCATCACAGTAATACCCCAATTAAACTTCCGCTGCTACTTTAAAAATTTGGGGGTGTTACATTTTTTTTCTTCTATTTTAGTTCGTTTTCCATTTAAAAAAAAAAAAAAAAAAAAAAAAAAAAAAAAAAAAAAAATCTAAAATATTCTTTTTATTCCTCTTATCCGTTTAATTCTTCATCTCTGATAACACTCAAATTGAACATGTTTTTAGTCACGTTATCGTTAGTTTTGTGCATCATATTTGGTTATATTTGTGTGTATTTGTTACTAAATCGTGAAAAAGTATATATGCAAGTAAATATAGCCAAGTACAGGAAAAGATGATAAAAAGATGTAGAATTGAAGTGATTATGCACATTGGAAGATTCACGAGAGCGAAACCACACGAGAATTCAAGGATTTGGTAATGTCAAGATTTCTATGTTCATATATTGATGAACTCAAATAAGTACATTTTATTACCATCATTTATCCTATTTATTTGACTTGTTTTATTATATTATCTGTGAGAATTGATACGTTAATGTTTACTTTTGTAATTCTCAGGTAAAAACAAGTAATATGTGAAACTTGGCGATTTTGGACTAATTATGGAGCAAAACAAGCAAGATATTAAAAGTCTACTGAAATGTACAAGATCAAGATCATTCTGCTCCAGATACGCCGCATCGCACTTCTTACATACGGCGCATCACTATCAAGATTTCATAAGTTACGATCCAAGACGGCAAAGGACATGCGCCGCATAGAGAAATGGAGTTACGCCGCATCTTAAGGCGGTATACGAATATTCCTGAATGTATTAATCTTGGACCTCACGCGAAGTTAAGTCAATGCGTCTGTCACAACTCGTAATTCCAAGCCATTTTTCCAAACCTCGACAATTTACTATTCATGAGTTACTATTCATTTTTACTATTCACTGGCACTATTCATTCCAAAATTTTTATTTCATATTCTCGTAAGTTAAACTATTTTAATGATAACCCGAGATTTTGGCACTCGTCGGATAATTTCTGCAAGAATCACGAAACCGTGTCCGAGATTTACGTTAAGGTTTAAACATCATTTAGGCATCCCGATATGTCCAAACAACATTACCAACAAGAGAAATATATGTTTTCCACCTTCCGTGACATTTTCATGAATTTAGGAATTTTAGGATACCCGGTTTCAAGTTTTGTGACTTACGACTTACTGTTAGCAATTAACGGGACCAAAACCCACTCCGTATGTCAAAGATAAATATCCAACCTAAAATATCTAGATATTTTCTCAAAAATATCTAGATATTTCAAAAATATAGTGAAATTACCATTATACCCTTCCATTTAAATTACCAAAATGCCCTTGGACTATATAAAGCCTAAACTAGCTTTATTTTCACTAGAAAATCACAAACACTCTCTCCCTCTCTATCAAAACCCACGGCCACAAGGAGATAGCAAGCAGGAACCACAAATTTTTCAAGCTCAAATGTTAATCTTGTGTCCATAGGGTTCCTTGTTAGGATTTTGAAATAAAAATCCCAAGGTTCTAATCATTTTACATCCAAAACTCTTCAACAATTCAAGTAAGCTCAAGAACATTTTTGATCATTTCATACTTCCATTCTATTCATATATTGATGTATTATCAAGTTATTTTGGTAGCTAGTCATGCAAAACATATGTTACATATACCACTTTAATTATTTTTCACCAAAAACATTAGATCCATCATTTTTATTATCATCCTCATGAAACCCATCATTTTTGGTGATGTTTAGGACCCCATGACATCTTGAGAAGGTGTATGGTAGGTTTAGAGTACTTGTGGAGTTGCTTTGAAGTAGTTTGATCAAGCCGTGAACCAAGAAAATGGGTTTTAAACATATATATAAGCCTACTGTCCAAAAATGAAAAATCTGGAAAAATCAGTAAACATGCCGTTATTTTGGCCTTCATATTCAGAAAATACTTTCAAAAACGAAACCGTGGGCGCTTGAATCACTAAAAACCGACTTATAACGAAGGAGATATGATTTTTACAAGTTAGGCGACGAAAAAACTATTTTCTGAAAATAAGCTTGCTGTTTGCCGAACTTCAAGGGACAAAACGAGGCGTTAGACGTGATCTAGGAGAGCCGAGCTACTGAAAACATGTTAGTTCATGCTATGACGAATCCGTGGATATAAAGAACGTCGCAAACGGACTTGTAACGACCGAGATATGAATTTTTGAAAAGCCGACGAACTATACTTATTTTGACAGCACCATTATAACACATATATTTTCTAAGTGTAAAACTAGCAAGTCGCCAAGTTGATGACTGATTATCTATATGATCGAGACGCGTATGATCAAAAGTCAAAGGAGACGGCTGAGAGATTATGCTACAAGGATTTCAAAAACGTCAAGTTCTATTACTAACTCTTAACGTACAATATTTTGCGACTAGTTTTGCGAGGCCGTTTGGTCATATTTTCACAAGTTATAAAAGGTAATATTTTGCGACGAAACTATTTTATTTGGCGATAAAACATCAAATGAGGATCGTGGAGTATCATTCCAACATTTTTACGCGAATTATAGTATATGACTTGCCGAGATGTCAAAAATATATTTTTCGACAGAAAACGTTATTTTCAAAAATAACGAGTGGTATCGTTAACATACGTATTTGCATGAGTTGCATGGTATCATTGCTTACGCTAGATCATATCATTCATAATAGGTCGCGGTTAGAGACCGAGCCTCATTTTCATCATATACATTGTGATCATTGTGCTATCATATCAGGTGAGTTTCATAGCCCCTACTTTATACGTTTTGAACTTTTGGGGGAGATACATGCTTAAACTGCTTGCTTACATACATGATTGTGTTAAACTTATTTGCGTTATTCTTGAAAGCAACTCGCGGACCTAAGTATCTATCACTTGGGGTAGCCGTACAGAACATATCACGGACCTAAGTATCTATCACTTGGGGTAGCCGTACAGAACATATCACGGACCTAAGTATCTATCACTTGGGGTAGCCGAACATAAGTCTCCTCGTGAGCAACATAAGTCTCCTAGTGAGCAGCATAAGGTCTTCTAGTGTTATAGAACGCACCTCGTATACACACAGGTCTTACTCAAGCTATATTTTAGCAGTGGGTTGTAAACACACAGGTTGCAAGTTTTGTTATGGGCGGGATTTGCAACTGAGTGGATTTACAATGCCTTTGCTGGGAAAATCTTATTTCAAATACTTTACTTGTTAAACAAACTCTATGAACTCACCAACCTCGTGTTGACACTTTAGCATGTATTTTCAGGAACTAAGCAATAGCACGCTACTGGAGGCTTTTGGCAGGGCATGGCATGGTCATAGAAGACTCTGATAAAACATTTGGGACCGCTTAACTTATTTTATGGGCCAACTTCCGCACCACTTTTCATAATGTAAATTTAACACTTTTGACTTCTCAAATATATTCTAAATGATTGATGTGAAAACCGTTCTTTACACTTGTGTTATGATACCAATTGAGTTGCACCCCAGCGATGTGTAAGCTTCTGCTGGACCCGAATTTGGGGGTGTGACAGAAGGCACGGAGAGCGTCGCATCTACTTATTCAATGCGCCGCATCTAACCCTAAGACAGAAACTATAAATACCCCAAAGTCAGACGAATTTTGTGTGCAATATACCGAGTACGAGACTTAGCAAAAGACAGAAGAAACCCTAGGACGAAGTCAGACGCATTAGCAGCACAAGACACACCTTGAACGAAGATACAAGAGCTGTAAGAAGGTCCTGCATGTGTTCAATTCATTAAGTAGTTTTGTTTTATTGTATTAGTACACTTTAATTCATCAGGATTGATGGGCCGATTCCATGTGACTACGGAAAACCATGGGCACCCCTTAAAATTGCTTTCCCATTAATTAAAGTTTATATGATGATTTCTTTGGTGACTTTTATTAGTGCATTGATAACCTCTGTGTCTAGCTGAGCATTGCTTGGGTCGCCATGCCCCTTCCTCGCCTATTTGTGTTAGCATCTCTTTAATAAATAGGATAGACATAAGTAATCATTAAGGGTTTACTCTCCGATAAGATTAGAGCCAACGAGAAAGGTTTAACTCTCGATGCGTCGCATCGAACTATACACTTCATATAAAACTAGCAATAAAACAAGTGACAAGCTACTTAATCATCAGGACAGGTCTTCTTATTGTCTCAAGTATCTATATGTGTACGTGTGTGCTAATCGCTGATTCGTGCTCATTAGTTTAGTTTATTATTTAATTATTACCAAACCGTGCCAGTCTCTCAGGCTGAACCCCCTTTGCGTTAGATTAGGTTGTATAGTTAACTTAAGATATTAAAATACTAATTAGAATAACTAGATAATACTTTCCACTCTTAGTGATCGACACTCTACTTACCATTATATTCATACTGACCGGGTACACTACTCGTTAAAGTGTGTGTTTTATTGATAAGTCGGCTAAATATAAATTTAAAACTTGAATACTGCTAAAACCACAACGACATCACGCGCGCACCAAGTCTTTGGAGCCGCTGCCGTGGATATAAAAGAATTAGAGCAATACACACGCACATCAAGTTTTTGGCGCCGTTGCCGGGGAGTGAATTGTTATTATCTGTTAATTTGATTAGTATTTTAATTAGGTTTTCTTTTTAATTTTTTTTATTCTAACCGCTAACCCAGTTGTATATTAGGTAAATTGCATTCATTGTATTATTTGCATATTTTCTGTTTTTGTGTGTTTTTATTTTCTTTAATTTTTGTTTCTTTTTGTTTGATTTTTTTTGTTTTTATTTTTTTTTTCTGTTTTTCTGTATTCTGCTATCGTTGTACTGAGTTGATACAAACGATACGGCGCATCTGTTTTCACAGATACGGCGTATTGCGTTTAATTTTTATAAAATACAACGCGTTTAATAAATTCGATACGACGCATCTTTCCCCAAGATACGGCGTATTCTGTTTTTAATAAGAATTTTTTCTAAACCGTAACGCCATACGACGCATCTGTTTTAACAGATACGGCGTATTGTCTATTTAAATTAAAAACAGTTTTCGAATTATTAAACAGATACGACGCATCGATTTTTATCGATACGGCGCATCTTCTAAATCAAAAATCGGTTATATTTGCTAAAATTAGATACGTTGATTTTTGATAATTAAAACTGATACGGCGCATTCTAAATTATAAGCGGCGTATCTGCTTTCTGAATAAAAGTCTGATTAAATTTTAACGATTATAAGATACGGCGTATCCAACTTTTTGGATACGGCGCATCGTCTGCAGATATCAGTTATATTTATATCCGTTTCTAAATTCATTAATTTCTCTTCTAGCGAACAAATCCTACTGACGATTTTACCTATGATGACAGGTTTTGCTATGGAAGATATGACAGTGAACGGATATCTTGCTAAGGAACTCTTGCTTTTGGATTCATTCGAAGTGGAAGTTTTTGATGATGTCAACTTCAATGTGCTCATGATTGATGCCGATTTATTCTCTTGTGAGACCCCTCTTGAAGCTACTTATAAGGAATTCAAACGCTTATGCAATATTGAAGATGGGATATTCTCTTATGATTTACTAATGAGCTACACTGAAGATGAATTGTTACTCTTATGGCCCATCATTGAATCTAAAGGATTTACTTGGACTACTATCGAAGAAAAAGATGGGAAATTCCAAATTGAATACATGAACTCAGCAAATGCAGTCAACAAATCAAGCAACAAAAGCTATGAACTCCAACCTATACAAACTTCTTATATGCCTTATTCCGAACAGTATTGGGGATTTGATAAAAGCTATCTGGATAACGAAAGAATGTATGCTGAATCGGAAATACTATTTCACGAAAAGTTGGTAAGGTTGATGGATATCTTTTTAGAAGAGTGGCTTGAACTTAAATACGGAAATCCTAAATTTGCTCCTATGAATGAAGTCAAACGGATTGTGACCTCATGGTTGACACGTAGTTTTAAAGAACAATTTAATGAGTTCATGGAGATAAGAAGGAACATGATTGGTAACACTAGCTTTGACGTTAACCACGATCCTAACAGTGTTGATTTTTCAAATTGGTTAGCTAGTAAGTTCAATAACCATAAGAGCATGGACCGAGCTACTAAAGATGTGTTATGGGTATATTGGATGAGAGGTGAAGATGAGGAAGTAGAAAGCAACAATGGATGATCACATGACAATTCAACAATCGAGGAAGGCATTGAAGAATTATTCAGCATTGACATTGATGTGTTCAATTATGAGACACCTTTGTGCAAACAATTCAAAGAATTTAATTACCTTCTTCAAGTCGATGCTGATGTGCTAACTGGAGATCTACCAGGATTCAAAACTTATGATGATTTCAAAAACACCTGGTACTACGAATGGAATGACCAGATACCATGGGTTTGGGATAAACCATGGGAATTTGAGCATATTAATCACACTTGTACACCTTTCTGTTTCAAGGATGGAAGTAGTGAATGGCCAACCTGTGATTATAAGAATGATGGAACCTGTAATGGGGGAAGTATAATAGGAATGAAAAGGGTTGGAAACGATGTATACTTTGAAGACGACGATTGGTATGAAAAAGTTGAAGATTGCCCACGTAAAACAGAGGCTTTGCAAGAAAAAGGTAGAATCAACTACTTAAAAGAACTTAAAGGAGCATCGGATACTACTTTCTGGGAATGGGTGCATGGACAATTTGATGATTACACAAAGCTTAGTCGATGCTTGCAATGGGAATTGAAAAGAGAGTGGGATGAGATTCAAGATTATTATCAATCCTTTAACGTGGTTAATTATGATCCCTATGATAATAACGACGAGTCGCGAGGAGAATTGATTGATGAACTTGATGACTATTTGAATAAGGATCCTTATTTCAATTTTGTTGATAAAGACGAAGAAGAATTCATCAAGAGAAAATGTCGACTACTTGGGATCCCTCATAATAAGCCACCCATGATTATTTCTGTAAAAATTAAAGTCATCAAATACTCTTTGGGACCTGATGAGGAATATGTTGCGACGAAGACCAAAGCATATATTAGATTAAGTCGAACGGAAGAAAATGTTGCGGAGCTATACGGGAACATCTTTCGGATGAAAGAAGAAGGATGGCACGTAACAAGAACAAAATAAGGTGCTGAACGTGAGTCTAACTTGAAGACTCTGGAATAAAGACAAGTGCTGACCGGGAGACAACCCGAAAAATTTTTACATTCTGTTCTGTGTCGAGTCTGTCAGACCCGCAGAAGATACGGCGCATCTCCATCCTAAGATGCGACGCATCTCCTGCACTGGTCATATCTTATTTAATTTTCTGCATTTTTATTTTTAACTTTAAAACTTTCTGTCAGTATTTTAATGCGGCGCATCCCTGGTTAAGGATGCGACGCATCTTTTATTCTGATTCGTATTTATTCCAGGCTCGATACGGCGTATCTTCTTCCATAAGATACGGCGTATCGACTGACCTGATGATTTTCATTTTAATTTTTAAAGTTTTATTTCTACTAACTACTAATGTATTATGCCAGTTTGAACTTTCTTAACTCAGGTGTGTTTAAAGTCTGAATGGTATTATAGATTCCTGCATTTCCTGTGGATACATCAAATATGAAGCTTAAACGTTCTCATCCACAAGAAAGATGATTTTTGCTCTTATACAAAAAATGGAGGATCATACCGAGCAAATCTCAGGGGAGTTTTTCTGTTCAAATTCTTTTATTTTCCAGTTTTTAATCTTTGATACAAACAAAGAGGACGTTGTTTAACTTAAGTGGGGGGATTGGAGAATTAGAACACTTACTTGTCCTAAACTTTTTCAAAATATGCTTAAAATGCACTTAATATATCAAAATTTAAAATTTTTAGCATGTTTTTGTTTAAAGTCTAAATTACATAGCTGCACACATAACATTATTTTCAAAAATTGTGAACTTATCAAAATTCACAAATCTATGAGTGTGCCGGTGACTTGTAAACTTTAGAACTTGGCTTGTATACTATTCGAGACCACCATAATAAGTATTATTTTTATAATTGGTATGACTTGTCTAAATTGGTAAATTTCTAGGATTACACCAAAATAGCCTTTATATGTTATGTGATATTAACTAACTACACTGGTTAGTTAACCCCCGTATAAACCCTTTTGTTACTCTCACTTTTAGAGTAAGATACCCCTAGAAAAACACTCAGAGCCATTCCTTTCGTTTCTTACACTTTTGTTATAATGTTTTGTTACACCCTTACACCTTAGCCTACCCTGTAGATTAAAATCCGTGGTTGGTTAATTGCTTTAGGCAAAGTGTGTTTCCTTACATTACCTGTGTTCGCGTGCGTAATTCATTATCTTTGGTTAAGTCGGGAAATTGCACAATGCAATTGGAGTGAAAGTAAATATTGTATATCTTTGAGTTTATTTTTCGTGTGTTTACTACTTTCGCTATTACAGTTATTTCTGAAAGTATGAAAAAAATTATCCGGAAAGAAAGTGATAGAAAAGTTGTGAAATTTTACACATATATGTTGATGTCAAAAAAAAAAAAAAAAAAAAAAAAAAAAAAAAGGTTGGAAGTTTGTTTTAACCAACTTATGTAAAGTTTTGTATTAAGTGGTCGATATCACCACTATTTGTTGTATATTATATTTATGGATTGAATGGGAGTTGGCCGTTATGGGAACGCCAACTAAGGTTATTCTTTGATTGAGATCTTGTTGAGTATAATTCGTGTCTACCTAAAGCGTGTGTTTCAAGTGTTAAAGCGTGAGTTATTCAATGATATGAGTCTTATTCATGGGATGGTTGGGAAATTAATTTACCACACTTAGGATTTTAATTTATCTGTTTTGTTTATTTTTCATTTTACACCAATTTGTATCCCAAATATTATCCATACCCTATATTATTCTTCATCCAAACCTTTGATTTATTGAGATTAGGGATTTGAGCAATCTTAAGTATCGTAGTCGTGGATTCGGCTATGTATTTATGATTTTGTCGCCCTTTTTGATATAATATTATTGGTGAAGATTACTTGGTCCTATCTTTCGCCTATTCGAATTAAGGATTTGAGCAATTGCAAGTATCATGTTCGTGGATTCGATCATGTATTTGTGATTTTGTCGCCTTTTCTAGAATTTGAGATCGATAGAGATTAAGAAGAATGATTAACCCTTAACCAACAAACCCTTTTTACCGCTTTAGACTTGTTATTCCTTGGCTTTAGTGGAGGAGATGCGTATACTTGCCAAGCTTATGATAGAATATTCGTCACGACTGGACAGTTAAACGATTAGATTTACTTTTATCAAAATATTTTATTTTATTTCTAATTCGTTAAGTGTTTGGTTGTGCAATTATGACAAAACGAATACATGCTTAAATATAAAAATAAATCCTAATATCTTTAGGATACATTTTCATAAGATTTATTCTAAGGTTTACTTGGGGAAAAGTAAAGTTCAAGTGGGGGGATATTTGATGAACTCAAATAAGTACATTTTATTACCATAATTTATCCTATTTATTTGACTTGTTTTATTATATTATCTGTGAGAATTATTACGTTAATGTTTACTTTTGTAATTCTCAGGTAAAAACAAGTACTATGTGAAACTTGGTGATTTTGGACTAATTATGGAGCAAAACAAGCAAGATATTAAGAGTCTACTGAAATGTACAAGATCAAGATCATTCTGCTCCAGATACGCCGCATCACACTTCTTACATACGGCGCATCACTATCAAGATTTCATAAGTTACGATCCAAGACGGCAAAGGACATGCGCCGCATAGAGAAATGAAGTTACGCCGCATCTTAAGGCGGTATACGAATATTCCTGAATGTATTAATCTTTGACCGCACGCGAAGCTAAGTCAATGCGCCACAACTACTAATTCAATGCGCCGCATCTAACCCTCAGACAGAAACTATAAATACCCCAAAGTCAGACGAATTTTGTGTGCAATATACCGAGTACGAGACTTAGCAAAAGACAGAAGAAACCCTAGGACGAAGTCAGACGCATTAGCAGCACAAGACACACCTTGAACGAAGATACAAGAGCTGTAAGAAGGTCCTGCATGTGTTCAATTCATTAAGTAGTTTTGTTTTATTGTATTAGTACACTTTAATTCATCAGGATTGATGGGCCGATTCCATGTGACTACGGAAAACCATGGGCACCCCTTAAAATTGCTTTCCCATTAATTAAAGTTTATATGTTGATGTCTTTGGTGACTTTTATTAGTGCATTGATAACCTCTGTGTCTAGCTGAGCATTGCTTGGGTCGCCATGCCCCTTCCTCGCCTATTTGTTTTAGCATCTCTTTAATAAATAGGATAGACATAAGTAATCATTAAGGGTTTACTCGCCGATAAGATTAGAGCCAACGAGAAAGGTTTAATTCTCGATGCGTCGCATCGAACTATACACTTCATATAAAACTAGCAATAAAACAAGTGACAAGCTACTTAATTATCAGGACAGGTCTTCTTATTGTCTCGAGTATCTATCTGTGTACGTGTGTGCTAATCGTTGATTCGTGCTCATTAGTTTAGTTTATTATTTAATTATAACCAAACCGTGCCAGTCTCTCAGGCTTAACCCCCTTTGCGTAACTAGATAATACGTTCCACTCTTAGTGATCGACACTCTACTTACCATTATATTCATACTGACCGGGTACACTGCTCGTTAAAGTGTGTGTTTTATTGATAAGTCGGCTAAATATAAATTTAAAACTTGAATACTGCTAAAACCACAACGACATCACGCGCGCACCAAGTCTTTGGAGCCGCTGCCGTGGATATAAAAGAATTAGAGCAATACACACGCACATCATATATCAAGAAAAGATCAAGTTCTATGAAAGGAAGTAGTGCCACAACAAAGGAACAAGCTCGCAACGAGAAAAGAAAAGAAAAGAAAAATAAAAAATGTGTGTGCATGAAGGCCTCATCCGATCGGATGGTGCCCACATCCGATTCGGATGGGAGAAGATTAATTTACCGAGAGATCCAACCGATCGGTTGGACCTCAATCCTGATCAGTTGGAAGAGACTGCTGTTACAAAGTTGCATTTATTGACGAATTTAAGCCCCATAATCATGGTGGCTTATCATTTCCTGCTTATTTACCACTAGAGGACGTTTTTGCTTGAGGAGAAAGGGTTCCTTCACTTATTTAAAGGACCCAAGGCTAGATTACAAAGGGTGACACCCAAAACTTAGTGAAGGCTTACACTAAGTCCTTGCTAAACTTATTATCATTGCCCGAAAGCTTGTAATTGCTGTGAAAACGTCCAGGGAACCTTGAGTTCGAGTCTCAAGAGTTGTGTTCGAGTGTGGAGTTGTTTACGTATAATCATAGGCGATTGGAGGAGCGTGGATTCCTATAGTTCCACAATTCTAGTTTTTGTAATTCCACAATTAGGTATTTCTTGTTGAGTTATTATGAACTACTTTTACTTTAAGATGAATGAAAGAATGGTTTGTTACTTGCGTTTGATTATAATTGTTATGGAGTGATTTTTGGTTATACTTGTGTGTATGATGTGACAATTTTTGGGGTATTCTTATTTCAAAGTGATGCATGAGAACATGTCTTGTTTTTTGAGTTTGTTGAAATACAATCTAATCTTGCTTAATTAGTTGGTAAAAACAGTTCTAAAGATTAACAAAGGCCGAAAGGATTTTCTTTATGTTTTTATTCCAAAAAGTCAGTGCACGAATTAGTATGGACTATGGTGTGTGACAAGCACCAAATTAACTCATTAAAATGGATTTGGAAACGATTTTATCACGAGAAAAGGCCGAAAGGATTCGTAGGAATTCTTAAGATAAGAAATGCTTTTCAAACAACAAAGAGTTTAATAGAATTGTCGTAATAGTTAAACTAGGCCGAAAGGAATTAACTAGGAGATTGAATTCTTAGAGATGATTTCTCATGATAAAAACCATTGATTGTGAATCACTTATATTAAGTTGTGCATCACTACAAGTTACACCCAACTTGGTAGATTACTCTATACAATTAGTCAATGAATTACACACAAGTATATTTGTTTTTGGATTGATTGGATTTTACTTGCTTTAGAATTCACACCAAATTGGATTGACAACCCTTGTTGTTAAAACATATTTTACTAAACCCAAACAACAATTCCCTTGGGACGATCTCGACTTACCCACCTTTACTACCACGGACGAGTATACTTGCTCGTATGTGTTGATTAAAGAATTGGATAAATCGTGTTTATAAATTTTTAAAACTTGTACACAACACGACACATCAAGTTTTTGGCGCCGCTGCCGGGGAATTGGTTAATTTACTTGGTAGTTTGGTTTGGTTGTATATAAGTTTTGAAGTAAAGAAAAAGTTAAAAAAAAAAAAAAAGATTTTGGTTCGGAGCCAACCGAACTGGATGGATGCCCATCCGATTGGTTGGTGGCCTCGGTAAAAAGTTTTTAGATTTTATTATTTTTGTTATTTTCAGGTTTCTATGGTAGTTTAATGTTAGTTTAATTAGATAATTAATAGTGGTAATTACCCTAGTTTAATGCTTTTAATTTTTTATTAAGCTTAGTTAATATAGTTAATTTCATGTTTAATGATTAGTAGCTTAAGAGTTTTATTAATTGTTCTAGTTAATTATTTTAATGATTATTAAAGTTTGTTGTTCCCCTATTTTAGATCAAATCACGCCTATCTAATGTTTTAGAGAGAGAATGATGAAACTAGAGAGAGAAAGAAATAAGGAGAAAATAATAGAGGATTTCTCTTACACTTCATCAACCACTACCTCTCAAATGAGAGGTTTACACTATTTATAGTCTCCCATATAATGAGAAGGGGGAAGTGTGCCGTCTTTACATATTTCACTAATTCATCATTAACGTAAATACTATAACTAATCTAGACGGCACACTTCTACTATCATGTAGACTATATTTTTCCAATTCTAACGAGCTATTACGTGACCATATTAGAAGACTCATTGACTCGATAATGATCGTCACTTTAAGCATTCCCAACAATCTCCTCCTAAGGGACGATCATTGAGATCTCTCTTTGATTACATTTATGATCATCACTTTCGCGTTTCCAACAATCTCCCCCTAATGGGTGATCATTGAGATCTCATTCTATGACATGTCATTTATCTTCTTTGATGCTTGTTGTCTTGAACTTTGAGTCTTCGTGTAATAGCTTTGCTAGATTCTTTGTTCCAATCATGCTTTGTGATTTTACAACCTTAAATAATCAATACTTGAAATTAATACAAAACGTGTTCCCAACAATCTCCCCCTAAGTATTGGTCATCAAGGTTGCTCGATGTCGTCTTTGCTTCTTGGCTTCTGACGTCTCTTGTATCTTTGTTCCTTAGTTCTTGATGTGATATGATATGGTATGATTGTGATCTGCCGTCCTCCAATGGTCTTTAATTCTGGTGTTTTTACGTCTTTTCCATCATGCTCATATATCTTTCGACTTTTATTCTTCAACTCGTTCTTACTTCTTCAATCTTTGACTTATGAAAGGTTGTAGTGCTTGAACTTTTGACTATTCTTTAACATCTTTGAACTTTTGTTATTTCTCAGTCTTTGTGAGAACATATCTTTAGGATATGAGCATGATGGAAGGATGGTGGAACTCCAGGTATTCATGATTCGCTGCAGGTAAACAGTTAGCAATAAATCATCCGGTACTTACAGATTTGGACATCGAGATCATCAATAGCATAGTGTGAAGACTTTCTCTAATCCAAACCCAAGCCGTTCTGAATCGGATACCCCCGAAAGGGCTTACACGGACACACCGAAGTGCACCCACGATTCAGTGAGTCGCTGAAGATCACCCCACGACTATAGACCACTTTTGGAGCAAACACTAAGCGTAACCCACAAGGGATTACCAAAGTGACCTGCTGTCAGGGCTGTTTGATGTTGACCCTAGCAGGATTTCCATTCAATCACTGAGAAATACAATTTGTGAAATCTCTCATGAATGTTCTCGGCAAATTGCTAAGATCTGCGAAGGACTCTTCTTAATTTTACAACTGCTGCCCATGATGTAGAACAACAGTGTAATACTAAGTGTTCCTAAGAGATCTTTGATGAATCTCATGGCTCTAGACTCAATTAGTGCACATTTGTTTGGTTGTCGGAGGCGTGGAGCAGAGTGCTTCCTTTTCAATATCAACACATCTCGTAATGAGAGGTCGATAGATGATGAAGGGTTCTCCGTGTGAAATGAAACAAGTGTCTTTTGAGAGACACCTGGGTGGCTAGAAGGTTAGTGCAGTGCGTCACTGGGTCCATGACGTCTTTTATCTTCAATACCAGTGATGCCCATCAACCAGTAGATTATGAATTGAACCCGGTGTCTGCCCAAAGGTTGAACAATTGGAGGGCTATTTCTTTTCACCATTTTCTTTACTTTTCTTTTTAATTCTTCAACCCCTTCTTTCTCCTTACATTTCATATCTCTTTTTTTCTTCAATCATACCTAGGACTTTCTAGTTCTAAACTATTGGTATTGTCCTTGGGTAGATCCCTTTGGCTCTGGCGGATCATAGGACGGTTATTCCTAACCTTAGTCACCTTATAACTCCATGACTATCCTATTGGTGCCATAAACCAAACCTTTTGAAAATCTCTTAAAGTGTTTATGATTATGAAAACATATTTTGTTAACACTTTGAGAGTTTTGTGATTTTCGGAAAGACTCCCCCTTAACATGTGCTCATATATAGATAAAGTAAATTTGCACATGTCGGGTAGAGATGGCACGTTTTCAATTGATTGATTTTCAATGAACATGATCGTCGCGAGACACGCTTACATCACCAGATGAACTGGATTGAAATTATTACCCGTCCAGATCACATTCAAGGAAAATCGCTCGAAATTGGTACTTTCTACTTAGACACATCCTTTGCGAGACACGCTTACATCACAAGATAAAGTGGCTTGAAATTATTACTCGTCCAGGATACGTCTTTTCAACTACTGACTTTTGCTATCGTCAATTCGAGGGTCAATTATGAGCCTAGCTCGCATGAGATTTCGTCTTGCAAGTTACCATATTTTGATCATATCGTTATTCTCCCCCTCAAAAATAGCATACTTATGATGTTTTTGACAAACGTTTTGATAAAAATATGCCATTTGAGTTTTGTGGGAAGAATATTCAAGAACTTTTGTTTTTAGATCAAAGATTATTTTTCAAATACTCCCCCTTAACGAGAGAATACTTGTCCTTATGAGCAGAATTTTGAAAATCTTAGAAAAAATTATGGTTTAATTCTACTCATAAGAAAGAAGCTTTCGCTCCTTTGATTAGGATTGAGTTATTGATGCGTACCTCAGGGTCCTTTTTTTACAGGTACGGGTTGTGCACTGTTATGTGTACACAAGCCATCAAGCATGATTTTGATGGAACATTTTTGTTTTGGAAATACTCCCCCTCAAAACTCGCATTTGTTTTGAGTATTTTAAACGTTTTGAAGTTTGAGGGAAGGAGTCTTCTTGAAGCAAAATTCTGAAAGATTTAGAAATTTCAGTTTGAAAAATTCTTGAATAAATTTTGCTTCAAGGTAACTAAAACGTTATACTCTGAAATACTCCCCCTCAAAACGAGCATACGTTTTGACATTTTTTGAACTTTGAAGCGAATTGGGGAGTAAAGATTTGAAAAATCTTGAGCAAAATTTTGAAAATTTTTGAAAAACCTTTTGAAAATTTTTGAATAAATTTTTCTCAAGATTAAAAATATTTTAGGATAAGTGCATGCTTGTTTTTAAAGAATGGTTTAGCACGACACTTTCCTTTCTTTGAAACCCGAGTTGTACACTGTAATGTGTGTACAAGTCCTCATGTTGAAGTCCGAGTCCTTAGCTGAAGTACTCAGAAGTCATCTAAAGTTTAGATTAGACAACAACCTTGGGAACCCATTTAAGCACGGCGCTAACGGGTTTACTAAATTTTGAAATCCATTTGTAAGTTGTGTCAATCTGATTTAAAGATGTTGAATTCCAACGAGGACTGAAAACCGGTGTTTCATTTTGAAATAATACTCGTGGAATCAATGGAGATTTAAAACTCTTTTTCCGTTGAAAATTGTTTGAGAAACCTGGTGTTTCTTTTTGAGTTTTAAAATCTGAAGAAGAAGATTTCCATCTAGAGTTGAACCTCATGGGTTCTCTTTGAAGATTTGTTTTTGTGATAAATGGAAATCTTCCGGTATTTGGAATGTTCAAAGCAGAGTCATTCTTATGTTGCAGCGAAAGCAATTCTGATATTGAATATTTGAAAGGTTTTGAATGACTTTGCTTTGGTCTCCACACTTGCTTTACCGGTGTAAGGCGAGAGTGTGGAGTTTGAAAACCTTGATTCTTTTCTTTTGAAGTATTTGTCCTTGAAATCTTTTGAGGAGTAAGTGTTTCAGAAAAACTTGGTTTCTTCGAAAACTTCCTTCCTTTTTGCAAAGAATAGGTCGTAAACTGGGAAACCTTTTTTGAAAATGGTTTTGAAGATTCACCCGTGTAAACCTTCTTTGAAACACACACTTCTGGTGTTGAATACTTTGAAATATGAGCTTTTCCCTGTGATCGGTTAAGAGAATCAAACTTCACTTTTAAAGCATTGTATGAAGTTCTCAAATCACTGTATTCTTTTTGAAGAGAAAGATGATCTTGAGATGCCAATTTTGATTCTAAAGAGGCAATTTGTTTGAAAATTTGATCTTTTTCGGCTTTTGAATCATCCGTTTTACGAGCCAATTTCCGTTCGAACTCAACATTTTCTTTTTCAAGTCTTTCAAAATAATTTTCGAATTTTGTCGTTTTGTTGAAAAAGTCAGTTTTGGCATCCTCAAAATCGTTTGTTTGTTGAGCTAAAAGCGTTTCAAGCTCAACCACTTTTGTTTGAAGCACATGATTTTTATTTTCAAAAAGATACATTTTCTCCCCCGTTTCCTTTTCAAAATCTGTATTATTAGAATTGAACAGGGTATTTGGAAAGGAAACTTTTGTGATTTGAGACTCAATCTTTTTCGTTTTCATTGATTCAATCTTTTGCAAAACATTTTCAAACTTTTTATCAGCGAAGTCAGACAATTGAGACTTCAAATCTTCAGTCTCTTTTTGTTTCTTGTTTGAGTTTTGTGTCTGAACTCGTGAACGTTTGATTGAATCAAACAGGTTTTTGTAAATCTGTTTCAAATGCTCATTTTCATTTTGTAATGATGCCACAGTATGCTCCAACTCAATATTTTTGGTTTCAAGTTTTTCAAAATCAAACTTGATTTTGGCATTATCATGGTTTTCCTCAAAAACATTTTCTTTTCCTTTAAGCACCGATGTCAAAGATTTTTCAGACTCGAGAGTTTGTTTTGACGGTTCAATTGTTTTGTTTTCAATTAATGAAACATGTGAAGGACATTTTTCGTGAAATTGTTTAACATTATGGTTAACCTCTCCTTCACTAGTGAATTGAGGTTGCTCAGAATGCTGTATTTCAGAAGATGAAGAACTCATATCATTGACATAAAAAATGTTATAATTTGGTACCTCAGCCAAAGGCTCTGTGTCATAAATGGGTTTGATGTATGCACTTTCAGCATCAGTATCATTCCCTGATATGCGTTTTTCTTCTTGTTGTTCTGATTCTGTCCCACTGCTTTTCGTAACAACCAAACTAGCACCCATTGCTTTAACCTCATTAACCTGTTCCTCTTGAGTCTGCACCTTCATTTCATTCATCATTCTGTCATACTCTCTTCTGTGAAGTACTCTTTCAGCAATTGACTTCTCAATAGAATCCATTTGTTGAATCAATATGTTTTTGAAAGTTTGAACTTCGATTCGAGTGTATTCTAAAAAATACTTGCATGCCATTACACTGTCGTAATCCGAAGAGAACCGCGAATGGATGAACTGCTGAAACTGTTCCTTGAGCACTCTAAAGATGACCGTGGATCCATTCTCATGAAATTCTTCGTTTTCAAGTTGCTTCTCCAGTTGATCCACGTTGAGGAACATGGTGCTTGTGAACATCTCAACGTCTTCTTCAAAGAGTGATGGAAATGCCCGTTTAAATCCATTCTCGGTACGAGTTTCTGCTAAGTCTTTGTTTGAGAGGACCTTAAGGTGTGAATGAAGTAATCTAAAACATGCCATGCATTTCTCTTTCGTTTCTCTCTCTTTTTCTTGCATTAATAGCTCTTGCGTATCTCTCTCTTTTGAACTTGATTCCATTTAAATTTCGGCGTGAAATGAAAAATGGATCTTGTAGATGATAAATAAGTAAGATTGTGTTTTTCAAATGAATCTTTGGCAATCGTTCACGCTTTCACAATAACTAGCACATTAGTTATATCCACACGAACCCAAAAAATTCAATCCCAAAATAATACTCAATCTCGGATAACGAAGCTTGATCAAAATCGTGGTCCAAAATTCTCTCAAAAAATTTATCCCAAAAAAAAAAAAAAAAAAAAAAAAAAAAAAAAAAAAAAAAAAAACACCCTTAACAAAAAAATTCATTCCTTGTGTTTAACAGACTTCGTTTAGCAGACTGAGGCCCAAGAGAATAATTGAAATGCCAGTCCAAGCCCAACACTAAAATCAAACAAACCTGTATAATCCTAAACCTAATAACCCTAATTGTTGGACTATAAAACACCACTTATATTTTCCCTAAACTCTTGCAAGCCTTTACCCTAATCCAAAAAAAAACTTGCGCCTCTCTTTTTCTTAACTCTCACCGCAGCCTCAAACACAAATCGAACACCAACACACCTTCTTGATGTTAATTGTTCCTTTTTGAGGCCGTGACCCACTAAGATCAATTATGTCCGCAGCTTCAAAATCCTTTAAAGGTCACGGGTAGGTGATGTTTGTTTTCGATTTTGTTTTGAGTTTCTTTAATCGATTGAAGGGAAGAAAGGAACAGTTTTCTTCTTGTTCTTCTTTTAATTATCGGACATTTAAAGAAGTGTAGCTTCAATACATTGATCTATGATGACAAATCTCTTGTTGTGTTGTGCAACGACGAAACTTTGATTATACAAGAGATATGCTGAGATCCTCTTCTCCTTTTTTTTTTTTTTTTTTTTTTTTTTTTTTTTTTTTTTTTATTATTTTTTTTTTTTTAATCGAATGAAAGTAAGGAAGAAAACCGTTTGGTTTTAGTTCTTACTTTATGAGATTCGAATATTAAATAGAGATTTATCTTATAAAATTCGATCTATGATGTGTAAATCACTTTGGTTTCGTTTTGTTGACGAATCTTGGATGCAAAAGGAGATGATTGTGATCTTGTGCTTTGTGTTACAGTTTGTTGGGTTATATTTGTTTGACGTGAGGTAGTAGAAGGGATTTCATTTGATGTTGGTAGATGTAGTTGTTATTAACTGTTGTTGTTGGCTTTTCTTGTCTTTTTTTTTTTTCTTTTTGATGTTGACCTGTTGTTGTGATAAAGATAGATGTGGTGTTTAAAGTTTTTTTATTTTTTTTATTTTATTTTTATTTTTTTTTCACACTACTTTACTTATTTGTTGTAGGATAAGAGATGGGTTGTTGTTGACAGTTGATTTTTTTTTTATGTTGACTGTTTTCTATTTCGATAAGAATCCAACGTGTGCGTTTGTGATAAAGTCAAACTAAAGTCAAACTTTCAGTATTTGTGATAAACCTTAGTGCTCAGATTTACGATAACTTCCAAAGTCCAGATTTGCGATAGAAATTATACAATTCCTATAAATCCTTGATTTTATAGAAATTCTTACACAAGAATTTCGATAGAAGAGGGTTTATCGAAATTACTTATACAAGCAATTTCGATAAAACTTTCCGATGAGTTTTTCGATGAGTTTTCCGACGAGTTTTCCGACCAACGCTTTGACTAGTTTTCTTCGATGAGTTTTCGGATGAGTTTTCCGATTAGTTTTCCGACCAACTCTTTTATCAGTTTTCTTCGATGAGTTTTTCGACCAACTCTTTTACCAGTTTTCGCTGCTGAGTTTTCCGATGACTTTTCCGACCAATTTTTTCCGACGAGTGTTTACCATTTTTTTATCAATCAGTTCAAAATAAGCTTAGAATGAAGCACTTAATACAGCTTTTGTTGGACAAAGAGAGTTTATAGATCTGGATAGTTACGCACTAAAAAACAAAATAACTTATACAGCTTTTGTTCAACAAAATAATAATAATAGATCTTGACTGAAACAGTAACAGGACTGTTCTCGATTTATTGGACCAAAAAACTTTAGATCTGATAATCTGAAGTGCTAAAAAAAATAGTGATAAGCTTTTGATAAGACTCAATAAGCACCAAATAAGCACCAAATAAGCAGAAAATAAGCTATGACGAGAACAGTAATGATATGAATAGTAACGAAGTGAACAATAACAGTAAAATAAAAAACACAAAAACAACTTCTAAATCATCTTCTAGCTCTTGATACCAATTGTTGTTCCCCTATTTTAGATCAAATCACACCTATCTAATGTGTTTAGAGAGAGAAAGATGAAACTAGAGAGAGAAAGAAATAAAGAGAAAATAAGAGAGAATTTCTCTTACACTTCATCAACCACTACCTCTCAAATGAGAGGTTTACACTATTTATAGTCTCCCATATAATGAGAAGTGGGAAGTGTGCCGTCCTTACATATTTCACTAATTCATCATTAACGTAAATACTATAACTAATCTAGACGGCACACTTCTACTATCATGTAGACTATATTTTTCCAATTCTAACGAGCTATTACAAAACCATATTAAAAGACTCATTGACTCGATAATGATCATCACTTTAAGCAATCCCAACAATCTCCCCCTAAGGGACGATCATTGAGATCTCTCTTTGATTACATTTATGATCATCACTTTCACGTTTCCAACAATCTCCCCCTAATGGGTGATCATTTAGATCTCATTCTATGACATGTCATTTATCTTCTTTGATGCTTGTTGTCTTGAACTTTGAGTCTTCGTGTAATAGCTTTGCTAGATTCTTTGTTCCAATCATGCTTTGTGATTTTACAACCTTAAATGATCAATACTTGAAATTAATACAAAACGTGTTCCCAACAAAGTTGATAATTAATTATTAGTTAAATGGTTAGTAAGTTATTAATTATGTGTTATTTTTCATTTTTTATGAATTAGTTTAATGGTAGTTATTAGTTTTTTTTTATTAAAGTTTTAATTCAGTTTTTTTTATATAAGAAAAAAAAAAAAAAAGTTTAAACGATCGGATGTTACCCGCATCCGATTCGGTTGAGTAAATCTGATTTTTAACGATTCAACAATCCGATCGAATGGAGTTCAATACCGATCAGATGGATGCCTCGGTAAAAGTTTTTGAAATTTTTAATTTTTAGTTGTTTCGATGTTTTAAGAGTTTGAAGTTGTTTGTTTGCTTGCTTTGGTTTAATATTTTAATATGTTTCGATTATAACTAACCCTCATGCTAATAGTTCGGATTTTTTGTTTTTGTGGTTATGTTATAGTTAGTGTTTAAGTAGAATGGAGAGTTTAAGCAATGTGTCGGAATACTTGAGAAATTTGGAAGAGATGTTCAAAGATTCGGGTGATTCATTGGAGAGTTTGGAAAATATTTTGGAAGAAGCTAAGGTTGATTTTGAAAGGAAAGAAGAAGTTGGAGAAAACCATGTTTGTTTACCTAAGGAGAAAAGAGTTGTTGTGTTCACACGAGCACTACCTAAACAGTTTGATGCACCGTTCATGAGGTATTCTACACCTTGTGGTGTGGAAGGTATAAAAGCTTGGGATGCTCAGCTTAATATAGAATATGGTGACAACTACATTACGGAAGATATGCTTGGTAATCTTGGTTTTGTTAGACTTGACTATGAGGATTATGGAAGAAAGATGGTGAGAGATGTGAATGTCAATATTCATGGTCACTGATGCGTGCGATGTGTCGTTGCGGTTTAGCAGTATTAATGCCTACTCAAGTTTTAAATTTATATTTAGCCGACTTATCAATAACACACACACACTTAACAAGCAGTGTACCCGGTCAGTATGAATATAATGGTAAGTAGAGTGTCGATCACTAAGAGTGGAACGTATTATCTAGTTATTCCAATCAGTATTTTAATATTCTAAGCTAGCTATACAACCTAATCTAACGCAAGGGGGTTCAGCCTGAGAGACTGGCACGTTTTGGTTGCAATTAAATAATAAACTAAACTAATGAGCACGAATCAGCGATAGGCATGCACGTACACAGATAAATACTAGAGACAATAAGAAGACCTGTCTTGATGATTAAGTAGATTGTCACTTGTTTTATTGATAGTTTTATATGAAGTGTATGTAATTAACCCTTTCTCGTTGGCCCTAATCTTATCGGCGAGAAATCCCTTAATGATTACTTATGTCTGAAAGTTATTCCTAAGTGATCAATTTAGTAACAACCGTGGGAGCCACATTCTCTTCCGTAGTCAAATGCGCAGGCCACTAATAAACACAGAGGTTATCAATGCACTAATAAGTAGTAACCAAAGACATCAACATATAAACTTTAATTGATGGGAAAGCAGTTTTAAGGGAGTGCAATCTTTCTTGTCACATTACACAAGCCACCAATCCTGATGAATTAAAGTTTACTAACACAATAAAACAAAACTACTTAATGAATTAAATACATGCAGGACCTTCTTACAGCTCTTGTATCTTCGTTCGGGTGTGTCTTGTGCTGCCTAATCGTCTGAATTCGGCCTTAGGTTTCTGTGGTCTTCGTACCTCGTATATATTATGTGCTACGAAATTCGTCTGGTCTTGGGGTATTTATAGTTTCTGTCTGAGGGTAAGATGCGGCGCATCTAATAAGTAGATGCGGCGCATTGACTTAACTTCGCGTGGGGTCCAAGATTAATATATTCAGGAATATTCGTACACCGCCAGAAGATGCGGCGTATCTTCATTCTTGGATGCGGCGCATGTCCTTTGCCGTCTTGGATAATATCTTGTGAAATCTTGATAGCGATGCGCCGTATGTAATAAGCGAGATGCGGCGCATCTGGAGCAGAATGTCTTGATCTTGTACATTTCAGTAGACTCTTAACTTCTTGCTTGTTTTGCTCCATAATTAGTCCAAAATCGCCAAGTTTCACCAAATGCTTGTTTTTAACTGAGAATTACAAAAGTAAACGATTAAGTATCAATTCTCATACATAATATAATAAAACAAGTCAAATTAATAGGATAAATGATAGTAATAAAATGTACTTATTTGAGTTCATCAAATATCCCCCCACTTGAACTTTACTTGTCCCCAAGTAAACCTTAGAATTAATCTTATGAAAATGTATCCTAAAAGATATTAGGATTTATTTTTATATTTAAGCATGTATTCATTTTTGTCATAATCACACAACCAAACACTTAACGAATTAGAAGTAAAATAAAATAGTTTGATAAAAGCAAATCTAATCGTTTAACTGTCCAGTCGTGACGAATATTCTATCATAAGCTTGGCAAGTATACACATCTCCCCCACTAAAGCCAAGGAATAACAAGTCTAAAGCGGTAAAAAGGGTTTTGAGGTTTAAGGGTTAATCATTCTCCTTAATCTCTATCGATCTCAAATTCCAGAAAAGGCAACAAAATCACAAATACATGATCGAATCCACGAACACGATACTTGCAATTGCTCAAATCCTTAACTCGAACAGGCTAAAGATAGGATCAAGTAATCTTCACCAATAATATTATATCAAAAAGGGCGACAAAATCATAAATACATAGCCGAATCTACGACTACGATACTTAAGATTGCTCAAATCCCTAATCTCAATAAATCAAAGGTTTGGATAAGGAATAATATAGGGTATGGATAATATTTGGGATATAAATTGGTGTAAAAATGAAAAATAAACCAAACAAATAAATTAAAATCCTAAGTGTGGTTAATCACTATCCCAACCATCCCATGAATAAGACTCATATCATAGAATAACTCACGCTTTAACACTTGAAACACACGCTTTAGGTAGACACGAATTATACTCAACAAGATCTTAATCAAAGAATAACCTTAAGTTGGTGTTCCCATAACTGCCAACTCCCATTCAATCCATAAATATAATATACAACAACTAGTGGTGATATCGACCACTTAATACAAAACTTTACATAAGTTGGTCAAAACTAACATCCAACTCTTCTTTTTCTTTTCCTTTTCTATTTTTTCGATTTTTTTTTTTTTTTTTTTTTTTTTTTTTTTAACCATAAACAAAGATGTGTAAAATTTCACCACATCACTATAATGATAATTCTGGATAATTTTTCCATACATTTCATGACTTCAGAAATAACGGTAATAGTGAAAGTAGTAAACACACGAAAAATAAACTCAAAGATATACAATATTTACTTTCACTCCAATTGCATTGTGCAATTTCCCGACCTAACCATAGATAATGAATTACGCACGCGAACACAGGTAATGTAAGGAAACACACTTTGCCTTAAGCAATTAACCAACCACGGATTTTAATCTACAGGGTAGGCTAAGGTGTAAGGGTGTAACGAAACATTTTAAAAAAGGTGTAAGAAACGAAAGGAATGGCTCTGAGTGTTTTTCTAGGGGTATCTTACTCTAAAAATGAGAGTAACAAAGGGTTTTTACGGGGGTTAACTAACCAGTGTAGTTAGCTAACAACACAAAACATATAATAGGCTTTTTGGGTGTAATCCTAGAAATTTACCAATTTAGACAAGTCATTCCAATTATAAAAATAATACTTATTATGGTGGTCTCGAATAGTATACAAGCCAAGTTCTAAAGTTTACAAGTCACCTGCACACTCATAGATTTGTGAATTTTGAAAAATCACAATTTTTGAAAATAACGTCATGTGTGCAGCTATGTAACTTAGATCTTAAACAAAAACATGCTAAAAATTTTAAATTTTGATATATTAAGCACATTTTAAGCATATTTTGAAAAGTTTAGGACAAGTAAGTGTTAAGTGTTCTAATTCTCCAATCCCCCCACTTAAGTTAAACAACGTCCTCGTTGTTTGTATAAAAGGTTAAAAACTGGAAAATAAAAGAATTAGAACAGAAAAACTCCCCTGAGATTTGCTCGGTATGATCCTCCATTTGTATAAGAGCAAAAATCATCTTCTTGTGGATTAGAACGTTTAAGCTTCATAATCAATGTATCCATAGGAAATGCAGGAATCTAAAATACCACCAAGACTTTAAACACACCTAAGTTAAGAAAGGTTCAAACTTGCATAATACATTAGTAGTTAGGAAAAATAAAACATAAAAATAAAAATGAAAATCATCAGGTCAGTCGATGCGCCGTATCTTATTGAAGAAGATACGCCGTATCGAGCCTGGAATAATTACGAATCAGAATAGAAGATGCGTCGCATCCTTAACCAGGGATGCGCCGCATTGAAATAAACTGATAAAAAGTTTTAAAGTCAAAAATAAAAAATGCAGAAAAATAAAGTAAGATATGACCAGTGCAGTAGATGCGTCGCATCTCAGGATTGAGATGCGCCGTATCTGCTGCGGGCCTGAAATAAAAATAAAATAAAACGAAATAAAGGATAGGATGCGTCGCATCTGTTTACCAGATGCGGCGCATGTGTTCACCAGCCAGACTGCTAACAGTCTGTTGTAATATGGCTCATTCCATGGTTCATCTCTCACGTCCTCTCGTACTCTCATGCTGAACTTAATGCCAGTCTTTGTCAAGCATATTAAGAAATATAAACTGAAACATCAAATGCATAATTGATAATATCGATTAATACAATCCAAAAAGAATAATAATAATGTGCATGGAACAATGTCAATAAACACGTAGAATCAAGAGATCAAGGGTCAGTGTGGTCGTGTGGGTGGGTCCCCGAAGTGCTGGCATCATCAGTCCTAGCCCGGACTCTGCGAGTGTATGCAACTGTCACTCCTGCAACATGAGTACCATCCGGACGAGTGTGGGTAATACCCTGCTGCTCCAAAAGTCGGCTCACACTCGTAACCAGCCAGTCTGAGTCCCTCCTTAAACCATCTACAACGCCTCTCAAGACTCTCAGCTCTCCCTCGACTGCCTCAACTCTCTGACTCACCGTGCGTACAGGTACTGGTGGGGGTACTGGTGCCTGTGGCTCCTCCTGATGGGCTGGAGCAGCAGCCGGAGCTCCCTGGGGACCTCCCTGCTCTGCCTCTGGCCCTGCAGCTCTAGCGGGCCCCAATGCTACCCAAACGTAATCTCCCATAGCCAACTGACAGATCCCAAGTCTAACCAAATAATCCCTGTCAATAACCGGGAGATGGGTCACCACAACCTCCAGCCCTGCTGGAATCTCCTCTCCAATCACTCCAAAATGGCGGGCCAGCCTAGAAACAAAATGGCCGCCAGTCATATGACTCCTCCTATCTCTCCCTGCAGCTGACCGGTGGAGGTAATGTGCCAAAAAGTGGGGGATGTTCACCGACAACCCCTCATCCATGCTCCTCAAGAGGAAGAGGTCCAGAGTGGTTACCTTCTCAGGTGACTGACCTCTCCCAGCTATGGTAAGTGCTATCAGACGGTGGCACAGCCTCCTCATGGGCTCCCTGATCAAAGTGTAAGAGGGGGTAGAAGTAACGATGTCACCCACCGAAGAAATCCTGTCCCAGTAATCACCGAATAATGCCCTGTCAGGGACCACCCTCAAACTATCATCCCAATATCTGGCAAACCCATCAGACTCAAGCTCCTCAACCGTGTGCAAACCCATAGCCAAAATGAACTGTCTCATAGACATCTGCCTCGGCACCCCACCCAGTCTAAACACAAGGGTGTCAGCAATATCCAATCCAGTATCCGTCTCTCTGTAGTAGACCGTATTGAAAAACTCCATCATGAGCTCCTTTACCAAGGGCTCGTCAATCCTGAACAATCTCTCCCAAGCAAAAGATCTGAATACCACCTCCTCATCATCACCAGTAACTACCATCTCCATCCTACGTCGTAAACTCTCAGCAGCATGTCCTCCCCCAATCAATCCCACATCAGCAAAATCCAAAACCTGGACCCTAAATATTCTCTTAAAGTAAATCGATTCTAGTCTCCGCAAGTAATCATCCAAAGTGCCAGGAGTCAGTCCCATATTCTCGAAACGTAGCCACTGATGTCTTTGTGCAGCCTCTGGTAATGCCATCTGAAATAAATTTTCAAAGTTAGTAAACAGTTTGCAAATTAGGTAGATACGGCGCATCTGTTTTAATCAGTGCGGCGTATCTGCACAAAATATAAGAGATGCGGAGCAAGAAATGAGATATGGCGTATGGAGATGCGCCGTATCTAGATTAAGTAATACGGCGTATCTAGAATTTTATTAATTTGGAAATAGGTCGTTACGCCGCATCAATTAACCTAGATGCGCCGCATCTAAAAGCATATCAGTATAAAATAAAGGGGGTCAGGCATGCATTCCAAGAATCCGTATCCGTGACGTAAACTTCAACTTAATATCACAGTATCATTTACCCATTATAACAGTTCTAAAAGCTCATTACACCACTACTAATCCATTTTCCCACTAAAATTCAAAATCGAATTTAAAACCCAAATTTTCGTTCAAATCAAACTAGGCCAGAAATTCAATGATTTATGCAAGTTAAATACGGGGGAGATAATCTAATACAAGTCCTAATCATATCTCTATATCATTTAAGCCCTAATCGAATTAATCACATAAACCCTAATTTTTAAACAAGATTAAATCGAAATAGAATAATTACCTTAATTGTATGATTAGGTGCAGGATAATAGATCGGATTAGAGGGTGGATTTTAGAAAAATGCTCGGAATTAGAGTATAATTTTACTGCGTGTATGTTCTTAACTGTGTGAGGATTTTGTGGTAAAAATTTTAGATCCGGCGCATTCCCGTCGTATTTATAGGGCAAAACGATGCGCCGTATTGAAAAAATTGGAATGCGCCGTATCTATTTAATCTCGTTGACTAGTCAATGAGTCCTAGTTGGTCAGAGATACGGCGCTTGGGATATTTAGATCCGCCGTATCGCTATGTTAGTGAACGAAATTTAAATGAGGAACGTACCTTGGCCTCCGCAACACAATTCTTTATACATCAAATTGGGGTTAAAGGGTTTACCTGGAATTATATTTCAAGAATTTAAGACGTTTAATGTTACCAGTATTGAGTTTTCCTCCACTCTCGTTGTCTTATGTTCGATCACTCCAGCTAGCGTCTCTCGGTTTGGTTCAGAATGTAATCTTTCATGGTGATGCATGAGTCATCATTTATCCTGAAAATAAACAACTTGTGCACGAGAGTAGCGGACCGATCAAAGTAAATATCAAAAATCAACTATATTTATCAAATTATATTCGTCGTATTTTCGTTACGTTTCAAAATATAAGATTTTTGATTCAGAAGATACGCCGTATCGACAGAGATCGATGCGTCGTATCTGTTTAATAATTCGAAAACTGTTTTTAATTAAAATAATAGATACGCCGTATCTGCTAAAGCAGATGCGTCGTATGGCGTTAACGTTTAGAAATTTTTTTTTATCAAACGCGGTATCTTGGGGAAAAGATGCGTCGTATCGAATTAATTAAACGCGTTGTATTTTATAAAAATTAAACGCAATACGCCGTATCTGAGAAATCAGATGCGCCGTATCGTTTGAATAAGCTCAGTACAACGATAGCAGAACACAGAAAATACGAAAAATAAAAACAAATAAAAACAAACCAAAATAAACACAAATAAAAGAAAACAAATAACACACAAAACAAAAAATATGCAAATAATACAATGAATGCAAATTAACCTAATATACAACACAGTTAGCGGTTAGATTAAAAATTAAAAACCTAATTAAAATACTAATCAAATTAACAGATAATAACAATTCACTCCCCGGCAGCGGCGCCAAAAACTTGATGCGTGCGATGTGTCGTTGCGGTTTAGCAGTATTAATGCCTACTCAAGTTTTAAATTTATATTTAGCCGACTTATCAATAACACACACACTTAACGAGCAGTGTACCCGGTCAGTATGAATATAATGGTAAGTAGAGTGTCGATCACTAAGAGTGGAACGTATTATCTAGTTATTCCAATCAGTATTTTAATATTCTAAGTTAGCTATACAACCTAATCTAACGCAAGGGGGTTCAGCCTGAGAGACTGGCACGTTTTGGTTGCAATTAAATAATAAACTAAACTAATGAGCACGAATCAGCGATAGGCATGCACGTACACAGATAAATACTCGAGACAATAAGAAGACCTGTCCTGATGATAAAGTAGATTGTCACTTGTTTTATTGATAGTTTTATATGAAGTGTATGTAATTAACCCTTTCTCGTTGGCCCTAATCTTATCGGCGAGAAATCCCTTAATGATTACTTATGTCTAAAAGTTATTCCTAAGTGATCAATTTAGTAACAACCGTGGGAGCCACATTCTCTTCCGTAGTCAAATGCGCAGGCCACTAATAAACACAGAGGTTATCAATGCACTAATAAGTAGTAACCAAAGACATCAACATATAAACTTTAATTGATGGGAAAGCAGTTTTAAGGGAGTGCAATCTTTCTCATCACATTACACAAGCCACCAATCCTGATGAATTAAAGTTTACTAACACAATAAAACAAAACTACTTAATGAATTAAATACATGCAGGACCTTCTTACAGCTCTTGTATCTCCGTTTGGGTGTGTCTTGTGCTGCCTAATCGTCTGAATTCGGCCTTAGGTTTTTGTGGTCTTCGTACCTTGTATATATTATGTGCTACGAAATTCGTCTGGTCTTGGGGTATTTATAGTTTCTGTCTGAGGGTAAGATGCGGCGCATCTAATAAGTAGATGCGGTGCATTGACTTAACTTCGTGTGGGGTCCAAGATTAATATATTCAGGAATATTCGTACACCGCCAGAAGATGCGGCGTATCTTCATTCTTGGATGTGGCGCATGTCCTTTGCCGTCTTGGATAATATCTTGTGAAATCTTGATAGCGATGCGCCGTATGTAATAAGCGAGATGCGGCGCATCTGGAGCAGAATGTCTTGATCTTGTACATTTCAGTAGACTCTTAACTTCTTGCTTGTTTTGCTCCATAATTAGTCCAAAATCGCCAAGTTTCACCAAATGCTTGTTTTTAACTGAGAATTACAAAAGTAAATGATTAAGTATCAATTCTCATACATAATATAATAAAACAAGTCAAATTAATAGGATAAATGATAGTAATAAAATGTACTTATTTGAGTTCATCGGTCATGTGTTCAAAGTTGATTTTGTTGTTTTGGAATATGGGAATGCTGATGAACCAGAAGTTGTGTTTGGTAGAGATTTTATGGTTAAGACTAAATGTATGATTGATTTTGCATTGGGAGAGATGAGGATTGATGTTGACGATATGGTAGAAGAAAAGGTAGGAAAGGGAGAGATTGTTAAAATAGGAAAAGCGAATAGAAAGAAAACACCACTTAACAAACTTACCCAACCCTCCACCCCTAAGAATGAAAGTTCTTCATCTAATTCACCACCCAAATCACCACAAATAGTTAAACCATTAACTCAAGAGCAAAAGGAAGCAATTTTGGAAAATTTGGAAATGAAGTTTAAGGAGCTTATGGAGGAAAAGCCGGTTATTGATGTGTTGAACAATTACATGACTTATCGTAAGAAGTTGGATGCAGTTATGATGGCAAGGGCTAGGTTAGAAGATAAGAATTTTGATGAGATTGCAAGAGAAAGAATAGTTGAGAATGGGTTGCCCAAATAGGAGAGCGATCCGGGAAATTTTGTGTTACCGATTAAAGTGAATGGAACAGATGCGATGTATGCATTGGCTGACACGGGAGCAAGTGTGAATGTAATGCCGTATCCATTGTATAAGAGATTAGGACTTGGTAATCCTCAACCAAATCACTATAATCTTACTATGGCTGATAATTTACGAGCAAAGGCGATGGGAGAAGTAAAGAATGTTAGAGTCCAAGTAGGATATCAAGCTTTCTTGGCCGATTTTCTTGTGCTTAACATTCCGGTGGATAAGGAGTTACCATTGTTGTTATGAAGAACGTTTTTGAGAACTTGTGGAGCTATTATAGATATGGGTAGAGGTACTATGACTATTAGTGATGGAATCTTGAAGCATACATATTATCCTAAACCTAGAGGAAAGATTGTTAAGGAAGTTGATGAAGAAGAAGAAGAAGACCACTTGGGTTGTTTTGAAGTAGGTAGAGATGAAGAAGTGAGGCCTAAATATGGGCCGGTTGTCCCAAGTTACTTTGACATTGAAGATGAGATGGAAAGAGCTCTAGCGATGGAGGCTTTCTATAACCCCTTTAAGAATGTTTTTGTGTTTAACAAATTGATAGATTTTCTTGGATCTTTACCCGTCCAACTAAAGAATTTGGAATGGGGACCCGAAGGATCTAGTGTTTACAAGAAGGAAGAAGGAGACGGAGAATGGCATGTGAAGTTTGATATAGTTTGTCCAGATGGAAGGAACTTTACAAGGAAGTTTAAAACGCAAATGACTAACTGGAAGTTTTTCGTGAAGTTTCAAAATGAAGATATTTTGAGGCAAGAGTATTTCAAAGGATGAAAGACAAGAGTTTGAAGAATAAAAGCACAAAGCTTGTGCTAGTGTTTGTTTGTTTTCTTTTTAATTTTTATGCATTTCTAGTAGTTTAATGTTTGCATTTAAGGTTGAGTTTAAGTTAAGACCTTTTGGTTGTCTTGGTTTTATTAAGTTTTCAGTTTATGATGTTATGTTTTGAGTTTAAGAGTTAAGTTTTGTTTTAGAAGTTGTAGAGATAGACTTGAAAAACAAGTTGAGAGATTAAGTGTGGTGGAGTATTTTTTATGCTTAAAAGAAGTATTTTTGAAGAGTAAAAACACTTTTACTTGTTCTTACAAGTGTGATAAAGTGTTTACAAAATAAAAAGTGAAGTTTTTCAAAAATTCAATCCGAATCGGTTGGATCAAATACTGATCGGATGGAGTGAAATATATATACTCAAAATTTCAAAAATCACAAAAACACACACACACACACACACAATCCACCAAACTTGGGTTTCAAAAATTCGACCATTAGAAGATTATTAAGTGTTGCAGGAGTGTTGAAGGATCATCTATGGCACCTAAACAAGTAAGTAACATCATCAATTTGTATTAATTAGGTTTTAATTCGGATTTCTTGAATTAGGTCAAAATTTGGGTATTTTTGATATAGTTCGAATTAAGATGTAATTTTTCTGGAATAGATGGGTAAATGATTGAGGAATTCATTGCAAAAAGAATTAGATAGATTGATTAAGTTTTGAGGAAGAATTGATTGATTGAAATTTCGGATTAAAATAGGTCAAAACTTTGAATCGATTTAGATTGCAATTGATGATTCCCAGGTGTTATTTAGTTGTTGATTAGTGATGCTAGGATGATGCATTGTTGATTAGAACATAAATTGAGGAGTTTTGATTTGGTAGTGTTCATGTATTCTAGGAAGATTGAGAAATCATGCGAATATGTTATGAATATGTTTTGGAGATGAATGGGATGTGTAGAAACCACGATAATTGATCAAATGCATGATAGGAAATAGTAGAATTTGATGGAATTGATTGAAAGTCGGAGAAAGAAAAAGTTTTTGAGACAGTAGGTCCCAACCGATTCGGTTGCGGGGCAATACCGATCGGTTGGGCTGGGACATTTACTCCATCCGATTCGGTTGGAGGAATACCGATCGGATGGAGGGCTCGGTAAAAGAAAATTGAAAATTTTTAAAACGAGTTTTGTGACTTCTAAATCTTGTAATATTGGTTCTTATGCTCTTATACTATCATATGTTTGTGTTTTCTATAGAGTTATGTTGCAGGTGGCTCGAGTTCATCACGTGGTAGAGTGAATCCAATTGTAACAAAGTATGTGCAAAGGAATGCTAAGAGCAAGATCGAATATACTCTCAATCTGGAGCGTAATGAAAACTTGAAGTTTAGAAACCTTAGGAAAGAGGAAAAACACGCTTTTCGGGAGTGTATTTCAAACCTACAAGGGAGAGAAATTGCTAAGCCAAGGTTAGTTGATTGGAATTTGTTTGCAGAATATGATTGTGAGATGGAGTTGAGAAAAATGACGAGAATGTCGTATGTATATGAGGGAGATGGTGATAGTTTTGAAGATTCGTCGTGGAAAAGAGCGTTTAGTATTTATGTTGTGTTTAAACGAAGCAGCTGCTACTTTAAAGATGTTGCTGCTAAGTATTTTATTCTGCTGCTCATGGTGTTAATAGAAATATACTAAGTATGATTATGCTGCTAGGCATAAACATCCTGCTGCAAGTATATTTATTCTGCTGCTGGTGATAACTGATGAATAGTGAAATAAGCTAAGTCTCATTCTACTGCTAGCCTACGAAGATTCTGTTGCTAGAGTAATGATGCTGCTGCTTATTAGATATGTATAGTTTGTTTATGGTAAGGATACGTATAGATATTATTCTTGTATAGAAAGTTTTGTAACCGACTAGAACTCCTTAGAGTATAAAAGGAGGATCTAGGGTTAGGGTTAGAATACGATTGTTAGTATACGTATTGTCTTGTATTCACTTCAAGTAAGACTGACTTTGAAACAATGACTTTGGATGATTTGTACAACAATTTAAAAGTGTATGAATCTGAAGTCAAGGGAGCTTCTAGTTCATCTTCTGGTGCAAACAACTTAGCCTTTGTGTCTTCAAACAACAAAGGATCTAGTAGTTCTCAAGAAGATCATTCTGCTGCTGGTCACATGGTTTCTACTGCTAGTACAAATAGTGATAACATCAGTGATGGTGCTATTTGTGCCTTTTTTGCTGATCTTACCAGAGGTCCCACAAGTACTTCTGTTACTGATCAAGATTTGGATCAAATTGATGAAGATGACCTTGAGGAGATTGATCTGAAATGGCAGTTTGCAATGCTAACTATGAGAGCTAGGAGGTTTTTGAGAAAGACTGGTAGAGAACTCAGGTACAAAGGTCAAACCAATGTGGGGTTTGATAAATCAAAGATGGAGTGCTACAATTGCCAGAGAAAGGGTCACTTTGCCAGGGAGTGTAGAGCACCAAAGAAGAACAAGGAAAACAAAAGGCAGATTCCTATTGAAGAAGCAAAGCCCACTACTGCTATGGTGTCTTGTGATGGATTGGGAGAGTTTGACTGGAGTGATCATGCAGAGGATGGACCAAATGCTGCTTTCATGGCTGAAGAAGAAAAGAAGGGACAAAATTTTGCTCTAATGGCCTATGCTTCTTCATCCTCTGGTTCAGACTCTGAGGTATCCAATGAGTCATCTTGTTCTTTTAAATCATGCCTAGATACTGTTGAAGAATTAAAATCTAGGAATGAAAGTTTAAGAATGGAAGTAGAAAAGTTAAAACTTGATAATTTAGGTTATGAATATGGCCTAAAATCAGTAGAAGCAAAACTTGACTTTCTTAAACAAAATGAAGTAGAGTATGTTGATAAGATTAATGGTTTAGAAGTAGAAATTATTAAGAAAGATGCTGAGATTAGTGTTCTTAATAAAAGAGTTGAAGAAGCTGAAAGAGTTAGGGATGAAGCTTTAGCTGGTAAGGAAAAACATGTCATACTAGTTGAAAAACAACAGCTTGCAACTGATCTTATCAATAAATCTATTGGAAGTCAAATACTTAGAAGAGGGAGTGGTTTAGGATATGCTGAAATACCACCCCCAGTCAAAAGTGCTTTTGCACCTCCCAAAAAGGAATTGTCATTCTTAACTGAGGTAGAAGCCAAACCTGTAGGTGAGTCAAGTAATGAAAAAGCTGATAGAACAAATGCACCTAAGGTAGAAAAGAAGTCTGATACAGTGATCATTGAAGATTGGGTGTCAGATAGTGAGGATGATGAGACTGATTCAACACCCAAAACTGATAAGAGAGAAATTTTTAGGACTGTTGAACCAAAAGTCACACAGGTTAACACAGCTGAATCTAAATTTAAAAATGTTGAATTTTTAAAACCTGTGCTAGGAAGTAGAATCTCTAGGAAAGTGGCTGAGTATGATGATAAACCTAGAGATTATCCTAGGAAGACTTGTGACTTGCCCAGAGGAAACCAGAGAAACTTGCACCAGGTGATCTCACACAAGTTAGGTAGTGACTTTGAACTGGTTAAGAAGGCATGTCACAGTTGTGGTAGTTTTGATCACTTGCAAGAAGATTGTTATTATTCAATACCTAAGAGAACTAGTGCTCCAAAACCTTTATGGAACCATAATACTAGGGTGAACCATAGGAACTTTGCTAGAAAGAATCACCCACACCCCAAAAGAAACATGGTTCCTAGGGAGATTTTGTTAAGAGATGGTGTTTCTAGGACTATTTCTCCTGTTGCACCACCAAGGCCCATTCCAAAGAAAACAGAGTTTTCTACTGCTAAAGCTAGCAGCAGGACTTCTCATTCTGCTGCTAAGCCAAAAGTGGTTACTGATACTGTTGTGGGCACTCATTTCTATGCTGTTAAGGCCTCAACTTGCTGGGTTTGGAAACCCAAAACCAGACACAGTAGTGTATCAATGGACTTCAAGAAATATGATTACTTTGATGCACAAGGCAGATCCAAGTCAGTAATGGCTTGGGTCCCAAAGCGAAACTAAATCTCTTACTTTTTGTGCAGGGCAATCTACAATTGGAGCTAGAGGATGAATGCATTTTTGATAGTGGATGCTCTGGACATATGACTGGAGACAAAAGCAACTTGGAAGATTTTAAGGCTTTTGATGGTGGTTATGTTGCTTTTGGCAATGATCCAAAAGGTGGCAAGATTGTTGGTAAAGGTACTATTAGAACAGGAAAATTGGATTTTGAAAAGGTGTATTTTGTAGAGGGACTTAAGTTCAATCTTTTTAGTGTCTCACCAGATGTGATCTATGAAAGGCTACACTATTACTACTTGAAGAACATGTTTGAGCCTGATGCAAGAGATATTGAATGGATAGATTTGTTAAGCTCAACCAAGGTTCATAAATGGTATCTATATCAATCATGTGGAGTACATGAGTTGGTTGGTAGAGGTGTAGGTGTATACATGCTGGTTGAAAAAGACTACCCATTTACCAGAAATACTGCTATTCTTACTCAGATGTTACAACATGGTAAGTTGAGGTTACAGAGAGCATTTCTTTCAGATCATCAAGCATATGAGTTAGTAGAGAAGTATAAAAAGATTTTGCAATCTAAGTCTTCAAAGCAGTAGAAAGTGTTTGGAAGCATCCTCTTTGTGTATGTCTGTGCTTAGAAGAAACTTGTATATTTTGGGAGAAAATATCAAGTTTAGGGGAGGATTGTTGGGTTTAAAAGAAGCTGCTGCTACTTTGAAGATGTTGCTGCTAAGTATTTTATTCTGCTGCTCATGGTGTTAATAGAAATATACTAAGTATGATTCTGCTGCTAGGCATAAACATCCTGTTGCTAGTATATTTATTCTGCTGCTGGTGATAACTGATGAATAGTGAAATAAGCTAAGTCTCATTCTACTGCTAGCCTACGAAGATTCTGCTGCTAGAGTAATGATGCTGCTGCTTATTAGATATGTATAGTTTGTTTATGGTAAACATACGTATAGATATTATTCTTGTATAGAAAGTTTTGTAACCGACTAGAACTCCTTAGAGTATAAAAGAAGGATCTAGGGTTAGGGTTAGAATACGATTGTTAGTATACGTATTGTCTTGTATTCACTTCAAGGTTCGTTGTAACCCTGTTACTTTTGAGTAACCGTATATTAATATATTGAGATGAAGGTTGAGAGAATTACTATGTGTTATTTTTAATTCTTCTTAAGATTAATTACTAAATTCCGCGTAGTAATTAATAGTTTATTCAAGAACAGTCTCTATACCTACTTTCTTAGATTCACATCTAGGATAATTAACAAGATCGATTAAGCTCAACAATTTATGAGAATGTTAATCGAGAATGGTGTTTGGAGTTTTTCTCCACGTTTTATTTTGAAAGAAGGATTATTGATGTCGTAAATGATAAATGTATTTGGTTTAGGCTTTGTGGAAGGGAGCATGTTTGTACTTTGTCGGAATTTGCTATTGCTCTTGGCCTATACGACCAAGATGAAATTGAGCATCGTTTGTTTTCACCTCATTTTGCGAGGTTGGTAAGGAAGCATAATGAGTATGAAGGAATTACGGATTATTGGAATAGAGTGGGAGATTCAGGTTGTGGTAGAAGAAACTCGTCCAAGTTAATGAATCCTATTATGATGATTTTACAAAAAATGATCGCTTGGGGGGTTTTGCATAGAGCAGGTAGCAGGGATAAGTGCAATCAACCGGATTTGTGGCTAATGAAATTGTTGGAGGAAGATAAGAACGGGAACGCGGCTTGGATAATAGCCGAGTATCTTTCAAGAAGAGCACCAGGGATAAAGGATAATAGTGTGATTTGTGGAGATCACTATGTGACTATGTTGGCAAGAAATTTGGATTATTTCGTGAATGAGGAATTGGAGAAATGTTCGGAGATGACGGTGAGTGAGACGTGGGATGCTAAAAGTTTCGGTAGAGCGTTGGATAGGAAAACAAGGATGTTGGGAGCTTGGACAGAACCAACGATGGTCGCACCTCAAGGAGTACCACAACAACCTTATCAACAACCACCGTATCAACCACCGCCACCGATTGGGAATGTTCATGCCCCGGGTAGTTTTGACTCAGGATGGGGGGATTGGAATCGTGAATTGAATGAGATAGAGTGTAGGGAAGCGTGGAGAGATTCTATGATGATGAGGCAAAATTAAAACTATGATTATTCCATGCCGATGCTTCAACATGTGGCTCGTGATGCCAAATATGAGGTACCTCCCTACAACCCACCAAATGTTCCACCCTACCTATTTCAGTATGACCCATATCCTGGCCAATATCCTTATCCGTATCCCGGGTACGCACCATTCCCCGATCCAGTGCCAGTTTATGGTAGAGTTCCAAATGTTGGAGGTTCGAGATACGATGTAGGAGGTTCTTCATCGGGTGTTGGAAGAAAGAGGCAAAAAGTTTTCACAGTTTTTGAAGGAGAAGAAAATTATGAGGAAGAAGAAGAAGAGGAGAATGATGATGAGAGTGAAGATGATCGGATTCATGGTAATGAACACATGGATGCCGATGATTGATGATCATCGAAGATTTGGTTGTGTTTGTGTTTTTAAAAACAATGATGGGTCGAATAATTTCTGTTTCTACTACTTTAACTTAATTTTCTTAGGATTTTATTACTTATGGTTTGTTTTGAACTACTTTTGTTTGTTTTCGTATTTTGTTTTGTTTGTTTCGGGTATAGTTTTTGCAGTTTTTGCAGGGGAAGAATTAACGGAAGCTTAGTGTTGATCAATATTTGGAGTTAGAAGAACTCATGTGCTTACTTATGGTCAAATATGCCTAAGCGAATTTTCTCGGGTAGTACCTTTTTAACTAAATTTTTCCCATTTCCTTTACTTTTAAGTTCATTTTATTACATTGAGGACAATGCAAAACTTAAGTGTGGGGGAGGGAAGAAAATAGGAAAAATTGGTTTAATTTTTAAATTTTTAAGTTTTTAGTAGGATTTTGGAATTGAGTAACTAGAATTAGTTCGCCCTTGATATTCTAGTTGTTCTCTCATATAATATATATATAGTTTTAAGAACTAGAATGATTCAATGGTTAAAAATGAGGCTATTTGAAAAAGTTTTGGAATTTAATCAAGTAATGAGAGCTATTGATAACTATTGCTAGCACATATTATAACCCACCTTAAATTGTGAGGATTTAAGCCTTTTTGTATAAAGCATTTCTTATGCTCTATATTTCGTTATGAGTGTGCTGGTGATTATGTTGATTCTAGAACTTGTACGTGTTATGCATTACGGTTAAAATTACTTTCGAGTAATAAAATATATTCAAATGATAAGAGGCAAATTAGGATTTACACCAAATGGCCAACCGTTTACAAAAATATTTTTTGCTAACCACATCGGTTAGTTAACCTATGTATTTGGAAACCATTTGTTAGCATGAATATTTTACGCTAGATACCCTTAGTTACACCTTCTGAGCCTGTCTTTTCTTTTGATTAAATCCAGAAAAATACAAAAAGATTTTACACCTTACACCTTAGCCTTACCCGAATCAAGTTCAATTAAAGTTCAAAACTAGTTATTCTTTTTGATGATTGCATGTTGACCACACTTTGTATGTGTATGTGTTGTTTCAATGAAAAAGGAGGTCGCTACTCTTATTTATATTTTTTGTAGCGTGTGCTCATCCAAAGTGTGGGGGTGACGAAAAAAAAAGAAAAAAATAGAGAGAAATGAATAGCCAATGAGCTTTAAATGTATGAATGGATGAAAATAAAATAGTCAATGAGCTATGAAGGAAGAAAGGAGTTAGTATGAGATGCGGAATAATAATAATCGAAGAAGTTGGGTTGAGTAATCATTTGAGGTATAAAGAGTTGGGAACGGAATTTGGACTTGATTCTTATTTATTTTTATTTTGTAGAAACCAATCACAAATAATTCCCATGTCTTATCCTTACCTTTACCAATTACTTTATTCGTTGTTAGCTTTCGAGCATCCGGATTTAGTGATGGCTTTGTTTAGATATGTAGTGCATGGATGTTCTAGTGACTATCCGGGTTTTTGAATAGTTGAAAAACATTGCTAGCGAGCTAGTGCGTGTTTTGGTGACCATCCGTTATGCAAATAACGTTGTTAGCGAACCAAGGAACAATCTAGTGACTATCCGTTGCTTAGCTAATCAAGAATTCGTTGTTAGCGAGCTATTATGTTCTTGTATGAAGTATTTACACAATAGCTAGGTAACCGTAACCCTTAACCTTAAACCTGAATAAAAGACCTCTTTGATGTTTTATTTTGTTGTTTTGATACTCGTACAAGCTTATGGTAAGAAACATGAATCATGTCTGAGCAATTGAGTGATGTACCATTAAATTTACCCTTGAGTGTTGAGTGAATTAAAAATTTCTTGGTGAGGTGTTTAGTTATGTTATCAAGCTCAAATTAACTTGTTTATGTTTCAAGAGTTTTTCACAGTTAAAGTAAAAATAACAATTGTTCCATTGGGATGGTTGTTGGATTTTTAGAATCATAATGAAGATGCCATTGATATCAGATTTTTCTAAAAGCTAGACTTGCTCGAGGGCGAGCAAAACTCAAGTGTGGGGGAATATGATAACGCTCAAATTGAACATGTTTTTAGTCACGTTATCGTTAGTTTTGTGCATCATATTTGGTTATATTTGTGTGTATTTGTTACTAAATCGTGAAAAAGTGTATATGCAAGTAAATATAGCCAAGTACAGGAAAAGATGATAAAAAGATGTAGAATTGAAGTGATTATGCACATTGGAAGATTCACGAGAGAGAAACCACACGAGAATTCAAGGATTTGATAATGTCAAGATTTCTATGTTCATATATCAAGAAAAGATCAAGTTCTATGAAAGGAAGTACTGCCACAACAAAGGAACAAGCACGCAACGAGAAAAGAAAAGAAAAATAAAAAATGTGTGTGCATGAAGGCCTCATCCGATCGGATGGTGCCCGCATCTGATTCGGATGGGAGAAGATTAATTTACCGAGAGATCTAACTGATCGGTTGGACCTCGATACCGATCGGTTGGAAGAGACTGCTGTTACAAAGTTGCATTTATTGACGAATTTAAGCCCCATAATCATGGTGGCTTATCATTTCCTGCTTATTTACCAATAGAGGACGTTTTTGCTTGAGGAGAAAGGGTTCCTTCACTTATTTAAAGGACCCAAGGCTAGATTACAAAGGGTGACACCCAAAACTTAGTGAAGGCTTACACCAAGTCCTTGCTAAACTTATTATCATTGCCCGAAAGCTTGTAATTGCTGTGAAAACGTCCAGGGAACCTTGAGTTCGAGTCTCAAGAGTTGTGTTCGAGTGTGGAGTTGTTTACGTGTAATCATAGGCGATTGGAGGAGCGTGGATTGCTATAGTTCCACAATTCTAGTTTTTGTAATTCCACAATTAGGTATTTCTTGTTGAGTTATTATGAACTACTTTTACTTTAAGATGAATGAAAGAATGGTTTGTTACTTGTGTTTGATTATAATTGTTATGGAGTGATTTTTGGTTATACTTGTGTGTATGATGTGACAATTTTTGGAGTATTCTTATTTCATAGTGATGTATGAGAACATGTCTTGTTTTATGAGTTTGTTGAAATACAATCTAATCTTGCTTAATTAGTTGGTAAAGACAGTTTTAAAGATTAACAAAGGCCGAATGGATTTTCTTTATGTTTTTATTCCAAAAAGTTAGTGCACGAATTAGTATGGACTATGGTGTGTGACAAGCGCCATATTAACTCATTAAAATGGATTTGGAAACGATTTCATCACGAGAAAAGGCCGAAAGGATTCGTAGGAATTCTTAAGATAAGAAATGCTTTTTAAACAACCAAGAGTTTAATAGAATTGTCGTAATAGTTAAACTAGGCCAAAAGGAATTATCTAGGAGATTGAATTCTTAGAGATGATTTCTCATGATAAAAACAATTGATTGTGAATCACTTATATTAAGTTGTGCATCACTACAAGTTACACCCAACTTGGTAGATTACTGTATACAATTAGTCAAGGAATTACACACAAGTATATTTGTTTTTGGATTGATTGGATTTTACTTGCTATAGAATTCACACCAAATTGGATTGACAACCCTTTTTGTTAAAACTTATTTTACTAAACCCAAACAACAATTCCCTTGGGACGATCTCGACTTACCCACCTTTACTACCACGGACGAGTATACTTGCTCGTATGTGTTGATTAGAGAATTGGATAAATCATGTTTATAAATTTTGAAAAATTGTACACAACGCGACACATCAATCTCTTATCCTCTATATCCGTTTAATTCTTCTTTATGTCTTCATCTTACCTATATGGTTGTGAATGGTGTGGGGGTACTCTAAATGGTGGGAATTGCTCCGGTTGTAGCATTATGGATTCGGGAAACGGGTTTGTCTATGACCAAAATCCCTATTTCAACAATGAAACACCCGACTTTTTCAACCAACCCCCACAACATCAGATGGAGACATACTTGCGTGAATTTTGTGGAGGTTGTCCACATCCGGAATTTGATTGTCGAACAGGGGAGAAGCTTGTCTATGAGTAGAACCCTTATAACAATCAGACATCATCCGGATTTGACACATCTTCATATTATACACTAAATTCACCACAACAGTATTACTGTTGTGAGCATTGTGGATGTCCTCATTATGGATCTGATTGTCAAACTGAGAACATGCTCTATGAGCATATTCCTTATGACAATCATGACTCATCCGGTTTTGAACAACCTTCACAATACACAACCCCTCAGCACCTTCTTCATAGTGAATTAACTAGAGCTGAATTGATTACTAAAATGATTATTGCTCAAGATCAACTCAACATGAACTTTCAAACTGAAATAAACCGTCTTAAGGAGTTGATTCTTAGAAAACAAGATCCTCCCATTGACTTATTATACTCAGAGATCAATCCACTTATTGAAGACCCTTCAGATACCTTTTTAATGGGGGACAAGGAAGTCGAAATCAATCCTTTAAGGAAATTGATGACCTTGTTCCAAGGGTATCCGAGGAACCTTTCGATCTTCCTGATTCTACTTCCCAAACATTTGATATGACTATCACAAATCCTTTGTTTGATTTTGATTCTGAATTTACTCTAATTTCAGACAATCAAATTTTTGATATTCATAACAAGGAAAGTGATGAGTCAGATACGGAGACAATAATGGACGAGGTGCAAACTTCTAGCATACAAAGTACAGCACATGTCCCACCTTCGTATATCCTTCCAGAGCCCAAGCTCAAAGACATACTTCATAAGAGTGATTATCTTCTCGAGGAGTTCACCGATGAACTCACTCGCATCGATCCAATCCCACCGGGGGATGAAGATAAAAACTTTGATTTTGAATCAGATCTGAGAAAATTGGAATTTTTGCTAAGTCATGATCCGTCAACTAATTGTGCCTCTAGTCTGGGGGAGTTCGCCGATGAACTATCTCACATCATATCTCCGCCGGAGTATGATTACTCTAAGGACTTGGAGGGAGACGTGATCAATAGTGAGCAGTTGCTTATTAAAGACACTATCCCGAATCTCTCTCCTGAGGTGCTTTTAGATCATGACCTTAAGAGTTTAAACGACAAACTTGATATTGATGGAGATTTTCTCCCAATTACTATCAGAATCTTTCTTCCTTTTCTCACATATGATGTGATTTCTCCTCTTCTTCATTCCTACAGGAGTGAAGATACCATTATTGACCTCGGCATCTCATTCATAACTTCTATTTAGAGCCATGGGTATCTCGTAGGTGTAGAACTTTCATATGTTTCAATGTTTATCCAAACCTCTTGAATGAAAGTCCGATGGAGATTATCTTTTCCACATGCTCCCCCAAGAACAATTAAATTCGGGGAGAGTCAAGCTATACGACTCGTTAATAAACAAAGTGCTTCGTAGGAGGCACCCCATGCTTATCCTTCAATCTTCTTTCTATTTTCAAATAAAGTTACGTGAAGAGGTTCTCCTCTTCCATTTTTCGTGTTTCGTGGTTGTTTGTGATGTGTCCAGGATTTGCCCGAATTCTGAAGACTCTCATGCTCGTGGTTTTGTTTTTTCTCCACTCGAGTTTCATCATTTGTTGCTCATCCGATATCCTAAATCTTATCGTCTAACATTTATCTTTTGGCATAATTAATAAATGGCCTTAGATTTATGTAGGAGAACCCTTACCTTTAAGCCATTAGGGACAATGTCTAGTTTTTGTCTGGGGGGTCATCTTTCGATTTGATTTTTTCCTTGCATTTTTGCCCGTTTACTCTCGCAACCCCGTTTTTCCTCCAAAAAATGAAAAAAGTGAAAAAATGAGAAAATTTAAAAATTTTTGCAAAAATATTATAAGTGTTTTGACACTTTATTGGTTTTCCGTTGGTGAGAGTAGGAATAAAAATTTTGACTTGACCGGGCGTGTTGAGCCCTAGCTTGTCCTCTTAACCTTTATAATCATTAAGCTTTTGCTAGTCTTTTATACAAGGAGCTATAAAACGTGAACTCTTTTTAAGAGTTTGCAAGTTCCCATAATTGACTTTATATATGCATGGCTTGATTATTTGGCTAAGCATTCGCGGATCTTATTATTTAAGATTTTAAATTTGCGAAGAACGAGAAATGATAGAGTTATTTATAAGTTAGATGCTAAGCGTGGAGTAGTTGGATCTCTTTAGAGCCCATCGAGGTTACTTGTGGCTTTTTGCTCCCATAAGCTTGTATCACCTAAGAAACAGTAATCTAGGAATAATTAAAGGTGCGCGGTTTTGGCGATAATTAGTTTTTACTCCTTCTTTAGAAAATCCTTGCTTATAAGAGTTGGGTACACATCAAGGTACTGCCAGTGTTACGGTGTAATAGGCAACTGATTCCTGATAGTACGTGCTATTGTTTCTATTGCTATAAAAGCCGTAGGACTCGGGGTTTGGCACCAAATATATAATAAATAATAATAATAATCCAAAGCTGATAAAAGTTTTATGTTTCCTGACGGTTCGCTCCCGTTGACTCAGACTTCAAAAAGGCGGAGGAAAAATATCCAAGGTCAAAATAAGACTCCCGATTCTTGACGGTTCGCTCCCGTTGTCTAGGTTGTTTAAAAGGCCGAGGATTAATAATATGTGATTAATAATGTTAAAATGCCAAATTTCAACTCCGGGGATATCCTAATAAAAGCTTCTGTCTTTGGACTCGTAGATGAGTTGTTTCGGTCGTATTTAAAAGGGATATCCCCAAAATCATGTTAAATTAGGACCTTGATGTAGACCTCATTTTTATGGGCAACGGTTTTCGAGGGAAGGATTTTAAACTACTTAGCGTCTAAACTTGGTGCCTTCATCGGACTAAAAACTTATTGAAACAAGAATATGAAGAAATTCATTTCTCAACAAAAATAAAATAAATAGAGGAAAAATAGGATTTTGGGAATAAGAAGTAATACTCAATTAGCTTCCATGGGTAGTGTTAGCATCTAACTTGTAAATAACAATGATCTCGTTTTTAAGCTTGGTTTGGGGACTTGTGAAAAATCAGGAACGACGAATTTTATCTGTATGGTCACTTCTTTATGAGTTGTTTCCTACTCCGTGATCCTAAAAGTTATTGTGAAATAATGAAAGTCAACATACCGTTACATAAAAAAGAGAAAAGTACAAAAATAGTATAAGCATGAATAAATTGGAAAAACGGGGCATTTTTAGAACTTTTGATTTCTTAATCTCTTTTGAATATTTTGCAACTTTTCAAAGTTAGCAAAAAGAGGTTTGAAATTTTTGGTTTCAAAAGCGTGAGTTGATGACATTACGTGAGGATTCGGCAATACGTTAGTATGGGGGATTTTGGTATGTGTGAAAATACACACCTTTTTCTTGACCAAAAACAGACCTAAAAGACCAAAAACTAACCAAATATGCCAAAGATATGTGTGTTTTTGTGTTTTGTGCATGTGCAGGTAAAGGATATTGAAAAACGACAAAATCAAAGAATTAACGGATAAAAACGAGCACGAGATTTGGAAAGAGATCAAAAGCCGAGGCCGGGGAAGCAATTTTCAAAAGTGGATCATACTTGAGCTCAAAATGAAAAAAATCAACCTTGGAAAATCATTATGCTCAAGTTGTCATATTTAGCCCTCAAAAGTATTTTTTGCATGAATGACAGAAATGGTCCTCGGATTTTATCAAATTACAAAATCGGTCCTTATGATTTATAACCTAAATCCTATACTAAACCAATAATAAACCCAAAGTCCAATCCACATCCTGTCCAATACCCTTAAAAACCCACCAAGCCCACTTATCCAACACAAGCCATAACCGGTTTTATCTATCCAACCCGACCCATTAACTCAAGGTAAAATATTCATTAATTACCAGTCAAACCCCTAGATAAAAAAGGGCGCGTTTTATTGTTCATCACCCCCAACCCCAAAATTACCCTGCTTCACTAACTTACCCACCTCACTTAAATGATTCTAGAAGGCTGACATCACCAAGGGAATGACACGTGGACAAATCCCAGCTGTTCCATTGGCTACAACATCACCTCAAGAAATCCAAGGGCCGAAAATGATGAATTGGTGACCAAGCAAAGATCAAGGGCCAAGAATCAGTGATCATGAAGCTTCTACAGAAACCCTAGATCTCTCTCCTCAGCTATAAATAGCAGCCTCTCTACACACACAAAGGGTCCTTGCTTTTTAGACCATTTCTTAGCCTAATTTATTCTTTTCAGCTTATTGTAAGCTTTATTTTCTATCATTTACTTTCAAAACAGCATTGTAATCTTTACCTTTTAATGAAATTTAAGCTTCCTTTAAATTCCTTATCTTTACTTTACTTGTCTATTTACATTTAAGCATTTTTACTTTCTTGTCTCATTTACTTTAAAAGCTTTCTACTTTACAGTTCCATAAGCTCATTTAAGCTTCCTCATAGCTTCTTGTGAGTTTATTTTAGTTTACTACTATTTTTAAATTCAAAAATTTAAAAAAATCAAAAAAATAAAAAAAAAGTCAACACAAAAAGTCAAATAAGCTTGTTGGACGATAAGCTAGCAAGAGAAGAGCTTATTGCTGTTACTAGCTCGTCTGTTGACAAGCTAGAGCTTGTAGAGTAGCTACTCGAGAATTTTTAGCCTTTGTTTTACTAAGGCACTTGTAAGTTTCCATTTTTGCTTTAATTTTGCTTATTTTACTTTGAACTGCTTATTTAGTTAGTATTTGCTTTCTATTGCTTTATATTAGTTTACTTGTCATTTACTTATAATTTAGCTTAAAACTTTAAAAAAATCCAAAATTTTTACTCAAGTAGTATAGCTTATCCATAGTGCTTAATTATTAGTGTTTCCTGCTTTTCTAGACTTAATATAGCTTAATTTCAAATTGCTTTTTAGTTTCTTAGCTTAAATGTTGCTTTCACTTCTTTAAAATCTCAACAGCCTATAGATAAAGGGGTGTTTGGCATTAGGTGTATTTTTAGCTAAAACTTGTTTTGACTCAAATTCCAAATTAAATCAGTTTTAATTTAGTGTTAGTTGTAGTTTTAAAGTATTTTTAAACATTTCTAAGTAGATTTAAAGCTTTTTAGTTAATTTCTTAACTTTCTATACTTAAGACTGTTTGAATAAGTAGCTTATGTTAGATCTAGATTAGGCCTATATAAGTTGTTGTTTTTACTCCAATATAGCATACTTTAGTTGTTCAATATCTGGTATTATAGTTGTGTAGGTCAAATATCCATGTTTACCCATTTTCCAAAGTTAAAAACCATATTAGCTTTTTATCAACTCTGTCTCAACTTAGCTTTTTCAAACTCAATTTCTAGCCTATTTACTGTTGGGAGTTGATATTGACAAAAGATGAAAGAAGGAGGAAACTTATAAAGACAAAGATAAAGGACTAATTTTGTATTATTTAGAGTCTCTGTAACCCTAATCTCTAGTTTATAAAGAGATGGGCCATGAGTTTTATTATGTACAGGAGTTAGAGATGTAACTCTATTAAAGGTGTATGTGTGTGTGTGTGAACCTAGGCATATGGTTCTTGTTTAGACGCCTAGGGTTAGGGATTTGTGATAAGCCTCAAGGATCTTATGATTCCTGTTGGAGTGTAACCGTGCTACACTTGATCACGTAGCATTGGGGCTTTTGGTTTTTGTATTTGTTAGTGGTAGAGATGATGACGAGAAACCTTGTTCTCAATAATAATAATGATTCTTTTGTTATTCCGCTGTGCATTGTATCTGTTTAATCATTATTATTGTTATCATAGATAAAAGGTCTAAACAACCTGAGCTATAAACGATTCTTATCAAGTTGTATTAGAGACAGGTTCTGATACTTTGAATTAGAAGATCCCAACGAATTTGATTCAGAAGAATATGGACATGGAGACTACCACAACCAATGTTGCTGCAAAGTTACCTATGCTTAAGCCTAATGAATTCGATATGTGGAGATTGAGAATTGAACAATTTTTCCAAGTGCAGGACTATGCACTCTAGGAGATCATAGAAGAAGGGAATTCATTCAAGCCTCCTACCACAACAACAAAGAATCGGGTCCAACAGAAGCATACATGTCGCTGGGGTGCAACTCAATTGGTATCACAACACAAGTGCATAGAAAGGTTTTCACCTCAGTCATTTAGAATAAAATTGTTTAACAAAAGTGTTGAATTTACATTGTTAAAAGTAGTGCGGAAATAGGCCCTTAAAACAATTAAAACGGTCCCCAAATAAATATCAGAGTCTTCTATGACCATGCCATGCCCTGCCAAAAGCCTCCAGTTGCGTGCAATTGCTTAATACCTAAAAATACATGCTAAAGTGTCAACACGAGGTTGGTGAGTTCATAGAGTTTATTGTAAAATGTAAAGCATTTGAATAAAGTGTCAACACACAATACTTGCAACCTGTGTGTTTACAACCCACTACCAAATAGTTTTTGGTTTACGTAAACAAAAGTAATATATGGACCAAGATTCAAAGATATGTGTGACAATGTCGCTATATAAAGATAAGTGTGATAATGTCGCCATGTAAAGATAAGTGTGGAAATGTCGCCATCTAATCAATGCTGACAATGTAATACCCGAAATTCTTAAACTTGCAAAATGACCAAATTACCCTTGAACTTGAAATTTTCACTTTTTAATTATTTAAAATACCAAATTAATCCCAAACGATTGGAAACAAATACCATATGAAGTAAAATAACTTATACTTGAACATTTTAACATTTCATATGTCATAAAAATATTTGTAACATTTATATATTTATATATAAGCCGAATATGTATTTTCTTATACATTATGTTATATTTAAAATTAAAATAAATAAGATAAATATTAAAAATAAATATAGAAAATTAGGAAATCAGATATTTTATCATTATCACAATTCTTGGACCCAAAGTTATCCCTCCCCATCCCATATAACCGGTCCTATATATTTTCTTTTATTAAAACCCTTTTTGTCGACACAAATAACATCCCTAAAATCCATTCGACACCACAAAAATTTCTGGAGCTGATCTAGCAATTTTCCTGTGTTCTCTTGAGTGCTAAGAAGCTTAGAAAAATAGGAGGTCGTGTCTAGAAAGCTTGGTTCGTTTGTTTTGGATTTTCTTTGTTCGAAAACTTTGGCCGAGAGGTAATAATTCCCTTCATCTCATTCGACTGATCTAAACTCTTTCTAGTATTTTTCTGCACTTCTTCACATCCCATATTATCCATATAAAATAGTAGAAGTGATCCATGCAAGCTTGTTTAATTGTTTAAAGTTATACGAATGTTTAAACCCTAATTCGAACTTAAACTCTAAATCGACTAAGTAGATTTTTATGAACCTTGTACATAATTTTATACGATCACTTATGAGTCTAGTAACACAAGAAAAATACAACTTGAATTTATAGAATCTTGTATCATGGTTTGTTCGAATTATTGTTTCAAACCAGTTAAAAGGAAAAGTTTTAAAATAAAAAGAATGGGTCGAATGTTTAGGGTTAGGGTTTAGAGTATGCAAGTGAGTTTAATTAATGTGCTTTAAGGTGTAATAAATGCTTCATAATGATTGGGATAATTAGGGTTAGGTTTTACACGATTTTGTTATTTACCGATTATAGAATAAAAATTAGAAGGGTGTGTTTTGTAACTCTTGAAACTCATGGGCTATTTTTGGAAGATAATATAAACCAGGGACAACTTGAGAAAAATATAATATAGGGGTCTTATGTGTAAGATTTGGGTATTGGAAGGTTTAAAAAGGTAATATACTTAATTACATATACGAATTGTAAATTAATATAATTTGAGTGACTTGTTTTGTAATTTATGAAAATAGAGGGTCATGTCGTATAAACTTTTATTTAAGGGGTCTAATGTGTAATTTTGAGTAATTAAGGGCTTAATGTGTGAACATGAATATTGTAAGGGTTAAAATGTAACTTAATTAACTATAGGGTTTAAATTGTAAATTTAATGATAGTAAGGGTCTAACTTGTAAAATGGTTAACATTAAAGGTCTAGAGTTGTAATTATGGAAACTTACTAAATAAGGAAACTTTCTAAAAATGGGAACTTACTTAAAATGGAAAGATAACTAAAAGATCATTTGTAATTCTGTCTTCTACTCCTTTAGGTTCGAAGAGGGAGTGATTTGATCCCTGTCAGTTTTGCTACTCTTGTGTTCTTGCATTCGTAATAAGGTACAGATATTCTGCCCTTCTTGTAAGGTGCCTTCGTTATCTTGATCTCTTGTTTTGATTCGTTTAGGATTCCCCAAAGCCATTGCTATGTTTTCCTTTGTATAGTGAACCTTAGATTTGAACCTTTACTTTGAACCCTTGCCTTGATCTTTTGCCTTGAACCCTGCTATGAACCTTGATATGAACCTTGCCATGAACCTGGACTTGAACCTTGATTACTTGATATTATAACTGAATGAGGAAAACCTTTTAAATTATTTATGAAAACTATTTTTAAAACTATCTTTATGAAAACTATTTTTGAAAACCATTTTTATGAAAACCATTTTAAAGATCATTTTTACGAAAACCATTATTGAAGGATTGTTTTTAAATGAACTTTTAAATTGAACCTTTACTATAAACCTTTGTTATGATCTCTTGTCTTGACCCTTGACCTGAACCTTGATAAACTTGGATTAGAAACTTGACTTGAATCTTGATACATTGATATGAACCCCTTGATATATGATTTGACTTGAACTTGAACTTGAAACATGAAACTTGATACTTGACCTTGACCCACAGTTTGAGACTATGAGCCATACTAGGCATGAGGGTTTCATGTCCTTGTCATTGATGCACTAATGACTTGACTTTTGGGTAGGAAAGTGATGACCTATCCCGTCCCTGACATTGACTTGATATTTGACTTGTACACGTAGATGAAGACATTGTGGCAGCCTACAGGGGCGTATGGATGCATCCTAGATTTGTATTGTACATGACTTGACTTACTTGTATTGTTTAGTGACATGATTTGTGTCTGCGATACACGTCATTCACTCTTGGGAGCTCATGACTCCAACCCTTGGAGGTATTCCCTCATATTATACTTGGTATACCGAGGTCACCCCTCCGTATACATGTATACTTGTTTACTTGATTTGATATGTTCTGGGCTCGTAGTGGATTACTGTTACTGTTACCCTATATCCTATTCTTGATTTGACACTTGACTTGACTTGATTTGACTTGGGCTTGTGGTGGGTTATGGTTTCCTTTACACTGAGCCATTGTAACCAATTCTTGATAACCTTTTCCATTTTCTTTCCTACTCCTGTCACACCTTGAAATGTTTCACTTACTTCACTACCCTTTATTACTGCTTTGTTATCGTTATATCTGTTCACTGAGCTCTCGTAGCTCAGCCGCATTTTCTTTTCCTGCGGCAGGTATTTAAGCTAGGAAGCTGGGTGTGAGTGGAGAGTACTTGGGCATTAGAAGACCTTAATAGCTATGGAAGATGACTAGAAGAAGCTATAGTTAGATTAGAAATTATTGTATTAACCTTGTAATCTCGGATTATCCCTTGTAACCATTGAATATCCATTGTATTATGTATGTCTAATGCTTGTGTTTGTTCTGATATGGAACCATCGTTGTGACATCTTTACCCTTGTCGGGTTGGGGTGTTACAATTTATGGTATCAGAGACAGGTTGACGACTTGTAATACATTACCCTGTCCTGTGCATTTAGGACCATTAGGCTTCCACTGTAAGAACATAGGAGGACACCTTGAGGACTTGCTTTAGGATTTCTTGGTATGAACTTAAGTTTTGACCAGTGAGGAATGGGTAGACTATAAGGCATTGGTTTAAGTATTAGTGTTTCCGCATCACTCTGATTCGTGCCTTGCTATGACATTTGCTTTTGTTGACCTCTGAGACCGTAGAAGTACTAGGTGGATTAAGATAGGTTATTGTTGCGACTTGAGATAAAGTATGATCATCATGAAGGCATATTTATGTGGTGCTGGTATTATGAACGTGATAATACTTAAACCATATAACGTGCCCTCATTATGTCCATAGGATATCTTGGGAAATATCTAAGAAGTTTAGAATTTGATCCCCGATGGACTATCCGTAATTAGTGAGACTTTAGGTTCATCCTACCTGTTCGTATACTCTGCCCTTGTTCATTAGATGTCTGGACAAGTTTAGACTCTCGTTTTGCATTCTGTTGATTTCAGTTATAAATCTTGAGCTCTTGTAGAACTCTCTACTGTTGATACAGTTAAATTGATTTGAAATCTTGTTCGCATTCCGTATGAGTTTCCGTTCTATTGCCTTTCCGTTTCCTTGCAAATTTCGAGGACGAAATTTTTTTTAGAGGGGAAGAAGTTGTAATACCCGAAATTCTTAAACTTGCAAAATGACCAAATTACCCTTGAACTTGAAAATTTCACTTTTTAATTATTTAAAATACCAAATTAATCCCAAACGATTGGAAACAAATACCATATGAAGTAAAATAATTTATACTTGAACATTTTAACATTTCATATGTCATAAAAATATTTGTAATATTTATATATTTATATATAAGCCGAATATTAATTTTCTTATACATTATGTTATATTTAAAATTAAAATAAATAAGATAAATACTAAAAATAAATATAGATAATTAGGAAATCAGATATTTTATCATTATCACAATTCTTGGACCCAAATACCATATGAAGTAAAATAATTTATACTTGAACATTTTAACATTTCATATGTCATAAAAATATTTGTAATATTTATATATTTATATATAAGCCGAATATGTATTTTCTTATACATTATGTTATATTTAAAATTAAAATAAATAAGATAAATACTAAAAATAAATATAGATAATTAGGAAATCAGATATTTTATCATTATCACAATTCTTGGACCCAAAGTTATCCCTCCCCATCCCATATAACCGGTCCTATATATTTTCTATTATTAAAACCCGTTTTTTCGACACAAATAACATCCCTAAAATCCATTCGACACCAAAAAAATTTCTGGAGCTGATCTAGCAATTTTCCTGTGTTCTCTTGAGTGCTAAGAAGCTTAGAAAAATAGGAGGTCGTGTCTAGAAAGCTTGGTTCGTTTGTTTTGGATTTTCTTTGTTCGAAAACTTTGGCCGAGAGGTAATAATTCCCTTCATCTCATTCGACTGATCTAAACTCTTTCTAGTATTTTTTTGCACTTTTTCACATCCCATATTATCCATATAAAATAGTAGAAGTGATCCATGCAAGATTGTTTAATTGTTTAAAGTTATACGAATGTTTAAACCCTAATTCGAACTTAAACTCTAAATCGACTAAGCAAATTTTTATGAACCTTATACATAATTTTATACGATCACTTATGAGTCTAATAACACAAGAAAAATACAACTTGAATTTATAGAAGCTTGTATCATGGTTTGTTTGAATTATTGTTTCAAACCGGTTAAAAGGAAAAGTTTTAAAATAAAAAGAATGGGTCGAATGTTTAGGGTTAGGGTTTAGAGTATGCAAGTGAGTTTAATTAATTTGTTTTAAGGTGTAATAAATGCTTCATAATGATTGGGATAATTAGGGTTAGGTTTTACATGGTTTTGTTATTTACCGATTATAGAATAAAAATTAGAAGGGTGTGTTTTGTAATTCTTGAAACTCATGGGCTATTTTTGGAAGATAATATAGACCAGGGACAACTTGAGAAAAATATAATATAGGGGTCTTATGTGTAAGATTTGGGTATTAGAAGGTTTAAAAAGGTAATATACTTAATTACATATACGAATTGTAAATTAATATAATTTGAGGGACTTGTTTTGTAATTTATGAAAACAGAGGGTCATGTCGTATAAACTTTTATTTAAGGGGTCTAATGTGTAATTTTGAGTAATTAAGGGCTTAATGTGTGAACATGAATATTGTAAGGGTTAAAATGTAACTTAATTAACTATAGGGTTTAAATTGTAAATTTAATTATAGTAAGGGTCTAACTTGTAAAATGGTTAACATTAAAGGTCTAGAGTTGTAATTATGGAAACTTACTAAATAAGGAAACTTTCTAAAAATGGGAACTTACTTAAAATGGAAAGATAACTAAAAGATCATTTGTAATTCTATCTTCTACTCCTTTAGGTTCGAAGAGGGAGTGATTTGATCCCTGTCAGTTTTGCTACTCTTGTGTTCTTGCATTCGTAATAAGGTACAGATATTCTGCCCTTCTTGTAAGGTGCCTTCGTTATCTTGATCTCTTGTTTTGATTCGTTTAGGATTCCCCAAAGCCATTGCTATGTTTTCCCTTGTATAGTGAACCTTAGATTTGAACCTTTGCTTTGAACCCTTGCCTTGATCTTTTGCCTTGAACCCTGCTATGAACCTTGATATGAACCTTGCCATGAACCTGGACTTGAACCTTGATTACTTGATATTATAACTGAATGAGGAAAACCTTTTAAATTATTTATGAAATGTTTTATGAAAACTATTTTTAAACTATCTTTATGAAAACTATTTTTGAAAACCATTTTTATGAAAACCATTTTGAAGATCATTTTTACGAAAACCATTATTGAAGGATTGTTTTTAAATGAACTTTTAAATTGAACCTTTACTATAAACCTTTGTTATGATCTCTTGTCTTGACCCTTGACCTGAACCTTGATAAACTTGGATTAGAAACTTGACTTGAATCTTGATACATTGATATGAACCCCTTGATATATGATTTGACTTGAACTTGAACTTGAAACATGATACTTGATACTTGACCTTGACCCACAGTTTGAGACTATGAGCCATACTAGGCATGAGGGTTTCATGTCCTTGTCATTGATGCACTAATGACTTGACTTTTGGGTAGGAAAGTGATGACCTATCCCGTCCCTGCCATTGACTTGATATTTGACTTGTACACGTAGATGAAGACATTGTGGCAGCCTACAGGGGCGTATGGATGCATCCTAGATTTGTATTGTACATGACTTGACTTACTTGTATTGTTTAGTGACATGATGGGTGTGTGCGATACACGTCATTCACTCTTGGGAGCTCATGACTCCAACCCTTGGAGGTATTCCCTCATATTATACTTGGTATACCGAGGTCACCCCTCCGTATACATGTATACTTGTTTACTTGATTTGATATGTTCTGGGCTCGTAGTGGATTACTGTTACTGTTACCCTATAACCTATGCTTGATTTGACACTTGACTTGACTTGATTTGACTTGGGCTTGTGGTGGGTTATGGTTTCCTTTACACTGAGCCATTGTAACCAATTCTTGATAACCTTTTCCCATTTTCTTTCCTACTCCTGTCACACCTTGAAATGTTTCACTTACTTCACTACCCTTTATTACTGCTTTGTTATCGTTATATCTGTTCACTGAGCTCTCGTAGCTCAGTCGCATTTTCTTTTCCTGCGGCAGGTATTTAAGCTAGGAAGCTGGGTGTGAGTGGAGAGTACTTGGGCATTAGAAGACCTTAATAGCTATGGAAGATGACTAGAAGAAGCTATAGTTAGATTAGAAATTATTGTATTAACCTTGTAATCTCGGATTATCCCTTGTAACCATTGAATATCCATTGTATTATGTATGTCTAATGCTTGTGTTTGTTCTGATATGGAACCATCGTTGTGACATCTTTACCCTTGTTGGGTTGGGGTGTTACACTGACAATGTCGCCATAATACAATTCTGACAATGTCGCCATATAAACAATTCTGACAATGTCGCCATCTAATCAATGCTGACAATGTCGCCATATAAACAATTAATAATGTTCAAAAGACAAGTCACATTACAAGTAAAAAAAGCATGGTGTTTAATTGTAAAACGAACAGTGAGTTTAAATGTAAAACGAGCATAAAGTTTAAATATAAACGAGCATGTATTCTCCCCCAAAACAGTTACAAATCAAGTAAAAGTAGTGGCCATGAAACTCACGGTAATCCTTAAAAGATTAAAGTGCTTGTGAAGGTAAATGAAAATAATTGAGCATGTATTCTCCCCCAAAATGTAATCCAAAACGTATAAAGGTAGGGGCTATGGAACTCACCTGGTGCGATAGCTACAATGACAAAAGTGGATATACTGAAATGAGGCACGATCTCTAACCGCAGCCTAATATGAATGATAGGATCTAATGTAAGCAATGAAATGATGCTACACATGCAAATACGTATGTTAACGATACCACTCGTTAATTTTGAAAATAACGTTCATCGTCGAAAAATACATTTTTGACGTCTCGTTAAGTTAATAAACAATTTTCGTGTAATAATGTTGAAACAATACTCCACGATCCTCGTTTGGTATTTTATCGGTAAATATAATGTTTTCGTCGTAATTTACTATTTTTCACAACTTGAAAATGTGCCCAAATGGCCTCGCAAAACTAGTCGCGAAATATTGTACGTTGAGTGTTAGGACATAAGCTTGACGTTTTTGAAAACCTTGCATCAATGTCTAGAAGTCGTATTATTTAACTTTTGATCATACGTGTCTCGTTCAATAAGAAAAATGGCTCTCAATATAGTGTATTGTAAAAATAATTGTTCTTACACTTAGAAATATTTTTCATATAAGTGCTGTCATAAATATATATGGTTCGTCGGGTTTCAAACGCGTGTATCTCGGTCGTTATAATCTCGTTTTCTACGTTCTTTATATCCACGGCTTCGTATAAACATGAACTAACATAATTTCAGTAGTTCGGCTCTCCTAGATCATGTCTAATGCCTCGTTTAGTCCTTTGAAGTTCGGAAAAACAGCAAGCAAATTTCAGAAAATAGCTTTTCGTCGTCTAACTTAGAAAAAGCATATCTTCTTCGTCGTAAGTCAGTTTTTACTCATTCAAGCGGCCACGGTTTTGTTTTTGAAGTATTTTCTGAATATGAAGGCCAAAATATCCCTTGAGTTACTGATTTTTCCAGATTTCACGTTTTTAGGCAGACCCTTTTCTATTGTTGTCAAAAATCACTTTTATGGTTCAAGACTTGATCAAACCACTTCCATTCAACACCACAACTAATCTAATCCTACCATACACCTTCTTAGGGTGTCATGGGGTCCTAAACATCATCAACATTGGTGGATCTCATGATGATACTACTAAAAACCTTTAGATCCATAGATCTATGTTTATTGTGAAAGATTAAGCTTCGAGTGGTATGTAACATACATATATTTTTATGATTAGTTGTTAGAACAACAAAATATATCAAATGAGAGTATGAAAGATTAGAAAAGTTTACTTGCAACTTACTTGATAATTTTATGATTTTTGGACATGAATATGTAAGAAACATTGGGATTTTTATTTCAAAATCCTAACAAGGGATGTAAATGGACTAGATTAGCACTCGTTCTTGAAAAATTTATGGACTCTTCTTGTGTTCTTGTGTTTGGCCGTTCATATGAGAGGAAAAAGAGATGAGAGAGTTTGAGGTTTTAGCTAGTTTAATTGTGAAGTGTATGTGTTTATGAAATTAAATCATGGAAATATAATCTTGAAGCATTAATTGTATTTGTCTTACTAATCAAGTGATATGGGAAAATTAGGGACAATAGGGGTGCGGCACCACATGGAGAAAAGAAAGAAATATTTGGCTCTTTAAGGATCTTGTCCCCCCATTTAGTAAGTACTAGCAGGGTACCCGTGCAATGCGGCGGCGGGTACCCTGTGACTAATTTCTATTGCGAGCAATTTTTTTTCATTTATATGTTTTTTCTAGCAATAACTTTACGTACTTTGTAGCGAACAAATGTTTTTCATTTATATGTGTTTTGTGCACATATTCAAGATATGATTTATACTAAATGTAATTCCTAGACATATGAAAAGTGCATATAATTTTTCGACACTTAAGAAAAAACAAATAGATGCGTTTGACTTAAAATAAATACGTAGTATAATTTAGATAAAGTTATCATCGCAAAATTTCTAGGCAAATAAATGTCTTTCAATTTTACGTTATTCATGATGATAACCTTATGACTTATCGACGGTGTTGCGTGTTTGTGATGATAACCTTATCTACGTTTCACATAATATCTTTTTTCTAAAGCAAAAATAGTAACAAAATAAAGACCAATGTTAAAATAAAGACTTGGTTGAATTTCGACTAAAAGTTTGCCAAGTTTATAGCTTTATAATCGAGTCGAATCAAAAGGCGAGAAACTTTGTCTGCTTAGAATCACCTTGATTACACTACCAACTCTTGAAAAACAATCATTGAGTGTAAAACCGAGTGCATCTCAATCAATAAGTCCCAAGCTTTTAACTCGACTTTACTACAAAACTCAAAACACGACACACTCCAAGCTCGAAACTCAGTCAAGTACAAATATCATTTTCATTACTTCTACCTTCCACCAAACCCAAACAAACCTAAAACTTCTCACTTTTTACAAAATTATATAAAAACATAAGCAGAATAACATTTGTACGACTGAATAGTAATACTCTAGTTGAGTCCACCAAGCTCAAAATCATTGATCAAATAATATTATAAAACAATGCTACAATAAAAGACTCGGTCAAGCTTCTTTAGAGTCCAACCCAAGTCCAAAAGAAATAACCTTAACACCTTCTTATGAGTCCCTAATTTCACTACCCCTAACCCTAAACTACCCCTTCACAAAAACGCAGCCGCTCACTTATGCAAAAAATTTCACCTAACATTTCTCACAACTAAATCAAATACACATAACCCTTATTTCTTTGTTTTCTTTCTTGTCACAAATGAACACCCAAACCCACTGTATCAATTTTTTAATTGAACAACACAAGGACACAAACACTACTCTTTGATTCTTTTTATTCGAACAACACAAGGACCTTAAAGTCTCTATACGGCTTTAAGATCGTGTGAACGGTCTCGGGTAGGTGTTGTTATTTTATGTTTTGTTTTTATTTTTCTATAAACGAACGGAAGAAGTAATCTTAACAGATTTGTTTTGGTTATTTCTTTTAAAATTTCGGATATTTTAAAAAGTATTGCTTCTAATAGATCTATGGTGGGTTCGTTGAAACATGTAAATCTTTTAAGATTTATGAAAAAGTTTATAACATGAGATCTTTATTTCGTTCAAACTTGTAAATCTTTTATGTTTGTTGGTGATGCCGTGGGGTTGTGTTTAGAACAGTAGATATTTTTTTTTACTATTCGACCAAGGACGACTAATTTAGGTCAGAGGTCAACTATTTTTAAGCGTTTGGCTAAGAATTAGATTGTACACTGTGTTAAAATATTTGCACATTTTAGTAAAGGGGTGGTTTAAATGCTTGTGTTAATTGTATTTGTTTTTTTAGTTGTTTCTTTGACCACTTTAATAGCATTAATGTGGTGTTTTCTTTTTTAACATGTGCATTAAAGTGTTGTACACTATGCTTATTTTGTGATAAGTCTGAAAATTGTGTGCATTAAAGTGTTGTAAATCATGCTTTATTTCTTGTAAGTCTGAATTTTAATACTAAGAGGATAGAAATTCATCCCTACATTATATGTAGTATAGGTTAGTGGTTTTATGTATACATTTGCTGTTACCGGGTACCGAGTTAACTAGAAATAAATCGTGACGAGGTAAAATAAAATACGACGAAGTTGTAAAAATTGTGAAATCATATTCCTTGCAAGAATCGGGTGTTAGAATGTTTATCGGGTTGAAATTTCGCAAACCGACGGAGTTATAAGCTCCTAACGGAAAATATAGCAATTGATTAAAAAACACTAGATAAAGTAATAATATAATCTCTATATCAATATGATTAGCATGAAAATTTATTAGGATCATAGTCGGGAGTGTCGAGTATATTATTCGTAGTAATGACTGAGTGGTAACGTTAATTAAATAATTAAACATACGTTAACGAAAGTCACACAAACCCGTGCATGACCTAATATGATAATGATGTTACTGATGATATGTAGACTACTCTAGTCTATATGAAGTGTCCTTACTGATGATGCATGAATACGCAGCTAAACTATACTGGTTACGCACATTTGAATACCGGTAAACCTAGTTTACGTAATGATGAATGATAATCATGAATAGTGATTGCCCTCCGGTAATGAATAGTGTTATATGAATAGTAAAATTTTTGAAAACTTCTCAAAGTCTCAAACTGACTTCAAAAAGCGATGAATAGTAAAATGATGAATAGTAACCCCGTGAATAATAATTTCCCGAGATGAATAGTAAAATTTCGAAGCTTGTAAAAAGGACTTGAAATTACGAGTTGTGACAATATTGCAGACAAAGCCTATTACTACTGAAGAGAAGGCCCAGTACAAGAATGACATCAAGGCGAGGAGTATGCTCATGATGACAATACCCAATGATCAGCTCCTGAACTTTAGCAAGTTCAAGGATGCCAAATCATTATTTGAGGCGATTGTTGCAAGATTTGGTGGGAATGATGCCACCAAAAAGACTCAGAAAATTCTTCTCAAGCAACAATTTGAGAACTTCTCAGCAACAAGCAATGAGTCACTAGATCATATGTTCAACAGACTTCAGAAGCTAGTGAGTCAGCTTGCTATTCTTGGAATAGAGATACCTCAGGAGGACTTAAACTCAAAATTCTTAAGAAGTCTGCCAGCTGAATGGGGTATGTATGTTGTTGTGTGGAAGAATAAGCCTGATATAGATTCCATGAGCTTAATGGATCTTTATAGCAACTTCAAAATAGTGGAGCATGATATAAAGAAGAATGCTGGAACAAGTTCAAGCTCAGGGAATTTGGCCTTTGTGTCAACTCCTAGTACCTCAAGTTCAGTAGAAGAAGTTCAAGTTGTTCAGGATGAAGTAAACCCAACTGAGCCCCAACACACATCCATTGAAATTCCACAAATAACTCATACACCCCCAGTCACCACAACATATAAAATAAGAACCAGAAAGGAGACTATGATTGCTCAGTCTAGTCCTCCTACTCAGACCCATGAAGTAGATGAGCCTATCTTTCATGATAGTATGCCCCTTGATTCACCTCTCCTAGCAGGTAACACAGCTAGAAGTGATGAGGGCAGTTCTAAACTTAATGAATTGACGGTTCTTTGTACCAAGTTATCTGAAAAGGTAGAATCTCTGGAGGAAGATCTCAAAAGCCACAAGGACAACTTTGCCAAGGTTTACACTAAGTTGACACTCAGGGTGAAAAGATTGGAAGCTCAGCTTAAGAAGAAAAGGTCTAAAATGGTGATATCTGCTAGTTCTTCAGATGATAGCTCAGATGACAGTTCAGATGATGATGGAGATTCTCCCAAACAGGGGAGGATAACAGGGAAATCTGGGAAAGAAAAGGAAAAGAGATCAAGAACTCAGGGGAGGAATGAAGAAGGTACTAGTGGAAAAGGTACTTGATGGTGATGATACTGATATGGGTCAGCAAGAGCAAGAACAAGGTACTGCTGAGATAGTTGATGAAACAGTACAAACTGCTGAAGTGCCAAAGGAAGCAGTACAAACTGCTAAGGACAAAGGGAAAGGAATTTTAGTTGAAGAAGATGAGCCACAGAAGATTATGAAGCCTAGAACTCAAGCACAAATAGATTATGATGCAGAATTAGCAAAGAAAATGTCTGAAGATGATGTTATTGACTTTATGGAAGCAAAGAGACTAGAAAAAGTAAGGATGGTTTCAGATGCTCAGATGGATCAAGAACAATTTGAAGAACAACTACAATATCTGATAGACACTGATCCGATTGTGAAAGCTCAAGCAGTTCAACTTGTTAAAGATGAGAGTTTAAGTGCAGAAGCAAGATCAGCAAAGCTTACAAGTTTTATTTTATTAAAGAATAAGGAAGTTGCTTGGAGTGATCTTATGCAGAAGATCAGGGATAGACAGAAGAAAGGTTATAAGAAGAAGATGCCATCTAGAAAAGAACAGATAAGCTTCATGAAAAGTTATTTGAAGAATCAGGCATATTGGAAGCAAAGTTTCTTCAAAGGAAAATCAGATGCTGAGATAGAGAAAGCTTACTATAAGGCTTATGCAAGAATCAACACGCTAATTCCAAAGGAGTTCATGCATAATCCTGAAGAGAGTAAAGGAGAGAAAAGAAGACCAGAAGTCTTGGAGTCAGATACTTCAAAGAAGCAAAAGACTAGAGCTGAGGGATTAACAGATGAGCAAATCAAGAACATGATTGTAGTAGTTCCTGAATCCACAAACATCAAGCCACTACTAGCAAAACACCCTATTATACATTGGGAAGTATTCATTGAGGGAAGAATGAAAGGGTGGAAGATCATAAGAATTGGTGGAATAACTGAGAGATACAAATTATTTGAAGAATTGCTCAAGGGATTTGATAGGGAAGATCTTAATCAATTGTGGAATTTAGTACAAGAAAGATTCAGAGTTGCAGATCCTATTGAAGACAAAGACAAAGAATTATGGGTACAGTTGAAGAGAATCTATGAACCAGATGGTGGTGAAGCAATATGGAGGTTTCAAGCTCCAATTAAAGATGTTTCATGGAAGCTATTTGATACATGTGGAGTTCATAGAATTTCTACTAAAGATGGTTTGGAGATATACATGTTAGTAGAAAAAGACTACCCTCTTAGACCAGCTGTGTTGGTTACATTAGTATATTCAAAACTGGAAGTTGAAGCTGATTCAGAAATGGCAGATGAGCTAGTAAGGAAGATGTTTGATCTTGCAGAACAGAGAAAAGCTCAGACTAAGAGATGAAGTTTAATTCGAAGAAAAACTTAGTGATTTGGAGAGAAATCATAAGTTTAGGGGAGGATTGTTGGGAATTAAACATAAACAGTTAGTACTGCCAGAGGAAAAGTTACAACTGATGAAGAATACACTAACAGTACTAAGTCAGTTAGTACTGCTAGTATATATGGTTAGTACTGCTTATGATTTTGTAGACGTGTAATAGGATAAGTATGGAAAAGATATTGTGTATATCTTATAGTATTAGAGTTATACGAATATTAGTTTACTTGTACATGAATCCTTGGTCTATAAAAGGATATCCTAGGTTGATATAGAAGTACGATTAGTAAAACGATAATTGATAGAGATTCAAGGTTGTAAACCCTAGTGATAAGTCAAGATCACTCGTATTATTAATATAATATTGAATCGTTTTGGAAGAAAAACATTGTCTCTTGTTCATATGCTGTTTCATTCATTCATACATACGAATACAAATAATCTTTTAAGTGTTAGCTTGTAAATTCCGCATGCTAATTAATATTACTCAAAGTATCTATCTAACACAAGGAGTGTGTTTAGATCCGGTCAAGTGGTATCTACAAGTCGAGCAGTACAAAACCCACATGATCTAGGATCTACAAGTTTTTTCTTGAAGAACACGAAAAAATTTGAATCTGGAAAAATTTTCGTATATTTCTGCAGGTCAGTTTTCAAGGGGCGATAACTTTTTTGTTAACCGTTGTATCGTGCTGAATTTTTTACTGGAGTTACTCCATATATCAAGGAAGATTCTGACCGGAGGGATCTTCAATCTGAGCATTCTTTTGGAAGTTATGGCTTGTCGAAATCTGTTGTAGAACAGTTATTGGTATGTCGAATTTTTACGGTTTTCTTGGTTCAACTTCTTGAATTTGGTTCAATACTTGTTAATTCATCTTGGAAGTTGGATATATGTTGTTTTTTATCTATTATTCATAAAAGAATGTTGCTTTGGAGCAATGGATGATTGGCGTTTAGGGTTTTGAATGGTTTTGTTGAACTGATTACTGTTTGTCATGTCTGATGAGAGTTTATGCATTCTGGCTATGCAAGCAATGATCGATTGTTGATGTTCAATGATAATCATTGTTACAAGGAGTAGATGTGTAGGTATATTTGCTGATGCACGTGTGTTCTACTGATGATTCCTATGGTTTGTTTGATCCTTGTTGGTATTGGTAAGTTTCACAACAGCTGCTGATGTTCACATATGGTTGCTGGGTTCGTTTGGTTCTGATTATTAGGGTTTTGAAAACCCTTCATTAGTTGCGTTCTCATTGTTGTGTTTCTGGTGTTCGATCATGTGGGATTTGTACTGCTCGATTTCTCACTTAGTACTGCCCAAGAGACGTTGGTACTGTTTGTTAAGCAGTTTGTACTGCTATGGTTCATGCTTTGTACTGCTACTCGACACGTGACGAAGTTAGTACTGCTCGCGATAACTTTTTGTACTGCTAAGCTTATTGTTTGTACTGCTGAATTTTCGACTTTGTACTACTGGTGATCGCAAATTATTTGGACGATTTATATGCTTGCTGTGATACCGTTATATATTATACCGGATGGGAACATGGGACGGTGATTCCATGCATGATACTGATTGGAATTGGATTGAAGATCTAGCACATGATTGGTTATTATCTTGGCGATGAATACTTATGGTTGGAGTTAATCACATGGGTCGGTGGAACACACATTCAAATTTAAAAGGTTCAAGATCATGGGTCGGTTATAGTTTTACTAATTCGAATTGATGCTATTATTTGGAATATTAGCATGGAGGATATTATACGATGGAGATTATTATATGTGAAGAATGGAAGTTATACGTGAAGACCAACATGCATATATATTGGATTTAATGGTTGGACGGTGATCTTTTCTATACAAGCATCATGGGTAATATTGATCTCATTGGAAGATTTTTACCTTACACATTGACGAATATTTTTATTCTTGGACGGTGAACTTGATCTTTTATAGTGGGACGACATATTTTAAGGAAGTTATTTTAAGGATTTTATTGCATGCATTGGTCAGTTTTAAGAATTGTGGATACTGATGTTAGAGTACGACTTGGACATTATTATTCTACAATTAAGGGGAACCATATGTATTTGATTGTTGATTTGGAACAGGTGGTTCCAACACACACACGGGTGAAGACACACAAGATGGTTATTTGATTTGGATTTTGGTTTTCGTTCTTAAAAGATTTATGGCTCGCATTTATTTCTTATTGGCGAAGTGGATTAGTTATTGCTTATTTGATGATGAAGTGGAATTTTTCAAGGTTGTGTTTTACTATATCTTATGGTGGGTGTTACACTTTAAAGATAACTTGTTCGTTCGTTCAAGAGATTACGGATTGACAAACACTTGAAGGATTTACGTTATTGTGCTCAGTGATTATTGTCAAGGGATTGCGATCTCCCTATACATTAAGTATACGTTCGAAGTCGTTTTTAGTACAAGATATAGGACACATGGTTGGTTTATTCTACTTCAACATCAAATTGGTAATGGTTAGTTTTCTTCTTCAATACATACAGTCTACAGAATTGAAGATTCAAGGAATGGTTAAGATATGGATTTAGGGGAAGCTTAATGTTTAAGTGTTTAACCATTTATATGCTACATCGAGGTGAAGGTTTTTACTACTTGCTAATTGGTATTACTACTGCTGGTTTTGATTTCTACTGTTTCAAGTTCATTTTTAGTGCGGAAAACTTAATGGTGGGTAATTTGAGACATTGGAAAGAAGGATTAGACGTGTAATATGGATTCGTGGTTGTGAAGATCAAAGTTGCTTACTTTTGTCCCCTATTTGATGATGACAAAAAGGGGAAGAAGGTATTGAAGAATGCAGCTTGAAGATCCTTGATGATTTGCATGGATTAAGGGGAAGATCATCTTTCATTCGTGCTTGGTTTTGTCATATCAACTAGGGGAAGATTTTTGGGAATTATAATTTGAGTTGATATTGACAAAAGATGAAATATGGAGGAAACTTATGAAGACAAAGATGAAGGACTAATTTTGTATTATTTAGAGTCTTTGTAACCCTAATCTCTAGTTTATAAAGAGATGTGGCGTGAGTTTTATTATGTACAGGAGTTAGAGATGTAACTCCATTAAAGGGGTGTGTATGTGAACCTAGGCGTATGGTTCTTGTTTAGACGCCTAGGGTTAGGGATTTGTCATAAGCCTCAAGGATCTTATGATTCCTGTTAGGGTGTAACCGTGCTACACTTGATCACGTAGCATTGGGGCTTTTGGTGTTTGTATTTGTTAGTGGTAGAGATGATGACAAAAAACCTTGTTCTCAATAATAATAATGATTCTTTTGTTATTCCGCTGTGCATTGTATCTGTTTAATCATTATTATTGTTATGCTAGATAGAATGTCTAAACAACCTGAGCTATAAACAATTCTTATCATTTACTCAACCAAAATCCGTAAAAATTGCTTTTATATAATCTCTTGTTGCTAAACCTTATCTGCTTCAAGCTTTTATACAATAGCTTAATCTTCTACTAGCTTAAATCTTAGATTAAAAATCACTAGTTAGGCTATTTTTTCATTTTCTTAAAAATTTACTTAAATGCTCTGTGACACCCCCAAATTACCTGATTTGCAGCGGAATGGAATACCTGGGGCGCGACTGCCATAGCATCACAGTTACAGTCACATTGAACGACCTAAAGTGTCGTTTTAAAAAGACATCGTTTGATTCAATAAAACAAGACAAAGTTTATAAAAGATAGGTCCCAAAAGATAACTCGTGTTACGGAAATGTATTTGTGACAAATCAAAAGATAGTTTAAGTGCATAAAAATCCAAGTGAGACGCGTCGTCATCGCGACTCTATGATAAGTCCAAATGCCGGTCATGATGTGAATGCCTTAATTACCTGAAAATACATTGCTAAAATGCGTCAACACTAGGTTGGTGAGTTCATAGAGTTTAGTGTAAAATGTAAAGCATTAGAAATAAGATTTCCCAGCAAAGGCATTGTAAATCCACTCAGTCCCAAGTCCCGCCCATACAAGACTTAAAACCTGTGTGTTTACAACCCACTGCCAAATATGATTTGGTTAAGGTAAACAAGTGTAATATATGGACCACAAGATTAAAATTGATTTGGCAATGTCGCCATGACAATGTCGTCATATAATTAATATAATACAATTGTTATAAGCTCATGACCCCGAAGCTAGACTAGTAATGTACGCCCCAACGAAGTGTTTTGCCAGACACTCCAATATAATTCAAATGAAATGCGTTCGTTTGACAATTTGGCGCTACCAACCCGAACGGAGGAGTCACCCTCAATAGATCTATTCACTCATCCCAGCTCAATGTAAATTAACGGTTCATGATAAATAAAAGGGGACTTTAACTTGGCAATGTAGTAACTTAAGCAATGTAAATAAATTTAATGTACTTGAAATTGTAATAAAATGTTGTGCAATGTATTCTCCCCCGAGAGTTTAGAAATGAAATTGTAAATTGAAAACGGGGCTATGAAAACTCACCTGATGCGATAGCAACAATGATAATAATGGATATGCTGAAATGAGGCTCGGTCTCTAACCGCAACCTAATATGAATGATATGTTCTAATGTAAGGCATGAATTTACGCAACACATGCAAATACGTATGTTACCGATACCACTCGGGAATTTTGAAAATAACGTTTATCGTCGAAAAATATATTTTTGACGCCTTGTTAAGTTAATAAACACTTTTCGTGTAAATATGTTGCAACGATAACCCACGATCGTCGTTTGATGATTCATTGATAATTATAGAGTTTTCGTCGTTAAAATTAACATTTTTTACAACTTGAAAATATGACCAAATGGCCTCGCAAAACTAGCCATAAAAGGGTGTACGTTAAGTGTTAGGAAATAAGCTCGGCGTTTTTAGAAACCTTGTAACAATGTCTTGAAGTCGTATCATTTAACTTTTGACCATACGGGTCTCGATTAATGAGAAAAATGGCTCTCAATATAGTGTATTGCAAAAACTGTTTTTAACTTGGTAATATTTCCCTTGTTAAAAGCTGATGGAATTATATAGAAATCGTCGGGTTTCAAACGCGTGTATCTCGATCGCTATGAGCTCGTTTTCTACGTTCTTTATATCCACGGCTTCGTATTAATGTAAACTGACATATTTTCAGTAGGTCGACTCATCTAGATCACGTCCAACGCCTCGTTTTACTCGTCGAAATTCGTGGGACAGCGCGTATTTTTCAGAAAAATAGTTTTCGTCGTCCAACTTAGAATTAGCGTATCTTTTTCGTCGTAAGCTCGTTTTCGCTCATTCCGGCGGCCACGGTTTCGTTTTTGAAAGTATTTTCTAAATATTTAGGCCAAAATAGTTCAATATTTTCTGAGATTTCCAGATTTCACAAAAATGGACAGCACCTTTTCTATATGTTGAAATAATCAATTTTAAGGTTCAAGGCTTGTTCAAAACACATCCAATCAACACCACAACTAATCTAATCCTACTACCATACACCTTCTTAGGGTGTCATGGGGTCCTAATCTTCACCAAAAATGGTGGATCTCATGAGATTACAACTAAATATCCATAGATCTATGTCTAAAGTGAAAGATTATGCATTGAGTGGTATGTAACAAGTATATATTTGCATGATTAGTTACTAGAATAACAAAATATATCAAATGAAAGTATGAAATATTTGAAAAGTTTACTTGAAGCTTACTTGATGATTTGATGACTTTTGGAGATAAATGTGTAAGTATTCTTGGGATTTTTATTTCAAAATCCTAACTAAAAATACAAATGGGACTAGATTATCACTTGCTTTTTAAAAAAATGATGGATCTTGCTTGTGTTCTTGGTATAGCCGAACGATATAGAGAGCAAAGAGATGAGAGAGTTTGATATTTGCTAGTTATCTGATCTTTTATGTGTTATTGAAATTAAATCCATGTATTCATGGTGCATTAATTATAGTCCAAGCTAATCAACTGAAATGGAAAGTTTACGGGCTAGGGGGGGCATGTGGAAGTAAAAAAAGAGAATATGTGGCTAATTATAGCTTATGTCCCCCTCAATTAGCATGTGTTAGTTTAGTTTAAGTATATATTAGGTGTTACCGGGTACCGAGTTAACTAGAAATAAATCTTGACGAGTTAAAATAAAATATGACGAAGTTGTAAAAATTGTAAAATCATATTCCTTGCAAGAATCGGGTGTTAGAATAATTATCGGGTTGAAATTTCGCAAACCGACGGCGTTTTATTCGTAGTAATGACTTTGTGGTAACGTTTATAAAATATTTAAACATACGTTAATGAAAATCACACAAACCCGTGCATGACCTAATATGATGGTGATGTTACTGATGATGTGTAGACTACTCTAGTCAATATGATTGCCCTTAATGATGATGCATGAATACGCCGCTAAACCATACTGGTTACACGCATTTGAATACCCGTAAACCTAGTTTACGTAATGATGAATGATAACCATGAATAGTGATTTCCCTCTGGGAATGAATAGTATTTCATGAATAGTAAAAATTTTCGAGGTTTGATGATTGGTAACCATGAATAATGATTTTTCAAAGTCTCAAACTGACTTCAAAAATGATGAATAGTGAAATGATGATTAGTAAATGATGAATAGTGATTGATGAATAGTAACTTGTCGTGGTTTGGAGAATGACCTGAAATTACATGTTGTCACATGCTCTATCTGTCAAAATATTAGTCCTTATTTATTACGGTAAATCTTGTTTAAAATTCTTCCTAATTGGTTTTATAAGTAGTTTTCTAGCTCTACTTCTTCTGTTTCAGCTTATTAGAGCTTAAGCTTTAGGTTTACTAGCTTGTAGGGTAGCTTAATCTAGGCCACAGAGGCTGTTTTACCTCAGCATAGTTCATCATCTTTTGATTTTGATTTGTGCTTATTAGCTTAATTAGGCTTGCTTCTTAGTTTGTATCTGCTTATTTAAGTTCCCTCAATTGCCTTCAGTTAGTTATAACTTATTTAAACCCTAGGTTTAGCTTATAGTAGCTTCTTTATTAGCTTTTTAGTTTCAAAATTTTTCCTGTTTAGCTTCTTTTCTAATCTGTCTTAAATTTCTACTTATTCCCATCTTATTTGAGTTTTTCAAAAAGTTTGATTTTATAAAAGTTGCTTATTTTCACTTGCTTTTTATGTTTTTAGAAGAAAATTGCAAAAATAAAATAAAAATAAAATAGTTTTCCAAAAAGCTGAGTTCAGGGGTCGAACCTGAGACCTCAGCCTTAGCCACACCTCACACACCACACACACAACCAGTTGCCCTTGGGTCTTTTCTGATCCTTGGTTGCCACATTTTATTCTTATACTATTTCTCCTTTTTAGCTTATTGATTATGTTTTGGCTTATTTTAGCTTATTTAGTAGAGTTTTTTGTTCCATTTTAATTTTCTTACATTTCTTATAATAGTAAAAAGTTTTTATAAAAATTTTAGATTTTTTCCTTTAAGTTTTAATATTTTTAATCATTTAATTAGTTAAAATAAGTTTTTAATTCATAGAAAATAAAATATAAACAGAAAAAATAATTTTCTTTTTTCTAAAATTTTATTTTATCATTTAGGACTTAGGAAAAATAGAATTTCTTACCTAGGGTTAATATTTCTTAGATTTCACGTTTTAGGCTCAGGATTAGCCTAAGCGTGCTCCTTTTTTGGTTTCTTTTATGTCTTTGCTTATGTGTGCTTTACATTATTATTTTACTTGCTTTATAACTTGTTTTTAGTTTATGTTTAAAATTTTTAGCTTAAAATTCCAAATCTCTCTTATTTTTCACTATTTACGACACAAAATCACGACTCGAATTCACTAAATTCCATTCACACCTTCGTTGGGAAAACGACTCGGGTTTACATATTGCCTTTGTAATCCTTGGAGAAAAATATTTATACTGTAATTGAAAACCAAATCAGTTTGTAAAACCACAAATGGATGACCAAGATGTTTAAACTACGAAAAATGTGGATTCTAGCTTATTTCATCGACTCGCCATTATTTGGATTGATGAGAACCACATCAAGGTCTGAGAGTGAAAACTCGTTCTTCAAAAGTTTCACAAGCCCAGGAGCAACGCTAATTAGTTTCACGATGTCCTATGAATCAGCAATGGAAAGACAACGTTATATTCAAGAACATCTGGACTTTAAAACACTAGACGCGGCTCCAAAATGTAAAACACAATTACCGATTGAACGTCATGCATCAAGAGTATATACTAGAACGATATTTCTTCTTGTTCAATAGGAAATAATTGAAGCATGATGGACTTGTACGATACAAGATCTAAAAATGAAAGAAGGTTGTGAGATTGTCATGATTAGAGACAAAAATGCATTGGCTTCTAGAATCCTTAATAAAGAAGTTGCAAAAGAACAAGCAGAGGAAGGCGAAACAGTAGCAATAGAAACATTTGTAGACTATAAGGAATGTTACTTGTGGGTAAAAACTACTATAATATCACACGTGATTCATAATGAATCCCATGGGATTCATCAAATAGTCACAAGTGATTCATAATGAATCACATAGGATTCATGCTGAAACCCATGTGATTCATTATGAATCACTTGGGATTCATATTGAATCCCATGGGATTCATTATGAACCCCATGGGATTGACTAATGAATCCCATGTGATTCATAATGAATCCCGTGGGATTCATGCTGAATCACATGTGATTCAGCATGAATCCCAAGTGATTCATTAGTCAATCCCATGAGGTTCAGGATGAATTTTAATTCTTTAATTCTTGTGTTTTAAAAAGGTACTGCGTACTATAGAAGATGGGTTGGTGGTATGTACTTGTAGACATTTTGCCCGATACGATTTTCTATCCCGACACATATTCTGTGTCTTCAAGAATCGTGATATTAACGTCATCCCAAAACAATATTTTCTGAAGCGTTGGACAAGGGATATAATACCACCTGAATTGAGAAGGAAAAGAAACAAATATGGGGAAAAATGTAGAAGTTGAAAGACTTACAAACGAAGCAACTTGTCTGGTGGACGATTGTTTATTTCGCTTGAGCAATAATGTAGAGAAGATGGGTGCATTTGTAGAAAAGTTGAAGAGTTTGAAGACAGAAGTGGAGGCCGAGGTGCCAAAACCTCCTTCGAGAAAAACGGGAGATGTGATTAGTGAACATTTTGCTATTTCTAAACCTGAGAACCAAACAGTTAACAATCCAACAAAGGCAAGAAACAAAGGGAATATTACAGAAGGAGAACGCAATGAAAAGCGAAAGAGTGAAAGAGAAAAAGCACTTCAAGTTAAAATGAAACAAATGAAGCCTTGTGGCCATTGTGGAGAGAAGACCAACTTGCATACGAAAACAACTTGTCCGATGAACCCAAAGGCAAGGCGAAAAGCGAAACAAATTGATGAACAAACATAAGTTACTTTTATTCTTGTTTTTTGTTAGTTATTTTTCTTCTTTACTTGAATATTTAGATGATTTGAAAAGAAAATTCTTGTTTACTTTGAATATATCTTGTTTACTTTGAATATATCATGTTTGTTACTTATATTATGTTTCAATAACTTGATCAAATGGGTAATCTATATGAATTACAAGTGAATCATCTAAGAATCCCATGGGATTCTGAATGAATCACTTAGGATTCTTACTTGTCAAAAATATCAAATACCAACAATAACTTGATCAAATGGGTAATCTGTATGGATCACATATGATTCTATATGAATCACAAAGGATCATAGAGAATCCCATGGGATTAGGGATGAATCACATGGGATTCATCAAAAGAATCCTATGGGATTCTGAATAAAATCACAAAGATAATTGAGAAGTAAATATCATAAAAAGACATACTTTTAATGAAACTACACAACAGTTACTTCACCAGCAAATCATAAAAAGATTAGTTATACACAGATTCTACCATTAACTGATCTAGCATAACGACTAACTGAACAATTATAAATTGTTCTACCATTCACATGTTTTCAAAAGATTAGTCATAAAAACTGTTCTAACATTAACAAAAGACTATCTTCTTGAATGCTTAGTTGCGCTCACGTGCATCCCTACTCCTAACTGCTTCAGAAATTATGGACATCTTTTCAGAAGAAGGAAGTTTATCAAACTCCTTTGCTAATTCAAACATCTTACCCGCATGCTCATTAATCTCGTGCAACAATATCTTCGTGGCATACTTGAATCTCAATCGCCTCAGCATGTCAGACTGCCCTTTAGACTCAGCAACCAACCCACAATCCCATTTTGCTGCTGCTTCACCGGCGTAGCATTCCATATGCAACATAGTGAATATGTCGCAATCTCAGAAATTTTTCTTTGTTCTCCACTTGAGCTTTGGGATTCTTGGCTTTACTTTACGAATGCTAGCATGCTTTTAGTGACCATACAACTTCAGATGACGGGCAAACAATGTTTTCTACAAAATTATTAAAAAAAAAAAAGAGGCATAAATTACTAGAATTCGGGGAAAATGTCAATTGTGATTCAGGATGAATAACATGAGATTCACATGGGATTCTGTATGAATCACAAGGGATTAATCTAGTGTCACATGTGATTCTGTATGAATCACAAGGGATTCATCTAGAATCACATGGGATTCTGTATGAATCATAAGGGATGCATCAAAAGAATCACATGGTATTCTGTATGAATTACTTTACAACAGAAAACTAAAATACTTACAAGAAGTTCACATGTATCTTCATACTTTTCAGCATACGTTGCTCCACAATCACTGTTATCTAGTATTGTCATTGTTGTTACTTTTTTAGTAAGGCTGAAGACGACCACATAAAAATGGTCTGATTTGCGAATTGGAAAAAAATTATGTTTAAACAAAACAAAAAACATAATAAAAATGATGAAAAGTAAAAACACAAATAAAAATTTAAAACAAAAAAAATTAATTTTACCAAGTCAATGCCATTGAGAGCCAAGCCACCAACATTATCTTTAAACTGAGCCAAAACTTCTTTTTCAAATTCTTCAAATTTATCGTCCGCAGACGGCAAGGTTCCATCAAACATAGCGTTTGTCTGTATATGCAATTTACAATATGATGTTACGAAATGCATTGCTTTGGGGGTATTTGTTAAGTCGGATAAATAGATAAGCAGTTTATTAAGCAAATCAAAAAATAACTACTTACAATGCATCTAGTTGGGAAAAAGTGTCGTGATGGAGAACCAATTTCTTTAACACTCTCTTCATGATTAAGAATTGTAGCCCAATAGTCGACTACATTATCATCGACCCACAAACCAGGTGCTAATGTTTCCATATCCACACGCACTGGATATATAGTGAACTCCCCAGAATGTTTTTCGAAAACTCTTTCGCTATAAAAAACAAATCAATTCATTTAAGAATCATCGGAGATTCTCTATGATTCACATGTGATTAAGAAAAGAAATTTTCCACATGATTAAATGTGAATCCCATATGATTCACTGTGAATCCTATGGGATTCTTTGTGAATCACATGGGATTCATTATTAATCCCATGTGATTCCTTCACATTGAATCAGATGATAAGATACTATGAAACTTATATAAAAAATACACATGTAAACTTACATCTTTTCGCCTTGCATCGCAAACAAACTATTCCCAAGAATAAACTCCAACTTAGTAATTTTGGGTACAACCTTTGTCTTCTTGTTCATATACGGTGGTAATAGGTAGGAAGACGGTTTCACCAAACACTTTTCAGGACTGGGATTTACATTCAAAGCACGAGTAGCCATTTTTTCGGGAGTAATGGGACCTGGATTCACAGCATTCTTTCCCTCCAAACCTTCTTTGAGCGTGTCAAGCTTAATAAAATAAAAAAGATTTAATTAAAAAGAAATAATTATTATGAAAAAAGAAGGAAAGTATTATTATGCAAGAATATTACATAAAATTTCTCAGCAGCTACACATACCATCAGCTCATCAACCAAATCCACATTCTTATCTAACCATTGAGTTAAACCCTCGGGTGTGCTGGTGATCTCATACTCTTCACCTGTTTCTTCAACAGATGGATCAACTTGCTTCTCGGGAACTACATCATCTTCTTTTTCTTCAGATGGATCAACCACAGTTGAATCATCTCGCTTCTCGGCATCGTCATCAACTTGCTTCTCGGGAACTGCATCTTTTCTTTATCAGATGGTTCGTTGCCAAAATCTTCTAAAGTCAATGTTGGGAATTAAATTAACAGTTGGTAAAACACTTGGTACGGTTCTATATAAGTTAGTACGGCTGAAGAGTTTCTAAAGAACACACTAACAGTTAGTACTGCTGATGAAGAAAGTTCGTACTGCTTATAAGATTAAGATGAAATCGTGTGAAGATATATGTGGAAAAGATGTAATGTATATCTTATCAAGTTAAAATTATACGGTAGATAGTTTACTTGTAAAGGACTCCTTGTCCTATAAAAGGAGATCCTAGGTTAAGGTTTATATACATTATTATCATAGCTTCACGATCGTTTTGTAATTCTCATATTATATTGAAGCTAATCATTTGAGTGAATATTGTGTTATTGTTCTTATTGTTACATCTATACAATCACAAAACAAGAATTCTTCTAAGTACTTGATAGTAAATTCCGCGTGCTGTCAAGTATATACTCAAAGTATCTCCAACACAACTCGTGTGTTTAGATCCGGTCAAGTGGTATCAGAGACAGGTTTCTGATACTTTGATTTAGAAGATTCTGAAGTATTTACTCACTAGCAACCAAGAAGATGGACATGGAGACACCTCAAACCTCAATCCTTGCTAAACTCCCCATGCTGAAACAGAATGAATACGATTTATGGCGGCTCAGAATAGAGCAATATTTCATGGTGCAAGACTACGCATTATGGGATATTATTATCAATGGTGATTCCTTCAAACCAATTCCCAATGAAGAAACACGTGCTGATGGTTCCAAAACTACAAAGCTTAACACTGAGCCAGTCACAAACGAGGAGAGAATCAAAAAGAAGAATGATCAGAAGGCTAGGAATTTGTTGTTAATGGCAATTCCTAATGATCAAGTGCTGAATTTTAGCCATTACGAGACTGCTAAAACTCTTTTTAAAGCAGTGGTGGAAATATTTGGTGGCAATGAAGCTACCAAGAAGGCACAGAGAACCCTACTTAAACAAAGTTATGAGAACTTCACTACAACAAGCAATTAAACTTTGGACCATATCTTTAATAGGCTTCAAAAGATCATCAGTCAACTTACTGTGTTGAAGATTTTGATTCCACAGGAAGACCTCAACATGAAGTTTCTTAATAGTTTACCTGCTGAATGGAACACTTATGTTGTGGTTTGGAGCAATAAACCAGAACTGGAGAAAATAACATAGAATGAGCTTTACAACAATCTTAAGATTGTTGAGCAGAAGGTGAAGAAGAGTGGTAGCACCAATTCTAGTTAAGGGAATATGGCTTTCTTATCTTCTTCAAGCAGTTCGAATCATGAAGATGAAGAAGCAGTTGGTACTGCTAACCCAACAGTTAGCACTGCTAGTGTAAAAACTAGTGCTGCTGGCTTAACTGATGAGACCATATATGCATTTGTGTCAGAACAATCTGGTGGGTCCCAAATCTTCAATGAAGACCTTCTTCAGATTGCTGAAGATGATTTGGAAGCTATGGATTTAAAGTGGCAGTTGGCTTTGATAAGTATTAGGGCTAAGAAGTATTATCAAAGAACTGGGAACAAGATCACCTTCAATGGAAGAGATGTAGCTGGGTATGACAATTCCAAGGTAGAGTGCTATAATTATCATAAAATGGGGTACTTTTCCAGGGAATGTAGAAGTCCAAGACAACAAAGCAACCAGAGTCAAGGGTTCAAGAATCGGCAAGGAACAAGGAGAACAGTTAATGTAGAAGAGCCTTCTTCCAAGGCTATGGTAGCTATTGATGGAGCTGGATTTGATTGGTGCTTCATGGAGGAAGAAGAGGAACCAGCTAACTTGGGTTTGATGGCTTTCTCAGAATCTGAGGTACATATTGTTCAAAAATGTTCAAATACTTCTTCTGCTTTAAAAGATTATAAGTGTCTTAAGAAACAGTATGATGATCTTATTGTAGAATTTAATCAAGTAAATTTTAGTCTGGAAAATCATAAAAGAGGACTAGCTGTTTTAGAAGAACAAATTATGTTTTATAGACAGAATGAGTCAAACTTCTCTGATGAGATAGGTGTTTTAAAGAGGGATTTGCAACTAAAAGATGATAAAATGAGTGGACTTGTATATGAACTAGAGAAGCTTAAAAAGGAAAAAGAAAACATCCAGTTAAGTGTAGATACTCTTGAACATACTTCAAAGGGAGTTCAAAAAATAGTAGAGAATCAAATACTTAACAAAGCTAAGTCTGGTTTAGGGTATAAGTCAGTTGCAACCCCCTATTAGAGGAATGTTTGTTCCACCAGGAATTTATTTAGCTCGTACAGGTTTAGAGAGTTTAAGGATATGGATTTTCCTGGATATGGTGTTAAGATTAGTGAGAATCCTGTTAAATTTGTTAAGGCTGAGGATTCTTATGTTAGTGCTAGTGATAAATCACTTTCTGAGGAAATGATGTCCTCTCCTAGAGACTCAGATGCACCAACCATTGAGGATTGGACATCTGATGATGAGGATGCCAAGGTTAAGGACAAATCTAGTGATGTTAAGGCAGAAGTTAAACATACTCCTAAAGTGGTTAAGACTGAAAACATAAAACCAGTTAGGAAAAATGTGAAATATGCTGAGATGTATAGGACTAAGAACAGATCACCAGTTTCTGAGGGTAGTCAGAGGAACTGGAACCACTCAAATTCTAAGCAATTGGATGATGAGTTTGCTATGATTAAGAAAGTATGCTTTGTGTGTGGAAGCTTTGATCATTTTGCTGCTTATTGTAATTCTAACCCATGGAAGAAGAGAGATTTTGGAAATTCAAGGGTGAATTGGAATAAAAATGCTAGGGTAACTCAAATCAGTCTAACAAGAGAGATTAACCCTAATGTGAATCAAAAATGTTCACCCAAAGCAGTTCTGATAAGATCTGGAGTCAAAGCAGTTTCAACTATTAAGTCAGCAGTTCCAACTGCTAGACCTAACAAATGGTTTAAGAACAAACAAACTGTTACAAGTGCAAAACAACTTTCAAATCATGCACAAACAGTTAAATGGAATTTTTATAAGAAAACAGCAATGACCAATCAAAAATGGGTGCCTAAAATTAAACCAGCAGTTCAAACTGCTAGACCAGCAGTTCAAACTGTTAGACCAGCAAATGCTACTGCTAGGAACTTGAGTGTTAAGGGTCAAAGGGGCAATGCTGTCAAGGCCTCAATACATTGGGTTAGAAAATTTGCCAAACCCAATGGTGCATCAATGACCTTCAATAAATTTTCTGATATTGATGCACAAGGCAGATCCAAGCTAGTGATGGTTTGGGTCCCGATAAGGCACTAAAACCATTCTTTTGTGTGCAGGAACATCCTACAGATGGTAAAGAAGATAGAGGATATTCAGACAGTGGATGTTCAAGGCACATGACTGGCAACATGTCATACCTTTCAGACTTTATTGCTCTGGATGGAGGACCAGTTGTCTTTGGTGGTGGTGTTGGAGGAAGGATTACTGGTAAAGGGGTAATTAAAACTGGTAATCTTGATTTTGAAAATGTGTATTATGTACCAGAACTTAAGTACAATCTTTTCAGTGTATCACAAATTTGTGATAAACAGAACAAAGTTTTATTTACTGATATTGATTGTCTTATTCTTTCTCCTGATTTCAAGCTACCTGATGAAAGTCAAGTATTGCTTAAAATCACTAGAAAGGATAACACATACATTGTTGAGATGAATAAACTAGTTCCTAAGGTTGGACTTACTTGTCTTGTTGCAAAAGCCACATTGGAAGAATCAATGTTATGGCACAGAAGGCTTGGTCATGTTAATATTAAAACCATTAACAAAATTGCTAAAAATGGTTTGGTTAGACGCTTACCAAATAAAACTTTTCTGAATGACCAAACTTGTGTTTCTTGCCTTAAGGGTAAGCAACACAAAGCTTCTTGTAAGCCAAAGACCGAAAACTCTATTTCAAATGGAAAATGCTTTGTTTTGTGTTTTTCTTTGGTTTTGGACTAACATTTACAGGATCAGAGAGCATATTGGTGTTGTTTTATTTTGGACTATGCTTTAGACTGTATGGTGGTTTGGAATGTCAAGTGTGAGAACTTATCACACCACAAATGGTAATTGATTCACCATGTTTAACACACATAAGAATCAACTAGTCCAGATCAAACGGTTTCTGGTAAAGACTAATCAAATTTGTTTATGTTTGATAGTTTACCAAAAACTGGTTGGTTATCAACTCACCAAATCTACTTGTGAAGAGTTGACTAGTCCATAGCAAACGGCTATTGGTAAAGACATATCAAATCCGTTGATAACTGATAGTTTGCTAAAAACTATAAGTGGACAAAATTGTTTTCAAATCCACACTGAGTTTATCCTACTCTTAATTTTTTTTACAAACAGTATGTACTGCTAGTTTCAACTAGTTTGTACTGCTGGTTTAGACTTGGTTTTAAACTAAGTTTATGCTCTATGATTAACCTCTCTCAGAAGGTAATACATCTAGAAGTGATGAGAGAAGTTTGAAATAACAATTGAATTGATGGAAACTTGTACAACTTGTCATAATGGAGGCTGATCAAGCTCAAGTGATGGTGAAGATTCTTCCAAATAGGGGAGGAATTCAAATTTGTTCAGTTGTTGTCAAGGTGATTATCTGATTCAGGGGAGGATAACAAACTCAGGGGAGGAATGATGTTGATCAAGAAACTGAATTAACTGAATTATTTATTTACATTTCTCAAAAGCAAACATGTGAAGAAAAGACTGAAGTAATTCAGAATTGAAGATAAGTGTTTGAAAAAATCCCCCCATCGTCAAAGGTGTTATTTAATTCAAGAAACTTATTGGTTTACCAAGAAATCATAATAGGAGAGGATTGTTGGGAATTAAATTAACAGTTGGTAAAACAGTTGGTACGGTTCTATATAAGTTAGTACGGCTGAAGAGTTTCTAAAGAACACACTAACAGTTAGTACTGCTGATGAAGAAAGTTCGTACTGCTTATAAGATTAAGATGAAATCGTGTGAAGATATATATGGAAAAAATGTAATGCATATCTTATCAAGTTAGAATTATACGGTAGATAGTTTACTTGTAAAGAACTCCATGTACTATAAAAGGAGATCCTAGGTTAAGGTTTATATACATTATTATCATAGCTTCACGATCGTATTGTAATTCTCATATTATATTGAAGCTAATCATTTGAGTGAATATTGTGTTATTGTTCTTACTGTTACATCTATAAAATCACCAAACAAGAATTCTTCTAAGTACTTGATAGTAAATTTCGCGTGTTGTCAAGTATATACTCAAATTATCTCCAACACAACTCGTGTGTTTAGATCCGGTCAGTCAATCTGCTAAACTTAGCACCTGCTTCGCTACCATCATTTCTTTCACCTGCATCATCCCCATTATCCCCATTACCTGCATCCTCGTCATCATCCCCATTACCTCTATCATCGTCATCATCCCCGTTACCATCATTTCCATCACCTACTAAACTAGGCTCCCCATTACCATCATTTAATGGAATTGCTCTCTTGAAAATTTGAACATACTTTTCATGAAGTTCAAGGAGCTTTAAAATCAGTAGGGTATTCTAAAATAGCTTTCCTCAAATATTCTTCAAGTGCAAGTCTTTCATTACATATCACATCTAACTTTTCTTCAACTTTGTTAAACAAATCCTGGAATAAACAACATTGGAATAGTCATAATAAGATAAGCACATTGGATTTGGCAGTGTTTCTAAGAAGAATCCCATGGGATTCATAATGAATCTCATGGGATTCTAAACAAAATCACATGGGATTCCGTATGAATCCAATGTGATTCTGTATGAATCCCATGGGATTCTAAACATGATCACATGGGATTTGCCAGAATATCATGTGATTCTAAAAAAAATAGATGTGATTAAATAACAATAAATGAAAAACAAAAACCAAGAATTAAACGAACCTCTTTAAAAGAAGTTTCAGAAGAACCACCATGAATAAAACCTTCAGTCTCTTGAACCTCAGATTCGGTCCATTCTTTATGAAGTTTTAACATACCCATAACTTCTTCTTAAAGTTCCAAGTCCTGTCTTTGTGCCATTAACAATGAGGACTAGTTTTTGATAGCCGGACGTGTGCGAACAATAGAAAGCCTCTCGTACTTTGTTGAATCTAAATACAAAAGCTGAAAACAAAAAACAAAAAACAAAAAAGTGTAAAAAAGTTGCAACAAATATGTCACACAAACATGAAAACAATTAAAAACTTCGTTTAATTTAAAACATACAACAAGGAAGGTATATGGACCAATGTATTGGTTAAGTAGAGTTGTCGGGAGTTTACTGTATTTAAGGCAGTTATGAATGTACTCGCACCAATCAATACCACTAATTTTAGTATGTTCACGAACCCGCCTAACAACATCCAAATTAATTTGCCCCTCCAACCCAGCAACCATACCCATCGTGTTTGTAAAAAGTGTAAGAAAGTTAACTTTAAAAAGGAAGTCGACTTCCTTAGACTCAATCAACTTCAAAGCGATATCATTCACTTGGATATCCTTAACTGATTTAGGGTAAAACTGACGAACCCAATCCTTCTCAAAGTCATATTCAATTGGTCTGGATTCTAAAGAAAAAAAAAGATTGACCACCAATAGGAATACCTAACATATCATGAATTTTGGAATGAGTGGCCTCGATTGACTCGCCATTATCCAAATTCAACCGGTAAGTCTCTTTATCAAATTTTGCAACCACATACCTACCCAACCTTGACGGAATGTAGTCTATATTAAGCTTGTAAAATGAACTAAAACCTATCTCTGCCAGAAACTTCTCCATGTTAACCTTTTTTGAGCCATGGATGGCAGTATAAAGAGCAGTAGGTGCTGTCCTAGCATGAAGAATTAGAAAATCAGAAAGATACTTTTCATGTTGTGTTTCTTTAGGCGTCAACTCCTTTTCTTTCTTCTTGCCTTTCTTCTTCGACTTCAATTCAATCTCCTCATCAGATTCTTCATTAATAAACGAATTCTTCAACAGATTCTTCATAAGATCCTTAGGTATAACTTGCTCAGGAGATGCAGAATTGTCCTTCTTTATCTTCAACACACCCTTACCCTTCAAATTCTTTTTCTCCTTACGTATAACTTGCTCAGGAGATGCAGAATCGGAAGAATCAGAACCTGAATTGTCCCTCTTTCTCTTCAACACAACCTTACTCTTCAAATTTTTTTTCTTACGATCAACTTCAGTATCTTGAAAATCATCGGTGTCTACATAAAAAAAGACATAATATAAATAACTTGAACACATGAGATTCAATATGAATCCCATGGGATTATATATGAATCACAAGGGATCATATAGAATCCCATGGGATTCTGTATTAGTTATATAAAAAGATAGATCTACACCCTTTTGCAGCTTGACCTTCGGTTTTTTTACTCTGATCTAATTTTGATAAAAACCCTTTCCCGTTCCGGATTAACTTCTTCCTGAACTGGCTTATTCAACTTCAAAACAGGAGCTTCTGATAATGCTTAAGTAGCCTTTGTCTTAACTTGTGAAACAGACTTCGGCGCCGGCTTGTCCTTTAGCTTATCCTTGGTAAGAACTGGCTTATTCAACCTCAAAATAGGAGCTTTCGATAATGCTTTAGCAGCTTTGTCTTAACTTGTGAAACAGACTTCGGCGCCGGCTTGTCCTTTGGCTTCTCATTTTCCAAATCAGTAACAACATCCGAAATAACTTTAACAACATCAACCGGCACCTTCTTTTTCTCCCGAACAACACTCGGTGCCTTTTCCTGAACAACCGGCACTTTCTCCTTCTCCTGAACAACAACAGTCGCCAACTTCTCCGTAACAACCGGTGCCTTCACCATAAAAACAGTCGCCTACTTCTTATAAGGATTAAACTTAGACAACGGCGTCGGGTTCAAAACTTTGTTGGCCGGTTGGCCCACTGACTGACGCATACACGATGGAATCCACTTCTTCCTTGGCGAACCACTAGAACTAGCATTAACAACACCTACAAAAAAAAAACATTAGTTATACAATAAAAAAGCATTAAGAATCACATGAGATTCTGTATGAATCTCATGGGATTCAGAATGAATCACATGGGATTCAATATAAATCATATGGATCAAGTTATATGTTACAAGCACTGGTACAGAAAGTGGCTTTCGTCACACCAAAAATGCGTGACTATATGCATATAGTCACACACATTTTTTTGGGTGTGTGTGACGAAAATTCGCGCCACCGTAGGTAGCATATGGTCGTATTGTTTAGTTTGTGGCCAATTTCATTGAAAAAGAGTGACCAAAACCCGAATATGTGTGACCAATTAGGCACAAGTTTTGTTGGATTTATCAGGCTGTGTAACTATTTTCCATCCTATGGCCACATGAATAAATAATAAATGTGACGTTTGTGATGATTTAGTCTCACAACGTGTGTTTTTTTTTTCGAGTTAGTCACATACAATTAAAAAAACAGTGGCCAAAAGTGTTAATAAGTGTGACCATATGCTGTTTAAAGTGAAGAAATTTGTATTTTGTGTGACTATTGATTATCCAATGGTCACATGAATTTTTCGTTTTTGTGGCCTTTTGTAATATTTAGTCACAGAAAAGCATGTTTGTTTTGGGTATTCAGTCACATATAATTATGCAGAAAGTGGCCAAAAGTGTTAATAAGTGACCATATGCTGTTTAAGGTGAAGAAATGTGTATTTTGTGTGACTATTGATCATCTAATGGTCACATGAATTTTTAGTTTGTGTGGCCTTTTGTAATATTTAGTCACGCAAAGCATGTTTGTTTTGGGTGTTTAGTCACATACAATTAAGCAAAAAGTAGCGAAAAGTGTTAATAAGTGTGACCATATGCTGTTTAAAGTGAAGAAATGTGTATTTTGTGTGACTTTTGATCATCCAATGGTCACATGAATTTTTAGTTTGTGTGGCCTTTTGTAATATTTAGTCACACAAAGCATGTTGGTTTTGGGTATTTAGTCATATACAATTATGCATAAAGTGGCCAAAAGTGTTAATAAGTGTGACCATATGCTGTTTAAAGTGAAGAAATGTGTATTTTGTGTGACTATTGATCTTCCAATGGTCACATGAATTTTTAGTTTGGGTGGCCTTTTGTAATATTTAGTCACACAAAGCATGTTTGTTTTGGGTATTTAGTCACATACAATTAAGCATAAAGTGGCCAAAAGTGTGACCATATGCTGTTTAAAGTGAAGAAACGTGTATTTTGTGTGACTATTGATCATCCAATGGTCACATGAATTTTTTGTTTGTGTAGCCTTTTGTACTATTTAGTCACACAAAGCATGTTTGTTTTGGGTATTTAGTCACATACAATTAAGCATAAAGTGGCCAAAAGTGTTAATATGTGTGACCATATGCTGTTTAAAGTGAAGAAATTTGTATTTTGCGTGACTATTGTTCATCCAATGGTCACACGAATTTTTAGTTTGTATGGCCTTTTGTAATATTTAGTCACACATCGAATTAAAAAAATAGTGACCAATAATGTTGATAAGCGTGACCATATTATGTGACTGCATCTTTTAGTCACAGGGTTACTACTGGTATTACTAAGTTAGTACTGTTGGAGCAGAGTTGCTACTACTAGAACTAAGTTAGTCCTGCTGAAGCCGAGTTACTACTGCTAGTACTATGCTACTGCTGCTGGAATGAGTATATATATATATATATATATATATATATATATATATATATATATATATATATATATATATATATATATATATATATATATATATATATTTATAACATTATTAAGAACCACAAGAAATTTCAAATTGAATTAAACTCGAATGTTTATAACTGAACAGAATATACAATTGTAATGTCGTACTTAATTAATCAAATTCTCAAGTAACATAATCTAAAGACTTTTGAACCTTCGCCGCCTTAGCAGCGTTTTGCCTTAAGTCGTTAACAGTTGTATATTGTTTCTTCGATGGTACCGGTGGTACACATTTAGTCACAGGGTTTGTTGGTGTAACCTGTACTAAACAAAAGACGCTTCTATCAAACATTGAATTACATATGAATAATTATATATATGTAGGTTGAAAAAACACATGTATGTACCTCCTCTTCAACAATAACTTGATCCTTTGGCCATGCAAAGAAACCACCTACGCCATCCTTAACTGTTTTTAACCCATTATTTGCTACGTCCGGTATGCATGCTGCATCAATTAACGATGAATCAATTGACACTATGTAGCAATCATTTGGGAGTGGTCGGTTATGCAGCATTTGCTTTACACGAGACTGGTATACGGTACCCAAAGCAACGATATTTGTTTTCTTTATGTGCCACAGTTTGCACTTACATGTCTACAAAAAAAGAATTTTTGCATGTATATATCAGAAATTATTTAAACAAAAGATTAACAAGAAACATGTTGAAATACATATTGTTGGCAGTGGTTGTGTTGGAGACACATTTTGTTGCGATTGAGAATTCGGAGACCCGTTTTGTCGCTTCTTAGGCTTTGTCTTGGGTCCGACAGTTTTAGCAAGTTCCTATATGTATATATAAAACACTTTACATTATTTAAACAAAAGAGTAACAAGAAACATGTTGAAATACATACTGTTGGCAGTGCTTGTGTTGGAGACGACACATTTTGTTGCGATTGGAAATCTGGAGACCCGTTTTGTCGTGACTTAGGCTTATGCTTAGGCCTGACAGTTTTAGCAGCTGGTTCCTATACGTATATATAAAACACGGTACATTAGTCGATCATGTATGTAAAATTCAAAAATCAAAGGGGGATGTTTTATTACTTACCATTGTTTCCGTTACCTTTTCAGAAGTTTCAAGGCCATTGGACTTCTCCTGAATTCCCGCATCTTTAGCACTTACAACATCACTTGTCTGAGTGTCGTCCACCTCATTAGCGCTGCTCCCTATATTGTCAATGGCCATTGGAGTCACCTGCAATATAAATTAAAAAATACATTCACTCATCAGTTTATGTTCAATGCCTGGTATCATTAACATCAGTGGTGTTAGCATTAGAAAATGAAATTGTTAACAACATAAAAAAATGCTTACAACTGAGGCTATTGGCGATGGATCAGATGGCAAAGTTATATTCATCCCTTGTTTATTCAACTGTTTCATCAGTAGAGCAAGCACTTTATTTTTCTGTTCCACCTCACCGGATAATTTCTTGACCTGCACATCTTTTTCGGTCATCTCGGTGGATAATTTCTTGACCAATTGATCTTTTTCTTCACGCTCGCGTCTCTCATTATCCAGTTGAGTTTGAAGTAACGCAAGTTTTTCATCGGCTTCTTGTTTTCTTCGAGGAAGGCCAAAATACTTTTTGTATGTTACTCCACCTCCCACTCCTCTGGCATAACCGCCCTTTTCCTTAGCAAATACAACTGTCATGGCATCAGTGCCATCATCAACACTCAAGGTTTCTTCCTTGATCTTGTCATCAGCTTCTTTCTACACAAAAAATATAGGAAATGTTGGGATTAAAAGTCTTCTTGATGCTGTTAGAGTAACTGCTGCTCATATTTGTGTCAATGCTGCTTAGCTGGAGTTAGTTCTGCTCATGAACTTCAATGAAAAATATACTACTGCTAGTACACAGTTACTCCTGTTAGTACGCAGTTATTACTGCTGGTATATAAGTTATTACTGCTACTACACAGTTAATGCTGCTGCTATATAAGCATAATAATAGAATTAGCAGTCAAACTTACAAGTTGATCTCCCTTTGATTTAATATCATCATCTGGGTATTCACCGTCTTTGTTTACCCTTCCTTTCAACCACATTACATCACGCGGGGGTTCTTCATCCGCTTCAATCTCTTTATTTTGGATCTAATAAACATCAAATGTATACACATGTAAAGTTAAACCAAGATAAACGAAAATATGAGGATGCTTACACATGTACAGTTAAACCAAGATAATCGAAAATATGAGGGTATTAATGCAAATGTGCAAATTGGGCAATGTAAACAGATTCATTTCTCATATTGATCGTCTCTCAATTTGTAAAACAAACATTATGTAATCTTACCATTTTCTCTTTGACATAAACATATCCACCTCGTCCCATTTTATGCTGATAAATATTTTGGGAACGCGCCATTTTAGCTTTATCAGATTTCTCATAAAAACACAAAATCATAAGGCGTTTAGATGCGGTAATGCTGCAAACTGAAAATTATAAAATGACATATACACTTAAATAAAGATGACTAATTAAAACCTTGTATGCTTCGGTGGTCGTGTAGTTTACAAACTCGACCCAGTCTTCTAAAGCCATAATTGTACTATACAAGTCCGGGACTTCAGTCAGTTTGGAAGGTGTATTTAGGTTGGGCAAAATGTAGTTGAATTTGAGCTTCCTTTTGTAATTCCTTAGCGGTTGACCAAAAACGAATCATTATCAATTTTCTGTATGTCACGTCAACATCAAAAAATTTCTGCAAAGATTAACACAATATTGTTAATTAGTTGCACATAATGTAACTGCATACATAAACTTATGTAGTACTGGGTTACAAAATAGGATATATGTACCATGATTTCAGCCCATAGTTTACCTCTTGATTCTTTATTTACCTTCTTCCAGGAAAGAATCTTCACACCTATCTGCTCACGAACCACATCTCCTAAAAAACTCACAAACACTGCTCTATTTGCCCCTAATACCCTACCGAATGCATCGAAGGTTACCTTGAGCTTTATTCCACCAGGTTTGTCATACTTCGCGCAAAACTTTATTAGCCTGGCTGAGCCCCTCTTAGCTAGTATCGTCTCTGCTTGGTTGGTTCCAGTCGCATCTGTATCTTCATCATCAGAATACTGTTCGGATTCATATTGTAAGGCGTTATCATCAACTACAACATCATCTGGAACAAGCAAAGTTTGATTATCAACAATGGGTTCAATATCCATGACTCTTGAGCAACAAAGGGTAAAAGAAAATGATTATGGCTTAGCTTGGAGAGTAATGGTGATAGAAGATTTGATTTTTGTGTTTTCTTTGCAGTCATTTTTTTAAGTAGAGAAAAGAGGGTATACCAAGAATATGAATCGTTATTCTTGGTAACTGCTTGTAATTAGGTGATTAAAAAAATTTCGATCCAAAAATTTGGCTCCAAGTTTTAATTTGAAATTAACAATTGAATTATTTGAAAATTTTGCCTTTGAACATGTTAATTAAAGCATAAAGTTGAATAAATCAAAATTTTGGCTCCAAATGTTATATATCATTATCTTAATACTCACAAATATACCACACTGTGCAACCATCACATCAACAGTACAAACTGCTACCCATTTAACAAACCAAAATACTTACATAATTACTAGTTATTGTACCCTTACTAATTACATTTACAAAACACAAATTGGTACATTTTTTTTTAACATTGAAGACTTTTTATTAAGTAAGTAATATATTGAAAACAAAAACCAGCAAGTTGCTGGGGAATACAGAAAGGAGAATATTTAAAACATAATGCAGTACATACATAAGGGAAAATCAGTATCCAAATTAAATGTCAGAATTGAACCAAATACCATTACAAAACACAAAAGTTGTTAATGTATATCCTAAACCCCTAAACCATCTTAGTTTTTCCTTTCCCATGGCTGCTAGAAGGTGCTCCAAAACCTATAGGATTCTTCTTACACGGCATTCCCAAGACAATATCCTGAGTAAATTTCTTTTTGTGTGCCTTTTCAACTGGTATTTGAACTTGCACCGGGAGAGCCAGGTTAGGAGCTTGAGATGGGAGTTCTTCTGGAGGTTCAATGGTTTGGATAGGTTCCACTTCCCAAGAATCAGTACTTGCATCAGAATGTTGCTCTGGATAATACCAAGCAAGGAGGCCAGGAAGGATGTTGAGAGCACCGTCATTTGATTCTGAACTGCTTGAATCAAAAGAAATTTGTATGACATCTACAAATAACAACTGTTAGATCAGTTTTATTGATTCAATGTTAAACTATATCACAATTAAAGAAAAACCTTTTGATGGTTTACCATTGCAGAAGAATCCATTGTACTGTGTTCTCATATTTTGGTCCTCTTTTGTGGTATGCCAAACAATGAAGCAATGTTGCACAAACTAGGCTGCATTTCAAATCTCATTGGTGGCCAACTAGGCTGCAATTGAAGTCTCAATTGGACCTCTCAGTGTACTCACAAACATTGGACCTCTCAGGGTACTCACAAACAGTTCAAAAGACTGTATTTGTAGTCTCAATGGACATCTCACTGTACTCTAATAGGCTGCATTTGGACCTCTCATTGGTGGCCAAGCACAAACAATTCTGCTAGGTACTCTCATTACTGGCCAATCACAAACTAGGCACATTCCAATGCTCTCATTGATTTAGACCTCTCAGTGTACTCACAAACAGGCAACAAAAAATACTCAGACACAAAACACTTAATTAGACATAGCATAACAACCATTATGTATACGAAAATCAGAGTATGAAAAACAAAAAAAACAGAGCATACATTAGACATAGCATAACAACCATTATAAAATACAAAACAACCCTATTTTACAATAGAATCGATCGGTAACAACCACTAACATCACCATTTATAAATCAAAAGCCTGATATGTGAAAATATTAAAAAAAACATACCTTTGTTGTTATTTGGATTCATTGTTTGCGTGCTTGTGTTTGCCAGAAGAATGAGTGTGTTGATTAGGGTTTATTGATTATTGTGTGTGTTTACAAATGATCGGGTAAAGGGATTAATTGCCGGTTGAATATTGAATTTGTGGTTAGGTTTAACTATAGCTGACGTGGCAAGATTTGTAAAAGAAAAAAAAGGCTTATGGTGATGACTTGGCGGTGAAATCCATACCCGCCCGATATCCCACCGGTTCGGGTTAAGGGCGGGTTTTAGTGTACCCGTAACCGAACCTGTTTATAATATACCCATACCCGCCCCATATCCCACCGGATACCCGATTAATATTATCCATCAGTTTTTCAGGTTTCTCCGCGGGTATCAGTTATCCGTAGTTGAATATTATATGGACAAAACTCACGCAACCTTTCGACCCTGTTTCATCATTTCTTAATAGAGTTTCTAGACCGACCCTGATAGCGGATGGTCTTGAGGCAACCCACGCAACCTTTCGACCTCTAGAGCACGATTATGCATCTATTTCATAATACGAGTTACCTCACCTAGCAAATTCTTAATCAATTTAAGTTCTTTTTCTTGTTCATTGCGTAATCGGGTGAGGATATCCTTTTGCACCTCTGCTGGTTAATTCGTTAGCCACAGTGTTTGTGTTAAAATTAGTGATACTTGCGAGAGAGTTTTATAAGAAGTTGTGTGAGAAAATGAAGTGTTGTGAAAGTGTCTTTGATAGTGGAAACTAGCCGTTAAACTAGCCGTTGGAGGCTATTTTAAAAATCAGATTGAAAGTAAAAGTAACCGTACGAGTATTATTCAAATTCAAATGTAAAGTAACAGTACAACATATTAATAATGAGCGGGATATTTAAAATTTAAATTTTCAAATTTCAAATTCAAATTAAACAAAGGGCGGGATATATTTAAAATTTATCAATTCAATTCAAATTCAATTCAACTTATAAATTGAAAATAAAAGAATCTTGGGCGGGATATATTTATATCCATTTCAAATTCAAACTCATTTTAAAAAAAGTGTGGATTTCTAGCCTATAAATACCCATACTTCTTAAACACATCTCACACACAAACACATTCAGACTGCTATAGATATTCAAGATCCAAATTTATCATTCCCCAAACTGCAAATGTCTTTCAAAAAAGATTTCTCACAATAATTTCCAAGTCCACCTCGCCAAGATTTTTCGCAACAATTTCCAAGTCCACCACATGAAGAATTCCATACTCCACCTGAACATATCTTTCCGGTTTTCCAACCAAAAAATGAACCGGTGAACAATCCACCGGAAAATGAACCGGTGCACAATCCACCGGTTGTCGACCAAGACCCAAATCCGTTTGGTTTAACAGAGGAACAACTCAGACAAATGGACCAAGATATGCAAGTCTTCCTGGAAATGGAACAACTTGAAAGAGAAGAGGAAGCTGCTCGTTTGGAGCGGCAAGCCAGGGAGGATGAAGAACGTAGGAAGAACTGGGAAATGGGTTGGTTCTCACCTGATTCCTCTTCGACTGAAGATGGTTACCCAGACTCAGATGATACCTTCAATTAATTTGTATCGTAGTTTCATTGGTAGTTTCTTTTTAATTTCCTTATCGTATTTTTATTTTTGTAGTTTGGTTTTAATTTCCGTATCGTAGTTTAATGTAATTTCTATTTGACGTTTAATGTATTATTTCTATTTGATGTTTAATGTATTTTTATTTGATACTTTAGAAAACGTTACAATTTTTTATTTGATGTTTCACCTTTAACTCAAAAAAAAAACACCCGCAATCATAACTCACCCTTAATTAACTCACCTTTAACTCAACTATTTTCAAAATGAACCCCTAAACTATGATTAATACTTCATTTAACAACTAACACAAATTTTAAACACGATATGGAAATTATATAGGCACTGTGATAATAATACTCTGGTGGTGTTGTATATATATAGGCACTGTGAAATTTGAATTTGAAATTAAATTATCCCGCTTGTAGGCACATTGAGTGTTTGTGTGACTAAATTCAATAATAATGAACCTGATCCCGAATCATTCCAAACATTCCCTCGGTTTCATTTTGTCGAGTAAAACCCTAATCAGATTTAATATCATTAATATAGAAAATATCATTAATATAAAAAATATCAATTACCCTAATCAAAAAGTCAATTAATCAATACAACACCAAACACACTTCCAAATCAACTACACTAGTCAATCCAAACCAAACACAAAACAAATCCAAACAATATTATCTATCTGTTTAATTTTGGCGCATTTCGATGGTCCCTCTTCCCGCCTAAAGTATTGAGAACCGTTCGTATACCTCTCCAACCTATTTATACCTATCGACATGGAAAACCGTTCATAATCAACCGTTCATATACAACTCCTTTGATATTTTCATTAGATACTATATTTCAAATTTCAATGGCTGAATCCTCTTCAACTCCTTCTTCAAACAAAAACAAACGCCCAAGGGATGATTTTCCTCTGTTGGGAATTAAATATTCTGAAGATCAGTATTGGGAATTACAATTTCACAATGTTAGTACTGCAGAGAAGAATACACTAACAGTTCATACTGCTAGTGTACATCTAAAGCCTCTCAAGTTATAACTAACAGTACTAACTGAAGTTAGTACTGCTAGTACAAAGAAGGTACTGCTGGTTGATCCTACTGCTGGTGAACTTATACGACTGCTGGATGGATAAGTTCAACATTTACTACTGCTGGTTAGATAAGTTTAAAAAGATATTTGTGTATAAAAGTCAAGTATATACGGTAGATAATATCTTTGATTTGTAGTCAGTCAAACAAGTTGTAAACATAGATACATGTTGTATCGTAGCTACTGACACACTCAACATAAGCTAGCAAGTAGTTCGACAAGGCTTATCATAATTGTAATGATCTCCTTTGTTTTTATAAAAGGGAGATCTTAGACTAGATATTGTGTGACTTAGATTTTTTTTTTGGGTAAAAGGGCTTCACCCTGGCAAAAAATGTGTGACTTAGATTTGTGCCAAAAATAGAACTTGAATATCTGTTAAGAGAAAAGAACAAACACAACAATATCACAAGTCATAGAAACATTAAGATTCAAGGTTTGTAACCCTAGTAATAGTGAAGATCACTCGTATTATTATCTTAATAATATTGAATCGTTTGGTGTTAACATAGTATGTTCATTCTTCGTTACTCATTCATTACTTTCCATTTTCAATAACCAAATAAACCTTCTAAGTATGGTTATGTAGATTTCGCATACTTGACCATATTAACTCAAAGTATTAAATACACAAAGTTACAAAGGACTAACATCCTATTAGGTGTATCGATTCCCTCTCAATTGGTATCAGAGCAAGGTTGATATCTTTGATTTAGAAGAAGAAGAAGAAGAAATGGATGTTGAATCTATTCAGACCAATGTTGCTGCAAAATTACCCTTGCTCAAACAGAATGAGTTTGAGTTGTAGAGGCTGAGAATAGAGCAGTATTTCCAAGTGCAAGACTACGCACTTTGGAAAATTATTGAAGATGGAAACTCTTACCAGCCAACAACCACTACATCAACAGTGGAAGGCAAAGTGGTGACAACTCTGCAGCTCCACCCAACATCTGCAGAAGACAGAATAAAGAAGAAAAATGACCTAAAGGCAAGAAGCATGCTGATGATGACCATTCCCAATGATCAACTTTTAAACTTCAGCAAGTTCAAAGATGCCAAGTCATTATTTGAAGCTATTGTTGCCAGGTATGGTGGAAATGAAGCCACCAAGAAAACCCACAAGACTCTGCTCAAGCAGCAGTTTGAAAACTTCTCCTCTACCAATAATGAATCTCTTGACCACATGTTTAATAGGCTTCAGAATATTGTGAGCCAACTTGCTATTCTTGGGGTTGAAATACCTCAAGAAGATTTAAACTCAAAATTTTTGAGAAGCTTACCAAAAGAGTGGGCTATACATGTTTTTGTCTGGAAGAACAAGCCAGACCTTGACACCATGGAACTAATAGACTTGTATAGCAACTTTAAGATTGTGGAACAAGATCTGAAGAAAAGTGGAGGTACTAGTTCTAACACTAGGAACATGGCATTTATGTCAACTCCTAGTACCTCAAATCCAAGTGAAGAGGTGAAGGTTGTTGATGGTGTTGGTGCTGCTAGTTCATCAAGCAGTACCATGGGTATTTTGGATGAGAAGACTTGTTGTGCTTTTCTTACAAGTCGAAATGATGGGTCCATGCTCACTTATGAAGACCTCCAAGAGATCAATGATGATGATCTAGAGGAAATGGACCTAAAATGGAAAATTTCTCTTCTTAGCATGAGGGCCAAGAAGTTCTATCAAAGGACGGGGAAGAAGCTCACAATCAGCAATAATGATACTGCTGGTTTTGATAAGTCAAAGATAGAATGCTATAACTCCCACATGATGGGGCACTTCTCAAGAGAATGTAGAAGGCCAAGGCAGCAAGATAGTAAGAATAAAGGTTTTGGAAGCAAATCTAAAATAGTGGAGTGATGAGTGGCCTTTTACTCATCATTTTATACTCAAAAAACCCCACAAAAATGACCAAAAACACCCAAATGGACCCAATATTGTTACAAATATCCTTGGATTGTGTTTTATGTGTATCAGGTACAAAAGGATTGAAAACAGAGCAAATACGGACAAAACCGAGCTTGGAATGGAAAAGAGCACAAGAAGCCGAAGCTGGAAAAGACATTATTCATTTGGATTTAGTTCGAGCTTGAAAATCTCAACATGGCCCTTGGATTATTTTCATTTGGCAAAATTAGCCCTTGATTAACTTTGCTAAAATGGCAAGTTTGGTCCCTAAAATTTCCACATTTACACCTTTGGTCCCTAAACAAACCATTTTATCCTATCTAAAAACTAATACCCTAGAACCGGATCCAAAGAAATAAAAATAACCCATCCTATTCTAAAACTTAAACCCACAAGCCCATCACAACCCACAAGCCCAATCCCCTACCCTTAGTTAACTAAACCCGGGGTCAAAGGTCAAAGATTAGGTCAAACCCACACCCAAATTACTATTCATCCATCCCTAACCTAAGATTAACCCGCAAAACCCCTAAACCCCCAACCAGTCACCCTCACCCTCACTACCAGCCAAAACCCTCACATGGGTGTTGTCTCAGCCTCCTCCATTGCCACGTTGGCAATCCCAAGCACAAAGATTGATCAACGGCTCAGAATCAATGTTTTGGGGAGCAAGAAATATCCAAGGGTCAGTAATCAAGCAGAAGAAGCACAAGCTGGAACACTCTTACAGAAAAAGCACAAGTGCTGAGAAACCCTAGTTCTTATTTTAGTATAAATAGATAAGTTAGCTACAGTAGCAAGCTAGGTTTTATTTTAGCAAAAATTTTAAGGTATTTTGTATTTTGTTCAGCTTATTTTAATTCAAAGCATTGTAATTTACTTTTATTTTTAATTTAAATTCAGTTTTTATTTAAAATTCCAAATTTTACTGTTTAGCTTATTTATTGCTTATTGCTTATTTTACTGTTTTTGCTTATTTTCTGCTTTAAGTTTGCTTATTATTGTTTTTACTAGTTAATTATTGCTTACAAAATAGGTTGTTTTTAGTTTTGCCTTGAAAACCTTAAAAAGACCAAAAAACAGCTTATTATGTTTCAGCTTGTCAAGTGCTTATCAGTCCTTACTTTCAGCTTTTTAGGATAGAAATATAGTCACTTAGCACTAGTATACCAGAATCTCAGACCTTTTTAGTTCTGTTTTAGCCTTTAAATTGCAATGTCAGTTTTTAAAAGTGTGTTTGGAACAAGCCATTTCTGGGAAGATTTCTAGCTGCTACTGTTCATTTGCCTTTTCTTAAATTTTTTTTGAGCTTATTTATGGCTAGATAAGTAGAATTCAGTAGAAGTTTTGGTTATTTAAACCCTTTTGAGGATTTTAGTTAGATAGTGCAAGATCAAAAGATGAACTGCTCCAATAAGCTCTAGTATAAGCTGAGCTTGTTTTTCCCACTTTTTGGCATTGTTCTTAGTTCATTTAGGTTGTTATGTGAATTTGGTTAAACCTCATTTAGTTTGCATAAGCTGAGATCAAAAAGTCCCATACTTAACTGATGCAGACCACAATTCTGCATACACTTTTGCAGCCCTTTTCAATCTAAAATTTAAGCTAGTTGAAGTGGGTTTTAGCTTCTGATTTTTGTTTTACAAATAGCTAGCAGTGTAGTCTCAATCTGTTTCATCTTATTTTTTACTTATGAGCTTATTCATTAGCTTATTTTGGGGCTGCAATAACCATCAGTAGGCTGTTCAAAACTTGCAGCCTATTTGCCCCAACTCCCCTTTTCCCCAGCTTAAATTCTGCTTATTAAGCTGAGCTTATTGTCTGAAATTTGGTATTCCATATATTTAGTAGCTTATTGTTAGGACTGATCACACGGTTAAGGTGGTTAAAAAAATTTTCTTTGTGTGTATGATATATTGAGTGAATATGATTAAGTATGCGGAATCTACTTAACCACACCTAAAAGGTTATTTGATTATGGAAATGGAATGGTTGTGTTAGTTCTATGACAAGGAACAATGAAAGATTAACACCAAACGATTCAATATTATTAATGATAATAATACGAGTGATCTTGAATTATCACTAGGGTTACAACCTTGAATCTTAAGTTTTTCTAACTTGTGATATTCTTGTGTTTTGTTCTAGTTCTAACAGTTATGAGTTCTTAAAATAATAACACACTTAGACTTATGCACTTGGACTCACACTTAATATCTAGTCTAAGATCTTCTTTTATAGTCCAAGAAGATCTTTACATATTGCTTAAAGTCTAGCCGAACTACTTGTTAACTTATCTTGAGTGTGTCAGTACATAAGATACAACATGTATCTGTGTACACAAGTTGTTAACTAAGCACATGGGATAAGATATTATCTACCGTATATTGTTGACCAAAATACAAATAATATCTTTTCATTCTTATCTACTTAGCAGCAGAATGTTCATTAGCAGCAGCAATGAGTCATCGCTAGCAGGAGGATCAAGTATCATTAGCAACAGGATCAAAAGCAGCAGAATGCTAAGCCTAGCAGCAGAATCATTTATCGCTAGCAGCAAAATCAAATGTTCTAGCAGCAGGAACAAACATTAACAGCAGGAACCAAATGCACTAGCAGCAGAATCACACTTAACGTTTTTCTTTGAATAGAATCCGATATTAAACTTCTTGAATATTTAATTCCCAACAATCCTCCCCTAAACATGTGAATCCATTTCAACATGTTTCTGAATTAAATTATGGATTGCGAAGATCTTTCAAACAGTTCTGTTCTTCAAGAATGAATATCTTCTCAGTAATTCATCTGCTTTGTTCTTTCACTTTAACAATATCAAAACATTGCTCCAATCTTGGACTAAAAGATGGTGCAATTTCCTTGGATGGAGGAATTATAAGAGGCAATGATGCTGTGTATCTTGGATGCTTGTTTCAACAAGTGAAATCATCTATCAGCATGCCTTTGCAAGTGATGAACAAACATGGTAAACTAAAATTGAAACTTTTCTTCGTTTGACCTAGATAGAACTTTCTCCTTTGGAATGTTCTTGTCATTTTCAACCTCTATGTCATCATCTTGTATGCTCTTGTCTTTTCCTCCATTACATTGGATTTTTCTTCCTTTCTTGGGCTTTTATTTCCTCCCCTGAAGCAAATAAAATTTTATCCTCCCCTGTTTGGAAGATCTCACTATGTACCAAAATATATCTTTCCTTATCATCTGATCCATCATTTAGAACTTGTTGTCAGACAATGTTGTACATGAAGCCATCAATTCCTTAAGAGTTTAAGTTACTGCCCTCATCACTTCTAGGTGTGTTAACTCCTATGAGAGGTGATTCATTGTACATTTGATTCATGGTCCATCAATGGATGGTTTTTGTGAATCCTTTGAAAATCCTTGTTTAAGAAATTGTTTGACTTAGCAGTATGTTCATGATTTTAGAATTGAAAAATCATACTGTTTTCAACCATTTTGAAGGGATCAAGTGTATAACAGACACTTAATCAAAATTTCGGTTTAAAGCAACCTCTGGTTGTGTGAGAACCAATGTTTTTCAGTTATAAATAACTGCCTATAAAAAGATAAACCTATTCAAAAGGCTTTCTTGACAGGGTTTCCAGCTCATAGTAATTGTTACCTCTAATGCAAGTGTTAGATTCACTTTTACTAGCTGTTCTTTCTATCTGATGTCCTTAGACTTGCTCATTATACTTAAAAGTATAAAATGATAGAAAGTGAGTTGCATCAGTTACTATCTGATCAACTAAGTCATCAATTTAATGTGAAAATATGATATCAAGGTTTCAAGAAAGTAGTTTTAAAGAAGTAAGTAACTTAGGTATAAACCTTTGTTAAGAATTCCCAAACTCAGTCCATCATAAACCTGTTATGGCAGCAACCAATATTAGCATTTTGTTGCTTCCATTTCACTTGAAATTTCCTTTTGTGTTCACATGATCATACCTAAAATTGTTAGTCTAAAAACAAAAGAACAAAGTATAAAGTACTTGTCTTGCATTAGAATAATAATAGGACTAACTGTATGAATAACACAATTTAAATTTGTACTAGCAGCACAAACTTTTGTAATAGCAGTAGTATCTTTTAAAAACTAGCAGCACCAACAAAAATTTATTGACAAAAACACAAAGTTTAAAATCATTAAGGATTAAGCATTCGAATACTTGCTACCAAGTACTGAAACCTTCCAACATCAAAAGCTTTGGTTAGCAGATCTGCAAAATTGAATTCTGAAGCAATTTTAAGCACTTGAATTAATCTTTTCTCATTGCAGTCTCTTATAAAGTGATGTCTAATTCCAATGTGTTTTGTTTTAGAATGTTGCACTGGATTTTTAATAATACAAATTGTACTACTATTATCAATATGAATAACAGTGTTTAAGAAATTGTACCCATAGTCAAGGAGTTGGTTTTGAAGCCATAGAAAGTGACCACAGCAACTTGCAGTAGCCATATATTCAGCTTCAGTTGTTGAATTTGCCACACTTGTTTGCTTCTTACACTGCCATGAGACAAGTCTACACCCAAGGAATTGACATCCTCCAGTTGTTGACTTTCTGTCCAAGCTAGCACCAGCATAATCACTATCCAAAAATGCTACCAATTCAAAAGGAGATTCCCTGGAATACCATATACCCAACCTTGGTTGACCTTTGAGATATCTAAAAATTCAGTTGACTGTAGTTAAATGAGAAACCTTTTGAGTTACTTGAAATCTTGCACAAACACAAACAGGGAACATGATATCAGGTCTAGACGATGTAAGGTACATCAAAGAGCCTATCATAGATCTGTAAGTGTGTACATCTACACTCTCTCCATCTTCATCTTTCAGAAGGTGCTTCTCAGAGTCCATTGGTGTGCTTGCCATTTTTGAATCAGCAAATTAAAATTTTCTAAGTATCTCTGCAACATATTTGTCTTGACTAATAAATATGCCTTCAGATGATTGCTTAACTTGCAAACCCAAAAAGAATGTGAGTTCTCCCATAGAACTCATCTAAAACTTATCATGCATAAGTTTCTCAAACTCTAAACACATCTCCTTCCTAGTAGATCCAAAGATAATGTCATCCACATACACCTGCACTAACAGAAGATCCTTCTTGTGCTGTTTGATGAAAAGTGTCTGATCAATCTTTCCTCTTTGAAATCCATTTTCTAATAAGTAGGAAGCTAGTGTTGCATACCAAGCTCTTGGTGCCTGATGAAGGCCATAGAGAGCTTTAACTACTCTGTACACTTTGTCTGGATGTAATGGGTCAATGAAGCCTGGAGGTTGTGTAACATACACCTCTTCTTCAATTTTACCATATAAAAATGCACTCTTGACATCCATTTGGTAGACTGTGAAGCCTAAAAATGAAGCATAAGCTAGAAACAGCCTAATTGCCTCAATCCTTGCTACTGGAGCATAAACTTCATCATAGTCTATTCCTTCTTCTTGTGTATACGCTTGGGCTACTAATCTTGCCTTATTTCAAATCACTATCCCTCTTTCATCCCTTTTATTCTTGAAAACCCATCTAGTGCCAATTACGTTTGCATTCCTAGGTAAATCAACTAGCACCCATACTTTCTGAATCTTGAACTAAAGAAGCTCCTCTTGCATGGCTTCTACCCAGCTTGAATTATCTAAGGCTTTCAGAATATTCTTTGGTTCATCTTGTGAGAGAAAACATACAAATAAGCAAGAGTTTGAAAACTCATGCTGCATTGAAGCATAAAGGGCATCAAGAAGCCCTTGTTGGTCTGAAGACATCATTTGTTGTCTTGTCTTCACACCTGACTGTACATCTCCAATCACATTATCTAAGGAGTGCACTTTGTGAATTCTGGTTTGTGGAGTAGTAGGAACTTGATAGTAAGTTAGAAGATTGTTGAAATCCACCTCATTATCTGAGAATTCTGCTTCTTTTGTTTCTGAAGGGCCAGCAGCAAAATCAGTTGGCCGAATAGCAGAATCAGTAAGCTTAGCAGCAGAGTCACTATCAAAAACAATTTGTTGTTCCTGAGTTCCACCTTCTTTCCTTTCATCTTCAACACCTTCTTTAGCTTTGCTAGAAGAAGATTCATCAGTTGTTGAAGTTCATTCCACAATTGTACTAAACCATATTGGCATCCAAACATGATTTTGGTTTGTCTCCTTTTCTAACCTTGCCTCATCTGTTGCTTGTGAACCTGAAAATTCATTAGTTTCAACAACAACAACAGGCACATAATTCATTGATTTGGTTAGAAATTCAAGATCAAATAGCCTTTTTGGTCCTTGACCTTCTACATTGGATTTATCTTCTAAAAACTCCACATGTAGGTTTTCTTCTACAATCAAAGTTCTTGTGTTGTATACTCTAAATGCTTTGCTATTAAGAGAATATCCAACAAAGAAACCTTCATCTGCTTTACCATCGAATTTTCCTAAATGGTCTAAGGTATTGAGAATTGTCACATGACATCCAAAAGGTCTAAGAAATCCTATTGCAGGAGTTCTACCTCTAAAAAGTTCATATGATGTCTTATTGTGAGGCTGAATAACTAAAACTCTATTTTGGACATAGCAAGCAGTGTTGACTGCTTCAGCCCAAAAAGTTATAGGTAGCTTAGAATCAGCTAACATTGTTCTAGCAGCTTCAATTAGTGTTCTATTCTTTCTCTCAACTACACCATTCTGTTGTGGTGTTCTAGCAACACTAAATTCTATTCTAATACCATTTTCTTTGCAGAAATCATCCATAACTCTATTCTTAAACTCTGTCTCATTATCACATCTAATGACCTTCACTTTCTTGTCTACTTGGTTTTCTATCTGTGTAATGAATGTCTTAAGGATGCTTGTAGTCTCATCCTTAGTAGATAGAAAGAAAACCCATGTAAATCTAGTATAGTCATCAATTGTAACAAGACAATATATCTTATGCATTATACTACTTACTGAAACAGGTCCAAATAAGTCCATATGCAGCATAAACATTGATTGATTGATAGAGTTAAAAATACTGGGCTTACAAGTGGCTTTGTGTTGTTTGCCTTTAAGACAAGCAATGCATGTTTGATCATTTTTAAATATTTTCTGAGGTAAACCTCTTACCAAACCATTCTTAACAATTTTATTTATGGTTTTGAAGTTAATATGACCAAGCCTTCTATGCCATAACATTGTTTCATCCAATGTGGCCTTTGCAACAAGACAAGTAAAATTCTTTTTAGGAACAATGTTCTTCATGTCTACACTGTACATATTGCCCTTTCTAGGAATTCTAAGAAGTACTTGATTTTCATCAGGCATCTTAAAATCAGGAGAAAGTACAAGACATTCAGTCTCACAGAAAAGAACATTGTTCTTTTTGTCACACATTCTTGAGACACTAAAAAGATTATAATTTAGCTCTTTTACATAGTACACATCTTCAAAATCTAAATTTCTAGTTTTAATGGTACCTTTACCAAAAATTTTTCCACCAACACCTCCTCCAAAGGTAACATAGCCTCCATCTATTGATTGAAAATCTGAGAGATAAGACTTGTTGCCTGTCATGTGCCTTGAACATCCACTATCTGAGTATCCTTGATCCTCTTCCCGATCATTCGAATGTTCCTGCACATAAATAAGAGTGTTAGTTTATTTTGGGGACCCAAGCCATTACTGACTTGGATCTGCCTCTTGCTTCAATGTAATTTAATCTTTTTAGGATAGTTGATGCAACATTGGATTTAAGAATCCAACATGCTGAGGCCTTAACAGCATTTGCCCTGTTTCCCTTAGCAGCAGAATGAACTGATTGCTTAGCAGCAGAAACTGCTAGCTTTTTAGTTCTACCCTTTGGTTTCCAAACTTGTTTTTGGACCACTGCTTTTGTTTGAATGGGCCTTAGAACAATTGTTGGTGCATATTCGAATGTTGTTTTTGCACCCTTAGCTGTTTATTTTGGGTTAATAGTCATAAATGGTCGAGCAGCAGGAACAATTTGTCTAGAAGCAGGAACCATTAGTCTAGCAGCAGGATCTGAGTTTGAGCCAGACTTGTTTTTGACTACTCTGGGGTTTTTTCTCTTAGAACTAGAGTGAAAGTAAGTTTTAGGTGTTTGCCTTTTGTGGTTCACTCTATGGTTTTCATACCCAGTTACCCAATGGTTACAGAAAGCTGCAAGATGGTCAAAACTACCACATGTGTAACAAGCTTTGTTATAAAAAGCAAAGTCATCACCTAATTGGTTAGACTTGAGGTTGTTCCAATTCCTTTGGTTACCTCTGGGCTTGTTAGTGGTTCTATATTGCTCACAATATCTAACTGGTTGCCTAACATGCTTAATGTTTGATTTAGGCCTATCAGTATTGTGTTTGACTATCTTAGGAACACTTGTTCCTACTTTCTTAACCTCTTCAGGTTTAGACATAACCTGTTCTTCTTCATCATCACTATCAGTTGTGCAATCTTCAACAACTATAGCATCTAAGTTCTTAACAAAGGACACCTTGTCCTGATAAAGTAAAGTTTTATCTAAACTTTTACTTACTTTTTCTACCTTAAGGCTCTTGCTAGCCTTAGAACCATATTCCATTATTGGTTCTTGAAACTCAGGTAAACCTGAATTTACTAGGTCAATCCTTGAGGGTTTATGGATGCCTCTATAAGGAGGTGGGACACTCTTATATCCTACTCCTGACTTTGCTCTATTAATCACCTGACATTCTACGATGTTGTGCACACCTCTAGAAGCATGTTCTAGTGCCTCAGTAGTCAAGTGAATGTTTTCATTTTCCTTTTTGACCCTATCAAAAGCTTCTCTCAAAAGCTTAATTTCAGCATCTCTAAAGAATATGTCCTGTCTTAGGAGAGCTTTGTCATCAGAAAAAGCTAATTCATTTTCCTTATAGTATATGATTTGCTTCTCTACCTTTTCTAATCCACACTTATAGTTTATAAAGTTTTGAAAAGTCTTGCCTAGCTCTATCTTTTTATCATCATATTGTTTGATTAAAACCTGTAGAGCATTAAAAGCAGTGCAAGTATTAGAACAAGCTTTATGAGTTTGTACCTCAGTAGCAGAAAAAGCCATAAGTGCCATTTGAGCAGGAGTTTTTTCTTCATCTTCCATGAAGCTCCAATCAAAACCTAAGCCATCAATAGCTACCATAGCTTTTGGCTCAATAACCTCCTCTGTTTTGGATTTGCTTCCAAAACCTCTATTCTTGCTATCTTGCTGCCTTGGTCTTCTGCACTCTCTTGAGAAATGACCCATCATGTGACAGTTATAGCACTCTATCTTTGACTTGTCAAAACCAGCTGCATCAGTATTGCTGATTATGAGCTTCTTCCTCGTCTTGTGATAGAACTTCTTGGCTCTCATGCTAAGAAGAGAAATTTACCATTTTAGATCCATTTCCTCCAGATCATCTTCATGGATCTCTTGGAGGTCTTCATAGGAGAGCATGGACCCATTATTTTGACTTGTAAGAAAGGCACAACAAGTCTTTTCATCCAAAATACTTATGGTACTACTTGATGAACTAGCAGCACCAACATCATCAACAACTTTCAACTCTTCACTTGATTTTGAGGTACTAGGAGTTGACATAAATGCCTTGTTCCCAGTATTAGAACTAGTACCTCCATTCTTTTTCAAATCTTGCTCCACAATCTTGAAGTTGCTATACAAGTCCATCAGTTCCATGGTGTCTAGGTCTGGCTTGTTCTTCCAGACAACAACATGCATAGCCCACTCTTCTGGTAAGCTTCTCAGAAATTTTGAGTTCAAATCTTCTTGAGGCATTTCAATCCCAAGAATAGCAAGTTCGCTCACAATATTCTGAAGCCTATTAAACATGTGGTCAAGAGATTCATTGTATGTAGAGGAGAAGTTTTCAAACTGCTGCTTGATCAGTGTCTTGTGGGTTTTCTTGGTGGCTTCATTTCCACCATACCTGTCAATAATAGCTTCAAATAATGACTTAGCATCCTTGAACTTGCTGAAGTTTAGAAGTTGATCATTGGGAATGGTCATCATCAGCATGCTTCTTGCCTTCAAGTCATTTTTCTTCTTTATTCTATCTTCTGCAGATGATGGCTTTGTCTGCAGAGTTGACACAATTTTGCCGTCTACTGTTGATGTAGTGGTGGTAGGCTGGTAAGAGTTTCCATCTTCTATGATTTCCCAAAGTGCATAATCTTGCACTTGGAAATATTGCTCTATCCTCAGCCTCCACATCTCAAACTCATTCTGTTTGAGCATGGGAATCTTTGCAGCAACATTTGTCTGAATAGATTCAACGTCCATTTCTTTAGCTTCTTCTTCTAAATCAATAATATCAGCCTGATGCTCTGATACCACTTGTTAGGATTGATCACACGGTTAAGGTGGTTAAACCTTTTGTTCTTTGTATGTATGATATATTGAGTGAATATGATTAAGTATGCGGAATCTACTTAACCACACTTAGAAGGTTATTTGATTATGGAAATGGAACGGTTGTGTTAGTTCTATGACAAGGAACAATGAAAGATTAACACCAAACGATTCAATATTATTAATGATAATAATACGAGTGATCTTGAATTATCACTAGGGTTACAACCTTGAATCTTAAGTTTTTCTAACTTGTGATATTCTTGTGTTTTGTTCTAGTTCTAACAGTTATGAGTTCTTAAAATAATAACACACTTAGACTTATGCACTTGGACTCACACTTAATATCGAGTCTAAGATCTTCTTTTATAGTCCAAGAAGATCTTTACATATTGCTTAAAGTCTAGCCGAACTACTTGTTAACTTATCTTGAGTGTGTCAGTACATAAGATACAACATGTATCTGTGTGCACAACTTGTTAACTAAGCACATGGGGTAAGATATTATCTACCGTATATTGTTGACCAAAATACAAATAATATCTTTTCATTCTTATCCACTTAGCAGCAAAATGTTCATTAGCAGCAGTAATGAGTCATCGCTAGCAGCAGGATCAAGTATCATTAGCAGCAGGATCAATAGCAGCAGAATGCTAAGCCTAGCAGCAGAATCATTTATCGCTAGCAGCAGAATCAAATGTTCTAGCAGCAGGAACAAACATTAACAGCAGGAACCAAATGCACTAGCAGCAGAATCACACTTAACGTTTTTCTTTGAATAGAATCCGATATTAAACTTCTTGAATATTTAATTCCCAACACTTATCTCTTCATATTTTGGCTTTTTATAACCTAGCTTATAGTTTTCTAGCAGTTAATTCAGCCTAAACTTACCCCTATAGGACTGTTTTAGCTTTTGTGCCTTCTTTTTTCTCCAAAAGCTTGCTGTTCAGAACATAAGCCATTTCTGAGCTTATTTTTGGTTTTCAAAAAGATTTCCAGTTTTAACATTCGCTTATTTTGACTTATTGGATTGAGTTCTAAAAGAAAAACAAAAAAAAAATGAAGAAAAAAAAAATAGCATAACCTAGGTTTCGAACCCAGTTCAGCTAGCACACAACACCAACGCCCCACCTACCATGCCCTTGGGTCTTTTTCGGTTTATATCTACTTTATTTAATTTATAACCATTATTCCCTTAATAGCTAATCGAACTTATTTGATTTTTCCCAGCTTATTGAAATAAGCTGGGACTTCCTTTATATTTTTCTTAGCTTTCTGGTAGGATAAAGTATTTTTATAAAAAAATTCAGATTTTTATTTTTACGTTTAGTATTTTTTTAATTAATTATTTTCTTTTAATTCGTTTTTAATTCGTAATTAATTATTAAAAAGTCAAAAAAATATAATTCTTTTTTTTCAAAATTTTCTTTTATCATTTAGGACGTAGGAAAATATTTTGGTATCCGTAGGTTCATTTTTCATAGATTTTTACGTTTTTACTCGTTCGTTGTTTCCGGTTTACGTTATTGATTTTTCGTTTCTAGTAGATATTAGTAACCAAACAACCCTCGTTATTTCAAGCACTTTAATACCGAACCTAAAACGATATCCTCAATTTCACACCTCGTTAGGACCTCGACCCGGGTATACGCTTATTCGGTTTATTATAATCGATTTGCGTTGAGTGTTGCTCGTTGACTTTTCTTAGTGAAAGGTTTGACTTGTGACGTGCTTTTGACCTACAATCAGTTTTTGGCGCCGCTGCCGGGGAGGTGTGTTGCGACAATATCGTTACGGTTTGACGATTAGTGACTTGAAGATCCTTCCTCGTGAAGTTTCGTGTAAATCCTGTGAATATTTTTTTTTTAAATCCAAAAAAATTGAAAAACCTTGAAAACCCAAAAATATTTTCCCTTCCAAATTTATTTTTCTTTTTCTTTTAAAATTCATGTTCTTGGTGCATGCGCACACGTAATCGTAGACGTGCTGCCTCATTAGTCGAACCCGAGATTCGTACTAATCCCGATCCTCCCATTGTCATAATGGCGGAGAATCGCACCATGCTTGAGCTTCTCCAAGGACCCATCGAGGGTTACGGAGATGCTATTGTTGTTCCCCCGATCGTTGACGATAATTTCGAGCTTAACCCGGCGTTACTATCCTTAGTAACGTCAAATCAATTTTACGGTTTCGAGAGGGATGACCCTCATTCCCACATTCGATGGTTCCATAAAATTTCATCGACCATCAAATGTAGGGATGTTCCTCCAGAAGCAATCAAATTGCTTCTCTTTCCTTTCTCTCTTGAGGGGGCAGCCCGGATTTGGCTTGAAAAACAACCCCCTCGTTCTATCTTAACTTGGGAAGATTTGGTGTCAAAAATTGTGATTGAATTCTTTCCACCTTCAAAAACCACAAGTTTAAAAAATTAAATTACCAAATTTACTCAAAAATTTGATGAATCTTTTAGTGAAGCGTGGGACCGTTTTAAAGAATTACTTCACAAATGTCCTCACCACGGTTTTTCCGAGTTACACCAAATTGATACTTTCTACAATGGATTGAACCAAACCGACCAAGATTCTCTAAACGCCGCCTCCGGTGGTTTTATATTGAATCGGAATACGGGAGATGCTTTGTCCATCATCGAGAACAAGTCAAAGGTTCGCACTTCACTAAGCAAACCGGTTGTTTCCCAAGTGAGTGCTTCACCTTCTTGTTCACATCCGGTGAATACTTCTAGCACGGATGCTAAAATTGACAAGCTTAGGGATACAGTACAAGCTTTGGTTCTCTCCATCCCAAAAATTCTTTCTTCTACCCCACAAGCTTCTCCACCCGATCAAGTCAAAGCGGTGGAGGAAAGTTGTGTCACTTGTGGTGGTCCTCATGCTTATTATAATTGTACCGCCACCGATGGCCGGCCTTTTAAAAGCAATGTCGTAGCCGGGTACTTAAATCAAGGAGGTACTCAATACCGTCCTCAAGTTGACCCGAGCTATCGTACTAGCTATCAAGCAGGACCACCCGGTTTTTCTCAACCAAACAATCAAAACAGGTTTAATCAAAGCCAAAGTAGGGGGCAAAATGTTCCATATCAAGCCCCTACTAATCAATACCCGAACCAAGGGGTCAATTTCACTCAAGGGTATCAAGCTCCTAATTACCCTACCCCGATTGCTCCCTCAACTGATCTTGCAAATTACATTAAGACAAATGAGGTGAAAATGAGGGCCATGCAAAATCAAATCACAAATTTGAAAATCGAATTTTAAAATGCTTTGACTAAGCAGGGTGATGAGCTCAAAAGAAAAATTGATCAATCGCAAACAAAGATTGAAAACATGTTTGATACCCTCATCCATCAATTTCAGCAAGCTAATCTAGCTAATCAAGCTAATCAAGCTTCTACTTCAGGAACTCTCCCAGCTAATACAATTCTTAACCCAAAGGGATAGTTGAAAGCGATAACCACCCGAAGTGGTTTAGTTTATGATGGACCCACGGGTCAAGCTACTACTTCTTCCTCTTCTAAAGTAGTTGACCGTGAGACCAAGGTGACCAAGGATACGGAACTTCCTACTAATAACGGAAGTACCGGATACGTCCTACCCCCGGTTGTCCAAAGTGCTCCAAAGTTTAAAAAGTCGATACCTTATCCGACTAATCCAAAGCTCCGCAAGAAGAACAATCAACAAATGTTGAAATTTCTCCAACTCTTCCAAAAGCTTCATTTCGATTTGAGCTTTACGGATGCTTTGCTTCATATGCCTAAGTTTGCTTCAACTTTCAAGAGCTTATTGAATAACAAAGAAAAGTTGTTTGAACTAGCAAATACACCATTGAATGAGAATTGCTCGGCGGTTATCCTTAAGAGACTTCCAGAAAAATTAGGAGACCCCGGTAAGTTTCTCATTCCTTGCGATTTCCCGGGATTGATTTCCCGGGATTGATTGATTGAGTGTTACGCCTTGGCCGATCTTGGTGCTAGCATTAATCACATGCCACATTCCGTATGGAAAAAGGTTGGCCTTCCAGAACTTACCCTTACACGTATGACTCTTGAGCTAGCCGATAGGTCAAAAACTAATCCAAAGGGTATAGCCGAAGATGTTTTCGTGAAAGTGGGAAAGTTTCATTTCCCGGTTGATTTCGTTGTAGTAGAGTTTGATGCCGACCCTCGAGTCCCCTAATTTTAGGGAGATCGTTTTTAAGAACGGGGCGTGCTTTGATTGACGTTTACAGTGAAGAAATTACTCTACGAGTTGATGATCAAGCCGTAACGTTTAAACTTGACCAAACTGAGAGCTACTCCTCCGCTTCTGATAAATCCTCTGTTAACCGAATCGATGTAATTGATTTTGAGGAGTATGCTCAAAAGTTTTCTGAAAATCCTGCGAGTGGCAATCCCACTCCTATTTCTGAACCAATCATTTCCGACTCTTCCCATCCTTCTCCTCCGATTGAGGGAAGTTATATCTCTATGGAAGAGCTCGAGGTTTTCTTTATTGATGCTCCAATTTAGTCGGAAATTGTTGAGCCCAATTGTGATCCGGGGGGAGATGCTCCGATATTAGAAAAAATGATATTTGATGAACCATTATTTTTCCTCCCCCCGAAGGAAGTTATGAAAGAAGTTGATGTTGAGGAAAAGCCGTCAGATCCTTTGGAGCACGAGCTCAAGGATGCTTTTCCCGAATATGAGAGTTTTATATTTGATGACAAAGAGGAGAGTAGTGGCAATCCCACTCCTCATCCTGATTATTCACTCTCGGCTTACGAAGCCTTTTGCTTTGATATCGATCATTCGGAAGAGACGGGTAGTGGCAGTACCACTTCCCATTCTTATATATCTCTTCCCGAGTATGATTCATTTCATTTTGATATGAATGATCATTATCATGAGGAGTTCTCCGGTGAACTCCCTCATAGTATATCTGTAACACCCCGACCCAACAAGGGTAAAGATATCACAAATATATATGGTTTCATATCAGAATAACATAGCATCCATAAATCAAAACAGCGAAAGTCTTAATATAACCAAACAGAGTAAGTCAACATGACTTATACCAAAAGTAAGACAGAAAATAAATGAAGTACATAACAATATCCAAATGCCCAACGCTGGCATATCAATAAGCTAACTAAGACAAAGCTTCACTCAGGTGCACTCTTCCCAAATAGCCATACCCCAGCTCCTAGCTTAAATACCTGCCGCGGGAAAAGAAACGCGGCTGAGCTACACGAGCTCAGTGAACAGATATAACGGTAACAAACAGTAATAATGGAATAGGGAAATGAAGGAAACCGTACATGATATAACAATAGTTAGGAAAGAGTATGAAAGTTGTACAGAGATATCAGAAAGTAAGGAACAGTACAATGGATAATGATGAAGGTAGACAGAAAATCCCATCCCAAGCCCAAAACATATCAAGTCCAGTATCATGTTATAGGGTATCAGTAATGAAAGGTAAAGGTCATAAGTCTATAAGGTGCAGGAAAACAGAAATCCTCTACGAGCCCAAAAACAGTAACATGTAATCATAACACCATGCAGAGAGAAGTCCTCTCACTAATCCCAGAAATCAGAAAATATGGAGTGATCAGCTCCCAGAGTTGTGAAAGACATGTATCACACACACCATCAGTCACCAGAAATAACAGTAATCCGTAATCAGAAATCAGAACAGTTTTAGGATGCATCCATACGCCCCTGGTGGCCATAAACCTCCCAACACACCAAATAAAATGCAGAAAAGGGACGGAACAGGTCATCACTCTCCTGCCCTAGAGTCATGCCATCGGTGCATCAATGACATGGTCATGAAACCCTCATGACTAGTTATGGCTCGTAGTATCAAACTGTGGGTCAGTGGTCAAGTATCATGTATCCAGTATTTAATTTAGTTTCATAAGTCAATTTCCATTTCAGAATATCAGAGTTCATAATCAGAGGTTCATACCATAAAGGTTCAATATCAGAAAGGTCATATATCAAAAATGTTTAATATCAGAAAGGTTCATAACAGAAAGGTCATGTATCAGAAAGGTTCAGTATCAAAAGATTCAGTACTATAAAGGTCATGTCAAAGGTTCATAATATCATGAAAGAAACAAGAAAGGTTCACAGAATCAAAGAACATGGCAGTGAATCAGAAATCAGAAATGAGCCGAAGGCACCTTACTAAAGAAGGGCAGAATATATGTACCTTTATTACCCAAATAGCAGAATGACAGAATAAGACAGTGATAAGCAACCAATCACTCCTTCTTCACACCTAGAGGAGAAAAGACATAATTACTAATGATCCCACTTTCCATATTAAGTGACTTTCTATTTTTAGCATGTTTCCATTTTTAGAAGGTTTCCTTATTTAGTAAGTTTCCAAAATTAGCAGATTTCTATAGTCAGTAAGATTTAAGTATTATGATTTAGTTAAGTCATTAATTTAGTATCATTATGGAATTAGGGTTGATTTTAGTAAGTTATAAAAGTTTAGGGTTAAATATGACAAGTTTACATAGTTTAGGGTTTTAATTGTAAATATATCATGTTAAGGGTCTAAAATGAAAATATCATAAGTTACTCATGTAAATACATCCTTTATTCAGAATTACCTCTTTGATCCATAAGATTTCATATTTTACACTTTACACCCTTTATTTATCAAAGTTACAAAATAAACCCTATAGTTACATAATTTACAATTTAACCCTTATAATATCCTTAATTACACCACTAATCCTTATATTTAATCATTTACAGCATATACCTTCCAAATTAATTCGTGGTACGAAATAACCCTTTAGTTTCACTTAATTACACATTTAGTCCCCTTAGTTTACAAAACTTATATGTTAAATCATAAATTCATAACAATTACATATTAGGACATTAAATTACCAAAATTACACATTACCCCTTGAATATATTCTATTACTCAAAACAACCTTAAATTTCCATAAATTACATTTTTAGTCCCTTGATTTAAATTAATTTCAATTCGGAAATATAATTATATATATTTACTCTTTAAACCTCTTAATTTCAAAACTAACACACATGGCCCTTATTTTATATTTTTACATGATTAGTCCCTGATTATAACACCTTACAAAAATATCCCATGAGTTTTAAAATTCACAAAACACCCCCTTATATTTTTATTCTTAAAATCGGTAATTAACAAAATAACACAAAACTCTAATATCAATTCCAAATCATTACCCCATGATTACTAATAACCTTAAACAATCATTAATAACCAGATTTCATGTCATGAACCCTAACCCTAATCGATTTCATTAGGGTTTCATTTTATTTTCTTTCTTTTCTTTAATTTCCACAAAAATCCGATTATACAAATAATTCACCACGACATTTTTAGGCTTCTAAAACTCGAACCACTATTTTTCCTAGATTACATGGATCGTATAGAGCTCAAGAAAATTAAGCCTCACACCCAGAAAATTCGTACACAATTATTTAGAGTTTTAACACGTTTTTAAGATTTAATTCTCAAATAATTCGAAGTGCATGCATGGTTCGATTATATCACTTTATTTAGACCTTATATGATGCAAGAGATGTGAGAAAAATACCAGACAAGATTTAGGACGTGTAGAACAGGTTACACGAATTTAGTTCTCTCGGCTAGAATAAAAACGACACCAAAATTCTCCACGAGCACAAACGCGACCAATAAACCTTGGAATCATTTTTCACAGAGTAGATATGATGTGAGGAACACAAGAAAAATGGAGAATGAATTTTACATGGATCGAATGAATTAAATTGGAATTGTTACCTTACGTGTGGAATAAAGGAGGAAAATTCGACAATACTTAATCCAGGCCTCCCCAAATCGAAACACTATTTTTCTAGGCTCCCTAACACTAGAATGAACTCAGGAAAAATGCTCTATGACCTCCATAAAAATCGAGTGAATTATGGTGGATTTTAGGGTTAATCGGTTTTGAATTAGGAAAGGATAATTAGGAAATAAATACAAATGATGGGAGATACCGGTCTTAGGGGGGGGGTTAGGCTGAATTCACGGGATTTGTTATGGACCAAATTAATTTGGACTTTATTTGCCATTAAATGTATTTTTAATACCTTTAAACCCATAATAATAATGTTATTATTTCTATTCGGCATTCTTAGGGGCAATATAGTAATTTTGTAGCTTGCAAAAATATTAAATGGAGTTGTCAAAATTATTTGGTATCATATCTTGTCCATTACCAGAAGTTTGGGTTTGATTCGGTACTTTATAAGCTTTTAAATAAATTTTTAAACTTGTAGGGGCATTTTAGTCTTTTTACATGTTCTAGATTTTCAGGTATTACAACTTCTTCCCCACTAACAGAAAAATTTCGTCCTCGAAATTTGCAAGGACATAGAAGAGAAAATAGGACAGAAACGAAACAGGACATACCAGATCAGATAAGCCTTACTCACGGATGGCTTGGAATAATTTAGCAGAACGGATCTTATCGTAAGATAGTGGAAACAAACGGATAGAGTAAAACCTATTAAGGTGGATCAGAAGTGAAGTACACCATCGGTTTCGTCCATCGTATCATGATAATAAGAATTCTCAAAGTGAACAAATCAAATCAAAATCTCAAAATTCAACATGGAATAAAATTATTAATTTAGAATTCAAAATATCCGTACGAGAAATCAATAAAGCATCTAATGTATCATAATCGTAAAAGAGAAAATGGGTATCAAAATATCCAAACAAACGGAATGAAGAAAATAACAATTCGTGAAAGCGATCTCCTCACTGAGCTGGCTTGTTGTCCTTGGCACTCTTATTGTTGTCGTTGTTACCTCCAAACTTGGGACAATCCCTCACTTGATGCTCAGAAGATCCACATCTAAAACAGGTCCCATAAGCCCGACGACACTCTCCAGGGTGGCGTTTCCCACATGTAGTACAGATAGCGTAAGAAAATGAACCTTCAGATGAACCTCCCTGAGAAACAGATCCCGAAGCCCTGCCCTGCTGATGTCCCCTGGTAGACTGATCTCTCCACTGTTTCTGACTGTTGTTGCGTCCCGAGCGATCATCTTCCTGCCTAGTAGTGAACCTGGAATTCTGGCCCCTCGTATCCGGCCTCCTCTGATCATAGTTCCTGCCAGACTGACCCTGATAGTCACGTCCACGATCTGACTGACCTTGCTGATCAAAGTTCCTACCAAAATACCCCTTGTTGTCCCGACTCTGACTCGGCTGCTGAACCCTGTCACCATCACGGTTACACTTGTAACCAACGCCCTCATGAAAAATCTCGATGTTGCGAGCTGCATCGCAACATGCTGACGGATCTTCAAACTGATCATTGAGTATACGATCGAGCACCCACCTATTGAGTCCCCATTTGAACTGTTTAGCTTGACTCCTTGCATCTCCAGCAGCGGGACCCACGAAACTGACCAATCTCTGAAAACGCTCCAGGTATTGCCCTGCATTCTCATAATCTAGCTGAGAGATAGTGTTGTACTCCCGAATAAACCTCTGCTGCTCCGAGTTAGGGAAGTACCGATTATAGAATGTAGTCTGGAAATCAGCCCAAGTACAACCAAGAACATACGGATCGCCTCCTTTGGCTGCCTTGTGCGCCTTCCACCAATTAAGCCGCATCACCTTCAAGCTTAAACACAGCCAGATGAGTCTTAAACTCGTCCTCACAACCTAGTACCTCAAACAGTTTCTCCATGTAGGTAATCCAGTCCTCTGCAGCATGAGGAGTAGCAGCAGAACTGAAGGACAACGGCTTGAGTTTATTGAAACTCTCAAGCCACCCATTAATGGTAGTGGGTCGGCCCCCACCATCAGAAGAACTGCCAGCACCTCCAGATGAACTAGCTCCACCATTAATAAGCCGGTTGATCACCACATCAGTGTTAAGGCCCGGTAGCAGGTTGGCTATAGCATTAGCCACCATAGCCTCCAAATTGGGGATTTCAGCATCCCCTCCAGCATTATACTCCTGGTGACGAGTGTTAACCATCTATAGAATTATGAAGACGATTAGTAAGATTGAGCAAAATATGACAGAGCAGAATAAGGAAAAAGAGTACGCGAAAGGAAACCTAATGTCTACCCAATCCTCACAGGTCAATGGCATAAGCCTACGGGTTTCGGAAGCCTGTATCTCTGATACCATAAATTGTAACACCCCGACCCGACAAGGGTAAAGATATCACAAATATATATGGTTTCATATCAGAATAACATAGCATCCATAAATCAAAACAGCGAAAGTCTTAATATAACCAAACAGAGTAAGTCAACATGACTTATACCAAAAGTAAGACAGAAAATAAATGAAGTACATAACAATATCCAAATGCCCAACGCTGGCATATCAATAAGCTAACTAAGACAAAGCTTCACTCAGGTGCACTCTTCCCAAATAGCCATACCCCAGCTCCTAGCTTAAATACCTGCCGCGGGAAAAGAAACGCGGCTGAGCTACACGAGCTCAGTGAACAGATATAACGGTAACAAACAGTAATAATGGAATAGGGAAATGAAGGAAACCGTACATGATATAACAATAGTTAGGAAAGAGTATGAAAGTTGTATAGAGATATCAGAAAGTAAGGAACAGTACAATGGACAATGATGAAGGTAGACAGAAAATCCCATCCCAAGCCCAAAACATATCAAGTCCAGTATCAGGTTATAGGGTATCAGTAATGAAAGGTAAAGGTCATAAGTCTATAAGGTGCAGGAAAACAGAAATCCTCTACGAGCCCAGAAACAGTAACATGTAATCATAACACCATGCAGAGAGAAGTCCTCTCACTAATCCCAGAAATCAGAAAATATGGAGTGATCAGCTCCCAGAGTTGTGAAAGACGTGTATCGTACACACCATCAGTCACCAGAAATAACAGTTATCAGTAATCAGAAATCAGAACAGTTCTAGGATGCATCCATACGCCCCTGGTGGCCATAAACCTCCCAACACACCAAATAAAATGCAGAAAAGGGACGGAACAGGTCATCACTCTCCTGCCCTAGAGTCATGCCATCGGTGCATCAATGACATGGTCATGAAACCCTCATGACTAGTTATGGCTCGTAGTATCAAACTGTGGGTCAGTGGTCAAGTATCATGTATCCAGTATTTAATTTAGTTTCATAAGTCAATTTCCATTTCAGAATATCAGAGTTCATAATCAGAGGTTCATACCATAAAGGTTCAATATCAGAAAGGTCATATATCAAAAATGTTTAATATCAGAAAGGTTCATAACAGAAAGGTCATGTATCAGAAAGGTTCAGTATCAAAAGATTCAGTACTATAAAGGTCATGTCAAAGGTTCATAATATCATGAAAGAAACAAGAAAGGTTCACAGAATCAAAGAACATGGCAGTGAATCAGAAATCAGAAATGAGCCGAAGGCACCTTACTAAAGAAGGGCAGAATATCTGTACCTTTATTACCCAAATAGCAGAATGACAGAATAAGACAGTGACAAGCAACCAATCACTCCTTCTTCACACCTAGAGGAGTAAAGACATAATTACTAATGATCCCACTTTCCATATTAAGTGACTTTCTATTTTTAGCAGGTTTCCATTTTTAGAAAGTTTCCTTATTTAGTAAGTTTCCAAAATTAGCAGATTTCTATAGTTAGTAAGATTTAAGTATTATGATTTAGTTAAGTCATTAATTTAGTATCATTATGGAATTAGGGTTGATTTTAGTAAGTTATAAAAGTTTAGGGTTAAATATGACAAGTTTACATAGTTTAGGGTTTTAATTGTAAATATATCATGTTAAGGGTCTAAAATGAAAATATCATAAGTTACTCATGTAAATACATCCTTTATTCAGAATTACCTCTTTGATCCATAAGATTTCATATTTTACACTTTACACCCTTTATTTATCAAAGTTACAAAATAAACCCTATAGTTACATAATTTACAATTTAACCCTTATAATATCCTTAATTACACCACTAATCCTTATATTTAATCATTTACAGAATATACCTTCCAAATTAATGTGTGGTACGAAATAACCCTTTAGTTTCACTTAATTACACATTTAGTCCCCTTAGTTTACAAAACTTATATGTTAAATCATAAATTCATAACAATTACATATTAGGCCATTAAATTACCAAAATTACACATTACCCCTTGAATATATTCTATTACTCAAAACAACCTTAAATTTCCATAAGTTACTTTTTTAGTCCCTTGATTTAAATTAATTTCAATTCAGAAATATAATTATATATATTTACTCTTTAAACCTCTTAATTTCAAAACTAACACACATGGCCCTTATTTTATATTTTTACATGATTAGTCCCTGATTATAACACCTTACAAAAATATCCCATGAGTTTTAAAATTCACAAAACACCCCCTTATATTTTTATTCTTAAAATCGGTAATTAACAAAATAACACAAAACCCTAATATCAATTCCAAATCATTACCCCATGATTACTAATAACCTTAAACAATCATTAATAACCAGATTTCATGTCATGAACCCTAACCCTAATCGATTTCATTAGGGTTTCATTTTATTTTCTTTCTTTTCTTTAATTTCCACAAAAATCCGATTATACAAATAATTCACCACGACATTTTTAGGCTTCTAAAACTCGAACCACTATTTTTCCTAGATTACATGGATCGTATAGAGCTCAGGAAAATTAAGCCTCACACCCAGAAAATTCGTACACAATTATTTAGAGTTTTAACACATTTTTAAGATTTAATTCTCAAATAATTCGAAGTGCATGCATGGTTCGATTCTATCACTTTATTTAGACCTTATATGATGCAAGAGATGTAAGAAAAATACCAGACAAGATTTAGGACGTGTAGAACAGGTTACACGAATTTAGTTCTCTCGGCTAGAATAAAAACGACACCAAAATTCTCCACGAGCACAAACGCGACCAATAAACCTTGGAATCATTTTTCACAGAGTAGATATGATGTGAGGAACACAAGAAAAATGGATAATGAATTTTACATGGATCGAATGAATTAAATTGGAATTGTTACCTTACGTGTGGAATAAAGGAGGAAAATTCGACAATACTTAATCCAGGCCTCCCCAAATCGAAACACTATTTTTCTAGGCTCCCTAACACTAGAATGAACTCAGGAAAAATGCTCTATGACCTCCAGAAAAATCGAGTGAATTATGGTGGATTTTAGGGTTAATCAGTTTTGAATTAGGAAAGGATAACTAGGAAATAAATACAAATGATGGGAGATACCGGTCTTAGGGGGGGGTTAGGCTGAATTCACGGGATTTGTTATGGACCAAATTAATTTGGACTTTATTTGCCATTAAATGTATTTTTAATACCTTTAAACCCATAATAATAATGTTATTATTTCTATTCGGCATTCTTAGGGGCAATATAGTAATTTCGTAGCTTGCAAAAATATTAAATGGAGTTGTCAAAATTATTTGGTATCATATCTTGTCCATTACCAGAAGTTTGGGTTTGATTCGGTACTTTATAAGCTTTTAAATAAATTTTTAAACTTGTAGGGGCATTTTAGTCTTTTTACATGTTCTAGATTTTCAGGTATTACAATATCTCCTCCAGAATATGATCATTTCTATTTTTATCTTGAGGAAGATACTAGTCTGGGGGGAGGTGTGCTTGATTATAAGAATTTACTTATTGAAAATTTCATCCCAACACTCCCACCCAAGACTTTTGATAAAAGCTTTAACAACAAATTTGCCTTTGGTGATGAAGAGTTTTTCATGATAATCATGATGATCTTTCTTCTCTTCATCACATTTGTTGTGATTTCTCATCTCTTTCACTCCTTCAGGAGTGAAGACACCATCTTTGACCCCGGTATCACCATTTATGGTTTCTCTTTCTTAAAACCGTGGGTATCTCATCGGAGTGAAACTTTCGTATGCTTCAATGTTTATCCTATCATCTTGAACAAAAGTCCGATGAAGATTTTCTCTTCCACTTGCTTCCCCATGGACAAATGAATTCGGGGTCGAGTCAAGCTCGTGACTCGGTTAGCAAAAACAAGCGCTTCGTGGGTGGCAACCCATGCTTATCCTTCTATCTTCTTTCTTATTTCTAACACTAAGTGTGGGGGAATTCCTCTACTTGTTGCTTTGTTGTAGTGTGTTTGCCTTTGTTTTCAGGATTCCCGTAGATCGTGATGATTGATGCACCTGTTTTCAATCCAGCCGGCCAATATCCGATCTTTATGTTTATGTTTATCCAGGGATATCTTATTAATCCTTTTTTGTGAAAAGCAAGATTTCTTTTCCACACTTAGATGATAACATTACCTTTTTACGTTCTATAGTGTCGGCTTAGGCCGGTACTTTGAATATTGAGGGGAATATTCAATTCTAAGTGTGGGGGGGGGGGGATTCTTGCAAATTTGACCCAAATTTTAAAAAAATTCACATTTTTGTACCTACTAGTCCCCTAGCACCCCCGTTTTGACCAAAGATTTTAAAATTTTTATCGTATTTTAGTTAAATTTTGCATGAAAAAGAAGTGCTTTGCACAATAAAAAATAATTTGCTATACATTAATGCTTAGGTATTAGTGGAAGTTTATACTTGATTAGGCTAGAACAAGGGGAATCCCGACTCTGCTAGAGTGTTGATCTAGCTGCTACCCTTAACTTTTAGGCTAAGTTTTTACGAATTGTGCAAATGAAAATGCTAAGCGTAGAGTAGTTGGTTCTCTTTAGAGCTTATATAAATAATCTATGGCTTTTTCTCCCAGAAACTCCTAATCTGACTTAATAAGTGCTTATTTTCAAACGATTGAACACAAAAATTATATTTTTTATACGATTTTGACAAATACTAGTTCAAATTTTTATTTAAATTTCGGAACAAGCATACTTTCGCAAAACATAATAAGAATGCAAAATGAAAGTGAGACGTTGCTTGAAAGTTGCAAAAATTAAAGTTTTGAGTATGAATAAATAAGTCCTTAGCTACGGTTCGAGATCGGTCCTTGGATCCTTATTTCCAAAAGGCGTTTAGGTCTTGGCTACCCTCTTACACCGGCCCTTGGACCTCTAATTCAGGAATGTGTGATGTCTTGGTCTAACACCCTTGGATCCTCATTTCAGGAATGTTTAGAGTCCTGGAACTCTCCGTTGTAACGGCCCTTGGATCCTTTATTCCGGAAGGTGTAAGGTCTTGGAATTTCCCCGTGAAGCTCCGTAGTTTATGGTATAATAAGAAGTAAAAAAAAAAAAAAAAAAAAAAAAAAAAGGTGAAAAAGGAAAAATGTATGAAAAATATTTGTTTATGTTGCTTATGAATAAATATGCGAAACTTGCTTTATGCGAAATTTAAATTAACCTTTCAACTAGTATTCGTCAAAGTTTTATAAAAATGTTGATTTTTCCGGTCAAAATTTTGAAAACAAGCACACACACCTAACTTATGAATAATTGTGGGAGTGAAAAGTTAAAGTCTCGGCTTACATAGATTACTAATATAAGTAGTGTTAGCATTTTACAAAAACGTTTGCACAAGGGTTTTAGACTTAGTTGGGGAGTATAAAAAGAGGATGACGATTACAATTCCCCGGAGTCACCCATTTTGTGTGATTCCCGTTCCATGATGCCATTTTTGAAAATCAAGCATGATATTTAGGTTTGTTCTCGTTTAAATTACTTACATTTAATAATAAAGTCAAAACGGGATAGTCTTGGTAATTTTGATCCTTTCATTACTTCATATGATCGGATTGCTAGGGACTAGCAATTGCTTAGTGTGGGGGATTGATGAGTGGCCTTTTACTCATCATTTTATACCCGAAAAACCCCACAAAAACGACCAAAAACACCCAAATGGACCCAATATTGTTACAAAATATCCTTGGATTGTGTTTTATGTGTTTCAGGTACAAATGGATTGACAACGGGGCAAATACGGACAAAACCGAGCTTGGAATGGAAAAGAGCACAAGAAGCCGAAGCCGGAAATCTCAACATGGCCCTTGGATTATTTTCATTTGGCAAAATTAGCCCTTGATTAACTTTGCTAAAATGGCAAGTTTGGTCCCTACAATTTCCACATTTACACCTTTGGTCCCTAAACAAACCATTTTATCCTATCTAAAAACTAATACCCTAGAACCGGATCCAAAGAAATAAAAATAACCCATCCTATTCTAAAACTTAAACCCACAAGCCCATCACAACCCACAAGCCCAATCCCCTACCCTTAGTTAACTAAACCTGGGGTCAAAGGTCAAAGATTAGGTCAAACCCACACCTAAATTACTATTCATCCATCCCTAACCTAAGATTAACCCGCCAAAACCCCTAAACCCCCAACCAGTCACTCTCACCCTCACTACCAGCCAAAACCCTCACATGGGTGTTGTCTCAGCCTCCTCCATTGCCACGTTGGCAATCCCAAGCACAAAGATTGATCAACGGCTCAGAATCAATGTTTTGGGGAGCAAGAAATATCCAAGGGTCAGTAATCAAGCAGAAGAAGCACAAGCTGGAAAACTCTCACAGAAAAAGCACAAGTGCTGAGAAACCCTAGTTCTTATTTTAGTATAAATAGATAAGTTAGCTACAGTAGCAAGCTAGGTTTTATTTTAGCAAAAATTTTAAGGTATTTTGTATTTTGTTCAGCTTATTTTAATTCAAAGCATTGTAATTTACTTTTACTTTTAATAAAAATTCAGTTTTTATTTAAAATTCCAAATTTTACTGTTTAGCTTATTTATTGCTTATTGCTTATTTTACTGTTTTTGCTTATTTTCTGCTTTAAGTTTGCTTATTATTGTTTTTACTAGTTAATTATTGCTTACAAAATAGGTTGTTTTTAGTTTTGCCTTGAAAACCTTAAAAAGACCAAAAAACAGCTTATTATGTTTCAGCTTGTCAAGTGCTTATCAGTCCTTACTTTCAGCTTTTTAGGATAGAAATATAGTCACTTAGAACTAGTATACCAGAATCTCAGCCCTTTTTAGTTCTGTTTTAGCCTTTAAATTGCAATGTCAGTTTTTAAAAGTGTGTTTGGAACAAGCCATTTCTGGGAAGATTTCTAGCTGCTACTGTTCATTTGCCTTTTCTTAAGTTTTGTTTGAGCTTATTTATGGCTAGATAAGTAGAATTCAGTAGAAGTTTTGGTTATTTGAACCCTTTTGAGGATTTTAGTTAGATAGTGCAAGATCAAAAGATGAACTGCTCCAATAAGCTCTAGTATAAGCTGAGCTTGTTTTTCCCACTTTTTGGCATTGTTCTTAGTTCATTTAGGTTGTTATGTGAATTTGGTTAAATCCCATTTAGTTTGCATAAGCTGAGATCAAAAAGTCCCATACTTAACTGATGCAGACCACAATTCTGCAAACACTTTTGCAGCCCTTTTCAATCTAAAATTTAAGCTAGTTGAAGTAGGTTTTAGCTTCTGATTTTTGTTTTACAAATAGCTAGCAGTGTAGTCTCAATCTGTTTCATCTTATTTTTTACTTATGAGCTTATTCATTAGCTTATTTTGGGGCTGCAATAAACATCAGTAGGCTGTTCAGAACTTGCAGCCTATTTGCCCCAACTCCCCTTTTCCCCAGCTTAAATTCTGCTTATTAAGCTGAGCTTATTGTCTGAAATTTGGTATTCCATATATTTAGTAGCTTATTGTTAAGATTGATCACACGGTTAAGGTGGTTAAACCATTTTTTCTTTGTGTGTATGATATATTGAGTGAATATGATTAAGTATGCGGAATCTACTTAACCACACTTAAAAGGTTATTTGATTATGGAAATGGAACGGTTGTGTTAGTTCTATGACAATGAACAATGAAAGATTAACACCAAACGATTCAATATTATTAATGATAATAATACGAGTGATCTTGAAATATCACTAGGGTTACAACCTTGAATCTTAAGTTTTTCTAACTTGTGATATTCTTATGTTTTGTTCTAGTTCTAACAGTTATAAGTTCTTAAAATAATAACACACTTAGACTTATGCACTTGGACTCACACTTAATATCGAGACTAAGATCTTCTTTTATAGTCCAAGAAGATCTTTTACATATTGCTTAAAGTTTAGCCGAACTACTTGTTAACTTATCTTGAGTGTGTCAGTACATAAGATACAACATGTATCTGTGTACACAACTTGTTAACTAAGCACATGGGGTAAGATATTATCTACCGTATATTGTTGACCAAAATACAAATAATATCTTTTCATTCTTATCCACTTAGCAGCAGAATGTTCATTAGCAGCAGCAATGAGTCATCGCTAGCAGCAGGATCAAGTATCATTAGCAGCAGGATCAATAGCAGCAGAATGCTAAGCCTAGCAGCAGAATCATTTATCGCTAGCAGCAGAATCAAATGTTCTAGCAGCAGGAACAAACATTACCAGCAGGAACCAAATGCACTAGCAGCAGAATCACACTTAACGTTTTTCTTTGAATAGAATCCGATATTAAACTTCTTGAATATTTAATTCCCAACAATCCTCCTCTAAACATGTGAATCCATTTCAACATGTTTCTGAATTAAATTATGGATTGTGAAGATCTTTCAAACACTTCTGTTCTTCAAGATTGAATATCTTCTCAGTAATTCATCTGCTTTGTTCTTTGACTTTAACAATATCAAAACATTGCTCCAATCTTGGACTAAAAGATGGTGCAATTTCCTTGGATGGAGGAATTATAAGAGGCAATGGTGCTGTGTATCTTGGATGCTTGTTTCAACAAGTGAAATCATCTATCAGCATGTCTTTACAAGTGATGAACAAACGTGGTAAACTGAAATTGAAACTTTTCTTCGTTTGACCTAGATAGAACTTTCTCCTTTGGAATGTTCTTGTCATTTTCAACCTCCATGTCATCATCTTGTATGCTCTTGTCTTTTCCTCCCTTACATTGGATTTTTCTTCCTTTCTTGGGCTTTTATTTCCTCCCCTGAAGCAAATAAAATTTTACCCTCCCTGTTTGGAAGATCTCACTATGTACCAAAATATATCTTTCCTTATCATCTGATCCATCATTTAGAACTTGTTGTCAGACAATGTTGTACATGAAGCCATCAATTCCTTAAGAGTTTAAGTTACTGCCCTCATCACTTCTAGGTGTGTTAACTCCTATGAGAGGTGATTCATTGTACATTTGATTCATGGTCCATCAATGGATGGTTTTTGTGAATCCTTTGAAAATCCTTGTTTAAGAAATTGTGTGACTTAGCAGTATGTTCATGATTTTAGAATTGAAAAATCATACTGCTTTCAACCATTTTGAAGGGATCAAGTGTATAACAGACACTTAATCAAAATTTCGGTTTAAAGCAACCTCTGGTTGTGTGAGAACCAATGTTTTTCAGTTATAAATAACTGCCTGTGAAAAGATAAACCTATTCAAAAGGCTTTCTTGACAGGGTTTCCAGCTCATAGTAATTGTTACCTCTAACACAAGTGTTAGATTCACTTTTACTAGCTGTTCTTTCTATCTGATGTCCTTAGACTTGCTCATTATACTTAAAAGTATAAAATGATAGAAAGTGAGTTGCATCAGTTACTATCTGATCAACTAAGTCATCAATTCAATGTGAAAATATGATAACAAGGTTTCAAGAAAGCAGTTTTAAAGAAGTAAGTAACTTAGGTATAAACCTTTGTTAAGAATTCCCAAACTCAGTCCATCATAAACCTGTTATGGCAGCAACCAATATTAGCATTTTGTTGCTTCCATTTCACTTGAAATTTCCTTTTGTGTTCACATGATCATACCTGAAATTGTTAGTCTAAAAACAAAAGAACAAAGTACAAAGTACTTGTCTTGCATTAGAATAATCATAGGACTAACTGTATGAATAACACAATTTAAATTTGTACTAGCAGCACAAACTTTCGTAATAGCAGTAGTATCTTTTAAAAACTAGCAGCACCAACAAAAATTTATTGACAAAAACACAAAGTTTAAAATCATTAAGGATTAAGCATTCGAATACTTGCTACCAAGTACTGAAACCTTCCAACATCAAAAGCTTTGGTTAGCAGATCTGCAAAATTGAATTCTGAAGCAATTTTAAGCACTTGAATTAATCTTTTCTCATTGCAGTCTCTTATAAAGTGATGTCTAATTTCAATGTGTTTTGTTTTAGAATGTTGCACTGGATTTTTAATAATACAAATTGTACTACTATTATCAATATGAATAACAGTGTTTAAGAAATTGTACCCATAGTCAAGGAGTTGGTTTTGAAGGCATAGAACCTGACCACAGCAACTTGTAGTAGCTATATATTCAGCTTCAGTTGTTGAATTTGCCACACTTGTTTGCTTCTTACACTGCCATGAGACAAGTCTACACCCAAGGAATTGACATCCTCCAGTTGTTGACTTTCTGTCCAAGCTAGCACCAGCATAATCACTATCCGAAAATGCTACCAATTCAAAAGGAGATTCCCTGGAATATCATATACCCAACCTTGGTTGACCTTTGAGATATCTAAAAATTCTCTTGACTGCAGTTAAATGAGAAACCTTTGGAGTTACTTGAAATCTTGCACAAACACAAACAGGGAACATGATATCAGGTCTAGATGATGTAAGGTACATCAAAGAGCCTATCATAGATCTGTAAGTGTGTACATCTACACTCTCTCCATCTTCATCTTTCAGAAGGTGCTTCTCAGAGTCCATTGGTGTGCTTGCCATTTTTGAATCAGCAAATTGAAATTTTCTAAGTATCTCTGCAACATATTTGTCTTGACTAATAAATATGCCTTCAGATGATTGCTTAACTTGCAAACCCAAAAAGAATGTAAGTTCTCCCATAGAACTCATCTGAAACTTATCATGCATAAGTTTCTCAAACTCTAAACACATCTCCTTCCTATTAGATCCAAAGATAATGTCATCCACATACACCTGCACTAACAGAAGATCCTTCTTGTGCTGTTTGATGAAAGTGTCTGATCAATCTTTCCTCTTTGAAATCCATTTTCTAATAAATAGGAAGCTAGTGTTGCATACCAAGCTCTTGGTGCCTGATGAAGGCCATAGAGAGCTTTAACTACTCTGTACACTTTGCCTGGATGTAATGGGTCAATGAAGCCTGGAGGTTGTGTAACATACACCTCTTCTTCAATTTTACCATATAAAAATGCACTCTTGACATCCATTTGGTAGACTGTGAAGCCTAAAAATGAAGTATAAGCTAGAAACAGCCTAATTGTCTCAATCCTTGCTACTGGAGCATAAACTTCATCATAGTCTATTCCTTCTTCTTGTGTGTACGCTTGGGCTACTAATCTAGCCTTATTTCGAATCACTATCCCTCTTTCATCCCTTTTATTCTTGAAAACCCATCTAGTGCCAATTACCTTTGCATTCCTAGGTAAATCAACTAGCACCCATACTTTCTGAATCTTGAACTAAAGAAGCTCCTCTTGCATAGCTTCTACCCAGCTTGAATTATCTAAGGCTTTCAGAATATTCTTTGGTTCATCTTGTGAGAGAAAACATACAAATAAGCAAGAGTTTGAAAACTCATGCTGCTTTGAAGCATAAAGGGCATCAAGAAGCCCTTGTTGGTCTGAAGACATCAGTTGTTGTCTTGTCTTCACACCTGACTGTACATCTCCAATCACATTATCTAAGGAGTGCACTTTGTGAATTCTGGTTTGTGGAGTAGTGGGAACTTGATAATAAGTTGGAAGATTGTTGAAATCCACCTCATTATCTGAGAATTCTGCTTCTTTTGTTTCTGAAGGGCCAGCAGCAGAATCAGTTGGCCGAACAGCAGAATCAGTAAGCTTAGCAGCAGAGTCACTATCAAAAATAATTTGTTGTTCCTGAGTTCCACCTTCTTTCCTTTCATCTTCAACACCTTCTTTAGCTTTGCTAGAAGAAGATTCATCAGTTGTTGAAGTTGATTCCACAATTGTACTTGACCATATTGGCATCCAAACATGATTTTGGTTTGTCTCCTTTTCTAACCTTGCCTCATCTGTTGCTTGTGAACCTGAAAATTCATTAGTTTCAACAACAACAGGCACATAATTCATTGATTTGGTTAGAAATTCAAGATCAAATAGCCTTTTTGGTCCTTGACCTTCTACATTGGATTTATCTTCTAAAAACTCCACATGTAGGTTTTCTTCTACAATCAAAGTTCTTGTGTTGTATACTCTAAATGCTTTGCTATTAAGAGAATATCCAACAAAGAAACCTTCATCTGCTTTACCATCAAATTTTCCTAAATGGTCTAAGGTATTGATAATTGTCACATGACATCCAAAAGGTCTAAGAAATCCTATTGCAGGAGTTCTACCTCTAAAAAGTTCATATGATGTCTTATTGTGAGGCTGAATAACTAAAACACTATTTTGGACATAGCAAGCAGTGTTGACTGCTTCAGCCCAAAAAGTTATAGGTAGCTTAGAATCAGCTAACATTGTTCTAGCAGCTTCAATTAGTGTTCTATTCTTTCTCTCAACTACACCATTCTGTTGTGGTGTTCTAGCAACACTAAATTCTATTCTAATACCTTTTTCTTTGCAGAAATCATCCATAACTCTATTCTTAAACTCTGTCCCATTATCACATCTAATGACCTTCACTTTCTTGTCTACTTGGTTTTCTATCTGTGTAATGAATGTCTTAAGGATGCTTGTAGTCTCATCCTTAGTAGATAGAAAGAAAACCCATGTAAATCTAGTATAGTCATCAATTGTAACAAGACAATATATCTTATGCATTATACTACTTACTGAAACAGGTCCAAATAAGTCCATATGCAGCATAAACATTGATTGATTGATAGAGTTAAAAATCTTGGGCTTACAAGTGGCTTTGTGTTGTTTGCCTTTAAGACAAGCAATGCATGTTTGATCATTTTCAAATCTTTTCTGAGGTAAACCTCTTACCAAACCATTCTTAACAATTTTACTTATGGTTTTGAAGTTAATATGACCAAGCCTTCTATGCCATAACATTGTTTCATCCAATGTGGCCTTTGCAACAAGACAAGTTAAATTCTTTTTAGGAACAAAGTTCTTCATGTCTACACTGTACATATTGCCCTTTCTAGGAATTCTAAGAAGTACTTGATTTTCATCAGGCATCTTAAAATCAGGAGAAAGTACAAGACATTCAGTCTCACAGAAAAGAACATTGTTCTTTTTGTCACACATTCTTGAGACACTAAAAAGATTATAATTTAGCTCTTTTACATAGTACACATCTTCAAAATCTAAATTTCCAATTTTAATGGTACCTTTACCGGAAATTTTTCCACCAACACCTCCTCCAAAGGTAACATAGCCTCCATCTATTGATTGAAAATCTGAGAGATAAGACTTGTTGCCTGTCATGTGCCTTGAACATCCACTATCTGAGTATCCTTGATCCTCTTCCTGATCATTCGAATGTTCCTGCACATAAATAAGAGTGTTAGTTTCTTTTGGGGACCCAAGCCATTACTGACTTGGATCTGCCTCTTGCTTCAATGTAATTTAATCTTTTAAGGATAGTTGATGCAACATTGGATTTAAGAATCCAACATGCTGAGGCCTTAACAGCATTTGCCCTATTTCCCTTAGCAGCAGAATGAACTGATTGCTTAGCAGCAGAAAATGCTAGCTTTTTAGTTCTACCCTTTGGTTTCCAAACTTGTTTTTGGACCACTGCTTTTTTTTTAATGGGCCTTAGAACAATTGTTGGTGCATGTTTGAAAGTTGTTTTTGCACCCTTAGCTGTTGATTTTGGGTTAATAGTCATAAATGGTCGAGCAGCAGGAACAATTTGTCTAGAAGCAGGAACCATTAGTCTAGCAGCAGGATCTGAGTTTGAGCCAGACTTGTTTTTGACTACTCTGGGGTTTGTTCTCTTAGAACTAGAGTGAAAGTAAGTTTTAGGTGTTTGCCTTTTGTGGTTCACTCTATGGTTTTCATACCCAGTTATTGGATTTTGATGGTGAAGGTTGATAGGCATAATCATGATTTGCTAGAGTCGTTGCATGGTTTGCCATATGCAATGCGATTAAAGGAAGATGAGTTCGGTTTGGTCAAAGAATTGACAGATTATAACGTACGACCACGTAATATACTTTCGACAATACAGGGTCGTAATCCGAAAAACGTGTCTAGCGTTAGAACTATATATAACGCACAAAATAAGATCCGGAGAGCCATAGTAGGTGATAGAACTACAATTCAAGTCCTTTACTCGCATTTGATGCATTCAGGGTATACGTATTACCCGAGGGTAAATGAGCATAACGAGCTTGAGGAGCTATTTTTTTTGCACCCAACGTCGTATGCTTTATGGTGTACATTCCCTGAAATCATGCTGATGGACTCCACATACAATACCACGATGTTTAAATTGCCATTGTTGGAAATTGTTGGAGTAACTTCAACAAATAAAACATTTTCAATGGCGTATAGCTTTTTAAACAGCGAAAAAGGGCATAATTTTCAATGGGTATTGCAACGTGTGAAGGATGTGATAGACGAAAGATATTACCCACGTGTTATCGTCAGTGACAGAGATTTAGCGTTGGTTGGGGCATGTAGAGCAGAATTTCCTAACGCTCACAAATTACTCTGTCGATGGCATATAGAGCAAAATCTGCTTCAGTATTGCAGAAATAGATGTGGTTCGTTAGACGAGTATGAGGCCATTAAATGGAGATGGGATCGGATGGTTAAAGCTCCGACACGCCTCATGTTCGAGCAACATTATGAACGCCTACAACAACAATTGGTCAACCATGAGGGTAATTAATTATTAATTCATTGTTTTTTATTATATAATAAATAAGCACCCGAATGACCTTTTATTAATTCATTGTTTTTTTCAGATATCGCTGAGTATCTGAATAACTGGCTACGAGATTACTCACACATGTTTGTCTCGTATATTACCGATCGATATCGCTCCTATGGCCAGACAACAACGTACAGAGTTGAGAGTCACCACGCGTTGTTGAAATTATATTTGGGCGGCACACAGTCCAACTTAGACAGGTTGTTGAGTTCGGTCGATAAGATTCTCATTGCGTAAGAAAATGCGATAAAAGAGAGTTTTAATAGAAGCATCAACGAGAAACTAAATAATTGTAATATACTACTATTTGAAGAATTGTGGTATAAAGTTTCCAAACATGCTTTCAAACTCATGTTCAAAGAACTCCACCTGTCGATCACCGTAGAAGACTGTAGCCATAAGTTGCGGTCAATTTACGGACTGCCATGCTTTCACGAAACACATTAGACGTTATTATTCAATTAAACATTATACAAAACATTACAAAACAAAAATATTATACACAACATTACAAAAAAAAAAAAAAAAAAAAAAAAAAAAAAAAAAAAAAACGACAAAAAAGGAAAAGGACAAGCTATTGTATAGAAAGGGTTGGAATAAAAAAGTATGGACCGTCTTTATAACACATGCCTTTAAATTATCGGGCAGCTTTGAAGGCCCCGAAAAATCTTTTCAATTTGTTGAATTTGATAAGATACCGGAAGACAAGGTTGTTGAAACTGGATGTGTTGGTGAGTTTTTAAAATACATTTTAAACAAACATAAATTACATGCTATTAATTAGACCGTAACCAAACATACCCCAGCTCCTAGCTTAAATACCTGCCGCGGGAAAAGAAACGCGGCTGAGCTACACGAGCTCAGTGAACAGATATAACGGTAACAAACAGTAATAATGGAATAGGGAAATGAAGGAAACCGTACATGATTTAACAATAGTTAGGAAAGAGTATGAAAGTTGTACAGAGATATCAGAAAGTAAGGAACAGTACAATGGATAATGATGAAGGTAGACAGAAAATCCCATCCCAAGCCCAAAACATATCAAGTCCAGTATCATGTTATAGGGTATCAGTAATGAAAGGTAAAGGTCATAAGTCTATAAGGTGCAGGAAAACAGAAATCCTCTACGAGCCCAGAAACAGTAACATGTAATCATAACACCATGCAGAGAGAAGTCCTCTCACTAATCCCAGAAATCAGAAAATATGGAGTGATCAGCTCCCAGAGTTGTGAAAGACGTGTATCGCACACACCATCAGTCACCAGAAATAACAGTAATCAGTAATCAGAAATCAGAACAGTTCTAGGATGCATCCATACGCCCCTGGTGGCCATAAACCTCCCAACACACCAAATAAAATGCAGAAAAGGGACGGAACAGGTCATCACTCTCCTGCCCTAGAGTCATGCCATCGGTGCATCAATGACATGGTCATGAAACCCTCATGACTAGTTATGGCTCGTAGTATCAAACTGTGGGTCAGTGGTCAAGTATCATGTATCCAGTATTTAATTTAGTTTCATAAGTCAATTTCCATTTCAGAATATCAGAGTTCATAATCAGAGGTTCATACCATAAAGGTTCAATATCAGAAAGGTCATATATCAGAAATGTTTAATATCAGAAAGGTTCATAACAGAAAGGTCATGTATCAGAAAGGTTCAGTATCAAAAGATTCAGTACTATAAAGGTCATGTCAAAGGTTCATAATATCATGAAAGAAACAAGAAAGGCTCACAGAATCAAAGAACATGGCAGTGAATCAGAAATCAGAAATGAGCCGAAGGCACCTTACTAAAGAAGGGCAGAATATATGTACCTTTATTACCCAAATAGCAGAATGACAGAATAAGACAGTGACAAGCAACCAATCACTCCTTCTTCACACCTAGAGGAGTAAATACATAATTACTAATGATCCCACTTTCCATATTAAGTGACTTTCTATTTTTAGCAGGTTTCCATTTTTAGAAAGTTTCCTTATTTAGTAAGTTTCCAAAATTAGCAGATTTCTATAGTTAGTAAGATTTAAGTATTATGATTTAGTTAAGTCATTAATTTAGTATCATTATGGAATTAGGGTTGATTTTAGTAAGTTATAAAAGTTTAGGGTTAAATATGACAAGTTTACATAGTTTAGGGTTTTAATTGTAAATATATCATGTTAAGGGTCTAAAATGAAAATATCAAAAGTTACTCATGTAAATACATCCTTTATTCAGAATTACCTCTTTGATCCATAAGATTTCATATTTTACACTTTACACCCTTTATTTATCAAAGTTACAAAATAAACCCTATAGTTACATAATTTACAATTTAACCCTTATAATATCCTTAATTACACCGCTAATCCTTATATTTAATCATTTACAGAATATACCTTCCAAATTAATGTGTGGTACGAAATAACCCTTTAGTTTCACTTAATTACACATTTAGTCCCCTTAGTTTACAAAACTTATATGTTAAATCATAAATTCATAACAATTACATATTAGGCCATTAAATTACCAAAATTACACATTACCCCTTGAATATATTCTATTACTCAAAACAACCTTAAATTTCCATAAGTTACTTTTTTAGTCCCTTGATTTAAATTAATTTCAATTCAGAAATATAATTATATATATTTACTCTTTAAACCTCTTAATTTCAAAACTAACACACATGGCCCTTATTTTATATTTTTACATGATTAGTCCCTGATTATAACACCTTACAAAAATATCCCATGAGTTTTAAAATTCACAAAACACCCCCTTATATTTTTATTCTTAAAATCGGTAATTAACAAAATAACACAAAACCCTAATATCAATTCCAAATCATTACCCCATGATTACTAATAACCTTAAACAATCATTAATAACCAGATTTCATGTCATGAACCCTAACCCTAATCGATTTCATTAGGGTTTCATTTTATTTTCTTTCTTTTCTTTAATTTCCACAAAAATCCGATTATACAAATAATTCACCACGACATTTTTAGGCTTCTAAAACTCGAACCACTATTTTTCCTAGATTACATGGATTGTATAGAACTCAGGAAAATTAAGCCTCACACCCAGAAAATTCGTACACAATTATTTAGAGTTTTAACACATTTTTAAGATTTAATTCCCAAATAATTCGAAGTGCATGCATGGTTCGATTCTATCACTTTATTTAGACCTTATATGATGCAAGAGATGTGAGAAAAATACCAGATAAGATTTAGGACGTGTAGAACAGGTTACACGAATTTAGTTCTCTCGGCTAGAATAAAAACGACACCAAAATTCTCCATGAGCACAAACGCGACCAATAAACCTTGGAATCATTTTTCACAGAGTAGATATGATGTGAGGAACACAAGAAAAATGGATAATGAATTTTACATGGATCGAATGAATTAAATTGGAATTGTTACCTTACGTGTGGAATAAAGGAGGAAAATTCGACAATACTTAATCCAGGCCTCCCCAAATCAAAACACTATTTTTCTAGGCTCCCTAACACTAGAATGAACTCAGGAAAAATGCTCTATGACCTCCAGAAAAATCAAGTGAATTATGGTGGATTTTAGGGTTAATCAGTTTTGAATTAGGAAAGGATAATTAGGAAATAAATACAAATGATGGGAGATACCGGTCTTAGGGGGGGGTTAGGCTGAATTCACGGGATTTGTTATGGACCAAATTAATTTGGACTTTATTTGCCATTAAATGTATTTTTAATACCTTTAAACCCTTAATAATAATGTTATTATTTCTATTCGGCATTCTTAGGGGCAATATAGTAATTTCGTAGCTTGCAAAAATATTAAATGGAGTTGTCAAAATTATTTGGTATCATATCTTGTCCATTACCAGAAGTTTGGGTTTGATTCGGTACTTTATAAGCTTTTAAATAAATTTTTAAACTTGTAGGGGCATTTTAGTCTTTTTACATGTTCTAGATTTTCAGGTATTACAATATCTCCTCCGGAATATGATTATTTCTATTTTTATCTTGAGGAAGATACTAGTCTGGGGGGAGGTGTGCTTGATTATAAGAATTTACTTATTGAAAATTTCATCCCAACACTCCCACCCAAGACTTTTGATAAAAGCTTTAACAACAAATTTGCCTTTGGTGATGAAGAGTTTTTCATGATAATCATGATGATCTTTCTTCTCTTCATCACATTTGTTGTGATTTCTCATCTCTTTCACTCCTTCAGGAGTGAAGACACCATCTTTGACCCCGGTATCACCATTTATGGTTTCTCTTTCTTAAAACCGTGGGTATCTCATCGGAGTGAAACTTTCGTATGCTTCAATGTTTATCCTATCATCTTGAACAAAAGTCCGATGAAGATTTTCTCTTCCACTTGCTTCCCCATGGACAAATGAATTCGGGGTCGAGTCAAGCTCGTGACTCGGTTAGCAAAAACAAGCGCTTCGTGGGTGGCAACCCATGCTTATCCTTCTATCTTCTTTCTTATTTCTAACACTAAGTGTGGGGGAATTCCTCTACTTGTTGCTTTGTTGTTGTGTGTTTGCCTTTGTTTTCAGGATTCCCGTAGATCGTGATGATTGATGCACCTGTTTTCAATCCAGCCGCCCAATATCCGATCTTTATGTTTATGTTTATCCAGGGATATCTTATTAATCCTTTTTTGTGAAAAGCAAGATTTCTTTTCCACACTTAGATGATAACATTACCTTTTTACGTTCTATAGTGTCGGCTTAGGCCGGTACTTTGAATATTGAGGGGAATATTCAATTCTAAGTGTGGGGGGGGGGGGATTCTTGCAAATTTGACCCAAATTTTAAAAAAATTCACATTTTTGTACCTACTAGTCCCCTAGCACCCCCGTTTTGACCAAAGATTTTAAAATTTTTATCGTATTTTAGTTAAATTTTGCATGAAAAAGAAGTGCTTTGCACAATAAAAAATAATTTGCTATACATTAATGCTTAGGTATTAGTGGAAGTTTATACTTGATTAGGCTAGAACAAGGGGAATCCCGACTCTGCTAGAGTGTTGATCTAGCTGCTACCCTTAACTTTTAGGCTAAGTTTTTACGAATTGTGCAAATGAAAATGCTAAGCGTAGAGTAGTTGGTTCTCTTTAGAGCTTATATAAATAATCTATGGCTTTTTCTCCCAGAAACTCCTAATCTGACTTAATAAGTGCTTATTTTCAAACGATTGAACACAAAAATTATATTTTTTATACGATTTTGACAAATACTAGTTCAAATTTTTATTTAAATTTCGGAACAAGCATACTTTCGCAAAACATAATAAGAATGCAAAATGAAAGTGAGACGTTGCTTGAAAGTTGCAAAAATTAAAGTTTTGAGTATGAATAAATAAGTCCTTAGCTACGGTTCGAGATCGGTCCTTGGATCCTTATTTCCAAAAGGCGTTTAGGTCTTGGCTACCCTCTTACACCGGCCCTTGGACCTCTAATTCAGGAATGTGTGATGTCTTGGTCTAACACCCTTGGATCCTCATTTCAGGAATGTTTAGAGTCCTGGAACTCTCCGTTGTAACGGCCCTTGGATCCTTTATTCCGGAAGGTGTAAGGTCTTGGAATTTCCCCGTGAAGCTCCGTAGTTTATGGTATAATAAGAAGTAAAAAAAAAAAAAAAAAAAAAAAAAAAAAAAAAAAAAAAAAAAAAGGTGAAAAAGGAAAAATGTATGAAAAATATTTGTTTATGTTGCTTATGAATAAATATGCGAAACTTGCTTTATGCGAAATTTAAATTAACCTTTCAACTAGTATTCGTCAAAGTTTTATAAAAAATGTTGATTTTTCCGGTCAAAATTTTGAAAACAAGCACACACACCTAACTTATGAATAATTGTGGGAGTGAAAAGTTAAAGTCTCGGCTTACATAGATTACTAATATAAGTAGTGTTAGCATTTTACAAAAACGTTTGCACAAGGGTTTTAGACTTAGTTGGGGAGTATAAAAAGAGGATGACAATTACAATTCCCCGGAGTCACCCATTTTGTGTGATTCCCGTTCCATGATGCCATTTTTGAAAATCAAGCATGATATTTACGTTTGTTCTCATTTAAATTACTTACATTTAATAATAAAGTCAAAACGGGATAGTCTTGGTAATTTTGATCCTTTCATTACTTCATATGATCGGATTGCTAGGGACTAGCAATTGCTTAGTGTGGGGGATTGATGAGTGGCCTTTTACTCATCATTCTATACCCGAAAAACCCCACAAAAACGACCAACAACACCCAAATGGACCCAATATTGTTACAAAATATCCTTGGATTGTGTTTTATGTGTTTCAGGTACAAATGGATTGACAACGGGGCAAATACGGACAAAACCGAGCTTGGAATGGAAAAGAGCACAAGAAGCCGAAGCCGAAAATCTCAACATGGCCCTTGGATTATTTTCATTTGGCAAAATTAGCCCTTGATTAACTTTGCTAAAATGGCAAGTTTGGTCCCTACAATTTCCACATTTACACCTTTGGTCCCTAAACAAACCATTTTATCCTATCTAAAAACTAATACCCTAGAACCGGATCCAAAGAAATAAAAATAACCCATCCTATTCTAAAACTTAAACCCACAAGCCCATCACAACCCACAAGCCCAATCCCCTACCCTTAGTTAACTAAACCCGGGGTCAAAGGTCAAAGATTAGGTCAAACCCACACCTAAATTACTATTCATCCATCCCTAACCTAAGATTAACCCGCCAAAACCCCTAAACCCCCAACCAGTCACTCTCACCCTCACTACCAGCCAAAACCCTCACATGGGTGTTGTCTCAGCCTCCTCCATTGCCACGTTGGCAATCCCAAGCACAAAGATTGATCAACGGCTCAGAATCAATGTTTTGGGGAGCAAGAAATATCCAAGGGTCAGTAATCAAGCAGAAGAAGCACAAGCTGGAAAACTCTCACAGAAAAAGCACAAGTGCTGAGAAACCCTAGTTCTTATTTTAGTATAAATAGATAAGTTAGCTACAGTAGCAAGCTAGGTTTTATTTTAGCAAAAATTTTAAGGTATTTTGTATTTTGTTCAGCTTATTTTAATTCAAAGCATTGTAATTTACTTTTATTTTTAATAAAAATTCAGTTTTTATTTAAAATTCCAAATTTTACTGTTTAGCTTATTTATTGCTTATTGCTTATTTTACTGTTTTTGCTTATTTTCTGCTTTAAGTTTGCTTATTATTGTTTTTACTAGTTAATTATTGCTTACAAAATAGGTTGTTTTTAGTTTTGCCTTGAAAACCTTAAAAAGACCAAAAAACAGCTTATTATGTTTCAGCTTGTCAAGTGCTTATCAGTCCTTACTTTCAGCTTTTTAGGATAGAAATATAGTCACTTAGAACTAGTATACCAGAATCTCAGCCCTTTTTAGTTCTGTTTTAGCCTTTAAATTGCAATGTCAGTTTTTAAAAGTGTGTTTGGAACAAGCCATTTCTGGGAAGATTTCTAGCTGCTACTGTTCATTTGCCTTTTCTTAAGTTTTGTTTGAGCTTATTTATGGCTAGATAAGTAGAATTCAGTAGAAGTTTTGGTTATTTGAACCCTTTTGAGGATTTTAGTTAGATAGTGCAAGATCAAAAGATGAACTGCTCCAATAAGCTCTAGTATAAGCTGAGCTTGTTTTTCCCACTTTTTGGCATTGTTCTTAGTTCATTTAGGTTGTTATGTGAATTTGGTTAAATCCCATTTAGTTTGCATAAGCTGAGATCAAAAAGTCCCATACTTAACTGATGCAGACCACAATTCTGCAAACACTTTTGCAGCCCTTTTCAATCTAAAATTTAAGCTAGTTGAAGTAGGTTTTAGCTTCTGATTTTTGTTTTACAAATAGCTAGCAGTGTAGTCTCAATCTGTTTCATCTTATTTTTTACTTATGAGCTTATTCATTAGCTTATTTTGGGGCTGCAATAACCATCAGTAGGCTGTTCAGAACTTGCAGCCTATTTGCCCCAACTCCCCTTTTCCCCAGCTTAAATTCTGCTTATTAAGCTGAGCTTATTGTCTGAAATTTGGTATTCCATATATTTAGTAGCTTATTGTTAGGATTGATCACACGGTTAAGGTGGTTAAACCATTTTTTCTTTGTGTGTATGATATATTGAGTGAATATGATTAAGTATGCGGAATCTACTTAACCACACTTAGAAGGTTATTTGATTATGGAAATGGAACGGTTGTGTTAGTTCTATGACAAGGAACAATGAAAGATTAACACTAAACGATTCAATATTATTAATGATAATAATACGAGTGATCTTGAATTATCACTAGGGTTACAACCTTGAATCTTAAGTTTTTCTAACTTGTGATATTCTTATGTTTTGTTCTAGTTCTAACAGTTATAAGTTCTTAAAATAATAACACACTTAGACTTATGCACTTGGACTCACACTTAATATCTAGTCTAAGATCTTCTTTTATAGTCCAAGAAGATCTTTACATATTGCTTAAAGTCTAGCCGAACTACTTGTTAACTTATCTTGAGTGTGTCAGTACATAAGATACAACATGTATCTGTGTACACAACTTGTTAACTAAGCACATGGGGTAAGATATTATCTACCGTATATTGTTGACCAAAATACAAATAATATCTTTTCATTCTTATCCACTTAGCAGCAGAATGTTCATTAGCAGCAGCAATGAGTCATCGCTAGCAGCAGGATCAAGTATCATTAGCAGCAGGATCAATAGCAGCAGAATGCTAAGCCTAGCAGCATAATCATTTATCGCTAGCAGCAGAATCAAATGTTCTAGCAGCAGGAACAAACATTAACAGCAGGAACCAAATGCACTAGTAGCAGAATCACACTTAACGTTTTTCTTTGAATAGAATCCGATATTAAACTTCTTGAATATTTAATTCCCAACAATCCTCCCCTAAACATGTGAATCCATTTCAACATGTTTCTGAATTAAATTATGGATAGTGAAGATCTTTCAAACACTTCTGTTCTTCAAGAATGAATATCTTCTCAGTAATTCATCTGCTTTGTTCTTTGACTTTAACAATATCAAAACATTGCTCCAATCTTGGACTAAAAGATGGTGCAATATCCTTGGATGGAGGAATTATAAGAGGCAATGGTGCTGTGTATCTTGGATGCTTGTTTCAACAAGTGAAATCATCTATCAGCATGTCTTTGCAAGTGATGAACAAACGTGGTAAACTGAAATTGAAACTTTTCTTCGTTTGACCTAGATAGAACTTTCTCCTTTGGAATGTTCTTGTCATTTTCAACCTCCATGTCATCATCTTGTATGCTCTTGTCTTTTCCTCCCGTACATTGGATTTTTCTTCCTTTCTTGGGCTTTTATTTCCTCCCCTGAAGCAAATAAAATTTTATCCTCCCCTGTTTGGAAGATCTCACTATGTACCAAAATATATCTTTCCTTATCATCTGATCCATCATTTAGAACTTGTTGTCAGACAATGTTGTACATGAAGCCATCAATTCCTTAAGAGTTTAAGTTACTGCCCTCATCACTTCTAGGTGTGTTAACTCCTATGAGAGGTGATTCATTGGACATTTGATTCATGGTCCATCAATGGATGGTTTTTGTGAATCCTTTGAAAATCCTTGTTTAAGAAATTGTTTGACTTAGCAGTATGTTCATGATTTTAGAATTGAAAAATCATACTGCTTTCAACCATTTTGAAGGGATCAAGTGTATAACAGACACTTAATCAAAATTTCGGTTTAAAGCAACCTCTGGTTGTGTGAGAACCAATGTTTTTCAGTTATAAATAACTGCCTGTGAAAAGATAAACCTATTCAAAAGGCTTTCTTGACAGGGTTTCCAGCTCATAGTAATTGTTACCTCTAACACAAGTGTTAGATTCACTTTTACTAGCTGTTCTTTCTATCTGATGTCCTTAGACTTGCTCATTATACTTAAAAGTATAAAATGATAGAAAGTGAGTTGCATCAGTTACTATCTGATCAACTAAGTCATCAATTCAATGTGAAAATATGATAACAAGGTTTCAAGAAAGTAGTTTTAAAGAAGTAAGTAACTTAGGTATAAACCTTTGTTAAGAATTCCCAAACTCAGTCCATCATAAACCTGTTATGGCAGCAACCAATATTAGCATTTTGTTGCTTCCATTTCACTTGAAATTTCCTTTTGTGTTCACATGATCATACCTGAAATTGTTAGTCTAAAAACAAAAGAACAAAGTACAAAGTACTTGTCTTGCATTAGAATAATCATAGGACTAACTGTATGAATAACACAATTTAAATTTGTACTAGCAGCACAAACTTTCGTAATAGCAGTAGTATCTTTTAAAAACTAGCAGCACCAACAAAAATTTATTGACAAAAACACAAAGTTTAAAATCATTAAGGATTAAGCATTCGAATACTTGCTACCAAGTACTGAAACCTTCTAACATCAAAAGCTTTGGTTAGCAGATCTGCAAAATTGAATTCTGAAGCAATTTTAAGCACTTGAATTAATCTTTTCTCATTGCAGTCTCTTATAAAGTGATGTCTAATTCCAATGTGTTTTGTTTTAGAATTTTGCACTGGATTTTTAATAATACAAATTGTACTACTATTATCAATATGAATAACAGTGTTTAAGAAATTGTACCCATAGTCAAGGAGTTGGTTTTGAAGGCATAGAACCTGACCACAGCAACTTGCAGTAGCTATATATTCAGCTTCAGTTGTTGAATTTGCCACACTTGTTTGCTTCTTACACTGCCATGAGACAAGTCTACACCCAAGGAATTGACATCCTCCAGTTGTTGACTTTCTGTCCAAGCTAGCACCAGCATAATCACTATCCGAAAATGCTACCAATTCAAAAGGAGATTCCCTGGAATATCATATACCCAACCTTGGTTGACCTTTGAGATATCTAAAAATTCTGTTGACTGCAGTTAAATGAGAAACCTTTGGAGTTACTTGAAATCTTGCACAAACACAAACAGGGAACATGATATCAGGTCTAGACGATGTAAGGTACATCAAAGAGCCTATCATAGATCTGTAAGTGTGTACATCTACACTCTCTCCATCTTCATCTTTCAGAAGGTGCTTCTCAGAGTCCATTGGTGTGCTTGCCATTTTTGAATCAGCAAATTGAAATTTTCTAAGTATCTCTGCAACATATTTGTCTTGACTAATAAATATGCCTTCAGATGATTGCTTAACTTGCAAACCCAAAAAGAATGTAAGTTCTCCCATAGAACTCATCTGAAACTTATCATGCATAAGTTTCTCAAACTCTAAACACATCTCCTTCCTATTAGATCCAAAGATAATGTCATCCACATACACCTGCACTAACAGAAGATCCTTCTTGTGCTGTTTGATGAAAGTGTCTGATCAATCTTTCCTCTTTGAAATCCATTTTCTAATAAATAGGAAGCTAGTGTTGCATACCAAGCTCTTGGTGCCTGATGAAGGCCATAGAGAGCTTTAACTACTCTGTACACTTTGCCTGGATGTAATGGGTCAATGAAGCCTGGAGGTTGTGTAACATACACCTCTTCTTCAATTTTACCATATAAAAATGCACTCTTGACATCCATTTGGTAGACTGTGAAGCCTAAAAATGAAGTATAAGCTAGAAACAGCCTAATTGTCTCAATCCTTGCTACTGGAGCATAAACTTCATCATAGTCTATTCCTTCTTCTTGTGTGTACGCTTGGGCTACTAATCTAGCCTTATTTCGAATCACTATCCCTCTTTCATCCCTTTTATTCTTGAAAACCCATCTAGTGCCAATTACCTTTGCATTCCTAGGTAAATCAACTAGCACCCATACTTTCTGAATCTTGAACTAAAGAAGCTCCTCTTGCATAGCTTCTACCCAGCTTGAATTATCTAAGGCTTTCAGAATATTCTTTGGTTCATCTTGTGAGAGAAAACATACAAATAAGCAAGAGTTTGAAAACTCATGCTGCTTTGAAGCATAAAGGGCATCAAGAAGCCCTTGTTGGTCTGAAGACATCAGTTGTTGTCTTGTCTTCACACCTGACTGTACATCTCCAATCACATTATCTAAGGAGTGCACTTTGTGAATTCTGGTTTGTGGAGTAGTGGGAACATGATAATAAGTTGGAAGATTGTTGAAATCCACCTCATTATCTGAGAATTCTGCTTCTTTTGTTTCTGAAGGGCCAGCAGCAGAATCAGTTGGCCGAACAGCAGAATCAGTAAGCTTAGCAGCAGAGTCACTATCAAAAATAATTTGTTGTTCCTGAGTTCCACCTTCTTTCCTTTCATCTTCAACACCTTCTTTAGCTTTGCTAGAAGAAGATTCATCAGTTGTTGAAGTTGATTCCACAATTGTACTTGACCATATTGGCATCCAAACATGATTTTGGTTTGTCTCCTTTTCTAACCTTGCCTCATCTGTTGCTTGTGAACCTGAAAATTCATTAGTTTCAACAACAACAGGCACATAATTCATTGATTTGGTTAGAAATTCAAGATCAAATAGCCTTTTTGGTCCTTGACCTTCTACATTGGATTTATCTTCTAAAAACTCCACATGTAGGTTTTCTTCTACAATCAAAGTTCTTGTGTTGTATACTCTAAATGCTTTGCTATTAAGAGAATATCCAACAAAGAAACCTTCATCTGCTTTACCATCAAATTTTCCTAAATGGTCTAAGGTATTGATAATTGTCACATGACATCCAAAAGGTCTAAGAAATCCTATTGCAGGAGTTCTACCTCTAAAAAGTTCATATGATGTCATATTGTGAGGCTGAATAACTAAAACACTATTTTGGACATAGCAAGCAGTGTTGACTGCTTCAGCCCAAAAAGTTATAGGTAGCTTAGAATCGGCTAACATTGTTCTAGCAGCTTCAATTAGTGTTCTATTCTTTCTCTCAACTACACCATTCTGTTGTGGTGTTCTAGCAACACTAAATTCTATTCTAATACCTTTTTCTTTGCAGAAATCATCCATAACTCTATTCTTAAACTCTGTCCCATTATCACATCTAATGACCTTCACTTTCTTGTCTACTTGGTTTTCTATCTGTGTAATGAATGTCTTAAGGATGCTTGTAGTCTCATCCTTAGTAGATAGAAAGAAAACCCATGTAAATCTAGTATAGTCATCAATTGTAACAAGACAATATCTCTTATGCATTATACTACTTACTGAAACAGGTCCAAATAAGTCCATATGCAGCATAAACATTGATTGATTGATAGAGTTAAAAATCTTGGGCTTACAAGTGGCTTTGTGTTGTTTGCCTTTAAGACAAGCAATGCATGTTTGATCATTTTCAAATCTTTTCTGAGGTAAACCTCTTACCAAACCATTCTTAACAATTTTACTTATGGTTTTGAAGTTAATATGACCAAGCCTTCTATGCCATAACATTGTTTCATCCAATGTGGCCTTTGCAACAAGACAAGTTAAATTCTTTTTAGGAACAAAGTTCTTCATGTCTACACTGTACATATTGCCCTTTCTAGGAATTCTAAGAAGTACTTGATTTTCATCAGGCATCTTAAAATCAGGAGAAAGTACAAGACATTCAGTCTCACAGAAAAGAACATTGTTCTTTTTGTCACACATTCTTGAGACACTAAAAAGATTATAATTTAGCTCTTTTACATAGTACACATCTTCAAAATCTAAATTTCCAATTTTAATGGTACCTTTACCGGAAATTTTTCCACCAACACCTCCTCCAAAGGTAACATAGCCTCCATCTATTGATTGAAAATCTGAGAGATAAGACTTGTTGCCTGTCATGTGCCTTGAACATCCACTATCTGAGTATCCTTGATCCTCTTCCTGATCATTCGAATGTTCCTGCACATAAATAAGAGTGTTAGTTTCTTTTGGGGACCTAAGCCATTACTGACTTGGATCTGCCTCTTGCTTCAATGTAATTTAATCTTTTAAGGATAGTTGATGCAACATTGGATTTAAGAATCCAACATGCTGAGGCCTTAACAGCATTTGCCCTATTTCCCTTAGCAGCAGAATGAACTGATTGCTTAGCAGCAGAAAATGCTAGCTTTTTAGTTCTACCCTTTGGTTTCCAAACTTGTTTTTGGACCACTGCTTTTTTTTTAATGGGCCTTAGAACAATTGTTGGTGCATGTTTGAAAGTTGTTTTTGCACCCTTAGCTGTTGATTTTGGGTTAATAGTCATAAATGGTCGAGCAGCAGGAACAATTTGTCTAGAAGCAGGAACCATTAGTCTAGCAGCAGGATCTGAGTTTGAGCCAGACTTGTTTTTGACTACTCTGGGGTTTGTTCTCTTAGAACTAGAGTGAAAGTAAGTTTTAGGTGTTTGCCTTTTGTGGTTCACTCTATGGTTTTCATACCCAGTTATTGGATTTTGATGGTGAAGGTTGATAGGCATAATCATGATTTGCTAGAGTCGTTGCATGGTTTGCCATATGCAATGCGATTAAAGGAAGATGAGTTCGGTTTGGTCAAAGAATTGACAGATTATAACGTACGACCACGTAATATACTTTCGACAATACAGGGTCGTAATCCGAAAAACGTGTCTAGCGTTAGAACTATATATAACGCACAAAATAAGATCCGGAGAGCCATAGTAGGTGATAGAACTACAATTCAAGTCCTTTACTCGCATTTGATGCATTCAGGGTATACGTATTACCCGAGGGTAAATGAGCATAACGAGCTTGAGGAGCTATTTTTTTTGCACCCAACGTCGTATGCTTTATGGTGTACATTCCCTGAAATCATGCTGATGGACTCCACATACAATACCACGATGTTTAAATTGCCATTGTTGGAAATTGTTGGAGTAACTTCAACAAATAAAACATTTTCAATGGCGTATAGCTTTTTAAACAGCGAAAAAGGGCATAATTTTCAATGGGTAATGCAACGTGTGAAGGATGTGATAGACGAAAGATATTACCCACGTGTTATCGTCACTGACAGAGATTTAGCGTTGGTTGGGGCATGTAGAGCAGAATTTCCTAACGCTCACAAATTACTCTGTCGATGGCATATAGAGCAAAATCTGCTTCAGTATTGCAGAAATAGATGTGGTTCGTTAGACGAGTATGAGGCCATTAAATGGAGATGGGATCGGATGGTTAAAGCTCCGACACGCCTCATGTTCGAGCAACATTATGAACGCCTACAACAACGATTGGTCAACCATGAGGGTAATTAATTATTAATTCATTGTTTTTTATTATTTAATAAATAAGCACCCGAATGACCTTTTATTTAATTCATTGTTTTTTTCAGATATCGCTGAGTATCTGAATAACTGGCTACGAGATTACTCACACATGTTTGTCTCGTATATTACCGATCGATATCGCTCCTATGGCCAGACAACAACGTGCAGAGTTGAGAGTCACCACGCGTTGTTGAAATTATATTTGGGCGGCACACAGTCCAACTTAGACAGGTTGTTGAGTTCGGTCGATAAGATTCTCATTGCGTAAGAAAATGCGATAAAAGAGAGTTTTAATAGAAGCATCAACGAGAAACTAAATAATTGTAATATACTACTATTTGAAGAATTGTGGTATAAAGTTTCCAAACATGCTTTCAAACTCATGTTCAAAGAACTCCACCTGTCGATCACCGTAGAAGACTGTAGCCATAAGTTGCGGTCAATTTACGGACTGCCATGCTTTCACGAAACACATTAGACGTTATTATTCAATTAAACATTATACAAAACATTACAAAACAAAAATATTATACACAACATTACAAAAAACAAAAAAAAAAAAAAAAAAAAAAAAAAAAAAAACGACAAAAAAGGAAAAGGACAATAGAAAAGGACAAGCTGTTGTATAGAAAGAGTTGGAATAAAAAAGTATGGACCGTCTTTAGAACACATGCCTTTAAATTATTGGGCAGCTTTGAAGGCCCCGAAAAATCTTTTCAATTTGTTGAATTTGATAAGATACCGGAAGACAAGGTTGTTGAAAATGGATGTCTTGGAGAGTTTTTAAAATACTTTTTAAACAAATATAAATTACATGCTATTAATTAGACCGTAACCAAACAATCCATCTTTAGGAATAGAGTAAACGGGTAAACGGAGATGAATTTTTATTCATGTTATCCCCAGAGAAGTTCATGTTTTTTATTCAGTTCTAACCAATGTTACTGTGACTGTTTTCGAACATTTTCAGGGTTATCACAAGATGTTCACGCATCGAGATTTGAACTCTGGTCTTTTCCGAGAGTTTAAAGACCCTTAACAATATGCGGCTTTTAAAGATGATTATCCTTTGGAAATAGTTTTTAGTATGTTTCCTTGGGTGGTAATTTTTGACCTGACACGAAACTCGACCTAAAACCGACACGAAAATTAACAGATTCGGGTTGAGTCTAAATAGATTTCGGGTCGGGTTTGGGTTGACCTATCTAACCCGTTTATTAAACAGGTTAGGTTCGGGTTGGGAATATATTAAGTGGGTCGACCCGCCAATATGTTTAATATTTTTTTCTTAAATTAAAAATTATTTATATTTTATTATACGGGTTAAATAGGTTAAACGGGTCGACCCGCAAACCCCTAGCTTGTTTAACTCGTGTAATGTGACAACTTTTGTATAAAAGATGGGTTAAATGGATCAAACCGAAACCTGTTTAACCTATTCAACCCGTGTAACCTATTTAACCCGTCAACCCAAGTATATATATGGGTTAAATGAGTCAGGTTCGGGTTATGTGTAAACAGGTTAGGGTTGACATTGTTGACCCGATTATTTAAATGGGTCAGGTTCGGGTTGAGGTTTTCTGACCTGCCAACCTGACAACCCAAACCTGACCCGAATTGCCACCCTTACTATGCCTTAGACGGGGATGAACTTGAGCTACCTCCGAATTTCCTCATATCCCGAGTCAACTAGACTACGCGTAGTTTCTTTCAATCCATGTTCTCTTCTTATTGATTTAAAAGTTTGTGGGCATATGTAACTTTATTTAAAAATGACACGAAACAACCACTTACAAATAGCGTGTGGTACGGTACCATATGATTATAATGACACAAACTCTTTTTTATCATTCTCCCCACATGTCTTACTAGGCTGGGGGTATCATGCCCCAATTGTTGATGCACCTTTAGATCAGTCATGGTATGGACCATGAACCTAAGTGTCCATGCCCTTTGACAATGGCTGTCCATGCTCCTTTATTTTGGCTTGATGACACCACATTGTACCGCCTACGTGTTTTCTAGAAAATGAAAACGACATGCATAGCCCTTTTATTCGAAACATATGTTGAGAGGGTTTGCATATTGAACCTAGCTAGATGAATGTTACACCTATCATATTTGGCTGTTTGCTATTGATGATAGAACAACAATAACATTCCGAGTAGTAATTTAATAGATTTATTTATATTTAATCGTTTGATTTTGTATGTCAGAAAATATAAGATCTTCGTACGTGATGTTAGCTCTAATAACATTTGCTTCTCTATCGTCACATGTAATAAAAGTTGTCAAATTTGCATCCACCATGAAAGTGATCAAGTTAGTGAAAGATAGATGATGATGTAAAAAGAACATAAAAGATTACGATTACGTACATTACCTTCCATTTATTAACTACGGATGATTATAGTTGTTGTGTAAAGATCGAATGGTGCACTTTAGGGGTCTGTTGTGGTTTAAATGGGTTGGTGACCGTTTTGGTTACTCCGGGCTTTACCCTTTGCCCATTGGGGACCTCTTGTGTATATGGCCGACTGGCCCTAGCCGAACGACCATACAGGCCGTTCGGATTAATGAATAATTCCAGAACAAGTCAAAACTTAAAACATGTGATTCCGAAAGGACCTGTCCGATCGGACTCCATGTCCGAACGACCCGTTTAAGCCGTTCGGACCAACGGTCATCTCCAGATAAGGAAGTCAACTTCGATATTAATAGTGTGTGACAGAACTGCAGTAACTATGTCAGGTCAGGGAAAAGGCCCCAAACAGAGTAAGTTCCAGGTGACGCCCAAAGCGGTCGTCAGTACATTTGGACACATCCGATGGAGACAAAAAATGGACTACTATATAAAGGAGCAATTTCTACAATAATGGTAACTCACTTTTACACACAGTACTTAACCTACAAAACACACTTATTATCTTACCTTCATATACTTACTCTCACGCCGGAGTTTGGTCCTGGGGTCACACCCGGGGCGAGACTAACGCGTCTACTTTCTTAGCAGCTATCCGAAGGACTTGACGGACTCAAGGCCAAAGGATATTTTAAAGAATCACCTCACCTGCAGAAAAATACTTAAACATTGGCGCCATCCGTGGGACCGACATTCAATCTACCAAAGCTTTAGGATGTCAGGTTCCGAACGTCCGGAAGGGTCGGGCGGAAAGGGTACCGAAACCCCTCCCACCCGCCTCCCGCCCTTCGGAAACGGGGACACCGAGTCTCCCGAAATCACCCGAGAACAGCTGCAAGGATACATCTCTGCTCTCAAGTCCATGGTCTAGGAACACAATAGACAAAGTGTTGTGCAGCCGATACGTCTAGACTGGGATGAAGAGGAAGCTCCGAAGGGGCCCGAGGGGCCAAAGGAGAAGAAATGAATCGTTACCGGAGACAAGGTACCAGATGCAGATTTAAGCAAACCTTTCAAGGAAGTTAGGAAATCACCCTTCACTCGGAGGATTATCGAATTCTCTTCACCAGAACATAAAATGCTTTCACACATCAAGTTATACGACGGGTCAAAAGACCCCCAGGATCACCTCAATCGGTTTTACCGGGGCGGCAGGTCACGGGGAGTGGCCCTTGCCCGTCTGGTGTAGGATGTTTCAACAAACCCTGGACGGAAGGGCGAGAGGGTGGTTCGACCGCCTTCCTCCGGGCAGCATAGACGAATGGGCAGACTTGAGGGCTCAGTTCGAAACTCGTTTTTCTCTACACAAAGCATGTACCAAAGACCCTACGGAGATAACGAAGATCGTGAGGAAAGCCAATGAGACCTTACTAAAGTTCAAGGAAAGGTGGACTACAGAAACGGGGTTCATACAGGGAGCCCCGGAAATTATGAGGATTTCTTCTTTTATGGACGGAAGTAAATGTCCGGAACTGGCCAAAAGATTCGCTGATAAAATCCCCAAAACTGTTGAGGAAATGATGATCCGAGTGGATGACTTTGTGAGAGCAGAGGCCGCATTCGCTAATACTGAGCTAGCGCGAGGAGAAAGCCATGACCAATACCGGAAGAGGCCGGCTGGACCTTTCCGGAAGGATGATAAAGGATATAGGGGATCGGGGAGTGATAGTAGGAACGAGGGACGATCCGGGTACCACCCCAAGGATCGACAGAACCAGTATCGGGACAGAGACCGCCCGGCTCCGTACCTTCCGGCACGAAATGACTATCAGAATCGTGATGCTCCCCGTTTGACGCTTGACTCGCTCATAAAACGGCCGAAGGAAATCCTAGCCACCGAGCAGCAGTTACGGTTGCCTCCTCCGAGGCCGATGAGGGATCCACCCAAGAGAGAACATCAGGACAGATACTGTGACTACCATGGGGCAAGGGGTGATGAACTCAAATAAGTACATTTTATTACTATCATTTATCCTAATAATTTGACTTGTTTTATTATATTATGTATGAGGATTGATACTTAATCGTTTACTTTTGTAATTCTCAGGTAAAAACAAGCATTTGGTGAAACTTGGCGATTTTGGACTAATTATGGAGCAAAACATGCAAGAAGTTAAGAGTCTACTGAAATGTACAAGATCAAGACATTCTGCTCCAGATGCGCCGCATCTTGCTTATCACATACGGCGCATCACTATCAATATTTCACCAGATACGATCCAAGATACAAGAGGACATGCGCCGCATCTATAAATGGAGTTACGCCGCATCTTCTGGCGGTGTACGAATATTCCTGAATATTATAATCTTGGACCCCACGCGAAGTTAAGTCAATGCGCCGCATCTACTTACTAGATGCTCCGCATCTTACCCTCAGACAGAAACTATAAATACCACAATGACCAGACGAATTAAAGAGTTCCGAGTTCCGAAGTTTAGACAGAAGACCGAAGTACAGAAACCTAGGACGAATTCAGTCAAGGCAGCAGCACAAGACACACCCAAACGAAGATACAAGAGCTGTAAGAAAGTGCTGCATATGTTTAATTCATTAAGTAGTTTTGTTTTATTGTGTTAGTAAACTTTAATTCATCAAGATTGGTGGCTTGTGTAATGTGACAACGGAAAGATTGCACTCCCTTAAAACTGCTTTCTCATTAATTAAAGTTTATATGTTGATGTCTTTGGTGACTTTTATTAGTGCATTGATAACCTCTGTGTCTAGCTGAGCGTTGATCGGGTCGCCATGCCTCTGCCCTCGCCTATTTATTAGATCGCCTATACATTCTATCGTCTGTAGAAAAGTAGGAAGAAAGATAAATAGGATAGTCATAAGTAATCATTAAGGGTTTACTCGCCGATAAGATTAGAACCAACGAGAAAGGACTTAATCTCGGTGCGTTGCATCGAACTATACACTTCATATAAAACTAGCAATAAAACAAGTGACAAACTACTTATCTATCAGGACAGCCTTCTTATTGTCTCGAGTATTTATCTGTGTACGTGTGTGCTACTTGCTGATTCATGCCTATTGGTTTAGTTTATTATTTAATTGCAATCAAATCGTGCCAGTCTCTCAGGCTGAACCCCTTTGCGTTAGATTAGGTTGTATAGCTAACTTAATATATTAAAATACTGATTAGAATAACTAGATAATACGTTCCACTCTTAGTAATCGACACTCTACTTACCATTATATTCATACTGACCGGGTACACTGCTCGTTAAGTGTGTGTGTTATTGATAAGTCGGCTAAATATAAATTTAAAACTTGAGTAGGCATTAATACTGCTAAACCGCAACGACACATCGCACGCATCAAGTTTTTGGCGCCGCTGCCGGGGAGTGAATTGTTATTATCTGTTAATTTGATTAGTATTTTAATTAGGTTTTTAATTTTTTTTATCTAACCGCTAATTCTGTTGTGTATTAGATTAATTTGCATTCATTGTAATATTTTGCATATTTTCTGTTTTTGTGTGTTATTTGTTTGCTTTTCTTTGTGTTTATTTTCGTTTGTGTTTTTATTTGTTTTTATTTTTCGTATTTTTTGCGTACTGCTATCGTTGTACTGAGCTAAATCAAACGATACGGCGTATCTGATCTCTCAGATACGGCGTATTGCGTTTAATTTTTATAAAATACAACGCGTTTAATTAATTCGATACGACGCATCTTTTCCCCAAGATACGGCGTATCTGTTTTTGATAAATTTTTTTTCTAAACGTTAACGCCATACGACACATCTGCTTTAGCAGATACGGCGTATCTATTATTTTAATTAAAAACAGTTTTCGAATTATTAAACAGATACGACGCATCGATATCTGTCGATACGGCGTATCTTCTGAATCAAAAATCTTATATTTTGAAACGTAACGAAGATACGGCGCATTAACTTTTGTTAATACGACGCATTTAATTTTAATAAGTATATCGATTTTTGATAATTAAAATTGATACGGCGCATTTTATTTATCGAGCGCGGCGTATTGCTTTTCTGAATAAAAGTCTGATTTATTTTTAACGTATTAAGATACGGCGTATCCCATTTATAGGATACGGCGCATCAACAGCAGATATCAACAGCTTTTATTTTACTTTGATTGTTTCACTCTTCTTTTGCACGAGTAAGTTTTATTTCAGGGAGATGGACGATCCGGATATTACTATGGAAGAATATATTAGGTTTGAAAAGGAAAAAGCCTTGAGCAATAATCAGGTGAATGATTGGAAAAGAGCAAGATATGGTGCACAAGTCATTGACACGAAAGAAATCACTATGGAAGAATACTTGATTTTAGGACAAGAAAAGTCAAGGAAAGAAAGAAACAAGTTGCCGTTTCAACACACTTGGTGTATGTCAAATGATGATGAAGAAGATTCATATACCGTGAAACCAATTCCGGCAATTGTTCTTGATAATACTTTTTCTCCGGAGATTGCACAAGATGATTGGTATACGGAACATTACGATGAAGAATATTCAGCAATCGTATTACCACCATTAGACAATCCAACGGATGAAGATGAAAAGTATTCTAATTTTGATTTAGAACCATTTGACGCCATAGTTTATGATGACATACCTCAACCAGATTTTGGCCCAACAAGGGATTTTGAAGAAATCTGGGATTACTTAATGAAGGATGAAATTCGGGACGATGCTGAAATTGCAAGACCACTAGTTGAAGATGGAGATTCACAAGATGAATTGGAGTCACTTACAACACAAAGTGGTACAAATTTATTTAATATTATTAATCCCGTTACTAATAATCTTGCTAGTTTTCCTAAACAGGTTGCAAAACAAAATAATGATGAGGTCAAATTTATTACACTACTTATTGAAGCACCTGTGGTCAACCCGTATTTGGTGGAGCTTGAGGAAGAGTTTGGTGATGAGCTCTTAAACATTGCAATGATTGATGAAGATGACGATTTCGACCCTATGAAGTATATAGAGGAACTCGAACTTTTACTTGCTAAAGACCCTTTCTCATCTTCTGCGGAAGTCAAGGGACGCCTTACTACCAAAGAGACTAACCAAGAAGAAAGGAGACTCATTTTTCCTCAACACACTACTCTTTCAGATGGAATGGTCAAGTCATCCTATTTATCAACCAAACCGGGTAAGAATAGGGAAGATGCACATATATTGCCAAGGTATGATCTTTATGTATTTCTTCCATCTTTAATAGAAAATTTACACTCTTTTCGTGTTTATTGCTACTATCACCCTCACTTGATCCCAAGTGGGGGGAATAACACCCTATTACACAGTAAATAAGGGTGGAGTCAGGCTCGTGACTCGAACAAAAACAAGCGCTTCGTGGGAGGCAACCCATGCTTATCTTTTATTTTATTTTCTGATTTTGTATTGAGTCAGTCAGGCCGCAGAGGATACGGCGCATCTCAACTCTGAGATGCGACGCATCTCCTGCAATGGTCATATCTTTATTTTTTCTGCATTTTTTATTTTCGACTTTAAAACTTTTTATCAGTTTATTTTAATGCGGCGCATCCCTGGTTAAGGATGCGGCGCATCTTCTATTCTGATCCGTACTTATTCCAGGCTCGATACGGCATATCTTCTTCAATAAGATACGGCGCATCGACTGACCTGATGATTTTCATTTTTAATTTTTTATGTTTTATTTTAACTAACTACTAATGTATTATGCAAGTTTGAACCTTTCTTAACTTAGGTGTGTTTTAAAGCCTTGGTGGTATTATAGATTCCTGCATTCCCTGTGGATACATCAATTATGAAGCTTAAACGTTCTAATCCACAAGAAAGATGATTTTTGCTCTTATACAAAATGGAGGATCATACCGAGCAAATCTCATGGGAGTTTTTCTGTTCTAATTCTTTTATTTTCCAGTTTTTAACCTTTTATACAAACAACGAGGACGTTGTTTAACTTAAGTGGGGGGATTGGAGAATTAGAACACTTAACACTTACTTGTCCTAAACTTTCAAAATATGCTTAAAATGTGCTTAATATATCAAAATTTAAATTTTTTAGCATGTTTTTGTTTAAAGTCTAAGTTGCATAGCTGCACACATGACGTTATTTTCAAAAATTGTGATTTTTCAAAACTCACAAATCTATGAGTGTGCCGGTGACTTGTAAACTTTAGAACATGGCTTGTATAGTATTCGAGACCACCATAATAAGTATTATTTATATAATTGGAGTGACTTGTCTAAATTGGTAAATTTCTAGGATTACACCCAAATAGCCTTATATGTTATGTGTTATTAGCTAACTACACTGGTTAGTTAACCCCCGTATAAACCCTTTTGTTACTCTCATTTTTAGAGTAAGATACCCCTAGAAAAACACTCAGAGCCATTCCTTTCGTTTCTTACACCTTTGTTAAAATGTTTCGTTACACCCTTACACCTTAGCCTACCCTATAGATTAAAATCCGTGGTTGGTTAGTTGCTTTAGGCAAAGTGTGTTTCCTTACATTACCTGTGTTCGCGTGCGTAATTCATTATCTATGGTTAGGTCGGGAAATTGCACAATGCAATTGGAGTGAAAGTAAATATTGTATATCTTTGAGTTTATTTTTCGTGTGTTTACTACTTTCACTATTACCGTTATTTCTGAAGTCATGAAAAGTATGGAAAAATTATCCAGAATTATCATTATAGTGATGTGGTGAAATTTTACACATCTATGTTTAAAAAAAAAAAAAAAAAAAAAAAAAAAAAAAAAAAAAAAAAAAAAAAAGTTGGATGTTTGTTTTAACCAACGATGTAAAGTTATGTAAGTGGTCGATATCACCACTAGTTGTTGTATATTATATCTATGGATTTAATGGGAGTTGGCCGTTATGGGAACGCCAACTAAGGTTTATTCTTTGATTAAGATCTTGTTGAGTATAATTCGTGTCTACCTAAAGCGTGTGTTTCAAGTGTTAAAGCGTGAGTTATTCTATGATATGAGTCTTATTCATGGGATGGTTGGGATAGTGATTAACCACACTTGGGATTTTAATTTATTTGTTTTGTTTATTTTTCATTTTACACCAATTTATATCCCAAATATTATCCATACCCTTTATTATTCTTTATCCAACCAAACCTTTGATTTATTGAGATTAGGGATTTGAGCAATCTTAAGTATCGTAGTCGTGGATTCGGCTATGTATTTATGATTTTGTCGCCCTTTTTGATATATTATTATTGGTGAAGTTTGGACCTATCTTTAGCCTATTCGAGTTAAGGATTTGAGTAATTGCAAGTATCGTGTTCGTGGATTCGATCATGTATTTGTGATTTTGTCGTCTTTTCTGGAATTTGAGATCGATAGAGATTAAGAATGATTAACCCTTAAGCCTAAAAACCCTTTTTACCGCTTTAGACTTGTTATTCCTTGGCTTTAGTGGGGGAGATGTGTATACTTGCCAAGCTTATGATAGAATATTCGTCACGACTGGACAGTTAAACGATTAGATTTGCTTTTATCAAATTATTTTATCTAACTTCTAATTCGTTAAGTGTTTAGTTGTGTGATTATGACAAAAATGAATACATGCTTAAATATAAAATAAATCCTAATATCTTTTAGGATACATTTTCATAAGATTAATTCTAAGGTTTACTTGGGGACAAGTAAAGTTCAAGTGGGGGGATATTTGATGAACTCAAATAAGTACATTTTATTACTATCATTTATCCTAATAATTTGACTTGTTTTATTATATTATGTATGAGGATTGATACTTAATCGTTTACTTTTGTAATTCTCAGGTAAAAACAAGCATTTGGTGAAACTTGGCGATTTTGGACTAATTATGGAGCAAAACATGCAAGAAGTTAAGAGTCTACTGAAATGTACAAGATCAAGACATTCTGCTCCAGATGCGCCGCATCTTGCTTATCACATACGGCGCATCACTATCAATATTTCACCAGATACGATCCAAGATATAAGAGGACATGCGCCGCATCTATAAATGGAGTTACGCCGCATCTTCTGGCGGTGTACGAATATTCCTGAATATTATAATCTTGGACCCCACGCGAAGTTAAGTCAATGCGCCGCATCTACTTACTAGATGCGCCGCATCTTACCCTCAGACAGAAACTATAAATACCCCAATGACCAGACGAATTAAAGAGTTCCGAGTTCCGAAGTTTAGACAGAAGACCGAAGTACAGAAACCTAGGACGAATTCAGTCAAGGCAGCAGCACACGACACACCCAAACGAAGATACAAGAGCTGTAAGAAAGTGCTGCATGTGTTTAATTCATTAAGTAGTTTTGTTTTATTGTGTTAGTAAACTTTAATTCATCAAGATTGGTGGCTTGTGTAATGTGACAACGGAAAGATTGCACTCCCTTAAAACTGCTTTCTCATTAATTAAAGTTTATATGTTGATGTCTTTGGTGACTTTTATTAGTGCATTGATAACCTTTGTGTCTAGCTGAGCGTTGATCGGGTCGCCATGCCTCTGCCCTCGCCTATTTATTAGATCGCCTATACATTCTATCGTCTGTAGAAAAGTAGGAAGAAAGATAAATAGGATAGTCATAAGTAATCATTAAGGGTTTACTCGCCGATAAGATTAGAACCAACGAGAAAGGACTTAATCTCGGTGCGTTGCATCGAACTATACACTTCATATAAAACTAGCAATAAAACAAGTGAAAAACTACTTATCTATCAGGACAGCCTTCTTATTGTCTCGAGTATTTATCTGTGTACGTGTGTGCTACTTGCTGATTCATGCCTATTGGTTTAGTTTATTATTTAATTGCAACCAAATCGTGCCAGTCTCTCAGGCTGAACCCCTTTGCGTTAGATTAGGTTGTATAGCTAACTGAATATATTAAAATACTGATTAGAATAACTAGATAATACGTTCCACTCTTAGTGATCGACACTCTACTTACCATTATATTCATACTGACCGGGTACACTGCTCGTTAAGTGTGTGTGTTATTGATAAGTCGGCTAAATATAAATTTAAAACTTGAGTAGGCATTAATACTGCTAAACCGCAACGACACATCGCACGCATCAAGGGGACATTACACGAACGACTGTTTTCAATTAAAAAGGCAGCTGGAGTTAGCTTTAGATTCGGGAAAGTTAAACCACCTAGTCAAAGATGTTCGTCAAAAAGGGAAAGGCACGCCAAAGAAGGATCTCCCGGCCAAGGACAAAATAATCAACATGGTCAGTGCAAGAACACAGCAGAAGAAGCGCAAGTCGAGGGAACATGAGGAAAAATGGATGAATGTCCCCATCACCTTTCCCCCCATACCGGGCGGAGACGTGTCCGACGAGCCACTTATCGTCGAAGCCATGATGGAGGGATACTTAGTAAGAAGAGTATTCGTGGACGAAGGGGCTTCGGTGGAAGTCATGTTTGAACATTGCTTTGATAATTTGAGCCCGGAAATAAAGTCTCGACTAAAGCAGACTCAGACGGATCTGCTGGGTTTCGCCGGACAAGTGACAAAACCGTAGGGAAAAATAGAACTGGACGTGTCATTCGGAGAAGGGGGATATAATAGAAGAACAACCATGAAGTTCACCGTCATACGTGCACCTTCGCCGTATAATGTGATCCTGGGAAGGACTGGGCTAAGATTACTGAGAGCCATTCCATCCACGATACATGCCATGATGAAATTTCCAACCCCAAGGGGAATAGCTACTCTGAAAGCTCGGCAGATGGTTATTTCGGAATGCCGAAGGTTAGAGGAGTCGCAGAAGGTTTCTTATGAACAAAGCGAAGGGCCAGCAGAAAAGGAGGACGGAACGAGCGAACCAGAGGAAGTCATGGTAAATCCCGCTTACCCCGAACAGTTAGTAACCATCGGAGGCAGCTTATCGTCCGACTGCAAGAAGAAGCTCAAATCTCTCCTCAAGAAAAACATGGACGTTTTCGCCTAGACACCGGCGGACATGACCGGAGTGCCAAGGCGCATTGTTGAACACACACTAAACGCTAACCCCTAGGTGGAACCGGTATGCCAGAAACGCAGAGTGCTAGCTCCCGATCGAAGCTTGGCCGTAACGAAGGAAGTAGAAGAGTGGGTAAAAGCAGGAATTGTCCGACCGGTCAAATATCCCACATGGATCTCTAATCCTGTGCTTGTCAAAAAATGTGACGGAAGCTGGCGCATGTGCATCGACTTCAAGAACATCAACTCAGCCTGCCCAAAGGACTACTATCCCCTACCGGAAATTGATCTGAAGATAGAATCGGTTATGAGATTCAAATATAAATGCTTTCTGGACGCGTACAAGGGATACCATCAAATCCAAATGTCAAAAGAAGATGAGGAGAAAACAACCTTTTACACGGATCAGGGGACGTATTGCTACACCAAAATGCCCTTCGGATTAATGAATGCCGGGGCAACATATCAGCGCATGGTAGACACGACCTTCCGATCGCAGATAGGACGAAACTTAGAGGCATATGTAGATGATATGGTTATCAAGAGCAAGGAGGAGAACGAAATGTTGGCCGACATCGCCGAGACGTTTAATAACCTGAGAAGAATTAACATGAAACTGAATCCCAAAAAGTGTTCGTTCGGAATGGAGGAAGGGAAATTCCTGGGATATATGGTAACGTCCGAAGGAATCAGAGCTAATCCGAAGAAAACAAAAGCTTTGATGGACATGCAGTCTCCCCGGACGTTGAAAGAAATGCAGAGCCTAAGTGGCAAGCTGGCAGCTTTGAATCGTTTCTTGGCCCGATCAGCCGAAAGATCGTTACCATTTTTTGAAACTTTGAAGAACATAACCAAAGAAAATAAGGAGCAGTACCGATGGACAGAAGACGCGGAGAGCGCCTTTCAAGAAATGAAGAAGCTGATAGCGGATCTCCCATCTCTGATAACACCCATGGCCAAGGAAACACTCTACGTATACCTGGTGGCAGCTCAGGAGGCTGTTAATGCAGTTCTTTTAACCGAAAGAAAGGGAAAACAACATCCGGTGCATTATGTGAGCCGGACACTCAGTGAAGCCGAAAGGAATTATGCTCCGATGGAGAAGCTAGCATTATCCCTACTGCACATGTCAAGAAGGTTAAGAAGATATTTCGAGGCACACCCGATCAAGGTGATCACTGATCAACCTATCAAACAGATACTTAACAAGGCCGAAGCTTCCGGAAAGCTGGCTAAATATTCCTTAGAGCTGGGAGCATATAACATCACCTACGAGCCTCGGAGTGCAATCAAGGGTCAAGTTTTAGCGGATTTTCTCTCGGATACCCCCATTGGGGAAAGTCCGGAGCGATATTTTAGCCAGTCGGCCGTGAAGGTTGAAAAAGATAAGGTGGGGAAGTGGTTACTATATACCGATGGAGCTTCCAATAGTAAGGGTTCCGGTGCAGGATTGGTTCTGATAAGTCCGGACGGTGTGGAATACACTTATGCCCTTCGGCTAGATTTTGAAAGCACGAACAACGAAGCAGAATACGAGGCATTGCTGGCGGGGCTCCGGATAGCCGAAGGGATGCGCGTAAAGAGTATTGATGTACGGGTGGACTCCAAGCTTGTGTCGAACCAAATAAATGGTGATTACGTGGCAAGCAACGAAAGCATGATCAAATATTTGGCCAAGGAAAAAGGATGTATAGCAAAGTTCCAGCACTTCTCCATCCGGAACATTCCCAGAGGGCAGAACCAAAAGGCCGACGTGCTGAGCAAGCTGGCTATAATAGAATTTGATCACCTGACGAAGGAAGTATTAGTAGAAGTGTTGAGAGAAAGATCCACCGAAGGGAAAGAAGTTAACGACATAGTGGCCGGGAGGGGGAGACAATTGGATGACTCCCATCATTCGATGCCTGGAAGAGGGAGTATGGCCGGAAGACCCAAACGACGCTCAAGCGTTGAGAATGAAGATCAGCCAATATGTAATGGAGGATGGAATACTATACAAGAAGGGCTACTTGGTTCCCATGTTGCGATGTGTTGGTCTGTTACAGGCAAATTATGTGATCTGGGAGATACACATGGGGGCATGCAGAATGCATCTGAAACCAAGATCCGTTGTGGCAAAGGTAATGCGGCAAGGGTATTACTGGCCAACTATGCACCGGGATGCTCGTAATGAGATTCAGAAGTGCGACTCATGTCAAATTCATGCCCCAATTTCGAAACTCCCAAAGACAACACTCACACCAATCATGGCTCCCTGGCCATTCTATCAATGGGGTATGGACATCCTAGGTCCGTTACCAGAGTCAGCCGGTAGGATAAAGTTCATCATAGTGGCTATCGACTACTTCACCAAGTGGATAGAAGCCAAACCGCTGGCAAAGGTGACAGGAAAGGACGTGATAAAGTTTGTATGGGACAATGTAGTTTGCCGCTTTGGCTTACCGAGCGTAATCGTAACGGATAATGGAAAGCAGTTGGTCGATAACCCTTTCAAACAATGGTGTGAGAAGTTAAACATCCGGCAAATAAACACCGCCGTGGCGCATCCACAGGCGAACGGCCTCGTGGAAAGAGCAAACAAAAGTTTACTGGAGGGAATTAATACGAGGTTGGGTCGAACGAGAGCTGGATGGGTAGATGAGCTGCCAAACGTTTTATGGGCTTGCCGAACATCGCTAAAACAAAGCAATGGAGAAACGCCTTTCAGCTTAACGTACGGCAGCGAGGCAGTGATACCGGCTGAGATTGGCATGCCAACTCACCGGACGATGGTCATACGAGAGGGTATAGATGAAGATGATACGCGCCGGATCGAAGAACTGAACGAAAGGGAGATGCGTTTAAATTTAGACCTACTGCAAGAGAGAAGAGAAGAAGCAGCAATAAGGGAAGCACGATGCAAAAAAAAGATGGAACAGTACTACAATAAGAAAGTCCGTCCGGTATCTTTCAGACCGGGAGATTTCGTCTACCGAAAAAATGAAGCAAGCCGAGCAGAAGACCAAGGCAAGCTAGGCCCAAAGTGGGAAGGACCCTACCGGGTCACCGAAGCATATCAATGTGGTTCCTACAAGTTGGAAACTATGGAAGAGGAAGAAGTACCCAGGAAATGGCATGCAATCAACCTAAGGAAATGCTTTCTTTAGAAACAAATATGTAAGGCTATGAGCCATTGTAAACGAATTCATTATGAAATGCTATATATTCTCCTCTGGGTTGAAGAGGAGAAAATTTTCCACATATTATTGTAAGCGAAGGCAAGGCAATCGTGCGGCTCCGGCGAGGATTAGCTACCCTCATCCGGCCCGCGCAGCCACAATCTAGCCGAGGCGTATCCGCCCCTAACGGCAAAACAATAAAGAATGTGCCGAGGCGTATCCGCCCTAACGGCAAAAATAAAAACGATAAAGAACATGCCGAGGCGTATCCGCCCCTAACGGCAATACAAAGTCCTTAGCATAAAAAGGCACATGCCGAGGCGTATCCGCCCCTAACGGCAATACAAAGTCCTTAGCATAAAAAGGCACATGCCGAGGCGTATCCGCCCCTAACGGCAATACAAAGTCCTTAGCATCAAAAGGCACATGCCGAGGCATATCCGCCCCTAACGGCAATACAAAGTCCTTAGCATAAAAAGGCACATGTCGAGGCGTATCCGCCTCTAACGGCAACATAAGGTTGAAATAAAAAAGGAGTATACCGAAGCATAACCACCCCTAACGGTAACGTTTAAACTTCGAAATAATAAAGAGGAATTGAATACATTCAATAAACAATACGACAAGCATAAAAAAAAAATATATATATACACATACGAAAAAGCATACATACACAATAAACCAGACTTAGCAAAAATGAGTAAATCATCATTAGCAAAAAGGCCGGAATTGTAGCCTTCCGGCCATGACGAACTACAACTAGAAAATCTTAATAAAGGATGTTCATTACAAGATAACATAAAAGGCAGCCACAGACGGCGCATCAACAAACATTGCGGTACAAGGTTAGATAAAAGCTTCACAAGGCATCCGGAACAACCTTTATCCATAGTCAAAATGGAGGCAGTCCGGACCCATAAAAGAACAAACTCAAGATGCAGCATTCCCCTCGGTACTTCCATCGGCATTCTTTCCGGCATTCTCTTCGGCATGCCCAATATCCTCTTCGACAGGTTCAGCAATGTTAACCAAGCGGCCCTGAACCATCACAAACCCTTCGGGCACAGACCCTTCGGCCACACCACTCCCACTACCAACACCAACGTTTGCATTCTCGGATGTAACATTCTTGTCAGCAGACTCGTTGGCAGTTGAAGGGTTGGTTGGTTCGGTAGGAGCAGGATCCGGATAGAGCTCCAGGATCTCAGCCATCGGCCTGTAGCAAGCGCCACTAACCTTTCGAATATACGGGTACTCAGTGGTGAAAAGTTGGTCGAACAAAGCCCTATATTTTGTCTCGGCATCCAAATCTAGGCCCTCAAAGTCAGCTAGAATCTCGGCGGCTTGTTCCGGATTGCGGTCAACAGATATCCCACCTATAAACCCAGCATCGGACGAAAGGTTGAATGGGATAGCCAAAGATTGCTTGTACTCATGGCTGCCAAGAAGACGGCGGACCATTTCCGGCAGGAATTCCTTAATCACTCGGATGCGTTCCATATCAGTGGTACCCACCCGGACCGCCAAATCCTCTCTCTCTTTTCTCAATTCTTGGTTATCTTTTCGCTCTTCGGCCAACTATTCCTTGATTCTATTTAACTCAGCTTCCAAGGACTTAAGCATCTCGCCCTGCCCCTCTTTCTCTTTCACCAGCTCAGAAACCCGTCCGGTTAAACTTTGGATGGTTGCCTGACAGTCAGCATTCTCAGACCTCAACTTCTCTAACTCCGCGGGATCCTGTTCGGCACACTTTTCGTGGACAGCTGTAAGAGCGTTATACTGATCGAGTAAAGTCTCAAACCGAAGAAGGATGTCTGCTTGCGCAACGGTGCCCTTCCCGAGCAGCATCCATGCACGACTACAAGCATCGTCATCACTCAAATTCATCAAGTATTGTTCCTCCCGGGGAGTCGCCAAATGTGCCATCATCTCCCGGCAGACGGAGGACCCAGTCAGACGGGCATCCGTCCTAACGGACCAGTTGGGAACGAAAATCTCCTCGGAACTAGACTCATCGTCACCCATCTCACCCATTTCATCCAAACCTTCCAAGTTCTCTATCCTTTTCCCTCGACCGTGAGAAGCAAGGGGACTCCCTACAAAAAGAAACAGAGATCAAAAAACACGTATAAAAAAGAAGAAGAGAGAAAATAAGAAGAAGGGTGCACAACTCACCATCTTGACCGGACATAAATTGGCTACTCGCCCCTTCCTCTCTCTCAGGATCCTTAGCAGACGGGTCCGGAGGGAAGGAGCGGAGTGGATGGGGTGCCGGAACGTGACCAGAAGAATCCAAGTCAATGAAGGATACGTCAGCAGCAGGTTTGTTCTTCTTAGCTGGGCGAGAAGAAAGGCCCCCACCGGAAGGACGTTTACCAGTACCACTCCCTCCGGCTCCTTTGCCTTTCGCCTTCTCCGCCAGGCGGGCAGCAGCTTCATCCTTCTTTCTCTTCGCTTCTAAAACCTTTTCATGAGGTACCTCTACGGCCTTCATCGCAGGAGTTTTCTCCGGAATCTCAGCATTGGACCGAGCAGGCTCAACCACATGCAACGGTAGAGTTTATCCCTCTCGGAGCTGATCCCCCTTAACCATACTAGCCCCCTTTCGACGCTCCGGCTTGCGTAGGTACTCGGACATTGTTAAAGCTTCAAGTAAACAAGTCAAGAATATATACATTACTCAAAGAAAAATAATAATAATAATAATAATAATAATAATAATAATAATAATAATAATAATAATAATAATAATAATAATAATAATAATAATAAATAATAATAATAATAATAATAATAATAATAATAATAGATACGGTAACATAAAAAACAAGAAGAGGAGGGCTATACCCTCTCCTTCGGCATCCCTAAGCGCCGCCCGGAAACCGGGATACTCCCAATCAGATGATAATCCAAGTGCGTAATGAAAACCCCTAGGAATTTGGATGAGGTCAATCACATGCTCAGCAAGCCTGTCGGCATCCTCCACTGAAAACTCACCCCTCGGAAAGGGATCGGAAATATCTGAATGATGATGTCGCCACGGCATGGCGAAGGGAATAGCTCTTCTGTCTATCAAAAAGAACTTCTTCTTCCATCCTTTCAATCCGGTTAAAATCTCATTAAAACAAACTCTTCTTTCCTTCCCTCCCCTCTTCTCGAATGAAAACCACTCACCCTGTTTACTCAGCTTGTAAAACGCTCGAAAAAGGGGAGTCGTCGAGCCAATATGTAAACTCCTACAATATACTTCAAATAAAGTGGCCCGGTGTAAACCTAGCGGAACCATCTGGGAAATATGGACTTGCCAATGCCTGATGACGTCCAACAAAAATTCCGAGAAAGGCACAGTGATACCACCTTCGGCGAAATCCTCTAAGTACAATCCTATAGCGTCGGGGGGTAATTGATCTATCGTCATGTCAGGCGGTGGACGTCTCGGATGAAGATCTTCCGGAATATGATATTCCATTAGCAACGTGGTCAGATCCGTCTCATCCATCTTGCTGGTATACTTTCGCATATCAAACTTTGGAATAAAACTCTCAGCTTTCGGAAAGTCATCTTCCTGGGAGGAAACAGACCGGCGGGACATTGCTTAACCGAAGGATGTAGAGTATAGCCGAACAACAAACGATAATAAGACAAGAATAGCGAGGAACGTACCTTTAACTTGGACGAACAACGAAACGAACAAACGAAAAACGGGGGAAAAAGACGAACGAGTAATGTGTCAGAGGTAAGAAATAAATTACGGTGGTTGAAATGAAGTAAATGCGGCTATTTATAGGCAACAAAGAGAGGGTGCGAAACGTCGCGTCGTGTCAGACGCTAACGTGGCACCATATTGTCCACACGATGACGCATATTCCACGTGTCATGATCTCAAAAATACGGTAAAAACGGCGGCGCTCAACTAAACGAACACATTAATGGCTTTTGGCGTTTTGTACCTGAGCAGTGGTAAAGAAGCCCCGTCCGGCTGAACACGTCGGTAGGCCGGAAGGCGAAAAACTAAAGTATCACACTATCGCCACGCGATACTATGATACTGGGGGGGACATGTCGGAGTATATGGCCGACTGGCCCTAGCCGAACGACCATACAGGCCGTTCGGATTAATGAATAATTCCAGAACAAGTCAAAACTTAGAACATGTGATTCCGAAAGGATCTGTCCGATCGGACTCCCATGTCCGAACGGACTCCATGTCCGAACGACCCGTTTAAGCCGTTCGGACCAACGGTCATCTCCAGATAAGGAAGTCAACTTCGATATTAATAGTGTGTGACAGAACTGCAGTAACTATGTCAGGTCAGGGAAAAGGCCCCAAATAGAGTAAGTTCCAGGTGACGTCCAAAGCGGTCGTCAGTACATTTGGACACATCCGATAGAGACAAAAAAGGGACTACTATATAAAGGAGCAATTTCTACAATAATGGTAACTCACTTTTACACACAGTACTTAACCTACAAAACACACTTATTATCTTATCTTCATATACTTACTCTCACGCCGGAGTTTGGTCCTGGGGTCACACCCGGGGCGAGACTAACGCGTCTACTTTCTTAGCAGCTATCCGAAGGACTTGACGGACTCAAGGCCGAAGGATATTTTGAAGAATCACCTCACCTGCAGAAAAATACTTAAACTACGGATGATTATAGTTATTGTGTAAAGATCGAATGGTGCACTTTAGGGGTCTGTTGTGGTTTAAATGGGTTGGTGACCGTTTTGGTTACTCCGGGCTTTACCCTTTGCCCATTGGGGACCTCTTGTGTTTTTCCGGAAAAACAACGATGGTTAGCCAATTTGCCATTTTGCTGTTTCAGAATTAATTAGAGGACATTATAGTGTGGCTGCTTATCTAGCTATCACGTTTCCACGATATATAACATTTTTGATAAACATTGATTGAACATGGACATCATCTATCTTTTTTGAGCTAGTTGAAGTAACGACCCTTTACCTCAACCTAGTGATTGGCATAGAAGGTTAGAAATGAAGGTTGTCCTCTAAACAAATAGCGCGCAAAGGTATCTTTCAAAATCGGTGTAATAACTCACCAATTCAAAACTGGTGATGCTTTTGTAACAGAAGTGGCACATGAAGTCAATAAACTTATAATTAACAACGATACACAACAAGGAAAACACTTTTAGTTAGCATTTTGATTTCCCTTATGCTATCAATGGTATAAATGGATTAGTTTGATTTGATCTTGGCAAAATTAATGAAGTAAATTGTATATCGTGGATTTTGCTTATATGTACAAGTATACGACCAATCATGATTACATTGTACATGAATACGATGATGAAATCTTTCGCGCTTCATGTTGTTTTATTTTGGCTTGCTTAGATGACTAGAGAATTTTCATAATTACCCATGAATGATAAAGAAGTCGCACCAGTGCATGTAATACTAATATGGGTATGAGCAATGATGATCAAAAACCAAAATAAGAAATCGTCAAATGGTTTAGAAGGTATATAATAAACAATGGAACATAATTGAGGTAAAGCAAGTGAAAGAAAACGGTGTATGACAGATATATAAAAGTATTCTTGTTATGATTAAGGGTAAAACTTTCGAAGTCTAGTGTTTATTGATAATTTTGCAACATCAAATTGAAAATAATAAAGCTATAACTTAGTAAAGTCATATGAAATTTTTAAACAATAGAGGCCTAGTCACACGTGGGCTGATCCATAAGCAGTTGTTGGGCCATAATGAGCCTTTTTTTTTTTCTTTCCTCCATATATGAAATTCTCCTTTCTTCAGGGTGTTCAGAATTCGGGTAATAACCACAAGAACTGAAAATCGAAACCGAACCTAACCTTTATCAAAATCGAACCGAACCAAATTAAATATTCAATATTCGGTTTGGATATAATTTTGGCATTATAAACCGAAAACCGAATTCATATAAGTATTTTTTTTTTAAATATATTTATACACATAAAAAGACCGCTAAAATTTTATCATTAAAAAAGACACTTTTTAAACTTAAACTGATTTCTTTTGCAAAAAATCTATATAATTAATTTAAAAAAAAATATATAAATGATGTAATTTAGGTCAACCCAAAAAATGAGCCAAATTCAAATTCGGTTTTCGGTTTGGTTAAATATAATTTGAATTTGGTTTGGTTCGGTTCGGTTTTCGGTTTTACCCAAAAATTTTTTTAACCGAATAAACCGAACAACCCAACCGAACCGATGAACACCCTTACTTTCTCCGTAGCTATACTAGTTATATACCCTCATGCACGCACAGGACTTTGAAATAAATTTACTTAACATGTTTAGTTATAAGTCACAATACATCTAAATGTATTAATCACAAAAAGTTAAAATATCCTTTCTTTCTTTTTTTTTTTTTTTTTTTCCAGACATCCTTACTTGATCTCATAATGAGGAATAATATGAGTTCGTATATGTCCAATCTCATGTATTTTCTTTAATTATTTTTTAAAAGGTTTACCCCGGTAAAATATATTAATCACAAAACGTTAAGTACAAAATGGAATGTGCCTGAAGTACCACATTAACCTCAAATAAAAGCTTGATAAACATCTATGAAAAAGTGTTTATGACATGCCATAAACACTAACAACTCTAGTTACATACTACATGGCCAATAACCAAAAGCTAGAGACAAACAAAAACCCACGGCACACCATCTTGGAAACACCGTGCGTCATTCCAAGAAATCTTCAAGCCATCCCAGCCACAATAACAAGGGAGCACAAGATAACCAAGCGAGACTGCCTCCTTAAAAAACCTTACCAAGTAAAACCCAGTGGAAAAAACCTTGGTGAAGGAAAAAATAGTACAACTCTCAAATGGAACTCTCAAAATAAGACCATAATCATGATAATCCATGATACCGCTAACAACGTGTAACGATCACCGATCCTGGTAGCTTCCATGAATTAACAATCGGTCTTACAAGTATAAAGTTCTTTTTTAACCGGAAATAAAGAATCTTCAAGCAAACAATGGTAACAATATCATTAAAAAACTACGTATATGAGTTTAATTTCTTCTTGAAGAGTCTCGAATTTCTTTCATGCCAAATAGAGTAAAATGAAGCTGCAAGTAGAAGCCGAGATGTAACGCTATTGGCTGAACAACCTTTAGAAAACGGGATAAGGTACGCAATAGCATCCTCCAACTGAGGAAGAACGTTTTCCATTCCTCCCAATGCACGAACTCTTGACCAAACCTGTAAAGAAAATTGACACTCAAAAAATAAATGAGCAAGAGAATTAGTCTGGTTATCACATAAAGGACATTGAAGCAGTTTTAAGTCAGTCTCCGGACAGACATCCCATTGCCTCAACCTATCTTGTGTCTTCAGCTAAGAGTCTACCACAAGCCAAAAGTTAAACGCATGTCCGGAATACATTGGGGAAACCATACGACATGAAACCAAGGAACTAGATCACCCCTCCATCTAATCGAATCCCAAACACGAGAGATAGTGAATGTCTTTAAATCACCATTGTGAACTCGCTCAATCAGCTCATCCACCACTCCGTCATGTAAGTACGTGAGATGAACCTGTAGTAAATCCTGAAATCTATTAAACCACTCATTAGGCCATCTCTAAACGCCATCTTGAACTAGTTCAACAAACCAATCTCATGTAGTCATTTACATATCACGGTAACTCGTGCTTTTATGTTAATATTTATAATTCTGTTCACATATATGAATTTAATATGCAATGATAATAATATTCATAAATAACAACAGCATACATATTGTGTTCAAAACATAAATATAAAGACTATGTGGCATAAAGTATAGGGTGTATTTATTAAGTTTATAAAGTTATTAAAAAACTTGAAAACTGATAAACTTAATGATAGTCCTTATTAAAGCGACAACACAAGATCTACTTACTACTAATACCACATTAACTACTATAACTAAGCTACGTATGATACTAATAAAGTAACAGTGATAGATTAGAGATGAAGAGAATAAGAGACGGATGATTTCATTACACTCAATAGACTAACAAAGCTTTCGTATAGTAGTGAATAATACCAACACCTAAAATGACTACCCATGCATTCTATTTATAGGCAATGAATTAGGGCGTCACATGCATAATACGTTATAGAAGGAATTAGCAAGGCCACATGGCCCATGAGCTCCTAATGAGCCGTGGGCTTTACAACATACTTGGAGCCCATATAGAGCAACCTAATTAACGCTGTGACCAAGGCTTGTAAATACATGAAACGTGTTCCTAACAATCTCCCCCTAAGTCTTGGTCATCTTGGTTGCTCGACGTCATCTTTGATTCATTGGATTTTGACGTCTTCATAATCTTTGTTCTTCGTTCTTGTTGTGACATGATATGGTAATCTCTCAATCTACCTCTCTCCAATAGTGTCTTTACGTCTTTTCCACCATGCTCATATGTTCTTTGACTCTTGTTCTTCTTATATCACGTAGTTCTCTTTTCATAAGCTTGATCTTTGACTTGAGAAATTTTAACGTACTTGATCTTTGACTTTTCTTGAATTTCCTTGAACTTTTGTTATTCCTTAGTCTTTGTGAGAACTTTGCTTTAGGATATGAGCATGATGGTAAGATGGTGGAACTTCAGGTCTCCATGATTTTGCTGCAGGTAAATAGTTAGCAATAAATCATCCGGCACTTACAGATTTGGACTACGAGATTGTCAACAGCATAGTATGAAGACTTTCTCTAATCCTAATCCAGGCCGTTCTGAATCGGATATCCCTGAAAGGGCTTACACAGACACACCGAAGTGCACCCACGATTCAGTGAGTCGCTGGATATCACCCCACGACTGTAGACCATTTCGGAGCTAACACTAAGCGTAACCCACAAGGGATTACCGAAGTGACCTGTTGTCAGGGCTGTTTGATGTTGACCCTAGTAGGATTTCCATTCAATTACTGAAAATCATAATTTATGAATTCTCTCATAAGTGTTCTCGGCAGATTGCTAAGATCTGCGTAGGACACTCTTATAATATACAACTGGTGTTCCTTTTGTTGAACAACCAGTGTATGCTAAGTGTACCTAAGAGATCTTTGATGTATCTCATGGCTCTAGACTCAATTAAGTGCTTATATTTGGTTGTCGGAGTCATGGAGCAGATTTCCTCTTTTTCTATATCAACGCATCTCGAAGTGAGAGGTCGATAGATAATGAAGGGTTCTCCGTGTGAAATGAAACAAGTGTCTTTTGAGAGACACTTGAGTGGCTAGAAGGTTTAGTGCAGTGCGTCACTGGGTCCATGACGGCTTAATCTTCAATACCAGTGTCACCTTAGTAACAACTAGTAGCATATGTATTGAACCCGGTGTCTGCCCTAAGGTTGAACAAATGGAGGGCTATTTCTTTTCACCCTTTTCTTTACTTTTCTTTTTCATTCTTCAACCCCTTCTTTCTCCTTTCATTTCATTTCTCCTTTTTTCATCATACCTAGGACTTTCTAGTTCTAAACTATTGGTATTGTCCTTAGGTAGATCCCTCCGGCTCTGGCGGATCATAGGACGGTTATTCCTAACCTTAGTCACCTTATATCACCATGACTATCCTATTGTTGCCATAAACCAAACCTTTTGAAAAATCTCTCAAAGTGTTTGTGATTGTGAAAACATATTTTGTTAACACTTTAAGAGTTTTGTGATTTTCAGAAATACTCCCCCTTAACATGTGCTCATAAGTGGTTAAGATAAATTTGCACATGTCGGGTAGAGTTAGCACTTTTTGAATTGAGTGATTTTCAATGAACATGATCGTCGCGAGACACGTTTACATCACTAGTAGAACTAGCTTGAAATTATTACCCGTCCAGATCACATTCAAGGAAAATCGCTCGAAATCGGTACATTCTACTCAGACACATCCTTCGCGAGACACGTTTACATCACCAGATAAACTGGCTTGAAATTATTACCCGTCCCGGATATGTCTTTTCGACTACTGACTTTTGCTATCGTCAATTCGGGGTCAATTCTGAGTCGAGCTCTTGTGAGATATCAACTTTTGAGTTACCATATTTTAATCATATCTTTATTCTCCCCCTCAAAAATAGCATACTCATGTTGTTTTTGTTAAACTTTTGATTAAAACATGCTCTTTATGAGGTTGACGGGAAGAACTTCAAGAACTTTTTTGTTTTCAGAACAAAGATTAAGTTTCAAATACTCCCCCTTAACAAGGGAATACTTGTCCTTATGAGCAGAATTTTGAAAAACTTAGAAAAATTCTGGTTTAATTCTACTCATAAGTAAGAAGCTTTCGCTCATTTGATCAGGATTGAGGCACTGAAGCGTACCTCAGGGTCCTTTCATTACAAGAACGGGTTGTGCACTGTTATGTGTGCACAAGCCATTTTTAACAATCATATATGCAAGAATAAAGAATTATAAGAATAAACCAAACTCTTACATCATCCTCCCCTTCCGAATGAGGTGTAGATTGGATCAGGTCTTTGGAAAGTTTTGATCGGGAAGGATGGACGTCCTCCAACATAGCTTTCGAGCCTCCTCATTTGGTCTCTTCGGAACAATGTTCTCTCAACCTTGATCACAAACTGATAAATCTGTCTCAGTTGATCATTCGTCCATCTTTTAGACTTCTACAACTGTTGATCTCGAACCCGAATTACTAACCCATCACGAACCTTCTTCAGTGTGTGGTCGCAGAACTTATGAATCTCCTTATATGCCATGAAGCAGTTAATTGTCAGATCGCTCTTGTAAACGAATCCAAAGGTTGGCTCCTTCTTGAAGGTGTATTGAGCTTCATTGTTGATCTTAGGAAGTTTTAGTAGTGGTGCAGTTATGTTCAACTTCTTCTGATAGCTCTCGACCCCTAGCTGAAGATCTTCTACCCGTTCCTTTATGATCTTCCTTGTGATAAAATGGAGAATAGAAGTACTGAAAGCATATTGAAGATCTGGTGTAATATGTTGCAGTCTCCCTTGAACTTTGATCAGGTACATGTCTTCAAGATCATTAAGACTTAAGTCCAGGAAATCCGCTTCAGAGAATGAGTAGAGCTGTTGGCTGTGCCTTCTAACCTTGATCTCGGACAAGAAGGTGTAATCATGCTTCTTCTCCCCTATTAGACTTAGCACAACAACAATTCTTAGGTCACTTTTCACTGAGGAAAATGACTTCTTGGTAAGTTTGCCTTTGTACCATGTCTTCTTTTTCTCGAACTAGTGATAAATTCCCAGCTGCGCATCTTGGTCATATTTCACTTTTTAATAAGTGAAGAGATGAGTTGCAGTTTCCTCGATGACAGGGTTCGGATAATTTGCTGCTGGTATCAAAGATATCGAAGTTGCATACTTCAATTTACATTTTGCTCCATGTATGAGTAATTCAAGGTCGTTGTTGAAGAAGAATTGATATGGGATGGATGGTTGATCTGCGACTCGAATTACCGGCAGTGGCTTCGTCCAGTCTGTGATATATGGTTGGTAGGTTCTGGAGGAGCTTCCAGCCAATATCACATCTGGATTTGTCCAACTGAACTCGCTCGACATTGCACGGGCAATGTTTTCGAGGTGATACTCGAGCTCAGCTGCACTTGAGGAGTTGTCCTTGAAAAGATTGAAGACATTGTTTTTGATCCGACGTAGTTCCCTCTTGGTCATCTTTTTGACTTTTTGAGTACGTTTGAGTTGTTGAGTGAACTCAAATGTGTTGTCTTCTATCTTTGAGTCTTCGTCTGTTTGTACTTGAGCACTTGCCAATTGGTCAAACCATTCGTTTCCTTGTGTGTCATCTTCATCTAACCATGAGACTACGTTTGGTCTTTTAGAAGATTTCCTGCTTGATGTAGCCTTGGTCTTTGGCGGTGAATGAGGTTGATCAAATTCTTGCTGAAAGTTCATTTCTTATGTGGAAACGTGCTCAAACTGATGCTCCATCTCTTTTGGACCTGAACCCGAAGCCTTCGGTGGTTTGAGAAGCTGTTGTGGTTGATTGTCCGATGGGTTCTTTTAGCTGTGGACCAGATCCGCTGTTACCCTTGTGTTTCTTAGCCTGGGGGTCTGGATCTTGGTCTTCGTCCTCTCGTGGACGTTTTCCCTTATCGGCCGCAACTTTGCAAGACTCCAGATTAGCATTAATAGCCTCATAGAGAGCTATTTCTTCTTTTGTAGGTGAGGTGATTGCTGTGAGTCTGGTGAGGAGTTCTAGTTGGAGTTGTTCGGTTTCAAGTTCCTTTGGATTTACTGGTTGGGTTGAGAAAACAAGAGGTACTGAAGCTACAATGTTCCTAACTTTGTCCTCAAGACTTGAATCAAAATGCTCTTCAATTTGCTGTGATACAGCCTTGGGTAAATACTTCCTAACATACCCCTTGGTATTACCCTTAGCTTCTTTGTGCAATTATGCTTTAACGTCATCTTTAAGGAATTCGTCCATGCGATTCTTGGTTTCCTGCAACTCTTTTATTTGATCGGTAAGACTTTTGACCATATTCGTTAACTCATTTACTTGGTCACTCAGCTGGTTGTCTTTCTTTTCTCTTGCCAGCTTTGCTTCCTTTTTCAACTTTTTAGCTGCAGGAGAGACGACTTCAACCCGTGTCAGCCTAACGATCTTCTTAGTTTTCTTGCCTTTGATGATTGTTTTCAGTTTTTCTTCTGTTGTTGTTGCTTCTTTGACTGGTGATGGTTGTGGTGGTGATTGAGGATGTGATGATGATACAGGAGGTGTTGGAGCCTTTGGTGATGAGGCATGCTGAGGCTCTAGAGGTGTTTGAGCCTTTGGTGGTGAGGCAGGCTGAGGCTCTGGATAAGTGAGCGTTAAATGAGGTGGAGTGAGGGGTGGTGTTCGAATATATTCGTCTGCTTGACGTTCGGCCATCTTCTGCTCTTCCTCCCTCTTCTTTTGTTCTTCTCCCTTCCTCCTTTCTTCTTCCGCTTTATATTCCGCTTCAAGTATGATTGCAGCTTTTGTAGTTTCCTCCTCATCAGACAATGACTTTTCATCATCAGTTTCCGTCCAAAAATTATTCAAGTTCTCATCATCATATTGCACCTTGTTACTTTCATCCTCCTCTTCCATCTTGTCATCCTTTATTTCCTCATCAGCTGTCTTTTCCTTGCCCTTGCCGGGTTGATTAACCAAACTGAGTGGAGGTGGAATGTCTTCAGTGTGAGACTCAGGCCTATCGGGTTGATTAACCGAGTCGGGCTGAGGTGTAGTGTCTTTAGCAACTTCAGACCCTCCGGGTTGATTAACCGGATCAGGATGGGTTGGAGTCACTTCTTTAACTGTTCCAGATCCTCCAGCTCCTTTGTTCTTTTGTTCCATTCTCAGTTGTTCGTCAAACCTTAACTTAGCTCTTCTTTCTTCATCTTCTTTGTGAGACGTTCTGCTTTCTTCCAATTCTGCATAAGTGTCTAACTGTTCTTTCATGTAAATAGTTTCTTCTTTTCGGATTCAATTTCAGAGTCAGACTCTTCTTCAGCAACAATCCCACCTTCTTCTTGTTCAGGCTTAGGAATCGTGACTGGAATTCTTCTTTTGATGATATTAGGAGCAGAAGGTTTGATTTGCTTAGACGCACTGGAAGCACTACTAGTTTTGCTACTTCCCTTTGAACGAGTCTTAGTTGATCCAGACCCTTCTTCATGTTTGGAAAACCCCACGCGACCTTGACTGAATGCACTATCATAGTCTCTGAAAGCTTGAGTTTCTTTGACTGATTCTGTCAACAGTGCTTCTGGTAGTCTTATCCCTTACTTGTGTGTGCTTTCTTTGGGAAAGTGATTAAGCTGATAGTCTTGTCCATCTTGTACAGATGCATCTCTCGATCTTCAGGACGAGGAGAAATGTCTTTGTTCTCGTCAAGTAAAAGACTGATGGGCAGTTTGGTGTATCAAACAAATGGAATTTTGTTGAATGATTTTTGCATTTGAAAGGTCATGTCTTCCCAGATAAGTTCAGCATAGTCAATCTTTTCCTGATTGACTAAACCCCAGAAGATTTGAAGATGCGACAAACGTGGGTGCTCATGACCACTATCCCTTCCTGATACGGAGCGGATCATGATGTAATAAATGGTTCTACAGGGTTGTGGGATGTACTTGGCGTTGACTTTTGAAATTTTCGTCATTGGTATTTCTGGTTGTACATCGTAGCCAATTTATATTAGGAATTTGAGGACTTCTGCTTCAGTTGGGGTAGGATAGAATCTGTTTGCAAGTTCTGGTGTTTCTGGTAGATCTAATTCTCTGCGAAGGTGATTTGGAGTGACTTTAACCTTTTTGCGATCCAGCGTGCATGTGAAGTACCTCTCATCTGAGTCCAGCTCTATAGTATTCCATAATTGATGAATGTACAATTCAGGAATGCTATCAGAACTGTCCAGTAAGCTCCTGCACTTGTGTTGTTTGAGTACTTCTACAGCAATCTGACAGCTTGGTTCAGGACATTTTATCTTTTGAAAATCTACCCTCGCGTTGTTGTTGCCAAATTCTGCCTTGTACCCTCGTGGGAGAACATCCGCTCTTGTGAGCATTGGGAGTGATTGTTGTTGAGTTGCAGCCATTGGGGATTTCTGAAACATCAATCAAGCACAAATATGCAGGATACATGATAGTTAGCAAATATTTAAACTTGATGTTACACATGTGATCCTTTTGTTGCTTTGATTTTACATGTTTAACCATACCAATTATCTAATAATATCAATTTTACCAATTTCTATAGAATTTGTCCAATTTCGATAGACTTGGAAATTTCTAAGGAATTTGTTCAATTTCTATAGAAATCACATTTGCGATAACATCACATTTGCGATAGAATCACATTTGCAATACTATTGGCAATTTCGATAATCTCTTATACAAGAGATTTCGATAACTACTGTAGTCGTACTATTCATCAAATTTATCGCGTTTTATCAAAACCTTGTTAAATGTTTGTCTGGTCTATTCCAATATCATCCTAAGACGTTTCTGAGTCTTGTGTTCAAATTATAACATATTTTAACCACAGAATCATAAGATTCAACCTGAACGTGTTCTTCTTAAACCCTAGCAATCTAAATCACACCATTGATGTTTCTGGGTTTAATTCAAAGGCACAGACAATCAATTTAACACATAAGAGCAACATTCCAATGGTTTAATTACACTACAACACAATCAAACGTTTTTCCCCAATTTCTACGCTTAAACCCTAAATTAGAACATGCAAGAATCTTGTTTCTGGGTTCAATTAAGCATATGCAACATGTTTAGGAACTTATTCCGAGCAAATTCCACCAAAGAATTACAACTTAAACATTCAAAATCTAAAAAAAATACGATTTCGCTTAAACCCTAGATCTTAAACACACGATTTTGCAAAAATGAACCGTTGGATCGTTAAATCCTTCAAAACCGTTGCTTATAATCATATATTAAACATTTAACCACTCACAAAATCGAAGAATCTTGAACAGATATGTAGGTTGAATTACGGCTGTAGATTGCGGTTGGTGAAAGAGTAAATGCGGTGGGTGTAAGAATTAAATGACAGTGGCAAAGATGGAATAATTGTCCTTTTGTTTAACTCTTTTTAAACTTTGCTATTTTCACACACTTAGTCCCTAAATGTTTTTGTTTCACTTTCTAAGTCCTTAACTCATAAACTTTATTCTATTGGACTTGGAATTTATTGGCACTAATAACTTTAACACTTAAATGATTTTACTACCATTATTTTTGAAGCAACAATTTTTGAAGAAATTATGCAAGTACAAAATTTTAAAAACTTTTAAATTTCGTTCTCCCCCTCAAAACTTGTTCAGTAATTAACTGTTAACGTTTTAAAATAATGAACAAAGTGTTGAAGCTTTCGTACTTGCATTTTTTTTTAATTTTTTTTTTGAAGATTAAATAGAAAATCTTTTTGTGTTTTTCATTAAAAATTTACAAAAATAGTTTTGATGTTTGACTCGTTTAATTTTGTTTAAGAAAAGTGTTCAATTCATCTGGAGTCAAACATCTCATACCAATCTGGTGGATCAATTCTGCAAATCTTGCATGAGGCAAGGCTTTGGTAAATAAATCCGCCAATTGGTGTGCAGTACCCACAAAATATAATTCAATTGTACCCTGTTCCACGTGCTCTTTGATGAAATGATACCGGAGAACAATATGCTTGGATTTAGAGTGTTGGACGGTGTTGCACGATATAGCAATGGCACTCTTGGAGTTGCAGTACATCAGAATCTTGTTGAACACGTATCCGTAGTCCATCAGCTGAGATCGCATCCAGATGACTTGAGCGCAGCATGCTGACATGGCGACGTATTCTGATTCGGTAGACGACAGTGATGTGCAGTCCTGCTTCTTTGAATGCCAAGAGACAAACTTGTCACCCAAATATTGTACTCCCCCAGACTTACTTTTCCTTGTGTCTAAGCATCCTGCATGGTCAGTGTCTGAAAAAGCAACAAGTTCAAACCCAGAATCCTTCGGATACTAGATCCCCAAATGAATGGTTCCCTTTATGTATCGAAGGATCCTCTTAACAACAAACAAATGACGTTCAGTTGGTCTTGACGGATAACGGGAGCATAGATACGTGGCAAATACAACATCCGGCCGGCTAGCGGTAAGATACATGAGAGACCCAATCATACTACGATATTTCGTAGGATCAATGGGTGTGCCATGTAGATCAGCATCTAGCTTTGGGGATGAGGAGGACATGGGGGTATTATAGGTGTCACAACTAGTCATACCATGCTTTTTTAATATTTCCTGAGCATATTTGGACTGACTTAAGAATATACCACGGGGTGATTGATGAACTTGCAGTCCTAAGAAGAACTTGAGTTCACCCATCATGAACATCTCAAAGTTTTGTTTCATTAGTTTTGCAAAAGCGTTTGAATATTTTTTATGAGTTGAACAAAAAATGATGTCATCTATATAAATTTGAACAATGAGAATATCCTCCCCGTGTTTTTGTATAAACAAAGTCGGGTCAACTGATCCTTTAGTGAAATGATTGGCTAGTAAGAATGCAGACAGTTTGTCGTACCATGCCCTTGGGGCTTGCTTAAGGCCATAGAGGGCTTTCTTGAGCCTGTAAACGTGGTTCGGATGCTCTGGATCGACGAAGCCCGCTGGTTGTGTAACGTACACCTCTTCCCGGAGTTGTCGATTGAGAAATGTCGTCTTCACATCCATTTGATAAACCGTGATATTCTTGTGAGCAGCGTATGCCAGGAACATTCGAACAGCCTCAAGACGCGCCACTGGTGCAAAAGATTCCTCGAAGTCGATTCCTTCCTCTTGACTGAATCCTTTAGCCACCAACCGGGACTTGTTACGAATAACCGTACCATCCGCATCTAACTTATTTTTCCAGATCCTCTTCAGCCCGACGACGTATACCCCATCTGGTCGTTCTACCAATTCCCAAACTTCCAACCTTTTGAATTGATCAAGTTCCTCTTGCATCGACTCAATCCAGTTGTCGTAGGTAAGGGCTTCTTTAATGTTTTTGGGTTCGGACTGACAAACGGTGAGTGCATAAATGCAAGTTTCACCGTCTGTGTGGAGTCTTTGACGTGTCATTACTGGGTTTTCTGGATTTCCAATTACATTTACTAATGGGTGATCCTTAGTCCATTTGTGAGTGGATGGGTAATGTTGATAATTGTGGTGCAGATTTGACGGTTCCAAGTTGCGTGTGGACGACTCTGCGATATCAGGAATGGTGGGAGCCGGAGCAAATGGATTAAATAAAGCATTGCCGTCATAATCTGCTGGTGTGGGTACTTCAGAAGAATGTAGAGGGGGATCTTCAGCTGCAGACGCAGAAGTAGAAGCTGTTTGATCTACGGATGATGATGTTTCTGGTTGAGGTGCATCTTCAGCAGCTGCTGTGGTTGTAGTTACTGGTGTATCAGGTTCTTGATTATCGACGAGTGGTTGTGCAGCGGAACTTGTGGATACATCAGGAGCACGACTAACCATAGTATCATCAAATAGCGGAGCAAACAAATCTTCTAGGTCTTTGCGGTTTAGAGAGAAGGATGCAGCTGAAGGATCAGGGAAGTTGAGACGGTTGGATTCGGGTCCTAAGCTGTTGTGCTCAGAAGCCATATCGGTGAGCTCATCGAAATTAGCATGTATAGTCTCCTGAATCTCTCGTGTTCGACGGTTCCAGATTCTGAATCCTTTGGAATTTTCACAATATTCGAAAAAAAATCCCTATATCCGCTTTGGCTTTAGGCTTTCCAAGGTCAACATGATCATACATTGGATAGCAAAGAGCTCCAAAGACATGAAAGTAATTGATATTCGGTTTTCTGCGGTGAACAATTTCATATGGTGTTTTTGTATGCCTTTTGGTGATCATACATCTGTTTTGGGTGTAGCAGGCGGTTGAAAACGGCTTCAGCCCAGAGATAATCCGGTAATTGAGCATTAATCAACATCGTTCTTGCGACCTCCACTAACATTCGGTTGCGTCTTTTGACCACTCCGTTCTGTTCTGGGCTGCGTGCAATGGATGTTTGATGTTCAATACCCACTTTCTCATAATACTCCCTAAGAGTTTGATTCTTAAATTTTGTTCCATTGTCTGTTCGAATTTTACGGACGGGGTTGCGGAGCTGAACTTGAATCTTTGAGAGAAAGGTGATGATCATCGGAGGAGCTTGATCTTTGCTACGAAGAAAATATACCTAAGTCCATCTCGAGAAGTCATCTACGATTACCAGAATATACCGCTTCCCATTTATAGTTTGAACACGCACGGGCCACAAAGATCCATATGCAGAAGTTGAAGTACATGATCCGTACTGTGCTCAGCTTTTGGAGGAAAGTGAGCACGAGTACTCTTCCCTTGTTCACAAGCGGGACACAAATGATCTTTGGCGTATCTGAATCTTGGAAGACCATTGACCAACTTTTTACGAGCGAGCTCGGTCATAGTTTTGAAATTCAGGTGAGACATGCGTTTGTGCCATAACCATGCTTTGGTTGAATGTGCCTTGGATAGTAAGCAGATCGGAGACGAAGCAGTCATGTCGGAGAAGGAAATTGTATAAAGACTGGAGCCACATTTTCCTTTCATAAGGTCGTTGCCTTGTAGGTCTCTAACAAAACATGTTTTCTCCCGAAAAGCTACTTCTAAGTCACCATTGCAGAACTGCCCGACGGAGAACAGATTATGACCAAGGCCCTCAACATAGTAGACATGACTGATTTCGATGTTCCCATTGACATAATCACCATATCCCATGATAGCAGCGAAATGATCATTCCCGAACCTGACAGTGCCTATGAACTTCGCAACGAAGTTTACAAGAAGCTTTAAGTTACCTGTCATGTGCCGGGAACACCCGCTATCAACAATCCATAGCACAATTTGAATCACCTGCATCACAAGAAGAGGACACAGATGGAGAGTTGGAAACGGTGGATCCCGTTGGGTTAGTAATACAAGATTTAAGCATCTTTGCTACCTAAGTAAAACTAGTTTTATGCTATAACCAACGCTGCCACGTCCAACTAGACTCTGCTTTCTTCCTAGTGAAGGCGCTTGGTGATCAGATTGTCCTAGGTGCAACTATGGTCTTGTCAACTTTGGTCTCAGAAACTACTTGTGGCGGTTTTCCTAAAATGGACTTAGCAGTACATTTCTGTTTACGTGACAAAAGGGTTTTAGCAATACATTTCTGATGATTACCAGACAACACACTAGTATGACAAAACACACAGTAAGCATCAACCATAACATCATTACAAACATTCAAAGATTTAGCATTCGTTACATCATATCCAGAAGAACACTTTGACAAGTTGGATTCTAATCTAGTGTTGGGAATTAAAATTAAGCAGTTAGTACGGTTCTTTTTAAGTTAGTACGGTTGAACAGTTGTTGAAGAATACATCAACAGTTGGTACTGCTGATAAGAGAAGTTTGTACTGCTTACAAGATCAAGGTGAAACCGTGTGAAGATAAATATGGAATTGATATTATGTTTATCTTATTTATATAGTTTGATATGAATATAGTTTACTTGTAAAGGACTCTTTGTGCTATAAAAAGAGATTCCTAGTTAGGGTTTTCATACATCATATACGTACATGCATTATTAAAAGCTTCACGTTTATTCATTGTAATCGTTCAATATATTGAAGCAAAGTGTTTGGTTAAACAATTGTCTTGTTATTCTTATTGTTACATTCATACGATCACACAATCACCAAACACATATTCTTCTAAGTACTTGGTAGTAAATTCCGCGTGCTATCAAGTATATACTCAAAGTATCCCCATCACAACTCGTGTGTTTAGATCCGGTGAAGTGGTATCAGAGACAGGTTTCTGATACTTTGAGTTTAGAAGATCCAGAAGTATTTACTCACTAGCAACCAAGAAGATGGACATGGAGACACCTCAAACCTCAATCCTTGCTAAACTCCCCATGCTGAAACAGAATGAATATGATTTATGGCGGCTCAGAATAGAGCAATATTTCATGGTGCAAGACTATGCATTATGGGATATCATTATCAATGGTGATTCCTTCAAACCAATTCCTGTTGAAGAAACACGTGCTGATGGTTCAAAGATCACAAAGCTTAACACTGAGCCAGTTACAAACGAGGAGAGAATTAAAAAGAAGAATGATCAGAAGGCTAGGAATTTATTAATAATGGCAATTCCTAATGATCAAGTGCTAAATTTTAGCCATTACGAGACTGCTAAAACTCTTTTTGAAGCAGTGGTGGAAAGATTTGGTGGCAATGAAGCTACCAAGAAGGCACAGAAAACCCTACTTAAGCAAAGTTATGAGAACTTCACTGCATCAAGCATTGAAACTTTGGACCATATCTTTAATAGGCTTCAAAAGATCATCAGTCAAATTACTGTGTTGAAGATTGTGATTCCACAGGAAGACCTCAACATGAAGTTTCTAAATAGTTTACCTGCTGAATGGAACACTTATGTTGTGGTTTGGAGCAATAAACCAGAACTGGAGAAAATGACAATGAATGAGCTTTACAACAATCTTAAGATTGTTGAGCAGAAGGTGAAGAAGAGTGGTAGCACCAGTTCTAGTTCAGGGAATATGGCTTTCTTATCTTCTTCAAACAGTTCGAATCATGAAGATGAAGAAGCAGTTGGTACTGCTAAACCAACAGTTAGCACTGCTAGTGTAAAAACTAGTACTGCTGGCTTGACTGAAGAGACCATATATGCATTTGTGTCAGAACAATCTGGTGGGTCTAAGATCTTTAATGTTGAAGAGTCTTCTTCCAAGGCTATGGTAGCTGTAGATGGAGCTGGATTTGATTGGAGCTTCATGGAGGAAGAAGAGGAACCAGCTAACTTGGGTTTGATGGCTTTCTCAGACTCTGAGGTACATATTGTTCAAAAATGTTCAAATACTTGTTCTGCTTTAAAAGATTATGAGTGTCTTAAGAAACAGTATGATGATCTTAGAGTAGAATTTAATCAAGTAAATTTTAGTCTGTCAAATCATAAAAGAGGACTAGCTGTTTTGGAAGAACAAATTGTGTTTTATAGATAGAATGAGTCAAATTTCTCTGATGAGATAGGTGTTTTAAAGAATGATTTGCAACTAAAAGATGATAAAATGAGTCGACTTGTATATGAACTAGAGAAGCTTAAAAAGGAAAAAGAAAACAACCAGTTAAGTGTAGAAACTCTTGAACATACTTCAAAGGGAGTTCAAAAGATAGTAGAGAATCAAATACTTAACAAAGCTAAGTCTGCTTTAGGGTATAAGTTAGTTGCACCCCCTCTTAGAGGAATGTTTGTTCCACCAGGAATTGATTTAGCTCATATAGGTTTAGGATTAGAGTTGTTGGTCACTGCAAGGATCTTAGGATTCCTGTTATTGTTGAGTAATCGTTCTAGAGTTGATCATCTAGAATTGTAGTGATTGTGTGAAACGTTTTGAATGAAAAACCTTGTTCAATAATAATGAGTCGTTTGATTATTCCGCTGCGTATAATATTGTTATTCATTATTATTGTGTTAATTCCTTGATGAGGTCTAACAAACCTAGAGCATAAGGATCTCCTCAAGTGGTATCAGAGACAGGTTGCTCTTGATTTCTAGGATGTTAAAAGGTTTTTCTGTCGAAGTAATTCAGTCCTGAAGATTATGAGGTAATCGTTAAACTATTTTTGTATCGATTGCTTAAAAGGTTTATACTTGGCGACAAAATTGAAACACGTTGGTATCTTATAATAATCGGTTGTCGCCATGTGGAAGAATTCATGGGCTGAAGTGAATATCAATTGGGAATGTCTAATATTCGATTATAATAATCTTCACGTGTGGCTGGTTTTCATCGTATCAAATTAACAGATCATTGGTTTATTGATTTTGGTCAACGATTGAATATTAAATTGATGCTGCTATTGATTCGATTGTGGTGTATTTTAATTGGTCGATCGCATTCATGAGATGAAAGTAAAGAATTCAATATTCTCGTACTGCTTTACTGTTTGTGTGCTAGTTGCATTTAATTTGGCTAATGGTTAAAGCAGATCAGAGTTGGAGATTATTTTCGTGCTGCTGTTTTACATAACAGTTTCTACTGCTCACTTTAAAATTTTATACTGTTCTTGATTTATACGTAGCAGTTTGTACTGCTGGCTTTACCAGTTAGTACTGCTTGGCCTTCAGAATTTGTACTGTTTAATGAACAGTTAGTACTGCTCATAGCAGTTTATACTGCTTGGTATTCGGAGTTAGTACTGCTCGACAACAGTTTGTACTGCTAGCTTTGGAGGATGAAAAGTTTATACTGCTGATTATAAACTTTGTACTGCTGGTTTGTACTACTAGAGCAATGGGATTATCAAAGTGCGGGGAAGAGATACGAGATTTGGAACACATTGGTTCCATAACACACACACACACATAGGGGACAACACACACAGAGAGAAGGTTTTGGTTTGGATAAAGAACTAATTTTCATTCTACTACTGCTTGGTTTCAAATATTATTGTAGTCATTTTTTGAAAGCTATTTGATGATCTTCATGGCGGGTACTACATGGTATTTGTTTCTATGATGGTTAGTTATTCGACAAGTTCTTTAAAATGGTTAACATATGGGTTTCAAGGGAAGCTTAACTGTTTAAATGATTAACCATTATATGCTACATCAAGGTGAAGGTTTTCATGATTATTCGTTGGTATTCATACTGAAGATTTGGAATTTTGATGTCTTGAGTTCATTTAATAAGTAAGTGTTTTGGTGTTCTTAATAGAGGTCGATTCAAGACATTAAAAGGACTAAATTGGATGTATGGTACTGGTTGGTGATTATGACGATCATGGTTTTACTACTGCTCATTGGTATTACTATGGCTGGTTTTGATTTCTACTGTTTCAAGTTCATTTTTAGTGCGAAAAACTTAATGGTGGGTAATTTGAAACAATGGAAAGATGGATTGGACGTGTAATATTGATTCGTGGTTGTGAAGATCAAGGTTGCAAACTTTTTGTTCCCTATTTGATGATGACAAAAAGGGGAAGAAGATATTGAAGATTGCAGCTTGAAGATCCTTGATGGTATGCATGGCTTAAGGGGAAGGCGACATCTTTCATATACTTGGTTTTGTCATATCAACTAGGGGAAGATTGTTGGGAATTATAATTGAGTTGATATTGACAAAAGATGAAAGATGGAGGAAACTTATGAAGACAAAGATAAGGGACTTATTATGTATTATTTAAATGTCTTTGTAACCCTAATCTCTGTTATATAAAGAGATTAGAGGCGTAGGTTTTAGATACAAAGGTCTTCCACAATGTAGTCATAAAAGGTGTGTGTGTGTGTCTAGGCATCAAGTCCTCTAATGGATGCCTAGGGTTTGTAATCGTTCGACAAACCTTGTGTTGGGAATTCTGGAAATAAGATATTTCTTGTTGCTGCCGATAGTGAAAGTTGGTTCCTGCCGAAGCTCATTGCTGCTGATAGTTATATTTTGTTTCTGCTGATAGTGTTTGTTGCTGCGGATATTATTGTTAGTTATCCGTAAGTTTAGTAAGTTTATTTATAGAAGAGATCATGTTTATCTCTTTACACGTATTCTTGTAGGACGGGTTAGGGTTAGGGTTCCTTGTGATTATAAAAGGAACACCCCGTCTATGAGTTTTGATATCTTTGTAACTTAACAATCTTCAATAAAATCATCTTTTAGTTCATTATTCGATCCATAGAGGATCATAGCATTAGTTCTTTTCTTTTCTTGTTCATAATCAGAGGTTCTCTTGTAGTGTGCTTGTGATTACATAGGCATCCTACCGATCCACATAGGCTCAAATATCTAGCAGGAGTGTTAGATTTTACAAGTGGTATCAAAGCCAGGTTAGGATCTCTGATCAGGAAACAAAAGTTCTCAAAACAATCTCTCTAAACCCTTTCACAATGGGCGATGAAAACCCTGGATTTGAAAACCCTGATTTTGAAAACCCTGAATTCGCTGCAATTAACAATGAAGAACCTGAACCTACAAAAGTTCAACAACAAATTGTTACAACCACTGTGTCCAACAGTAATGCTAAGTTCCCATATCTTAAGAAGGAAGAGTATGAAGTCTGGGCGATGAAGATGGAGTACTGGATCTCCAACAGTGATCACCATCTTTGGAATGTTATCCTCAAGGGAAATAGCAAAAAGAGGATTGGAAGAGATAAGAATGGGGGAATCATTATTCTCGCTCCTGCAACAGTTGAGGAACAGCTGGCTGTGCAAAGGGAAACTAAAGCAAGAACTCTCTTGCTTCAGGCTCTTCCAGAGGATCACATGGGTGATTTTCATCACCTGGATGATGCTAGAGAAATCTGGCTTGCTGTAAAAGCTAGATTCGGTGGGAATGAGGAATCCAAAAAGATGAGAAAGTCAATGCTTAAGCAGGAATTTCAGGAGTTTAAAATCTCTGAGGAAGAAGGTATTCACAAAGGGTATGATCGATTTCACAAGATCCTCAGCCATCTTAATCAGTTGCAGGCTCGACCAGATAATGAAGACTGCAACACAAAGTTTCTGAGGGCTTTACCTTCATCCTGGTCTCAAGTTTCTATAACTCTGAAAGCCAAAGGAGGATTGGACTACCTTAGCTTTGATGATCTGTACAACAAGCTCAAGACCCTAGAGATTGACATCAAAGGGGTTTCTACTTATTCATCTCATACACCTACTCATACTGCATTTGTTAGTGCTCCAAGTGCTAATAAGGTCTCTCATGGTGATAGCCCAAACCCCTCATCTTCATCTGTTTCCTATTCTCCCGCAGCATCAAAATCTCAATCAAGGAACGACAATGTTGTTGAGGAAATTCTTCATTCATTTGTTGCTGAAAGTACTCCACAACAGCAGTTGATGTATGATGATTTTGATCAAATTGATCAATTTGACTTGGAGGAGATGGATATCAAATGGCAGTTGGCTATGCTGTCATTAAAGGTTAACAGGTTTGAGCAGCAGTCTGGAAGGAAGCTTAATCTCAATGGAAGGGAAGGTGCAAGGTTTGATAGGAAGAAGGTAAAGTGCTTCAAGTGTGGTCAGATAGGACACTTTGCCAGAGAATGCCAAGACAAGAAAGTTGATGATAGATCAAGGTATTCGGCATTCAGAATGAAAGAATTGGAACCAGAGGAAGATAAAGCTCTAGTGTCTGTGGATGCTATGCTGGATTGGAATCAACATGAGGTGACTGGAGCTTCACGGATTTATGGGATGATTGCTGGAAATGGAGCTGAGACACATGTGGCTGGAGAATTTGGAATGATGGGTTATCCAACTCAGGTACTAAAATGTCCTTTTGATTGTGAAATTAAATATAATAAATTGCAAAAGGATAGTGAAAATAAATATACTGAGTTAAAAAGGGAATTTGATGAAATGGAGCCTGAATATAATAAATTATTTGTAGATATTCAAGCTTATAAAAAGGCTCTTAAAACTGTGGGGAAACAAAAGGCTTGGCATGAAGCTAATCAGATTGCATATGAACAAAAAATAAGGGTTTTGGAAAGAGATTTAGAGAACTCCAAAAACTGTCTTAAATATTCTGAATCTCAAGTTGCTAAGATCAAATTAGAAAATCAGGATTTAAAGGCTAAACTGGATAGTGAAGTGGCTAGGATAAACTCATGGCAACAATCAGAAAAATATCTTGTTAACTATGGTACTCAGTCTAGTTGGCGTAAGAAAGGGTTAAGATATGATGTTGGGGAATATAACCCTAGGATATTTGACCCTACCCCTAAGGAAGATTATCAAAAACCTGTTAAGTTTGTTAAGGAAGGAGGGATGAATGCTGTTCCTCCACCTATAAGAGGTATTTTTAAGCCTGTTCCTATCTACACAGCCCTTGACCTTGACTTTGATGATTCACAAATGACTTATGGCAAAAAGGCAAAGAACTTGCCTGATCTTGATTGTGACTCTAACGAATTTGTCTCTTGTTCTAACAGTGACAAATCTGAAGAAATCAAGACTGATGACTATGCCACATGTGGATCAAGTGAGAAGTCTGCATCAATAAAATCGGAAGAGGCAACTGATGAATCCCAAAGAGTTGAAGATGTTTCTTTTGATAATGTTAAAAACAATAATGTTTCTAGTGTTGGTTTTGTTTCAAACAGTTCTGGTTGTGATTTGAATTTGGTTAAGAATAATTTTAATTGTGTTGGTTTGAATTCTTCTGATTGCAATAGGAAAAAGTATGTTAAGAATAAGGCCCCTAGAAAGAAATCTTGCTTTGTGTGTCGTAGTTATGATCATCTTATTAAAGATTGTGACTATTATGAAAAACAGATGGGTAAATATGCATGTCAAAATAGGTCTGTATGGAACAATGTTAGTGCAATTCCTCCATACATTCCTCAATCAGCAAAAATAAACTCTTGTAGAGTTTCTGTTGCTACTGACAAGTCAGTTCCTGCTGATAAGTCCATTCCTGCTGATTGGAGAAGCAATGGTTCTAGACCTTACTACAGACCTACCAGTACTTACTTTCAGAATAATATGTGGCCTGTTTATTTCGACACCTTTAATATGGGAAAGGTAAAATGGGGAACTGCTGTTAAGTCCTCAGCAGGTTGTTCTTGGAGAAACAATAACAGATATATGAGAAAGGGGTCCAAGAACAATGGTGGATCTCATCAATCTCCATGGTTTAATTTTTATTGATCCACAAGGCAGACCCAAGTCAGTAATGACTTGGGCCTCCCATGTATCTAACATTGTTGTATGTTATTTTGTTCTGTAGGACATTCCTTTTAAGAGTAAAGAAGTAGGTATTGTTGACAGTGGTTGTTCGAGGAGTATGACAGGGAATTTGGAAAGGTTGCATAACTTTGTACCATTTTATGGAGGAACAGTGACATTTGGAGGAGGTGATGGAAAGATTACAGGGAAAGGAACCATTAAGACTCCTAAATTGGACTTTGAGAATGTTCTCTATGTGAAGGAACTCAGGAACTTCAATTTGTTTTCTGTCTCACAAATATGTGATAAGAAGAATGGAGTTCTCTTCACTGAGACTGACTGTCTAGTGCTCTCCAAGGACTTCAAGATGCCTGATGATAGTGAGATAGTGCTCAAAGTTCCAAGGACTCACAACCTGTATTGCTTCAATCTGAATGATGTTAACCCTGAGGGTAATCTTGCTTGTATGGTGGCAAAGGCTTCTGTGGATGAAGCAAACAAATGGCACAGAAGGATGGCACATGTGAACTTCAAGACAATCAACAAGCTGGCAAAGAATGGCTTAGTGCATGGACTCCCTTTCAAGACCTTCACAAATGAACACAATTGTGTTGCCTGCAATAAAGGGAAGCAACACAGGGCATCATACAAGACCATTACTGCTGTGAGCACCATCTCTGAGCCTCTGCAACTGCTTCATATGGATCTTTTTGGTCCAACTTCTATCAGAAGTAGAGACCATAAGAATTATTGTTTGGTGATTACTGATGAGTTTAGCAGGTTTTCTTGGACTTTCTTTTTAGGTACTAAAAATGAAACCTATTCTGTGCTTAGGGATTTTATTACCTTAATTGAAAATCAGCTAAATAGAAAAGTTAAGGCTATAAGGTGTGATAATGGAACTGAGTTTAAGAACTCTAGTTTAATTGAATTTTGTGGGAATAAGGGGATTAAAAGGGATTATAGTAGTGCCAGAACCCCACAACAAAATGGGGTTGCAGAAAGGAAAAATAGGACTCTTATAGAAGCAGCTAGATCTATGCTAGCTGACTCTAAGTTGCCTACTATGTTTTGGACTGAAGCAGTAAGCACTGCTTGCTATGTGCTGAATAGGGTATCTATTACTAATCCCCACAACAAAACTCCTTATGAGCTTTTGTCTGGAAAGGTTCCCAACATAAGTTACCTTAAGCCTTTTGGATGTCATGTAACTATCTTGAATACAAGTGATCACCTAGGTAAGTTTGAAGAGAAGGCAGATGAGGGGTTCATAGTTGGATATTCTGCTCATAGTAAGGCCTATAGGGTATATAACTTATCTGCTAAGAGGATTGAAGAAACACTCAATTTAAGGTTTCTAGAAGACAAACCCAATTTACAAGGTGCAGGTCATGAATGGTATTTTGACCTAGATTATTTGACTGATTCTTTGGGTTATTCTAGATATAAAGCTAATCAATCTGTAGGTCCAAATGTTTATTCATCTAACAATGCAGGTTCCTCAGATGATGAGTCTGATTCAGAGTGTGATGAACGACCAATAGTTGTTCCTTCTTTTCCCTCTAACCACTTTTCAGGTACAGAACTCAAGGACTCTTCTGATAAGACTGAAGATAATTCAAGTTTTGCAGAAGACCTTGCTAGGCTTCAAAGACAAGAATATCAAGCCAAGAGAGCTGCTGAAAAGTTTGGTTCTGGGTTTTCACAAGAAACAGTGGAGTTATTGAGAAATGCTGAAGCTGAAGTAAGAAGAGAAATGGCTTCTGCTGGTGGGATTCCTGTTCCTGCTGATGTCAATTCTGCTGATAGTTCACCTGTTACTGCTGATACATCTGCTGTTCCTGCCGATGTCACTGATCCTGCTGCTTCTTTGTCTCCTCCATCTTCTGATTTGTTGGGTTTCAGTGAGCCTCCAACTAGATTCCCAAGTCCATCTGATCTGGGAAATTCACTTTCTTCAGCAGCTAAGCTGAGTGATCCTCATCATCAGTCAAGATCTGGAATTTTCACTCACTCCTCTTATGATGGTGAAGCAAATCCCTCTATTACTAATCAAGCCACAACTTATGAGGTAGATCCTGTTGTTACCAAGAGGATTAACACAGTACATCCTCAATCTTTGATTCTTGGTGATCTAAATTCTCCTGTTCAAACAAGAAGAAGGTTGAATCAATCCAAGTTTGGAGAATCTGCTTTTCTAAGTTACATTCAAGAACAGTTAAGAAGCAATCACACTGACTATCTTCATTGTCTCTATGCTTGCTTTTTATCTCAAACTGAACCTAGTAGTGTAGCTCAAGCCTTTGACAATTCTGATTGGGTTGAGGCTATGCAAGAGGAAATGCAGTAGTTCAAGAATCAGAAGGTATGGATATTAGTACCATTGCCTGAAGGAAAACATGCAATTGGAACTAAATGGATACTTAAGAATAAACGGGATGCTAGGGGAATTGTGGTTCGAAATAAAGCTAGATTGGTAGCTCAGGGACATACACAAGAAGAGGGTATTGACTATGATGAGGTGTTTGCACCAGTTGCAAGAGTTGAAGCTATTCGACTGTTTTTGGCTTTTGCTTCATTTATGGGATTTGTGGTTTATCAGATGGATGTAAAGAGTGCTTTTCTGTATGGGAGTATTGAAGAGGAAGTGTATGTTACTCAACCACAAGGGTTTGTGGATCCACAACATCCTGATTTGGTTTATAAAGTTGTGAAAGCACTCTATGGACTTCATCAAGCGCCAAGAGCATGGTATGCCAGATTGTCTGCTTTTCTACTTAAACATGGATACAGAAGGGGAACAATAGATAAAACACTTTTCATTAGGAAGAATTTTAAAGATATCATCTTGGTACAAGTGTATGTAGATGATATTATTTTTGGTTCCACTAATGAAGCCTGGTGTAAGGATTTTGAGGACTTGATGAAAAGTGAATTTGAAATGAGTGCTATGGGGTAGATGACATTCTTCTTGGGCTTACAGGTTCAAGAGAGACCAGATGGTATCTTCATTAATCAAGAAAAGTATGTTCATGACATACTTAAGAAGTTTGACTTGGACAATGTGAGGACTGCTACAACACCTTTCGAAGCTCCAAAGCCTAAATCTAATCATGAACCTGATGATGCTGTAAATGTTCACTTATACAAATCTATGATAGGTTCTTTGATGTATTTGACAGCTTCCAGGCCTGATATCATGTTTGCAGTCTGTGCTTGTGCTAGACATCAGGTTACACCTTTGACTTCCCATCTAAATGCTGTTAAGAGAATCTTCAAGTATTTAAAAGGACAGCCTAAGCTGGGACTTTGGTACCCAAAGGGTTCTTCTTTTGTGCTAGAAGCTTATAGTGATAGTGACTATGCTGGAGCAAACTTTGATAGAAAATCTACTACAGGACGTTGCCAGTTTTTGGGAAGAAGGTTGGTTTCTTGGCAATGCAAGAAGCAGACTATTGTAGCTACATCTTCTACTGAGGCAGAGTATGTTGCTGCTGCTAGCTGCTGTGGACAAGTTCTTTGGTTACAAAATCAATTGTTGGATTATGGGTTCAACTTCATGAACACTAGAATTTTCATTGACAACCAAAGTACTATCTGTATTGTTAAAAATCCAGTGTTTCATCAAAGAACAAAGCATATTGAGATTAGGCATCATTTCATAAGGGATGCTTATGAGAAGCATCTTATTCAAGTGCTTAAGATCGACTCTGATGAGAATGTGGCTGACCTGTTGACTAAAGCATTTGATGGTCCAAGGTTCAACTATCTGGTGGTTCATATTGGAATGCTCAATCCTTAGGTGCTGAGATTAAGGGGAGGTTGAAGCTTAAGGGGAGGATTTTTCTTGTTGTTGTTGTTGTACATCTTTCTATCTTTTCTTCTTTTCTTTCTTTTTCTTTTGGTGTGTTTCTGATTTCTTTTAGTTCAAAAAAAAAAAAAAAAATTCTTGTATATTTTGTGTGCTAATAAGTTGGTTTTGAGCAACACCTTGCAGGTACAGTGTTGGTGTTTACACCTACACAACAAATGGTATTCAACTCACCATATCTTGCAAACAAGAAAGAGTTGACTCACCATGAGGGTACGGCTCTGGTGTGATAATCAAATCCGTTGATAGCTGTAATAGCTTGCTTAAAGCTATAGGGTACTTCAACTCACCCATGGTTCATTCCTGAGAGTTGAAATGATTCTCAATTCACCATGGATGTAACCCTTTATGGGATCCAAAGAATTGGCTAGTCCACAAAAGTATGGTTTGTGGTAAAGACATTTGGTATCCATATTTGGTATTCAATTCACCAAGGTTCTGTTGAAACCAAAGAATTGACTAGTCCTGAGCAAACGGCTACAGGTAAAGACAAGTCAAATCCGTTTATAGTTGCTGATTTGCTAATAAATCAGATGGTTATCAATGTACCATGGTCTTACACACCTAAACATTGGCTACTCCAGTAGTGATGGCTATTGGTAAAGAGACATCAAATCCATTAATTTTCAATGATTCACCTCTCACAGGGGTTAACACACCTGGATGTGATGAGAATAGTATGAAACTTAAGTGATTTGATGTACATATTGTCATAGTAGCAGTCAAGATCAAGGATGATATGGTGACCAGCTTAGATCTTCTTTTGAGGATGATTTCCTATTGCTGCTGAACTATCGAAGTTGCTGCTGGAAGTTTCAAGTGTTGCTGCTGGTTACTTACTGATGCTGCTGCTGGTTTCATCCTCTCCCTATGGACTTCAAAGTACTTTCAGAATAGAGTAACAGCAACAAGAAATATCTTATTTCCAGAATTCCCAACAATCAGAGATGGGTGACAAAATTTAAACAAGCAGTTCCAACTGCTAGGTCAGCAGTTCCAACTGCTAGACCAGCAAATCCTACTGCTAGGGACTTAAATGTTAAGGAAAAAAGGGGCAATGCTGTCAAGGCCTCAGCACATTGGGTTAGAAAATCTACCAAACCCAATGGTGCATCAATAACCTCCAACAAATTTTCTCATCTTGATGCACAAGGCAGATCCAAAACAGTGATGGTTTGGATCCCCAAAAGAAACTAACACCTTTATTTTGTGTGCAGGAACATCCTTCAAATAGTAAAGAAGATAGAGGATATTCAGACAGTGGATGTTCAAGGCACATGACTGGCAACATGTCACATCTGTCAGACTTTATTGCTCTGGATGGAGACCCAGTTGTCTTTGGTGGTGGTATTGGAGGAAGGATTACTGGTAAAGGGGTAATTAAAACTGGTAATCTTGATTTTGAAAATGTGTATTATGTACCAGAACTTAAGTACAATCTTTTCAGTGTATCACAAATTTGTGATAAACAGAACAAAGTTTTATTTACTGATACTGATTGTCTTATTCTTTCTCTTGATTTCAAGATACCTGATGAAAGTCAAGTATTGCTTAAAATCCCTAGAAAGGATAACACATACAGTGTTGAGATGAATAAACTAGTTCCTAAGGTTGGACTTACTTGTCTTGTTGCAAAAGCCACATTGGAAGAATCAATGTTGTAGCACAGAAGGCTTGGCCATGTTAATTTTAAAACCATTACCAAAATTGCTAAAAATGGGTTGGTAAGAGGTTTACCAAATAAAACTTTTCTCAATGACCAAACCTGTGTTTCTTGCCTTAAAGGTAAGCAACACAGAGCCTCATGTAAGCCAAAGACCTAGAACTCTATTTCTCAAGCTTTATATATGTTGCATATGGACTTGTTTGGTCCTACTTCTGTGAATAGCTTGAATTTTAAAAGATACTGCCTTGTTGTCACTGATGATTACAGTAGGTTTTCTTGGGTATTCTTTATGAAAACTAAGGATGAGACTAGTGAAATCCTTAAGACCTTCATTGTTGAAGTAGAAAACCTAGTTGATAAGAAAGTTAAAATAATCAGATGTGACAATGGGACTGAATTTAAGAATAGGGTGATGGATGATTTTTGTAGAGAAAAAGGTATTAAGAGAGAGTTTAGTGTAGCTAGAACCCCACAACAAAATGGTGTAGCTGAGAGAAAGAATAGGACTCTTATAGAGGCTGCCAGGACAATGTTAGCTGACTCTAAGCTACCAGTTTCATTTTGGGCTGAAGCAGTTAGCACTGCTTGTTATGTATTGAATAGGGTTTTAGTTGTGCAACCTCACAATAAGACCGCTTATGAGCTTCTTAGAGGTAGAACCCCTGCTTTAAGCTTCATGAGACCTTTTGGTTGTCATGTTACTATCCTTAATACCAAAGACCAACTAGGAAAGTTTGATGGGAAATCTGAGGAAGGTTTCTTTGTTGGCTATTCTCTGCACAGTAAGGCTTTTAGGGTGTACAATAAAAGCACCAAGCATGTAGAAGAGAATCTGCACATAGAATTTTTGGAGAATAAACCAAATGTTGCAGGTGTAGGTCCAGATTGGATCTTTGATATTGACAGTCTTTCAGATTCCATGAATTATGTGCCTGTTACAGGTACAAATACTAACCATGATGCAGGTGATGAAGCGAAAAGTGTACCGCTTTTAAGGGGTCATTTAAGCCCTAAATCGTATTTATTTGATCAAATATCGCCCTAAATTGTTCCTTTTGTCATTTTAGGTACTTTTGAGAAGAAATCTGGAAAAGGAGGCATTTTGGACGTTTTTGGAGCATAAAAGTGAAGAAAACGGCAAAGTCTCAAAAATCGGCTGAAAGTTACCTTTGACGGCGTCATATTTAACCCTGAATGGCGTCATGGCTTGGCAAAAGTGGTGGATGTGAAATTTACTCATGATAAGCCAGAGAAATTGCATGGAAATTCTGACGGCGTCACGCTTTAATCTGATCAAGGTCGTCACGTTATAATTCAAAGAGGGACGGCGTCACGTTCATAGTCTGACGGCGTCAAGCCTTGATAAGCCAGAACGGATTTTGGAGAGCTAAAGAGGGACGGCGTCAAGAAGGTCATCCGAGAACCCTAAAAGCGGCGAGGTGACGGCGTCACACTCTATAACGTGACGCCGTCAGATCCAAAAGTCTATATATAGTTTTCTAATTTTTTGTCATTAGTGTGGAACTTATTGGGGAACTTTGTGTGTGAAAACCCTAGGACGAATTTGGCAGCTCTTTCAAGGCTTTTTGCCTTGAGATCTTCCATGTTACATTGAAGATAAGTTATCAATTAATCATTCAATATGTCTATGTGTTGTTTGATTCTATCTTATTCTTGTCTTTTGTTTAACATGTTAGGCTAGATTTATCTTGTGTTTGCTTAGATCTAACGAAACCTAGCTATTGATTATTGGTTATTAGTGTGTTGTTAGTTGTATTGGATGATTGTTCATCTATGTTAGGCTTAAGAAAACTGGCTAACTTCCTATTCGGTAACTTGCTTGAACGTCTTAAGAAACATGAACCAATGCGTACTAAAGGTTTTTATGGTTGTATTTAATGCACAAGCGAATTCTAGTGATCCCATGTTAGGAGCTTCCTAGCCGGCTCGACATAGGAGTGAAGTAGGAGCTTGTAGAGTTGGGGAAGTACGTACGCCACCCCACAAATGGTATTAAGGAATACACCCGTTATCCACGCGACTAATACACACTAATCAACCGGTAAAAGATAGTTAGGGAGTAAGGAAATCTAAGTAAACACATTTCCCTCCACATAAGTTTTCACCAACCTTTTCATTTTTGTTATTTTATTTATTTGCATTCGTAGTAATTTGGGTTAGTTGACTAGCAACTAATTCCGCTCACTCTTTCAAACCCGAGATTTTACTTGCTTTCATAAAAATTATAAAAACATAAAAAGAATCATCCCTCACCCTTAGGCCTATTAGAGTAATTTTTCATACCTAACGAACACTATTCCCTGTGGAGAACGATCAATCCCCCGTACTTACCACTACACTATACTAGATCGGTCAGGTACACTGCCTGGTGGGGTTGTAAGCCTCTTGAGATCCCTTGAGAGGTAAAACCTGCTGTAAGGTTGCAAAACCACGAATCAAGTTTTTGGCGCCGCTGCCGGGGAATAGTTATTGTTTAGGTTGAATTTTTATTTTATAGGTCTACTCACTAGATTCCTTTCTAGTGAGATTTTTATTTTATTTTTCTAGGTTTTCTTTAGTCTATCTATTTTCTTCGTTTCTTTGTTCGTAACCATTACCATTCGACATCATGGAAGATGGTAATATCCTTAATCCCAACAACCCACCACCACAACAACAACCACCACCTCCTAGAGCCCGTACTTTAGGAGAGTACTCCCGTCCTAGCCACCATGGCTATCGAAACACCATTGAGCTCATTCAAGGAGCCAATGTCACACCCTTGCGATCCGACACCATCCGGTTGGTGCAAAGCGGATGCGCATTCCATGGACTTCGTTCCGAAGATCCTAATCAACATCTCAAGGACTTTCTCAAAATTGTTGATTCTATAGACCTTGATGTTGCCACTCGAGAGACGACCCGATTGCGTCTCTTTCAATTCTCTCTGCGGGACCAAGCTAGTCAATGGCTAGAGCGTCAACCCGCAGGATCCATCACCTCTTGGGATGATCTCACCACTCATTTCCTTGCTCAGTTTTTCCCACCGGGAAGAACTACCAAGCTAAGGAATGATATCTTGATGTTCCAACAACGTCAAGGCGAAACTCTCTACGAGGCATGGACTCGATTCAAGGACTTACTCCAAAAAGTCCCTCACCATGGCATAGAACTTTGGCTCCAAGTCCAAATCTTCTATGACCATATCAATCTCTCCATGAGGCAAACCATTGACCAATCGGCCGGTGGTAAGCTACGTGATCTAAGTGCGGAACAATCATGGGCTCTCCTAGAGGATCTTGCTCTGTATGACAACGAAAGTTGGAGTGATCCCCGTGATTTGAATAAAACGGTCAAGGCAATATCTTTGCCTTCGAACAATTCAAGCACTTTCGACCGTAGGATCATAGAACTTGAAGACCAAGTCAAGTTTCTCATGAAATCCTACGAGGCTCCTAAACCTTCAAGCCAAGTGAACAAAATCACTTCTTCATGTGAATTATGTAGTGGTCCCCATGACACTCGTGATTGCATGGAACTCCCCGAACAAGCTTTTGTGGACTACGCATCCTCGCGTACCGACGGAGCGGGAGACAAGTGGTACACTTTCAAACCCGAGCCAAACCATTACGGTGATTCATACAACCCCTCATGGAAAAATCACCCGAACCTTAGTTGGAAACAAAACCAAAACGCACAACAAACCAATTCTTCCAACCCACCTAATCGTTTCCAATCAAGCGGTTCCAACTCGAACCGTACTTTCAACAACAATCCTTCCGGCAATGGTAGTACCAATAACTTTGAAGGATTGATGTCCCAATTTATGGCATCTCAAGAAGCTCGGATAGCTAGATTCGAATCCAAATTCAATCAACAACAAACAGAGATGACTAATAAAATTGACAACTTGTTGAAAGCTCTCAATAACCAAGTGTTATCACCTCCACATAAGGACGCTAGGAACACAAATAGTGGACCCCAAGTAAAAGACCCCTCTTCATCCAAACACGTCCACTTTGTCAACATTGTCACTATTAAACCAATTGAAAGGAATGAGGATAATAGTGAACCTAAGGATGAGGATAAGAAAGTCGAGGTTGATAAGGAAGTTAGGACAAGTGAGATTGAAGAAGTAGATGATGATAAGGACTACTTCAATAGGCTACCCACTAAGGAAGAGCGCGCATATCATACAAACTTATTCGATGACCCCGAGACACCATACTTCCTAGGTAGACCAATTATAGAAATAGGCGACCCTTCTAATCTCAACATACCATGCAACATCGGACATTTGCATGTGTGGAAAGCCTACATCGACCTTAGATCACCCATAAACATCATGACTAGAGCCCACTACAACTTGATAATGAAAAATCAACTTGGGTATAGGATGTTCCCTGACAAGGGATGGATGAGTAACTTCACGGGAAGAGTTAAGGGATTACCGGTTTATGTAGGAAACTTCACCTATGTCACCGACTTTGTAATTACAGAAGATATCCGCCCAATAGTCGATGCATCCTTAACTCAAGTGGTTTTTGGAAAACCATTTGTTGAGGTCTCTAGAATGACTTATGAACCTTCCTTAGGGATAGTTAGATTTAAGGATGAGATCGATGAGGTAAACTACCAAATGCCATATAAGATAGAACAATTCCAACACTTGTCAAATGTTGAGAAGGAGCTCAAGCAAGCGGTTTACTATAGGAATGATGAGGATAGAAATAAAGGAGTAGACTATGTTATGGAAAGAATATTCGGTTTCTACAAGGATTGTTTGAAATTGGGACCGGAATATAAAACCGGGAATGAAAATGGCCTAGGAACCGTGACCAATGATGGAATCACGTAATGTACGTGACTTTGAGTCTAGCTACAAGACTCGTTAATAAAGAAAAGCGCTTCTTGGGAGGCAACCCAAGCTTTATTTGCTTTGTGTGTTTATTTACTTGTTTGTTTGTTTGTTTTTATTTGTTTCCGTATGTGTGTTTAAGTTTTATTATTATTGATTCATGTTCAAAAGTAATTTGTGAAAATGCTTTATCTTGTTTTTAACTTCGTCTTAACTACATATAAAGGTATTTTGCAAAAGTTAAGTGTAAGGGAAATCTAAATCGGTTTATTAGAACACAAATGAACATGAATCATAATAATAATAAATTAACATACATATTAGTATTTGTTTGAGTCAAATGCTTGTATCGAGTCATAATGATGTTTTGCAGGATTTCCAGGAAGCAAGGTATAGGTTTTTACAAAAATTTTCCGGAAACGTAACATGAGAATTCTGTCAGATCATATCTGACGGCGTCAGGAGTTACAACCTGACAGCGTCAGGTTTAATTTTCTGAAAATTTTTGAAAGTTTTGTTTTCATAAAAAGTTTTTATTAAATCTATAACTTATAATCTCCAGGAATCTGCAAAATTATCATTCCACAAGCATTATATCCTTATATATATAGATTTATCCCGCCGATGTTATGCAGGTTTTCGTGTTTGTTTTCTCAGGTTTAACAGGTTATTTTGGACAAGGAAATGTTTTGGATCAAGCTTTTGGCGATGCATTAGTCTTGGAGCTTTTACATTCTCTTGGAAGAAGATTTAACCATGTTACTTCATTATCCACCGAACGAATCAGGGGAGTATTTGATTTCATTCTTTTACTTTATACTTTTACATCTTGTTATTTGAACATTGGGGACAATGTTCATCTTAAGTGTAAGGGGGGGTAAAAGTACGATTAGAGAATACAAGTGCGCTTGATTTTTGTTTGTTTAATAGTGGATGTGTAATAAAACTGAGATAAATACCTGTTAGGGTAATTTTAGTGCCAAATTTAAAATTTTTTACAACATATAGGAGTGAAACTTTGATCTTAATGAGCGTCTCACGGATAGGAGTTATATGACTAGCACAAAAAACCGTACCACTAAAAAATTTTCCAACCCGAAATATGTGAGGTTCGCCCCTAGAATTGGTAGGAAAAGCATTTTTGCTATGATGTGTGTACCGGTAGCACTTAGATTCTAGAACTTGCGTTAAGACCATTCCGAGGCCACAAGTGAGACTACATTCGTGTAGTTAGATTTACTACATGATAAGAGGCATTAGGATTAACCCATTGTTTTACACCTGTGTTTTTGTTATAATTACATTGGCTACATTGGTCAAGTAATTCTCCCACACCCTTTGCGTTGTACTCATTTTTAGTACACGATACCCCTAGTACACCCCTCAGAGCCTATCTTTTCGTTTCGACCTTTAAGCATTTTACTTAAAGGAAGAATTTGTTACACCCCACTAAAATGTACACCCAAATCGCCTTAGCCTACCTTGTATGCACTCATTTTTAGTGCATTATTGTGACAACATTTGTTTAAACCCAAGTTAATTATCTAGTTGATTACATGGTTGCTAAGTCGAGACATATCCTTGTACATATTGTTTTGGGACGATTAGGACTCATGGGTAAAGTACTAGTGTAATGGAGTAATGGGGAAGATCATCATTTATTACCCCCATATGTGCTAAATATTTTAAAAGTACTCCAAGTGTTTTGATTATCTTAATTCGAGTCATTAGAATAGTTATTTGTAAAGTTATGTAAAAGTTCAAGTGTAAGGGGAATGCAATGCCCCTATGATGTATTATTTTGGATGGTAGGGCAAAAGTGTATGCAAACAAAAAAAAAAAAAAAAAAAAAAAAAAAAAAAAAAAAAATCGAAAAAAAAATCAAGAAAAATACAAAAAAAAAAAAAAATGAGAAAAAGAAAAGTAGAAAAAACATACGGACTACCATCCCGTTTTATTTTATGTTTATTTTATGTTTTTGTTATTTTCTTTCATTAGCTTAAGATTGAGTCGAGTCTTGGCTTAGCAACATTGTATAGTACATGTAATTGATCAAGATCTTTAACTCGCCACCAGTAAAATATCCTTTATCCAACAAAACCGTGTTTTCCTTTTCCCTACACCTAACATTATAACCCATTTAAAAGCCCTCTTTGCTAGTTTATCTTAGGTGCTTACGCCTAGTGGAGGAGGTTTTTGATCCTTTCCCAAGCCTATGGTAATCTATTTGCTATGACAGGTAGTGAGAGATATTATCCGTTTTCATTTATGAGATTTATTTTGATGACACTTGAGAGATGTGAGTATCTAAACACTACTTGTGAGGTGCTAGTTTGTAATCTCCGTGCTTATTATGATTAAAGTGGAACGAATATTTGTTGTAATTACTTTTATGTTAGCATTAAATGACCCCTAACTTGTATTTTGATTAGAATAAAAGCGCATTTGCTTGAGGACAAGCAAATCTCAAGTGTAAGGGTATTTGATGAAGCGAAAAGTGTACCGCTTTTAAGGGGTCATTTAAGCCCTAAATCGTATTTATTTGATCAAATATCGCCCTAAATCGTTCCTTTTGTCATTTTAGGTACTTTTGAGAAGAAATCTGGAAAAGGAGGCATTTTGGACGTTTTTGGAGCATAAAAGTGAAGAAAACGGCAAAGTCTCAAAAATTGGCTGAAAGTTACCTTTGACGGCGTCATATTTAACCCTGGACGGCGTCATGGCTTGGCAAAAGTGGTGGATGTGAAATTTACTCATGATAAGCCAGAGAAATTGCATGGAAATTCTGACGGCGTCACGCTTTAATCTGATCAAGGTCGTCACGTTATAATTCAAAGAGGGACGGCGTCACGTTCATAGTCTGACGGCGTCAAGCCTTGATAAGCCAGAACGGATTTTGGAGAGCTAAAGAGGGACGGCGTCAAGAAGGTCATCCGAGAACCCTAAAAGCAGCGAGGTGACGGCGTCACACTCCATAACGTGACGCCGTCAGATCCAAAAGTCTATATATAGTTTTCTAATTTTTTGTCATTAGTGTGGAACTTATTGGGGAACTTTGTGTGTGAAAACCCTAGGACGAATTTGGCAGCTCTTTCAAGGCTTTTTGCCTTGAGATCTTCCATGTTACATTGAAGATAAGTTATCAATTAATCATTCAATATGTCTATGTGTTGTTTGATTCTATCTTATTCTTGTCTTTTGTTTAACATGTTAGGCTAGATTTATCTTGTGTTTGCTTAGATCTAATGAAACCTAGCTATTGATTATTGGTTATTAGTGTGTTGTTAGTTGTATTGGATGATTGTTCATCTATGTTAGGCTTAAGAAAACTGGCTAACTTCCTATTCGGTAACTTGCTTGAACGTCTTAAGAAACATGAACCAATGCGTACTAAAGGTTTTTATGGTTGTATTTAATGCACAAGCGAATTCTAGTGATCCCATGTTAGGAGCTTCCTAGCCGGCTCGACATAGGAGTGAAGTAGGAGCTTGTAGAGTTGGGGAAGTACGTACGCCACCCCACGAATGGTATTAAGGAATACACCCGTCATCCACGCGACTAATACACACTAATCAACCGGTAAAAGATAGTTAGGGAGTAAGGAAATCTAAGTAAACACATTTCCCTCCACATACGTTTTCACCAACCTTTTCATTTTTGTTATTTTATTTTATTTGCATTCGTAGTAATTTGGGTTAGTTGACTAGCAACTAATTCCGCCCACTCTTTCAAACCCGAGATTTTACTTGCTTTCATAAAAATTATAAAAACATAAAAAGAATCATCCCTCACCCTTAGGCCTATTAGAGTAATTTTTCATACCTAACGAACACTATTCCCTGTGGAGAACGATCAATCCCCCGTACTTACCACTACACTATACTACCTCGGTCAGGTACACTGCCTGGTGGGGTTGTAAGCCTCTTGAGATCCCTTGAGAGGTAAAACCTGCTGTAAGGTTGCAAAACCACGCATCAGCAGGTTCAGAGGAGGAAGATGAAGATTGCATTTTCATGCCAATCATGGAGGAAAGTCCAGTAAATGAGTCTTCTGCACAGAAAGATGATATTCCTTCATCAAGTGGTGTAGACAAAGAGAAAGATGTTGCTGAAACCAGTGGTCAGAATGGTAAAGAAACTGAAAATCCAACGAGTAGTACAAATGGAGTTAGTATTGCTCAACCACAAGTTCCTACTGCAGAGCAAAATAGTGATGCTGCTGGACCAAGTCAACCTCATCTTGATTCACCAGTTGATACTGCTTCTCAAGTTGATGAGTTTGATTTCTTTGGAGATGGTCTGCAAAACATGCCTACCAGCTATGCAGCTCCTTCTACTCCCCATACTATTGTACATAGGAATCATCCACTTACCAATATCATAGGAGATGTACAATCTGGAGTCAAGACCAGAAGGCAAATTCAAGACCCAGATCATCATGGATTTCTCAGTGTGGTATATGAGGAGAAACATCATGATGATGAGCATGAGTGTATGTTTGTATGTTTCCTATCTCAGATTGAACCCAAGAATGTGTTAAAAGCTTTAGAAGAATCAAGTTGGGTTGAAGCAATGCAAGAAGAACGTACTGCTTCAATTCAAAATTCAGAATGTATGGGTTCTGGTTGATCTACCAAAGGGAATGAGAGTGATTGGTACAAAGTGGGTATTCAGGAACAAGAAGGATGAGAGGGGCATTGTGATAAAGAACAAAGCAAGATTGGTTGCTCAAGGCTATACTCAGGAAGAGGGTATAGATTATGAGGAAGTTTTTGCTCCAGTTGCCAGGATTGAAGCAATAAGATTATTTCTTGCTTATGCTTCATTTATGGGGTTTATGGTCTATCAAATGGATGTGAAAAGTGCCTTTCTGTATGGTACTATTGATGAGGAGGTCTATGTTTCACAACCTCCAGGTTTTATAGACCCAGAGCATCCTGACAAGGTTTATAAGGTGGTGAAAGCTCTATATGGATTGCATCAGGCTCCAAGAGCTTGGTATGAAACTCTTGCTAAATATCTTCTGAAGAATGGGTTTCATAGAGGGAAAATTGATCAAACTCTCTTTATTAAAAAGAACAAGGGTGATATTCTACTGGTACAAGTCTATGTAGATGACATAATTTTTGGTTCTACAAAGAAGCAGATGTGTAAGGAGTTTGAAAAGCTGATGAAAGACCAGTTTCAGATGAGTTCTATGGGAGAGCTTACCTTCTTCTAGGTCTTCAAGTACAGCAAAAGCCAGATGGTATATTTATCTCTCAGGATAAATATGTTGGTGAAATATTAAGGAAATTCCAATTCACAGATGCCAAGGTTGTTAGCACACCAGTTGATAAGGAGACACATTTGTTATTAAAGGATCACAGTGGTGAAGATGTGGATGTGCACATGTATAGATCTATGATTGGGTCTCTGATGTACCTTACATCATCTAGGCCTGACATTATGTTTGCCGTTTGTTCCTGTGCAAGATTCCAAGTTCATCCTAAGTTGTCTCATTTGACAGCAGTCAAGAGGATTTTCAGATACCTCAAAGGTCAACCAAACCTTGGACTATGGTATCCTAAAGAGTCTGCATTTGATCTAGTAGCATTCTCAGATTCAGATTATGCTGGTGCTAGCATGGATAGAAAGTCTACAACAGGTGGTTGTCAGTTCTTGGGTTGTAGATTAATTTCTTGGCAGTGTAAGAAGCAGACTATGGTGGCCACATCTACTACTGAAGCAGAATATGTGGCAGCAGCAAGTTGTTGTGCTCAAGTTCTTTGGATTCAAAACCAGATGCTTGATTATGGGTACAATTTCTTAAACACAATTATACATATAGACAATAGCAGTACAATGTGTATCATTAAGAATCTAGTTCAACATTCAAAAACTAAACATATTGAAATTAGTCATCATTTTATAAGAGACTGTGCAGAAAAGAAGATAATACAAGTTGTTAAAATACACATTGATGACAACTTTGCTGATCTCTTAACAAAAGGTTTTGATGTAGGAATATTTCAGTACTTGGTAACAGGTATTGGAATGCTTAATCCTTCAAAAGATTAATGCCTAAGTGTTTTTGGATTTTGTACTGCTAGTTGTGCTATTTGTATAGTTAGTACTGCTTGGAAATTTTTAGTTCTGTTTGTGAATTTGTTAGTCAATTGTGATAGCTGTTAAAAGAAAATATTGTGTATTGTGTTTTCTTTGGTTTTGGACTAACATTTCAGGTTAAGAAAAGCTTTTTGCATTGGATTGTGCTTTGGAAAGTATGGTGGTTTGGATTGTCAAGTGTGAATGCTTGTCACACAACAAATGGTAATTGATTCACCATGTCTAACCGACATAAGAATCAACTAGTCCAGATTAAACGGTTTCTGGTAAAGACTACTCAAATCCGTTTATGGTTGACAGTTTACCAAAAACTGGTTGGTTATCAACTCACCAAATCTAAGTGTGAAGAGTTGGCTAGTCCATAGCAAACGGCTATTGGTAAAGACATGTCAAATCCGTTCATAGCTGATAGTTTGCTAAAAACTATAAGTGGACAAAAATGTTTTCAAATCCACATTAAAATTACAACTTGATTTTATCTCTGAAAATTTTTGCTAACAGTTTGTACTGCTGGGGTTGACAGTTTGTACTGCTGGCTTCACCAGTTCGTACTGATTGTTCAAACTTGGTCTCTACTGAGTTTATGCTCTATGATTCACCTCTCGCAGAAGGTCACACATCTGGAAGTGTTGAGAGCAGTTTGAAACTAAACAACTGAATTGATGGTAACTTGTACAAATTGTCATATTGGATGCTGAGCTTGGATGTCATATGTTCTAGTTCATCTGATGGTGAAGATTCTTCCAAATAGGGGAGGAATTAAAAGTTTGTTCAGTTGCTGTTAAAGATGATTATGCAATTCAGGGGAGGAATTAAGAGTCAGAGATGAATTATAAACAGGTGCATAAAATTTATTCATTAAAGAAGTGCATTCATTACATAAGAAGAAGTTTTGTTACAATCCTGGACTCAAAACCAATATAACCAACGATCAAGCTTACAATCAACATAAACCAATCAACTCCCAACACACAAACCTAAACAACCTAACACACAACCTAACACAAACCAATCACTACTCTAGCTTCCTCTTTCCTTTTTTCTTGAAGTCTAGCATGGATTTTTGAACTCCTTTGCCCTCGATTGAGTTCCACACTTTCCAACTAGGAAGCCCCAAAACTTGTTTGTCAGGTCTTGGAAGTGGCTGATGTCTTTTGGGCACTTGTATCTTACTCATTCTTGCCACAAATTTCTCTATCTCTCTTGTCAATACAACTGATAGTGGAAGTGCTTGTTGATCATCATCATCAGAGGAAGTTGAAAGGTCATCATCAGAAGATACTTCTTGGGCTTTTGGAGATGGGTTTCTGATAGTCAGATTAGTGTAGTTCGGTGGAAAGTAAGATCTCCATCCATAACTTCCTGAATCTGAAGACGAATCTGATGAAATCTCTACAGTGTTTGGATTGGAAGAACTCATTATTCTTAATAGTTATTGTTTTGGGTTGATGTGTGTAACGGTGACAATGTTGAAAATTCAAGGCTTTTTATAGAACCAATGGAGTTTTAAAGCAATTTAATGCAGGGTTGGTATAAGGAATTAATTCCTTACAGGAATAAGTTTAATTATCGAGACTTTCGAAGAGTTGACTGAATTTGATGTATTATTATTGGTCAAAAGATGGATATGTGAAGAAAATTCCCAAGTGTTTCAAGATTGAAGATAAGTGTTTGAAAGAATCCACCCCATCATATAACGTTGGAGTTTAATTCAAGAAACTTGTTGATTTGCATAGAAATCATAAGTTTAGGGGAGGATTGTTGGGAATTAAAATTAAGCAGTTAGTACGGTTCTTTTTAAGTTAGTACGGTTGAACAGTTGCTGAAGAATACATCAACAGTTGGTACTATTGATAAGAGAAGTTTGTACTGCTTACAAGATCAAGGTGAAACCATGTGAAGATAAATATGGAATTGATATGATGTATATCTTATTTATATAGTTTGATACGAATATAGTTTACTTGTAAAGGACTCTTTGTGCTATAAAAAAAGATTCCTAGTTAGGGTTTTCATACATCATATATGTACATGCATTGTTAAAAGCTTCACATTTATTCATTGTAATCGTTCAATATATTGAAGCAAAGTGTTTGGTTAAACAATTTTCTTGTTATTCTTATTGTTACATTCATACGATCACACAATCACCAAACACATATTCTTCTAAGTACTTAGTAGTAAATTCCACATGCTATCAAGTATATACTCAAAGTATCCACAACACAACTCGTGTGTTTAGATCCGGTCATCTAGACATAACACGCGTTTTATTCGACTTCCTATTGTGAACTTCTACTTCAGCAGCTTTAGGTGATTCACTCTTAGGTTTCCAGACCCTAAGCTTCTTGTTGGTCTTTTTGGTGGTCTTGGATCTTCTAACCTTAGGAGGGTTGCCTAATCCTGTGGAAGTTGAAGCTTGCACATTAGTGGTTATTGAAGATGTTGTCTTATGAGTCTCGTCTACTCTGTACATTCCTGGTGCAATCATATTATTTTGTACAATTTTTCCTTTGTCAAGTACTCTGAGTTTCTCTTTCAATTCAATAATGATGTGATTCTTTGCTTGAATTTTACAATCCAATTCCTGGTGTAGTTGAATAGTGTCATTTATGTTTTTACAAATTTCATCAATGTCCTTTTCTTGTTCAATAATTAGACTTTTTAAAACAGCATTTTCTTTTTCAAGAGTTTGAATATTAGACTCATGACTGTTTTGAAAGGACAATGACTCTTTTTGTTTTTGAAATTTTAACTCAAAGTTAAGACTTTGAGCTTGACACCATTGCAACTTTTGGTTTAGATGAAATTTTTTTTTGAAAGGTTTTATTTCACATCATCATTGACTTGTCTAAGTCTCTCATTTTCTTTTCTCAGATTATCAATCTCAATTCTCATCGTCTTAAATTCAACACAGTGATCATCAACAAGAAATACATGACATGACAAATAGATAGCATTGATAATCACAGATATCACATCAGAACTGAGAACATTCGTCAAGAGTCGATCTGAATCTTTTTCCAAAGCTTTCTTTTGACATTTTTGTTTTGCAATCTTGTTATCTTTTGCTTTGAAAATGCTCATCATTGATGCAACTTCTGATTGAAGTTCCTGTTCCCACTGTGTTGCACAAAGTCGCAGGTGTTTGACATATGGCAAAAATTGCTTTTGAAAAACTTCTCTTTTTTCTTTCTCAAAGGGAGAGAGAAAAGTAGAGACTTTGATTTCATAATTATGTTCAATTGCGTCTTCCAAAAGTTTGATGTCATCCATAAATGTATTAAAATATTTAAGAATGCGACATTATTTTGGCATTTGTTCATTGACACCTGGATTTGGTAATGGACCATTGACTTGTGCTACAGTGGTTAGGGGCCAACTTCAGATGAAACATTTATTTCAGTTAAAGACCACGTATGCGCAGATCTATCTTTTTGTGGTACAAAAGTTTCACAAATATGAGGTGTGGTGCGCGCGTGTGTCGTTGCGGTTTAGCAGTATTAATGCCTACTCAAGTTTTAAATTTATATTTAGCCGAATTATCAATAACACACACACTTAACGAGCAGTGTACCCGGTCAGTATGAATATAATGGTAAGTAGAGTGTCGATCACTAAGAGTGGAACGTATTATCAAGTTTTTCTAATCAGTATTTTAATATCCTAAGTTAGCTATACAACCTAATCTAACGCAAGGGGGTTCAGCCTGAGAGACTGGCACGGTTTGGTTATGATTAAATAGAAAATTAAACTAATGAGCACGAATCAGCGATTAGCACACACGTACACAAATAGATACTTGAGACAATAAGAAGACCTGTCCTGATAATTAAGTAGCTTGTCACTTGTTTTATTGCTAGTTTTATATGAAGTGTATATAATTAACCCTTTCTCGTTGGCTCTAATCTTATCGGCGAGTAAACCCTTAATGATCACTTATGTCTATCCCACTATCCTAGAATATTGAGCATTTGTGATGCCCACGTTTCGTATACGCTAGAATAGATAGGCGAGGAAGGGGCATGGCGACCCAAGCAATGCTCAGCTAGACACAGAGGTTATCAATGCACTAATAAAAGTCACCAAAGACATCAACATATAAACTTTAATTAATGGGAAAGCAATTTTAAGGGGTGTGCATGATTTTCCGTAGTCACATGACATCAGCCCATCAATCCTGATGAATTAAAGTGTACTAATACAATAAAACAAAACTAATTAATGGATTGAATACATGCAGGACCTTCTTACAGCTCTTGTATCTTTGGTCAGGGTGTGTCTTGTGCTGCAATACGTCTGAATTTTTGTCTCAGGTTTGGTACTCGTACGTATGGTATCTTGCACTGTCCAACCTCTCAAATTCGTCTGACCTTGGGGTATTTATAGTTTCTGTCTGAGGGTTAGATGCGGCGCATAGGATAAGCAGATGCGGTGCATTGACTTAACTTCGCGTGGGGTCCAAGATTAATATATTCAAGAATATTCGTACACCGCCTTAAGATGCGGCGTAACTCCATTTCTCTATGCGGCGCATGTCCTTTCCTGTCTTGGATTGTAACTTGTGAAATCTTGATAGTGATACGCCGTATATAAGAAGTATGTTGCGGCGTATCTGGAGCAGAATGATCTTGATCTTGTACATTTCAGTAGACTCTTAACATCTTGCTTGTTTTGCTCCATAATTAGTCCAAAATCGCCAAGTTTCACATAATACTTGTTTTTACCTGAGAATTACAAAAGTAAACATTAACGTATCAATTCTCATATATAATATAATAAAACAAGTCAAATAAATAGGATAAATGATGATAATAAAATGTACTTATTTGAGTTCATCAAATATCCCCCCACTTGAACTTTACTTGTCCCCAAGTAAACCTTAGAATAAATCTTATGAAAATGTATCCTAAAAGATATTAGGATTTATTTTTATATTTAAGCATGTATTCGTTTTGTCATAATTGCACAACCAAACACTTAACGAATTAGAAATAAAATAAAATATTTCGATAAAAGCAAATCTAATCGTTTAACTGTCCAGTCGTGACGAATATTCTATCATAAGCTTGGCAAGTATACACATCTCCCCCACTAAAGCCAAGGAATAACAAGTCTAAAGAGGTAAAAAGGGTTTGTTGGCTTAAGGGTTGATCATCCTTTTTAATCTCTATTGATTTCATATTCCAGAAAAGGCGACAAAATCACAAATACATGATCGAATCCACGACCACGATACTTGAAATTGCTCAAATCCTTAACTCGAATAGGCTAAAGATAGGACCAAGTAATCTTCACCAATAATATTATATCAAAAAGGGCGACAAAATCATAAATACATAGCCAAATCCACGACTACGATACTTAAGATTGCTCAAATCCCTAATCTCAATAAATCAAAGGTTTGGATGAAGAATGATATAGGGTATGGATAACATTTGGGATACAAATTGGTGTAAAATGAAAAATAAACAAAACAGATAAATTAAAATCCTAAGCGTGGTAAATTACTTTCCCAACCATCCCATGAATAAGACTCATATCATTGAATAACTCACGCTTTAACACTTGAAACACACGCTTTAGGTAGACACGAATTATACTCAACAAGATCTCAATCAAAGAATAACCTTAGTTGGCGTTCCCATAACGGCCAACTCGCATTCAATCCATAAATATAATATACAACAAATAGTGGTGATATCTCCCACTTAATACAAAACTTTACATAAGTTGGTTAAAACAAACTTCCAACTCTTCCCTTTTCTTTTTCTTTTCTATTTTTTTTATTATTATTTTTTTTTTGACATCAACATATGTGTAAAATTTCACAACTTTTCTATCACTATTTTTTCGGATAATTTTTCCATACTTTTCATACTTTCAGAAATAACTGTAATAGTGAAAGTAGTAAACACACGAAAAATAAAATCAAAGTAATACAATATTTACTTTCATACCAATTGCATTGTGCAATTTCCCGACCTAACCAAAGATGATGAATTACGCACGCGAACACAGGTAATGTAAGGAAACACACTTTGCCTAAAGCAATTAACCACGGATTTTAATCTACAGGGTAGGCTAAGGTGTAAGGGTGTAACGAAACATTATAACAAAGGTGTAAGAAAGGAAAGGAATGGCTCTGAGTGTTTTTCTAGGGGTATCTTACTCTAAAAGTGAGAGTAACAAAGGGGTTTATACGGGGGTTAACTAACCAGTGTAGTTAGTTAATATCACATAACATATAAAGGCTATTTGGGTGTAATCCTAGAAATTTACCAATTTAGACAAGTCATTCCAATTATATAGATAATACTTATTATGGTGGTCTCGAATAGTATACAAGCCAAGTTCTAAAGTTTACAAGTCACCGGCACACTCATAGATTTGTGAATTTTGATAAGTTCACAATTTTTGGAAATAATGTTATGTGTGCAGCTATGTAATTTAGACTTTAAACAAAAACATGCTAAAAAATTTTAAATTTTGATATATTAAGCGCATTTTAAGCATATTTTGCAAAAGTTCAGGACAAGTAAGTGTTCTAATTCTCCAATCCCCCCACTTAAGTTAAACAACGTCCTCGTTGTTTGTATCAAAGATTAAAAACTAGAAAATAAAAGAATTAGAACAGAAAAACTCCCCTGAAATTTGCTCGGTATGATCCTCCATTATTCGTATAAGAGCAAAAATCAACTTTCTTGTGGATTAGAACGTTTAAGCTTCATAGATGATGTATCCACAAGAATCAACTTTCTTGTGGAATCTATAATACCATTCAGACTTTAACACACCTGAGTTAAGAAGGTTCAAACTTGCATAATACATTAGTAGTTAGTAAAAATAAAACTAAAAAATTAAAACGAAAATCCTCAGGTCAGTCGATACGCCGTATCTTATGGAAAAAGATACGCCGTATCGAGCCTGGAATAAATACGAATCAGAATAAAAGATGCGTCGCATCCTTAACCAGGGATGCGCCGCATTAAATAAACTGACAGAAGGTTTATAGTTCAGAAAAATAAAATGTAGAAAAAAATAAAGATAGATATGATCTGTACATTTGATACGCCGCATTTCATGGAAGGAGATGCGCCGCATCGAAGTGCAGGTTTGACAGACTCGATACAAAATCAGAAAATAACACAAAAGATAAGCATGGGTTGCCTCCCACGAAGCGCTTGTTTTTGTTCGAGTCACGAGCCTGACTCCACCCTTATTTACTGTGTATTAAGGTGTTGTCCCCCCCACTTGGGATCAAGTGCGGGTGATAATAGCAATAAACACGAAAAGAGTGTAAATTTGCTAGTAAAGATGGAAGAAATAAATAAAGATCATACCTTGGCAATATATGTACATCTTTCCTATCCTTACCCGGTTTGGTTGATAAATTGGATGACTTGACCATTCCATCTGAAAGAGTAGTGTGTTGAGGAAAAATGAGTCTCCTTTCTTCTTGGTTAGTCTCTTTGGTAGTAAGGCGTCCCTTGACTTCCGCAGAAAATGAGAAAGGGTCTTTGGCAAGTAAAAGTTCGAGTTCCTCTATATACTTCATAGGGTCGAAATCATCATCTTCATCAATCATAGCAATGTTTAAGAGCTCATCACCAAACTCTTCCTCGAGCTCCACCAAAAAACGAGTTGATCACAGGTGCTTCATATGCTTCAATAGGTAGTGTAATGAATTTGAACTCATCATTCTTTTGTTTTGCAACCTGTTTAGGAAAACTAGCAAGATTATTAGTAACGTGATTAATAATATTAAATAAATTTGTACCACTTTGTGTTGTAAGTGACTCCAATTCATCTTGTGAATCTCCATCTTCAACTAGTGGTCTTGCAATTTCATAATCGTCCCGAATTTCATCCTTAAATAAGTAATCCCAGATTTCTTCAAAATCCCTCGTTGGGTCAAAATCTGGCTTATCCGTTCCACACCTAAATACTTCCGTTTGTTGTGGTAATTGCGGTATGCTATCGTACGCAATAGCATCAAACTTTTTAATATCAGAATACTCATTATCTTCATCCGAGGGAATATTATCATGGTGTTTTTGATATGATGAGAATATATCTTCCACCTCGGGTGGAAAATCACAAGTAATAGCACTATACACCATTGTCCCACATTCATCTTCATTTTCATCATAAGCAGTTTCGGATGAAGAAGCTTCTTTGAAAACAATTGCCGGATTTTCATTCAAATCAAACACTTGTTACTCTTCTTCAATTTGTGCAATTTTCGGAGAAATAACATCATGAATAACTATTGCCGGAATCCTAATTGCATCAAAATCATATGACTCTTCTTCATCATCATCATTTGATAAAGTCTAAGTGTGTCGAAATGGCAATTTGTTTCTTTCTCTCCCTGACTTTTCCTGCTTCAATAACAAGTATTCTTCCATCGTGAGTTCTTTATCCTCGATGACTTGTGCACCATATCTTGCTCTTTCCCAATCGTAGATCCCATTATTGCTCAAGGCTCTTTCCTCTTCAAGTCTGATATATTCTTCCATTGTAATATCCGGATCGTCCATCTTCCTGAAATAAAACTTACTCGTGCAAAAGAAGAGTGAAACAATCAAAGTAAAATAAAAGTTGTTGATATCAGTAGACGATGCGCCGTATCCAAAAAGCTAGATACGCCGTATCTTATTTCGTTAAAATTTAATTAGACTTTTATTCAGAAAACAGATACGCCGCTTATAATTTAGAATGTGCCGTATCCAGTTTAAATTATCAAATATCGATTATATTTATTAAAAATAAATGCATCGTATTAACAAAAGCTAATGCGCCGTATTTTCGTTACGTTTCAAAATACAAGATTTTTGATTTGGAAGATGCGCCGTATCGATAGAAATTGATGCATCGTATCAGTTTAATAATTCGAAAACTATTTTTAATTTAAATCAAAAATACGCCGTATCTGTTAGAACAGATGCGTCGTATGGCTTTAGTGTTTAGAAAAATTTCTTATTAAAAACAGAATACGCCTGATGAACTCAAATAAGTACATTTTATTACTATCATTTATCCTAATAATTTGACTTGTTTTATTATATTATGTATGAGGATTGATACTTAATCATTTACTTTTGTAATTCTCAGTTGAAAACAAGCATTTGGTGAAACTTGGCGATTTTGGACTAATTATGGAGCAAAACATGCAAGAAGTTAAGAGTCTACCGAAATGTACAAGATCAAGACTATTCTGCTCCAGATGCGCCGCATCTCACTTATGACATGCGCCGCATCACTATCAATATATCACCAGATACGATCCAAGATACAAGAGGACATGCGCCGCATCTATAAATGGAGTTACGCCGCATCTTCTGGCGGTGTACGAATATTCCTGAATATTATAATCTTGGACCCCACGCGAAGTTAAGTAAATGCGCCGCATCTACCTACTAGATGCGCCGCATCCTACCCTTAGACAGAAACTATAAATACCCCAAGACCAGACGAATTTCGAGATATATTAGTTCCGAAGTTTTAACAGAAGACTGAAGACCAGAAACCTAGGACGAATTCAGTCAAGGCAGCAGCACAAGACACACCCAAATCAAAGATACAAGAGCTGTAAGAAGGTGCTGCATGTGTTTAATTCATTAAGTAGTTTTGTTTTATTGTGTTAGTAAACTTTAATTCATCAAGATTGGTGGCTTGTGTAATGTGACAACGGAAAGATTGTACTCCCTTAAAACTGCTTTCTCATTAATTAAAGTTTATATGTTGATGTCATTGGTGACTTTTATTAGTGCATTGATAACCTCTGTGTCTAGCTGAGCGTTGATCGGGTCGCCATGCCTCTGCCCTCGCCTGTTTATTAGATCGCCTATCCATTCTATGGTCTGTAGAAAAGTAGGAGAAAGATAAACGGGATAGTCATAAGTAATAATTAAGGGTTTACTCGCCGATAAGATTAGAACCAACGAGAAAGGACTTAATCTCGGTGCGTTACATCGAACTATACACTTCATATAACACTAGCAATAAAACAAGTGACAAACTACTTATCATCAGGACAGCCCTCTTATTGTCTCGAGTATTTATCTGTGTACGTGTGTGCTACTTGCTGATTCGTGCCTATTGGTTTAGTTTATTATTTAATTGCAACCAAATCGTGCCAGTCTCTCAGGCTGAACCCCCTTGCGTTAGATTAGATTGTATAGCTAACTTAATATATTAAAATACTGATTAGAATAACTAGATAATACGTTCCACTCTTAGTGATCGACACTCTACTTACCATTATATTCATACTGACCGGGTACACTGCTCGTTAAGTGTATGTGTTATTGATAAGTCAGCTAAATATAAATTTAAAACTTGAGTAGGCATTAAAACTGCTAAACCGCAACGAAACACGCTACGCATCAAGTTTTTGGCGCCGATGCCGGGGAGTGAATTGTTATTATCTGTTAATTTGATTAGTATTTTAATTAGGTTTTTAATTTTTTTTTTATCTAACCGCTAACTTTGTTGTGTATTAGTTTAATTTGCATTCATTGTATTATTTTGCATATTTTCTGTTTTTGTGTGTTATTTGTTTGCTTTTGTTTGTGTTTATTTTCGTGTGATTTTATTTGTTTTAATTTTTTGTGTTTTTTGTGTTCTGCTATCGTTGTACTGAGCTAAATTGAACGATACGGCGCATCTGATTTCTCCGATACGGCGTATTGCGTTCAATTTTTTTATAAAATACAACGCGTTTAATTAATTCGATACGACGCATCTTTTCCCCAAGATACGGCGTATCTGTTTTTAATAAGAAATTTTTTCTAAGCGATAAAGCGATACGACGCATCTTTTCCAAGATACGGCGTATCTGTTTTTGATAAATTTTTTTTCTAAACGTTAACGCCATACGACGCATCTGCTTTAGGAGATACGGCGTATCTATTATTTTAATTAAAAACAGTTTTCGAATTATTAAACAGATACGGCGCATCGATATCTGTCGATACGGCGTATCTTCTGAATCAAAAATCTTATATTTTGAAACGTAACGAAAATACGGCGCATTAACTTTTGTTAATACAACGAATATAATTTGATAAATATAGTTGATTTTTGATATTTACTTTGATCGGTCCGCTACTCTCGTGTGCAAGTTGTTTATTTTCAGGATAAAGGATGATTCAAGCATCACCATAAAAGATTACATTCTGAACCAAACCGAGAGAAGCTAGCTGGAGTGATCAAACGTAACCTCTTCGATTATTCAACCAGCCCAAAGGGAAGTTCTCTACATTATAATCTCAATTTTATTATCCATATTATACATCTGATTCAAACTGTAATCTTAATTTTGTACGCTTTAAAACGATATTTGTTCCTAACCTCGGAATAAATCCTTATCCACTAAACAATAAGATTACAATCATTAATAAAACGTTTATGCCTATTGCTCTTATTTTGAATTCATTTATATCATATGGTATAACCGTTTTACCCCAAGTTTGATATATAAAGAATCGTGTTGCGGAGGCCAAGGTACGTTCCTCATTTAAATTTCGTTCACTAACATAGCGATACGGCGGATCTAAATATCTAAAGCGCCGTATCTCTGACCATCTAGGACTCATTGACTAGTCAACGAGATTAAATAGATACGGCGCATCTAATTTTCCAATACGGCGCATCTTTTTGCCCTATAAATACGACGGGAATGCGCCGGATCTAAAATCTTTACCGCAAAAACTCACACAGTTAAGAAATCACACACAGTAAAACTATACTCTAATTCCGATCATTTTTCCTAAATCCACCTTTAATCCGATCTATAATCTTTCACCTAATCATAAAATTAAGGTAATTACTCAATTTCGATTTAATCTTGGTTAATACGAAAATTAGGGTTTATATGATTAAATTGATTTGTGCTTAAATAATATAGAGGTATGATTAGGACTTGTATTAGATGATCTCCCCCGTATCTAACTTGCGTAAATAATCGAATTTCTGGCCTAATTTGATTTGAACGAAAATTTGGGGTTTGTTATTCGATTTTGAATATTTGGTGGGAAATGGATTAGTAGTGGGAAATTGAGCTATTAGAACTGATATAAGAGGTATATGATACTGTGATATTTAGTGGTAGTTTACGTCACGGATACGGATTCTTGAAAAGTCTGCCTGATCCCCTTTATTTATACTGATATGCTTTTAGATGCGGCGCATCTAGGTTAATTGATGCGGCGTAACGACCTTTTCCAAATTAATAAAATTCTAGATACGCTGTATTGCTTAATCTAGATACGACGCATTTACATACGCCGTATCTCATCTCTTGCTCCGCATCTCTTATATTTCGTGCAGATACGCTGCACTGATTAAATCAGATGCGCCGTATCCATCTTTCTTGCAGACTGCTTATTAACTTTGAAAATTTATTTCAGATGGAACTACCAGAAGTTGCACAAAGACACCAGTGGTTACGTTTCGAGAATATGGGACTAACCCCTGGCACCTTGGAGGATTACTTACGGAGACTTGAGTCGATTTACTTTAGGAGGATATTCAGGGTACAGGTTTTGGATTTTGATGATGTGGGATTGATTGGGGCTGGGCATGCTGCTGAGAGTTTACAGCATAGGATGGAGATGATAGTTACTGGAGATGATGAGGAGGTGGTGTTCAGATCTAGTGCTTGGGAGAGACTGTTCAGGATTGACGAGCCCTTGGTACGGGAGCTCATGATGGAGTTTTTTAGTACATTTTACTACAGAGAGACGGATACTGGTTTGGATATTGCGGACACCCTTGTGTTTAGACTAGGTGGGGTGCCGAGGCAGATGTCTATGAGACAGTTCATTCTGGCCATGGGTTTGCATACGGTTGAGGAGCTTGAGTTAGATGGGTTTGACAGATATTGGGATGATAGTTTGCGAGCGGTCCCTGACAGAGCATTATTCAGTGATTACTGGGATAAGATTTCTTCGGGGGGTGACATCCTTACTTCTACCCCCTCTTACACTTTGATCAGGGAGCCGATGAGGAGGCTGTGCCACCGTTTGATAGCACTTACCATTGCTGGGAGGGGTCAGTCACCTGAGAAGGTGACCACTCTGGACCTCTTCCTCCTTATGAGCATGGATGAGGGGTTGTCCGTGAACATCCCCCACTTTTTGGCACACTACCTCCACCGATCAGCTGCAGGGAGAGATCGGAGGAGCCATATGACTGGCGGGCATTTTGTTTCTCAGCTGGCCCGCCATTTTGGAGTCATTGGAGCGGAGATTCCAGCGGGGCTGGAGGTTGTGGTGACCCATCTCCCGGTTATTGACAGGGATTACTTGGTTAGGCTTGGGATATGCCAGCTGGCTATGGGAGAGTACGTTTGGGTAGCATTAGGGCCCGCCAGAGCTGCAGGACCAGAGGCGGAGCAGGGAGGCCCTCAGGGACCTCCGGCTGCTGCTCCAGCCCATCAGGAGGAGCCGCAGGCACCAGTACCCCCACCTGTCCCTGTACGCACCATGGGTCAGAGAGTCGAGGCAGTCGAGGGGGAGTTGAGAGCGTTGAGAGGGATTGTTGATGGTATGAGGAGAGATTCAGAGTGGCTGGTTATGAGTGTGAGCAGACTCTTGGAGCAGCAGGGTATTACCCACACCCGATCAGATGGTACTCATGTTGCGGGAGTGACACGTGCATATGCTCACAGAGTCCGGCCTAGGACCGATGATGCCAGCACCTCAGGGACCCACTCACACGACCAGACTGACCCTTGATCTCTTGATTCCACGTGTTATTTGACATTGTTCCATGCACATTATTATTATTCTTTTTGGATTGTACTAATCGATATTCTCATTTATGCACTTGATGTTTCAGTTTATATTTCTTAACATGCTTGACAAAAACTGGCATTAAGTTCAGCATGAGAGTACGAGATGACGTGAGAGATAAACCATGGAACGAGCCATTTTACAACAGACTGTTTGCAGTCTGGATGGTTGAACACATGCGCCGCATCTGGTAAACAGATGCGACGCATCCTATCCTTTATTTCGTTTTATTTTTGTTTCAGGCCGCAGAGGATACGGCACATCTCAATCCTGAGATGCGACGCATCTCCTGCAATGGTCATATCTTATTTTAATTTTTCTGCATTTTTACTTTTCGAATTTAAAACTTTTTATCAGTTTATTTTAATGCGGCGCATCCCTGGTTAAGGATGCGGCGCATCTTTTATTCTGATCCGTATTTATTCCAGGCTCGATACGGCGTATCTTCTTCCATAAGATACGGCGCATCGACTGACCTGATGATTTTCATTTTTAATTTTTAGTTTTATTTTTCCTAACTACTAATGTGTTATGCAAGTTGAACCTTTCTTATCTTAGGTGTGTTTTGAAGCCTTGGTGGTATTATAGATTCCTGCATTTCCTGTGGATACATCGAATATGAAGCTTAAACGTTCTAATCCACAAGAAAGATGACTTTTTCTCTAATAATAATGGAGGATCATACCGAGCAAATCTCAGGGGAGTTTTTCTGTTCTAATTCTTTTATTTTCTAGTTTTTAACCTTTGATACAAACAACGAGGACGTTGTTTAACTTAAGTGGGGGGATTGGAGAATTAGAACACTTAACATTTACTTGTCCTAAACTTTTCAAAATATGCTTAAAATGTGCTTAATATATAAAAATTTTAAAATTTTTTAGCATGTTTTTGTTTAAAGTCTAAGTTGCATAGCTGCACACATGACGTCATTTTCAAAAATTGTGATTTTTCAAAATTCACAAATCTATGAGTGTGCCGGTGACTTGTAAACTTTAGAACTTGGCTTGTATACTATTCGAGACCACCATAATAAGTATTATTTATATAATTGGAGTGACTTGTCTAAATTGGTAAATTTCTAGGATTACACCCAAATAGCCTATATATGTTATGTGATATTAGCTAACTACACTGGTTAGTTAACCCCCGTATAAACCTTTTGTTACTCTCATTTTTAGAGTAAGATACCCCTAGAAAAACACTCAGAGCCATTCTTTTCGTTTCTTACACCTTTGTTTAAAATGTTTCGTTACACCTTACACCTTAGCCTACCCTGTAGATTAAAATCCGTGGTTGGTTAATTGCTATAGGCAAAGTGTGTTTCCTTACATTACCTGTGTTCGCGTGCGTAATTCATTATATATGGTTAGGTCGGGAAATTGCACAATGCAATTGGAGTGAAAGTAAATATTGTATATCTTTGAGTTTATTTTTCGTGTGTTTACTACTTTCACTATTACCGTTATTTCTGAAGTCATGAAAAGTATGGAAAAATTATCCAGAATTATTGTTTTAGTGATGTGGTGAAATTTTACACATCTATGTTTATGTTATTATTAAAAAAAAAAAAAAAAAAAATCGAAAAAATGAGAAAAGAAAAAGAAAAAAGAAGAAAGTTGGATGTTCGTTTTAACCAACGATGTAAAGTTATGTAAGTGGTCGATATCACCACTATTTGTTGTATATTATATCTATGGATTGAATGGGAGTTGGCAGTTATGGGAACGTCAACTAAGGTTTATTCTTTGATTAAGATCTTGTTGAGTATAATTCGTGTCTACCTAAAGCGTGTGTTTCATGTGTTAAAGCGTGAGTTATTCAATGATATGAGTCTTATTCATGGGATGGTTGGGATAGTGATTAACCACACTTAGGATTTTAATTTATTTGTTTTGTTTATTTTTTCGTTTTACACCAATTTATATCCCAAATATTATCCATGCCCTTTATTATTCTTTATCCAACCAAACCTTTGATTTATTGAGATTAGGGATTTGAGCAATCTTAAGTATCGTAGTCGTGGATTCGGCTATGTATTTATGATTTTGTCGCCCTTTTTGATATATTATTATTGGTGAAGTTTGGACCTATCTTTAGCCTATTCGAGTTAAGGATTTGAGCAATTGCAAGTATCGTGTTCGTGGATTCGATCATGTATTTGTGATTTTGTCGCCTTTTCTGGAATCTGAGATCGATAGAGAATAAGAATAATTAACCCTTAAACCTCAAAACCCTTTTTACCGCTTTAGACTTGTTATTCCTTGGCTTTAGTGGGGGAGATGTGTATACTTGCCAAGCTTATGATAGAATATTCATCGCGACTGGACAGTTAAATGATTAGATTTGCTTTTATCAAAATATTTTATTCTACTTCTAATTCGTTAAGTGTTTAGTTGTGTGATTATGACAAAAACGAATACATGCTTAAATATAAAAATAAATCCTAATATCTTTTAGGATACATTTTCATAAGATTAATTCTAAGGTTTACTTGGGGACAAGTAAAGTTCAAGTGGGGGGATATTTGATGAACTCAAATAAGTACATTTTATTACTATCATTTATCCTAATAATTTGACTTGTTTTATTATATTATGTATGAGGATTGATACTTAATCGTTTACTTTTGTAATTCTCAGTTGAAAACAAGCATTTGGTGAAACTTGGCGATTTTGGACTAATTATGGAGCAAAACATGCAAGAAGTTAAGAGTCTACCGAAATGTACAAGATCAAGACTATTCTGCTCCAGATGCGCCGCATCTCACTTATGACATGCGCCGCATCACTATCAATATATCACCAGATACGATCCAAGATACAAGAGGACATGCGCCGCATCTATAAATGGAGTTACGCCACATCTTCTGGCGGTGTACGAATATTCCTGAATATTATAATCTTGGACCCCACGTGAAGTTAAGTAAATGCGCCGCATCTACCTACTAGATGCGCCGCATCCTACCCTTAGACAGAAACTATAAATACCCCAAGACCAGACGAATTTCGAGATATATTAGTTCCGAAGTTTTAACAGAAGACCGAAGACCAGAAACCTAGGACGAATTCAGTCAAGGCAGCAGCACAAGACACACCCAAATCAAAGATACAAGAGCTGTAAGAAGGTGCTGCATGTGTTTAATTCATTAAGTAGTTTTGTTTTATTGTGTTAGTAAACTTTAATTCATCAAGATTGGTGGCTTGTGTAATGTGACAACGGAAAGATTGCACTCCCTTAAAACTGCTTTCTCATTAATTAAAGTTTATATGTTGATGTCATTGGTGACTTTTATTAGTGCATTGATAACCTCTGTGTCTAGCTGAGCGTTGATCGGGTCGCCATGCCTCTGCCCTCGCCTGTTTATTAGATCGCCTATGCATTCTATGGTCTGTAGAAAAGTAGGAGAAAGATAAACGGGATAGTCATAAGTAATAATTAAGGGTTTACTCGCCGATAAGATTAGAACCAACGAGAAAGGACTTAATCTCGGTGCGTTGCATCGAACTATACACTTCATATAACACTAGCAATAAAACAAGTGACAAACTACTTATCATCAGGACAGCCCTCTTATTGTCTCGAGTATTTATCTGTGTACGTGTGTGCTACTTGCTGATTCGTGCCTATTGGTTTAGTTTATTATTTAATTGCAACCAAATCGTGCCAGTCTCTCAGGCTGAACCCCCTTGCGTTAGATTAGATTGTATAGCTAACTTAATATATTAAAATACTGATTAGAATAACTAGATAATACGTTCCACTCTTAGTGATCGACACTCTACTTACCATTATATTCATACTGACCGGGTACACTGCTCGTTAAGTGTGTGTGTTATTGATAAGTCGGCTAAATATAAATTTAAAACTTGAGTAGGCATTAAAACTGCTAAACCGCAACGACACACGCTACGCATCAACGCCGTATCTTGGGAAAGATGCGTCGTACTCGAATTTATTAAACGCGTTGTATTTTATAAAAATTAAACGCAATACGCCGTATCTGTGAAAACAGATGCGCCGTATCGTTTGTATCAGCACAATACAACGATAGCAGAATGCAGAAAAATAGAAAAACAAAAAAAACTAAAATAAAAATAAACAAAAAGAAACAAAAATTAAAGAAAATAAAAACACACAAAACAGAAAATATGCAAATAATACAATGAATGCAATTTATCTAATATATAACAGGGTTAGTGGTTAGAATCTAAAAATTAAAAAGAAAAACCTAATTAAAATACTAATCAAATTAACAGATAATAACAATTCACTCCCCGGCAACGGCGCCAAAAACTTGGTGCGCGCGTGTGTCGTTGCGGTTTAGCAGTATTAATGCCTACTCAAGTTTTAAATTTATATTTAGCCGACTTATCAATAACACACACACTTAACGAGCAGTGTACCCGGTCAGTATGAATATAATGGTAAGTAGAGTGTCGATCACTAAGAGTGGAACGTATTATCTAGTTATTCTAATCAGTATTTTAATATCCTAAGTTAGCTATACAACCTAATCTAACGCAAGGGGGTTCAGCCTGAGAGACTGGCACGGTTTGTGTAAAACCCGAAAATCTAAAACATGCAAAAATTACCAAAATGCCCCTGAAACTTTTAAATTTAATTAAAGCTTAATTAAAGTTTCGAATCGATCCCAAACTTCTGGAAACGAGCAAGATATGATACAAAATAATTTTGACGACTTCGATTTATATTTAAACAAGTTGTGAAATGACCAAAATACCCTTGGGTGTACCAAAAAATTTAAATACACAATTATTAATAATTAAAAACCATTTAAGCATAAAAGTAATTAAGGAAAATACATTTAATTTGGTTAATTAACTCTTGGGCCATTGAAGGCCGGTTATTTGGCCCCATACCCTCCCCAAAGTTCGGCCTATCACTAATATATCACTCCATAAATTTATTTCACCCCAAAAACCCTAAAAACAAAAGGAGCCGCCACTCTTAAAATCACCCACACCTCAATCCGATTTTTCTGAATCAAGGGAATATTTTTCTGGAGTTCTTCATAGTACAAAGGAGGTGGGAAAAATAGCCACAAGGTCCTGGAGTCGATCGTTTGGTTGTGGCAAATTATTTGGGTCGAAATAGTGTAGCCGAGCATCATAAAATCCAAGCGTGTGAATCCCTTGATCTAAAATTCTTCTGGTAATTTTCTAGCACACCTTTAATCACATATGACATGGTAAAAAATAATGGAATCGACCCATGCATTGTATTTTGGCCGAATAGAAAATTATGGGTTTATAAACCCTAAAATCGAAATCGGATTCTTTCTAATTCTATGCGATTTTTCCTGAACATGTAAATAATTTTCATGGGTTCTATATGCTTCATATAACATGATAAAAATGGTAGTTCGAATTTTTGAGGCCTAAAAACATGTATGTCGAATTTAAATTAAAACCGGATTCAAGAAATAAAAAGGGAAAATCGTGAAAGACCCTAAGAACAAATCGACCTAGGGTTTTTAGTGATGCAATCTGGGAATAATAGTGTTATAATGATGGTAAAATTATTGGATAATGATTGGGATTATTAGGGCTTGATTTTGATAAATAATTTGTAAACCGATTGAATAATTAAATGTTAAGGGGCTGTTTTGTAATTATTAAAACTTGTGGGATATTTTTGTAATATTGTATGGACCTGGGAGAATGTGTAAAAATTATAACATGAGGGTCTTATTTGTAATTTTGGCAAGATATGGATTTAATTGGTAATATTAATGTCGAATTGAAAATAAATAAAAATGAGAGACTAAATATGTAATTTCTGGAAACTTGGTGCTGTTTTGAGTAATAAATTATATTCATGGGGTTATGTGTAATTTTGGTAATTTAATGGCTTGATATGTAATTATTAATAATTAAAGATTGAAAATGTAACTTTAAGGGTTAAATATGTAATTTTGATAACTAGAGGGACTTGATGTGTAAATTGTGAATGTTTAAGGGTGTGTTCGGATAACATGTTAAAATAAGTGCTCATGGTGTAAAATTGGTAAATTAAGGGTTTAATATGTAATTATAGTAAATTATATAATTCGAATTTGTAATTTAAAAGTATAAGGACCAAATGTGTAAATTACCGAAACATTGAGGGCTGTTTGTAACATAATTAAATTGAAGGTTAATCTCTGTAATTTGAAGAATAAAAAAGGACTTGGTGTGTAATATGAATATTGTAAAGGTTAAATTTGTAAATTATGTAAGTATAAGATTAATTTGTAAATTAATAAAGTAAAGGGGTGTAATCCGTAAATATTGGAAACGTGAAGACTAAATGTGTAATTCTGGAAATTAAAGTATTCAAATGGTAAATTATGATATTTCTAATTTAAACCTTGAACTTTGGTAAAGTTATGTTTATAACCCTGAACTATGAAAACTTGTCATATTTAACCCTAAACTATTGTGACTTGTTTAAATACACCCTAAAACCATATTATGATTCAATAATAACTTAACCTAAATGAGAATATGGAATCTCACTAATTATGGAAACTTACTAAATATGGAAACCTGCTAAAAATGGAAAGTTACTTAAAATGGAAAGGTTTGTAATTCTTTTCTACCCCTCTAGGTGTGAAGAAGGAGAGGACATGATCCTTTGCATCTAATTCTTTTGGTTTGTGCTTTGCTTTGGAATAAGGTACAGATATTCTGCTCTTTGAATGAGGAGCCTTCGGTCTCTTATTTTGATTCGCATTAGGGTTTCCGATACCATTGCTATGTTCCCTATACTTTGATATGAACCTTTGATTTCTGAACCTCTTATATGAACCTTTGGCATTTGAACTTTGACATATGAACCTTTGATGTGAACCTGGAGATTTGGACTATGATTATGACCATATGAACCTTTGCTTTGATATGAACCTTTGACTTTGACCCCAGTTTGATACTACGAGCCAAATTTGTTTCCTAGCCATGAAGGTAACATGGCCGTGTCATTGATGCACCAATGGCATGACTCTTGTGTGGTCAGAGTGATTAACCACACCGTCCCCATTTGATATGATATGCGCGCTTTATGATTTGTTATGGCCAATATGATTTGTTTGGGGGGCGAATGGATGCATCCTAGATTTGTTCTGTATATGATATGATATGATATGATTTGATTTGGTGACTGATGATGGGTGCAATCCACGTCTTTCACAAAATTTGGGAGCTAGCTACTCCATTTGAAGAATGAGGATACCCCTCATATTATCTGATTATCTGAGAGGTCTCCCCTCTATATGATTTGAAGATTATGGTTACGATATGATATGATTTGATTTGTTTGGGCTCGTGGTGGATGACTGTCCTAAACCTTACTCTTTATTTCTTTTTCCTATATCTCATTCATTATGATATGTCTGTTCATTTCCATTTGATTTTGGTTTCCGTTTATTATATATCTGTTCACTGGGCTTTTTAAGCTCAGCCGCATTTCTTTTCCTGCGGCAGGTTTTAGTAGGAAGCCAGGAGCTTGGGTTTGCTTTGGGATGAGAGATTAGCTTATGAAGACGATACCTTAGTTTTAGTATTCATTTATGTATGACTACGTAGATTTGGTATATTTTCCTTTGTAATATTGTAAACCATTTGTATTATGTAAGTCGTATGTTATGCTTGCCTTTGATATGTCACCATTTCCGTGACACTTCTACCCTTGCCGGGTTGGGGTGTTACAATTATGGTATCAGAGACAGGTTTACGACTTGTAGTACATCTACCCTTGGCCTGTGTAAGTTAGGACCCCTAAGTTTCCACTGTAGGCGCTCGTAGGATAACCTTTGCGAAGTTGCGTAGAATTTTCCCATAGGAATATAAGTCATAACCGGTGAGGAATGGGTAGTCTAGGACATCCATGTGAGTAGTAATTGCTTCCGCATCACTCTGAATCTTGCCTTTGCCTTTAGTCATGCCTTATAAGAACGTTTGTCGCAGAAGACGGGGAAGTCTTACTTTCCGTCATTTGAATGATGAACATTGTATGTTAACCAACTTTTCCTTTAGAAGGATTTGATGTTGATATTTGTCTAGTACGGAATTGTTATCTAAGCATGCTGATGCTAATAACTGATATTCCATACATCTCAACTCTGACAGTTAAACGATGTTCGTATTACTATCGGTGCACACCCTATCATTCCTATGTTATAAGATTCCAATCTTTTGAACTGTTCACAATTCTAACCTTCAATTTGATATATTTGACCTTGATATATTCTAATACTCTCCCATCCCACACTTTGATGAACCATGTACCTAAATTTGATATGTGAACTATCCGTATGATTTGACAACCACATTCGCTCTGAGAATCCGTTTCCCTTTGGATGTATTTGACCTTGAGGTCTCTTGACTATGGAGTGGTGGTTTTTGTAAAGCTATCATGGACTGCAATATTTGCGACCTTTAACAATCTGCTTCACCATATTTTGATATGATATTCTCAATCATTTGAATCTGTTAAAATTATTGTTGCTATGAAGCACATACTCCGATCTCTTTGATCCCCAATTTTCTCCTAACGCCTGTTAGTATCCACTCTTAGAAAGCTCCGGCATTTGAAAGTTTGTTGTACGAATTTCTGGTGCTTCTGATGAACCTTTTGAGATCCGTTGGGAAATGAAGTTTGCATTGACCTGAAGAAGTTAAGAGATGGTAGGAATTGATGGAATATGAGATTGTTCACTTCAGTGATCTCTTGAATGCTCCTGTTGGGTTATGAGGAAGAAAGAGAGGAGTGTGCGGCGGCACACCGACCATCGTGAATGTAACCGTAATCATTATTCCATTTCCGCGTATCAATATTTGATTTGTTCTATTTTTGAAACTCCGTAGCAGACGACCTCATTTGAGTTTGAAAGACGGAAGAAGCAACCACAAGAACATCTGAGAAGGAAGTTGACTAGTTGAGATTAAGTTCCGCGAAGCATTACAATTTGATTTGTGAAGAGAAAGATTTGTGATATGAAGTTTTCCCTAAGAAGATTTCCTGAAGTTGCTTTAGTACCCATGTGACCACTATGAGTTTTGAATGATGTCAATTGTATTGGCTAGAAGATTCATGTTTTCGCAAGTATTCGGACAATTATCATAGTATGACAGTATGTTTGTGCTCAGAGACGAACAAGGAACACGTTGACCATTTTTAGTATGAAGTGAACCGACCCTTTGTTCTAGAAGAATAGATTCACTTGATGATCAGAGATTGTAGCAAATAACACCACCAGGTATTCGATGACTAAAGAGCTTCCACAAAAAGGACCAGGTCTAAAGACCATTGTCAGAGTTAGAAACATTGTAGAAGATGTGCAGAAGAGGTTCGTGACAGGCATTACCAAGAGAGAAGCAGGTGAGAAGAAGACAGACTGAGATGAGACTCGATTATACCCCAAGCAGCACGTGGAGACTTCAGTTGGGCATCAAGACGACCAGACCGTAGGAGATGAGCTTCAGCACATAAACCAGGAAGTCCACAGCAGTTTGAGTTGGTGAATTCTGAATCATGTTAGAAGACCTGTAGGAGGCACGCAACCTTGTTTCTCTAGTCATTTTAGTTGTACTAAGATGAATTGAGAGCTGAAGCAGACTCGCCAATGGAGGAATGCACGGTGATCACGTAAGAGATTCATGCTACCACACCGAAGTGTCAAGAAGAAGTTTCGAAGACTTGAGGAATCAGACTCAAGTTTATGATTTCCTTTTCACCCTATGATCATATGATTAGACAAGAGGGCGATTACTTGGAATTTGAAAAGATCCGAGATCATGAGATTGAATGGATGAAATTTTGTAGTAAACGTTTGGATTTGGAAGATTTGATTTTTTTTGTAAAGGGATGAAGATATTGAAGACGTAATTCATTTCCTCTTAGACCACTTAAGTTTCCGTTACCTTTCGATAGGATCTTTTGAATGAACCTTACCCTATTAGAAATTCCATTCTATGTTCGTTATGCATTTGTTTGGATGATGGTTTCGTTATGAGAAGGATGATGAATTGTGGAAGACCTAACGTTTCGACGACGAGTTTCATTTTCAGGTGTACACATTTCCGTTACACTATTTGTACGTTCAAATTCCTCCGATTTAGAATCCGTAGTGATGTTTGTTTTGGACCAACCTTAGGAGATAGAAAGACTGATAGGTGGTTAAGATAAGTAGTTCTGTTTGCGACTTGAGATAAAGTATGACCATCATGATGGTATACTCATATGATGCTGGTATTATGACGGTTCGCGAACGTGATAATACTTACGTCATATGACGTACCCTCATTGTGTTCATAGGATATTTCGAGGAGTACTTTAGAAACCTTAGAATTTTGATTAGAGATGTGAGAAATTTCGCATTTGTAAGATTTAGGTTCGTTCCACCTATACGCTTAATCTGTTTCGCCGTCATACGATTTGATACGTTTTGTAACACCCCGACCCGACAAGGGTAAAGATATCACAAATATATGGTTTCATATCAGAATAACATAGCATCCATAACCAAAATAGCGGAAGTCAAATACATAATCAAACAATAAGTCAACATGACTTATATCCAGTGAAAGAAGATAAGAGAAGTACATAAGTTCAATGCCTAAACAATGGCAACAATGTCTAAAGAAATCATATGATAGATAAGCTATAAAGAACGAGCTCCACTCAGGTGCACTCAACCCCAAAGCCATGCCCAGCTCCTAGCTTAATTACCTGCCGCGGGAAAAGAAACGCGGCTGAGCTACGAGAGCTCAGTGAACAGATATAACGGTAACAAGCAGTAAAGGTAACGTAATGAAGTAAAATGAATGAATACCAGATATAACAAGAGTCAGGAATAGGAACATAAAGATTTTACAGGTATAACAGGATTATAACTGGTTACAGTAGACAGGTGTAAGGGTATAATCCGTAACTCCACCACATGCCCAGGTCAGATCAAGTCAGGTCAAGTGTTAAGTCATGTATCAGGTTACAGGGTGGCAGTAACAGTAATGGAAAGTAAAGGTTATAAGGTCATAAGATTACAAGGTGCAGGGTAACAGAAATCCTCTACGAGCCCAGAAACAGTAACTTGTAACAGTAGCAGTACCAGTAACCGTATCAGTATAATCATATAGAGGGGAGACCTCTCAGTAGCCAGTAATCATGAGGGGAGTCCTCAACAGTAAGCGGAGTGATCAGCTCCCAGAGTGTGAAAGACGTGTATCGCACACACCATCAGTCACCAGAAATAATATACCATGTAACAGGTCAGGTCAGGTCAAGTCTAGGATGCATCCATACGCCCCAGGTGGCCAAAGTCTGCCTCTACGTAAATCATAATCATAACAGGGACGGGATAGGTCATCACTCTCCTACCCTAGAGTCATGCCATCGGTGCATCGACTGACATGGACATGAAACCCTCATGCCTAGTGAGTGGCTCGTAGTATCAAACTGTGGGTTAAGGTCAGGTATCATGTATCATGTGTCAGGTGTCATGCATCAGAAATCAGTATCATGTATCAGGTATCAGTATCATGTATCAGGTATCATGCATCAGAAATCGGTATCATGTACTAGGTATCAGGTTCAAGTATCAGGTGTCAGGTCCAAGTTTCAGGTGTCAGGTTCAAGTATCAGGTGTCAGGTCCAAGTTTCAGGTGTCAGGTTCAAGTATCAGGTGTCAGGTTCAAGTATCAGGTGTCAGGTTCAAGTATCGGGTGTCAGGTGGTCCAGGTCTTGATTTATATCAGGGTTCAAGACAGGAGATAAATCAGGAAGTTCACATCAGAGGATTCAATATCAGGAAGGTCAAGTACCAGAAGGTTCATGTCAATTTATTAAAAGTAATCCTTTTAAAATAAAGTGGTCTTTAAATCAGTTTTCATAATGAAAGTCTTTTAAAGAAATTTTCAAAACCTCTTCATGTATAATTTAGAAAAGTAGTTATAAAATCCTATGAACCTTCAACTATCTACGGGTCTTAAATATTCAGGTTACCAGGTGATGAAACGGTCATGTCAATTGTCAAAAGAAACATAGTAGGGTTCAAGACAAGGTTTAGAACAAAGGATCAGGACAGGAGTTCAAACAAGGGTTCAAGTTGAATGGTTCATATCAAGTATTTCAAGGTTCAAGTCAAGGTTTATAGTAAGGTTCATGACAAATCATTATAAGAAAACAAGCAAGGTTCACATAAAAATGAACCAGAAATCAGAAAATGAGACGAAGGCACCTTACTAGAGAAGGGCAGAATATTTGTACCTTATTCAAAGCAAAAGCAAACAACGATAGATGAATCACAAGACAAAAGATCACTCCCGCTTCGAACCTAAGGAAATAGAAGACAGAATTACTACAGATTCTAATTCCGGTTATTACTTTTAGTTTGTCTTTCCATATTTAGCCATATTCAGATGGTATAAGTTATGATAAGTCATTCATTAACTTATTATGGAATAGGGTTCATTTTAACCATTTATACAAGTTCAGGGTTTAATATAACCAGTTATCAAGGTTTAGGGTTAAAAGTGTAACTTTATCAAAGTTAAAGGTTAATATTAACATATCAAAAATATCCATTCGAATCATATTATTTCCAGAATTACACTTGTGACCTCCAAGTTTCATAATTTACAAGTTTCACCCCTTTAATTAACAATTTACCATTTAAACCTTATAGTTTTATAAATTACACTTTAAACCTTAGCATGATCATATTTACACATGAGACCCTTTAATCTAACCATTTACAGAAATATTCCCACTGACTACTGACTCGATACTACAAACCGTATTATCTCCAAAAGCCCATCACTCCCACTGACACACGCATGTATTTGTATATATGTGTTAAAGTCAAGAGAGAGTTTGCATGCAAGTGCATAACAACTTGATCAGTTAAGTTGCAATTTATATATACATATCTTATATAGTCATTAGCATTGATAACGCATGTTACTAAAATTACCATGAATTTAAGTTACTAGTATTGAAGATTAACCTACAATAATTTGCTACGTGGCTACTTCAACCATTTTTATATTCTAAGATAAATGTGTGAAAGGAATCTCTATTGACACCAATGAAATATTATATGGGCGTATTTTATTTGTGAAGAAAGAAAAGTGATGCACATTAGTCTTGTCTTAGATGGACACAACAGGACCTATATGACCAGATTAAAGACAACATATTCGGATAGTAATTCGGTCCGAAGGTCGACAAATATACAGGCTTCCATAGCTCATGATTCATGTGGCGTATTATATTCGTATCTTATCATTTTATGTGGCTTAAACATTAGTGATTCATATACAAATTTAAGTGACCCACATCAGTAGATTACATAGTTTATGATATTATTTAGACATGACTCTAGTATATATTACATGCGATATATATATGAATATGTATAGGCGTATATGTTGTAGTTTCATGTGACAAAAGACGAGGTGACAAATATATATATACAAGCAGATTCGCATGGTTGCTAGTATAGTTTGAGGTTGTATTTATTTATGTGAATTTCAAAATAAAGCACAAAAGAATGGATGAAAAACCTGGTGTCGAAGAGTTAGAAGGAAGACGAATGGAACTAAAGAAAACTAGGCTCGAACTAAAATGAAACCCACGACCTGCTCTTCCTTTTCTTGGCAGTAAATGAGGGTGAATATGTGTGCTTTGGATCGGTTAGGGTTTGAGATCATTCGAGTGGATCAAACATGAAGGGAATGAGATTACCTTGTGATATGTATGAAGACAAGGACACAAGCAAAGGTCTCCTTGGTGGTTTATTTGGATCGATCACAGCAGCAAACAATGGGGCGGCAGAAACTTTTGGTGTAGGGAAATTTTAGGTTTTTTTTTGGATGGAAAATGAGATAGGTATGACTAAATAAAGATAGGCCGAGCAATGAGGGGGGGAGGTCCTCTTCTCACGGAAATTGATTGACAAAATCAATTAGTATGAATGCTTTGAATAGTTTCCAAAATATTTGAGCTTATCTTAATTTATTTGATTTTAAATTTAACTTATATAATAATAATAATATATATTCGGCAAAATTAATTATGTGTGTGCTTGTGTAATATTTTACATTTTTTTTGTACTTCATAAAATGTTAAAAATGTAGTAGCAAAATTATGTTTGTATCGTATCTTGTTCATTTCCAAATGTTTGGGATCAATTTGGTTCCTTATATACTCATTAATCAAATTTTTTAAAGTTGTAGGGGCATTTTGGTCATTTTACATGTTATAGATTTTCGGGTATTACAACTTCTTCCCCACTAACAAAAAAATTTCGTCCTCGAAATTTGCGAGGGCATAGAAGAGAAAAATAGAACGGAAACGAAACAGGACATACCCGACGCTTTATCTGTCTGATCACGAGCAAGTGCGAAAACACGGCCGGTATTAGGAATAGAACGAGGTTTAAGGTACTTCCCACCTGCCGTCGGATTCTGTTTAGGACAATCCCTTACCAAATGCATAGTAGAACCGCATCTAAAGCAAGCACCTGAAGTCGTACGACACACTCCCGTATGCATCTTGCCACAAGAAATACAAAAAGGTTTATCGCTCTCAGATGATCCCTGCCGGTTGTTCGCTCCAGTATCCCGATCATGATGTTGACCTCTAGTAGACCGATCTCTCCGCTGTCTCTGGCTGTCATTGCGCCCCAAGCGATCATCTCTCTGTCTAGAATCCTGCCTCCGATGATCATATCGTCGATCCTCCTGCCCACGAGAATCATAACGCCTGTCGCTCCGGTCCCTATAATCCCTGTTCTGTCCCTGAGTCTGAATCCTATCCCCGTCTCGGTTCCTCTTATACCCAGAACCCTGATGAAAGATCTCGATATTGCGAGCTGCGTCGCAACATTCTGCCGGGTCCCGAAACTCATCATTAAGTATGCGGTCTAGTACCCACCTCTTGAGTCCCCATTTAAATTGTCTAGCCTGCTGCTTAGCATCCCCAGCAAGCGGACCCACAAAACTCACTAATCTCTGAAACCGCTCCAGATACTGCCCAGCATTCTCAGAATCTAGCTGAGAGATCGTGTTGTACTCCCTAATGAATCTCTGCTGCTCGGAAACAGGGAAGTACCGATTATAGAACGTAGTACGAAAATCAGCCCATGAACAAGCAAGAACATATGCATCACCACCCTTAGCTTCTTTGTGCGCTTTCCACCAATTAAGCGCATCACCCTCTAGCTTGAACACAGCCAGACAAGCCTTGAACTTGTCTTCACACCCCAGTACCTCAAAGTTCTTCTCCATGTGGGTGATCCAGTCTTCTGCTGCATGAGGAGTAGCAGCAGAACTGAAGGGCAACGGCTTAAGTTTGTTGAAACTCTCCAGCCACCCATTAATGGTAGTGGGTCGGCCCCCACCACCAGAAGAACTGCCAGCACCCCCAGATGAACTAGCTCCACCACTGATAAGCCGGTTGATCACCGCATCAGTGTTAAGGCCCGGTAGCAGATTGGCTATAGCATTAGCCACCATAGCCTCCAGATTGGGGATTTCAGCATCTCCCCCACTGTTATACTCCTGGTGACGAGTGTTAACCATCTATAGAATTATGAAGACGATTAGTAAGATCAAGCAAAATATAACAGAGCAGAATAAGGAAAAAGAGTACTGATGCGTGTGCGTGCGTAGTATAGTTTTAGCACGTTTAGATGCCTACTCAAGTTTTAAATTTATATTTAGCCGACTTATCAATAACACACACACTTAACGAGCAGTGTACCCGGTCAGTACGAATATAATGGTAAGTAGAGTGTCGATCACTAAGAGTGGAACGTATTATCTCGTTATTCTAATCAGTATTTTAATATCCTAACGCAAAGGGGTTTCAGCCTGAGAGACTGGCACGATTTGTTTGCAATTAAATAATAAAATAAACCAATAGGCACGAATCAGCAAGTAGCACACACGTACACAGATAAATACTCGAGACAATAAGAGGGTTGTCCTTATGATTAAGTAGATTGTCACTTATTTTATTGATAGCTTTATATGAAGTGTATGTAGTTAACCCTTTCTCGTTGGTCCTATTCTTATCGGCGAGTAAACCCTTAATGATTACTTATGTCTAAAAGTTATTCCTAAGTGATCAATTTAGTAATAATCATGGGAGCCACATTATTTTCCGCATTCAAATGCCCGCAAGCCACTAATAAACACAGAGGTTATCAATGCACTAATAAGTAGTAACCAAAGACATCAACATATAAACTTTAATTGATGGGAAAGCAAGTATTAAAGGGAGTGCAATCTTTCGTTGTCACATTACACAAGCCACCAATCCTGATGAATTAAAGTTTGCTAACACAATAAAACAAAACTACTTAATGAATTAAACACATGCAACACCTTCTTACAGCTCTTGTATCTTTGATTTGGGTGTGTCTTGTGCTGCCTCCTTGACTGAATTCGTCCTAGGGTTCTGCTGGTTCGGTCTTCGAAACTCTAATAATGCCCCCGAAATTCATCTGGCCTTGGGGTATTTATAGTTTCTATCTGAGGGAAGATGCGGCGCATCTAGTAAGTAGATGCGGCGCATGTACTTAACTTCGCGTGGGGTCCAAGATTATAATATTCAGGAATATTCGTACACCGCCAGAAGATGCGGCGTAACTCCATGATTAGATGCGGCGCATGTCCTCTTGTATCTTGGATCGTATCTGGTGATATCTTGATAGAGATGCGGCGCATGTCATGAGTGAGATGCGGCGCATCTGGAGCAGATTAGTCTTGATCTTCTTCATTTCAGTAGACTCTTAACTTCTTGCATGTTTTGCTCCATAATCAGTCCAAAATCGCTAAGTTTCACCAAATGCTTGTTTTTACCTGAGAACTACAAAAGTAAATGATTAAGTATCAATCCTCATACATAATATAGTAAAACAAGTCAAATTAATAGGATAAATGATAGTAATAAAATGTACTTATTTGAGTTCATCAAATATCCCCCCACTTGAACTTTACTTGTCCCCAAGTAAACCTTAGAATTTCTTTTATGAAAATGTATCCTAAAAGATGTTAGGATTTATTTTTATATTTAAGCATGTTTTCGTTTATTTCATAATCACACAACTAAACACTTAACGAATTAGAAGTAAAATAAAATAAGTTGATAAAAGCAAATCTAATCGTTTAACTGTTCAGTCGTGACGAATATTCTATCATAAGCTTGGCAAGTATACACATCTCCTCCACTATAGCTAAGGAATAACAAGTCTAAAGCGGTAAAAAGGGTTTTTAGGCTTAAGGGTTAATTATTCTCTTTCACTATCGATCTCAAATTCCAGAAAAGGCGACAAAATCACAAATACATGATCGAATCCACGAACACGATACTTGCAATTGCTCAAATCCTTAACTCGAATAGGCTAAAGATAGGTCCAAACTTCACCAATAATAATATATCAAAAAAGGGCGACAAAATCATAAATACATAGCCGAATCCACGACTACGATACTTAAGATTGCTCAAATCCCTAATCTCAATAAATCAAAGGTTCGGTTGGATAAAGAATAATAAAGGGCATGGTAACATTTGGGATATAAATTGGTGTAAAATGAAAAATAAACAAAACAAAACAAATAAATTAAAATCCTAAGTGTGGTTAATCACTATCCCAACCATCCCATGAATAAGACTCATATCATTGAATAACTCACGCTTTAACACTTGAAACACACGCTTTAGGTAGACACGAATTATACTCAACAAGATCTTAATCAAAGAATAAACCTTAATTGGCGTTCCCATAACTGCCAATTCCCATTCAATCCATAAATATAGTACAACAAATAGTGGTGATATCGACCACTTACATAACTTTACATAAGTTGGTTAAAACTAACTTCCAACTTTTCTTTCTTTCTTTTTCTTTTCTTCTTTTTTTTTTTTTTTTTTTTTTTAACAAAAGATGTGTAAAATTTCACCACATCACTATAATGATAATTCTGGATAATTTTTCTATACTTTTCATACTTCAGAAATAACGGTAATAGTGAAAGTAGTAAACACACGAAAAATAAACTCAAAGATATACAATATTTACTTTCACTCCAATTGCATTGTGCAATTTCCCGACCTAACCATAGATAATGAATTACGCACGCGAACACAGGTAATGTAAGGAAACACACTTTGCCTATAGCAATTAACCAACCACGGATTCTAATCTACAGGGTAGGCTAAGGTGTAAGGGTGTAACGAAACATTTTAAACATAGGTGTAAGAAACGAAAGGAATGGCTCTGAGGGTTTTTCTAGGGGTATCTTACTCTAAAAATGAGAGTAACAAAAGGTTTATACGGGGGTTAACTAACCAGTGTAGTTAGCTAATAACACATAACATATAATAGGCTATTTTGGGTGTAATCCTAGAATTTTACCAATTTAGACAAGTCATTCCAATTATATAAATAATACTCATTATGGTGGTCTCGAATAGTATACAAGCCAAGTTCTAAAGTTTACAAGTCACCGGCACACTCATAGATTTGTGAATTTTGAAAAATCACAATTTTTTGAAAATAACGTCATGTGTGCAGCTATGCAACTTAGATCTTAAACAAAAACATGCTAAAATTTTTTTAAGTTTGATATATTAAGCACATTTTAAGCATAATTTTTGAAAAAGTTTAGGACAAGTAATTGTTAAGTGTTCTAATTCTCCAATCCCCCCACTTAAGTTAAACAACGTCCTCGTTGTTTGTATAAAAGGTTAAAAACTGGAAAATAAAAGAATTAGAACAGAAAAACTCCCCTGAGATTTGCTCGGTATGATCCTCCATTAGTATAAGAGCAAAAATCATCTTTCTTGTAGATTAGAACGTTAAAGCTTCATACTTGATGTATCCACAGGAAATCCAGGAAACTATAATACCACCAACACTTTTAAAACACACCTAAGATAAGAAAGGTTCAAACTTGCATAATACATTAGTAGTTAGGAAAAATAAAACTTAAAAATTAAAACTGAAAATCATCAGGTCAGTCGATGCGCCGTATCTTATGGAAGAAGATACGCCGTATCGAGCCTGGAATAAATACGGATCAGAATAAAGATGCGCCGCATCCTTAACCAGGGATGCGCCGCATTAAAATAAACTGATAAATAGTTTTAAAGTTGAAAATAAAAATGCAGAAAAATAAAATAAGATATGACCATTGCAGGAGATGCGTCGCATCTCAGGATGGAGATGCGCCGTATCTTCATACGGGCCTGACTGACTCGACACAGAAAACAGAATAATAAAAAATTTCCGGGTTGTCTCCCGGTAAGCACTTGTCTTTATTCCAGAGTCTTCAAGTTAGACTCACGTTCAGCTCTTTATTTAGTCCATGCCACGGTCCATCCTTCTTCCTGCATTCGAAAGATGTTCCCGTATAGTTCCGCAACGTTTTCTTCTGTTCGACTTAATCTAGTATAACTCTTGGTCTTCACTGCAACATAACCCTCATCAGGTCCCAAAGAGTATTTGATAACTTTAAATTTCTCACAAATCATTGCGGGTGGCTTATTGTAAGGGATCCCAAGTAGTTGACACTTTCTTTTGGTGAATTCTTCTTCGTCCTTGTCAACAAACTTAAAATAAGGATCCTTAATCAAATAGTCATCTAGTTCTTCAATCAATGACTCATTATTATCATCTTGAATCGTTTCCCATTCTCTTTCTAATTCCCATTGTAGCCGTCGACTAAGCTTCGTGAAATCATCAAATTGTCCATGTACCCATTCCCAGAAACTAGTACCCGATGTTCCCTTAAGTCCTTTCAAGCGTTCAATTCTACCCTTTTCTTGCAAAGCCTCCGCTTTTTGTGGGCAGTCTTCAACATTATCATACCACTCATAATCTTCAAAGGTTACATCGTTTCCAACCCGTTTCATCCCAATTATACTTCCCCCATTACAGGTTCCGTCACTCTTATAATCACAGGTCGGCCAAACACTACTCCCATCCTTGAAAACGAAAGGTGTACAGGTGTGATTGATGTGCGCATATTCCCATGGTTTATCCCAAACCCATGGTACTTGGTCATTATATTCGTAGCACCAGGTGTTTTTGAAATCATCATACGTCTTGAACCCTGGTAGATCTCCAGTACGCACATCTTCGTCGACTTGAAGAAGGTAGTTAAATTCCTTGAACTGCTCGCACAAGGGTGTCTCATAATCGAACAAATCAACGTCTATTCTGAATAATTCTTCGATGCCTTCATTGATTGTTGAATCATGAAGTGACGACCCATAATCGCTTTCTACTTCTTCATCTTCTCCTCTCATCCAATATACCCATAATGCATCCTTAGTAGCTCGATCCATGCTCTTATGGTTATTAAACTTACTAGCCAACCATTCTGAAAAATCAACATCGTTAGGGTCATGGTTAACGTCAAAGCAAGCCTTCCCAATCATATTCTTCTTTATCTCCATGAACTCTTTAAATTGCTTCTTAAAACTCCGAGTCAACCATAAAGTCATAATCTGCTTGACTTCATCTGCAGGGGCAAATTCCGGACTACCATATTTGAGTTCTAGCCAATCATTGAGGGAGAGGTCTATCAATCTTACCAATCTGCCATGAAATAGTAACTCCGCCAAGGCATAATTCATGTCATTATCCAGATAGTTCTCATTTAATCCCCAGTACTGTTCGGAATAAGGCATGTAAGAGTTTTGGGTATTGCCTCCACCACAGCTTTCGTTGCTTGAATCCATGTATGCAAGATAGAATTTCCCATCATCTTCTTCTATAGTAGTCCAGTTCAATCCTTCGGCTTCAATGATAGGCCATAAGAGCGACAATTCTTCTCCAGTGTACCTCACAAATACATCATAAGAGAATACCTCTTTGTCAATGTTGCATAAACGCATGAATTCCTTAAAAGCAGCTTCAAGAGGAGTCTCCCAAGAGAATAAATCTACATCGATCATGAGTACATTGAATGAATCTGAAAACAAGCATTCCTTAGCAAGATATCCGTTAACTGACATGTCTTCCATAGCAAAATCTGTCATCCAAGGTAAAATCATCAGTAGGATTTGTTCGCTAGAAGAGAAATTAATGAATATAGAAACGGATATATGAATACAAATGGCTGATATCTGCAGACGATGCGCCGTATCCAAAAAGTTGGATACGCCGTATCTTATAATCGTTAAAATTTAATCAGACTTTATCCAGAAAATAGATACGCCGCTTAGAATTTATGAATGCGCCGTATCGGATTAATTAATCAAAAATCAGCTTATCTAATTAAAATTAAATGCGTCGTATTAACGAAAGTTAATGCGCCGTATTTTCGTTACGTTTAAAAATAAATATCGATTTTTGATTCAGAAAGATGCGCCGTATCGATATAGATCGATGCGTCGTATCTGTTTAATAATTCGCAAACTGTTTTTAATTAAAATAATAGATACGCCGTATCTACGAAAGCAGATGCGTCGTATGGCGTTAACGTTTAGAAATTTTTTTTATTAAAAACAGATACGCCGTATCTGCAAAAGCAGATGCGTCGTATTACTTTATCGCTTAGAAAAATTTTCTTATTAAAAACAGATACGCCGTATCTTGGGGAAAAGATGCGTCGTATCGAATTAATTAAACGCGTTGTATTTAATAAAAATTAAACGCAATACGCCGTATCTGATAAATCAGATGCGCCGTATCGTTTGATTTAGCACAGTACAACGATAGCAGAACAGAAAAAATACGAAAAATAAAAACAAATAAAAACACACAAACAAAAATAAACACACAAAAACAAAAATAAAAGCAAACAATTAACACACAATACAACAAATATGCAAAATAATACAATGATGCAATTAATCTAATAAAAGAAAATCCTAATTAAAATACTAATCAAATTAACAGATAATAACAATTCACTCCCCGGCAACGGCGCCAAAAACTTGATGCGTGTGCGTGCGTAGTATAGTTTTAGCACGTTTAGATGCCTACTCAAGTTTTAAATTTATATTTAGCCGACTTATCAATAACACACACACTTAACGAGCAGTGTACCCGGTCAGTATGAATATATTGGTAAGTAGAGTGTCGATCACTAAGAGTGGAACGTATTATCTCGTTATTCTAATCAGTATTTTAATATCCTAACGCAAGGGGGTTTCAGCCTGAGAGACTGGCACGATTTGTTTGCAATTAAATAATAAAATAAACCAATAGGCACGAATCAGCAAGTAGCACACACGTACACAGATAAATACTCGAGACAATAAGAGGGCTGTCCTTATGATTAAGTAGATTGTCACTTGTTTTATTGATAGCTTTATATGAAGTGTATGTAGTTAACCCTTTCTCGTTGGTCCTATTCTTATCGGCGAGTAAACCCTTAATGATTACTTATGTCTAAAAGTTATTCCTAAGTGATCAATTTAGTAATAACCGTGGGAGTCACATTATTTTCCGCAGTCAAATGCCCGCAAGCCACTAATAAACACAGAGGTTATCAATGCACTAATAAGTAGTAACCAAAGACATCAACATATAAACTTTAATTGATGGGAAAGCAAGTATTAAAGGGAGTGCAATCTTTCGTTGTCACATTACACAAGCCACCAATCCTGATGAATTAAAGTTTGCTAACACAATAAAACAAAACTACTTAATGAATTAAACACATGCAGCACCTTCTTACAGCTCTTGTATCTTTGATTTGGGTGTGTCTTGTGCTGCCTCCTTGACTGAATTCGTCCTAGGGTTCTGCTGGTTCGGTCTTCGAAACTCTAATAATGCCCCCGAAATTCGTCTGGCCTTGGGGTATTTATAGTTTCTGTCTGAGGGAAGATGCGGCGCATCTAGTAAGTAGATGCGGCGCATGTACTTAACTTCGCGTGGGGTCCAAGATTATAATATTCAGGAATATTCGTACACCGCTAGAAGATGCGGCGTAACTCCATGATTAGATGCGGCGCATGTCCTCTTGTATCTTGGATCGTATCTGGTGATATCTTGATAGAGATGCGGCGCATGTCATGAGTGAGATGCGGCGCATCTGGAGCAGATTAGTCTTGATCTTCTTCATTTCAGTAGACTCTTAACTTCTTGCATGTTTTGCTCCATAATCAGTCCAAAATTGCTAAGTTTCACCAAATGCTTGTTTTTACCTGAGAACTACAAAAGTAAACGATTAAGTATCAATCCTCATACATAATATAGTAAAACAAGTCAAATTAATAGGATAAATGATAGTAATAAAATGTACTTATTTGAGTTCATCAGGAAAAAGAGTACGCGAACGGAAACCTAATGTCTACCCAATCCTCACAAGTCAATGGCCTAAGCCTAAGGGTTTCGGAAACCTGGCTCTGATACCATAAATTGTAACACCCCGACCCGACAAGGGTAAAGATATCACAAATATATGGTTTCATATCAGAATAACATAGCATCCATAACCAAAATAGCGGAAGTCAAATACATAATCAAACAATAAGTCAACATGACTTATATCCAGTGAAAGAAGATAAGAGAAGTACATAAGTTCAATGCCTAAACAATGGCAACAATGTCTAAAGAAATCATATGATAGATAAGCTATAAAGAACGAGCTCCACTCAGGTGCACTCAACCCCAAAGCCATGCCCAGCTCCTAGCTTAATTACCTGCCGCGGGAAAAGAAACGCGGCTGAGCTACGAGAGCTCAGTGAACAGATATAACGGTAACAAGCAGTAAAGGTAACGTAATGAAGTAAAATGAATGAATACCAGATATAACAAGAGTCAGGAATAGGAACATAAAGATTTTACAGGTATAACAGGATTATAACTGGTTACAGTAGACAGGTGTAAGGGTATAATCCGTAACTCCACCACATGCCCAGGTCAGATCAAGTCAGGTCAAGTGTTAAGTCATGTATCAGGTTACAGGGTGGCAGTAACAGTAATGGAAAGTAAAGGTTATAAGGTCATAAGATTACAAGGTGCAGGGTAACAGAAATCATCTACGAGCCCAGAAACAGTAACTTGTAACAGTAGCAGTACCAGTAACCGTATCAGTATAATCATATAGAGGGGAGACCTCTCAGTAGCGAGTAATCATGAGGGGAGTCCTCAACAGTAAGCGGAGTGATCAGCTCCCAGAGTGTGAAAGACGTGTATCGCACACACCATCAGTCACCAGAAATAATATACCATGTAACAGGTCAGGTCAGGTCAAGTCTAGGATGCATCCATACGCCCCAGGTGGCCAAAGTCTGCCTCTACGTAAATCATAATCATAACAGGGACGGGATAGGTCATCACTCTCCTACCCTAGAGTCATGCCATCGGTGCATCGACTGACATGGACATGAAACCCTCATGCCTAGTGAGTGGCTCGTAGTATCAAACTGTGGGTTAAGGTCAGGTATCATGTATCATGTGTCAGGTGTCATGCATCAGAAATCAGTATCATGTATCAGGTATCAGTATCATGTATCAGGTATCATGCATCAGAAATCGGTATCATGTACTAGGTATCAGGTTCAAGTATCAGGTGTCAGGTCCAAGTTTCAGGTGTCAGGTTCAAGTATCAGGTGTCAGGTCCAAGTTTCAGGTGTCAGGTTCAAGTATCAGGTGTCAGGTTCAAGTATCAGGTGTCAGGTTCAAGTATCGGGTGTCAGGTGGTCCAGGTCATGATTTATATCAGGGTTCAAGACAGGAGATAAATCAGGAAGTTCACATCAGAGGATTCAATATCAGGAAGGTCAAGTACCAGAAGGTTCATGTCAATTTATTAAAAGTAATCCTTTTAAAATAAAGTGGTCTTTAAATCAGTTTTCATAATGAAAGTCTTTTAAAGAAATTTTCAAAACCTCTTCATGTATAATTTAGAAAAGTAGTTATAAAATCCTATGAACCTTCAAGTATCTACGGGTCTTAAATATTCAGGTTACCAGGTGATGAAACGGGTCATGTCAATTGTCAAAAGAAACATAGTAGGGTTCAAGGCAAGGTTTAGAACAAAGGATCAGGACAGGAGTTCAAACAAGGGTTCAAGTTGAATGGTTCATATCAAATATTTCAAGGTTCAAGTCAAGGTTTATAGTAAGGTTCATGACAAATCATTATAAGAAAACAAGCAAGGTTCACAGAACAAGGAAGCATAAAAATGAACCAGAAATCAGAAAATGAGACGAAGGCACCTTACTAGAGAAGGGCAGAATATCTGTACCTTATTCAAAGCAAAAGCAAACAACGATAGATGAATCACAAGACAAAAGATCACTCCCGCTTCGAACCTAAGGAAATAGAAGACAGAATTACTACAGATTCTAATTCCGGTTATTACTTTTAGTTTGTCTTTCCATATTTAGCCATATTCAGATGGTATAAGTTATGATAAGTCATTCATTAACTTATTATGGAATAGGGTTCATTTTAACCATTTATACAAGTTCAGGGTTTAATATAACCAGTTATCAAGGTTTAGGGTTAAAAGTGTAACTTTATCAAAGTTAAAGGTTAATATTAACATATCAAAAATATCCATTCGAATCATATTATTTCCAGAATTACACTTGTGACCTCCAAGTTTCATAATTTACAAGTTTCACCCCTTTAATTAACAATTTACCATTTAAACCTTATAGTTTTATAAATTACACTTTAAACCTTAGCATGATCATATTTACACATGAGACCCTTTAATCTAACCATTTACAGAAATATTCCCACTGACTACTGACTCGATACTACAAACCGTATTATCTCCAAAAGCCCATCACTCCCACTGACACACGCATGTATTTGTATATATGTGTTAAAGTCAAGAGAGAGTTTGCATGCAAGTGCATAACAACTTGATCAGTTAAGTTGCAATTTATATATACATATCTTATATAGTCAGTAGCATTGATAACGCATGTTACTAAAATTACCATGAATTTAAGTTACTAGTATTGAAGATTAACCTACAATAATTTGCTACGTGGCTACTTCAACCATTTTTATATTCTAAGATAAAAGTGTGAAAGGAATCTCTATTGACACCAATGAAATATTATATGGGCGTATTTTATTTGTGAAGAAAGAAAAGTGATGCACATTAGTCTTGTCTTAGATGGACACAACAGGACCTATATGACCAGATTAAAGACAACATATTCGGATAGTAATTCGGTCCGAAGGTCGACAAATATACAGGCTTCCATAGCTCATGATTCATGTGGCGTATTATATTCGTATCTTATCATTTTATGTGGCTTAAACATTAGTGATTCATATACAAATTTAAGTGACCCACATCAGTAGATTACATAGTTTATGATATTATTTAGACATGACTCTAGTATATATTACATGCGATATATATATGAATATGTATAGGCGTATATGTTGTAGTTTCATGTGACAAAAGACGAGGTGACAAATATATATATACAAGCAGATTCGCATGGTTGCTAGTATAGTTTGAGGTTGTATTTATTTATGTGAATTTCAAAATAAAGCACAAAAGAATGGATGAAAAACCTGGTGTCGAAGAGTTAGAAGGAAGACGAATGGAACTAAAGAAAACTAGGCTCGAACTAAAATGAAACCCACGACCTGCTCTTCCTTTTCTTGGCAGTAAATGAGGGTGAATATGTGTGCTTTGGATCGGTTAGGGTTTGAGATCATTCGAGTGGATCAAACATGAAGGGAATGAGATTACCTTGTGATATGTATGAAGACAAGGACACAAGCAAAGGTCTCCTTGGTGGTTTATTTGGATCGATCACAGCAGCAAACAATGGGGCGGCAGAAACTTTTGGTGTAGGGAAATTTTAGGTTTTTTTTTGGATGGAAAATGAGATAGGTATGACTAAATAAAGATAGGCCGAGCAATGAGGGGGGGAGGTCCTCTTCTCACGGAAATTGATTGACAAAATCAATTAGTATGAATGCTTTGAATAGTTTCCAAAATATTTGAGCTTATCTTAATTTATTTGATTTTAAATTTAACTTATATAATAATAATAATATATATTCGGCAAAATTAATTATGTGTGTGCGTGTGTAATATTTTACATTTTTTTTTGTACTTCATAAAATGTTAAAAATGTAGTAGCAAAATTATGTTGTATCGTATCTTGTTCATTTCCAAATGTTTGGGATCAATTTGGTTCCTTATATACTCATTAATCAAAATTTTAAAGTTGTAGGGGCATTTTGGTCATTTTACATGTTATAGATTTTCGGGTATTACACGTTTGGATTCTCGGTACGCGGTTGTTGACCTTTGTAATTTCGATAAGAATCTTAAATTCTGCTATAAGTTTCTTCCATTTGATTTCACCTACGATTTATTTTCCGTACGATCTCATCTGATTTGTCTAATCAAATGCTATGGACGGCATATCCGTCATAATCTTGCGTATCCTTGTATCTCTTCTGAGAGAATATGATAACCATTCGTCATGTTTGAATATGATCCTTGCAATTTGAATTCCGTAGGATATGTCATTTCTGGGAACTGAAGTTACTTTTGGATCGGCAATGAAGAGTCATGAGAAACAAGTCTTTTTACATTTTCGTTCGCTGTCCGTTGTGTCTTCTGTTTCGTTTCATCTCCGTTCGCAAAGATTCTTTGGAAGAACCACCCAGAGCGGGAAGCTACCTGGGAAATCGAGAAATCAATACGAGCTAGTTATCCGCATTCTGATCTAGTACGTCCTTATTTTGTTTTCGATCCTTTCACTTCTGATTCTTTGCAAATTTCGAGGACGAAATTTTTCTGTTAGAGGGGAAGAGTTGTAAAACCCGAAAATCTAAAACATGCAAAAATTACCAAAATGCCCCTGAAACTTTAAAATTTAATTAAAGCTTAATTAAAGTTTCGAATCGATCCCAAACTTCTGGAAACGAGCAAGATATGATACAAAATAATTTTGACGACTTCGATTTATATTTATACAATTTTTGAAATGACCAAAATACCCTTGGGTGTACCAAAAATTTAAATACACAATTATTAATAATTAAAAACCATTTAAGCATAAAAGTAATTAAGGAAAATACATTTAATTTGGTAAATTAACTCTTGGGCCATTGAAGGCCGGTTATTTGGCCCCATGCCCTCCCCAAGGTTCGGCCTATCACTAATATATCACTCCATAAATTTATTTCACCCCAAAAACCCTAAAAACAAAAGGAGCCGCCACTCTTAAAATCACCCACACCTCAATCCAATTTTTCTGAATCAAGGGAATATTTTTCTGGAGTTCTTCATAGTACAAAGGAGGTGGGAAAAATAGCCACAAGGTCCTGGAGTCGATCGTTTGGTTGTGGCAAATTATTTGGGTCGAAATAGTGTAGCCGAGCATCATAAAATCCAAGCGTGTGAATCCCTTGATCTAAAATTCTTCTGGTAATTTTCTAGCACACCTTTAATCACATATGACATGGTAAAAATAATGGAATCGACCCATGCATTGTATTTTGGCCGAATAGAAAATTATGGGTTTATAAACCCTAAAATCAAAATCAGATTCTTTCTAATTCATGTAATTTTTCCTGGACATGTAAATAATTTTCATGGGTTCTATATGCTTCATATAACATGAGAAAAATGGTAGTTCGAATTTTTGAGGCCTAAAAACATGTATGTCGAATTTAAATTAAAACCGGATTCAAGAAATAAAAAGGGAAAATCGTGAAAGACCATAAGGACAAATCGACCTAGGGTTTTTAGTGATACAATCTGGGAATAATAGTGTTATAATGATGGTAAAATTATTGGATAATGATTGGGATTATTAGGGCTTGATTTTGATAAATAATTTGTAAATCGATTGAATAATTAAATGTTAAGGGGCTGTTTTGTAATTATTAAAACTTGTGGGATATTTTTGTAATATTGTATGGACCTGGGAGAATGTGTAAAAATTATAACATGAGGGTCTTATTTGTAATTTTGGCAAGATATGGATTTAATTGGTAATATTAATGTCGAATTGAAAATAAATAAAAATGAGGGACTAAATATGTAATTTCTGGAAACTTGGTGCTGTTTTGAGTAATAAATTATATTCAGGGGGTTATGTGTAATTTTGGTAATTTAATGGCTTGATATGTAATTATTAATAATTAAAGATTGAAAATGTAACTTTAAGGGTTAAATATGTAATTTTGATAACTAGAGGGACTTGATGTGTAAATTGTGAATGTTTAAGGGTGTGTTCGGATAACATGTTAAAATAAGTGCTCATGGTGTAAAATTGGTAAATTAAGGGTTTAATATGTAATTATAGTAAATTATATAATTCGAATTTGTAATTTAAAAGTATAAGGACCAAATGTGTAAATTACCGAAACATTGAGGGCTGTTTGTAACATAATTAAATTGAAGGTTAATCTCTGTAATTTGAAGAATAAAAAGGACTTGGTGTGTAATATGAATATTGTAAAGGTTAAATTTGTAAATTATGTAAGTATAAGATTAATTTGTAAATTAATAAAGTAAAGGGGTGTAATCCGTAAATATTGGAAACGTGAAGACTAAATGTGTAATTCTGGAAATTAAAGTATTCAAATGGTAAATTATGAGATTTCTAATTTAAACCTTGAACTTTGGTAAAGTTATGTTTATAACCCTGAACTATGAAAACTTGTCATATTTAACCCTAAACTTTTGTGACTTGTTTAAATACACCCTAAAACCATATTATGATTCAATAATAACTTAACCTAAATGAGAATATGGAATCTCACTAATTATGGAAACTTACTAAATATGGAAACCTGCTAAAAATGGAAAGTTACTTAAAATGGAAAGGTTTGTAATTCTTTTCTACCCCTCTAGGTGTGAAGAAGGAGAGGACATGATCCTTTGCATCTTATTCTTTTGGTTTGTGCTTTGCTTTGGAATAAGGTACAGATATTCTGCTCTTTGAATGAGGAGCCTTCGGTCTCTTATTTTGATTCGTATTAGGGTTTCCTAAGCCATTGCTATGTTCCCTACACTTTGATATGAACCTTTTATTTCTGAACCTCTTATATGAACCTTTGGCATTTGAACTTTGACATATGAACCTTTGATGTGAACCTGGAGATTTGGACTATGATTATGACCATATGAACCTTTGCTTTGATATGAACCTTTGACTTTGACCCCAGTTTGATACTACGAGCCAAAATTTGTTTCCTAGCCATGAAGGTAACATGGCCGTGTCATTGATGCACCAATGGCATGACTCTTGTGTGGTCAGAGTGATTAACCACACCGTCCCTATTTGATATGATATGCGCGCTTTATGATTTGTTATGGCCAATATGATTTGTTTGGGGGGCGAATAGATGCATCCTAGATTTGTTCTGTATATGATGTGATATGATATGATTTGATTTGGTGACTGATGATGGGTGCAATCCACGTCTTTCACAAAATTTGGGAGCTAGCTACTCCATTTGAAGAATGAGGACACCCCTCATATTATCTGATTATCTGAGAGGCCTCCCCTCTATATGATTTGAAGATTATGGTTACGACATGATATGATTTGATTTGTTTGGGCTCGTGGTGGATGACTGTCCTAAACCTTACTCTTTATTTCTTTTTCCTATATCTCATTCATTATGATATGTCTGTTCATTTCCATTTGATTTTGGTTTCCGTTTATTATATATCTGTTCATTGGGCTTTTTAAGCTCAGCCGCATTTCTTTTCCTGCGGCAGGTTTTAGTAGGAAGCCAGGAGCTTGGGTTTGCTTTGGGATAAGAGATTAGCTTATGAAGACGATACATTAGTTTTAGAATTCATTTATGTATGACTACGTAGATTTGGTATATTTTCCTTTGTAATATTGTAAACCATTTGTATTATGTAAGTCGTATGTTATGCTTGCCTTTGATATGTCACCATTTCCGTGACACTTCTACCCTTGCCGGGTTGGGGTGTTACAGTTTGGTTATGATTAAATAGAAAACTAAACTAATGAGCACGAATCAGCGATCAGCACACACGTACACAGATAGATACTTGAGACAATAAGAAGACCTGTCCTGATAATTAAGTAGCTTGTCACTTGTTTTATTGCTAGTTTTATATGAAGTGTATATAATTAACCCTTTCTCGTTGGCTCTAATCTTATCGGCGAGTAAACCCTTAATGATCACTTATGTCTATCCCACTATCCTAGAATATTGAGCATTTGTGATGCCCACGTTTCGTATACGCTAGAATAGATAGGCGAGGAAGGGGCATGGCGACCCAAGCAATGCTCAGCTAGACACAGAGGTTATCAATGCACTAATAAAAGTCACCAAAGACATCAACATATAAACTTTAATTAATGGGAAAGCAATTTTAAGGGGTGTGCATGATTTTCCGTAGTCACATGACATCAGCCCATCAATCCTGATGAATTAAAGTGTACTAATACAATAAAACAAAACTACTTAATGAATTGAATACATGCAGGACCTTCTTACAACTCTTGTATCTTCGTTCAGGGTGTGTCTTGTGCTGCTAATACGTCTGAATTCGTCTCAGGTTTGGTACTCGTACGTATGGTATCTTGCACTGTCCAACTTTTCAAATTCGTCTGACCTTGGGGTATTTATAGTTTCTGTCTGAGGGTTAGATGCGGCGCATAGGATAAGTAGATGCGGCGCATTGACTTAACTTCGCGTGGGGTCCAAGATTAATATATTCAGGAATATTCATACACCGCCTTAAGATGCGGCGTAACTCCATTTCTCTATGCGGCGCATGTCCTTTCCTGTCTAGGATTGTAACTTACGAAATCTTGATAGTGATACGCCGTATATAAGAAGTATGTTGCGGCGTATCTGGAGCAGAATGATCTTGATCTTGTACATTTCAGTAGACTCTTAACATCTTGCTTGTTTTGCTCCATAATTAGTCCAAAATTGCCAAGTTTCACATAATACTTGTTTTTACCTGAGAATTACGAAAGTAAACATTAACGTATCAATTCTCATATATAATATAATAAAACAAGTCAAATAAATAGGATAAATGATGATAATAAAATGTACTTATTTGAGTTCATCAAGGTGCTTTTGAGTAATCGTATGGTTTGTTATAATATACACAACTCAACTTAGATTGACTCTCGTCCTCGTGTTCCAGTTCCTCTTCAGTATTATACACAACCACACGTGTGAAAGTATCATCCAACAATAATTCTGCACTGTACAACTTTGGATTTTCCTTGAGTGCTTTGTTTAAAAAACGTGGTTGATCATTTCCAATTGCAAAGCCATATCCTTGGGGATTTGGTTTGACAGTTAATTTTTGAATGGTTGTTACAGATTCACCCGTTTTATAAACAACGTTTTGAAATTCTTTAAGTTTGCCTTCCAATGTCACAATTTCCTCAAGGTATGAATTAACACGTTTCCGTGAAACTTGTCTGTGTTCAGAAAAATTTTCTTGACAAGTTGACAATTCTGTTTTGGTTTTAGAAAGTTCAGAATGGAGAATGTCAACCTGTTTTTGAAAATCAAATTTTTCTTGTTCCTTTTGTGAAAGTATTTCATTTTTGGAAACGGTCAATTCACGAACTTGACATTCTAAATTTTGTACCTTCACGTATGACTCTTGGAATGCAGACTCAAAGCTTTTCTCACGTTTTTCTTTGTTTTCAAATTTTGAAAGTTGTTGTTTGTAACACTCAAGATCCTTGGTTAACAATGCAACTTTGGCTTTTAAGTTTCTGTTAATGTCATTGCATTTATCAATCTGGGATTTTTGTGCATTTAATTGTGTTTGGGTGGTCAACAATAAGGTCATAAGCTCTGGATCTGTATCATGCATAAGATCATTTTGTTCAATGTGATCATGATTTTCATCATCAAAAGAATCATCAAATGAAACAACGGGGTTAATTTGATCATCATCAAATGTAACAACGGTGTTTATTTGATCATTGTCTTGAGATGAGAATGATGAGTCATGTTTACCAATATTTTCTTGTGCAGATGAAGATGCAGATGGTGATGCAATTTCATGAATAAGACAGTCAGATTCAGATACTTGAGATAAGCCGTCGGTATCATAGACCGGGCCTGTCTCACTCATATTCATCTCTTGCATGTTTGCCATCAACATTACGGCTGCATTTGCTTCAAGGTCTTCCATTTCATCATCTGAGAATGCATTTGCCATAAAGTTGTGTTCTTTATCGGTCAAAGTACCACCAGCTTTTTCATCTTTCAATGCCAGAAGAAGAGCCTCCTTATGATAAGCACTGCCCATTGTCCTTGGCTTTGGGCATGCATTTGCCATATGACCATTCCCACCACAATTGTAGCATGTAATTGACGTGTTTGCAATCCCTTTCTTCTCTGTTCCAACAATCTGAGCCCTCCTCAGTGAATTACCCATGTTATTTCTACCACTTCCTTGAACTGAACCTTTGACCACTAGAATTCCCCATATAATTTCCTAAACCAAATCTCCCTGAAGCCCTGTTCTGAATTTCAACCCTTCCATCATGAACCACTACTTGATTCCTTGTGTTTGATGAAGACCTTAAACGATTGTTTGACTTGTTTGAGAATTTGCTAAAGGCGCGAGCGATCAACGCAAATCCCTCGTTCAAAGAGGTAAAGGCATCATCTTCATCATTGTCAACGTTGGAGTACATACTATAATCAGTGTTGTCGTATGAGACGAGTTGATTATCAGAGTGTTGTGAAGGTGCTTCATATGGAACAAGTTGGTTTGAAGGTTGTGAAGGATAACCCGAATGAGGTGGTGGTGGTTGAACAAAATCCTGATTTTGTGGTGCAAAGTGAGATTGAGCCATTAAAGCAAGTGGGTTTGAAGTAGGTACTGATGAAAATCCTCCACGAGCTGCTCGATCCTTGTCAACTTCGGATTGGTGATGTTTGAGGTAATCATACAACAACCCATAAGATGCGTTGTGTAGATTCTTGGCCTGGCGAACGAAAGTCACGTACTTTTGCCAATCCGGTCCGAGACATCCTAGAAACTTAGAGTTCACATCAATCTTTGGTAACACAATATTGTGACGATCCAAGTCATTTATGATGTTAGTAAACCGATGGTAGTATGATTCCAAAGATTCTCCAGCTTCAATGGTGAAATGTGTGTATTCCATATAAAGCTTAGATTCCAAGTCTTCCTGATTTAACTCAGTACCTTCCATGAGAAGGTGCACATGCTCCCACATATCCTTTGCTGTCTTTTGTGCATCGATGCTCCCGAAGATAGGATTTGGAATCCCTTGGAGGATGTAAGACATGGCTAACTCATTAGCTTCTTGTTGAAGAACTTGTTCTGCGGTGAGTTGAGCTAGAGGAATAGGGTTGTTGTGGCTTCCCTTGGAGGAACATGATTTGGATCTGCAGGAATGGTTGTAGTAGGAGTTGGATATGGTCCATCAATGATAACCATCTTCAGATACTTCCCATGAGGTTTCTTTAACTCGATAAATCGGAGAAAACGACTGGACCACTGCACATAGTTCCTTGGTGTTAACACTGGTGGTGTCTCCAAAGACCCTACTTCATGTCTTGACTGTTGACTGCTTATAGCTTCGCACATTTTGTTAAACCAGTGTGGTTCTCTTGAAGGAGGTTGGTAATTTTGCATTGGTTGTTGAGGGACTTGTTGCTGTGGAAGAAATTGATGTTGCTGCATTAACATGTTTTGTTGTTGATACTGTGGTTGATATTGTGGTTGAGGATACTGTTGTGGATATGGTTGTTGTTGACGATACTGTTGTTGTTGTTGATTATAGAAGTAGTTATGATATGGTGGTTGAGACATTCTTGTGTTTTGTGTGGATCTTGTAGATAATAAAGATGTGTGTTATGAGATGTTTGGTTTTGGTTTAGTGATGTTCTTTGTTGAATTTCAATAGATTACTGTTCACAACAATTGCGGTAATATTGTTCATAACAATTGCGATAATACTGTTCACACTTTGCCAAATTCGATAAGGGTCTGAATTGCGATAAGAGTTTGAATTGCGATAGCCTGAGAATTGCGATAAGTCCAAGAATTGCGATAGCTTCAGCAATTGCGATAAGCTTTCTAAATTGCGATAGAACTGACAATTGCGATAAATTATCTGGATTGCGATAGAAAAGGCAATTTCGATAAGTTAGCAGAATTGCGATAGATCTTGCAATTTCGATAGGTTATCTAAATTACAATTCTGATCACTTTCTCAAAATCTTATACAAGATATGAGATTTGCCTCCAAGTCGAAGTATTTTCACAAACTTATACAAGCAAGGAAAACACTGAACTCCAATTGTGATAATCGAATAAAACTCGAACAATAAATCAACTAGAACTCAACTTTCGACAATAACACGTAAATATTCAGAAAGTTACAACCTTTAACGTCTAATCCTAGATTTGGTGAATTTCAACGAAGATTAACGAATGAAAAACTAGTGATAATCTAATAAAACTCGAACAATAAATCTACTAGAACTCAACTTTTGACAATAAATCTAATCTCTACTCACTATAATAACTTTTTCACTTGTACAAGTGCGAAAGTTAGTGAAAGAAATGAGATATTTGAGTCATTTTTACCACAAAACCAAACGTAAATCTACGAAACCAAACGTAAATCTAGTAGATTATGATGTATTCTACTCAAAAACACACAACTAATTATCTTATGGCGATTGATACCACTTAATAGTCCCTATTAAAGCTTCAAAACAAGATCTACTCACTACTAATACCACGTTAACTACTATAACTAAGCTACGTATGATACTAATAAAGTAACAACGAGAGATTAGAGATGAAGAGAATAAGAGACGGATGATTTCATTACACTCATTAGACTACATAGTACTGAATAAAACCAACACCTAAAATGACTACCCATGCCTTCTATTTATAGGCAATGAACTAGGGCATCACATGCATAATACGTTATAGAAGGAATTAGCAAGGCCACATGGCCCATGAGCTCCTAATGAGCCGTGGGCTTTACAACATAATTAGAGCTCATATAGAGCAACCTAATTAACGTTGTGACCAAGGCTTGTAAATACATGAAACGTGTTCCTAACACTTAAATCCATATAATTTATATAAAAAGTTAACAACTAAAGTTTTATTGATTACTCCCTCCTTTTTTTTTTTTTTTTTTTTTTTTTTTTTTACCAAATCGACACATTTGTTTATATATATGTTTTTGGTAAATGAAATTTAGATGAGTTTGACCAAATTGTTACTATTTTGACATTTTTTTGCCAATGGGATTGCTGTACCCTTTTACTAGGTTAGTTTAACTACAAAGTTTATAACCTAACCTAGTTCAACGCTTAATAATGATGTAATGAATAAACTTGTAAAGAAAATAAAATACATTTAAGTAAAGAAACAAGTCTTTCAACGTTTAATTATTATTTGATATTTCACAAAGTGTTTGCGGAATAACACTTGGGATTGAAGGACAATGTATGTTTGTGATCTTCTCACTAAACTTAAACACGAAACCTATGTTAAGTGTTTAAGTAAGAATTATGCTAAACAATAGAGATAATCTCTATGACTTAATTCTAATTGGAGAAGGAAATGAGCTCCTGAAAGTGTTCTAACTTTGAATACAAGAGATACCTTTTCCTTCTTTACAATGACCTATTTATAGGCAGGTGCAAAGTGGATATCCGTGAGGTAAGAGTAACGTGTCCACCTTTGATAGGCTAAAGTACACTTTGTACTTTAGCATTTATTTCCAGTATGTCTGAAAACATGCTTTCGGCTTAAATGTCACAACTCGTAATTTCAGGTCCTTTTTACAAGCTTCGAAATTTCACTATTCATCTCGGGAAATTACTATTCACGGGTTACTAACTATTCATCGTTTTTGAAGTCAGTTTGAGACTTTAAAAAGTTTTCAAATTTTTTACTATTCACATAACACTATTCATTCCCAAAGGGAAATCACTATTTATGATTATCATTCATCATTACGTAAACTAGGTTTACGGGTATTCAAATGCGCGTAACCAGTACGGTTTAGCTGCGTTATTCATGCATCATCAGTAAGGATACTTCATATAGACTAGAGTAGTCTACATATCATCAGTATCATCATTATCATATTAGGCCATGCACGAAGCCTTCAATGTTGATATGGAGACTTTGCTTCCCGTTCGCTGAACAGGGTTTGTGTGATTTTCGTTAACGTATGTTTAATTATTTAATTAACGTTACCACTCAGTCATTACTACGAATAATATACCCGACACTCCCGACTATGATCATAATATATTTTCATGCTAATCATAATGATATAGAGATTATATTATTACTTTATCCGGTGTTTTTAAATCAATTGCTATATTTTTCGTTAGGAGCTTATAACTCCGTCGGTTTGCGAAATTTCAACCCGATAAACATTCTAACACCTGATTCTTGCAAGGAATATGATTTTACAATTTTAACAACTTCGTCGTATTTTATTTTACCTCGTCACGATTTAGTTCTAGTTAACTCGGTACCCGGTAACACCAAATGTATACATAAAACCACTAATACTTACTAAATGGGGGGACAAGATCCTTAATGAGCCAAATATTTCTTTCTTTTCACCATGTGGTGCCGCCCCCCTAGTCCCTAATTTTCCCATATCACTTGATTAGTAAGACAAATACAATTAATGCTTCAAGATTATATTTCCATGATTTAATTTCATAAACACATACACTTCACAATTAAACTAGCTAAAACCTCAAACTCTCTCATCTCTTTTTCCTCTCATATGATCGGCCAAACACAAGAACACAAGAGGAGTCCATAAATTTTTCAAGAACGAGTGCTAATCTAGTCCATTTACATCCCTTGTTAGGATTTTGAAATAAAAATCCCAAGGTTTCTTACATATTCATCTCCAAAAATCATAAAATTATCAAGTAAGTTGCAAGTAAACTTTTCTAATCTTTCATACTCTCATTTGATATATTTTGTTGTTCTAACAACTAATCATACAAATATATGTATGTTACATACCACTCGAAGCTTAATCTTTCACAATAAACATAGATCTATGGATCTAAAGGTTTTTAGTAGTATCATCATGAGATCCACCAATGTTGATGATGTTTAGGACCCCATGACACCCTAAGAAGGTGTATGGTAGGATTAGATTAGTTGTGGTGTTGAATGGAAGTGGTTTGATCAAGTCTTGAACCATAAAAGTGATTTTTAACAACAATAGAAAAGGGTCTGCCCAAAAATGTGAAATATGGAAAACTCAGTAACTCAGGGGATATTTTGGCCTTCATATTCATAAAATACTTTCAAAAACGAAACCGTGGCCACTTGAATGAGTAAAAACCGACTTACGACGAAGGAGATATGCTTTTTCTAAGTTAGACGACGAAAAACTATTTTCTGAAAATTGCTTGCTGTTTTTCCGAACTTCAAAGGACAAAACGAGGCGTTAGACGTGATCTAGGAGAGCCGACCTACTGAAATTATGTTAGTTCATGTTTATACGAAGCCGTGGATATAAAGAACGTAGAAAACGAGCTTATAACGACCGAGATACACGCGTTTGAAACCCGACGAACCATATATATTTTTGACAGCACTTATATGAAAAATATTTCTAAGTGTAAGAACAATTATTTTTACAAGACACTATATTGAGAGCCATTTTTCTTATTGAACGAGACACGTATGATCAAAAGTTAAATAATACGACTTCTAGACATTGTTGCAAGGTTTTCAAAAACGTCAAGCTTATGTCCTAACACTCAACGTACAATATTTCGCGACTAGTTTTGCGAGGCCATTTGGGCACATCTTCAAGTTGTGAAAAATAGTAAATTACGACGAAAACATTATATTTACCGATAAAACACCAAACGAGGATCGTGGAGTATTGTTTCAACATTATTACACGAAAAGTGTTTATTAACTTAACGAGACGTCAAAAATGTATTTTTCGACGATGAACGTTATTTTCAAAATTAACGAGTGGTATCGTTAACATACGTATTTGCATGTGTAGCATCATTTCATTGCTTACATTAGATCCTATCATTCATATTAGGTTGCGGTTAGAGATCGTGCCTCATTTCATTATATCCACTTTTGTCATTGTAGCTATCGCACCAGGTGAGTTCCATAGCCCCTACCTTTATACGTTTTGGATTACGTTTTGGGGGAGAATACATGCTCAATTATTTTCATTTACCTTCACAAGCACTTTAATCTTTTAAGGATTACCGTGAGTTTCATGGCCCCTACTTTTACTTGTTTTGTAACTGTTTTGGGGGAGAATACATGCTCGTTTATATTTAAACTTTATGCTCGTTTTACATTTAAACTCACTGTTCGTTTTACAATTAAACACCATGCTTGTTTTACTTGTAATGTGACTCGTCTTTTAAACATTATTAATTGTTTATATGGCGACATTGTCAGCATTGATTAGATGGCGACATTGTCAGAATTGTTTATATGGCGACATTGTCAGAATTGTTTATATGGCGACATTGTCAGCATTGATTAGATGGCGACATTTCCACACTTATCTTTACATGGCGACATTATCACACTTATCTTTATATAGCGACATTGTCACACATATCTTTGAATCTTGGTCCATATATTACTTTTGTTTACATAAACCAAAACTTATTTGGCAGTGGGTTGTAAACACACAGGTTGCAAGTCTTGTATGGGCGGGACTTGGGACTTAGTGGATTTACAATGCCTTTGCTGGGAAATCATTATTCAAATGCTTTACATTTTACAATAAACTCTATGAACTCACCAACCTCGTGTTGACACTTTAGCATGTATTTTTAGGTATTAAGCAATTGCACGCTACTGGAGGCTTTTGGCAGGGCATGGCATGGTCATAGAAGACTCTGATATTTATTTGGGGACCGTTTTAATTGTTTTAAGGGCCTATTTCCGCACTACTTTTAACAATGTAAATTCAACACTTTTGTTAAAGAATTTTATTCTAAATGACTAAGGTGAAAACCGTTCTTTGCACTTGTGTTGTGATACCAATTGAGTTGCACCCCAGCGACATGTATGCTTCCGCTGGACCCGATTCTGGGGGTGTGACATTAACAGTATTGACAACTGTCTATACTTTTTACCAACTATAGTACTTATTGACATTTGATAAGTGGTTTTGCACTTATCTTTCCAAGAAGTTTCCCGCCCAGACTTCAGAGACTAAGTTGCTCTTCAGAGGCTCTAAGTCTTCGTGTAGCATCAGTGTGTTGAGAAGATCTTTCAGGGACACTGAGTGTTATTGTCATCACACTAATACTCCATCATACAAGTCTTGGTTCCTATCTTCAGTCTTTGAGTTTCGCCTTAGATAATGACGAGTCTTTATTCTTCAGATTCAAAGGAACATACTGAGGGTGACTCCCTGACTATTTTTGACAACCGGTAATTTTGCGATTTATTTGCACACTGCGTTACGACTTAATAAATAACTGAGACCTAGAAAACCAGTTAGATTATATGAGATTTGATATTGGAATATTGTTATTTGATATGTGAATTTACCCCGTAGAAATTGAGTTAGAACGCAACGCGAATCGGCACGAGTCTAAACCTAATAATACGTGAAATAATTAATTTAGACGTTTGAACAAACATAGACGTATAAATAGTCGTTTTTAACGGAAAAAACAATTCTAAAATTTATAGCGCAAGCTAGAAAAACTCACGGATAATTTTACTAGCCTAAACGAGACCGAAAAACGAGATAACAAAAGAATTGCAAAACTGGCACTCTTGGCCCCTCATGTTTAATTACCCCGCGCCCCATTGTTTACAAAACTTACACAATCTACCTTATAGGTTATTAAAACCCTACACACACCTCATTATAACCCTAAACTAATAACATCACTTTCTCTCTCTCTCTCTCCCAACTTAGCCGCCACCATCACCCTTCTTGGCCACCACCACCGCCGCTACACCGTCACCACCAACATCAAAATAACCACAAACCAACCCTTATTTCACCCTCCTCATCTCAGATCTGTGGTGTACGCGCCGTGTAATCCCCAAATGTGCCACCACCACCGCCGTCATCTTGTTGTTTTTGAGTTTTGGTAAGAAAGTAAGGTAGATCCATGGGTTTAGGGTGATAAACTCACCGATTCTCACCCTTGTGTGAATCGGTGAGGCTCGAAACAAATAGAAATGGGTTAAAACTTATTAAAACGAATCTAAAACTTATGGTATCATTGTTTCGGGTGTCGTGTTCTCCTTTTGGTACGCGTTCTGAGAGCTAAAAGCTCTTGTACACCTTGTTTCATTATTGGTTCGAGCTTATTTTAAGCTCACTAGCTTATGCTTGGTTGTTGGATTATTTGGTTTTGTTTGTTGGGTTATTCATGCGTCACGGTTAGAACCGAACCCACTTGTGGGTCTCGGTCACTCTTGGTAGCTAGGATTTGGATATGTTTTTGGTTAGTTTGGTCCGTTTGATTGTCTTGCTCGCGACGTATAATCACAGCCGAGACCTTATGGTCTCGGCGAGGTAAGTATTGTTTGGTCCGTTTGGTTTGTGATATTATGTTGGTTATTTGAGACTTGATTATGACTTGGTTACTCGAGCCGTAGGATTAGTAAAGGCCGAGAGATGATTATGAGATTATGGACTTGAAACTTGGACTTGAACGTAATGTTTTGGCCTCGTCGTGGTTAGCCGAGAACCCGTGGTCTCGGTGTGACCACGATAGCCTAAAATGGATATATATATATATATATATATATATATATATATATATATATATATATATATATATATATATATATATATATATATATATATATATATTGATGCGTGGTTTTGCGACCTTACAACAGGTTTTACCTCTCGAGGGATCTCAAGAGGCTTGCAATCCCCACCAGGCAGTGTACCTGACCGATGTAGTATAGTGAAGTGGCAAGTACCGGAGGATTGATCGTTCTCTAGGGGAATAGTGTCGTTAGGATTGAAAAATTACTCTAATAGGTCTAAGGGTGAGGGAAGATTCTTTTTGTATTTTTATAATTTTTTTATAAAAGCAAGTAAAATCTCGGGTTTGAAAGAGTGGGCGGAATTAGTTGCTAGTCAACTAACCCAAATGACTACAAATGCAAATAAAATAAAATAACTGAAAATGAAAAGGTTGTGAAACTTATATGGAGAGAAATGTGTTTACTTAGATTTCCTTACTCCCTAACTATCTTTTACCGGTTGATTTGTGTGTATTAATTGCGTGGATGACGGGTGTATTCCTTAATACCAATCGTGGGGTGGCGTACGTACTTCCCCAACTCTACAAGCTCCTACTTCACTCCTATGTCGAGCCGGCTAAGAAGCTCCTAACATGGGATCACTAGAATTCGCTCATGCATTAAATACAACCATAAAAACCTAGTACGCATTGGTTCATGTTTCTTAAGACGTTCAAGCAAATTACCGTATAGGAGGTTAGCCGGTTTTCTTAAGCCTAACATCGATAAACAATCATCCAATACAATTAATAACACACCAACAACTAATAATTAATAGTTAGGTTTCATTAGATCTAAGCAAACACAAGATAAATCTAGCCTAGCATATTAATTAAAAGACAAGAATAAGATATAATCAAACAACACATAGACATATTGAATGATTAAATGATTACTTATCTTCAATTAAACATGGGAGATCCAAGGGTATAAAACCCTTAAAAATGGCAGAAAATTCGTCTTAGGGTTTCTCCTCGCAAAGTTGCACACTAATGACTAAAAATTGCAAAACTATATATAGAGTTTAGGGGCTGACGGCGTCATGTTGTAGGAGGTGACGCCGTCACCTCGCCGTGGCTAGGGTTCCCGGATGGTCTTCCTGACGCCGTCCCTTTTTAATCCTCTAAAATCCGCTCTGGCCTATCAAGGGTTGACGCCGTCAGAATAGTGCTTGACGCCGTCTCTCTTTAACTTAAACCGTGATGGCCTTGATCACCTTAAAGGGTGACGCCGTCAGACTTTCCATTGTAAAACTCTCTGGCGCGTCACGTGTATTTTTTCATATCCACCTCTTTTGCCAAGCCATGACGCCGTCAGGAGCAATCCTTGACGCTGTCAAGTGTACTTTTCCAGCAGCTTTGGAGACTTTGTCGTTTTCTTCACTTTTATGCTCCAAAAACGTCCAAAATGCTTCCTTTTCCAGATTTCTTCTCCAAAGTACCTAAAATGACAAAAGGAACGATTTAGGGCAATATTTGAGCAAATAAATACGATTTAGGGCTTAAATGACTCCCTAAAAGCGGTACACTTTTCGCTTCATCAAATACCTTTACACTTGAGATTTTCTCGTCCTCAACCAAATGCGCTTTTATTCTAATCAAAATACAAGTTAGGAGTCATTTAATGATAATATAAAAGTAATTACAACAAATAGTCGTTCCACTTTAATCATAATAAGCACGGAGATTACACACTAGCGCCTCACAAGTAGTGTTTAGATACTCACATCTCTCAGGTGTCATAAAAGTATATCTCATAAATGAAAACGGATAATATCTCTCACTACCTGTCATAGCAAATAGATTACCATAGGCTTGGGAAAGGATCAAAAACCTCCTCCACTAGGCGTAAGCGCCTAAGATAAACTATCAAAGAGGGCTTTTAAACGGGTTATAACGTTAGGTGTAGGGATATGATAAACACGGTTTTGTTGGATAAGGGATATTTTACTGGTGGGGAGTTAAAGATCTTGATTAATTACATGTACAATATGGCGTTGCTAAGCCAAGACTAGACTCGACTTAAGCTAAAAAAAAAATAACAAAAACATAAAATAAACATAAAATGAAACGGGATGGTAGTCCGTATGTTTTTTCTACTTTTTTTTTCTCATTTTTTTTTTGTATTTTTCTTTATTTTTTTTTTTATTTTTTTTTTTTTCATACACTTTTGCCCTACCATCCAAAATAATACATCGAAGGGGCGTCACATTACCCTTACACTTGAACTTTTACATAACTTTACAAATAACTATTCTAATGACTCGAATTAAGATAATCGAAATACTTGGAGTACTTTTAAAATATTTAGCACATATGGGGGTAATAATGTTGTTCTTTCCCATTACTCCATTACACTAGTACTTTACCCATGAGTCCCAATCGTCCCAAAACAATATGTACAAGGATATGACTCGACTTAGCAACCATGTAATCAATTAGATAATTAACTAAGGGTTTAAACAAATGTTGTCACAGTAATGCACTAAAGATGAGTGCATACAAGGTAGGCTAAGGAGATTTGGGTGTACATTTAAGTGGGGTGTAAACAAATTCTTACTTTAAGTTAAATGCTTAAAGTTATAAACGAAAAGATAGGATCTGAGGGGTGTACTAGGGGTATCGTGTACTAAAAATGAGTAGAACGCAAAGGGTGTGGGAGAATTACTTGACCAATGTAGCCAATGTAATTATAACAAAAACACAGGTGTAAAACAATGGGTTAATCCTAATACCTCTTATCATGTAATAAATCTAACTACACGAATGTAGTCTCACTTGTGGCCTCGGAATGGTCCTAATGCAAGTTCTAGAATCTAAGTGCTACCGGTACACACATCATAGCATAAATGCTTTTCCTACCAATTCTAGGGGCGAACCTCACATATTTGGGGGTGGAAAATTTTTTAGTGGTACGATTTTTGTGCTAGTCATATAACTCCTATCCATGAGACGCTCATTAAGACCAAAGTTTCACTCCTATATGTCGTAAAAATTTTTAAATTTGGCACTAAAATTGCCCTAACAGGTATTTTTCTCAGTTTTATTACACATCTACCATTAAACAAACAAAAATCAAGCGTAATTGTATTCTCTAAAGTATCGTACTTTTACCCCCCTTACACTTAAGATGAACATTGTCCCCAATGTTCAAATAACAAGATGTAAAAGTAAATATGGTAAAAGAATGAAATCAAATACTCCCCTGATTCGTTTGGTAGATAAAGAGGTAACATGGTTAGATCTTCTTCCAAGAGAATGTAGAAGCTTCAAGACTAAAGCATCGCCAAAAGCTAGATTCCACATACATCTCCTTGTCCAAAATAACCTGTTAAACCTGAGAAAACAAACACGAAAACCTGCATAACATCGGCGGGATAAATCTATATAAGGATATAATGCTTGTGGAATGATTATTTTGCAGATTCCTGGAGTTTATAAGTTAGAGATTTAATAAAAACTTTTTATGAAAACAAAACTTTCAAAAATTTCAGAAAATTAAAACCTGACGCCGTCAGAAATGATCTGACAGAATTCTCATGTTAAGTTTCCGGAAAATTTCTGGAAAAACCTATACCTTACTTCCTGGAATTCCTGCAAAACATCATTATGACTCGATACAAGCATTTGACTCAAACAATTACTAATATGTATGTTAATTTAATATTGTTATGATTCATGTTCATTTGTTCTAATAAACCGATTTGGATTTCCCTTACACTTATCTTTTGCAAAATACCTTTATATGTAGTTAAGACGAAGTTAAAAACAAGATAAAGCATTTTCACAATTTAGTTTCGAACATGAATCAATAATAATAAAAATTAAACATACATACGGAAGCAAATAAAATCAAACAAACAAATAAATAAACAAACAAAGCAAATAAAGCTTGGGTTGCCTCCCAAGAAGCGCTTGTTTTTGTTCGAGTCACGAGCCTGACTCTACCCTTATTTAACGGAAATAGGGGAGGTTTTCCCTACACTTAGGATTAAGTGTGGGTGAAAGTAGCGATACACACCAGCTCGGTAGGAGTATGCCACGTGAGGAAAGATTGGTGGATGAATTATATGCTCAAAGGGGTGTGCTCCTTGCATCATAACCTTACCTAGTTCACTTTGGTCAATGGGTGAGTTAAAGTGTTCTCCTAAAAAGGGATCATTTTCTAACAACTTCGAGAGACTCCTAATTGGGAACCCATCTTGACCTAATAGACCCGGTTTAAACCCATAATGTTTCTTGTGATCAATCATGAATGGGTGATGTAGACATGTAAGGTCATTTTTCACTCCTATATTGTCTTCCTCACTACAAAGCTTAGAGTCTACTACCTTAATCTTAACATTACCCGGACTACATGGTTTGATGGGTGGATCGGGACCTTTTTCAATTCCTAAATTCACATCTAAGGATGGAAGATTAGGTAACGGTTTTGGCTGAGGCTCCGGTTCAACAAAACTAGGAACTTCCCTAGAACTAAGAGAAAGGTTATGACTACAAGTATTCAAACCTATTTCCTCTAGTTGTGTTTCTTCCAAAGGTTCTACTTCAATTGGGGTTCCTATAGTCCCTTCTACTTCTTCCGGGTAAGTCACGGGCGGTGTGTATGCCTCGAATGATGGTAGGACTTGTGGGGTACTTTGTAGGTTTGTGTTATTTACCTCATCCTTCCTTGTCTCTATATCAATTATATCCACATCATGTGTTTTAGTAGAATCTAACCCAAACATGTTCCTAAGTATCTCAAATCCTTCTCTAGCCATATCAAGTTCTAAGTCCGATTCATAAGAATCTTCCCCGATAACTTGATTGCTATGTTCAATTTGCCTAAAGGATTCATCATGTGTTCCTTGAGATTCAAAGTCATTGATCATAAAACCTAGGTCTTTTTGCCCAATATGCTCATGTTCGGCTAAATCCTCCTCAATTGTTTCCTCAAGTTGTGATGTATACGAAACCATTAATTTATTAAACTTATGGTTCACGGTTAGGAGGCTTTCCTCAAATTTTTTCCAAAGGGTCTTATTAAAAGGAGTTGATCCTAACAATGATTGTTTAATAGAAGCCACACATGCACATAATTCATCAAACCTATCAAACTTTACACCCATCTCCTCTTGTATATATCTAAGATCACTTAAAAATTCAATGGAACAACAGGAAGCAAATCTATCCGTGTAAAGTAATTGTTCCTCTATTGTTAATGATCTAAATGGAATTTCATCTGCCATGGTGACAAATGAAAATGGTTTTACAAACAAAGGGCACAAAGAAAAAGATAGACTAAAGAAATCTAATAAAAAGAAAATAAAAATCTCACTCGATAGGAATCAAGTGAGTAGACCTAAAAAATAAAAATTCAACCTAAACAATAACTATTCCCCGGCAGCGGCGCCAAAAACTTGATGCGTGGTTTTGCGACCTTACAACAGGTTTTACCTCTCGAGGGATCTCAAGAGGCTTGCAATCCCCACCAGACAGTGTACCTAACCGATGTAGTATAGTGAAGTGGCAAGTACCGGGGGATTGATCGTTCTCTAGGGGAATAGTATTGTTAGGATTGAAAAATTACTCTAATAGGTCTAAGGGTGAGGGAAGATTCTTTATGTATTTTTATAATTTTTTTATAAAAGCAAGTAAAATCTCGGGTTTGAAAGAGTGGGCGGAATTAGTTGCTAGTCAACTAACCCAAATGACTACAAATGCAAATAAAATAAAATAACTGAAAATGAAAAGGTTGTGAAACTTATATGGAGAGAAATGTGTTTACTTAGATTTCCTTACTCCATAACTATCTTTTACCAGTTGATTAGTGTGTATTAATTGTGTGGATGACGGGTGTATTCCTTAATACCAATCGTGGGGTGGCGTACGTACTTCCCCAACTCTACAAGCTCCTACTTCACTCCTATGCCGAGCCGTCTAAGAAGCTCCTAACATGGGATCACTAGAATTCGCTCATGCATTAAATACAACCATAAAAACCTAGTACGCATTGGTTCATGTTTCTTAAGACGTTCAAGCAAATTACCGTATAGGAGGTTAGCCAGTTTTCTTAAGCCTAACATCGATAAACAATCATCCAATACAATTAATAACACACCAACAACTAATAATTAATAGTTAGGTTTCATTAGATCTAAGCAAACACAAGATAAATCTAGCCTAGCATGTTAATTAAAAGACAAGAACAAGATATAATCAAACAACACATAGACATATTGAATGATTAAATGATTACTTATCTTCAATTAAACATGGGAGATCCAAGGGTATAAAACCCTTAAAAATGGCAGAAAATTCGTCTTAGGGTTTCTCCTCACAAAGTTGCACACTAATGACTAAAATTGCAAAACTATATATAGAGTTTAGAGGCTGACGGCGTCACGTTGTAGGAGGTGACGCCGTCACCTCGCCATGGTTAGGGTTCCCGGATGGTCTTCCTGACGCCGTCCCTTTTTAATCCTCCAAAATCCGCTCTGGCCTATCAAGGGTTGACGCCGTCATAATAGTGCTTGACGCCGTCTCTCTTTAACTTAAACCGTGATGGCCTTGATCACCTTAAAGGGTGACGCCGTCAGACTTTCCATTGTAAAACTCTCTGGCGCGTCACGTGTATTTTGTCATATCCACCTCTTTTGCCAAGCCATGACGCCGTCAGGAGCAATCCTTGACGCCGTCAAGTGTACTTTTCCAGCAGCTTTGGAGACTTTGTTGTTTTCTTCACTTTTATGCTCGAAAAACGTCCAAAATGCTTCCTTTTCCAGATTTCTTCTCCAAAGTACCTAAAATGACAAAAGGAACGATTTAGGGCAATATTTGAGCAAATAAATACGATTTAGGGCTTAAATGACCCCCTAAAAGCGGTACACTTTTCGCTTCATCAAATACCCTTACACTTGAGATTTGCTTGTCCTCAAGCAAATGCGCTTTTATTCTAATCAAAATACAAGTTAGGAGTCATTTAATGCTAATATAAAAGTAATTACAACAAATAGTCGTTCCACTTTAATCATAATAAGCACGTAGATTACACACTAGCACCTCACAAGTAGTGTTTAGATACTCACATCTCTCAGGTGTCATAAAAGTATATCTCATAAATGAAAACGGATAATATCTCTCACTACCTGTCATAGCAAATAGATTACCATAGGCTTGGGAAAGGATCAAAAACCTCCGCCACTAGGCGTAAGCACCTAAGATAAACTATCAAAGAGGGCTTTTAAATGGGTTATAACGTTAGGTGTAGGGATATGATAAACACGGTTTTGTTGGATAAGGGATATTTTACTGGTGGCGAGTTAAAGATCTTGATTAATTACATGTACAATATGGCGTTGCTAAGCCAAGACTAGACTCGACTTAAGCTAAAAACAAAATAACAAAAACATAAAATAAACATAAAATGAAACGGGATGGTAGTCCGTATGTTTTTTCTACTTTTCTTTTTCTCATTTTTTTTTGTATTTTTCTTGATTTTTTTTTTCGATTATTTTTTTTTTTTTTTTTTTTTTCATACAATTTTGCCCTACCATCCAAAATAATACATCGAAGGGGCGTCACATTCCCCTTACACTTGAACTTTTACATAACTTTACAAATAACTATTCTAATGACTCGAATTAAGATAATCGAAACACTTGGAGTACTTTTAAAATATTTAGCACATATGGGGGTAATAATGTTGTTCTTCCCCATTACTCCATTACACTAGTACTTTACCCATGAGTCCCAATCGTCCCAAAACAATATGTACAAGGATATGACTCGACTTAGCAACCATGTAATCAATTAGATAATTAACTAAGGGTTTAAACAAATGTTGTCACAATAATGCACTAAAGATGAGGGCATACAAGGTAGGCTAAGGCGATTTGGGTGTACATTTAAGTGGGGTGTAAACAAATTCTTACTTTAAGTAAAATGCTTAAAGTTATAAACGAAAAGATAGGCTCTGAGGGTGTACTAGGGGTATCGTGTACTAAAAATGAGTACAACGCAAAGGGTGTGGGAGAATTACTTGACCAATGTAGCCAATGTAATTATAACAAAAACACAGGTGTAAAACAATGGGTTAATCCTAATGCCTCTTATCATGTAGTAAATCTAACTACACGAACGTAGTCTCACTTGTGGCCTCGGAATGGTCCTAACGCAAGTTCTAGAATCTAAGTGCTACCGATACACACATCATAGCATAAATGCTTTTCCTACCAATTCTAGGGGCGAACCTCACATATTTGGGGGTGGAAAATTTTTTAGTGGTACGGTTTTTGTGCTAGTCATATAAATCCTATCCATGAGACGCTCATTAAGACCAAAGTTTCACTCCTATATGTTGTAAAAATTTTTAAATTTGGCACTAAAATTGCCCTAATAGGTATTTCTCTCAGTTTTATTACACATCTACCATTAAACAAACAAAAATCAAGCGTAATTGTATTCTCTAAAGTATCGTACTTTTACCCCCTTACACTTAAGATGAACATTGTCCCCAATGTTCAAATAACAAGATGTAAAAGTAAATATGGTAAAAGAATGAAATCAAATACTCCCCTGATTCGTTTGGTAGATAAAGAGGTAACATGGTTAGATCTTCTTCCAAGAGAATGTAGAAGCTTCAAGACTAATGCATCGCCAAAAGCTAGATTCCACAAACATCTCCTTGTCCAAAATAACCTGTTAAACCTGAGAAAACAAACACGAAAACCTGCATAACATCGGCGGGATAAATCTATATAGGGATATAATGCTTGTGGAATGATTATTTTGCAGATTCCTGGAGTTTATAAGTTAGAGATTTAATAAAAACTTTTTATGAAAACAAAACTTTCAAAAATTTCAAAAAATTAAAACCTGACGCCGTCAGGTTGTAAGGCCTGATGCCGTCAGAAATGATCTGACAGAATTCTCATGTTAAGTTTCCAGAAAATTTCTGGAAAAACCTATACCTTACTTCCTGGAATTCCTGCAAAACATCATTATGACTCGATACAAGCATTTGACTCAAACAATTACTAATATGTATGTTAATTTAATATTGTTATGATTCATGTTCGTTTGTTCTAATAAACCGATTTGGATTTCCCTTACACTTATCTTTTGCAAAATACCTTTATATGTAGTTAAGACGAAGTTAAAAACAAGATAAAGCATTTTCACAATTTAGTTTCGAACATGAATCAATAATAATAAAAATTAAACATACATACGGAAGCAAATAAAATCAAACAAACAAATAAATAAACACACAAAGCAAATAAGGCTTGGGTTGCCTCCCAAGAAGCGCTTGTTTTTGTTCGAGTCAGGAGCCTGACTCTACCCTTATTTAACGGAAATAGGGGAGGTTTTCCCTACACTTAGGATTAAGTGTGGGTGAAAGTAGCGATACACACCAGCTCGGTAGGAGTATGCCACGTGAGGAAAGATTGGTGGATGAATTATATGCTCAAAGGGGTGTGCTCCTTTCATCATAACCTTACCTAGTTCACTTTGGTCAATGGGTGAGTTAAAGTGTTCTCCTAAAAAGGGATCATTTTCTAACAACTTCGAGAGACTCCTAATTGGGAACCCATCTTGACCCAATAGACTCGGTTTAAACCCATAATGTTTCTTGTGATCAATCATGAATGGGTGATGTAGACATGTAAGGTCATTTTTCACTCCTATATTGTCTTCCTCACTACAAAGCTTAGAGTCTACTACCTTAATCTTAACATTACCCGGACTACATGGTTTGATGGGTGGATCGGGACCTTTTTTAATTCCTAAATTCACATCTAAGGATGGAAGATTAGGTAACGGTTTTGGCTGAGGCTCCGGTTCAACAAAACTAGGAACTTCCCTAGAACTAAGAGAAAGGTTATGACTACAAGTATTCAAACCTATTTCCTCTAGTTGTGTTTCTTCCAAAGGTTCTACTTCAATTGGGGTTCCTATAGTCCCTTCTACTTCTTCCGGGTAAGTCACGGGCGGTGTGTATGCCTCGAATGATGGTAGGACTTGTGGGGTACTTTGTAGGTTTGTATTATTTACCTCATCCTTCCTTGTCTCTATATCAATTATATCCACATCATGTGTTTTAGTAGAATCTAACCCAAACATGTTCCTAAGTATCTCAAATCCTTCTCTAGCCATTTCAAGTTCTAAGTTCGATTCATAAGAATCTTCCCCGATAACTTGATTGCTATGTTCAATTTGCCTAAAGGATTCATCATGTGTTCCTTGAGATTCAAAGTCATTGATCATAAAACCTAGGTCTTTTTGCTCAATATGCTCATGTTCGGCTAAATCCTCCTCAATTGTTTCCTCAAGTTGTGATGTATACGAACCCATTAATTTATTAAACTTATGGTTCACGGTTAGGAGGCTTTCCTCAAATTTTTTCCAAAGGGTCTTATGAAAAGGAGTTGATCCTAACAATGATTGTTTAATAGAAGCCACACATGCACATAATTCATCAAACCTATCAAACTTTACACCCATCTCCTCTTGTATATATCTAAGATCACCTAAAAATTCATTGGAACAACAGGAAGCAAATCTATCAGTGTGTAAAGTAATTGTTCCTCTATTGTTAATGATCTAAATGGAATTTCATCTGCCATGGTGACAAATGAAAATGGTTTTACAAACAAGGGGCACAAAGAAAAAGATAGACTAAAGAAATCTAATAAAAAGAAAATAAAAATCTCACTCGATAGGAATCAAGTGAGTAGACCTAAAAAATAAAAATTCAACCTAAACAATAACTATTCCCCGACAGCGGCGCCAAAAACTTGATGCGTGGTTTTGCGACATTACATCAGGTTTTACCTCTCGAGGGATCTCAAGAGGCTTGCAATCCCCACCAGACAGTGTACCTGACCGATGTAGTATAGTGAAGTGGCAAGTACCGGGGGATTGATCGTTCTCTAAGGGAATAGTGTCGTTAGGATTGAAAAATTACTCTAATAGGTCTAAGGGTGAGGGAAGATTCTTTTTGTATTTTTATAATTTTTTTATAAAAGCAAGTAAAATCTCGGGTTTGAAAGAGTGGGCGAAATTAGTTGCTAGTCAACTAACCCAAATGACTACAAATGCAAATAAAATAAAATAACTGAAAATGAAAAGGTTGTGAAACTTATATGGAGAGAAATGTGTTTACTTAGATTTCCTTACTCCCTAACTATCTTTTACCGGTTGATTAGTGTGTATTAATTGCGTGGATGACGGGTGTATTCCTTAATACCAATCGTGGGGTGGCGTACGTACTTCCCCAACTCTACAAGCTCCTACTTCACTCCTATGTCGATCCGGCTAAGAAGCTCCTAACATGGGATCACTAGAATTCGCTCATGCATTAAATACAACCATAAAAACCTAGTACGCATTGGTTCATGTTTCTTAAGACGTTCAAGCAAATTACCGTATAGGAGGTTAGCCAGTTTTCTTAAGCCTAACATCGATAAACAATCATCTATACAATTAATAACACACCAACAACTAATAATTAATAGTTAGGTTTCATTAGATCTAAGCAAACACAAGATAAATCTAGCCTAGCATGTTAATTAAAAGACAAGAACAAGATATAATCAAACAACACATAGACATATTGAATGATTAAATGATTACTTATCTTCAATTAAACATGGGAGATCCAAGGGTATAAAACCCTTAAAAATGGCAGAAAATTCGTCTTAGGGTTTCTCCTCACAAAGTTGCACACTAATGACTAAAAATTGCAAAACTATATATAGAGTTTAGGGGCTGACGGCGTCACGTTGTAGGAGGTGACGCCGTCACCTCGCCGTGGCTAGGGTTCCCGGATGGTCTTCCTGACGCCGTCCCTTTTTAATCCTCCAAAATCCGCTCTGGCCTATCAAGGGTTGACGCCGTCAGAATAGTGCTTGACGCCGTCTCTCTTTAACTTAAACCGTGATGGCCTTGATCACCTTAAAGGGTGACGCCGTCAGAATTTCCATTGTAAAACTCTCTTGCGCGTCACGTGTATTTTGTCATATCCACCTCTTTTGCCAAGCCATGACGCCGTCAGGAGCAATCCTTGACGCCGTCAAGTGTACTTTTCCAGCAGCTTTGGAGACTTTATCGTTTTCTTCACTTTTATGCTCCAAAAACGTCGAAAATGCTTCCTTTTCCAGATTTCTTCTCCAAAGTACCTAAAATGACAAAAGGAACGATTTAGGGCAATATTTGAGCAAATAAATACGATTTAGGGCTTAAATGACCCCCTAAATGCGGCACACTTTTCGCTTCTTCATATATATATATATATATATATATATATATATATATATATATATATATATATATATATATATATATATATATATGTATATATAAAACTTGGACTTATTAGTACTACGTTGACTTGTTGACCCGGCTTATGACCGTGGAATTATGACGGAAATGTGACTCAATACAATAATAACCCTCGTCACGTGTTTAAAAACAAAAAGGAAAAAGTTGAAATAAAAATAGACGTTAAATATATTAACTAACAATTTAACTTGTTACTTAATATATTGTAACAAAAACGGAACTATAAAAATAGTGAGCAATTAATTTCGATAAAAACGGAAACAAACGAGGTTATTAGACGTACCGAGGCACATTTATCCTAGGATACATGTTTGAATTGTTGGGATAATTGGGATCGTTGGTAAGTTTATTGATCCAAGGAGATACACACACACACACACGTGTATATATATATATATTGTTTCTTGAAAAAAGTACCATTTGGTGAAAAAGTGGAAAAAATGTACAAATCACCCCCTCCCCTTCCCCCTCCTTCCCTTCCCTTTTTCACTCCAAACTACAGGGACCTTATTGTATTTTTATTCATTCTTTAAGGGAAGGTTTTTTAAATCCACACCTTTCATATATAATGCCTAATTTTTTTCATTTTTTCTTTTTGTTATTTCTCTAATTCCATGACCTGACCTTTTTTTCTTTGAGTTCCAGATTCACGGAGATTCACGAAATCAAGACCACGAAGTTTCACGAAATCATATCGTGTTATCAGATTCATGAAATCACGACCACGAAGATTCACGAAACCATTGCTTGTATAATTACTTGATTATTATGACGTCGCAAGTGGGAGCTGTTGGAGTATGCTCGTGTCATAATAACTAATTATGTGGCGAGACATATGTGAGCCTATGGGGTTAAACACATATACACTGAGGTACCACTTTATATATCGTGTTTATTGTATTTACGATATATAAATAACCGTACGTAACTCGGGATCACTATTGGGCTTCTAATGACTAAGTAAAGGACTTAATCTATTGGACTTGGAAAACAAATGGAGAGCCCATTTGAGCCCAATGGGTGGCCGGCCTATGGAGGCTTTCAAGGGAAGTTTGGTTTTGAATTTGGTCATAAATTTATCTTAATTATCTCCTCATAATTAGAAGATCAATTGACCAAATCCTCTCCCTCGTTGTCATTTGAAACTCACGGCTAAAATAAAATACCCACCTAGGGTTTTTATTTTTTCCATCTCTCTTTTGAATCAAGTTCATTCAAAGGTGACTTGCAAGGTTACGGGGTTAAGGACTAGCATCCAAGTGGTGTACGGTGACGTGTAGTGTGTTTCATTCATAGAAGAGATCAACCTTATTGGTCTCTTGGGTTTCTTGTTCCAAACGTAGAATAGGTCATTGTTGGTGACTCTCGGATCACGCTACAAAGGTATAATACTTGTATTCATATTTGTGATTGATCATATAGCTATATGGATCCATTGTTGATGATGTTATCCACTGCATTTATATGTTTAATTTTTTAATATATATTTTACATCACCTATAGTGGTATCAAAGACATCATACGATGTCATATGATCATCTTGTATGCGTAAAAATGGCTAAAAACGCGTGTTTTTAATGGATTTAAAAGGATAATTTCAAAACAGCTGCGAGGGATAATTTTTTGAATATAATTGAACCCATATGGGGTCTTATGATCTGGACTTTTTGATCCCACGGCCATTTTTTATGCATACTTTAATTGGTATACTTGTTTGGTACCCGTAAAATGGCCAAAAACGCGTTAATTTGATAGATTTGTGAAACGATTTCAAATCAGCCCATGAGGCTTAATTTTCTGTGGTAAAATGATGATAAAAAGGTCCTAATATCAGTGGGTTTTGAACCTATGGCCATTTGACACGCGTACCAATCGGGGTTTTAATTCTTGTTAATTAATTTCTTCGATTTCGTCGGCTAACAATTTATTTCTTGTCATTTATTTTGTTATCCATGGCAAATACATGCATGTTTGTCCATGGAGTTAGCCAAAACCTTGTTTTGATCATAATATTATTGTATTATTATGTGTATATGCAAAGCCGATGAAAACCTAGACCACTTATGCCTTGTGATGTTATGATTTGTTGGTTGATTTTTTTTTTTTTTTTTTTTTTTTTTGGGTTTGCCATTGTTTCGGCACTTTTGTAATGTAATTCATTTTGGTTTTGCCATTGTTTGGGCATTTTTACAATAGATAAGAAGTAGATTAGTTGTACTTTACTTCATGTATTATGTATTCAAAAGCTTGTAATCAAATGGCAAAAGGATGAAGGACTTTGGACCAAAAGTAGCTGCTGGACACACTGCTGGAAAAATGTGATTTCTAGGAGATTGGTATGGTATTTTGGGCTGAATTTTTTTGTGCAGGTTCACAAGACATGGGCCTACAACTTTGTCAACTGGGCCGAAGCATGAGGAGGTCATATTCCAAGCCGTTTGGGCCTCCAAAGACAGAAAATCTGGGTTGACAGAATCGATTTGCCATGTGCATAATGGGCTTTTACTTGCTCATGATCGTCTTGGAGCAAGTGGGAGCCCTCCGTGTGGTTGTGTATATTGTCCCTAGTTGACTCTTGGTTCTCGTGATGGCTCACGAGACCAAGCATAGGATTTTCATCGGTTGAGGCTTTGCATATTGTGGTTGTGTGTTTGTTTGGTTGTTTTATATATGCTATGATTATATATAAAACGAAAATTGTTTTCTAAAAACTTGAAACGAAACACAAACCAATTTAAACTAAGTCTTATGATTTAGTTTAACTAAGTTTAAATATAGATTTGAAACTTAAAATCATTGTTTTCAAAATAACACTTAAACTAGTTAAGTTTGTTTATTTATTTATTGTATTGTCCAAACTTAATTATAATCCACTTAGGATTTATATTAGTCTTGAAAATGGACAACTTGACACACATAAATTAAAACAATGATTAGACTTAAGTTAAGAAAAGTTTTTAACTTGTGCTACGAAGAATGAATGCATGCTTCTTTCGTACACGTTTTTTATCCACATCAAAATATTTTACCCGTCAAAATTTAAGTCATGCCGTCCAATTGTTGAGAACACTTGCAATTACTTTTTGCCTATGCGTGGGACCTAGGTTGAATTGTAACCCAAGGTGACTATTCTCTATGCGTGGGACCTAGATATATTCTCACACGTTTTCAAATTGGATGACTTAATCGAGTTAAGCGGTGAGACCTTGGCACGAGGCAAAGATGGGACTAAACATGCCTACATGACACTAGATGCCATGAGTCCCATAAGGATCTAAGAGTTGTACATGTAATACAATTGGTGATCGTCACCTACCAATTGAATCTACTATTGCTAGCAGATCAACTGATGTGATAGTAGAAGCACAATGTGGATCTTAGCCCTTTTGTAAAATTAATTGTTTTAAATTGTAAACATGGGGTAGTTAAATTACAAAAGGATAATTATCGAAAATACTAAAAATGAACTTTGTAAATTCAATTAATGAATTAATGCAACACAAACCGTAAACAAGAGTTTGTTCTTTTCTTGTTAAAAGGACGAACTAAGTCATTCTTTCCTTGCAAGAAAGAGACTTGTTCCTATCCTTTTTCTTTATGAGGAAAAGCCATAATAGGAATATTTGAATTTTCCTAATTCTAATCAAACTCAAGGAACACCTACTCTAGAAATCGTGATGTCTTGTAAAAGTCAAAACAGTTAAGTATGGTTACACATCTTATTCTTTCAAGGTTGTTTTATAACCCTAGTTTCGGTTTTGAAACCTTGAAGAAATATAAGATATTTGGATAACTAGAGAACACGTTTTCTATAGCTACCAAACTAAAATGAGTTTAAATAACTAGAAGACAGAAAATATCAATAAACCGTAAAGTGGTAAAGGCAATTACTAGCATGATTACCTAGCAGTTAGTCTTAACCCAATAAACCTACTAAGGTCCAACATACCCTTGTGGTAAAGTAGACCAATTATGGAGGAAATGCATACCTATTTTCAAGTTAAAATAACAATGATGGCTAGGCCATCATCTATATGTTAGAACTTGATGCACTTCCTTGAATACCTAAGTACATGTTTACTAGTCAAAGTGACTCACATTAGCAATAATGTGTAGATATTCAAAGAAAGAAGGAAAGTATCCAATCGCCACTCACTCTCCACTGGTGAAGAAACACATGAAATGTTGTCTAATCCAGTGGAAGCTACGTGATTATATTACTGGTGACGAAACACATGTAATGTTGTCTAATCCAGTGGGAGCGGTAAGCTTTATTACCTTGCAAGTTGCCCATCTTATTTCCAGATTGTCTTGAAATAATACATTACTTTCCACATGTTAAGCATCATAGTTTATATAAGAACCATTGCATAAATTTTATAAGATAACTTGTTGTGTTCCTGATGTTGCTTCCTGAAATGTTATCTATAAAATTGTTATGCATGATTCATTATTAAAACGATAAAGTTCTTCATATCTATATTTTGATTTTGACTAAAAATCATATGTTATCTTAGACATTATCATATTGCTCATACAAACACACCAGCGTAGTGGTGTTTGTATACTCTCATGATGTTGTGCCATGCACAAGTGGGAGAAATCTTAATGTGTGCAAGGTACAACATATAACAATATGAATAATGGTTTTTCTTGACTGCAAGGTAAGAAACTAAGATTCTACTAGGAATTCTACACATAAAATGTATGTTGCCCTAACTAGAACAAATATCAAGATAACATGAAAAGCTACTTCGACATATTCACTGAATTGTTTAGTAAATCTGATTATGTTTTCTTGTAAAGCCATAATCATGAAGTATGAAATTAACTTGAATTTACTACTGAGGCCAAGTGTCGGCGCTCGTAATTACTTTAGTTGAATATGTTTAGGTCTCTTGTAAAGACACAAACATCAATTCCGTTAATTGTTGAAATACTTATAACGTAAAGAAAGACGTTGATTTGTTATGTCTTCTTGTTAAGACATGTACACTTACGACGTATAATATTAAATGTTTATGTTTTCTAGTCAAAACATGCACATGAAGTAAAGTATGCAGTAGGCTAAGATTACTATTGATGCCATCTGGTTTGACTTGGTTGGCAGATATGTAAGCCAAAAAGTATAAGTTCATCTAATGAGTTGTGTGATAGTCTCACAACATCAGTCCTCATGGAATACCACAACTTTATGGTATGCCCATCACGGATAATCAAACACCATTGATATTGTTTGATCTTTGATTACTTAAACTGTTTTACCTCCAAAGCTATCAAGGTTAGAAAATTGGATGTGCCATGTGTACACTCAATATGGTTCCAACCCAGAAGGAATTTAAGACCCCATTGTATTATGGCATGGGATGAATCTCATTATGTCTTGATTGAAGTTCTGAATTTGTTAACTACCTAAGAGTAATTAATTAACAAACTAGAGTCAAGAACTAACGATGTATTCTGGATGTCCCACTTGAAAACAATTTATTGTTACTCAAGATGCTGAGTATCTAGAGATTAGTCTCTACATACAAAAGCAAGTGGGAGCACCTTTAGATCTTGAAGTTATTCAAGAGCAACATTCTGAGTACACTTGCTAATGTCATACTAAGGTTGAACATGCATATGTTAAACCATAGATTGATATCTCTCATTCATAAATCCGCAAGGATTCCTCTTGCACCTGAATGATATAGTTTTCATATCAATGCTAAGGGATATAAGTTAGAGGATCATAGTGAACCTGCTAACTACAGAGATGCATTATCAGATCTTGAATCTGATGAATAGCTCAAAACTATGAATGTTAAGATGCAGTCCTTGAAAGACAATCACTCATGGAGCTTGATTGATCTCTCACCAATCAGTTAGATTGTGAGGTTAAGAATGAGTTTCTTGATGAGAAGACTCAAAAGGACAAACTTGTACACACATTTAATGCACGCGTAGTAAAAGGAGTTTACTCGTACTCAAGAAATTGACTATGATTAAATCTTCCTAGCTACAAGCATTAAATGTATAAAGATGATTAATTGTCATACCTGTTTTCATGTAAATGAAATATGACAATAGGATATCAAAACACTTTTCTTGTTGATTACCTTTGCGAGGACGATGAGTAATCAAAAGGGTTTATGAATCCATATAATCTTTATTATGTATACAAGATAAAAGAATCCATGTGTGGATTAGATCATGCATCTAGGAGCAGAGATCTTGAGTTAATTATAAAATCATTAACTTGATTTTGATTAATAAGATTACTCCTAAGTACACTGAGAGCAAGTTGGAGCACTATATTTATTTCCTTAAATCTCATATGTCATTAACATATTAGAAACAATATTCCATCTAAGCTAGACTTTAATCCTTAGCTTGGAATGAAGTTTCTCTTGAGTGATTTATAAAATAAGACATACAACCTTGTTATATACATGTTTATTAGAATAAACATAAGCGGTTATTAAGTCTAAACACAATATGACACGTTATTGAGGGGAGTCTCAATGATCAATCTCACTTGATGAGATTGAACACATGAATGGAAATCTTAAGTTCGACTAAAGGATTCATCATGTAAGTCATATTACGCATTGGACTATATTTATCATTTGCATGAATGCAAGATGAGTTGATAACAACAAATATCTAAGTGAAAGTCATTAGATAATTGTTAAACGAACATTATAATGGACCTACAAAGGACCAAAGATATGTTCAAACGTTTACGGATATTTGAGGAACTCTGTTTTGTTTGCATACGCTGATGCTTATTTAACTGATATGATACTCAACCCTAGTCGTGGTAGGATGTCATCATGAATGATGACATTACTGACTAGATGTGCTCGACTGAGAGCATTAATGCATTATACATTAAAAGAATAAGAATACTTTACAGTTTGAGAAACTGTTCAGATGACTGTCTAATGTAGGTGTTTTACTGGCTTCAAACACCCTATGGAATGTATTGTTGCAATACTCGTCTTGTACTTGAATGCACACATACAAAGGACAATCATCATTCAAACCTTTCATGAGTTTTGAAACAAGTATTCTCAAAGTTTACTCGGATGACTACTTGTTGTCTTGTACAACATAATTTGATCATGGTGGGAACATCGGATTCCGACCTATGAGTAGTGTTAGGAATTAAATATGAGTTGATATTGACAAAAACATGAAAGATGGAGGAGAATTATGAAGACAAAGATAAAGGACCTTAATTGTCAATTTAGAGTCTTTGTAACCATAATCCTCTATTATATAAAGAGGGTAGGGCGTAGGTTTTATAAGTATGTCTTCCACAATGTAGTCATTAAAGGTGTGTGTGTATCTAGGCGTCAAGTCTTAGTTTAGAAGCCTAGGGTTCGTTTTTTGTATTATAGTTGGTAGAGATGATGGTAAAGAAAAACCTTAGCAATAATAATGATTCGTTTGTTTATTCCGCTGTGCATACATGTCTTATTCATTATTATTGTGTTAATCCTAGATAAAAGGTCTAACAAACCTTGAGCATAACGATCTCCACAATTCATGATGCAGGTTCAGAAGAAGATGATGAAGAGTATATTTTGATGCCAATTGTGGAGGATAGTCCAGTGTCTGATTCTTCCTCAAAGGATGCTAATGGAGAGAAGAATGATGCTGCTAACAATGGACAAGCTGGAAAAGAAACAGATATTCCTGAGAGCAGTACAAATGGAGTTAGTACTGCTGAGCCAAATGTTGATACTGCTAGACCAAGTCAATCTAGTATTGATTCACCAGTTACTACTGCTCAACAAGATGATGATATTGATTTCTTTGGAGATGGTCTGCACAATATGAATATCACCTATGAGGCTCCTTCTAATCCCTAAACAATAGTTCACAGAAATCATCCACTTACCAATGTCATTGGAGATGTACAATCTGGAGTAAAGACTAGAAGGCAGATTCAAGATCCAGATCATCATGGCTTTCTCAGTGTTGTTTATGAGGAAAAACATCATGAATATGCGCATGAGTGTATGTTTGTATGTTTCCTATGTCAGATAGAACCCAAGAATGTGCAAAAGGCTTTGGAAGAATCAAGTTGGGTGGTATCTTCCCCTAGTTGATATGACAAAACCAATCACATGAAAGATGTCGTCTTCCCCTTAAGCCATGCATACCATCAAGGATCTTCAAGCTACAATCTTTAATATCTTCTTCCCCTTTTTGTCACACTTAACTAGGAAAAGAAAAAGAAATATGCAACTTTGATCGTCATAATCACCAACAAGTACTATACTTCCAATCGAGTCTTCTAATGTCTTGAATTACCCACCATTAAGAACACCAAAACGCTTACTTATTAAATGAACTCAAGACATAAAAATCCCAAATCTTCAGTAAGAGTACCAATGAATAATCATGAAAACCTTCACCTCGATGTAGCACATAAATGGTTAAACAATTAAACATTGATGCTTCCCCTGAAGCACATATGTTAACCATGTAAAAGAACTGTTCGAATAACTAACCACCATAGAAACAAATACCATGCAGTACCAGCCATGAAGATCACCAAATAGCTTACGAAAAATGACTACAATAATATTTGAAACCAAGCAGTAGTAGAATGAAAAATAGTTCTTTATCCAAACCAAAACCTTCTCTATGTGTGTGTTGTCCCCTGTGTGTGTGTGTTATGGAACCAATGTGTTCCAAATCTCGTATCTCTTCCCCTCACTTTGTGTATCTTATGCCCATAAACATCAACGAGCATCTGTAGCACATTAAACGAGTAGTACCACATAACTTCCAAGTAGCAGTACAAACAAATTATGCCAACAGTACAAAGTGAGAACCAAGCAGTACGAATAGGTGTCGAAAGCATTACTAACTCCGTATAACCAACAGTACAAACTGCTACATATGAATCAATGAGCAGTACTAATTTTTAAACACAACAGTAGAAAATATCAATTCAATAGCATCAGACCAATCGAATCAACCCCACTAACTCTATTTGCATAAAAAAAATCAGTACGAGGATATAACTGAATTACCGATCAGATACCAATAAAGCAGTTGAACAATTAAATAAAACAATTCACCACTGACTTCACCCACCAATCTTTGCTGTATCGCAGTCTCAAATAATGAGTTGACCCTACTGACCTACACATAGCTTTGCTAATTCATCCTACAATTAAAATTCAACATCAGTATCTATGCTTCACAAGTCAACAGCCCTTTATTATATCATTTGACCAATTTAATGAACACACGTGACAATGAATGACCAGTTAATTACTCGATAACGACAATAAGAGTAATTGTAAGACTGACTTGTGTGTTTCACATTTGTCGCAACATATAATTAACAGAACGATATGAAAACAAAAGTAAATATGTTTATACCTTATAACAACTAGTTCGTACCATCATCAAGACTGTGTTTCTTCAACACAAAACCTTGTAACATCCTAGATATCGAGAGCAACCTGTCTCTGATACCACTTGACCAGATCTAAAAACACAAATTATGTTGGAGATACTTTGAGTATATACTTAGTAGCACGCCAAATTTACTACCAAGTACTTAGAATATTTAGTGTTTGGTGATTGTATGTGATTGTATGAATGTAACAGTAAGTATACTAACACACAGTTTAACCAAACGATTAGATTCAATATACTACGAGTGATCTTTGAATATCACAAGAATTACAATGAAATCGTGAAGCTCTATCAATAATGCATGTACATAAAACTTAACCTAGGAACTCCTTTTATAGGACAAGGAGTCCTTTACAAGTAAACCATCTACCGTATAAATCTGTATTAATAAGATATACATTACATCTTTTCCATATATATATTCACATGACTTTCATCTTTATCTTATAAACAGTACTAACTTCTTGTTCCAAACTAACTTCTTGTTCCAACAGTACTAACTGGCTTAGTACTGATAGTATATTCTTGAACGATCTTCAGCAGTACTAATTTATACCTGAGCAGTACCAACTATTAGTTTAACTCCCAACAAGTAGTCTTATGCATATCTGTTTTTAGTATTTGGATAATGGAACTATAAGCAGTCGTATCATATAATGAATTGATATACCTAGTATGATCGTCTTCATTTATACTACTGTGTTCTATATTTGCATGTTTAATCCATGAATAATTTATTTATTCTAAAATTGTCCATTGCCAGTTGACGATACGGGAGTATCATCAAATTAAGGCAAATGTGAGCGTGTTGGTTATTATTTACCAAACTCACATGTTGTTCATTGTGATGAACATTGGATTGACCCAACCTACGAGCATTCACTACATGGATCGTCGTCAATAGTGAATCTCGCAAGTGGTTATGTCTCTTATCCTTAGACTTGAGATGCAAGTAGGTCTTGCATGTGTGGAATTTCATTCCTTGATATGGTTAAACGCTGTCCTGAATAAGGTAGTTATAAAAACCATCTTCAGGAGTGATATGAAACACATGAATGACACGTGCAGTCAAAATAGGATTTTTTCCTCCACATGTTATGGAGTTAGATACTATTGGGCCCCTCGATGAATTGGACAGATATTTGTATGGCCGTACCCAAATGAGATTAAGATGAATCTTAATCCACTTGGTAATCTTGTTCAATATCTATATCGAGAAACATAATAGTTGAATTATTAGAATGACATTTGATCCATGTCTAATGTTCAACATGGTATCTGTAACAAAAGGATAGATGACATATAAACCATCTAAAATGAGACGTTTAAGAAACTAACCTCACATATTTCTAGGGGCATTGGCGTGTTGCTAGACACTAACCATTGCTTGTATAATTACTTGATTATTATGACGTCGCAAGTGGGAGCTGTTGGATTACGCTCGTGTCATAATAACTAATTATATGGCTAGACATATGTGAGCCTATGGGGTCACACACATATACACTGAGGTACCACTTTATATATCGTGTTTATTGTATTTATGATATATAAATAACCATACGTAACTCGGGATCACTATTGGGCTTCTAATGACTAAGTAAAGGACTTAATCTATTGGACTTGGAAAACAAATGGAGAGCCCATTTGAGCCCAATGGGTGGCCGGCCTATGGAGGCTTTCAAGGGAAGTTTGGTTTTGAATTTGGTCATAAATTTATCTTAATTATCTCCTCATAATTAGAAAATCAATTGACCAAATCCTCTCCCTCATTCTCTCTTGAAACTCATGGCTAAAATAAAATACCCACCTAGGGTTTTTATTTTTTCCATCTCTCTTTTGAATCAAGTTCATTCAAAGGTGACTTGCAAGGTTACGGGGTTAAGGACTAGCATCCAAGTGGTGTACGGTGACGTGTAGTGTGTTTCATTCATAGAAGAGATCAACCTTGTTGGTCTCTTGGGTTTCTTGTTCCAAACGTGGAATAGGTCATTGTTGGTGACTCCCGGATCACGCTACAAAGGTATAAGACTTGTATTCATATTTGTGATTGATCATATGGCTATATGGATCCATTGTTGGTGATGTTATCCGCTGCGTTTATATGTTTAATTTGTTAATATATATTTTACATCATTTATACAAAGTATCGTGGAGATTTCGAGGAGAGACTAAAGAAGCTGATGAAAGAAATCAAGCAAAGTGATTAAATAATCCTCTTTATCGATGCTGTTAACATCTTGAAGCCTGATCTTGCTTGAGGCGAATTACAAAGAAGTGAAACTTTAATACAAATCGTGATGTAAAGAACTTGAGCCAACGATTAATGAGACCATACAAATCTTGAAGGGGCTCTGAGAATGATATGAGATTCACCACGAACTCCGTTACACTGATGAATCACTGGTAGTTGCTGCCCAGTTGTCATATCAATACATTAGGTATTAATATCAAAGATGATCTTTTGTGATTTTGTTTACCAGTATGCATATGATCTTATGACTGTTTCTCTACATGCAGTGACCATTTTCCACCCGATAATGCTATTGATTTAATCAATGAAGTTGGTTCTCGTGTTAGACCTCGTCATGCTGAAGTATGTGTGTTCAATTTATCTTTAATTTGGTTGTTGTACTTTAATGAGCCATTAATCAATGATTGATGCCCTTCAGCTCCCAAAAAAAGCCAGAGAGCTTGAGAAAGAACTTATGCAAATAAATAAAGAGAAGAATGAAGTTGTTCGTAGCTAGGACATTGAAAAGGTACTTTGCTTTTTGCTACAGATAGAAAAATGTATGGGTCAATTGGGTTGGATAGCAGGTCGAAAATGATTTTTTTGGGTACACTTTGGGTTAGTTTTATCTGAAACACAATCCGTACAAAAATTTTAAATATGTAATCAAGTCATCGTTGGAGGTTTTATGCGATAACGTAACACTTTGGGGATTTTTGACCTGTTCCCCCCTTTTTTCCCTAAATTAACATTGATGCACCTTTTTTTTATTAACATTGACGCAATTTTTTCTTAAACAATAATTTTGTTTCTAAGTACTGATGCGGATATTTCATTCTAATCATTTTTAACAATTGTTCAATTGTTTTTACTTGAAAAATAATATATTTTTAGTTCAACAATTCAACTAAATTTGAATGATTTTTTTTACTATATGAATTATACCTTACCCAAACAGATATACTTTCTTCTGTGTACTGATGCACCTTTATTTTTAACACAGATGCACTTGTGTTCTCAAATGGATCTCAAGACACTGATATCAGCTCTTGTAGATAAGAGCAAAGAGACGAGCAAGGCCGAAACAGAAGAAGAAGAGGAAGGCCCCACTGTAACCGAAGCTGACATTCAGCACATCGTCTTGTCTTGGGCCAACATACCAGTTCAGAAAGTCTGGTTATTTGTGCTAGTGCTGCTCCGTCCCCATCGTTTCTTATTCTTTTGTTTCGCAGGTAGCTTGTAAGTCCTAAAGTAATTATATTTATATGATGATTGGTGGTGAAAGTTATGATAATTCCTTTATATGATCATTCATATATGACCATCATTTGGTAATGAACGCCTTCTCTTGAATGGCTTTGTGTGTTTTTTTGATATTAATACTAACAATTGCTGTGTTTTTTAAGGTACGATGCTCCACCACATGGTGTGGTTTGGAGTTGGACTGGAACGTATTGTGATGCTTTTTGTGGCCTCGACAACATCCGAACGACATTACTTTTCCATGTGACCCACGAAGACCCATTGATATAATGAGTACTTTGTATATACATTGATGCACCTTTTTTTTAAACATTGATGCACCATTATTTCAACATTGATGCACCTTTTATTTTATCATTGGTATGATGAGCAAAGTAATTCTAATTGAGCACTTACTATCTTCAAATAAATGCACCTTTATTTCAACATATACAATTTTTTTATTATGGAAGTTACGATATTGTGACAGTCGTAATATTGAAACCTTGGTTTTTGAAATAGTGAGCAGCTTATAGTTGCCTTGTAGGTAAAACTGATGTTTGAAAATAGTACCTGCCGGAAAAAATGGTGTACCTACCGGAAGACTTAACCAAAACATAACAGGGGTAGTGGTCATTCAAAGTATGTTCAAATGGATAAAACATCATTGATTACTTTATTAAGTTAATTAGATTGTTATCAAAACAATTTTTACAATCTCTACGTTAACAGCGAAAATATTATTTTAAGTTATAAAGGGTCGAGTGTTGGCCGTGTTGGTTATACACTCTTCTCTGAATCGAAAATCCATCTCAATCAAGTAAAATAAATAATTTCATGCGTTACCCCAGATTTTGAAATGAAAAATAAAGACGTTTAAAGAAAATAACTCCAAAATTTTTCAGCCTCAAAGTTTAGGTATTCATCTTTACTAGAAAAAGTAACTCCCAATACGGTCTTACACGGGTTATGGGTCCCAATACCGTCTTCCACGGTGTATGGGGGAGGTTGAGACGTAGACAGCCTTACCCCTACCTAAGGTAGAGAGGCTGCTTCCGGTTCTACTAAAGGTAGAAAAGGACCTCCAGCCTTGCAAGGGGTGAGGATCGAACCCTTGACCTCTGTCTCCAGAGGAAAGGGTATTAACCACTTGATCCAACCTTCATCTTTACTGGCTATTGAAAATAAACAACATTCATGGGAAGAATATTCAACTTCAGAAACGATAAATTTCTCGTCAAAACATTAACCAACTATAATAAAAATTATTTAAAGTTGATGAAAATCCACTATAAGTAACACAACAAGAAGAATTAAAGATAATATTCATGTATAATTTTCAAGAAACCGCTGCATCTATTATCCAAAATTTTCCCTTCGTCAGCATAAGATCACAACTTGAAATCAATATATTGGGCTTGTATAACCTCAAACTGTCTCATTATACACTGAAAATGAAAAATGAATTCAAAGTCAGAATCTCAGGCATTTTTAGCTATATTAATGAAAAAAGGATTTCCAAGTTCAAAGTTTATTACTTAAGAAGAGATCTTTGTAAGATGTTCCATTGTAGTTGCCAATGCTTGAGTAATTGTCTGCAACGATGAACCTGTAACGTTAAACCATGAGATTTGAAAATACAATCCAAATTCTACAATTTGACCCATTTACTTATTGACTGGTCAGTACGGGTTATGTTTTCATCCATAGTGGGTCAAACGTGTAAAAAAATAGAAACAACTCATTTAAAGTCTACTGTGATACAAATGGATGCACTAAATTACCTCAAATGGATGCACTAAAGTATACCATTTGACCCATTCGAGATAAGACAACCAAAATTAAAACATTCATTGGTAAATTGGTCAAAATTGCTATTATCACTTTATACCAACTATTAATGAATTTGAGAGGGAGAGACTCACTAATTTGACTGAATCAAGGAGCCAAATCTCAGCATCCGGTGCCGATATTCACATTCGAGGATGGAGTCAGAGGACTCAAGTTGCAGCCTTTAACAATTGTTGGATCCCACTTTGCACTAAACATGTAGTCCAAACGTCTTCCTGAAGCAGGTTGAGGTCTATGCACCCATGGGCCCGAACTTTGCTTCATGTTTTCTGAACCATCTTTCTTGATTTCTGTATTCATATCTTACAGTTGAGATGTGTACATGGACATGAATGGCAAACACTGTCAACTCTTTTCCTTATAATGGACGGTGTTTTTTTCACACTCCTTGCAGAATTTGTCACAAAGGATTCTGGACTATTTTTACTAAACGAGATGCTTAGTGTAAGATCAGGTGGAGTCGAGCAAGAAAATTGACCATTTCATACCTAAAACTATTTCTTGAGGGTGGGAACCAACCATTTTCTTTATTACTAACCAAGCTTGTGTTTTCCTTTAAAATGTCTTCAATAAACCCAAATGAAGCTAAGCTAAAAAAATGTAGACTTTGGCGAATACCCAAGTTTCAAATCACTGGCAGTATCTATCTTGCGCCTTTTACGGAAAAGGGTGTTTGGGTGCATTTTCAAACCCTAACCTAGCTACTAAAGCATGTGCCTAGCAACTAAAGCATGAGCTTCCATGTGATGCACACCAACAATAGGCAAATGGTAAGTAGTGGCAATGTCGATACAAAAGGGAACTCAAATTGGTGTGGTTACTAAAGGGAACTAAAATATAAAACAATAGGCAAATGTCCTCATGTAAACATCTACCTTTTATATGCACTAATATCTACCTTTCGATGCACTATGCACTTATCATACTCATAGATGCCCTAATATATACCTTTTTGATGCACTAATCAACTTAACTAACACTTTGTGAGTGAGCTTTAACAACTTACTATTTTTTAGCCTTTTATTTAAAACCGTCCGCAAATTCAGAATGTCATTAACATGAGTGCACTTTATTCACATCCAGCACAAGCATGTATCTGCAGGAACAAACTAAGAAAAAAAAGGGCAGTGGCAAATTCAAATTAGCATACCCTTTCACTGTGGTAGCGTAATAAATGACAGTTAACTAATACAGTACCTGTTGTGTATTTATATCAACCCCAGATAACCAACAACCAAATTATGGATGTGAATGGTACCGGCCAACCACCATCTCTGGTTTGTGACAATAAACAAAAAAAAAAGAGTCAGCAACGAGAAAATACTATTCAAGATTCTAACTTTCCAATCATTGCACCAGCATATATTTGGCAAAATTCGAACATATCATAAAAGACAGTGCAATCTTCTCCAAGTTTAACTAAATATCAGATAAGGGTAAGATTGAGCTTCAAAATAAAAAAAGTTTTACAGTGTGTTTGGCAATGCTTTTTGAAGGTTTTTATCTAATTGTTGTGTTTTCAAGTAGTAAAATATCATATTCGAGTCACCTAGTGGTTAATTGATGTGAAAATGGTTCTCATTATATAAAGTCAAATCATTAGTTTAGGATCAGATAAAAATGATTCGGAATATCTGATCATTAATGGGTCAGTTTTCAAGTAATTTAGCATTGTAAATATCTGCTTCATTTATGGGTCATTTTACATGTGGCATTAATTCCTAGCAATCACAACCCAAATTTCTTACACTTTCTCATTCCCTCGGGAAACATATGCTGAGTGTTTGGACTAATCCGCTTCAAGAACTCCATATAATCAGCCAAGTGAAACTGTGCTAACTTAACCGGATATGACTTATGAGGCCTCTGTACCAAAATACCACACGTTACACACCATCAACAAAACATATCAACCTCATAACCAATATTCGCAAACCAAAAGAAAATAAAGCACTAACATAAATTTCCATCTTCTTGTGAAGATCATATGAAATCACCAAATGATGAGTCATACATAACCGATACGGCTTCATTGGATGGTTGGGTCCAAAGTAAACATTACCAACATACCCTGCACAAGTCAATCACCCCAAATTTTAGAAAAAATAACCACACAATTATGCAATAAACTTATAAATGGATGCCTTACTATGACCAATGATGCACTAAACATACAAATGGATACACTAAACATGCACACTGATGCCTTAATATGTATGATGATGCACTAATCATATTCACTGATGCCCTAATATGTTCATCGATGCACTAAACGTACAAAGATATTCCCAAGTATTTACAACGATGCATTAAACATACAAATGGATGCCCTACTATAACCAACAATGTATTGAACATACAAACAGATGCCCTATTACGACCAACGATGCACTAAACGTACAAAAAGATACACTAAACATACACACTAATGCCTTAATATGTATGACTTTGCACTAATCATACTTACTAATGCCCTAATATGTTAATCGATGCACTAAACATACATACAGATGCCTGAGTATTTCTAACGATGCACTAAACATACTAACATATGCCCTAACTTATAACATGATGCTCTTATCATACTAACAGATGTCGTAATACATTTTTTTGATGCACTAATCAAACAGAAATATGCCCTTACTTAACATGATGTTCTTATCATAATAAGAGATGTCGTAACACTTTTTTTTATGCACTAATTATACAAACAAATGCTTTAACAAGTCATGGGATGCCCTATCGTACTAACATATGTGCTAACGCTTACTTTAGATGCAATAATTAATCAAACAGATTCCTTAAGTTACATGATGCCCTATCATTTAACCTGATGCAATAACAAGTCACATGATGGCCTATCACTTAACCTGATGTGACAACCACTAACACTGATGCCCTAATCATACTCACTGATGCTCAAATATGTTCAACGATGTACTGTAACACCCCAACCTAATAAGGGTAAAGATGTCACACTAATGGTTTCACATCAGATCAAAACAAAGCATACATTTCAAGTAATACAAAAATTCTCAAAGGTTACAAATGAAATTCTGAAATTTACATGGTTACAACGGAAACAAAACTAAACACTAAGTCTGCAAAAGCAACTTCTTCTAATGGTCTCTACTTCAGAACACTATCAAAGTCTTCTAAGTCCAAAAGTCTTTTCACTCATACCCAAACCCGTCGTCCTGCTTATTACCTGCCGCACATGAAAAGAAAACGTGCGGCTGAGCTTAAAAAGCCCAGTGAACAGATACATGATAAACGGAAACGAAAGTAAACGGAAATAACCAGAATGTAGCATAATGAATGAAACATAAATAAGATACAAGAGTAAAGGTTAAGGATAGTCATCCACCACGAGCCCAGAAACATATCAGATCATATCATATACAGTAACCAATAGAGGAGCGACCTCTCAGAAATGTGAAGGGCATGTATAGCACACAGTACCAATCACCAGACAAATCATATCATATCATATACATTTAAATCCACTAAACAGAATAGATCTAGGATGCATCCATACGCCCCTACCCAATCACAATGCAGACCAAATCAAAGGGACGGTGTAATCAAATCACTAGGGCTACACACTAGTCATGCCAGTGGTGCATCACAGACACGGCCATGTTACCTTCATGGCTAGGGTCACAAATTTTGGCTCGGGTATCAAACTAAGAGTCAGGTGTCAAATCAAATCAGAAGGTCATATCCAAAGGTCCAAAATAGATAGTTCATAACAGACAGTTCAGATCAGATGTATCAGATATAATATGCCAAAGGCCAAATCAGAGTCTAACAGATCAAGGTTTACAAAGCAACGAATCATATCAAAGGTTCACAACAAAAAGGGGACATAGCAATGGCTTGGGAAACTTAAACGAATCATAAATCAGAAATCATATCGATGAGATAGGAAACCCTTACTGAAAAAGGGCAGAGTATCTGTACCTTATGACGAAAGCACAAATAGAACAAAGCACAGAAACAAGGAACGGCTCAAGGTCTCTCCTTCTTCACACCTAAAGGATTAGAAGAGAATTACAAATGATTCTTAACTTCATGTTTAGTTTGTCTTTTCATTTTAGGTAGTTCAAGGTTCATAAGGTTATTATGGTAGTTTTAATCCTTTAAGGGTTTATTAAGTATTTAGGAGAAGTTGAAGGACCAATTGTGTAATTATCGTACGGTTAGGGTACAATGATCGCTCCCAAACGGTCAACTAATATTGACCAAGTAAATGGTCAACAAGAGTCAAACAGCTTAAGGACACAATACAATTTACCAAAGGAGTTTAGTGTTTCCCCGGGTCGTTAAGTCCCAACGAGGCGTGAAATCTGTAATAAAACGAATTTGTGATCGGGTGAAATTGAATAGAAAAAAGGTATATTTTGGATTTTTACGCTAAAACATGTGAACATAAATTAAAAGCGAGTTATATAAAGCAAACTTATATAAAACTACTCGTACATAATAAAATCTATGCTAATAACAACGATAATAATCATTACGTTAAAAAATGACAATAAATAAACAATAATATATAAAGCTAAATTACTAGGACTAGTATTAAAACTAGAATAGATCGGACTAGTTATTAAAACTAGAATAGATTGGACTAGTATTAAAACTAGAATAATTACTAAACAAAAGTAAACTAAAAATAAATAGACAAACTAAATTTTAAGTGCTCTCAAACTTAAGAGGTGTCAAGGCTTATTTGAAAAATAAGCCGAGCTTAACAAGCTCATGCATCTCTTTTTATGTTTGAATTGAGCTAGAGGGCACAATATTTAAATGACTTGAAAATTAAGGTACGATTAAGCATAAATTGAAATATAAAGATAGATTGAAATTGGTACTGTAAATAGGTTTATTACAATTTGTCAAAAAGTAATAAGATCCTGAAAGCATTTAAATGACAAGGTAATAAAGATAAGCAATAAAAACGATTAAGTAAAAAATTGGTACTGTAAATAGGTTTATTACAATTTGTCAAAAAGTAATAAGATCCTAAAAGCATTTAAATGACAAGGTAATAAAGATAAGCAATAAAAACGATTAAGTAAAAATTAACTGAAAAAAAAACTACTCTGATAAAAAAAAAAAAAAAACTACAACTACTAAATAAAAACTGTCTACTCTACTACTCAAAAATAACTCGTACATGGCCTCTATTTATAGTATTTTGAGGCGGCTGATTTCTCTAAGCCACGCCACGTGGCTTCTTTTGGTTGGCTGCAAGAAGCTTCATGTGGAAGCTAAAAGATAGTTGATGCAATTGGCCAATTGGGAGTGGCAGAGGCATGTGCTTGGTCCATTTCAATATCTTTTCTTTGTTACTCCGTATATTACTTTGCAATATTTCTTCTTTGTTTCTCAACAAAAATGGGGCCCACGATTTTGACTTCTTCTTTTCTTTTTTTTCTTTTTTTTTTTCAAATGAATTTGATATTGCAAGTAAATTGGTCTCCATTTCTTGTCTATTTTGCCATTCTTTTTATCTTTTTTTCATATTCGTACCTGCACATATATAAACACAAAAACAAGGATATCTGCAATATAATTTGGATGTTTTTGGTCATTTTTACAGTTCAAATGGGAATAAAATGATGAGTATTTAGACACTCATCAATCCCCCACACTAAACTATTGCTAGTCCCTAGCAATCTTTTATGAAAATTTAATGGATTTTATGTCTCTTTGCCAAAAGCCATTACTTCTGGTAGCCAATGTTTTAGTATGATACTTTGGTACATTGATAACCAAATGATTTTGAGCAAACCATCAGCTGTCAACGGATTTGATTTGTCTTTACCAAAAGCCGTTTGCTTCTGGACTAGCCAACTCTTCACTTATGAAGATATGGTGAGTCGAATACCATACAATTTTCGGCAAATTGTAAGCCATAAACGGATTTGAGATATCTTTACCAAGAGCCGTTTGCTCCTGGATTAGCCAATCCTTAAGTGGGTTAGACATGGCGGACTGATAACCATTTATTGAGTTCTAAGTGAGAAAAAATTTTAAAATTTTGGCTAAAAATGGGGGTACTAGATGGTACATTTGATCAAATTCGCAAGAATTCCCCCCCCCCCCCACACTTAGAACTGAATATTGCCCTCAATATTCAAAGAACCGGTTGTTAAACCAACACTTTGAACGTGAAAGGGAAATACTAATAGCCATTATTTTATATACACATTTTTTTATTTTTTTTTTGGACTGTACATATTTACAACATGTGGGTCATCTCCCCCACACTAAGATGAAACATGGGTGAAAACCCATATTTTGCTACGGTTTTGTTTTTGATTACCGAGTCGCTAACTTGACTCGACCCCGAATTGAGTTGATTCCTCCCGAACAGTCAGGTTTATCACGCAAGCTAACCGCTTGTGAACGGTCAACCGTAACAAAGGGTTCCTGAACAGCCCTGGAGAAAAAGCAATTTAAAAGTCTATGGGGAAGTAAGTAGAAGAGACCATCTCCATCGGACTTTCATTCAAGATGCTTGGATAACCAATTGAGCATAAGAAAGTTCCACACCAAGAGAGATACATCTGGCATTAAACCAATGTTATATGGACAATGCCGGGGTCAAAAGTAATATCCTCACTCCCAAATGAGTGAAAGATTGGGGAAATCACCGGGTAGGTGAAGGGAAGAAGAGAGATCTGAACAGCAATTAAGATAAGAACTTCCTCCTCAAGAATTGAATATTCAAGTGGAGGAGGCAAGTCCTTAAACTTGATCTCCGGAAATTTATCAGTTTTTTCAACTGACTTAATTTCCTTTTTATGAAGTTTAACGGGAGGGAGAGGAGAAGAATTGTCATGATTTAACAATTTCTCAAGAAGAAGAATATCTCCCTCCAGATCAATCTCAGCGTTATCAATTCCTTCCAGAAATGAATCACACTTGAGAAAAGCCTCGATCTCTTCCAAATTGGAATCACTTCCCTCAAACGGAGTGAGAGAAGAGGAAGAGTCGGAAATGATAGGTTGAGAAGATTGAGTGGGATCACCACTCACAGAATTATGAAAATAACCAACACTTTCTTGAGAGTACTCCTCTGAAGCAATGTCAATGACATCTATTCGGTTAACCGATGCAGAATTATAATTTGAGGAGTACTTTGAAGTTTGATCATGGTTAAAGGTAACAGCTTCCTTGTCCACACGCAATGTGATCTCATGCTTAAATACATCAATAAGAGCATGGCCCGTTTTTAGGAATCCTCGTCCAAGAATGAGAGGAACTTTTTGATCTGCGTCGAAGTCAACAACCACAAAGTCAGCTGGAAAATGGAACTTTCCTATTTTCACAAATACATCTTCGGCAATGCCGCAGGGATGAGTTATGGTTCGATCTGCAAGCTCAAGAGTCATGCAGGTAGGAGTAAGAGCCGGAAGAGAAAGTTTCTTCCATACTGAATGAGGCATCAGGTTGATGCTTGCACCTAGATCTGCTAAGGCATAGCATTCAACCATTCCTGGAAATACACAAGGTAGTAGAAACTTTCCAGGATCTCCAAGCTTCTCCGGAAGCTTTTTCAAGATAACCGCTGAGCAGTTCTCATTTAGTGGAGTTTTAGCCATTTCAATCAGTTTTTCCTTGTTGCTTAACAAGTGTTTGAATGTTGATGCAAACTTGGGCATCAAAATGATAGCATCCGCAAAACTTATGTCAAAATGTAATTCTTTAAAGATTTGAAAGAATTTGTCCATTTGTTGACTAGCCTTCTCACGGAGCTTTTGCTCATTTAAGCGCGATGGGTAAGGAATATAAGGTTTGGATTTTTGGGCAATGACTTCAGGAGTCTCTATAGATTCAAAGACAACTCCTGGTTTGGATTTTTTTGGGACTACCGGAGGATGGACATGTGCTGTACTTTGTGGGATTGGAATTGGCACTTTGTCCGTTGTATCCTCCGTCTCTTTTTCCATTTCAAACAACGGAGGAGGAATGGGGCCAGCTGGCCCCTTATAAGAAGCACCACTCCGAGTGGTGATAGCTTTGACGAAAGTGGTATCTTCATCATCATCACTGTCATCAAGTACACTGACAGGAACAGCATTGAGCATTTCGGAATAATATCTAGCTGATCTTTGCTCACTAAGTTTGGTTGACAAACTTTTAACCGTAAATCGTGAAAGAGTAGGATCGATTCTAGACGGCTGAGGAGCAATTGTGGGTGTAGATTTTTGGATGACAGAAGGTTGGATGACCGAAGGTTGGACGTATTTAGCACTTCCATTGTTAGTGGGAAGTACCGGGTCCTTTATCACCTTGAATCCAACATGAGATTTACCACTATGTGTACTGACAGCTTTGAGTTCACCCCTAGGGTTGACAACAGTGTTACTTGGGAGACCTCCCGAGGTAGAAGGTATATCAGTTAAAGACTTTTTGATCTGGTTTAATTGGGCAACCAATAACTGGTTTGTCTCACGTTGTGTCTTATTTGTTTCCTCTTGGGTTTTCATGAATTGCATAAGCAACTCATCTGAGGACGTCTGATTTCGGTTTGAACCTTGGTTTTGATTAAAATTTGGACCACGGTTTTGGTTAAAATTACCCTGATTCTGACCTCGGTTTTGATTGAAATTTTGGGAATTGTTAAAATTTTGTCCCTGATTTTGAACAAAGCGATTTTGATTATTCTGATTTGGCACGGGTGGAAAACCAGGTGGGACCATAGCATTCGGTGCTCGGTACTGAGTCTCAGCATGCGGATGGTACTGATTTTGGTTTACTGCAGCTACGGGAGCTGGGTAAAGAGAAGCATCGGTTGCTTGACAATCATAATACGCATGTGGGCCACCACAAGTTTCACACACTTTGTTTATTGCTTTGATTTGTTCCGGTTTATGAATTTCACTTTTTAATTCTTTCATTTCCTTCATCATACAACGCATTGAGTCAGTTAAAAAGGCTAACTCTGATGAGTTACCGGATGAAGAAGAAGTAGGAGTGACAGGAACATTCACTTTGTTTCTAGAAATAGGAACTTTTGATTTATTTTCACAAATTTCAACCACCTCTCTAGGTTTACGATTCAAGATATTGCCACCGGAGGCTGCGTTAAGTGCATCTTGATCGTTTTGGGTTAACCCATTATAAAACGTATTTATCTGTTGTAACACCGTGAAATCGTGATGTGGGCATTTTCTTAGGAGATCTTTAAATCTGTCCCATGCCTCTCCGAAATTTTCATCAAAACCTTGACGAAATCCAGCAATTTCATTTTTTAAATTAGTCGTCTTTGATGGAGGGAAGAAATAATTTACAAATTTCTTAACGAGATCTTCCCAGGTTTCAATGGATCGAGGGGGTTCTTTATCCAGCCAAATTCGGGCTGCCCCCTCAAGTGAGAATGGAAATAGCATCAATTTGATCACTGTTTGTGGCACATTTTTGTAATTGATTGTAGAAGTCAGTTTGTTAAACCAACGAATGTGTGCATAAGGATCCTCTCGTTCAAACCCGTGGAATTGGTTTGTGGACACGAGCTGAATCAGATGTGTTTTCAGTTCAAAATGATCAGAATCGATGGCTGGTAAAACGATGGCATCTCCATAACCCTCGGTGGGTGCCTGGAGCATTTCAGCCATAGTGCGTTCGTCTGCCATATTATCAGTGGGAACAGTACGAATCTCGGGTTCGACTATTTGGGCAGCACGTCTACGATTACGTCTTCTCGGAATTTCTACGAGTTCACGTAAAGGGCTTGATGACGTGGAAGAACGAGTGCGCATGCACTAAGCAAAATATTCCAATTAAAACAAGACAGAAGCAAAACACAAGTGAACTTAAACCAATAATCAGCAAGCGTACGGTAGCTCTCTAAAAGATAAACGCACAGAGTGGCGGAGAAGCAAAGGTGGGCAATTACGCTCCTTAAAAACCCGCTTCTTTCAGTCCGACAATTTAATGTCAGACTATCCTAAAACCTCCGTTAGAGTTTGTTTATCAATCAAAGGTGAGCCGATATTCGCAAGTGATACAAAGGCAAGTTTTAAATCTTTGGTTTGGGAACTTATTATGGTCGTACCCCCAGTTAGGTAGTACTCTGTCTTGGTTCTCGATGGTAATTTTTTATTGTTATTTATTATTAACAAAGAAAACGGAAATTATTTTTGGTGTTTTTATTTTTTATATGATAATTATAATAATATATATAGAAAAGAAAAGAAAAATATTTTTGTATTTTATATGGTTTTTGGGAAATAGGAACTTCTTGGGAGAAGGATCTCGAATCACTAATCGCTAAAACTTACACAACTGTCGCAGCACACCTCCCCGGCAGCGGCGCCAAAATTTGGTTCGTCTGAAAACGTATATATAAATATAAACAGTCTCAGAACGAATACTCGTGTGTAGTGTGAAACCAGGCAAGTAATCACCCGGATCGTTTCCCAACGAGGTGTGAATGGGCAACTGTGAAAAGCTAGGATTAGAGTGACTGATATGATTTAGATATTTTTGATTTTGCTTTTTTACTAAAAAAATAAAGACTATTTTAAGTGATAAAAAGAAACTAGATTAATTAAGCAAAACTACGACGATAAAAACGAGCTCTAGAAAATAAAATAATAAAAAGATTTGCTTGCTAAGAAATAATTAAACTAATAATAATTAATTCTACAATAGTAAACAAAATATTAAACTAAGTATTTAAGCTAAAAATGATAAAAAGGTAAGAGAATAAGACCCGGTGATTTACACGAGAGAATTACCACCCGACCTTATAAACTAAACAAATTATTAAAGTCTATTTCTCTATTAACTTTACTTTTACTAATTTGTTAATAAAGTTGAAGGCTTTATTAACTAAATAGCTTAATAAAAGTTATTAAAGTAGTAAACTTTAATGATTTTTATGCTTATAAGACCCTTAAGCTCCTCGCCTTAGGTCGCGAAAGATAAGAGATCAAAGAAAAACAAGAACTTTATTAAAGGTTAGCAATAATAAGAAAATAAATAAACAATAATATATAAAGCTAAATTACTAGGACTAGTATTAAAACTAGAATAGATCGGACTAGTATTAAAACTAGAATAGATTGGACTAGTATTAAAACTAGAATAATTACTAAACAAAAGAAAACTAAAAATAAACAGACAAACTAAATTTTAAGTGCTCTCAAACTTAAGAGATGTCAAGGCTTATTTGAAAAATAAGCCGAGCTTAACAAGCTCATGCATCTCTTTTTATGTCTGAATTGAGCTAGAGGATACAATATTTAAATGACTTGAAAATTAAGGTACGATTAAGCATAAATTGAAATATAAAGATAGATTGAAATTGGTACTGTAAATAGGTTTATTACAATTTGTCAAAAAGTAATAAGATCCTGAAAGCATTTAAATGACAAGGTAATAAAGATAAGCAATAAAAACGATTAAGTAAAAAATTGGTACTGTAAATAGGTTTATTACAATTTGTCAAAAAGTAATAAGATCCTAAAAGCATTTAAATGACAAGGTAATAAAGATAAGCAATAAAAACGATTAAGTAAAAATTAACTGAAAAAAAAACTACTCTGATAAAAAAAAAAAAACTACAACTACTAAATAAAAACTGTCTACTCTACTACTCAAAAATAACTCGTACATGGCCTCTATTTATAGTATTTTGAGGCGGCTTATTTTTCTAAGCCACGCCACGTGGCTTCTTTTGGTTGGCTGCAAGAAGCTTCATGTGGAAGCTAAAAGATAGTTGATGCAATTGGCCAATTGGGAGTGGCAGAGGGCATGTGCTTGGTCCATTTCAATATCTTTTCTTTGTTACTCCGTATATTACTTTGCAATATTTCTTCTTTGTTTCTTTTTGTATGTCGACATCACAACAAAAATGGGGCCCACGATTTTGACTTCTTCTTTTCTTTTTTTTTTTTTCAAATGAATTTCATATTGCAAGTAAATTGGTCTCCATTTCTTGTCTATTTTGCCATTCTTTTTATCTTTTTTTCATATTCGTACCTGCACATATATAAACACAAAAACAAGGATATCTGCAATATAATTTGGATGTTTTTGGTCATTTTTACAGTTCAAATGGGAATAAAATGATGAGTATTTAGATACTCATCATAAGGTTAGAGTACAAAGTGTAATTATTGTCAAGTTACAGGTTCTTACAAGTTTAGTCCTCTAGTATAATCAAAATAACCATATAGACCCTCAAATGTTTGAATGTAAACACTTAACACTTTTAAAACAACAAAATGCACTTTTTCAGATTTTAATCATGTTCTGGAACTGTTTTATATAATTATAGAATCATAGTAGAACTCTGAATTAAAATCTACAAAAATTCACAGAGCTTCCTCAATATTCCTAGTATTTATCATAATTTTTACATATTTTATTGATTTGGTTTGTTACGAATGAAAAATCCATTTTTACAACCTGTCCCAGAAACATGTCTGATGGAACACCCGATAAGTTATCACTTCATTACCCCTTCAGAAAAATTCAAAAAAATATACAAAAATTCCAGCTACTAATAAACATCCCAAAGTTTACCCAGGTCAAAGGGATCTTTCTAACTCGACACGGTTTGGAAATTAAAATTCAAAAACCCGAACGGATTTTCCAGACTTTTAAACACGACTGGACACATGATTTTCCAAAAATCAAAAAGTGACCTTACAAGCCTCTAAAAATTACAAACTAAATTTCTCCAGTAGCTATTTCATTGAACTACAATCTAGACCCCAGAAACATGAAAATATACGTTCATATCATCAATCCACAGCCGGTTAAAGTCGAGTAAAGTTTTACATCAGTAGCAGTTTTTATAATAACATGTAATTTCCAGGGTTTTCTTAATCCCATTCATTAACTCTTCATACCAAACGACTTTGGGTGAGTCCAAAACACATTTAGGTCATATCATATCAGTTTATTACCCATCCAAATCGAATTATTCACCACTCAAAACAGTAGGTCGATCACATGTTCTAGTTTTTAGGGTTTTCATTGTTTCTATGATTTTATGTGGCATGTTTTCAATCCAAGATTCGAATAGAACATTTAAATGAGAACAAGAATCGTGTAAAGGAATACAATACCCTCATAGACCACGAAGAACACGGTAACAAGAGATCAACACCACACGAAAACTTTTCTCCCCTCCTTCTTCCTTTGGATCGCACGACAGCCACAAAACAAGAGCAAAACACGTTCTTTTTTATTAGTTTTTGATTCGTACAATCGTATATTGATATAGTATTATGTGTATACCTTAGAACGAGATCAAGATGGAGACTTTTTGTGGCTTCTATGGGTCGACACAGCAGCAGAAAAAGGCGGCAGAAACTAGAGCTTTTAGGGTTTCTTGAGTACAATATGAAGATCGGTATTTTGTGTGAAGGAACAAAAGAGATAGGCTAACTTGTAGGGATGTTTAGCCGACATTTAGGAGGGGGAAACAAGTATGGATTGGCCCAAAAGAATACCCAAATCAATCACAACTTAATTTTGATAGATTTCCCTTTTTAATTGACATTATCCTTTCTTTAATAGTTTTAAAAATCAAATAACATAAATAATAAGAATTTTCGGTCCTTATGTAATTTATAATGTGTTATAACATTTTGGGTGGCTTGTACAAATATTATTTGGTGTCTCGTAAATAATTTATGCCATTTACGGTTTAGTTTTATAGGTTTTGCAATTTAATTATTAGTTACATAAACTTTAATTAAGTTTTAAATTATGAGGGCATTTTGGTCTTTTAATACGTTTTAGGTTTTCGGGTTTTACAACTCTTCCCCTCTAAAAAAAATTTTCGTCCTCGAAAATTGAAGTCGCAAAGCTAAACGAAAACGTAGCAAGTCGCAAAAGATCATCACAACCATTCTCATGTCCGAGGAGGTTCTCCCAAAAGATTTTCAGACCAAAAGTTTCTCATGACTCAGATCAAAATGAGGGGGTTTCAAACTTCTCAGAAAGAGACAAAATAAGTTGATCTTGATCAAAAGGTCCATGCAATATAAACTGGACAATAGGTGAATCTTCAGAAATTTCATCTGGAATACGAATCAAGATTTCAAATTGAATCGACTGCATCAACAATAGAGAGCTCTACAAAGAGTTCAAGATTTATAACGGAGGTCAACACAATGCAAACGAGAGTCTAAACTCGATCAGATATCTAATGAATGAAAGCAGAGTATATGCATCGATAGGATGAACCTAAAGTCTCACTAATCACGGATAATCCAACGGAGTTTAAATTCTTAACTTCTTAGGTACTCCCCAAGATATCCTATGCCCACAACAAGTGCACGTTATATGATGTAAGTATTATCACGTTGGCTAGACGTCATAATACTGGCATCATATAAATATGCCCTCATGATGGTCATACTTTATCTCAAGTCGTAATCAAAACCACCTATCTTAATCCACCTAGTACTTCTACAGTCTCAGAGGTCAACAAATACAATTGCCACAGTCAAGAGAGAAAACAAAACTATTCGCAAGAGTATCATCCCAGATTGTCTAGCAGAAGTGGGGTATGCCGTCACGAGTATCATATCTTCCACAATTCGCCAAAATCTCTCAAAATAAAGTCATCACCGAATCATACGAAAGATAAACACAAACAGAATTGCTTCTAGGGAACTTAGATCATAAGAGGATCTTTTAACGATATAACGAAATTTAAGAGGGTCAACAGAAATGAAAGTTAGTCGCCCAGAACTTCCGTCTTCATAGAATCAATTCTTCTAAACATGAAAGGTATGCTTCAAAATTTTGCTCATTCAACACCTCCAATCTCTTCAAGTCCGGTTAATCTGTCTTCGTCTTTCCATCAATCGGGAAGTGAAATCAAAATCGGAAACTTGGGTCTGATTAGTCGATCCTCCTGCAGTTCTTCTTGGAATGTGATGGAGTGTTGTGGATTTCTGGCACGATCTTTAAATCTCTTCATCATACAGTCTGCTTCCGCTCTCAATTCATCTTAGTACAACCAAGATGAATAGGGAAGTGAGACTGCATGTCTTCATCAGCTCCAGGTTCGCCATCTTGACTAGGATTTCTTCTTCTGCATCGCCAACACTTCTGTATTGAAAGGAATGTCTTCACTCTTCGGGGTAGCCTCCACAATTATCAACAAATATCAATCACCTAGAATGCACAAATGATCGTCAAATTTCTAAGAAGGTGCAAGGAAATGATTTTCATGCTCTTCCTCGTTTCTGAACGTACTATTAAGTCATACAATGACCACTTGCCCAAGTACTCACGAGAAAACATTATTTATCAAATTCACAACATCGTCAGAGCTTTAGCTAATACTATTAGCGTCACTAGCCGTCATAGCAGTCGTTTACGAATACGGAAGGAGATTTCAAGAATAACATCAATTCATCAAAAGGAAACTTCGCGCTCTGAATTTAAACAAAACACATAGCCGTTTCAGGGTGGAGGAATATTGGTTCCTAACAGTATTACGATTCGGCTTCCAGAAATCAATACATATCTCCTGTCATCATTCTTTTTTATCGCGAACAAAACTGAATTACGCCAAAAGAATGCACTTAAGCAAACTTACTTTACACTCCGGTGGAAGACTTGGTGGTTCCATCAGAAATGGTGTTTCAGAAAATTCAGGGTGCCAAATAGCGTTCAATACAAGGTTGATGAAGCGAAAAGTGTACCGCTTTTAAGGGGTCATTTAAGCCTTAAATCGTATTTATTTGATCAAATATCGCCCTAAATCGTTCCTTTTGTCATTTTAGGTACTTTTGAGGAGAAATCTGGAAAAGGAGGCATTTTGGACGTTTTTGGAGCATTAAAGTGAAGAAAACGGCAAAGTCTCAAAAATCGGCTAAAAGTCACCTTTGACGGCGTCACATTTAACCCCAGACGGCGTCATGCCTTGGCAAGAAAGTTGGACGTGAAATTTACTCATGACGGGCCAGTGAAAATAGCATGTGAATTCTGACGGCGTCACGCTTTAACTTGATCAAGGGCGTCACGGCTTAAATCATAAGGGGACGGCGTCACGTTCATGGTTAGACGGCGTCAAGCCTTGATAAGCCAGAATGGATTTTTGAAGAGCTAAAGAGGGACGGCGTCAAGAAGGTCATCCGGGAACCCTAAAAGCGGCGAGGTGACGGCGTCACACTCCATAAGGTGACGCCGTCAGATGCAAAAGTCTATATATAGTTTTCTAATTTTTTGTCATTAGAGAGAGCTTAGTGTGTGGAATTTTGGGAGAAAACCCTAAGACGATTTTAGCTACTTTTTCAGGGCTTTTTGCCTTGAGATCTTCCATGTTTCATTGAAAGATAAGTTATCAATTAATCATTCAATATGTCTATGTGTTGTTTGATTCTATCTTATTCTTGTCTTTTGTTTAACATGTTAGGCTAAATTTATCTTGTGTTTGCTTAGATCTAATGAAACCTAGCTATTGATTATTGGTTGTTAGTGTGTTATTAGTTGTATTGGATGATTGTTTATCTATGTTAGGCTTAAGAAAACTGGCTAACTTCCTATTCGGTAACTTGCTTGAACGTCTTAAGAAACATGAACCAAATGCGTACTAAAGGTTTTTATGGTTGTATTTAATGCACAAGCGAATTCTAGTGATCCCATGTTAGGAGCTTCCTAGCCGGCTCGACATAGGAGTGAAGTAGGAGCTTGTAGAGTTGGGGAAGTAAGTACGCCACCCCACGAATGGTATTAAGGAATACACCCGTCATCCACGCAACTAATACACACTAATTAACCGGTAAAAGATAGTTAGGGAGTAAGGAAATCTAAGTAAACACATTTCTCTACACATAAGTTTCTCACCACATTTTATTTTCAGTTATTTATTTTATTTGCATTCGTAGTAATTTGGGTTAGTTGACTAGCAACTAATTCCGCCCACTCCTTCAAACCCGAGATTTTACTTGCTTTCATAAAATTATAAAAACATAAAAAAGAATCTTCCTCAACCCTTAGACCTAATTAGAGTAGCCTTTCATACCTAACGAACACTATTCCCTGTGGAGAACGATCAATCCCCCGTACTTACCACTACACTATACTACATCGGTCAGGTACACTGCCTGGTGGGGTTGTAAGCCTCTTGAGATCCCTCGAGAGGTAAAACCTGTTGTAAGGTTACAAAACCACGCATCAAGTTTTTGGCGCCGCTGCCGGGGAATAGTTATTGTTTAGGTTGAATTTTTATTTCTATTAGGTCTACTCACTAGATTCCTTTCTAGTGAGATTTTTATTTTATTTTTCTAGGTTTTCTTTAGTCTATCTATTTTCTTCGTGTCTTTGTTCGTAACCATACCGTCCGACATCATGGAAGATGGTAATATCCTTAACCCACACAACCCACCACCACAACAACCACAACCACCTCCTAGAGCCCGTACTTTAGGAGAGTATTCCCGTCCTAGCCACCATGGCTATCGAAACACCATTGAGCTCACTCAAGGAGCCAATATCACACCCTTGCGATCCGACACCATCCGGTTGGTGCAAAGCGGATGCGCATTCCATGGACTTCGTTCTGAAGATCCTAATCAACATCTCAAGGACTTTCTTAAAATTGTTGATTCTATAGACCTTGATGTTGCCACTCGAGAGACGACCCGATTGCGTCTCTTCCAATTCTCTTTGCGGGACCAAGCTAGTCAATGGCTAGAACGTCAACCCGCAGGATCCATCACCTCTTGGGATGATCTCACCACTCGTTTCCTTGCTCAGTTTTTCCCACCGGGAAGAACTACCAAGCTAAGGAATGATATCTTGATGTTCCAACAACGTCAAGGCGAAACTCTCTACGAGGCATGGACTCGATTCAAGGACTTACTCCAAAAGGTCCCTCACCATGGCATAGAACTTTGGCTCCAAGTCCAAATCTTCTATGACCATATCAATCTCTACACGAGGCAAAACCATTGACCAATCGGCCGGTGGCAAGCTACGTGATCTAAGTGCGGAACAATCATGGGCTCTCCTAGAGGATCTTGCTCTTTATGACAACGAAAGTTGGAGTGATCCCCGTGATTTGAATAAAACGGTCAAGGCAATATCTTTGCCTTCGAACAATTCAAGCACTTCCGACCGTAGGATCATAGAACTTGAAGACCAAGTCAAGTTTCTCATGAAATCCTACGAGGTTCCTAAACCTTCAAGCCAAGTGAACAAAATCACTTCTTCGTGTAAATTGTGTAGTGGTCCCCACGACACTCATGATTGCATGGAACTTCCCAAACAGGCTTTCAAAGAATTCGCATCTTCGCGAATCGATAAGGCGGGAGATAAGTGGCTCGCCACTAACTATGGGCCCAAAAATTCCGAAGATGGGTATGAGGCATGGAAGAATAAGCCAAATTTTAGTTGGAACCAAACTCGTAGCGTATCATTCAATGACTCCACCCCACTCACCTGGTCTGAACATTATCCTCAGCGACACACGCATAAACAACAAAATCGCGAGGAATCACTGCAAAAATTTATTCTCTCTCAAGAAACACAGCTCTCCAAACTTGAGAATCAATTCAGACAACAGCAAGTTGATATGAACAACAAGGTTGATGACCTGTTAAAGGTTATCAATGATCGCCTTGCTGGCAGGTCAACTTGTGAGTTGGCACGAGTTAATGAGATCAAATCTGTTACGGTGACCCACCAAACACCCCCTCCTGTAAAAATCAAGCACCCTAGTAAACTCTTCAAATACATATCACAAAACAAACAAAAAACAGGAGATACTCATACCCCTTCGAAACCTCTCCACTTCGTGAACACCATTACAACAATACCTGTTCCTAAACCAAATTTGGACCAACAAACAGCCAAGAATGTGGACAATGAAATGGAGGGTGAAGTTCCCGAAAAGAAACCCGAGGCGCCCGACGACTATCTAGACTCACCAAAGAACTCGAGTACAATAGAGGTGAGTGATGAGGAGGGCTCAGAAGAGAAATCCGAAATGCCTCATGGGCTCGCAGGACTGCTAGACCGCCCCCTGGTAGAGGAACTTGAGAGGGGCACAGCAAGGTCGCCTATGGGATTCGGAGAGAGAATAGAGGATGGCGCTCCTAGGGTCTTTAAGATTTCTTGCACCACTAGGAAAAAGTTTATAAAAGATGCCTACATAAACCCCAACTCTTCTATAAGCGCAATATCCCTTTCTCTATATAATGAAGCCTTCACTGAACAAGTCAAATATGAAGGGTCTAATATCATTGGGGTAATAAGGAGGGTACCAATTGTGATAGAAAAGTTCCTCTTTCATATCGAGTTAACTGTAATTAATAACATGAACTCTATCATCAGCCCATCCTTAACTGGCCTTGTTCTAGGCAAACCATTCATAAAAGCAACGGGAGTGATACTCGATGAGGATGATAGGAGTGCATTATTTACCGATGGTGTCAGGAAAGTGATTTTTCGGGATGGCTGTGAAGAAGTGTATGAGTATCAACCATCAGCAAGTGGCAACACATGGGGGTTACACGGTAGAAGACCTGGCCGAATTAAGCGACATGATCCAAGTAATCTCAAAATACCTTGCATGATTGGTCACAAGCATTTTTATAATGTTTACATTGACACATGTTTACCCAAAAATGTGATGTCCTTGTTTCATTATAACAACATTTGCAGATGGGGGATGATTCATAAAGGGAAGGACGACATCGGCATAGATGATGATATACAGGTGTTTGTAGGAAATATGACATTCACTATGAGCTTCGCAATCGTCGATAATATCGAAGAGTACATCGATCCCAGGTTATCACAAGTTGTTTTTGGGGCACCTTTTTGCCAGGCCACAAGCTTGGTTGTGGACGAGCTCAATGGGATCATGACTTTCACCGATGGGATTAGGGAAATCTCATACCAAACGCCTTACAAGATGAGAGAATTCAAGGAGAATAATTATAAAGGGCTCGATGGGTTGAGTTCCCAACTCGTGTTATGTGATGATGATGTGAGAAGGGGATGTAAGGACACTTTTGACCTGTCAAGCGGATTCTTTAAGCACGATAAGGAACTTAGTTCTAAATACCGAAACAATCCTTTTGATCACATGGACCCGAAATACCTTTTCTATGAAAGTGATTCTGATAGAGGATCGAAGGGAAATGGCCTTGGAACCGTGACTGATGATGGAGTCACGTAATGTACGTGACTTTGAGTCTAGCTACAAGACTCGTTAATAAAGAAAAGCGCTTCTTGGGAGGCAACCCAAGCTTTATTTGTTTTATTTGCTTTGTGTGTTTATTTATTTGTTTGTTTGATTTTATTTGTTTCCGTATGTGTGTTTAATTTTTATTATTATTGATTCATGTTAAAAACTAATTTGTGAAAATGCTTTATGTTGTTTTTAACTTCGTCTTAACTACATATAAAGGTATTTTGCAAAAGATAAGTGTAAGGGAAATCTAAATCGGTTTGTTAGAACACAAATGAACATGAATCATAATAATAATAAATTAGCATACATATTCGTATTTGTTTGAGTCAAATGCTTGTATAGAGTCGTAATGATGTTTTGCAGGATTTCCAGGAAGTAAGGTAAAGGTTTTTCCAGAAATTTTCCGGAAACGTAAAATGAAAATTTTTGTCAGGTCATTTCTGACGGCGTCAGGGGTTATAACCTGACGGCGTCAGATTTAATTTCCAGAAATTTTTGAAAGTTTTGTTTTCATAAAAAGTTTTTATTAAATCTCCAACTTATAATCTCCAGGAATCTGCAAAATTATCATTCCACAAGCATTATATCCTTATATATAGATTTTTCCCGCCGATGTTATGCAGGTTTTCGTGTTTGTTTTCTCAGGTTTAACAGGTTATTTTGGACAAGGAGATGTTTATGGAATCAAGCTTATGGCGATGCATTAGTCATGGAGTTTCAACATTCTCTTTGGAGGAAGATTTAACCGTGTAATTTCATTATCCACCGAGCGAATCAGGGAGTATTTGATTTCATTCTTTTACTTTATGCTTTTACATCTTGTTATTTGAACATTGGGGACAATGTTCATCTTAAGTGTAAGGGAGGGTAAAAGTACGATTTTAGAGAATGCCATTGCGCTTGATTTTTTGTTTGTTTAATAGTAGATGTGTAATAAAACTGAGAGAAATACTTGTTAAGGTAATTTTAGTGCCAAATTTAAAATTTTTTACAACATATAGGAGTGAAACTTTGATCTTAATGAGCGTCTCACGGATAGGAGTTATATGACTAGCACAAAAAACCGTACCACTAAAAAATTTTCCACCCCAAATATGTGAGGTTCGCCCCTAGAATTGGTAGGAAAAGCATTTATGCTATGATGTGTGTACCGGTAGCACTTAGATTCTAGAACTTGCGTTAGGACCATTCCAAGGCCACAAGTGAGACTACATTCGTGTAGTTAGATTTACTACATGATAAGAGGCATTAGGATTAACCCATTGTTTTACACCTGTGTTTTTGTTATAATTACTTCGGCTACATTGGTCAAGTAATTCTCCCACACCCTTTGCGTTGTACTCATTTTTAGTACACGATACCCCTAGTACACCCCTCAGAGCCTATCTTTTCGTTTCGACCTTTAAGCATTTTACTTAAAGGAAGAATTTGTTTACACCCCACTAAAATGTACACCCAAATCGCCTTAGCCTACCTTGTATGCACTCATTTTTAGTGCATTATTGTTACAACATTTGTTTAAAACCCAAGTTAATTATCTAGTTGATTACATGGTTGCTAAGTCGAGTCATATCCTTGTACATATTATTTTGGGACGATTGGGACTCATGGGTAAAGTACTAGTGTAATGGAGTGATGGGGAAGAACATCATTTATTACCCCCATATGTGCTAAATGTTTTAAAAGTACTCCAAGTGTTTTAATTATCTTAATTCGAGTCATTAGAATAGTATTTGTAAAGTTATGTAAAAGTTCAAGTGTAAGGGGATGCAATGCCCCTATGATGTATTATTTTGGATGGTAGGGCAAAAGTGTATGAGAAAAAAAAAAAAAAAAAAAAAAAAAAAAAAAATCGAAAAATCAAGAAAAAACAAAAAAATGAGAAAATGAAAAATAGAAAAAAACATACGGACTACCATCCCGTTTCATTTTATGTTTTGTTTATGTTTTGTTATCTTCTTTCATTAGCTTAAGATCGAGTCTAGTCTTGGCTTAGCAACACTGTATAGTACATGTAATTGATCAAGATTTTTAAGTCGCCACCAGTAAAATATCCCTTATCCAACCAAACCGTGTTTTCCTTTTCCCTACACCTAACGTTATAACCCATTTAAAAGCCCTCTTTGATAGTTTATCTTTGGTGCTTACGCCTAGTGGAGGAGGTTTTCGATCCTTTCCCAAGCCTATGGTAATCTATTTGCTATGACAGGTAGTGAGAGATATTATCCGTTTTCATTTATGAGATTTATTTTGATGACACTTGAGAGATGTGAGTATCTAAACACTACTTGTGAGGTGCTAGTATGTAATCTCCGTGCTTATTATGATTGAAGTGGAACGATTATTTGTTGTAATTACTTTTATGTTAGCATTAAATGACCCCTAACTTGTATTTTAATTAGAATAAAAGCACATTTGCTTGAGGACAAGCAAATCTCAAGTGTAAGGGTATTTGATGAAGCGAAAAGTGTACCGCTTTTAAGGGGTCATTTAAGCCTTAAATCGTATTTATTTGATCAAATATCGCCCTAAATCGTTCCTTTTGTCATTTTAGGTACTTTTGAGGAGAAATCTGGAAAAGGAGGCATTTTGGACGTTTTTGGAGCATTAAAGTGAAGAAAACGGCAAAGTCTCAAAAATCGGCTAAAAGTCACCTTTGACGGCGTCACATTTAACCCCAGACGGCGTCATGCCTTGGCAAGAAAGTTGGACGTGAAATTTACTCATGACGGGCCAGTGAAAATAGCATGTGAATTCTGACGGCGTCACGCTTTAACTTGATCAAGGGCGTCACGGCTTAAATCATAAGGGGACGGCGTCACGTTCATGGTTAGACGGCGTCAAGCCTTGATAAGCCAGAATGGATTTTTGAAGAGCTAAAGAGGGACGGCGTCAAGAAGGTCATCCGGGAACCCTAAAAGCGGCGAGGTGACGGCGTCACACTCCATAAGGTGACGCCGTCAGATGCAAAAGTCTATATATAGTTTTCTAATTTTTTGTCATTAGAGAGAGCTTAGTGTGTGGAATTTTGGGAGAAAACCCTAAGACGATTTTAGCTACTTTTTCAGGGCTTTTTGCCTTGAGATCTTCCATGTTTCATTGAAAGATAAGTTATCAATTAATCATTCAATATGTCTATGTGTTGTTTGATTCTATCTTATTCTTGTCTTTTGTTTAACATGTTAGGCTAAATTTATCTTGTGTTTGCTTAGATCTAATGAAACCTAGCTATTGATTATTGGTTGTTAGTGTGTTATTAGTTGTATTGGATGATTGTTTATCTATGTTAGGCTTAAGAAAACTGGCTAACTTCCTATTCGGTAACTTGCTTGAACGTCTTAAGAAACATGAACCAAATGCGTACTAAAGGTTTTTATGGTTGTATTTAATGCACAATCGAATTCTAGTGATCCCATGTTAGGAGCTTCCTAGCCGGCTCGACATAGGAGTGAAGTAGGAGCTTGTAGAGTTGGGGAAGTAAGTACGCCACCCCACGAATGGTATTAAGGAATACACCCGTCATCCACGCAACTAATACACACTAATTAACCGGTAAAAGATAGTTAGGGAGTAAGGAAATCTAAGTAAACACATTTCTCTACACATAAGTTTCTCACCACATTTTATTTTCAGTTATTTATTTTATTTGCATTCGTAGTAATTTGGGTTAGTTGACTAGCAACTAATTCCGCCCACTCCTTCAAACCCGAGATTTTACTTGCTTTCATAAAATTATAAAAACATAAAAAAGAATCTTCCTCAACCCTTAGACCTAATTAGAGTAGCCTTTCATACCTAACGAACACTATTCCCTGTGGAGAACGATCAATCCCCCGTACTTACCACTACACTATACTACATCGGTCAGGTACACTGCCTGGTGGGGTTGTAAGCCTCTTGAGATCCCTCGAGAGGTAAAACCTGTTGTAAGGTTACAAAACCACGCATCAAAGGTTCATGCTCAGACGACTCAAAGTGCCAAATAGCTTTCAAGATAAGGTTCATTCATTAGCGTACGAAATGGGTTCTAGGAAGACTTCATACCCGCTAAATTAACACAAGAGACTCCAGAGTAATAGTGATAGCAGAGGGTTTATTAATCGGTATTCATGGTAGGGAGTTCAAAATTATTGCAAACGTTAAAGGTGAGACATAGAAAGGTAGTTGTCAATATTTGGCTGATCATCCCATAATTTCCTTGTCAGAATAAAATCGAAGTTAACTATTCAAAGAAAGACGGTTCGCAAATCATAGCTTTATCATTCAAAAGTGAGGGGGAAAACATTCTTATCTTCGTGGTTACACACCACAAGACTTCTCATAGGGACAGAGATGGGCGAAACGAAATTGAATAGTGTCGGAGGATTCATAGGTACTTATCAAAAGAAAAGACATATAACAAAACATATACAGTACTTCATCGCCATGGAGGTTCTCAGAATGCCCAAATAGGCATCAAAGTGATTAACAAAATGATCAGAGTGCAACGTGGGCCTTTATCAAAATGATTATTGAAAGAAATATGAAAATAAGGATTCAAAAAGTGTCGGCAATTATTATGAAATTTCTCAATGCCTTCCAAATTTACTCAGGTTCAAAATCTTAGGTGGTGCAAAACATAAGCTTTCGCTTTCCAAAGTGATATCAACAGGATCTAACCAAAAGTAAGGCACGAATCAGAGTGATGCGGAAGCAAAGATACTTAAACGAATGCCTTATAGTCTACCCATTCCTCACTGGTCAAAACTTAGGTTCCTATAGGGAAGTCCTAAAACAATTTTCAAAGGTTGACTTACGAGCGCCTACAGGGAAAACTTAGTGGTCCTAACTTACACAGGCCAAGGGTAAATGTATTACGAATCGCAGCCTGTCGCTCTGATACCATAATTGTAACACCCCAACCCAATAAGGGTAAAGATGTCACACTAATGGTTTCACATCAGATCAAAACAAAGCATACATTTCAAGTAATACAAAAATTCTCAAAGGTTACAAATGAAATTCTGAAATTTACATGGTTACAACGGAAACAAAACTAAACACTAAGTCTGCAAAAGCAACTTCTTCTAATGGTCTCTACTTCAGAACACTATCAAAGTCTTCTAAGTCCAAAAGTCTCTTCACTCATACCCAAACCCGTCGTCCTGCTTATTACCTGCCGCACACGAAAAGAAAACGTGCGGCTGAGCTTAAAAAGCCCAGTGAACAGATACATGATAAACGGAAACGAAAGTAAACGGAAATAACCAGAATGTAGCATAATGAATGAAATATAAATAAGATACAAGAGTAAAGGTTAAGGATAGTCATCCACCACGAGCCCAGAAACATATCAGATCATATCATATACAGTAACCAATAGAGGAGCGACCTCTCAGAAATGTGAAGGGCATGTATAGCACACAGTACCAATCACCAGACAAATCATATCATATCATATACATTTAAATCCACTAAACAGAACAGATCTAGGATGCATCCATACGCCCCTACCCAATCACAATGCAGACCAAATCAAAGGGACGTTGTAACCAAATCACTAGGGCTACACACTAGTCATGCCAGTGGTGCATCACAGATACGGCCATGTTACCTTCATGGCTAGGGTCACAAATTTTGGCTCGGGTATCAAACTAAGAGTCAGGTGTCAAATCAAATCAGAAGGTCATATCCAAAGGTCCAAAATAGATAGTTCATAACAGACAGTTCAGATCAGATGTATCAGATATAATATGCCAAAGGCCAAATCAGAGTCTAACAGATCAAGGTTTACAAAGCAACGAATCATATCAAAGGTTCACAACAAAAAGGGGACATAGCAATGGCTTGGGAAACTTAAACGAATCAGAAATCAGAAATCATATCGATGAGATAGGAAACCCTTACTGAAAAAGGGCAGAGTATCTGTACCTTATGACGAAAGCACAAATAGAACAAAGCACAAGAAACAAGGAACGGCTCAAGGTCTCTCCTTCTTCACACCTAAAGGATTAGAAGAGAATTACAAATGATTCTTAACTTCATGTTTAGTTTGTCTTTTCATTTTAGGTAGTTCAAGGTTCATAAGGTTATTATGGTAGTTTTAATCCTTTAAGGGTTTATTAAGTATTTAGGAGAAGTTGAAGGACCAATTGTGTAATTATCGTACGGTTAGGGTAAAAAATGTAATTATTGTCAAGTTACAGGTTCTTACAAGTTTAGTCCTCTAGTATAATCAAAATAACCATATAGACCCTCAAATGTTTGAATGTAAACACTTAACACTTTTAAAACAACAAAATGCACTTTTTCAGATTTTAATCATGTTCTGGAACTGTTTTATATAATTATAGAATCATAGTAGAACTCTGAATTAAAATCTACAAAAATTCACAGAGCTTCCTCAATATTCCTAGTATTTATCATAATTTTTCCATATTTTATTGATTTGGTTTGTTACGAATGAAAAATCCATTTTTACAACCTGTCCCAGAAACATGTCTGATGGAACACCCGATAAGTTATCACTTCATTACCCCTTCAGAAAAATTCAAAAAAATATACAAAAATTCCAGCTACTAATAAGCATCCCAAAGCTTACCCAGGTCAAAGGGCTCTTTCTAACTCGACACGGTTTGGAAATTAAATTTCAAAAACCTGAACGGATTTTCCAGACTTTTAAACACGACTAGACACATGATTTTCCAAAAATCAAAAAGTGACCTTACAAGCCTCTAAAAATTACAAACTAAATTTCTCCAGGTAGCTATTTCATTGAACTACAATCTAGACCCCAGAAACATGAAAATATACGTTCATATCATCAATCCACAGCCGGTTAAAGTCGAGTAAAGTTTTACATCAGTAGCAGTTTTTATAATAACATGTAATTTCTAGGGTTTTCTTAATCCCATTCATTAACTCTTCATACCAAACGACTTTGGGTGAGTCCAAAACACATTTAGGTCATATCATATCAGTTTATTACCCATCCAAATCGAATTATTCACCACTCAAAACAGTAGGTCGATCACATGTTCTAGTTTTTAGGGTTTTCATTGTTTCTATGATTTTATGTGGCATGTTTTCAATCCAAGATTCGAATAGAACATTTAAATGAGAACAAGAATCGTGTAAAGGAATACAATACCCTCATAGACCACGAAGAACACGGTAACAAGAGATCAACACCACACGAAAACTTTTCTCCCTTCCTTCTTCCTTTGGATCGCACGACAGCCACAAAACAAGAGCAAAACACGTTCTTTTTGATTAGTTTTTGATTCGTACAATCGTATATTGATATAGTATTATGTGTATACCTTAGAACGAGATCAAGATGGAGACTTTTTGTGGCTTCTATGGGTCGACACAGCAGCAGAAAAAGGCGGCAGAAACTAGAGCTTTTAGGGTTTCTTGAGTACAATATGAAGATCGGTATTTTGTGTGAAGGAACAAAAGAGATAGGCTAACTTGTAGGGATGTTTAGCCGACATTTAGGAGGGGGAAACAAGTATGGATCGGCCCAAAAGAATACCCAAATCAATCACAACTTAATTTTGATAGATTTCCCTTTTTAATTGACATTATCCTTTCTTTAATAGTTTTAAAAATCAAATAACATAAATAATAAGAATTTTCGGTCCTTATGTAATTTATAATGTGTTATAACATTTTGGGTGGCTTGTACAAATATTATTTGGTGTCTCGTAAATAATTTATGCCATTTACGGTTTAGTTTTATAGGTTTTGCAATTTAATTATTAGTTACATAAACTTTAATTAAGTTTTCAATTATGAGGGCATTTTGGTCTTTTAATACGTTTTAGGTTTTCGGGTTTTACAGATGCACTAAACATATTTTGATGCACTAATCACATAAACAGATGCCGTAACAAGTCATTTGATGCCCTAATCATACTAACGGATGCTGTAACAACTATTCCTGATGCAACAATCATACATGCATATGATAATTCATGAAAACTTGATGCACTGTAAGATTCTACGAAAAACCCTCGTAGTTAATCTTAATAATTAATGATAACCTTGTATTATCATTTAATAAAGCCCATTTTTGCTGGGAAATTTAAACTTTTCGATTATTGTTATTAACTTCACGATGCATTCTATATATATATATGTATAGTATACCACGAACTCGAGATAGCGTTACCATCGTGACAACACGTTTTCACGATCAACGACAAATGACCATACTCGTGTTAATCTAGTATTATGGTTACAAAAATACTAAACAAAAACTAATCAAACTTACTTAAGCTTAATTACTTATCAATTATAAACCCCAATACAAACCGAATGGACCATTTAACCCAGCCCACTACTCGGCTCAAGGAAACATACCAATTCCTTTTATTTTCTTTCTTTCTTTGCTGTGTTACTCGATCACAAACACCTTTCATAGAGGCCCTCGTATCTCAATAACATCGAATGTAACCAATGCATGTTTTTACACCATCGAAATCACCACTTGACGAACCATCCTTGTGCACATTTCCAGCCATGGAAGTTGTATATCAAGGCAATAACTAAGGCCACTCGATTGTCCCAATTCCAATCCATACGTATGAAAGCAAATGCCAAAACTCAACCAAATCCTTCCCGATTTGTTACTACGACTTTCTGAGTTATCTCCCACACAAACAAATGTGTAGGGTGGCGTTAGAAGCACAACAAACCAATGTGGTACATTGGTTTAATTTTAAAACTAGACATAAATAAGAACGTGCATATATTTTCACTTCAAGCCAAAAGTGTGACTTGACCATTCATAAGATATCTTCAAAATCTTGCAATATCAGGGATAGATTACAAGTGTCCTCCAACTCCCTGTACCTCCACAGTGACCCTCTAAGATTGAAAGGGGAGTCAAAGGGTCAAAGTTGAGTGTAATCTTTCCTATATAAAGCATGTCCTTATCTAGTATTATACCCTACCCACATTCTACTTTCTTTCACACTCAAACATACCTTAAAAGAGCTGCAACTTTCTGTCGTGGATTTGGGAGCAGGCGAGCGAAGAAGGGAATACGTATATAACGTATTCGAACACCTACGAACTACTGCTTCACTCTTGTGCTTCCTTCGAACTCCATAGCTCCATCACCACCTTTCTAGAGGTGTGGTACGTGCTCATAATCTCTCTACTCCTTGCACGTTAAATCACCCACTCATGCATATCACATACATACCATTCGAACGTATCATATTTCCTGGTTCATGTTAAAATAAAGAGGAAAGGATTTCATGTAATGAATCACAGCACCACTAGTAGGTTGTAATATCACTTATGTTTAGGATAGTGTGACATGCATTCTTTCACTTAGATGTATAACACATGTAGGTCGTACATGCATAATACAATGTCTAACCACGTATACAAGTTTAAAGCTTCCATATGAGACACTAACGACTCTTACTTATCCTTACTTCCATTCGAATATGTCATCAAACGCATAAAATAATAGACCACGAGTACATCAATGTTACACGTTCAATGAATGTGTAAAAACTTCACCAAGTCTTTTAACCATAAAACAAGCCATAACCACCTAACAAGCTACATTATTCATTCTTAAAACAAGTCATGAAACACCCAACTCGAACACTACATAACCCTTAGACCTCACACGTGAAAACACTTGTAAATATTAAAGGAGTTTTCATATATTAAATAGCCAAGTCGCCTAGTAAACACAAGTATATCTCGTAGATCCGATACACGACCCATGTATATCTTTACACGACAAGTTTAACGACTTAGTAACCTACATTTTTCATGCCATAAAACCCACGATTCGACCTTTGAATCTAGCCAAAGTGCTTCACCAAAAATTGTTTTGAAAAACTCTAACCCATATAACGCATGGGCTGTAAAGCCCAAAAGGCTGTTTAAATAAGCTATGAATAAGCTAGCTTAATGGCAGTTTCAAAAATAAGCTTTTGAAGGAAAAATAGACATTTTGATAACTCAAAACCGCTCCAAAGCCCACGGATTAAAAATGGTTAACGGACCCCTAAATGGCTCGTTAAAGGCCTATTGGTATTTAAAATAAGCAAATAATCAAATAAGCAGTTGGAATAAGTTAAAAATCACTTAAATAAGCCTTAGGAAAAATCACCATAATTTTCCTTGCCTTTTTGTCATTTTTGGACTAAAAATGTAACGCGACTTAACCAAAAGGACTAAACCTGCCAAACCGCGAAACTTATGGACTGAAGCTGTGAAAACAGTTTATAGAGGACTTAAATTGACATACCATTGAACTCCAAGCCTTATAGGGACATATGGACAATTATTGGACTATTTTGGACTATGGACTGGACAAGGACTAACGACGTAACGCAAACTACGGTTAGGATAAAAGATGTAAAATTTGGAAAGAACAAGGACCAACTGTTATAACTTGTCATTCTTATTTTATTTTTCATTCTGCACCACATCTTTACTTCATATGCATATTTGCACATTTTATTTACTTATTAGTTAACTTTCGTTAGTTACTATAAATATTACGAGTTAACATCCACTTAATTCATGCATGTATAGGATATCATAAATGGAAGTTAGGCATAAAATCCATAATCATTCTCCACCACCGATATTCATCATTCACCACTCACTTCACAAACACCACTAGAAATTAGTCAGATTCTCAGTTATTTATATATCTACCAGGTTCCATATCGAAGTTGTTATAATCACCTCTGAGTTTATTTTCACCATCACCAGTAAAGCTTAAGGTGAGTCATGGCCTCACATTTTAAACTCTTTGTACTTTTTAAACTCCGTGAGGGGGATACATGTTATAAACAGATCACAAGTTTTTTTCTGTATGCTACCTGACTTGATATATGCCTAAGTTACCATATTGCCACAAGACCCTTTTATCATGAGCCATTAATCACTGCGGTGAACGCGAATATAATGAATAGATCTATTAGAGGCTGACGACCTATCCCACTAATACTGAGACGGAATGCTTTTTGCTAGTCGTATTAGTCGCGATGCATTATATTTGAGAGAAATAGGAATTGGCAAATCACCTATTACACGAGGGCAAAACCTTCATCATTAATTTGATGGACACCTCCGTTTATGCGGTACTTTGTTAACGTTTGCGTGTCATGAGACTTAGGGCAATATATGAACTGCGATATCAACTTTTAAACTGATTGTATCTTCAATACAATCTTACTTGTGAATCGAACTGATATTTAAGTTACAAACTCCATGATTTCACTCAACATTATGTTGACTTTTAAGCATGTATCTCAGGGAACTAGAGGAGCAAGGCAAGGCAAGGAGCAGGCGTACCCTATCCTAAATAATGGTGTAAAATAAAGTTGTAATTCAGTTCAAATGATGTTTCTTTGGAGAAACCTTAGCACTCTGATGTAAACGCTTTGTAACTGAATTTGTATTATGGACCTATGTAAATTAAAAATGCCTTCTAAGGCTGTTTTTCTATGATTTTGTTTTCGATCCTCACGGTAACACCCAAATTAATCTTCCGCTGCTATATTTAAAATTTGGGGGTGTTACAGATTGGCATCAGAGCTTCGGTTATAGAGAACCAAATGTTTTTAAACGTTGGACTATAACTACATTTTTCAAACAAATTAATTATACACCATGTTACCTTAAGCCCTCCATGCCTGCTTGCTGCCGCGCTCGGTATGTTATACATTAGGATTATCTTATATAAGCCTCTGCATACTTGATAGTTACTGTGCACAACTAAATCATTTCATGCTTATATTACACCACTTGATGTTAGTAATTACTTATTTTACCATATATGGATTATTATAGTACCATGTCATTCATCACCCACTTTAGTGTATCATCGGAGCCGGACTCCGAGGGATCACTAGCATCAGTCACGTCCCCCACACTTCCTGGTACTGTAGCACCAAAGGTAGTGCCTGACGCGATCGAGCCCTTTGTGGAGGGTGGAGCCGCCGCCATACCTTTATTGGAGGACCCTCATGTGCCAGCTTTGCTAGCACCTACGTTACCATCACATTTTGTTTATGACACATACTCTCCTTTCTATATACCACCCCCTGACGACTTGTACTATGAGAGTCAGCAATGGCTCCCTGCAGACGATACACCATTAGAGTTCCACCATACTGCACCATCCCCACTCCCTGACCATTTATTTGATACATATACTCAAACATACCCACTGCCACCTTGTCAGCAGGACCCTATTCCGGCGGAGGACATTCCCTCATCGAGTCGACCCCGCATCTCAGACCAGATACACCCATCCTCACCCTCACTGCCTTATCCTCCTAGTTTCACTCCCCCAGCTCAGACACATGATGCTTGGGAAGGATTTAGACCAGTAGTCACCCACACCCTTATACCATCTACAGTGGTGACACGACTCGAGAGTCACGGAGAGCAGATTGATTCGCTCCTTCGGATGATCGACCATGAACCATTGGATTCCCCGGGGACTATCACTGACACTCTGCATAGGTTGGCTTCCAACAGAGCAGTGGTACAGCAGTGCTTGAGACAGATGCAGATAGACTTGGCAGATACCCGTTCCCACGCGATATCCATACGTAGAGAGGGACAGGACTTAGCTTGGGAGGCTCACCTGGCACAGCGTAGAGCTGACACATTGGAGAGACTCATGGGAGACATACAGATGGAGCATCAGGCTGAGATACAGAGACTCAGAGACCAGATCTCAGAGCTCACAAGGCGTACGGATAGACCTGAGCAGTAGACATAGTTAGCATGTTGTATAGTTTGAGACATTGTAGTCTGCCGCATGTGGCAATTAATAAAGACTCTTGTATCGTTTTGTTGTATAACTCAACTGATCAAGTTATTAATGTTGTAATGTTGGTAGTGATGTACTATATATCTGTTAACTTATGTATTATGGTTGTTCGTATGTATTGTAATTGTATCCAGACATGTCGTGATGTTACCTGTTATTATTATGATTCTCTAATTGTGTAAATATTGTAAAAACCTGAACACATATAATATGGTGATATGTAGGGAAAATTGATAAACTCCAGTTTGTATGATTAAATCGATTGTTCCTTAACAATCTCATATCCGTAAAAGGATAAATTAAAGAGATATCGTAATTGTGGAAAATAATCAATTTAATCACCATTTCATACCATGATTACATTGTGTATAGACTCAGCTATTCTATCCAAATTCTAAATCTCTATTCTTGTGACATTAATAAAAAATGGTACATAGCGAACACGAAACTACCAACCCTACCGTAGCACTGACACTTGAGGAGGTTCGAAGGATGATTGATGTCGGCATCGCCGCAGCACGCGAGGTCGATGCAGCAAACCGCTCAAGCAATACTATGGGAGCAACAACTGAAAGTGAGGCATCTACACCACGTAAATGCACTTACAAGGAATTCGTAAGTTGCCAACCAACCACCTACAGAGGCGTAGAAGGAGTGACAGAGTTAGCCCAGTGGTTTGAATGCATGGAAACAGTATTCATGAGAAGCAACTGCGCAGAAAACAACAAGGTCACTTTTGCCACTGGAACCTTGAGGGGAGATGCACTATCTTGGTGGAATGCTACTATCAAAATAATGGGTACCGAAGCAGCATTTCAAATCTCCTGGACCGAACTGAAGAATAAAATGCTGAAAAAGTACTGTCCCCGTACAGAGGTCAGAAAGCTGGAAGATGAATTTCACCAGTTAGTGGTGAAAAACAATGACGTCAGTGCGTACAACCGAAAATTTCAAGAGTTATCTCTTCTGTGTCCACACATGGTACCTGACTTGGAAAAGACGTTGGAAAAATATGTGGAAGGACTACCTTCAAGTATTGAGGGAGACGTCACCGCATCACACCCACAAACCCTCGAAGCCGCATTCGTGTTTGCTCAGCGAATGATGAGTCGAGCGCTTAAACGAGATTCTAACTCCACAGTCATTGGACAAAAGAGAAACTATGATAACCATGGCAGCAGCAACTGGAACAACAATAGTTATTACAATCACAACAGGAGCTACCACAATAATGATCGAAGCAACCGCAACAGAGACAACCAACAAAGCCGAAACGATAGACATCAACAACAAAACCGCAGACAAGAAGCCGCTAGGGCTTATGTGGCTGCACCTGCTGAAGGAAAAATGTATGCTGGGACAAAACCCCAGTGTAACAAGTGTAAGATGCATCATGTAGAGCCCTGCATCGCTGTTTGCGGAAATTGCTGAAAAATAGGCCATGTGACCAAGGACTGCAGGGCCACGGGGGCAAACTCACACCCAATAGCAGTGAAGTGCCACGGTTGTGGTGAAACGGGTCATTACAAGAGTCATTGCCCGAAGAACTCCAACAATGTTACCCGCGGGAGGGCCTACTTACTGGGAGATGGAAACGTGCCACAGAATCCCAATGTCACCACGGGTACTTTCTTACTGAATCAACATAGTGCTAAAATATTATTTGATTCTGGAGCCGATAGAAGCTTTGTATCTACTTCATTTGCTTTATTGCTTAATATCGTGCCTGTAGAATTAGATACCTCATACGAAATTGAAATAGCCGACGGAAAATTGTTAAACACCAACACCGTACTCGAAAACTGCACCTTAACCCTCCAAAACAAATCATTTCCAATCGATCTTATGCCCATCCAACTTGGAAGCTTTGACGTAATTGTAGGCATGGATTGGCTATCCAAACATCATGCCCGAATCATCTGCGACGAAAAAGTTATCCAAATCCCCATAAACAATGAAACGCTCACCGTTCGTTGTGACCACTATAAAACCCGACTCAATATCATCTCGTACGTCAAAACGGTGAAATACATAAACAAAGGATGTCACGTCTTTTTGGTCCAAGTAACGGAAGATAAACCGAAAGAAAAAGAAAAACGACTAGAAGAAGTGCCAGTTGTAAATGAGTTTGCAGAAGTATTCCCTAAAGACTTGCCAGGTATTCCACCAATCCGGCAAGTAGAATTTCGAATCGAGTTAGTGCCTGGAGCAGCACCCGTTGCAAAAGCACCATATCGATTAGCCCCTTCCGAAATGAAGGAATTATCTGAGCAGTTGAAAGAACTGTCAGATAAAGGATTCATCCAACCCAGCTCATCACCTTGGGGAGCACCAGTCCTGTTTGTCAAAAAGAAAGACGGAACATTCCGAATGTGCATCGATTATAGAGAGTTGAACAAACTCACAGTGAAAAATCGATACCCATTACCAAGAATTGACGATCTATTTGACCAACTACAAGGATCGAGTGTTTACTCAAAAATCGATCTAAGATCAGGATACCACCAATTAAGAGTCAGAGAAGAAGACGTTCCCAAAACAGCCTTTCGAACACGATACGGACATTACGAATTCCGCGTAATGCCATTTGATCTTACCAATGCACCGGCAGTGTTCATGGATCTAATGAACCGCGTATGTAAGCCATATCTGGACAAGTTCGTAATCGTATTCATCGACGATATTTTGATCTACTCACGTAACGAAAAAGAGCATGCTGAACACTTGAGAACCATTTTGGGGTTACTCAAGCAGGAAAAACTGTATGCGAAATTTTCCAAATGTGATTTTTGGATATCCACCGTTCAATTCTTAGGTCACATCATCAACAGTCAAGGTATTCACGTTGACCCCGCCAAGATCGAAGCAGTCAAAGGTTGGGCTTCGCCCACCACTCCAACTAAAATCCGACAATTTTTAGGACTCGCTGGTTACTATCGAAGGTTTATAGAGGGTTTTTCCAAAATCGCAAAACCTTTGACGGAACTCACTCAGAAAAACAAGAAATATATCTGGGGAGAGAAACAAGAATCAGCATTTCAACTCTTAAAACAAAAACTCTGTGAAGCACCAATTCTAGCGCTACCAGACGGGAGCGACGACTTTGTAGTATATTGTGATGCATCACATCATGGTTTAGGTGCGGTACTAATGCAAAGGAACAAAGTCATCGCTTACGCTTCTCGAAAACTCAAGAAAAATGAGGAAAATTATACCACTCATGATCTGGAATTAGGAGCAGTAGTATTTGCTCTTAAAATGTGGAGACATTATCTATATGGTACAAAGTGCACGGTATTCACCGATCACAAAAGTCTTCAACACATACTAGATCAGAAGGAGCTGAACATGAGACAGCGCCGATGGTTGGAACTACTCAACGACTACGATTGTGAAATTCGCTACTGATTTGTCGTTTTTAGTATTTTATTTTTCCAAGGGTAAAACTCAACGTATGCGTTTTCCCCGGGTCGTTTCCCAACGAAGGTCGAATATCGAGTTGTCGTTAACGTGTCGAATACGTGTGGTGAATGAGTGAAAAAGAGTGATTGATTTGCGATTTTATACTACGAACAATTAAATATGAAATAAAAACAACTAATTAATCTAATTAAACAATTAAACTAAGCATGCGAATTTTAAAAACGAAAATTTGAAATTAAAAACGTAACGCGACGAATTATAAAACGCAAATAAAAGTGATTTTGTGAAATTTAAAACCTAAAAATATCAAAATAATTTTCCTATATTAAAAATGATAAAAGAAAATTTTTGGAAAAAGAAAAATATTTTTTTTGACTTTTTAATAATTTTTTATGAATTAAAACTATTTAAAACTAATTAGGTGATTTAACTAAAATGCAAAAGTAAAAAAAAAAAATAACTAATGGACTAAATTATAAAAGAAAATTTGGAAAAATAAAAGTTTTATAAAAGCTGAGGGACTAAAGTTGTAAAAACTGAAACTATTATAGATTTAATAAAAGACAGGGACTAAAATTGCCAAAGAAAACAAACTATTTTAATTCTAAAACTACCTAGATACGATTTAGACTTAGACAGTAAGACTGGGGACCAATTTTGACAATACCAGAAACTATTGAACACCAGTTAACACAAAAAATAATCTCATAAAGCTCTTTTCAAATGCTTATAAATCGCTCAAAACTTAACCAATTTTGAAACCGAAGACTGTTTTGGAAAGCTAAGCAAGTATAGATTACTAAATTTCAAAAAACCCTATCACAAAGACTCAATTGCTAAGTTAAACTTGGCCTAGATCAGTAGTGAAAAACCACAAGTGGGCTGATGTAGCAGGCAATCAAGAGAATATGCCAAATTGCAGGCCTCTATAAGCAATTAAATAAGATACAAAACGCAGATCCCATATGCTCTGCTTATACCTTACTATGCTATCTCTTTGAAAACCAAAAAAAAACAAGACCTCAAATAATATGGTTAAGCCAGAAAAGCCATTAGTTTAGCAGCTCTAGAACCTGAACTATATTTGACAGTAGAAAAATAAAAAGTACAGTCCTAGTCTAAACCAATCCAAGTGTTGCAACCTCTTTTTAACAACTTAAAGTACCTCAAAATTTCCACAATGAAATTCTAATAAGCTCAGCTGCTATTCAATCAAACACCCCTTAAAAACAGCTTATAAACTTATGCAATTTACTCTAAACTGATACTAATCTAAAACTACAAAAACAACCAAGGACAATGAAAAAAAAACAATAGCAACAATGAGCAGCACTGGAAAAATTAATGAAATAAAACTTACACCTTATCCTAGCTTAAACGAAGTGATCTCATAACTCAGTTCTAACCCAGGCTTATAAGCCAATAACAATATACCCCATATCAGCTTCTATACCAGCTTATCCAATCAGCTTATCCAAACACCTTAACTTGTTGAGTTTTTGTTTGACTTTTGTGAATTAACGAATTCAGAACAGAAATGGTCTTAAATATAGCTTTCAGTAGCTATGAAGTAAAATTTAAACTCAAAAGTTTTAGAAAACAGCTTATAAGAAAGCTAACTTATTTATTTATTATTTATTTTTTTTAAATGATGATAAAAATATAACAATTATAATAACTAAAATAAAATAATGAGACAAGTAATTAAAACAAAGCTGAAATAAAATTTTTCATTAATCAAAATTAACGATTACAAAAAATAAAATTCTGATACAACCAAATTTAAATCGACTGAAATTTTAAATGACAATAAAACAATTAAAACATTTCTAACAAAAAAATTACAAGCCTCGAACGAGAAGTGATCCCTGCTATTTATAGGCCTCGATCGATTCTTCTGGAGAGTCCACGTTGGCGATCCTCGTGTGTCCACAGCTAATATCCACCCTTAGATTACATCTTGCTCACCAAGCTTCATTTCCAGCCGCATGATCAAAAGTGGTGCGTGTTCGGTCCAATCGATGGTTGCCATGTGTCATTCTCCTTGTCAGGTCCTTCTAGAAGATCCAATCATTGACCGAAGTACCCTTAATTGCTGTTAAACTTTGTACGGTAATTCTTAGGGTTGCGTGAATAGTAAATTTTCTGGGTTAGTGAAGAAAGGGGCGCGTGTTTTGTTAGAGAGATAAGAGGGGTGAGTGTTATTTTGTTTGTGTGGTAAGAGAGAGTGATTTATTTTTTTGACCGAGTGGGAGTTATGGGTTTGACCGGGTTTAAGTGGGTGGATCGGGTTATGGGTATGGGGAGTGGGTTGGGCTTAGGCGAAGGATTAAGGTTGGGCTTGTTTTAATCCGGATTTTAGTAGTGAGAGGATTTAAGGTTTTTAAAGTTAGGAAAAATAACAAGGACTTATTTTGTAATTTCAGAAATCTCAAGGACCATTGTTGCCACTTATCCAAAAATAAATCCAAGGGCTTAATTTGATAATTTCCGATAGATGTAGGACCTCGGTTGACTTTTTGACCATAATTTCTCCTCGGCATCGGCTACAAATAACACTTCCATATCTCGTGCTCGGTTTCCCGGTTCTTGGCTTGATTTTGTCCTTTTCTTTGATATCCGTGCCTGCATATGTAAAAACACAAAAACACAATATATTTGGCATTTTGGTCGGGTTTTTGGTCTATTTGGGTCCGGTTTTGGTCTAGAAATGGTATGTGTTTAAGCACATACCAAAATTCCCCCAGACTAAGCTATTGCAATGTCCTCATGCAATGTTATAAAAACTCCCCGATTTTCCTTTTTATTCTATTTTTGTATTTTCTTATTATTCATGTGACGGCTTTTGTCGACAATCATTATCTAACGATAACTTTTAGGGTCTTCGAGCAGGAAACACGACTCATAAAGAAGTGACCATACGGATAAAATTCGTCGTCCCCGATTTTTCACGAGTCCCCAAACTAAGCTTAAAAACGAAATCATTGTCATTTACAAGTTAGATTGCCAACACTACTCAGAAAGCTAATTGTGGACTTCTCGTTCCCAAATTCCTATTTTTCCTCTATTTATTTTATTTTTTGAAGAGAAATGAATTTCTTCGAATTCTCGTTTCGATAATTTCTTAGCCGATAAAGATACCTAGTTTAGACGCTAAGTAGTTTCCAAACCTTCCCTCGAGAACCGTTGCATACAAAAATGAGGTCCACATCAAGGTCTCTGATTTAACACGATTTTGAGAATATCCCTTTTATTTGCGACCGAAACAACTCATCTACGAGTCCAGAGACGGAAGCCTTTATTAGGATACCTCGGAGTCGAAATTTGGCATTTTTAACATTATTAAGCACATATTATTATTGATCCTTGGCCCTTTATAACAATCACAACATCGGCTGCGAACCGGCAAGATGTGATAGTCTATTATGACCTTGGAATTTTTCCTCTGCCTTTATTAGAAGTCTACAACATCGGCTGCGAACCGGCAAGATGCAGAAAACTTTTTATGGCTTTGGATTATTATTATTATTTATTATTCATTATATATTTTGCCAAATCCCGAGTCCTACGGCTTTTATAACAATCCCAACATCGGTTGCGAGCCGGCAAGATGGAATAGTCTATTACACCGTAACACTGACAGTACCTTGATGTGTACCCAACTTTCATAAGCAAGGATTCTCTAAGGAAGAAATAAAAACTAATCATCGCCAAAACCAAAATAGCTTTAATTATTCCTATATTTCTATTTTTGAGTGAAACAAGCTTATGGGAACAAAAAGCCACAAGTAACTTCGATGAGCTCTAAAGAGAACCAACTACTCCACGTTTAGCAATCTAACTTATAAACAACTCTATCATTTCTCGTTCTTCGCAAATTTAAAATCTTAAATAATAAGATCCGCGAATGCTTAGCCTTATAATCAAGCCATGCATATATAAAGTCAAATACGGGAACTTGCAAACTCTTAAAAAGAATTCGCGTTTTCTAGCTCCTTGTGTAAAAGACTAGCACGAGCTTATAGATTATAAACGGTTAAGGGAACAAGCTAGGGCTCAACACGCCCGGTCAAGTCAGAATTTTATTCCTACTCTCACCAGCGGAAAATCAACAAAAATGTCAAAATTTATTATATTTTTGCAAAAATTTTTAAATTTTTCTAATTTTTTGGACTTTTTTCAATTTTTGAGGAAAAACGGGGTTGCATGAGAAAACGGCAAAAATGCAAGGCAAAAATCAAATCGAAAGATCACCCCCCCCAGACTAAAACGAGACATTGTCCTCAATGTCTTAAAGGTAAGGGTTCTCCTACATAAATCTAAGGCCGTTTATTAATTATGCCAAAAGATAGATGTAAAACGATAAGATTTAGGATATCGGATGAGCAGCGGATGATGAAACTCGAGTAGCGTGAAGGAAACTACGAGCACGAGAGTCTTCAAGCATCGGGCATTCCTGGACACATCACAGAAAACACGAAACACAAGATACGGAAGAGGGGATCCCTCCTCATGTTTTATTAGAAAATAGATAAGAAGATAGAAGGATAAGCATGGGGTGCCTCCCACGAAGCGCTTGTTTTTGGTAACCGAGTCACATGAGCTTGACTCGACCCCGAATTTATTTGTCCTTGGGGGAGCATGTGGAAAGATAATCTCCATCGGACTTTCGTTCCAGATGTTTGGATACACACTGAAGCACATGAAAGTTCCACTCCGATGAGATACCCGCGGTATTTTTTAGAAAGAATAACTAGAAGTGGTAATACCGGGGTCAAAGGTAATATCCTCACTCCCGCAGGAGTGAAGGATGGGAGAAGGCACAACATATGTGATGAAGAGCATAAAGATGTTGAGGATGATCATAATAAGCTCTTCATCATCAGCAGAAATTATGTCAAAAGTCTCGGGCGGGAGGGTCGGGATTAAATCTTCATGAGAAGGTATGCCTCCCCCCTGACTAGAATCTTCCTCCGGATCAAAATAGAATTGATCGTAATCCGGAGGAGATATGCAATGAGTGAGTTCACCGGAGAACTCCTCATGAAGAGAATCAATCGTATGATCATTTGTGAGCTCAGGTCCCGTCACAGACTCATCACTCTCCTCCATCTGAATATCAAAGATTGGGTTATCAGAAATCTCATATTCGAACTCAAACAGAGGGTTGGTGATAGTTGTATTGAAGGTTTCGGGAACAAGGTCATCAAATCTCTTTGGTGGATTGATTTCAACTTCCTTTGGAGGGAGAGAAAGAGATGGTTCTTGGTCTAATAATTTTTCAAGAAGAATATCTCCCTCCGGATTAAGACAAGAATCATCAATTTCTGGTGAAATTGATTCATCTTTGAAGAATACCTCGAGCTCTTCCCGCAAGATCACACTTCCCTCAATCGGAGGAGAAGGATGGGAAGAGTCGGAATCAAGAATCTCGATGTGATAAACTTGTTCTGGAGGTGGGACAAGTGGTGTGCTCTTAGAGCTAGCAATTTCCACCGCTTCCGTTGTAGTCTCCGATTCGTCTTCATCATCGTCGTCAAGAATACTCTTAGAATTTGCAGCACAACACTCAAACCATTTGCTTGATCCAGGATTGATTTTCATAGCCTTGAGCTCAGCACATTTTTCTGACATGCTCTTGACCGTGAATCTGGAAAGGTTGGGATCAATTCTTTTAGGAGCAATTACGGGATCGGATTTTTGATCAACCGTAGCGACATTGCATTTGTCGGTTTGAGGTTTCGAGTTTGGATTAATATTGAACGTAACTTTTTCTTTATCGACCCGCAAAGTAATTTCTTCACCATAAACATCGATCAGAGCCCTCCCGGTCCTCAAGAATGATCTTCCTAGAATGAGAGGAACCCGGGGGTCGGCTTCGAAATCAACTACCACAAAGTCTGCAGGGAAATGGAACTGCCCCACCTTTACAAAGACATCCTCGGCTACACCTTTGGGAAGGGTTATGGACCGATCCGCAAGCTCGAGGGTCATGCAAGTGGGGGTGAGATCGGGTAGAGACAATTTCTTCCAGATGGATAACGGCATTAGGTTGATACTCGCACCAAGATCGGCCAAGGCATGGCATTCAACCTTTCCCGGAAATTCACATGGGATGAGAAATTTTCCGGGATCTCCAAGCTTTTCCGGAAGCTTTTTGAGAATTGCCGCGGAGCAGTTTTCGTTCACTGGAGTTTTTGTCATTTCAAATAATTTTTCTTTATTGCTCAACAAACTTTTGAGTGTGGAAGTGAATTTAGGCATCAAGAGCAAAGCATCCGCGAAGCTTATGTCGAAATGTAACTCTTGAAAAATTTGGAAAAATTTCTCCATTTGACTCGAAGCTTTATCGCGGAGCTTTTGATCACTCATTCTCGAAGGATATGGAAGATTGGTCTTAACGGGAATTTCTTCAGGAGCTTTTTCTTTTGGTTCAACATTTTTTGGTTCAGATGGATGGACGACCGGAGGTTGGACGTCTTTGGTTCCTCCGTTGTTAGTAGGAGGTTCCGTGTCCTTGGTCACCTCGGTCTCACGGACGACTACCTTGGGAGGTAGAGAAGAAGGGGTAGTCGGAGCCGTGGGTCCATCATATGAAACACCGCTCCTAGTCGTGATCGCCTTAGCATCGCCCCTCGGGTTGGCGATCGTGTTACTTGGAAGAGTAGTAGTACCCGAACCCGAGGGTCGATCATTTAAACGTTTGTTCAATTCGGTTATCTGATTAATCATCATTCTATTCATTTCCTCTTGTTTCTTTTGTTGATGTTGGCTTTGAAGAATGAATTGTTTTAATAACTCATCCGAGGGCGATGGGTTTGGCACAAATCCTTGATTTTGATTATTTGGAAGATTTGGCCCTCGGTTGTTTTGAACAAAACCTTGATTGTTATTTTGAAAATTTCCTTGATTCGGGGCTTGATTAAAATTCCCTTGGTTTTGATAAACTTGATTGCCCCGATTTTGATTTTGATTATTTGGAACATTACGGTTTTGCACTTGCTGATTTTGATTTGGTGGGAAACCGGGTGGTCCGAGAAAATTGTTAGAACGGTAGCTGAGGAGATTACGGTCTCCTTGAGGTTGGTAACCGTTACCACCCGTGTTGTAGGTTCCCGTAGCAGCATAAACATTCTCCTGAGTGTAGCCACCGGAGGCTGGGCACTCGAAATATTGGTGAGGACCACCACATGTCTCACAACTATGGTTAACAACATTCACTTGATTGTTGTTGTTTTGAGTGGAAACCTGATTTTGATGAATTCTCAAGATAGCCGTAGACAAATCATTCATTTGTTTAGAAAGAGCGGCTATCTCGGAAGTAGAAGAATCAGTGCTAGATCTTGTTGACTCATTCCTCTCGGCAGAGGAATCCCAGAAATTATGATGGGTGGTCATATTTTCAATGAGATCATAGCACTCTTCGGGTCGACGTTTCATAAACGTACCACCGGCAGCAGCATTAATCGTATCACGGTGTCGTAATGTCAAACCGTTATAGAAGGTATCTATAATAGTGACCAATAACATATTGTGGTTCGGACACCGATCAATCGATAACTTGTAGCGTTCCCATGCCTCAAACAATGATTCATCGGGAAGCTGACGGAAATTGCTAATCTCATTCCTTAATTTCGTCACCATCGACGGTGGGAAATATTTCGCCAAGAACTTCGTAACCATTTCGTCGAAACTACGAATGGAGTTCTTGGGAAGACGATCAAACCAAGCGGTGGCATGATGCGTCAATGAATAAGGAAAGAGATATAGACGGAGGGCGTCATCGGAGACCCCATGTTGTTTCATACTTTGGGTGACGGTTATGAATTTGTCAAGATGCTTGTTCGCATCATCACCCGGCAAGCCATGGAATTGGCACGAGTTTTGGACTTGTTGAATCATATGATGCTTAAGTCCAAAATCGGCGGCTTGAATATTGACGGGGGCAATCGGGCCACCACGTCCGTGCATTGTGGGTTGGCACAGCTCCTCCATCGTTCGGAGATCGGGAGCTGGCATGTGATTATCACCACCCACCGGCGGGTGTTGATTATTTTGGTCGTCGGCCATTTCTTCAAAGTTTGAGAAATGAACACGGTGATTGTGACGAATAATCCTCTCGGGATTCGATAGCGGTGAAAGAAGAGGGTGAGAAGTAGAAGATCGGGTGTGCATACACCAAAAACAAACAAAAATGAAAATCAAAAATCTTTTTGTATTTTTGGTTGGGAATTATTTTTGGCTTTTTAAATATATTGAAAAACAAAAGATTTTATTTTCTTTTTGGTAACCGTTACGTTAACCGTAACCGTTTCCTTTAAAACTACGCGCAGCGTGGCGGGAAGGCAAAGGTAGCTCCGAAGATGCTTAAAAACCCGCCTTTTTCAGCTCGACAATTTAATGTCAAGCTTCCTTAAACCCCGTAATTAGGTTGTAGTAATAAAGTAATCCGATAACGGTCAATTTCACGATTTGTTTTGTTGTAATTTGGAATGGTTTACAACCGCCCTCCTTCAACGGAAGACCGAGGATTTATTATTAATGGTGAAAACACTTTAGGAAAAGTGTTTTTTAATTATTTTCTTTTTGTATTTTTATTTTTTATAAAAACGATAACTTCCGAGGAAGGGTCTTCAAAACACGATTCTTATGGCGAAACTCCAACTCTTTTCAAGCCTTCCCCGGCAGCGGCGCCATTTTTTTGATTTGTCGTTTTTAGTATTTTATTTTTCCAAGGGTAAAACTCAACGTATGCGTTTTCCCCGGGTCGTTTCCCAACGAAGGTCGAATATCGAGTTGTCGTTAACGTGTCGAATACGTGTGGTGAATGAGTGAAAAAGAGTGATTGATTTGCGATTTTATACTACGAACAATTAAATATGAAATAAAAACAACTAATTAATCTAATTAAACAATTAAACTAAGCATGCGAATTTTAAAAACGAAAATTTGAAATTAAAAACGTAACGCGACGAATTATAAAACGCAAATAAAAGTGATTTTGTGAAATTTAAAACCTAAAAATATCAAAATAATTTTCCTATATTAAAAATGATAAAAGAAAATTTTTGGAAAAAGAAAAATATTTTTTTTGACTTTTTAATAATTTTTTATGAATTAAAACTATTTAAAACTAATTAGGTGATTTAACTAAAATGCAAAAGTAAAAAAAAAAATAAAAATAACTAATGGACTAAATTATAAAAGAAAATTTGGAAAAATAAAAGTTTTATAAAAGCTGAGGGACTAAAGTTGTAAAAACTGAAACTATTATAGATTTAATAAAAGACAGGGACTAAAATTGCCAAAGAAAACAAACTATTTTAATTCTAAAACTACCTAGATACGATTTAGACTTAGACAGTAAGACTGGGGACCAATTTTGACAATACCAGAAACTATTGAACACCAGTTAACACAAAAAATAATCTCATAAAGCTCTTTTCAAATGCTTATAAATCGCTCAAAACTTAACCAATTTTGAAACCGAAGACTGTTTTGGAAAGCTAAGCAAGTATAGATTACTAAATTTCAAAAAACCCTATCACAAAGACTCAATTGCTAAGTTAAACTTGGCCTAGATCAGTAGTGAAAAACCATAAGTGGGCTGATGTAGCAGGCAATCAAGAGAATATGCCAAATTGCAGGCCTCTATAAGCAATTAAATAAGCTACAAAACTCAGATCCCATATGCTCTACTTATACCTTACTATGCTATCTCTTTGAAAACCAAAAAAAAACAAGACCTCAAATAATCTGGTTAAGCCAGAAAAGCCATTAGTTTAGCAGCTCTAGAACCTGAACTATATTTGACAGTAGAAAAATAAAAAGTACAGTCCTAGTCTAAACCAATCCAAGTGTTGCAACCTCTTTTTAACAACTTAAAGTACCTCAAAATTTCCACAATGAAATTCTAATAAGCTCAGCTGCTATTCAATCAAACACCCCTTAAAAACAGCTTATAAACTTATGCAATTTACTCTAAACTGATACTAATCTAAAACTACAAAAACAACCAAGGACAATGAAAAAAAAAACAATAGCAACAATGAGCAGCACTGGAAAAATTAATGAAATAAAACTTACACCTTATCCTAGCTTAAACGAAGTGATCTCATAACTCAGTTCTAACCCAGGCTTATAAGCCAATAACAATATACCCCATATCAGCTTCTATACCAGCTTATCCAATCAGCTTATCCAAACACCTTAACTTGTTGAGTTTTTGTTTGACTTTTGTGAATTAACGAATTCAGAACAGAAATGGTCTTAAATATAGCTTTCAGTAGCTATGAAGTAAAATTTAAACTCAAAAGTTTTAGAAAACAGCTTATAAGAAAGCTAACTTATTTATTTAATTTATTTATTTTTTAAATGATGATAAAAATATAACAATTATAATAACTAAAATAAAATAATGAGACAAGTAATTAAAACAAAGCTGAAATAAAATTTTTCATTAATCAAAATTAACGATTACAAAAAATAAAATTCTGATACAACCAAATTTAAATCGACTGAAATTTTAAATGACAATAAAACAATTAAAATTAAAACATTTCTAACAAAAAAATTACAAGCCTCGAACGAGAAGTGATCCCTGCTATTTATAGGCCTCGATCGATTCTTCTGGAGAGTCCACGTTGGCGATCCTCGTGTGTCCACAGCTAATATCCACCCTTAGATTACATCTTGCTCACCAAGCTTCATTTCCAGCCGCATGATCAAAAGTGGTGCGTGTTCGGTCCAATCGATGGTTGCCATGTGTCATTCTCCTTGTCAGGTCCTTCTAGAAGATCCAATCATTGACCGAAGTACCCTTAATTGCTGTTAAACTTCGTACGGTAATTCTTAGGGTTGCGTGAATAGTAAATTTTCTGGGTTAGTGAAGAAAGGGGCGCGTGTTTTGTTAGAGAGATAAGAGGGGTGAGTGTTATTTTGTTTGTGTGATAAGAGAGAGTGATTTATTTTTTTGACCGAGTGGGAGTTATGGGTTTGACCGGGTTTAAGTGGGTGGATCGGGTTATGGGTATGGGGAGTGGGTTGGGCTTAGGCGAAGGATTAAGGTTGGGCTTGTTTTAATCCGGATTTTAGTAGTGAGAGGATTTAAGGTTTTTAAAATTAGGAAAAATAACAAGGACTTATTTTGTAATTTCAGAAATCTCAAGGACCATTGTTGCCACTTATCCAAAAATAAATCCAAGGGCTTAATTTGATAATTTCCGATAGATGTAGGACCTCGGTTGACTTTTTGACCATAATTTCTCCTCGGCATCGGCTACAAATAACACTTCCATATCTCGTGCTCGGTTTCCCTGTTCTTGGCTTGATTTTGTCCTTTTCTTTGATATCCGTGCCTGCAAATGTAAAAACACAAAAACACAATATATTTGGCATTTTGGTCGGGTTTTTGGTCTATTTGGGTCCGGTTTTGGTCTAGAAATGGTATGTGTTTAAGCACATACCAGCTACCACCCCGGTAAAGCGAATGTCGTGGCTGACGCGTTGAGCAGAAAAGAGAGGATCAAACCTCTTAGAGTTCGATCGTTAGAAATGACAATTTATTCACCACTCCCATGTCAAATTCTCATAGCCCAATCGGAAGCTCTTCAGGAAGAAAATCAAGCTCACGAGAAAATTAAGGGCATGCTAGAAAGTGAGAACGGATTCATACGAAGAGCCGATGGAATGTTATGCTTCAAGAAAAGATGCTGGATTCCTCTCTATGGAGGTATTCGAGATCTTATCATGCATGAATCCCACAAGTCTAAATATTCCATTCATCCCGGATCCAACAAAATGTACCAAGACCTCAAACAACTTTACTGGTGGCCAAACATGAAAGTCGACATTGCAACATATGTTGGGAAGTGTTTGACTTGCTCAAGGGTCAAGGCCGAAAGCCAAAAGCCATCTGGATTACTTGTACAACCTGAGATACCAGTTTGGAAATGGGAAAGAATCACTATGGATTTTATTACCAAGTTACCAAGAACGTCGACCGGATATGACACCATTTGGGTTATCGTCGACCGCTTAACCAAATCAGCTCATTTTCTGCCTATCAAAGAAACTGACGAGTTGGACACACTCGCTCAGTTATACTTCAAAGAAATCATAATCCGACATGGAGTCCCAATCTCTATCATTTCAGACAGAGACAGTCGATTCACTTCAGGATTTTGGCAATCCCTACAGAAAGCCCTCGGTACTCAATTGGACATGAGCACCGCCTACCATCCTCAAACTGATGGACAAAGTGAAAGGACAATCCAAACCTTAGAAGATATGCTTAGAGCATGTGTACTTGACTTCGGAAGAGGTTGGGACAAACACTTACCATTGGTTGAATTCTCGTACAACAATAGTTACCAAGCTAGCCTAAAGGCTGCACCTTTTGAGGCACTTTACAGAAGAAAGTGCAGATCACCTATCTGCTGGACGGAAGTTGGTGACATGCAGCTTACCGGACCAGAACTAATCCATGACACGACAGAGAAAATATTCAAAATCAAACATCGTCTCCAAGCCACTCGTGACAAACAAAAGAGTTATGCAGACGTGAGGAGGAAACCCATGGAGTTTGAAGTCGGAGATAGAGTTATGCTAAAAGTTTCGCCCTGGAAGGGAATGATACGCTTCGGGAAGCGTGGAAAACTCAACCCAAGGTACATTGGACCATTTAAAATCCTCGAGAGGATTGGCCCAGTTGCCTATAAGTTAGAACTTCCAGAAGAACTCAGTAGGGTACACCCTACATTCCACGTATCCCAACTTAAGAAATGCCTATCGGACGAGACTCTCGTCATTCCGCTGAAAGAGATTAAACTGGACGACAAACTTGTGTTCACAGAGGAACCCGTAGAGATAATGGATAGAGAGGTTAAACAGCTCAAGCAAAACCGTATTCCTATTGTAAAAGTAAAATGGGACTCCAAGAGGGGACCGACATACACATGGGAACGCGAAGACCAAATTTGTGAAAAATATCCCCACCTATTCCCGTAAACCACTCTTATTAGCTATCTTAGACTTGAATTCCGGGACGGAATTCGAATGAGGGAGGAGTACTGTAAGATTCTATGAAAAACCCTCGTAGTTAATCTTAATAATTAATGATAACCTTGTATTATCATTTAATAAAGCCCATTTTTGCTGGGAAATTTAAACTTTTCGATTATTGTTATTAACTTCACGATGCATTCTATATATATATATGTATAGTATACCACGAAATCGAGATAGCGTTACCATCGTGACAACACGTTTTCACGATCAACGACAAATGACCATACTCGTGTTAATCTAGTATGATGGTTACAAAAATACTAAACAAAAACTAATCATACTTACTTAAGCTTAATTACTTATCAATTATAAACCCCAATACAAACCGAATGGACCATTTAACCCAGCCCACTACTCGGCTCAAGGAAACAAACCAATTCCTTTTATTTTCTTTCTTTCTTTGCTGTGTTACTCGATCACAAACACCTTTCATAGAGGCCCTCGTATCTCAATAACATCGAATGTAACCAATGCATGTTTTTACACCATCGAAATCACCACTTGACGAACCATCCTTGTGCATATTTCCAGCCATGGAAGTTGTATATCAAGGCAATAACTAAGGCCACTCGATTGTCCCTATTCCAATCCATACGTATGAAAGCAAATGCCAAAACTCAACCAAATCCTTCCCGATTTGTTACTACGACTTTCTGAGGTTATCTCCCACATAAAAAAATGTGTAGGGTGGCGTTAGAAGCACAACAAACCAATGTGGTACATTGGTTTCATTTTTAGAACTAGACATAAATAAGAACGTGCATATATTTTCACTTCAAGCCAAAAGTGTGACTTGACCATTCATAAGATATCTTCAAAATCTTGCAATATCAGGGATAGATTACAAGTGTCCTCCAACTCCCTGTACCTCCACAGTGACCCTCTAAGATTGAAAGGGGAGTCAAAGGGTCAAAGTTGAGTGTAATCTTTCCTATATAAAGCATGTCCTTATCTAGTATTATACCCTACCCACATTCTACTTTCTTTCACACTCAAACATACCTTAAAAGAGCTGCAACTTTCTGTCGTGGATTTGGGAGCAGGCGAGCGAAGAAGGGAATACGTATATAACGTATTCGAACACCTACGAACTACTGCTTCACTCTTGTGCTTCCTTCGAACTCCATAGCTCCATCACCACCTTTCTAGAGGTGTGGTACGTGCTCATAATCTCTCTACTCCTTGCACGTTAAATCACCCACTCATGCATATCACATACATACCATTCGAACGTATCATATTTCCTGGTTCATGTTAAAATAAAGAGGAAAGGATTTCATGTAATGAATCACAGCACCACTAGTAGGTTGTAATATCACTTATGTTTAGGATAGTGTGACATGCATTCTTTCACTTAGATGTATAACACATGTAGGTCGTACATGCATAATACAATGTCTAACCACGTATACAAGTTTAAAGCTTCCATATGAGACACTAACGACTCTTACTTATCCTTACTTCCATTCGAATATGTCATCAAACGCATAAAATAATAGACCACGAGTACATCAATGTTACACGTTCAATGAATGTGTAAAAACTTCACCAAGTCTTTTAACCATAAAACAAGCCATAACCACCTAACAAGCTACAATATTCATTCTTAAAACAAGTCATGAAACACCCAACTCGAACACTACATAACCCTTAGACCTCACACGTGAAAACACTTGTAAATATTAAAGGAGTTTTCATATATTAAACAGCCAAGTCGCCTAGTAAACACAAGTATATCTCGTAGATCCGATACACAACCCATGTATATCTTCACACGACTAGTTTAACGACTTAGTAACCTACATTTTTCATGCCATAAAACCCACGATTCGACCTGTGAATCTAGCCAAAGTGCTTCACCAAAAATTGTTTTGAAAAACTCTAACCCATATAACGCATGGGCTGTAAAGCCCAAAAGGCTGTTTAAATAAGCTATGAATAAGCTAGCTTAATGGCAGTTTCAAAAATAAGCTTTTGAAGGAAAAATAGACATTTTGATAACTCAAAACCGCTCCAAAGCCCACGGATTAAAAATGGTTAACGGACCCCTAAATGGCTCGTTAAAGGCCCATTGGTATTTAAAATAAGCAAATAATCGAATACGCAGTTGGAATAAGTTAAAAATCACTTAAATAAGCCTTAGGAAAAATCACCATAATTTTCCTTGCCTTTTTGTCATTTTTGGACTAAAAATGTAACGCGACTTAACCATAAGGACTAAACCTACCAAACCGCGAAACTTATGGACTGAAGCTGTGAAAACAATTTATAGAGGACTTAAATTGACATACCATTGAACTCCAAGCCTTATAGGGACATATGGACAATTATTGGACTATTTTGGACTATGGACTGGACAAGGACTAACGACGTAACGCAAACTACGGTTAGGATAAAAGATGTAAAATTTGGAAAGAACAAGGACCAACTGGTATAACTTGTCATTCTTATTTTATTTTTCATTCTGCACCACATCTTTACTTCATATGCATATTTGCACATTTTATTTACTTATTAGTTAACTTTCGTTAGTTACTATAAATATTACGAGTTAACATCCACTTAATTCATGCATGTATAGGATATCATAAATGGAAGTTAGGCATAAAATCCATAATCATTCTCCACCACCGATATTCATCATTCACCACTCACTTCACAAATACCACTAGAAATTAGTCAGATTCTCAGTTATTTATATATCTACCAGGTTCCATATCGAAGTTGTTATAATCACCTCTAAGTTTATTTTCACCATCACCAGTAAAGCTTAAGGTGAGTCATGGCCTCACATTTTAAAATCTTTATACTTTTTAAACTCCGTGAGGGGGATACATGCTATAAACAGATCACAAGTATTTTTCTGTATGCTACCTGACTTGATATATGCCTAAGTTACCATATTGCCACAAGACCCTTTTATCATGAGCCATTAATCACTGCGGTGAACGCGAATATAATGAATAGATCTATTAGAGGCTGACGACCTATCCCACTAATACTGAGACGGAATGCTTTTTGCTAGTCGTATTAGTCGCGATGCATTATATTTGAGAGAAATATGAATTGGCAAATCACCTATTACACGAGGGCAAAACCTTCATCATTAATTTGATGGACACCTCCGTTTATGCGGTACTTTGTTAACGTTTGCGTGTCATGAGACTTAGGGCAATATATGAACTGCGATATCAACTTTTAAACTGATTGTATCTTCAATACAATCTTACTTGTGAATCGAACTGATATTTAAATTACAAACTCCATGATTTCACTCAACATTATGTTGACTTTTAAGCATGTATCTCAGGGAACTAGAGGAGCAAGGCAAGGCATGGAGCAGGCGTACCCTATCCTAAATAATGGTGTAAAATAAAGTTGTAATTCAGTTAAAATGATGTTTCTTTGGAGAAACCTTAGCACTCTGATGTAAACGCTTTGTAACTGAATTTGTATTATGGACCTATGTAAATTAAAAATGCCTTCTAAGGCTGTTTTTCTATGATTTTGTTTTCGATCCTCACGGTAACACCCAAATTAATCTTCCGCTGCTATATTTAAAATTTGGGGGTGTTACATGCACTAATCAAACAAACAAATGCTCTAATCATACTCAATGGATGCCATAATGTAACATATGATGCTTTAATCATATACACTTGATGCGCTAACATTTCATGAGATGCCCTAATCATAAACTCTTGATGCCCTTACTTTTTCATTTCATGCTCTAATCACACACATTTTATGCCCTAAATTTGTCACTTGATTAACTAACCATACACTCCCGATACCTTAATTTTGTAAAGTGATGCTCTAATTATTCTAACATATTCCATAACACTAATTGTTGATGCATTAATCAAACAAAAATGAAGAAAGATGTCACGTGATGCTCTAATAATACACAATGGATGCATTAATCTATCTACCGATGCTCTAACAATACACAATGGATGCATTAATCTATCTCGCGATACTCTAATTTAACAAAAATATGAACTAAATTAAATTCCTTATAATCTAATCATTTACACTTGTTTACATAATGTTTATACTGATGCATTTGTTCATACAAACAAATGCTATAACATATTATTTACTCAGATGCACTAAAATGTAATTTACACATAAAAATTCATTAAATGTCATCCCATTCCACAATAACACTAATTATTTTATAATTTTCACAATTATGGACTAAAATAACATAAAAATTAAAAACTAATTGAAAACTTACTGTTAACTGATATATGTGGTTCGATTTCAATGTTCTTCTATTGTAACACGGATGTATGACGGATCGTATATATGGTGTGCGGTGTAGGTGGTTTAAGCTACTCCGGTGACGGTGGAGATGATGATTATTGATGTTGTTGCAGTGCGTTGGTGATTGGCGGCAGTGCGGTGGCGGTGTGGTGGTGGCGATGCAGATGGTGGTGTGTGTGTGTTGTCTCTGATCAGAAAGAGAGTGCCTATTTTGGTGTGTGTTACAAACATGCATATATATATATATATATATATATATATATATATATATATACTAGTTGTCGAAGTCTGCCCAATGGGCGGGCACGCTTTGTAATATTCCTTTTGTAATTTACACGTTATGTATTGTAGAAATTGTCCATATTCTTTATATTTGGTTTTATTTTGTTTTACGTTGTCATTATTAGTGTATTTGTAGTTCTTGGACAAACTATTATTGTGAATACCAAGATGATATGGTTGTTCACGAGATGTTAAACGAATGTATAAGAAAGATGGAATAGACGTGTGCAACTTCATTAAATCGGTTAGAGGACTATCCAAAGAAGAAGGTGATAATGAATGTGAAGGTGATAATGAGGGTTTATGAGGTTATAACGACTATTGTGAACATTATTAATATTCCGATTGAAGGAAAAACTAAATCTTATGACCCTCAAACCCAATGGGCCGGCATGACTTTCAAAAGGTTTTTTTTTTTTTTTTTTTTTGATTGGTTAATTGTTTGTATTTTTGAATGTGATTGTATACTAGTTTTTTTTTTTATTACTTTTTATTTTTATTTTTTATTTTTTTTTTATTTTTCAAAAGCCATAATGCACATAATTCTTAAGAGGGGTTATGAATTTCAAAAGGTTTGTTTATATCTAATTTAGTTACCAATGTATCAGCTTCATGTAACCATCCACCTTTGAAATTTTGTACAATATGTTTATATGAATTATACATGATACACATTTTCAATGCATGTTAAATATGTATAGGTAATCATTACATGTACTTTTTTTTACACTTATTTAATTTATAACCGTTTAATAAGGCAATTTGGTTTTTAATCTTACGGTTAGTAAAAAAACAAACACACGCATCATCATCATCCAATAATTTCCTGCGTTCATAAAAAGTTTTTTTTTTTTTTTTTTTTTTTTTTTTTTTTTTTCGAACATTTATAAACAAAGTATGAATATTGAGTTACTTTAAGAGTATGTGTTTGTAGATTATTTTTTTTTTAAGTTTTAAGTTGTTAGTTAATATAGTATAATAATGTAATTAAAATAAGGTGTTTCGTTAGATCATGTATTGGTTGTAATTAGATTTATTGTTTAATTGCAAGATTTTAATATTGCATGTTGGATATGTTGCTTAGTTTAAAAAACCTCAAATGTTGTAGTGGGTCAGTTAAACGTGAAATTAGGCATTTTTTATACATGGTAAGTGATTTGTTTATGCATTTAAGTCATTTTTATATGTGTGTAACATTACGTTGCATAAGGTGAACGGTTATAGATTGTGATGGGCATCATTTTATTTCTGGAATTTTATTTATCTTTTTATATATCACAAATTACAGACAATGTTCGTTTAGTTGTATTTCATTTTGGTCTAATGAGGATCTCTAGCGCTTTTTAAGTGTGGTATATTAGAGTTGATTAGTTTGTTAGATTTTATAGCGCTTATTCAGTTGCTAAAAATCTTTAACAGTACTAAGTTTAAAGGAGCAGTATTAATGTGACAATTAGTACTGATGGAATCTAAATGTTGATAAAATGCTCTAACAATACTTAGTTTAAAGGAACGGTACTAAGTCTTATGTTATGTTATTTTAGAAAAGGTTTTATTTTGTTCGAGTTTGTTAATAATATGATATCGTTTTTTTTTACGAATTTTTTACTTAAATAGCATTACAAATGAGTAATATTAAATTTGTTAAATCTTACAGATGGCATTTCTAGTTAAGTTTGAGAATGGTGCTGAAAACGGTTTCAAAATTCCAATAAAATTGTTTGAATTAACTGACAGTAAAGATTGTGAATCGTTACATGCAAAGATTGTGAATAAAGTGTATGAGTTTAAGATCCGTAGCGTTGATGGTAATGTTGGAGTGATATATGGAGAGGAATGGAAAAAGTATGCAGAAGAGAGTGGGCTTAAGCAGGGTTGGTCTGTTTTATTTGACATTAGGAATGCTCAGTATGTTCTTGTTAGTCATTTTGGTAATGTTGGAGTGATATACTGTTTTTTATTAATATATATATATATATATATATATATATATATATATATATATATATATATATATATATATATATAATATATTTTTTGTTTTGTGTTACTTGCAATTGTTAATTAATGAGACACATAAAAAACGAATCTTGGATTATTTAGCGATTAGCAATTGTCCACGTTCTTTATATTAATGCACTGTAATTTTTTCTTTTGTAATTTTCAAGCTCTTTATTATAATTGTTAATTACCGAGACACATAAAAAACGAATCTTGGATTATTTAGCGATTAGCAATTGTCGATGTTGTTTATTTTTAGCGTAACAAGTTTGAATAATGCGACATATGTATGGAAATGTTGTATTTGTGTGTAAATAATTACTTAGCGAGTTTATATTAATTGTTAATTATATGTGTTTAGTTTGATATATGAATTATGTAATGATTTGTAAAAGATGTTGTTAATTATATATTTTAGTATGTTGTTGTGTATTCATGTTGTTGTCTATTTCTTAGTTTCTTTAGTAATAATTAACACGTATTATTATGTGAAAGATGTTTTCAATAATAGAGTTGATTTTGTTGTTGTCTATTTATGTTGTTGTCTATTTCTTAGTTTATTTGGGGTTTTTTTTTTTTTTTTTTTTTTTAAATTTAAATATATTATGAAAAGATTTAGATTTAGATTACATATTATTTAAGGAAATGATACATTTATACTATTTAATTTGAAAATAATATTTAAATAAGTGAATCAATAATTTTAATTATGTTCTACAAATCAATTATATTTATAAGAGGAAAATCTTTGTTTTTATTTTTGTTGTTACTTTGTTGGTTGTTTTTAAAAGGAAGGCGGCCTACACTTATGATCATCATTTGCATGGTGTGCCTGATAGGCGGGGTAGACTTATGATTATCGTTGAAAAAAGTAAGTTAGCAAAAAAAAGATATTAACATACTAAATTTTATATTGAATGGATTAAGAACGAAAAGAAATATACGTTTATCCAATATGATAGAAGATATAAAGGTTGACAACCTTTGCGTTTACAAACTTATTTACATGAATGTTGCGTTTGCTAAATCATAGATGGGGGAAGTTGCCTGTTTGACACCTTCATTCTAGAACGTTGACAACCGGCAAATTTCATTGATGCACTTTGACCCGTTACACTGGAGGGGCATGACTTGTGATTATTCTTTGACTTGTGATTATCTTTTTAATGTATTACGTTACGAATAGCAAGATATATATTTATATATACGAAATATAACTATGTTTTATGTTTTCTTAGATGAATAGTTATTTGAAAACACACCGTGACAGGGTATTCGTTTTTTTCCCAAGCTAAACCTTTTTTTTTTTAAGGTATAACCCCTATAATTCATATGAGGTATTATGAGTTTCAAAAGTTTACCTTACATAATAACAATATATGTATTTTACATATTGAGAACAAAAATAGATAAATGATCATTCGATATGAGAACATAAAAGTTATTAAATTGTTCGCAAGAACAAAGTATACGTTGTCAATTCATATATGAAATATAGCTTCTTTGTACACAACGTTGTTGTTGATCTTGTGTATTTACCTCTAAGTAAAGAAAGACGTCCATTTATTTATCAATCTAAAAAGCATTTTATACATACAACACTGAGTTGTTGATGACATTTCATGAAGTTGCTTATAGCTTTCAGATGGTTGATGTTGGTCACCGAGTTCCTGCTAATGGCTTGCAAAGAGTTTCTGATGTTCCTGCCGTACTTCATATGAGGTATAATCCCCATAATTCATATGAGGTATTATGAGTTTCAAAGGTTTACCTTACATAATAACAATATATGTATTTTACATATTGAGAACAAAAATAGATAATGATCATTTGAAATGAGAACATAAAAGTTATTAAATTATTCGCAAGAATAAACTATACGTTTTCAATTCAAATGCGAAATATAGCTTCTTTGTACATAACTTCTTTGTACACAACGTTGTTGTTGATCACCTCTTAGTAAAGAAAGACATCCATTTATTTATCAATCAAAAAAGCATTTTATACACACAACACTGAGTTGTTGATGACGTTTCATGTAGTTGCTAATAGCTTTCAGATGGTTGATGTTGGTCACCGAGTTCCTGCTAATGGCTTTCAAAGAGTTTATGATATTCCTGCCGTACTTAAGTTGTTGTGCCTCTTCCCTCGACATCTGGTATGCATTTGTTAAGACAGCCAAAGGCAATGTTCTCATGGCAGATGTCCTTCCAGCCAAGGTGTTGATCATTGCATTGTCATTGGTCCTGAATGAGGTCCATTTACATCCTTGTTCGCCAGCGTGTTTCACCATCGAAAAAATCTATGGGAAAGGCATCTAATTAAGCTAAAAAAATATTACCAAGTACCCCCGGAATGCAGCCTTTGCCTTCGTGGCAGCTTGCTTTAGCTTGATTAACTCCTCGACATTTGCATCATAGAACTCCATAGTATTTCTTTGAACGTTAGCTATATCAGGCACCAAGTTGCCACAAGAGCTCTCCAGCAATTATTTATGCTCTTCTTTTGAAGCAATGACAGGACGCACCGGGTTGGAGATAACCATAGTCTCAGCACCATAATCCTTTAATGGTGCCTTACTACTGAGGGATGTCCTTAATTCTGGGATAGCATCCTTCAAGAAATAACATGACATGACATTAGGACGAATTCATAATTTATTTTGTCAATCACAATATAAAATAGCTGGCATTAAACATAAATGGTTTGGCGCTACTTGTCTGTTTTTTGAAAACACAACGATCATGTACTGAAACAACAAATTTCATAAATATTATTTATTATCTTACTTTCGAGAGTTTGAATTTCAACAATTTCTTACCAAAGAGAACAGTCTTGATGCACTTTCCAGGAATAATTATAGGGCTAGACTTATGAATATCATTGAAAAAAATTAGTTAACGAAAAATAATATATAAACATAGCATAATATTTGGGGAGAAATTAATCAGTCAGTCTTAATTCTCACCACAAAAGCATTAAGGACATGCAGATTTCAGATGCATTAATTGCTATCAAGTCTCTCCTTATCCCAGCACAAGCGTAACAACTAATTAATTATGGTCCAAAAAAAGTATTACGTAAAGTTTAAGAATGGATTAAAAAAAAAAGAAAAGATACCTGTTTGCAGATCCTTGAATATGTCGGCGATGCTGAGTATTGATTGAGCCATGTACCTACAAAGAAAAAATTTGGGCCATTGTTATGGAGTATGACATGTTTGGGCATAAAGTATTATAAGCATGAAAGGAATGATAAATAACCATAATTTTTAAAGCTTGATATCTGGTCATACCATTTGAAGAATATCGATCATTTGGCTTTTTTGGTTCATACAACCAATGCATTTCAGGGACAACACCCCTTTTGTAGTTGTATAAAAATAAGTTTGCTAAGCCAATAACAAATAGTCAAGGCCCTATTAAGCACCCAAACATGACTGAACGGATAAGTTTTGTATGCGACTAAGACAATTAAGCTCTAAGTAAAATGACCGAAAATAAGCGAATAACACATACCTTTCTCCTATCATGTGCCCATCTAAATAAGTAGGCGTGGCAGAATATTGCAAAAGACGATTATCCACACCTAAATCAGGCCACAATAAACAACTAAACACAGCCCACAACATCCAAATAAAACCCAGGCCAAAACACCCTCTGCTGATAGTTGCAGCAATATCCAAACACCCCCCTGAACTTAAAATTATTTCAAGCCTATAAAGAACCTTGTGAACAACATTGTTGGCGCAATTAGTGTAGCTACCATCTTTGTCGTAGCATAGAACATTGAATCTTTAACAAAATATAGCTTATTTCAACAAAAGTACGCAGTTTGTTACAGGGCATACAATGAACAACAAACCTGTATAAGTGATAAATTAAAAGCATCCTCTAACGTGAATGCATTACTGAGGTATCACTAAAAAAATAATTTAATTATGAACATTGATTATAATAATTAGGGATACCCTGCACCCATCTAAGTTGCCATCCACTGGACTTACTTATGATTGCCCTAACTCGTCTCAGAGTCACAGTCCTCCATCTTCTAGGGAGATTCGACCAACCCGTTCACTACATTGACAGCCTCCACTAAATTCGACTCAATTATCATATATTATCACCAAAACTTTCGAACCTGATTGATACTAATAACGTTACCATGAGAGTGCCTCAAATATGGCAAACATCTCCACACCTAACACTTCACACACACCTAATGGCTTGGAGAAAACACAAATGATGTGCCCCTCCTCATTAATCCACTAACACCAACTTAAGTGTCAAACCTACAGGCCACTCCATCAATATTAAGCCTCTCACTTCTTTATGCATTTCTACTCCCTTCCTTCACCCTGATCCTAAAGACTTGCCATTAAATTAAACGGATCAAAAGCTGCCTCCTGTGAATTTCCTATGACCGCTGACCACTTTGTTTTGACCCATTGATCCAGACTTAGCCATATTAGATCTCTCGATTGTTTGGTTTTTGACACTTTTTTAAAAGAAAAGAAAAAAGAAACATCATTTCTACTTTAAAAGACCAACATACCACATAGTAAACTGGCATCCACACGCCTTCACCAATGTAACTCTCGGATGTTTGGCCTTCACTTTTATAAAAAAACACACTGATCATATGTGGGATTTTATTGACATGCCTTTCAAACAAAAGTAACCTAATTCGGATTCAATTCGAACAAAAACTAAAAATAATAAAATACCTGGAATTGAATATGGTTGGCCGCAGTTCTATTCAATTTCATCTTCACCTGTTAACACAGGAGTGTATGAACCTTCCAATCCCAGCTGCTCAGCAACACATCTTACAGAAACTCGGTCTCTACCTTGCACCTTTTCACAAAAAAAAAATAAAGAAATAGAAGGTAACCATTAATTAAGTTTAAAACGCCAATGCAAAAATAATGGCAAAAAGTAAGAAAAAAGTTGGCTTACCTGAACATAATGTTGACCAATTTGTTCCAGCCAGTCTATTTTCACGCACACTCTGTCATCAACAAACACATGGCTAGTTCTTTTCAATATAGGTGCTATTGTGTACCCCAATGCCATAAGACCACCAAGGAGACGCATGCTAACCTCAAAAGTTATCCTTGGAGATATTACGAATGGAGAATCTGTCACCCATTCCTAAAAATCAAAAATCATAATGAAAATTCTCGTACATTTTTCAATAATTCACATTTCTTGTTAGTACAACCGGAAGTACACACAAAAAGCATGATAGAAACCAGTGTGTCAAAATGGACAGTTTGGACTGAGTAACAGGCTAAAATGGATCGGATTAGATTGTCCCGCCAACATATTTTTATCAAAATTGTTAATCATATGAATAGCTATATTCTGAAATATGATTACAGAAATTATATTACTGAAATACTGATGTGGTTAGAAGGTTGTAAACATTTGAACAGACTTTTGGTAGTTTTTGACCTGTTTAACCATTTCAATCCATTTGACCTGTATCAATTTTAACTAAGTTTTACATTTATCCGTTAAACATTTGAAAACACTTTGGGTACTTTCCGACACATTTGACCAGTTTCATCTTACGCTTAGTTTTTTTATTTACCCATTTGACCCACTAAATATTTAGAGATATAAGTAATACACAGGGACTCGCGGTTATGTACTGATGCGGTGCGTTGTGTCGTTGCGGTTTAGCAGTATTAATGCCTACTCAAGTTTTAAATTTATATTTAGCCGACTTATCAATAACACACACACTTAACGAGCAGTGTACCCGGTCAGTATGAATATAATGGTAAGTAGAGTGTCGATCACTAAGAGTGGAACGTATTATCTAGTTATTCTAATCAGTATTTTAATATTCTAAGTTAGCTATGCAACCTAATCTAACGCAAGGGGGGGTTTCAGCCTGAGAGACTGGCACGATTGGTTGCAATTAAATAATAAACTAAACTAATAGGCACAAATCAGCAAGTAGCACACACGTACACAGATAAATACTTGAGACAATAAGAAGACCTGTCCTGATAGATAAGTAGTTTGTCACTTGTTTTATTGCTAGTTTTATATGAAGTGTATAGTTCGATGCAACGCACCGAGATTAAGTCCCTTCTCGTTGGTTCTAATCTTATCGGCGAGTAAACCCTTAATGATTACTTATGACTATCCTATTTATCTTTCTTCCTACTTTTCTACAGACGATAGAATGCATAGGCGATCTAATAAATAGGCGAGGGCAGAGGCATGGCGACCCGATCAACGCTCAGCTAGACATAGAGGTTATCAATGCACTAATAAAAGTCACCAAAGACATCAACATATAAACTTTAATTAATGGGAAAGCAGTTTTAAGAGAGTGCAATCTTTCCATTGTCACATTACACAAGCCACCAATCTTGATGAATTAAAGTTTACTAACACAATAAAACAAAACTACTTAATGAATTAAATACATGCAGGACCTTCTTACAGCTCTTGTATCTTTGTTCAAGGTGTGTCTTGTGCTGCTGCCTTGACTGAATTCGTCCTAGGGTTTCTGTACTTCGGTCTTCTAAAACTGTCGAACTTTGGAACTCTTTAATTCGTCTGGTCTTTGGGGTATTTATAGTTTCTGTCTGAGGGTAAGATGCGGCGCATCTAGTAAGTAGATGCGGCACATTGACTTAACTTCGCGTGGGGTCCAAGATTAGTATATTCAGGTATATTCGTACACCGCCAGAAGATGCGGCGTATCTTCATTCTTGGATGCGGCGCATGTCATTTGCCGTCTTGGATAATATCTTGTGAAATCTTGATAGTGATGCGCCGTATGTAATAAGTAAGATGCGGCGCATCTGGAGCAGAATAGTCTTGATCTTGTACATTTCAGTAGACTCTTAACTTCTTGCTTGTTTTGCTCCATAATTAGTCTAAAATCACCAAGTTTCACCAAATGCTTGTTTTTAACTGAGAATTACAAAAGTAAACGATTAAGTATCAATTCTCATACATAATATAATAAAACAAGTCAAATTAATAGGATAAATGATTGTAATAAAATGTACTTATTTGAGTTCATCAAATATCCCCCCACTTGAACTTTACTTGTCCCCAAGTAAACCTTAGAATTAATCTTATGAAAATGTATCCTAAAAGATATTAGGATTTATTTTTATATTTAAGCATGTATTCATTTTTGTCATAATCACACAACCAAACACTTAACGAATTAGAAGTAAAATAAAATAATTTCGATAAAAGCAAATCTAATCGTTTAACTGTCCAGTCGTGACGAATATTCTCTCATAAGCTTGGCAAGTATACACATCTCCCCCACTAAAGCCAAGGAATAACAAGTCTAAAGCGGTAAAAAGGGTTTTGAGGTTTAAGGGTTAATCATTCTCCTTAATCTCTATCGATCTCAAATTCCAGAAAAGGCGACAAAATCACAAATACATGATCGAATCCACGAACACGATACTTGCAATTGCTCAAATCCTTAACTCGAATAGGCTAAAGATAGGATTAAGTAATCTTCACCAATAATAATATATCAAAAAGGGCGACAAAATCATAAATACATAGCCGAATCCACGACTACGATACTTAAGATTGCTCAAATCCCTAATCTCAATAAATCAAAGGTTTGGATAAAGAATAATATAGGGTATGGATAATATTTGGGATATAAATTGGTGTAAAATTGAAAAATAAACAAAACAGATAAATTAAAATCCTAAGTGTGGTTAATCACTATCCCAACCATCCCATGAATAAGACTCATATCATTGAATAACTCACGCTTTAACACTTGAAACACACGCTTTAGGTAGACACGAATTATACTCAACAAGATCTCAATCAAAGAATAAACCTTAGTTGGTGTTCCCATAACTGCCAACTCTCATTCAATCCATAGATATAATATACAACAACTAGTGGTGATATCAACCACTTAATACAAAACTTTACATAAGTTGGTTAAATCAAACATCCAACTTTTCCTTTTTCTTTTTCTTTTCTTTTTTTTTTTTCGATTTTTTTTTTTTTTTTTTTTTTTTTTTTTTTTTTTTTAACAAAGATAAACAAAGATGTGTAAAATTTCACCACATCACTATAATGATAATTCTGGATAATTTTTCCATACTTTTCATGACTTCAGAAATAACGGTAATAGTGAAAGTAGTAAACACACGAAAAATAAACTCAAAGATATACAATATTTACTTTCACTCCAATTGCATTGTGCAATTTCCCGACCTAACCATAGATAATGAATTACGCACGCGAACACAGGTAATGTAAGGAAACACACTTTGCCTAAAGCAATTAACCAACCACGGATTCTAATCTACAGGGTAGGCTAAGGTGTAAGGGTGTAACGAAACATTTTAAACATTGGTGTAAGAAACGAAAGGAATGGCTCTGAGTGTTTTTCTAGGGGTATCTTACTCTAAAAATGAGAGTAACAAAGGGTTTATACGGGGGTTAACTAACCAGTGTAGTTAGCTAATAACACAAAACATAAAATAGGCTATTTGGGTGTAATCCTAGAAATTTACCAATTTAGACAAGTCATTCCAATTATAAAATAATACTTATTATGGTGGTCTCGAATAGTATACAAGCCAAGTTCTAAAGTTTACAAGTCACCGGCACACTCATAGATTTGTGAATTTTGAAAAATCACAATTTTTGAAAATAACGTCATGTGTGCAGCTATGCAACTTAGATCTTAAACAAAAACATGCTAAAAAATTTTTAAATTTTGATATATTAAGCACATTTTAAGCATATTTTGAAAAGTTTAGGACAAGTAAGGGTTAAGTGTTCTAATTCTCCAACCCCCCCACTTAAGTTAAACAACGTCCTCGTTGTTTGTATAAAAGGTTAAAAAAAACTGGAAAATAAAAGAATTAGAACTGAAAAACTCCCCTGAGATTTGCTTGGTATGATCCTCCATTTGTATAAGAGCAAAAATCATCTTTCTTGTGGATGAGAACGTCTAAACTTCATATTTGATGTATCCACAGGAAATGCAGGAATCTATAATACCACCAAGGCTTTAAACACACCTAAGTTAAGAAAGGTTCAAACTTGCATAATACATTAGTAGTTAGGAAAAATAAAACATAAAAATTAAAATGAAAATCATCAGGTCAGTCGATTCGCCGTATCTTATGGAAGAAGATACGCCGTATCGAGCCTGGAATAATTACGGATCAGAATAGAAGATGCGCCGCATCCTTAACCTGGGATGCGCCGCATTGAAATAAACTGATAAAAAGTTTTAAAGTCGAAAATAAAAAATGCAGAAAAACTAAGTAAGATATGACCAGTGCAGTAGATGCGTCGCATCTCGGAATTGAGATGCGCCGTATCAGCTGCGGGCCTGAAATAAAAATAAAATAAAACGAAATAAAGGATAGAATGCGTCGCATTTGTTCACCAGATGCGGCGCATGTGTTCACCAGCCAGACTGCTAACAGTCTGTTGTAATATGGCTCATTCCATGGTTCATCTCTGACGTCCTCTCGTACTCTCATGCTGAACTTAATGCCAGTCTTTGTCAAGCATATTTAAGAAATATAAACTGAAACATCAAATGCATAAATGATAATATCGATTAATACAATCCAAAAAGAATAATAATAATGTGCATGGAACAATGTCAATAAACACGTAGAATCAAGAGATCAAGGGTCAGTGTGGTCGTGTGGGTGGGTCCCCGAAGTGTTGGCATCATCAGTCCTAGCCCGGAGTCTGCGAGTGTATGCAAGTGTCACTCCTGCAACATGAGCACCATCTGGACGAGTGTGGGTAATACCCTGCTGCTCCAAAAGTCGGCTCACACTCGTAACCAGCCACTCTGAGTCCCTCCTCATAACATCAACAACGCCTCTCAAGGCTCTCAGCTCTCCCTCGACTGCCTCAACTCTCTGACTCACCGTGCGTACAGGTACTGGTGGGGGTACTGGTGCCTGTGGCTCCTCTTGATGGGCTGGAGCAGCAGCCGGAGCTCCCTGAGGACCTCCCTGCTCCGCCTCTGGCCCTGCAGCTCTAGCGGGCCCCAATGCTACCCAAACGTAATCTCCCATAGCCAACTGACAGATCCCAAGTCTAACCAAATAATCCCTGTCAATAACCGGGAGATGGGTCACCACAACCTCCAGCCCTGCTGGAATCTCCTCTCCAATCACTCCAAAATGGCGGGCCAGCCTAGAAACAAAATGCCCGCCAGTCATATGACTCCTCTTATCTCTCCCTGCAGCTGACCGGTGGAGGTAATGTGCCAAAAAGTGGGGGATGTTCACCGACAACCCCTCATCCATGCTCCTCAAGAGGAAGAGGTCCAGAGTGGTCACCTTCTCAGGTGACTGACCTCTCCCAGCTATGGTAAGTGCTATCAGACGGTGGCACAGCCTCCTCATGGGCTCCCTGATTCAAGTGTAAGAGGGGGTGGAAGTAGTGATATCACCCCCCGAAGAGATCCTGTCCCAGTAATCACCGAATAATGCCCTGTCAGGGACCGCTCTCAAACTATCATCCTAATATCTGGCAAACCCATCAGACTCAAGCTCCTCAACCGTGTGCAAACCCATAGCCAAAATGAACTGTCTCATAGACATCTGCCTCGGCACCCCACCCAGTCTAAACACAAGGGTGTCAGCAATATCCAACCCAGTATCCGTCTCTCTGTAGTAGACCGTACTGAAAAACTCCATCATGAGCTCCTTTACCAAGGGCTCATCAATCCTGAACAATCTCTCCCAAGCAAAAGATCTGAATACCACCTCCTCATCATCACCAGTAACTACCATCTCCATCCTACGTCGTAAACTCTCAGCAGCATGTCCTCCCCCAATCAATCCCACGTCAGCAAAATCCAAAACCTGGACCCTAAATATTCTCTTAAAGTAAATCGATTCTAGTCTCCGCAAGTAATCATCCAAAGTGCCAGGAGTCAGTCCCATATTCTTGAAACGTAGCCACTGATGTCTTTGTGCAGCCTCTGGTAATGCCATCTGAAATAAATTTTCAAAGTTAGTAAACAGTCTGCAAGTAAGGTAGATACGGCGCATCTGTTTTAATCAATGCGGCGTATCTGCACAAAATATAAGAGATGCGGAGCAAGAAATGAGATACGGCGTATGGAGATGCGCCGTATCTAGATTAAGTAATACGGCGTATCTAGAATTTTATTAATTTGGAAATAGGTCGTTACACCGCTTCAATTAACCTAGATGCGCCGCATCTAAAAGCATATCAGCATAAAATAAAGGGGGTCAGGCATGCTTTCCAAGAATCCGTATCCGTGACGTAAACTCCCACTTAATATCACAGTTTCATTTACCCACTATAAAAGTTCTAAGAGCTCATTACACCACTACTAATCCATTTTCCCATTAAAATTCAAAATCGAGTTCAAAACCCTAATTTACATTCAAATCAAACTAGGTTAGAAATTCGATGATTCATGCAAATTAAATACGGGGGAGATCATCTAATACAAGTCCTAATCATATCTTTATATCATTTATGCCCTAATCGAATTAATCACATAAACCCTAATTTTCATATTAAAAAGGATTAAATCGAAATAGAATAATTACCTTAATTGTATGATTAGGTGAAGGATAATAGATCGGATTAGAGGGTGGATTTTAGAAAAATGCTCAGAATTAGAGTATAATTTTACTGTGTGTACGTTCTTAACTGTGTGAGGATTTTGTGGTAAAAAGTTTAGATCCGGCGCATTCCCGTCGTATTTATAGGGCAAAACGATGCGCCGTATTAAAAAAATGGGATGCGCCGTATCTATTTAATCTCGTTAACTAGTCAATGAGTCCTGGTTGGTCAGAGATACGGCGCTTGGGATATTTAGATCCGTCGTATCGCTATGTTAGTGAACGAAATTTAAATGAGGAACGTACCTTGGCCTCCGCAACACAATTCTTTATACATCAAATTGGGGTTAAACGGTCATACCATATGATATAAATGAATTCAAAATAAGAGCAATAGGCATAAACGTTTTATTAATGATTGTAATCTTATTGTTTAGTGGATGAGGATTTATTCCGAGGTTAGGAACAAATATCGTTATTAAGCATACAAAATTAAGATTACAATTTGAATCAGACGTATAATATGGATAATAAAATTGAGATAATATTGTAGAGAACTTCCCTTTGGGCTGGTTGAATTATCGAAGAGTTTACCTGGAATTATATTTCAAGAATTTAAGACGTTTAATGTTACCAGTATTGAGTTTTCCTCCACTCTCGTTGTCTTATGTTTGATCACTCCAGCTAGCGTCTCTTGGTTTGGTTCAGAATGTAATCTTTCATGGTGATGCTTGAGTCATCATTTATCCTGAAAATAAACAACTTGCACACGAGAGTAGCGGACCGATCAAAGTAAATATCAAAAATCAACTATATTTATCAAATTATATTCGTCGTATTAACAAAGGTTAATGCGCCGTATTTTCGTTACCTTTCAAAATATAAGATTTTTGATTCAGAAGATACGCCGTATCGACAAAGATCGATGCGTCGTATCTATTTAATAATTCGAAAACTGTTTTTAATTAAAATAATAGATACGCCGTATCTGCTAAAGCAGATGCGTCGTATGGCGTTATACGTTTAGAAATTTTTTTTATCAAAAACAGATACGCCGCATCTTGGGGAAAGATGCGTCGTATCGAATTATTTAAACGCGTTGTATTTTAGAAAAATTAAACGCAATACGCCGTATCTGAGAGATCAGATGCGCCGTATCGTTTGATTAAGTTCAGTACAACGATAGCAGTATGCAGAAAATACGAAAAATAAAAACAAATAAAAACAAACCAAAATAAACACAAATAAAAGCAAACAAATAACACACAAAACAAAAAAAATATGCAAATAATACAATGAATGCAAATTAACCTAATACACAACAGAGTTAGCGGTTAGATAAAAAAAATTAAAAACCTAATTAAAATACTAATCAAATTAACAGATAATAACAATTCACACCCCGGCAGCGGCCCCAAAAACTTGATGCGGTGCGTTGTGTCGTTGTGGTTAAGCAGTATTAATGCCTACTCAAGTTTTAAATTTATATTTAGCCGACTTATCAATAACACACACACTTAACGAGCAGTGTACCCGGTCAGTATGAATATAATGGTAAGTAGAGTGTCGATCACTAAGAGTGGAACGTATTATCTAGTTATTCTAATCAGTATTTTAATATTCTAAGTTAGCTATACAACCTAATCTAACGCAAGGGGGGGTTTCAGCCTGAGAGACTGGCACGATTGGTTGCAATTAAATAATAAACTAAACTAATAGGCACGAATCAGCAAGTAGCACACACGTACACAGATAAATACTTGAGACAATAAGAAGACCTGTCCTGATAGATAAGTAGTTTGTCACTTGTTTTATTGCTAGTTTTATATGAAGTGTATAGTTCGATGCAACGCACCGAGATTAAGTCCTTTCTCGTTGGTTCTAATCTTATCGGCGAGTAAACCCTTAATGATTACTTATGACTATCCTATTTATCTTTCTTCCTACTTTTCTACAGACGATAGAATGCATAGGCGATCTAATAAATAGGCGAGGGCAGTGGCATGGCGACCCGATCAATGCTCAGCTAGACACAGAGGTTATCAATGCACTAATAAAAGTCACCAAAGACATCAACATATAAACTTTAATTAATGGGAAAGCAGTTTTAAGGGAGTGCAATCTTTCCGTTGTCACATTACCCAAGCCACCAATCCTGATGAATTAAAGTTTACTAACACAATAAAACAAAACTACTTAATGAATTAAATACATGCAGGACCTTCTTACAGCTCTTGTATCTTTGTTCAAGGTGTGTCTTGTGCTGCTGCCTTGACTGAATTCGTCCTAGGGTTTCTGTACTTCGGTCTTCTAAAACTGTCGAACTTTGGAACTCTTTAATTCGTCTGGTCTTTGGGGTATTTATAGTTTCTGTCTGAGGGTAAGATGCGGCGCATCTAGTAAGTAGATGCGGCGCATTGACTTAACTTCGCGTGGGGTCCAAGATTAATATATTCAGGAATATTCGTACACCGCCAGAAGATGCGGCGTATCTTCATTCTTGGATGAGGCGCATGTCCTTTGCCGTCTTGGATAATATCTTGTGAAATCTTGATAGTGATGCGCCGTATGTAATAAGTGAGATGCGGCGCATCTGGAGCAGAATAGTCTTGATCTTGTACATTTCAGTAGACTCTTAACTTCTTGCTTGTTTTGCTCCATAATTAGTCCAAAATCGCCAAGTTTCACCAAATGCTTGTTTTTAACTGAGAATTACAAAAGTAAACGATTAAGTATCAATTCTCATACATAATATAATAAAACAACTCAAATTAATAGGATAAATGATAGTAAGAAAATGTGCTTATTTGAGTTCATCATGTACATGAGGAAGACATGCTACCGCTTATTGAAAGATCAAAAATCAAACCTCAAACATGAGACTATATCTTCCTTCTCTATTGCGCATCCTCAAATATGATTGGCAAGTTTCTGGATCTTCACCAGGTGGCAGAATATAAATATCATAAGTCTCCTCCAGAGTTTGGGTATGTTCATCCGACATCACTGACTTAACTTGATCCATAGTTAGGTTTCTTGATGACTAAACAGGTATCAAGAAAACGTTGAGATCAAAATTGTTTCATATTTGAACTTCATAGGGAAAAGCTCAAACCTTTAAAATATAAGTTGGACTCTGGAATCCTGTGAAAGGATTAAATTTGTTCACGATTCTTATATGAGCCGTCTTTAGGTCAGGTTCTATAAATGCCTTGAACATTGGATATACCTGCATAAACAAAGCAACAGATTATTTTTACTAATGTTTTATCTTTAACACGTCAAATGGGTGAAATAAATCTATAAAAACACTGTTTAAAGAGAATTGCGTCAAAAGTAGTCCAATCTGTACTTTCAAATTATAAAACCTCTACTTATTTTATACAAAAAAATAGGTTTTTATCGATATGATACTTTTTTTTAATCAGATTAGACAAAGTGCTTGTTTAGGAAAACTTCAGGACAAAAAAAAGCTCTGGATCAACCCAGCCGTACAAAAAATTATCCATTTTGATCCGTTACCCAACTTGATCTACCCAGCCCGGATAAACAATTATCCATTTTGAATCGGTACCCAATTTGCCCAATCAGACGTAATGTTTACTCATATTGTTCTGAGTAAAGAATCTACACTAAGATGAGCAAAAACAAACCATCTCAGATATCTGGTAGATTATTTCTTCGGGCACCTGCCCAACTCGTTGTATGTCCCGTAAAACCCTTTTCACAAGATCAAAGTGAACACCACCTGTAACAGATACTCGAAGATCCAGTAACGGACACAACTTCTCACTTAAGGAATAGATGCCCTCAATTATCACAATATGGGAGCTCGGGACCTCAAGTGTCCTGATATCACAAATGAGCCTATAAGTTTCATTCCATCTCATATTTGCATAAATTAAAATATATGCTGTGTTTTGTGAAAGAAATAGATACATCTTGTGATATGGGAGTCAAAGACTCTCAAATTATGTTAAAAAGGGGCAATTGGGATACTTTACTTTACCCTTCAATAATCAATTTTGTTGTAGCTGCCATGAAACACATTTTTTTAGCTCAGATATTCAGAAGCCGAGTCAATTTACCCAAACATTAAAAACTGATTATTGCGACTTCAGATGGTCGATATAAGTACACAAATCTAAGCACCCCTTTCGTTCTAAGTGAAAGGAAATTGGTGAATATATTGCAAGGGCGTGAGCAAATATAAGATCCTCCCCTGAAAAGGATGTGGTAGTAATTTGAATATTACCTTGGAAGGAATCAAAAATTCGAGAGGCGGACTTATGATTAGCACCATAATGTCTTTTCTTATACTTTTAACCCAATTAATGATCCCATCAACAGTAGATACATCTCTAGAATTCCATAACCTAACTAATAATTGTCGGGCAAGACGTAATGGCACCATGAACTGTTGGCGGATGTCTAATTCTGAGAAAGGAATCCACATCAACTGAACAAAAGTTGGAACATCCGAGGCAAGCATCTTCAGATACAACCCGTCAACTCCTCCAAAATCTTCAAAAAGCATGTCAAATTCCTAAAATAAGAACTATTAATCAGGATCAAAGTTAAAACATTGCACGACAGATTATTAATAGTTCTGATTTCATTTAACTATAAATGGGTAAAATTGGGGCTTGTGAATCAGTCGGTTTAAGTATGCTTGATCTCTAATGGGCTTCAAGAGAGTAAAATATTTAAAAAATTATCTTCAAAGCAAACGGGTCAAAAGTCACCAAAAGCGTATTTTTCGTACACAAACCATCCAATTTTTTTGAAGAATTATACTATTATTGAGATAATATAACTTCTTGACACACTAAGTATTAACTTAGTAAATCAAAACTCTGGACAAAAGGTGTTTTGGGTCTACACGACCCGTTCCAAAATCATCTGTTCTGACCCGAACCTATTTTGACACTTTAACACAACCCACCCGACACGCCCCTTATACATCTCTAATAATGAAGCATAATCATAATATGAATCACAAGATAACCTTCAAATCAACATAGTACTCCTTATCATCTCCCTTCATTGTAATATACATTGCAGCCCAATCATGTCTGATCCTTGCTGTTAGAAATTAAACTTTGAGTTGATATTGACAAAAGCATGAAAGATGGAGGAAACTTATGAAGAAAAAGATAAGGGACTAATTTTGTTATATTTAGAGCCTTTGTAACCCTAATCCTCTATTATATAAAGAGGATAGGGCGTAGGTTTTCTGTACAGGAATTAGAGATGTAATTCCAAGAAAAAGGTGTGTGTGTGTGTAACCTAGGCGCCAAGTCTTAGTGTAGACGCCTAGGGTTAGGTTTGTAATCGTTCGACAAATCTTGGGCAATGATAATGATTTATTTATGGTATTCCGCTGTGTACAACTAGTTTTAATTCATTATTATTGCTTAATCCTAGATATGAGGTCTAACAAGCCTCGAGCAAACGATCTCCACAAGTGGTATCAGAGCCAGGTTGCTCTTGATATCTAGGATGTTACAAGGTTCTTTGTGTCGATGAGAAGCAGATTCGAAGTCAAAGGTATGATTTTAAGGGTTTATATTTTATTCTGATGTTGCGATAAATCTACTGGGCGACAAAGATAAATCTGCTGTTGGTGCTCGATCTGATTGGTGGTTTCAACAATTAAAAACCTCGTACTCGATTTAAATTGATTATTGCTTTGTCGTTTATTATTCAATCATTGGTCGAATTTAATTATTCAAGCTAGTGGGTCGGTTGTGAGCTACTAAGGGTCAAAAGTCGAATATATTACTTTGTAATGTGATATGTGGATGCCCACGCTGAGTTAATGAAGGAAAGGGTACTACTGCTACACTATTCAGATAATATTACTGTTGGTTATATTATTCGAATGGTGTATACGAAAAGTCGAAGAAACGTTTATTATAATGGTGGGTCATGAATTCGATTTGTCGCTTGTGGTACTGAATCGATTGAGGGGTCAGTGGTGAATTAATTTTGGTCAGACGGTTGCTACTGCTCGCATTAAAAATTAGTACTGTTTGTTGAACAGTTAGTACTGCTCATTGGTTCATACATAGCAGTTGGTACTGCTGTGATTACCAGTTAGTACTGCTTGGTTTTCGCGTTAGTACTGCTCGACAACAGTTTGTACTGCTAGCTTTGGAGGATGAACAGTTTATACTGCTGGTTTGTACTGCTAGTTTTATATGCTACTGATGCTCATTAATGTTATGGGCATGTGATACACAAAGTGAGGGGAAGACATACGAGATTTGGAACACATTGGTTCCATAACACACACACATGGGACAACACACACACAGAAAAGGTTTTGTAATTTGGATAAAGAGCTATTTTTCATTCTACTACTGCTTGGTATCAAATATTATTGTAGTCATTTTTTATTAGTACCTGTTTTACTATGATCTTCATGGTACTACATGGTATTTGTTTCTATGGTGGTTGTTATTCGACAAGTTCTTTCAAATGGTTACCATATGAGTTTCAGGGGAAGCTTTAATATTTAACCATTTGTGTGCTACATCGAGGTGAAGGTTTTTGTTATTGCTCGTTGGTATTCATACTGAAGATTTGGGATTTTTATGTCTTGCGTTAATTTAATAAGTAAGCATTTTGGTGTTCTTAATGGTGGATAATTCAAGACATTAGAAGACTCGATTGGAAGTATGGTACTGGTTGGTGATTATGACGATCAAAGTTGCATATTTCTTTTTCTTTTCCTATTTGAGTATGACAAAAAGGGGAAGAATATTCTGAAGATTTGCAGCTTGAAGATCCTTGATGGTATGCATGGCTTAAGGGGAAGACGAGGAAGACTACATCTTTCATACATGGTTTTGTCATATCAACTAGGGGAAGATTGTTAGGAATTAAACTTTGAGTTGATATTGACAAAAATATGAAAGATGGAGGAAACTAAAGATAAGGGACTAATTTTGTTATATTTAGAGTCTTTGTAACCATAATCCTCTATTATATAAAGAGGATAGGGCATAGGTTTTCTGTACAGGAATTAGAGATGTAATTCCAAGAAAAAGGGGTGTGTGTGTAACCTAGGTGCCAAGTCTTAGTGTAGACGCCTAGGGTTATGGTTTGTAATCGTTCGACAAATCTTGTGCAATGATAATGATTTGTTTATGGTATTCCGCTGCGTACAACTAGTTTTAATTCATTATTATTGTTTAATCCTAGATATGAGGTCTAACAAGCCTCGAGCAAACGATCTCCACACTTGCATTCTCCAGAAGTTTCCTGGACACTGCATAAGGGACGGCTATTGGTTCCATTTCCCACATATTTCTTTCTTCATTAAACCATGTCTTCGAAAACACTCTATCTCGGTCCAAAAGAATTCTTTCCTACATCAAACATTAAATTTTTCACTCATCCTACAAATTAACTTGTTTATCTTCTGGATAAACCTTTAAAATTTCATCAACCCGACTGTTCAAAATAACTTGTTTTTCTTCGCCAAACCTTCTCATTCTTCTCCTAATATTATCTTCCAAAGACTTTTGCATTTCTCTTGACTCTGCAAGCGTTTGCTTGATCCGTCGACTAAATTCAATGGATTTCTAATCAAATGTAATACAATATCATCACTTTCCACGACATTTGGGAGAAAAGTTTGCTCCCAGAACTGTTTTTATGCTGTTTGCAAATCTTTTTTCAGTTCAGTTCTGGAAAGCTTCGTCAAAGAGCTTTTAGGAACCCTGCAAATACATAATAAGCCATCTTAAGCAAGAAAACCCCACACACACGAATCATGAACAGATTATAAAGGGGTGTTTGGATTAGCTTTTTATTTCAGTTTATGGGCAGATTTTAATGTGGGAAAAAGTTCATAAGACGCTTTTAGAAAATAAGATAAACAATTTTTAGAAACAACCGGCAATTATCTGAAGAACTGAAACTGATAACAATAAAAAAAGCAATCAATCCCAGGAAACAGATATGTGCATACTGCAATTTTTTGAGTCCTGGTCATACAAATAAAACTTTTTAGCAATAAATAAGAAACGTGGTATATAATTGAGAAAGGTTTTAGATACATTATTTGAACAACCTCATGACACATACTACGTTGCTTCTATCCAAATAGTAAAAACTACTCACTACTATATAAAAACCACAATAAACAGATAAGCAGTCCTAATAAGTAATCCAAATACCTCATTATATTATCTTATCACATTGAGATAACGCTTATCATATTGTAAGCAATGCCATTTTCTTCAAAGTTCTTGTGTTTACGATCCTTTTCATTTCAGCAATCTTGGTACCATCATTCTCAGGTATATTCTTAGTACCATCATTCTCAGTATCATCTAATACACCATGGTCATTATCTATATCAGTAGCATCATTCTTACCATCATGAATCCTATCATCATCATCCATTGCTGTTGCTTCATCCTTCTTACTGTCATCGATCTTATCATCAGCACCAGTTTTTGTAGCCTCATTCTTCTTATCATTAGTTTTATCATCCTGACCTATTTCTGTAGCACCATTGTTACTATCATCAATCTTGCTACCATCAATCTTTTCATCGTCACCAACTTTTGTAGCATCATTCTTACTGTCATCAATCTTATCGGCATCTCCAATTTTTGTTGCATCATTCTTATGATCATCAATCTTATCATCCTCACCATTCTCTGTAGCATTGTTCCTAGCATCATCAAGCTTATCATCACCGGTGACTGTAGCCTCTTCTCATTCTCCTGCGTCTCGTCTACTGGCAGTTCCTGCTCACTTTCATTAACATGCATCTCCTTAGTATCTTTCGTATTTGGCTCTTCTGGCTCTTCTTCAGCTTCTCGTTCTTCTGGTTCTGCTTCAACTTCAGCTTCTTGTTTCTCTGGCTCTTGTGCAACTTTTTGCTCTTCTTGCTCTACCCTGATGTCATTTGAGATCTGAACATCATCGTTCACAAAGCCAGCAGACTCTGGTTGTTTCTCTTCCACTTCTTTTACATCTATCTGCTCCTTTTTCGCACCTTCTTCACCACCCATCACTTCATCTTCTAAAACCTTTCCCGCATCCTCCATCTCAACATCCACTTGATCCATTAAAAATTCTAAAAAAAAAAAATGTCTTTTCAATAATCATCATACATATATGTCCAAATACCCAAAGTCAATAAAAACATTGTATGATTCCATCATCAAAGATATTCCACCCTTCGTTTCTTAGCATTTTATAGTTTTATACATCTTTCTCAACATAGAAATACTATTTCTACAAATAAATATAATCAATTTTAACAAAAATTCACCAAAACATACTAAAATGCACAATTGTTCAACACAAAATCGGCATCTAATATGAGGATATGACACAATACACAACATGAACAATAATTTCTCACCTCAAATTCACTTAATAACAAAACTGTAAAACCCTAAAATCTAAAACGTGTAAAAAGACCAAAATGCCCCTGCAACTTTGAAAATTTATTAAAGCTTATATAAGTGCCAAATAAATTGCAAAACCTATGTAACTAAACCATATATGATATAAATAATTATGAGGCACCAAATAATATTTGTGCAAGCCACCAAAAATATTTGTAACACATTAAAAAGTCATACGGACCAAAAAACCTTTTAAATTAACTTAATTATATTTAAAATGCATTTAAATTAATTATAATTTAGGAAATGGCAATCAAATAAAAACTATTGATTTAGTCTTCATGAGGGCCGATTCTTAGGCATGATTCCCCCCCCCTTCACCGGCCATATCCTTATTTACCTCATTCCTATCACTTTCTTTCTCCTAAAGAAAAACCGAAACCTAAAAACCCTACAAAAAAATTCGTCCAACACCCATTTGATTTTCTGGAGGTGAGTGACCATTTTTCCCGTGTTCTTCATCATCTAAAGGAGGCTAGAAAAATAAGTTTGAAGGTGTACATTGGTTGATTCGATCCTAGGAGATTTCTTTTGTCGCGAGTACCAAAAGCAAGGTATAATTCGTTACGATGAATTCGACACTCCTAAAATTCGTTTCTTATTTTTCTCATGATCCTCATGTCATATATGCTCTGTGAAAAATGATTTCAAGGTTGTGGGATCGTTCGTGTGGTCGTGGTGAATTTCTCCTTGTCGAGTTGCACTTCCGAGAGAATCTAAATTCGTATGCCTATTCTATACGTTCTATCATCGACTTGGTATTTTTCTCATGTTTCTCATATCATATAAGATTCGTATAAAATGCTAGAATCGATCCATGCATGCTCAATAAGTCGCTAACGAATTAATGTATTATGAACCCTAATAACGCGTTTAAAATCTAAATCGGCCTACACGATTTTTCTTGTTTGCTATGATAATTTTTATGAGTTATATGATTATCAAATAAGTGTGGAAAAATGTCCATTCGATTTGTCATAGCCTAAAATGATCGTTGTTGAATTATTGGATAATCGGATTTAAAGAAAAACGTGAGAAGAAAAGAAAATAAAATATGGTTCGATTAGGGTTTTGTGAACTAGGGCTTGTTCTTGACAAATTGAATGATGATTAATGATGATATGATGATTGGTAAATGATTGGATACACTAGGGTTAGGGTTTTGTTAATTAAAGGGTTATGCGATTTAGAAATAAAAGGTTAAGGGTGTGTTTTGTCAACTTTAAAACTTGTGGGGTATTTTTAGAACATTAATTAGACCGAGTATAATTTGTATAAAATATAAGAAGAAGGGCCTATGTGAAATTTTGGGATTTTAAAAGGTTAAATTGAATAATTAATAAAGTATGATTCGAATTGAAAAAAAATAAATAAGTAGAGGGGCTAAAAATGTAATTTCTGGAAGTGAGAGGTAAATTCGTACATTAAATTGTATTCAGGGGGGGTTATGTGCAATTTTGATAACTTAATGGCTTAATATGAAATTATTAATAATTAAAGGTTGAAATTGTAAATTAAAGGGCTTAATATGTAACTTTGATAATTTGAAGGACTTGATGTGTAAATTATGAATATTTAAGGGTACATTCGTATAACATGTGAAAATAAGTACTCATTGTGTAAATTTGGTTAATTAAGGGTTTAATGTGTAATTATGGATATAAAAAGGTTTAAAGTGTAACTTAATAAACTAAAGGGTGTAATTTGTAAATTATGAAACCGTGAGGACCAAATGTGTAAATCTGATCAAGTATACCCTATTTCCACTTAACAATGATTTAATTAAATTATATGACACAATATTACTAAATATGGAAACTTGCTAAATTTGGAAACCTACTAAAAATGGAAAGTTACCTAAAATGGAAAGGCAAGCTAAATATGAATTTAGAACCATTTGTAATTCTCTTCTACCCCTCTAGGTGTGAAGAAGGAGAGGACCTGATCTATTCTGTCTTATTCATCTTTGGTTCGTATTTGCATTTGGAATAAGGTACAGATATTCTGCCCTTTTTAATAAGGTGCCTTCGACCTCTTGATTTCTGATTTGAACTTATGATTTGAACCTTTGGCACTTGAACCTTTGACTTCTGAACCACTTATATGAACCCTGTGATATGAACTTTGAGATTCGGACTATGAATATATGAACCTTTGCTTTGATATGAACCTTTGACCTTTGACCCCAGTTTGATACCCGAGCCAAATATGTTTCCTAGCCATGAAGGTAACATGGCCATGTCATTGATGCACCAGTGGCATGACTCTAGTGTACTCGAGTGATGTTGTACACCGTCCCCATTATGATATGTTATGCGCGCTTTATGATTTGTTATGGCCAATATGATTTGTTTGGGGGGCGTATGGATGCATCCTAGATATGTTCTGATATGATATGCTTTGATATGATATGATATGGTGACTGGGGCTGGGTGCAATCCACTCCTTTCACACCCCTGGGAGCTGATCACTCCATTTGAAGAATGAGGACACCCCTCATATTATCTGATTATCTGAGAGGTCTCCCCTCTATATGATTATGAAGATATGATGCGATATGATATGTGATATGTTATGATATGGGCTCGTGGTGGATGACTGTCCTAAACCTTACTCTTTATTTCCTTTTCCTATATCTCATTCATTATGTTATGTCTGTTCATCTCCATTAAATTTTGTTTCCGTTTATTATATATCTGTTCACTGGGCTTTTTAAGCTCAGCCGCATTTCTTTTCCTGCGGCAGGTTTTAGTAGGAAGCCAGGAGCTTGGGTTGCTTTGGGATGAGAGATTAGCTTATGAAGACGATACCTTAGTTTTAGTATTCATTTATGTATGACTACGTAGATTTGGTATATTTTTCCTTTGTAACATTGTAAACCATTTGTATTATGTAAGTCGTATGTTATGCTTGCCTTTGATATGTCACCATTTGCGTGACACTTCTACCCTTGCCGGGTTGGGGTGTTACAATTATGGTATCAGAGCCAGGTTTGCGACTTGTAGTACATCTACCCTTGGCCTGTGTAAGTTAGGACCCCTAAGTTTCCACTGTAGGCGCTCGTAGGATAACCTTTGCGAAGTTGCGTAAGATTTTCCCATAGGAACATAAGTCATAACCGGTGAGGAATGGGTAGTCTAGGACATCCATGTGAGTAGTATTTGCTTCCGCATCGCTCTGAATCTTTCCTTTGCCTTAGTCATGCCTTATAAGAACGTTTGTCTCAGAAGACGAGGAAGTCTTACCTCCCTTCATTTTCATGATGAACTTATTATGTTAACCAATTTCCTTAGGAAGGATTTGATGTTGACATTTGTCCAGTACGGAATTGTTATCTGAGCATGCCGATGCTAATAACTGATATTCCTTACATCCCAACTCAGACAGTTAAACGATGTTCGTGTTATTATCGGTGCACACCCTACCATTCCTATGCTATAAGCTAAACAAGATTCCAATCCTTTGAACTGTTCACGATTCTAACCTTCAATTTGATATATTTGACCTTGATATATTCTAATACTCTCCCATCCCACACTTTGATGAACCATGTACCTAAATTTGATATGTGAACTATCCGTATGATTTGACAACCACATTCGCTCTGAGAATCCGTTTCCCTTTGGATGTATTTGACTTTGAGGTCTCTTGACTATAGATTGGTGGTTTTTGTAAAGCTATCATGGACTGCAATATTTGAAATGCGACCCTTAACAATCTGCTTCACCATATTTTGATATGATATTCTCAATCATTTGAATCTGTTAAGATTATTGTTGCTATGAAGCACATACTCCGATCTCTTTGATTTCCAATTTTCTCCTAACGCCTGTTAGTATCCACTCTTGGAAAGCTCCGGCACTTGAAAGTTTGTGGTACGAATTTCTTGTGTTTCTGATGAACCTTTTGAGATCCGTTTGGGAAGTAAAGTTTGCATTGAACTAATTTGGCGAAACCACAATACTGAAGAAGTTAAGAGATTGTAGGAACTAATGGGATATGAAATTGTTTACTTCAGTGATCTCTTGAATGCCCCTGTTGGTTTATGAAGAGGAAAGAGAGAAGTATGCGGCAGCACACCGACCATCGTGAATGTAACCGTAATCATTATTCCATTTCCGCGTATCAATATTTGATTTGTTCTATTTTTGAAACTCCGTAGCAGACGACCTCATTTGAGTTTGAAAGATGGAAGAAGCAACCACCAGAACATCTGAGGAAGAAGTTGATTAATTGAGATTAAGTTCCGCGAAATATTACAATTTGATTTGTGAAGAGATTTGTGATATGAAGTTTTTCCCTAAGAAGATTTCCTGAAGTTGCTTTAGTACCCATGTGACCACTATGAGTTTTGAATGATGTCAATTGTATTGGCTAGAAGATTCATGTTTTCGCAAGTATTCGGACAATTGTCATAGTATGACAGTATGTTTATGCTCAGAGTCGAACGAGGAGCACGTTGACCATTTTAGTATGAAGTGAACCGACCCTTTGTTCCAAGAAGAATAGATTTGCTTGGCGATCAGAGACTGTAGCAAACAACACCACCAGGCATTAGATGATGACGGAGTTTCCACAGACAGGACCAAGACTGAAGATCATGGTTAGAGTTAGAAACCTTGTAGAAGATTGGTAGAAGATGTTCGCGAACGGCGTTACCAAGAGAGAAGCATGAGAGGAGAAGACAGATTGAGATGAAACTCGATTACACCTCAAGTAGCACGTAGAGATTTCAATTGAGCATCAAGACAACCAGACCGTAGAAGATGAGCTTTCAGCACATAAACCAGGAAGTCCACAGCAGTTTGAGTTGGCAAATTTTAAACCATGCTAGGAAACCTGTAGGAGACACGCAACTTTGTTTCTCTAGTCATTTTAGTTGTACTAAGATGAATTGAGGGCTGAAGCAGACTCGCAAATGGAGGAATGCACGGTGATCATGTCGGAGATTCACGCTACCACACCGAAGTGTCCAGAAGAAGTGTCGAAGACTTGAGGAACCAGACTCAAGTTTATGATTTCCTTTTTCACCCTATGATCGTATGATTAGACAAGAGAGCGACTACTTGGAATTTGAAAAGATTTGAGACCATGAAATTGAATGGATGAAATTTTGTAGTAAACGTTTGGATTTGGAAGATTTGATTGTTGTAAAGGATGAAGGTATTGAAGATGTAATTCATTTCCTCTTAGACCACTTAAGTTTCCGTTACCTCTCGATAGGATCTTTTGAATGAGCCTTACCCTATTAGAAATTCCGTTCTGTGTTCGTTATGCATTTGTTTGGATGATGGTTTCGTTTTGAGAAGGATGATGAATGGTGGAAGACCTAACGTTTCGACGACGAGTTTCATTTTGAGGTGTACACATTCCGTTACGCTATTTGTACGTTCAAATTCCTCCGATTTAGAATCCGTAGTGATGTTTGTTTTGGACCAACCTTAGGAGGTAGAAAGACTGATAGGTGGTTAAGATAAGTAGTTCTGTTCGCGACTTGAGATAAAGTATGACCATCATGATGGTATACTCATATGATGCTGGTATTATGACGGTTCGCGAACGTGATAATACTTACGTCATATGACGTACCTTCATTGTGTTCATAGGATATTTCGAGGAGTACTTTAGAAACCTTAGAATTTTGATTAGAGATGTGAGAATTTTTGCATTTGTAAGATTTAGGTTCGTTCCACCTATACGCTTAATCTGTTTCGCCGTGATACGATTTGATACATTTGGATTCTCGGTACGCGGTTGTTGACCTTTGTAATTCCAATAAGAATCTTAAGTTCTGCTATAAGTTTCTTCCATTTGATATCACCTACAATTTATTTTCTGTACGATCTCATCTGATTTGCCTAATCGAATGCTATGGACGGCATATCCGTCACAATATTGCGTATCCTTGTATCTCTTCTAAGAGATTATGATAACCATTCGTCATGTTGAATATGATCCTTGCAATCTGAATTTCGTATGATATGTCATTTCTGGGAACTGAAGTTACTTTTGGATCGGCAATGAAGAGTCATGAGAAACAAGTCTTTTACATTTCCGTTCGCTGTCCGTTGTGTCTTCTGATTCGTTTCATTTCCGTTCGTAAAGATTCTTTGGAAGAACCACCCAGATAGGGAAGCTACCTGGGAAACCGAGGAATCGATACGAGCTAGTTATCCGCATTTTGTATTCTGATCTGGTATGTCTCTGTTTTGTTTCGATCCTTTCATTTCTGATTCTTTGCAAATTTCGAGGACGAAATTTTTTGTTAGAGGGGAAGAGTTGTAAAACCCTAAAATCTAAAACGTGTAAAAAGACCAAAATGCCCCTGCAACTTTGAAAATTTATTAAAGCTTATATAAGTGCCAAATAAATTGCAAAACCTATGTAACTAAACCATATATGATATAAATAATTATGAGGCACCAAATAATATTTGTGCAAGCCACCAAAAATATTTGTAACACATTAAAAAGTCATACGGACCAAAAAACCTTTTTAAATTAACTTAATTATATTTAAAATGCATTTAAATTAATTATAATTTAGGAAATGGCAATCAAATAAAAACTATTGATTTAGTCTTCATGAGGGCCGATTCTTAGGCATGATTTCCCCCCTTCACCGGCCATATCCTTATTTACCTCATTCCTATCACTTTCTTTCTCCCAAAGAAAAACCGAAACCTAAAAACCCTACAAAAAAATTCGTCCAACACCCATTCGATTTTCTGGAGGTGAGTGACCATTTTTCCCGGGTTCTTCATCATCTAAAGGAGGCTAGAAAAATAAGTTTGAAGGTGTACATTGGTTGATTCGATCCTAGGAGATTTCTTTTGTCGCGAGTACCAAAAGCAAGGTATAATTCGTTACGATGAATTCGACACTCCTAAAATTCGTTTCTTATTTTTGTCATGATCCTAATGTCATATATGCTCTGTGAAAAATGATTTCAAGGTTGTGGGATCGTTCGTGTGGTCGTGGTGAATTTCTCCTTGTCGAGTTGCACTTCCGAGAGAATCTAAATTTGTATGCCTATTCTATACGTTCTATCATCGACTTGGTATTTTTCTCATGTTTCTCATATCATGTAAGATTCGTATAAAATGCTAGAATCGATCCATGCATGCTCAATAAGTCGCTAATGAATTAATGTATTATGAACCCTAATAACGCGTTTAAAATCTAAATCGGCCTACACGATTTTTCTTGTTTGCTATGATAATTTTTATGAGTTATATGATCATCAAATAAGTGTGGAAAAATGTCCATTCGATTTGTCATAGCCTAAAATGATCGTTGTTGAATTATTGGATAATCGGATTTAAAGAAAAACGTGAGAAGAAAAGAAAATAAAATATGGTTCGATTAGGGTTTTGTGAACTAGGGCTTGTTCTTGACAATTTGAATGATGATTAATGATGGTATGATGATTGGTAAATGATTGGATACACTAGGGTTTGGGTTTTGTTAATTAAAGGGTTATGCGATTTAGAAATAAAAGGTTAAGGGTGTGTTTTGTCAACTTTAAAACTTGTGGGGTATTTTTAGAACATTAATTAGACCGAGTATAATTTGTATAAAATATAAGAAGAAGGGCCTATGTGAAATTTTGGGATTTTAAAAGGTTAAATTGAATAATTAATAAAGTATGATTCGAATTGAAAAAAAATAAATAAGTAGAGGGGCTAAAAATGTAATTTCTGGAAGTGAGAGGTAAATTCGTACATTAAATTGTATTCAGGGGGGTTATGTGCAATTTTGATAACTTAATGGCTTAATATGAAATTATTAATAATTAAAGGTTGAAATTGTAAATTAAAGGGCTTAATATGTAACTTTGATAATTTGAAGGACTTGATGTGTAAATTATGAATATTTAAGGGTACATTCGTATAACATGTGAAAATAAGTACTCATTGTGTAAATTTGGTTAATTAAGGGTTTAATGTGTAATTATGGATATAAAAAGGTTTAAAGTGTAACTTAATAAACTAAAGGGTGTAATTTGTAAATTATGAAACCGTGAGGACCAAATGTGTAAATCTGATCAAGTATACCCTATTTCCACTTAACAATGATTTAATTAAATTATATGACACAATCTTACTAAATATGGAAACTTGCTAAATTTGGAAACCTGCTAAAAATGGAAAGTTACCTAAAATGGAAAGGCAAGCTAAATATGAATTTAGAACCATTTTTAATTCTCTTCTACCCCTCTAGGTGTGAAGAAGGAGAGGACCGGATCTATTCTATCTTATTCATCTTTGGTTCGTATTTGCATTTGGAATAAGGTACAGATATTCTGCCCTTCTTAATAAGGTGCCTTCGACCTCTTGATTTCTGATTTGAACCTATGATATGAACCTTTGGCACTTGAACCTTTGGCATATGAACCACTTATATGAACCCTGTGATATGAACTTTGAGATTCGGACTATGACTATATGAACCTTTGCTTTGATATGAACCTTTGACCTTTGACCCCAGTTTGATACCCGAGCCAAATATGTTTCCTAGCCATGAAGGTAACATGGCCATGTCATTGATGCACCAGTGGCATGACTCTAGTGTACTCGAGTGATGTTGTACACCGTCCCCATTATGATATGTTATGCGCGCTTTATGATTTGTTATGGCCAATATGATTTGTTTGGGGGGCGTATGGATGCATCCTAGATATGTTCTGATATGATATGCTTTGATATGATATGATATGGTGACTGGGGCTGGGTGCAATCCACTCCTTTCACACCCCTGGGAGCTGATCACTCCATTTGAAGAATGAGGACACCCCTCATATTATCTGATTATCTGAGAGGTCTCCCCTCTATATGATTATGAAGATATGATGCGATATGATATGTGATATGTTATGATATGGGCTCGTGGTGGATGACTGTCCTAAACCTTACTCTTTATTTCCTTCTCCTATATCTCATTCATTATGTTATGTCTGTTCATCTCCATTAAATTTTGTTTCCGTTTATTATATATCTGTTCACTGGGCTTTTTAAGCTCAGCCGCATTTCTTTTCCTGCGGCAGGTTTTAGTAGGAAGCCAGGAGCTTGGGTTGCTTTGGGATGAGAGATTAGCTTATGAAGACGATACCTTAGTTTTAGTATTCATTTATGTATGACTACGTAGATTTGGTATATTTTTCCTTTGTAACATTGTAAACCATTTGTATTATGTAAGTCGTATGTTATGCTTGCCTTTGATATGTCACCATTTGCGTGACACTTCTACCCTTGCCGGGTTGGGGTGTTACACTTAATAACAAAACACTGTTATTTTTCAATTGGGGGCAAAATAAGCAGGTTGACACATGCTTACTCCGAAGTGCTTATTCGAGATGAAACATTTACCCTAAACATTACAAATATATCATTATATTACATAATTAGCAAATCCAAAAATCTTTAAGCAGATTATAAGTGCTTATTTATACGCAGAAAAAAAATATGCAATCCCGAACACCCCCCTGTATACCAAGGCACAATTATCCCACAATAATCTTTATAACATTACTAAATTAAAACTAAAACCAAGAAAATAAGACGAAAATAATAAAAATGAACATACCTCAAATTTAATTAATTAAACAAATTGGGTTAATCATCGATGTTTGCTACTTCATAGCAATTAGTTTGATTCAAATAGTGAAACATTCTCGGGTCTCCTACTTTGAACCTCTTTGCATCCTGAAAATTTATCATTAATATCCTTAGCTACCTTCAAAATACATAAAAATAAACTGTACATTTTAGAACATCTTCAATAATTTTAGTCACCTCGGGTGGTGCTGCACATTGCATGTAAAAAAAATGATAATTCCTCTTGGGTCATTGACTTGACAAACACGTGATCTTTCTAGAAGGTATGTTCTGACTGCAGCTCCAGATATCTTTTCTTGTCTATCGAATTGGATCTCTACAAATTTACCAAAACTAATGGTACAAAAACTCATTCATGATTTATCCTAATTATATCAGTAGTAGAAGCTGAACAATGAATGAACATCACAATCAAAAATCAATGAGCAGTACAAATATAATATTAACAGTACAAATGATCTTTAACTCTCAACTGGCAGTACTAAAAATAGCCGAGCAGTACTAAGTCGTTAGTAACATAAACGCAACAGTACAAATGAGTGGTAAATATGTTGTGACTATCATCACTAAAAGTAATAGGCAATCATTAAAAACCTGAATCATTGATCATGAAAGCTCATCGCATCAAGTAAAGAACCAACAAGAATTAGAAACCCGAAAAATTGAGCAAGAATTAAACTCTTTCTCGGTTTAAATCAAATATGCTTGCTATGATTTGAAAGAGATAAATAAAAACCCTAACAATTTGAATAAAGATATTACCTGTGTTATAATAAACAATCAAAGTGTTATAAGTCACTGAGGATGAATCTGGTATTATTAGGTACTGGAAGAGATAATGGGTTACTTGTGGTTCCTTGTTTATCGGTTGAAGAGTCATGATAGTTTTATTCTTAGTTTATACATCTTTGCCTCTTTGGTGTGAAAAAAAATACAGTACCTGCATAAATAACAAAACAAAAGTTATACAACAATTATGAGCACAATAAATCATTAAAGGGCAAATAAAATTTTTCGATCATTATGCAGGAGGATGGATGAATGATATTAGTGTTTTGAGAAAAAGATATGTATGAATAATATTATGGGATGTAGAATACCGGGCTTGCTTTTTACTAATTTAGTGGGTTATGTTTGTTTGAATGGTTTATAGATTTTTGTTTGCAAACTATAAACCAAAAACTGGTGTTGATCAAGTGGTTGGCATGTTGTTAATATTAAGCAATGTCTCAAGTTCGAATCCAGCACCATGTATTTTTTAGCAAATAAATTCCGGAATTCACAAGGCAAAATAATGCTTACGTGGCCTCATTGTGATGACATGGAATAAAAATATGATGAGGTGGTATTCCATATCATTGATGATGTTATATACATCCTGTTATATATATATATATATATATATATATATATATATATATATATATATATATTATATATATATATATATATATATATTGAGAAGTGTTCTTAGAATGAGATGGCTAGGAAGCCACCAAATTGTGCCATGTGTCCTCTCCCACCCCTCCTTTTATAATAACTATCAGGGTTATTTTAGACTTTTACCTGTTAGATTATATAAATTCTTTTTTCTTCCATCTTTCTCTCATAAAAACACACACAAACAACGACATAAAAAAACACACACAAACAGCAGCTAACTTCTCCTTCTCTACCGCATCTTCTTCTCTACCGGTTCCCCACCGTCATTCGTAGCCTAATCCCCACCGTGATCTCCACCATTCTCCACCGTGATTTTTGAGATGTTGATTGACTTTTCATCGTCAACTAATAACGAGTGTTCACCATCATCAACTAACAATGATTGTTCAACATCAACAACTAGTACAACATTAATGAATAATGATAGTAAGATCTTAATATTTTGTTTCATAATAGTTTTTTTTTGTTTATTTACTTTATTTTATATCGAATAAGTTTCTGTTAATTGTTAGTGTATTTAGTTGATTCAAAACATTCGTTCCATATGTGTTTGAGAAAAAAAAAACTGTATGAAAAACGTGTATATGAAACCTGCACACTAGGTGCTTGATAAAATGTATACATTATATTTTGTAACTGTGATGAACTATTTTCGTACTGTGATGCACCAGTTGTTCATAAACCTTGAGATAAACTTGTTGCTAAAAGTTTGATGCACTGATATGGTTATATTGTTCTTCAATTCCATGCAATGATGTCACTGATTGTATTTTTTACTCTTATTCAGTATTTGTGTTCTTATTTATCTAGAAAACAATAGATACAAAACGTGTTATTTGTTGAATCACTTTCAAAAACTTTAGGAGTTGGATTTAGAGTATATAAAGTTTTTCACCAGATCTGAAACGAATTTGAGAAAAAAACTAGATTAAAAACTAGATTTAGTTATATGTTTGATGCAACAATTACGAAATAATGATGCAGTTGGTATACGTTTGTGGCAAATTCATATATATGAGCTCAATTTTTGGTTATTTAATTGTAAAAAATTCATATATGTGTAGTTATATGTATGATGCAATTGTTATGAATTACTGATGTAGTAGGTCTTTGTTTGGCTAATGTTTTTTGTTATTGTATTGGCACAAAAGGCAAGTATATGTAGTTCTATATGTGATGTAGTTGTTCTGAAATGCTGATGCAGTATGTGTTTACTGCATCAACACTTCATTCTTTGTTTGAATTTAGTGTATTCAGTTGACCTAATTTGACTTTATACATGTGATATTCATTATGTGTATTTAGTTACTTGATGCAGTTGTTTTACAATATTGATGCACCATGTGTTTTTTTATTGTTATTATATTCAGTTGACTGTAAGATGATGCCTAGACTTGTTAGATTCATTATTATGTTTTTTTAGTGTTTTTTTCCTTGATGTAGTTGATTTAAAACGTTGATGCAGTAGGTGAATAAGGTTTCATTAGGATATGCAATAGATTTGATGAGTATGCAGTGGGAGCTTGTTATGAACTTGTTTTTCCTCCAATTGATTAGATGTTTTTAGATAATGCTCACTCATACCCTTGGGATTTTGTATAATCACATTGGATCCCAAATCGGTTAGTTATTTATCTTAGATTTCTATACAGTCAAATTTTAAGTAATATGATTTAGGATTTTCTATGTTATACATTAATATTACACATCTGACTAACTAATGTATGTTAATCAGTGTGATGGGAAAAATGCGTTGGATACAACACATAGAACACTAGACCTAACTTCTAGTCTAGACGTGAGCCCCGCAACAAACCATGTGTCAACGGATATATAGCAACATGCACAAGCACATGATTAGTTTAACCATCACCTTCCAGTTCCCATTTGAGAACAATCTAGCCAAAAGTATGACTACAATGGCCCGTAATAAAAAGTTTGGCTAATGTTTCTTAAAAAGTCGGGAGAGATAAAAAGAAAAAGGAATTGGGGTGAGGATTTGGTTGAAGTGACAGCTTTCGTCTATTTTGGTAAAATATTAAAATAAAGTCGAAATTGGAAAATTGGGTATATAGATGGTTTATTTAAGTAATTGACTTACTTTTTAATAAAGTGTTTCTGAATTATAATCAATATTTTTCTGTTCATTTTGAACAATTTACTGCATTTATGTTATTCTGTTTAGTGTATTGTGATGCAGTAGAATTTACATTCTGATGCAGTAGAATATACATAGTGATGCAGTAGAATAACACAGTGATGCACTAAATTAATAACTGGATGGCGTATAGTGTACGTGGAGAAAAGAATGTCATAATTCCAGGACATGTTCATTGAAATTGCCACCATCAAAGGAAAGCAAGCAACTAGTAGAGCTGAAAGAGAGACAAGAGCTGGGTTTAGAGGATGTACTCGTAAATCTTAAAAGCATTATTTCAATAATATTTTTTTAATTCACAATAAGTACTGTCTAGATATTAAGGCATTACTTACATGACATGTTTTTGGTTCTAATATGTATAACATTTATTATCAACATCAATACAATAGTATCTCAGTGTCTTTGAAATATACTAAATATCTTTCTGTTTTATGAACAATAGTTACCGCATTATATTATTTTTTTAGTGCATTATGATGCATTAAAGTATACATTTTGATGTAGTAACATTTACATTGTGATGCCGTAAAATATTCATTGTGATGAAGTAAAATTATATAGTAATGCAGTAAAGTGTTATTTTGATGTAGTAAAATTGTTTTGTGATTATGCCAGTATGATAACATTGTGATGATGTAGTAGAACAATATTGTGATACAGTATAATTTTATTTTTATTTAGTAGTATGATAGCATTAAGTAGCAACAGTATGTATAACATTGTGATGTAGTAAATTAACATTGTGATGCAGTAAATTAACATAGTAATGCAGTAAAATTATATTGTGATTCATCAGTATGATAACACTGTGATGGAGTAATATGTTAGCATTCTAATTCAGTAGAACAATATTGTGATGCAATATAATTTTAGAAATATTTATAACATTGTTATGCTGTAGATTCATACATTGTGATGCATTAATTTTACATCATTGTGATGCACTTGATATACACATTATGATGCACTAATTGTATACACTATGATGCACCAGTTGTATATACTGTGATGCACTAGTATTCTCAGTGCAATAAAAATTATAATTTAGTGCATCTATGTTCATTCTGATATCAACTTTAATCAAAAGTAATTAATATTAAACAAACACTGTCATCATTAAGATTTACAATACTTAGTATTGAACATTCATTAATCCAAAGTATTACATCCAATAGAATTTAAGCGTTGCTTTCTTAATGATCCACAAGTATCATCCGAGAATCCTTGTTACGCGTTCAATAATCCTTTGTACCATTCTGTCTTTCAATTTAAGTGTATCATTTTGAATTAGAGGATTGGAATCTCCAGTGCATCACAATGTTATTTTTAGTGCATCACAGTGTTCGTGTTACTGCATCGCAGGTATTTGATAAAACATCAAAATTTAAAGCATCATACTCTTAATATTTTTATTTCAGTTGTTGTAATTCAAAAGATATTTTATACTTAAGTTAATATATACAATGTTATGCATCAGATTTTTACACTGTGATGCACTTGATATATACATTATGATGCACCAGTTATATACATTATGATGTACCAGTTGTATACATTGTGATGCACTAGTATTTTCATGTACAATACTTATTATTAAACATTCTGTAATCTAAATTATTACAACTAAAAATTTGAAACATCCAGTAGAATTTACACCATTGCTTTGAAATAACAATTAAAATTCCTCTACGAATGACAACACTTCAAATCTCTCTCATTGATAATTGAATTCTTTCACATATTAGGTTGATCTTCACTATGGTTTCAGGATTTATAATCTTTCCCATCTTGTCGCCCTTTACGTGACGTTTCCAAAGCAAGTTGTTACAAACATTCTAACCTGTGAGTACCAAAATAGATTACTAAACAGACGCATAATTTTATAAACGCACTAATGCACTTAATATAAACATAACAAAATTGGTAATTCTAGTTATACTTACTAGTTTATATAGAAAATCATTGTATTTACCAAGCATAACTAGAGATGAGAGTGCAGGATCTAGATTTGTAAGAAATATTCGAATTTGCTTATCTAAATTGTTATGTACCAAAACCAAAGAGAGTTTTGCGTGTGCCTGCTTTAGTAAGAGTAAGGAAAAACCTTGAAAAGCGTACTTGCGTTAACAACAGAAAGAGGTTCCTTCAACGGTCAAACACAGTTAGTTGCATAATACAACATACACAAAGCCTAATGCATCTTTATACACCACAAGTGTGGAGCTACTCCATCACAATGCAAAACCAAGTGCATCGTGACCTTTCCTCCTCTTGTAGCTTAGCAGCTAACTCCCTATCAGCAGCTTCTTGAGCAGCTAATTGTTCTACTTTAGAAAACAATTTCTATTCAGTTAATAGTTGAGCAATTTTCTCTTCTTCAACTATCCTAGCTACTTCTTCTACATGACGTCTTTGAACTAATACTTCATCAAGAGCAATTTGAGCTTGGCTCTTCTTGCTTTTCTTCACTGATGGTTCCTTTTCAAGCATTATTCCTTTTCCCTTGTCTTTTCCTGGTCCTTTTGGTCTTCTTGTATAAACTGCACAAGCAGTACCTTGAGAACCACCAGCAGGACCTTCTTCTGGAATACTAGCAGTACCTTGTATGGCACTACCAGTACCTTCAACCTGACTGGCAGTACCTTCTTCTATTTGATGATCTTGCCTCCCTTGATTATCAAATTCCGCTTGGACCAAAGAAACATTTGGATCTTCATCTAATTGAGCAATCTTCCTCCCCTGTTTGGAAGATTCCTCAGCTATGTCTTCACTTTGACCTTCATGTGAACTGGATGAAGAAGATGATTTACATGATTCCACCATGTGGGCTGACCTCTTTCTTTGAAGAGTCTTGACTGTCTTCTCCAATTTGTCACCTTTAAAACTATCTTGGTGTAGACTCTTCCAAAGACCTGTTAATGAGTTTTGAGTTCAGCTTCCAATGTAGAAACCTTGTCAGACAATGTTGTCCATAGTTCCATCAATTCATTTAGTGGCTTACTGCCCTCAACACTTCCTGATGTGTGACCTTAAGGGAGAGGTGCATCATGTGGCATAGACTCAGACTCCACCACATGGTGAGGATCTGAGCCACCAAAGAAATCCGGTTGGCTTAGGATTCCACCACTAGTACCAGGTTCAAAAGAACTTGGTACTGTAGGTGTTGCCATAGGTTGGGTCTTACATATGTTACTCCTTTCCTGCCCAGCTTCTAAGCCTATGACAGTAGAGGCATCCTTTCCTATACTAACAATGTCAGCCTCATCTGCAACATTGGGAGGGGTAGGAACTCTGTGCTGAGGTACAACAGAGCCCTCTCTGGATGAATACCTATCAGGTGATGAGGTGGGTTGTGAGGCTGATTGTTCTGAGCTTGTGGGTGTGTGTTGGGAGTCAACTGGGGTTTTTGATCCTTCACTCTATACCAGTAACATTGATTCAAATAAAGGAACTTCTTCCCCACTATACCCTTTTGAGGACATCCTCATATTGCTAAAAATTTTTTGGGTAAGTTTGGGCGTTGGATAAACATTTTTGTGAGGAAGAAGCTGATGTTTCCTCATCTTCAAAATAGTTTGAATGAACCCGGGATACATCAAAAACTTTGATTTACTGTCAACATTTTTCACCATTCCTTCAAAGATAAGTTTTGAAAAGTTGAAAGTCCTATTGGTTGATAAGCATATGAGAGCAGTTGCAATATTGCTAATGAACTGTTCCCATGAAGTTTTCTTAGGACTGAGACAATGAAGGATGGTGTGAATCAAAAACCTCCTTTGTGGGGCAAAACAACCTTTTTGAAACGTTAAAGATTGTGATTGGATGTTGTACCCAATTCTGGTTAAAGTTTCAAAAATTTCAGTATTTGGCATAACACTAATACCATTGTCATCATTCAGGTGGAGATGCCTCTTAAGTGATGATTCAGTAATAGTGATGGTTTTGCCATCTACTGTTGCATTTAATTCTTTGTCTCCATTGTCAATTGTTCTGATAGTAACAGTCTGCCAAAACTCTTTAATTTAGGAGACATAGATAGTGGGATTAAGAGTTAAAGAATACCTAATGCGGGAAGCATTCAGAAAGTCCACTATCTGATGGAATTGAGTATCCTCCTCTGGTTTTTCCAAATAAGCTACCATGTTGTGTTTATCGACAAAGGTTAAAGTAGCCATTTTTGTTAGTAAATTATTGATTTGACCGCTGGGATTAGATTAATTTAGGTTAGAAAGTAGGTTGAAGAAAGTGAATTGAGATATTTTAGAAGACTTATGAGGGTTTCTATTGGACCGAATTCAATTAAAAAATAACTTTTGATTGAAGAAAAGTGAATATAATAAATTAAAAGTTAAAATATCCAAAATGGAAACCCTTAAGATAAGATTTTGATCAAGAAAAATCTCAACAACCTTTCAACGGCTATTTTCAAAAAGCTGTTATTTCGCATCAGTACTAACGGATATCCAGCAGTACAAACTTAAGCCTACCAGTATTAACTTTTTGCATGGCAGTACTAACTGTTTTGGAAAAAATTTAACTTAGCAGTATGAACTCAATTTTGATTAAAAAACAATACTGCTTACAACCATATTGAAGGGATTAAGTGTAAAGACAGACACTTAATCATAATTTCGGTTTAATGCAACCTCTGGTTGTGTGAGAACCAATGATTTCAGTTATAAATAATGGCCTGTGATCAGATAAACTCATTCAAAGAGCTTTCTTGACAGGGTTACCAGCTCGTGGCAGGTGTTGCCTCTAACAAAATTGTGTTAGATTCACGTTTGCTCGCTATTCTCTCTACCAGATGTCCTTGGACTAACACATTATACAAAAAGTATAAAATGGTAGAGAGTGAGTTAGATCAGTTACTATCAGACTAACTGTGCATCAATTCATATCTAAAAACATCATAATAAGATTTCAAGAAAGAAATTTTAAAAATCTCTTAATTCAGATATAAAACCTTATTTAAGAGATGCCCAAATTTAGTCCATCATCAATCTATTATGTCAGCAACCATTCCACCATTTGCGGTTTACACAATGCACTAGTAATTCCTTTTTTTTCAAACGATCCATATAGTTAATCTAAACTTCACAATTTGCAAACTCCATACCTGCAAATGTTAGTCCAAAACCAAGAAAACAAATGGCAAAGCATTTGCTTCATAGCAGTATAAACATATGTCTAACAGTTCTAACAAACAGACCTAATTTGTACTGACAGTACAAACTATAAAAAATATTACCAATTGACAAACCTAGCAGTACAAATCCAATTTAATGTACAAAAACACACAGATTAAAAACTTTAAGGGTCAAACATTCCAATACTTGCTACCAAGTATTGAAACCTTCTAACATCAAAGACTTTAGTGAGAAGATCTACAAAGTTTTGACCATTATCAATTTTAACAACTTGAACTAACTTTTTCTCATTGCATTCTTTTATAAAATGATGCCTAATTTCTATGTGTTTTGTTTTAGAATGTTGCACTGGGTTTTTAATAATGCATATTGTACTGCTATTGTCAACATATATCATGGTATTCATAAAATTATACCCATAGTCAAGCAGTTGATTTTGAATACAAAGAACTTGACCACAGCAACTTGCAGCAGCTACATACTTAGCTTTAGTTGTAGAAGTTTCCACAATTATTTGCTTCTTGCATTGCCATGATATAATTCTGCAACCAAGGAACTGACAACCACCTTTTGTTGATTTCCTATCCAGACTTGCACCAGCATAATCACTGTCTGAGTATGCCACCAAATCAAAAGGTGATTCCCTAGGATACCACAGATCCAACTTAGGTTGACCCTTAAGGTACCTAAAGATCCTCTTTACAGCAGTTAAATGGGAAGCCTTTGGATTGACCTGAAACCTTACACATGCACACACATCAAACATGATATCTGGTCTTAATGAAGTAAGATACATCAAGGACCCTATCATTGACCTGTAGGTGTGTACATCAAAACTTTCTCCATCAGAATTTTTAATCAAAGGTTTGTTTGGATCATCAGGTATGCTTGCCACTTTAGCATCAGTAAATTGAAATTTCCTTAAGATTTTAGTAACATATTTATCTTGACTGATAAATATGCCTTCAGTTGATTGCTTCACTTGCAACCCCAAAAAGAAGGTAAGTTCCCCCATGGAACTCATCTGAAACTTATGATGCATAAGTTTCTCAAAATTTAAGCATATCTCCTTCTTTGTGGATCCAAATATAATATCATCCACATAAACCTGTACCAGTAAGATATACCCCTTGTTCTTTTTGATAAATAAAGTCTGATCAATTTTCCTTCTTTGGAATCCATTCTCTATTAAATAAAAATCCAATGTTTCATACCAGGCCTGTGGAGCTTGATGCAAACCATAAAGAGCTTTCACCACCTTGTATACCTTGTCAGGATGTTCCGGATCTACAAAACCTGGAGGTTGAGAAACATATACCTCCTCTTTGATAGTACCGTAAAGAAAGGCACTCTTGACATCCATTTGGTAAACAGCAAAGTCCATGAAAGAAGCATAAGCTAAGAACAATCTTATGGCTTTAATCCTAGCTACAGGTGCAAAAACCTCTTCATAGTCTATCCCCTCTTCTTGTGTTTACCCTTGGGCTACAAGTCTTACCTTGTTTCTGATCACAATCCCCCTTTCATCTCTCTTGTTACTAAAAACCCATTTGGTTCCAATAACCCTCATACCATTGGGTAAATGAACCAGTACCCAAACCTTCTGAATCTTGAATTGGAGAATCTCCTCTTGCATAGCTTCTACTCAGCCTGAGTCTTCTAAGGCTTTAAGTATGTTCTTGGGTTCAGATTGGGAAAGAAAACATACAAATAGACATGTGTTGGCAGCTTCATGCTTCTTTTCTTCATAAACAACACTAAGAAAGTCTTGTTGATCTGAAGTCATGGTTTGTCTTCTTGTCTTCACACCAGATTGTATGTCTCCAATCACATTATCTAGGGAGTGATCTATGTGTATTCTTGTGTGTGGAGTGGTGGGAAGTTGATATGTGAGTGGCAAATTGTTGATATCTACTTCATCTTCTGAGAAATCATCAGTAGTAGGACCTGATGGGCCAGCAGTATGATTATGTTGCCCAGCAGTACCAACTTGAGGCTCGGCAGTACAATTTTCATTTGTACTATTTTCTGGATTCTCATGTTCTTCTGCTCCATCTTTATTGTTTCCATCTTCAAAACCTTCTTTGTCTTCATCAGTAGAAGGTTCATCATTCTTTGAAGATGCATCCACACTATTTCATATTGGCATTAGTATATGATCTTGATTTGTGACAAATCGTAATTTTAGGTCATTTTCCCAAACCTCAACAATTTACTATTCATGGGTTACTATTCATTGTTTACTATTCATCATTCATTATTCATTGTTTTTGAAGTCAGTTTGAGACTTTGAGATGTTTTCAAAAATATTACTATTCACAAAACACTATTCATTCCTGGAGGGAAATCACTATTCATGGTTATCATTCATCATTGCGTAAACTAGGTTTACGGGTATTTAAATTCGCGTAACCATTATGGTTTAGCTGCGTATTCATGCATCGTCAGTAAGGAAACATCATATAGACTAGAGTAGTCTACATATCATCAGTAACATCATCTGCATGTCAGGTCATGCACGGGTTTGCATAATTTCAATTAACGTATGTTTATTTATTTAATAAACGTTACCACTCAGTCATTTACTACAAACAATATCCCCGACACTTCAGACTATGGTCATAATATATTTTCACACTCATTATAATGATATAAGAATTATATTATTAATTTACCCGGTGTTTTTAAATCGTTTACTATATTTTCCGTTAAAAGCTTATAACTACGTCGGTTTGCGAAATTTCAACACGACAACAATTTGAACACCCGATTCTTGCAAGGAATATGATTTTATAATTTTTACAACTTCATCATATTTTATTTTATCTCTTCAGGATTTATTTCTAGTTAACTCGGTACCCGATAACACCTAATGTACACTTAAACTAAAGTAGTACATGCTTACTTGGGGACGACATCTTTAATTAGCCACATTTCCTTCCTTTTTCTTCCATGTGTGCTGCCCCCCCCCCCCACCCCACCCCCCCCCCCCCGCCCCCCGCCCTAGCCCCCTAATTTCTCATAACACTTGATTGCAAAGACTAACATTAATACTTCAAGTATTACTTGCAAAAATCACCTCATGATATTTACATACTTCAAGTAACATAACAAAAAAAAAAAATCCTTATGAGATCCCATATTTTTAGTGAACATTAGGAACTCATGACACCCTAAGAAGGCTTATGGTAGGCTTAGACTAGTTGTAGTGCTGATTGGAAGTGTTTTGAGCAAGCCTTGAACTAGAAATTTTGGTTTTAGCAAAGTGTAAATGAGGTGCTGTCCATTTTTGTAAAATCAGGAAAAATCAGTAAACATTGGACAATTTTGGCCTTAATATTTAGAAAATAATTTTAAAAACAGAACCGTGGCCGCCAGAATGAGCAAAAACGAGCTTACGACGAGAAAGATACGCTAATTCTAAGTTTGACGACGAAAACTATTTTTCTGAAAATTACGCGCTGTCCCACGAATTTCGACGAGTAAAACGAGGCATTGGACGTGATCTAGAAGAGCTGACCTACTGAAAATATATTAGTTCACATTAATACGAAGCCGTGGATATAAAGAACGTAGAAAACGAGCTTATAACAAACAAGATACACGCGTTTGAAACCCGACGATTTCAACAAAATTTTAACAGCTTTTATTAGAAAAATATTTCTAAGTTAAAAACAGTTTTTACAAGTAATCATATTGAGAGCCCTTTTTCTCATTGATCGAGACGCGTATGGACAAAATACCAATGATACGAATTTGAGATATTGTTGCAAGGTTTCTAAAAACGCCGAGCTTATTTCCTAACACTTAACGTACACTATTTTATGGCTAGTTTTGCGAGGCCATTTAGTCATTTTTATAAGTTGTGAAAATGCTATTTTACGACGAGAACACTATATTTATCGATAGATCACCAAACGACGATCGTGGGATATCGTTACAACGTATTTACACGAAAAGTGTTTTATAACTTAACGAGACACCAAAAATATATTTTTTCGACGATAAACGTTATTTCCAAAAATTCACGAGTGGTATCGATAACATACGTATTTGCATGTGTTGCGTAAATTCATGACTTACATTAGAACATATCATTCATATTAGGTTGCGGTTAGAGACCGAGCCTCATTTCAGCATATCCATTATTATCATTGTTGCTATCGCATCAAGTGAGTTTTCATAGCCCCGTTTTCAATTGATTATTTAATTTCTAAATTCTCGGGGGAGAATACATTGCACCATTTTTACATACGGACCAAAGTATCAAAACTCATTTACATTGTTGAAGTTACATCATTGCCCAGATTAAAGTCCTCTATTATTATCATGAACTGTTAATTGTGAGCAAGCGAGGGTGAGTGAATAGATCTATTGAGGGTGACTCCTCCGTCCGGGTTGGTCGCTCCAACTTGTCAAACAGACGCATTTCATTTGAATCATATTAGAGTGACTGGCAAAACACTCAGATGGGGCATTTCATTTCAGTCTAGCTTCGGGGTCATGAGCTTAATAGCTAATGTATTATTTTATGTGGCATTTTTGTCATACACTTTATACTTGTGGTTACCGTAGAAACATTTCATTTACATAAACCTATGAACTCACCAATATTATTGTTGACCATTTTTAGCAATGTATTTTCAGGTAATTAAGCTAATCGCATCATGGCTTGCATATGGACCTATTTTTGGAGTCGCGGGGACGACGCGTCTCAGTTATATTTTATGCACTTAATTATCGTTTGATTTGTATAAATTTATTTCCGCAAACATGAATCACTTTTTGGGACCTAGCTTTTGTAACTCTGAATGTTTTAATGAGACCAAGGCAGCAAGATAGCAAGAATAGAGGTTTTGGAAGCAAATCCAAAACAGGAGAGGTTTCTGAGCCAAACTCAAAAGCTATGGTAGCTATTGATGGCTTAGGTTTTGATTGGAGTTTCATGGCAGATGAAGAAGAAGCTTCTTCATAGATGGTACTCATGGCTTTTTCTACTGAGGTACAAAATCATAAAGTTTGTTCTAATACTTGCACAGCTCTTAAAGAACTACAAACTTTAATTAAACATTATGATGACCAAAAGAAAGAGCTAAGCAGAACTCAACAAGACTTAGTAGATTATAATTGTGGTTTAGAATCCCTAGAGAAGCAGATCATTCACTACAAACAAAATGAATTTTCTTTTTCTGATGACAAAGCTCTTCTTAGACAGGACATATTCTTTAGAGATGCTGAAATTAAGCTTTTGAGAGATGCTTATGATAGGATCAAAAAGGAAAATAGAAACATTCACTTGACTGTAAAAACACTAGAACATGCTTCTAGAGGTGTAACCAACATGATTGATTGTCAAGTGATTAATTGAGCCAAGTCAGGGTTAGGATATAATGCTGTCCCACCTCTTTACAGAGGAATTCCTGTTCCCCCAGGGATAAACATAGAGAATTCAGGAGTAGCTGAATTTCAACAATCTGAGCTACAATATGGTGTTCAGCCAAAAGCAAAGTTAGTTGTTGATGGACTTAAGAAAGTAAGTGAGAGTCTATGTAAAACTTCACTTCCTGAGGACAAGGTGTCCTCTGATAGAAGATCAATTAGAATAGTCATTGAGGACTGGATATCTGATGATGATGAAGATGAACAGGTTATGTCTAAACCTGATGTGGTTAAGAAAGCAGGAACAAGTGTTCCTAAGATAGTCAAACATAATACTGATAGGCCTAAAATCAACATTAAACATGTTAGGCAACCAGTTAGATATTGTGAACAATACAGAACCACAAACAAGCCTAAAGGCAACCAAAGGAATTGGAATGGCCTTAAGTCTCACCAACTAGGTGATGACTTTTACTTCTATAACAAAGCTTGTTTCATTTGTGGAGAATTTGACCATCTTGCAGCTTTCTGCAACCAAAGGTTATCTGGGAATACACACAATAGGGTGAATTTAAAAAGCTATACACCTAAAAGTCACTCTAATAATACTTGAACAACACCCATAGCAGTTTCATTAAAGTCTAGACCAAAAGCAGTTCCTACTGCTAGACCAAAAGTTCATACTGCTAGACAAGCAGTTTCTACAGCAAGACCTTTTTACTCTGTTTACCCTAAACCAGTAGTACATAGTGCAAAAACAACTTACAAAATGCACAAACAACTGCTAAGAGACCTTTTCCAACAAGAGCAGTTTCACTAAAACAAATTCGGAAACCTAAGGGTTCTACTGCTAGGGAAAAGAAGGCCAATGCTGTTAAGGCCTCAGCATGTTGGATTTGGAAACCTATTAAATCCAATGGTGCATCAAATGTTCTCAACAGATTTAATTACATTGATGCACATGGCAAATCCAAGTCAGTAATGGCTTGGGTTCCCCAAGGAAACTAATTTCCTTATTTGTGTACAGGAACATTCACCAACAGATCATGAAGATCAAGGCTATTCAGATAGTGGGTGTTCAAGGCACATGACAGGCAACATGTCTTATCTTTCCAACTTTCAATCATTAGATGGAGGATATGTTACCTTTGGAGGAGGTATCGGTGGCAAGATTACTGGTAAAGGTACTCTTAAAACTGGTAAATTAGATTTTGAAGATGTGTACTATGTGCAAGAGCTTAGGTATAATCTTTTTAGTTTCTCAAAAATGTGTGACAAAAAGAACAAATTTCTTTTTACTGACACTGAATGTCTTGTACTTTCTTCTGATTTTAAGATGCCTGATGAAAGTCAAGTACTTCTTAAAATTCCAAGAAAAGGCAACATGCACAGTGTTGATATGAAGAAGATTGTTCCTAAAGAGGCACTTACTTGTCTAGTTGCAAAGGCCACATTGGATGAATCTATGAAATGGCATAGAAGGCTTGGTCACATAAATTTCAAAACCATAAATAAGATTGTTAAGAATGGTTTGGTAAGAGGTTTACCTCAAAAACGATTTGAAAATGACCAAACATGCATTGCTTGTCTTAAAGGCAAACAACACAAAGCCACTTGTAAGCCCAAAATTTTTAACTCTAATGATCAATCATTGTTTATGCTTCATATGGACTTATTTGGACCTACTTCTGTTAGTAGTATGATGCATAAAAGATATTGTCTAGTTGTTACTGATGACTATAGTAGATTTACATGGGTTTTCTTTTTAGGTTCTAAGGATGAAACTTCTAGTATTCTTAAAACATTCATTACAGAGATATAAAACCTAGTAAGCAAAAGAGTAAAAGTCATTAGATGTGATAATGAGACAGAGTTTAAGAATAGAGTTATGGATGACTTCTGCTAGGAAAAAGGTATTAGGAGAGAATTTAGTGTAGCTAGAACTCCTCAGCAAAATGAAGTAGCTGAGAGGAGAATTAGAACACTCATAGAAGCTGCTAGAACCGTGTTAGCCGAATCTAAGTTGCCTATCACTTTTTGGGCTGAAGCAGTTAAAACTGCTTGCTATGTCCAGAATAGGGTTTTGGTTGTCAAATCTTACAATAAGACATCATATGAACTTTTTAGAGGTAGAACTCCTGCAATAGGATTTCTTAGACCTTTTGGATGTCATGTGACAATTCTGAATACCTTAGACCATCTAGGAAAGTTTGAAGGTAAAGCAGATGAAGGATTCTTAGTTGGATATTCTCTTAATAGCAAAGCTTTTAGAGTATACAACTCAAGAACTAGAAGAGTAGAGGAAAACCTACATGTCGAATTTTTAGAGAACAAGTCCAAAGTAGCAGTTCAAGGTCCTAATTGGCTATTTGATCTTGAGACAACAAATGAGGCAAATGAGGCAGGGTTAGAGAAAAAGAAAGATCAAGATTTTCAGGTTCAAAAGGAGATGAAACAACAAATGAGGCAGGGTTAGAGAAAAAGAAAGATCAAGATTATGTGATTATGCCAATAAGTACAAGTGTGGCTTTAACTTCAACAAATGATGAACCTTCTTCTGATGATGCTAAAGAAGGGTTTGAAGATGAAAACAAGGAAGATGGAACAAAGGAACAAGAGAACGTTTCTACTGATGATAGTACTGCTGAAATAGAGCATTCTAGTCCTAGGCTAAATGTTTCTACTGCTGGCCCTTCAGAACTAAATGAATCAGAATTCTCAGAAAATGAGGTGGATTTCAACAATCTCCCACCTGACTATCATGTTTCTACTATTCCACACACAAGGATTCACAAAGTCCACTCCCTGGACAATGTGATTGGAGATGTACAATCAAGAGTGAAGACAAGGCAACAACTGATGTCTTCAAACAAACAAGGGCTTCTTGATGCTTTTTATGCTTCAAAGCAGCATGAGTTTGAAAACTCTAGCTTGTTTGTATGTTTCCTATCACAATCAGAACCAAAGAATGTTCTTAAAGCCCTAGATCATTCAAGCTGGGTAGAAGCTATGCAAGAAGAGCTTCTTTAGTTTAAGATTCAGAAGGTATGGGTGCTAGTTGATTTACCCAAGGGTGTAAGGGTAATTGGCACTAGATGGGTTTTCAGAAATAAAAGGGATGAAAGGAGCATAGTGATTAGGAATAAGGCTAGATTAGTAGCCCAAGGGTACACACAAGAAGAAGGGATAGACTATGAAGAGGTTTTTGCTCCAGTAGCAAGGATTGAAGCCATTAGGTTATTTTTGGCTTATGCTTCATTTATGGGCTTCACAGTTTATCAAATGGATATCAAGAGTGCATTTTTATATGGTACTATTGAAGAGGAGGTATATGTCTCACAACCTCCAGGGTTTACTGACCCAGATCATCCAGACAAGGTGTACAAGGTAGTAAAGGCTCTTGATGGCCTTCATCAGGCTCCAAGGGCATGGTATGAAACACTGGCTTCCTACTTAATAGAAACTGGATTTCAAAGAGGGAAGATTGATCAGACATTATTCATCAAGAAGCACAAGAATGATCTTTTGCTAGTACAGGTGTATGTGGATGATATCATCTTTGGATCTACAAGAAAGGAGATGTGTTTAGAATTTGAGAAACTTATGCATGATAAGTTTCAGATGAGTTCCATGGGGGAACTTACATTCTTTTTGGGTCTGCAAGTTAAGCAATCATGTGAAGGCATATTTATTAGTCATGATAAGTATGTTGCAGAGATTCTTAGGAAATTCAAATTTGCTGATTCAAAAGTAGCAAGCACACCAATGGACTCTGAGAAGCCACTTCTTAAAGATTTAGATGGAGAAAATGTAGATGTACACACATACAGATCTATGATAGGCTCTTTGATGTATCTCACATCATCAAGACCTGATATCATGTTCTCTGTTTGTGCTTGTGCAAGATTTCAAGTAACTCCAAAGGTTTCTCATTTAATAGCAGTAAAGAGGATTTTTAGATATCTCAAGTGTCAACCTAGGTTGGGTCTATGGTATTCTATGGAATCACCTTTTGACTTGGTAGCATTTTCAGATAGTGATTATGCAGGTGCAAGCTTGGATAGAAAGTCAACAACTAGAGGATGTCAATTCCTTGGGTGTAGACTTATCTCATGGCAGTGTAAGAAGCAAATAATTGGGGCTACTTCAACAACTGAAGCTGAATATGTAGCTGCTGCAAGTTGTTGTGGTCAAGTCCTATGGCTTCAAAACCAACTTCTTGACTATGGGTACAATTTCATGAACACTGTCATATATATTGATAATAGTACTACAATTTGCGTAATTAAAAATCCAGTGCAACACTCTAAAACAAAACACAATGAAATTAGACATCATTTTATTAGAGACTGCAATGAGAAAAAGTTGATTCAAGTTCTTAAAATTGATTCTGATCACAACTTTGCAGATCTTCTCACAAAAGCTTTTGATGTTGGAAGGTTTCAGTACTTGCTAGCAAGTATTGGGATGCTTAATCCTCAATGATTTAAAACTCTGTGTTTTTGTATATACATTTTTGTTTGTACTGCTAGCATTGTTAATTACTACTGTTATTGAAAAGTTTGTACTGCTAGTACAAATTTTGTTTGTTAAGTTCATACTGTTAGTCATACGATTCTACTGCTATAAGACAAATGTTTTGCATTTTGTTTCTTGGTTTTGGACTAACAATTTCAGGTATGAACATTGAGCACAAAGGAAGTTTCAAGTGAAATGTATGAGCAGCAGAATTATTATCTTAGTTGCTAATATAATAGGTTTATGATGGACTGAGTTTAGGAATTAATTTACAAAGGTATACATCTAAGTTAATAAATTCTTTAAAAATTCTTTCTTGAAACTTGATTATGATGTTTCACATTGACTTGATGGCTCAGTTGGTCAGATAGTAACTGACTCAACTCACTTTCTATCATTTTATACTTTTAAGTATAATGAGCAAGTCTAAGGACATCTGATAGAAAGAACAACTAGCAAAAGTGAATCTAACACTTGTGTTAGAGGTAACAATTGCTATGAGCTGGAAACCCTGTCAAGAAAGCCTTTTGAATAGGTTTATCTTTACATAGGCAGTTATTTATAACTGAAAACATTGGTTTTCACACAACCAAAGGTTAAATTAAACTAAATTCTTGATTAAGTGTCTGTTACACACTTAATCCCTTCAAAATGGTTGAGAGCAGTATGATTTTTCAATAATAAAATCATATTTATACTGCTAAGTCAAAAGTTTCTTAAAAAGGATTTTCAAAGAGGCTAAAAAACCATCAAATGATGGACCATGAGTCAATGCCCCATGAATCACCTCTCACAGGAGTTAACACACCTGGAAGTGATGAGGGCAGCAAATAAACTCTTAAGGAATTGATGGCTTCATGTACAACATTGTCTGAAAACATGTTCTAAATTGGTAGATCAGATGATGGTGAGAGATCTTCCAAACATGGGAGGAAATGATAAATCTCAGGGGAGGAAACTCAAATAATTTGGTACATGGTGAGAGATCTTCCAATCGCAGGGGAGGAAGATTATCCAATAAGGGGAGAAAGAAAGATTGTGCTTGTGTATGCTCAGAATAGGGGAGAAATTGATCAAACCGGGGAGAAAGATTGGGAAGGGAGTAGTTTCATGACTCCACTTTTTAGCTACTCAATATAATATATACACCCCTTCGAAAACCACCTGGCTCAGCAGTAGTTGTTGTATCTCCTCCTACAATGGAAAAGACAAGAGCATACAAGATGATGATGTCAGCTTTTTGAGAAGCTAACATGTCTTATTATTCAGCCAATAATAAGAACAAGCATTCAGTTGATGGATGCTGGGAATAAACTTTTTCAGTTGATGGATACTGGGAATAAGCTCTTCAAATGAAGATTCTGGAGTATTATATATATTCAGAAGGGATGAAGCATTCAAATGGAGAAAGTTCTATCTAGGTTCTTTCAGTTTCAATTTCAGTTCACTACGTTTGTTCATCACTTGCAAAGGCATGCTGAAAGATGATTTGACTTCTTGGAACAAGCATCCAAGATACACAACACCATTGCCTCTTATAATTCCTCCATCCAAGGAAATTGCACCATCTTTTATTCAAAGTACTGCTATTGTTCAAGACAAAGAAAGATGATGTTATTGCTGAAAAAGATTCATAGAAGGTAGATGAGCTTGACAGAAAGATATTTAATTTTGAAGAACAGAGGAAAAGCTCAGATCAAGAGTCTGACTATGAAGTGTTTGAAAGATCCTCACAATTAGAATTTAATTCAGAAGAAACATGCTAATTAGGGAAATCACATGTTTAGGGGAGGATTGTTGGGAATTAAATGTTCTAAAGATTAGTATTGGGAATTAAACGTTCACAAGGTTAGTTCTACTCAAATAAATATACTAAGTATCATTCTACTGCTAGTGTATTTCATTCTACTGCTAGTGTTAGAGATTCCGCTGCCGCAAGCATTCTACTGCTAGTGCATCAGATACTGTTGTTGAAGAGATAAGTGTCATGTATTCTACTGCTAGATGGATAAGTATACGAAAGATATTTTGTGTATGAAAGTCAAAGATATACGGTAGATAATATCTTTGATAGATGTTCAGTCAACAAGTTATGTACACAGATACAAGTTGTATCTTAAGGACTAACACACTCAAGCAAAGCAAGTAGTTCGACAAGACTTATCATTTATTGTAAAGATCTCCTTAGTTGTATAAAAGGAAGATCTTATTTTAGTTGCAAGTGTGTTGAAAGTGTTGAAAATAGACTAACCAAGTGCTAAATTTGTAACTAGTCGAATACTAAGAAAACATACATTGAGTTGTTCATAACAAAAAGTTAGTTTTCTTTGTAATAGAGATTCAAGGTTTGTAACCCTAGTGATAGTGAAGATCACTCGTATTATTCTCAATCCAATAATAATGAATCGTTTGGTGTTAAACTTCAATGTTCATTATCAAATTCAACAACCACCACTGTTCTATTTCCAATAACAAATAACCTTCTAAGTGTGGTTAAGTAGATTCCGCATACTTAATCATATTCACTCAAAGTATCTCATACAATCGTTATAAAGGACTAACATCCTATTAAGTGTATCGAATCCCTCCCATAGCGGCAGCACTAGTTGCTGAAAGAGAGGCCGTAGCTGCAGCCGCTTCTCGGGCAGAAACAGCAGAAGCTGCCGGGATGGCTATTAATGGTACCAATGGTCGTAAATGTACATACAAGGACTTCAAGAGTGGTGATCCCACAAAATTCAAAGGCACTGAAGGAGCCACTGCTATGATTCATTGGTTCGAGAAGATAGAATATGTATTTCTTCTATGCAATTGTCCAGAGGAGTACAAGGTAAAGTTGGCTACCAGTACACTCATTGAGGAAGCCATGTCATGGTGGAATTCTTATGCAAAGCCTATGGGTATGGAAAACGCTCACAAGCTCACATGGGAAGAATTCAAGAAATTACTATCTAAGAAGTTTTGTCCACGCACCGAAGTGAAGAAGTTAGAGACAGAGTTTTATGAGTTGGTGACTACAGGTAATGAGATTGAAGTGTACATCAGGAGGTTTCAAGAGTTGGCCGTGTTATGTCCAACTATGGTTCCAGATAATGAGAAATTGATAGAAAACTTCATTGGAGGGCTACCACACAGCATCCGTGGGGATGTGACTTCTTTTGACCCACAAACATTGGATGAAGCAATCAGAATGTCTCAGAAGCTTATGGCTCAGGTAGTAAAGAAGGGAACCACTGTCAACAACAACAATAACCGTAACTACAACAACAACTCCAACAACTACCGAAACAACAAAAACTATAAAAGCAACCGAAACAATTCCAACAATAACAACAACAACAACAACAAGAGGAGTTGGGACAACAATCAGAGTGGCAATGCTACTCAACAACCACCCAAGAGACAAGAAACTGCTAAAGCCAATGCTGCATGCCAAGCTGAAAAGAGAGGTTACAATGGTACCTTACCCAAGTGCAACAAGTGTCAAAGCCATCATAACCCTGGAAATTGTCCTAACCCGTGTGGTAACTGTAAGAAGGTTGGTCATTCGACCAGAGATTGCAAGATTCCGATTGTGGCCGATAATCAGAGACCCACAGTGACATGTTTTGGTTGTGGAGAAGTAGGACACTTCGAGAATAAATGTCCAAAAGGGAAGAATCAGGGAAACGGGAACCAAGGTGGAACAGCTAGAGGGAGAGCCTATGTAATGGAAGGAGAAGACGTCAAGGAGGACCCGAGTGTCGTTACGGGTACGTTCCTCATCAATAATCGTTATGCATCCATTTTATTTGATTCAGGAGCCGATAGAAGTTTTGTTTCCACTATATTTGCACCCTTACTCAACATTGAACCAACCATACTAGACACTCCTTACCACATTGAATTAGCTAACGGTAGTTTAGTTGGCACCAACACGATCATCCGTGGTTGCACTCTCAATTTTCTAAATCACCCATTCAATATAGACCTCATGCCTGTAGAACTTGGAAGTTTTGACATCGTTATCGGTATGGATTGGTTATCCCGACATCATGCAAGAATCATTTGTGATGAAAAAGTTGTTCATCTTCCTTACGACGGCGAAACCTTGATCGTTCGTGGCGAACAAAGCGGAACTAGACTCAGTATCATATCATGCATCAAAACCGAGAAGTACATAAAGAAGGGTTGTTACGCTTTCTTGGCACATATAACAGAAAAGAAGTCGGATGAGAAACGACTTGAAGATGTACCAACTGTTAATGATTTTCCAGAAGTCTTTCTCGAAGATTTACCTGGACTTCCACCTACTTGCCATGTAGAATTTCAGATTGACTTAGTGCCAGGAGCTGCACCAGTCGCGCGAGCACCTTATCGACTAGCACCATCAAAAATGCAAGAGTTGTCTAATCAGTTGAAAGAATGTTGGGTTTAAAAGATACTGCTGCTACTTTGAAGATTCTGCTGCTAAGTATTTTATTCTGCTGCTCATGGTTCCAATGGAAATATACTAAGTATGATTCTGCTGCTAGGCATAATCATCCTGCTGCTAGTATATTGATTATGCTGCTAATAATATCTGAAGAATGATGAAATAAGCTAAGTGTCAAACTGCTGCTAGCCTAAGATGATTCTGCTGCTAGAGTTTTGATTCTGCTGCTTATTAGATATGTATAGTTTGTTTATGGTAAAGATACGATTAGATATTATTCTTGTATAGAAAGTTTTTGTAACCGACTAGGACTCCTTAAGTGTATAAAAGGAGGATCTAGGGTTAGGGTTAGAAGTCGATTGTTTTTAGCATACGTATTGTCTTGTATTCACTTCAAGGTTGATTGTAACCCTGTTACTTTTGAGTAACCGTATATTAATATATTGAGGTGAAGGTCAAGAGAATTACTGTGTGTTATTGTTAATTCTTCTTAAGATTAATTACTAGTTTCCGTATAGTAATTAATAGATCATTCAAAAGCAGTTTCTATACCTATTGCTTTAGGTTTTATATCTAAAGTAATTAACAAGATCGTTAAGCTCAACTGGGATCAACAAGTGGTATCAGAGCTTGTGATCTAGAAACTGATACCGAGAAGAATTTTGAAAAGCTCAGATCTATTCATCATCAAAAGCAATGGAGTCTGAATCTCATCATATGGTTACTGCATCCAAGGTTCCAATGCTCAAGGTTGGAGAATATGAACTCTGGAAGATGAGGATGGAACAGTACATGAAGATGTGTGATTACACAATGTGGGAAATCATACAAACTGGAGATACTCTTCTAAAGACTGGTGCCGGTGGGTCTTTATTACCCATCAAAACCAATGAAGAAAAGGCTCAAAGAAAACTGGAGATTAGAACTCACAGTATTCTCTTAATGGGGATACCTAATGAGTACCAATTGGGCTTCAGCAACACCAAGTCTGCCAAGGAGTTGATGGCACCAATTGAACTCAGGTTTGGTGGGAATGCAGCCACCAAAAAGTCAAGGAAGAATTTGCTAAAGCACGAATTTGAAACTTTCACTGCATCAAGAAATGAAAGTATTGATGGTACTTATGACAGAATGCAAAAGTTAGTGAGTCAGTTGGCGCTTCTGAGTGTCAATATTGCAAAGGAAGATATTAATCTTAAGTTTCTAAGGAGTCTTGCACCAGAATAAAATACTCACACAGTTGTCTGGAGGAACAAGGCTGATTTTGAAGCCATGAATTTGGATGATTTGTACAACAACTTGAAGGTCTATGAAACTGAAGTAAAGGGTTCAACCAGCTCTTCAAGTTCAAACAACCTTGCTTTTATGTCATCTAATATCAAGGCTTCTGGAATATTCCAGAAACTCATTCTGCTGTTGGTCATACTGGTTCTGCTGCTAGTTCACAGGGTTCTGCTACTAGTTCTACAAATAGTGACACCATTAGTGATGTTGCTATTTGTGCCTATTTAGCTAAACTCACTACAAGTACTCCAGTAATGAGTCAGGATCTAGATCAAGTTGATCCTGATGATTTAAAAGAGATGGATTTGCATTGGCAATTTGTAATGTTGACTATGAGGGCAAGAAGATTCTTGAAGAGAACTGGAAGAGAGCTCAAGTTTAGAAGGTAGAACAATGTGGGGTTTGACAAATCAAAGTTTGAATGTTATAACTGCCACAGAAAGGGGCACTTTGCAAGGGAGTGCAGAGCACCAAAGCAGATCAGGGAAAATCCAAGGCAGATTCCCATTGAAGATGCTAAACCTACTACTGCTATTGTCTATTGTGATGGCTTGAGAGATTTTGACTGGAGTGACCAAGCTGAAGATGGTCCCAACTATGCACTGGTAGCTGATGAAGAACCCAAAGAACAACACTTTGCTCTTATGGTTTACTCCTCCTCTGGATCAGACTCTGAGGTATCAAATGAATCTTCATGTTCATTTAAATCTTGTTCAGATACTATAGAGGAACTGAAATCTAGATATGATGCTTTAAGAGTTGAATTTGATTAACTCAAACTTGATAACTTAGGATATCAACATGGTTTAAAATCTTTAGAAAACAAGGTTGAGTTTCTTAATCAAATTGAGGGAGAATATGCTGATAAAATTCATACTCTTGAAACTGAGCTAATTAAGAAAGAATGTGAAATTAACATGCTTAATAAAAGAGTGGAAGAAGCTGAATTAGCTAGAGATTCAACTTTAAATGAAAAAGAAAAACATGTTGTTAGGATAGATAAACAACAATATGCATCTGTTCTAGCAAATAAAGCAGTTGAATCTCAGTTGATTAAAAGAGGATGTGGCATAGGATACAATGAAGTGGCTCCCCCACTTAAAAGTGCTTATGCACCAGCTAGGAAAGAATTGTCCTTTATATCTGAGTTAGCTGCACAATCTGTTGGTGAAACAAGCCAGGTAAACAATGAAACATCTAATAAGACTAGTACACCTAAGATTGATGAAAAATTGTCTGATGCACCAATCATTGAAGGTTGGGAATCAGATAGTGATGATGAGCAGGTAGAAACAACATCAAAGGCTAAAAGGTTAAGGGATGTTAAATAAATTGAACCTAAAGTCAAAAATACTGAGTTAGTTAAACCTGTTCTAGGAAGTAGAATCTCTAGGAAAGTGGCTGAGTATGATGATAAACCTAGAGATTATCCTAGGAAGACTTGTGACTTGCCCAGAGGAAATCAGGGAAACTTGCATCAGGTGGTCTCACACAAGTTAGGTAGTGACTTTAAACTGGTTAAGAAGGCATGTCATAGCTGTAGTAGTCTTGAACACTTGAAAGAAGATTGTTATTATTCAATACCTAAGAAAACTAGTGCTCCAAAACCTGTATGGAACCATAATACTAGGGTAAACCATAGGAACTTTGCTAGAAAGACTCACCCACATCCCAAAAGAAACATGGTTCCTAGGGAGATTTTGTTAAGAAATGGTATTTCTAGGACTATTTCTCCTGTTGCACCACCAATGCCCATTCCAAAGAAAACAAAGTTTTCTACTGCTAAAGCTACCAGCAGTATTTCTCATTCTGCTGCTAAGCTAAAAGTGGTTACTGATACTGTTGTGGGCACTCATTTCTATGCTGTTAAGGCCTCAGCTTGCTGGGTCTGGAAACCCAAAACCAGACACAGTAGTGCATCAATGGACTTCAAGAAATATGATTACTTTGATGCACAAGGCAGATCCAAGTCAGTAATGGCTTGGGTCCCAAAGAGAAACTAATTCTCTTACTTTTTGTGCAGGGCAATCTACAATTGGAGCTAAAGGATAAATGCATTTTTGATAGTGGATGCTCTGGACATATGACTGGAGACAATAGCAACTTGGAAGATTTTAAGGCTTTTGATGGTGGTTATGTTGCTTTTGGCAATGATCCAAAAGGTGGCAAGATTGTTGGTAAAGGTACTATTAGAACAGGAAAATTGGATTTTGAAAAGGTGTATTTTGTAGAGGGACTTAAGTTCAATCTTTTTAGTGTCTCACAAATGTGTGACAAAAATAATTTTGTTCTTTTTACAGACACTGATTGTCTTGTTTTGTCTCCCGACTTTAAGTTGCCTCATGATTCAGAAGTACTACTTAAAGTCCCTAGAACAAACAATATATACAGTGTGGACATTAAGAACATCATTCCTAAAAGAAATTTAACTTGTCTTTTTGCAAAGGCCACCATTGATGAATCCAAGCTTTGGCATAGAAGATTGGGTCACTTAAATTTCAAAACAATAAACAAATTGGTAATAGGCAACCTTGTCAGAGGTTTACCTTCAAAGATTTTTGAAAATTCTGAAACCTGTGCTGCTTGTCAGATGGGAAAGCAACAAAGAGCTTCTTGTAAGTCCAAAGTGGTGAACTCTATTTCTGAACCCTTGTATATGTTGCATATGGATCTGTTTGGACCAACTTTTGTGAAGAGCTTGAATAAGAAGATGTATTGCTTAGTTGTCACTGATGATTTTAGTAGGTTTACTTGGGTGTTTTTCTTAGAAACAAAGGATGAGAACTCTGGAATTCTTAAGGCCTTCATTACAAGTGTAGAAAACCTAGTAAATCATAAGGTCAAAGTAATCAGATGTAATAATGGAACTGAATTTAAGAATCATGTAATGAATCAGTTATGTGAGGAAAAAGGTATTTTAAGGCAGTTTAGTGTGGCTAGAACTCCTCAGCAAAATGGTGTTGCTGAAAGGAGGAATAGGAAATTAATTGAGGCTGCTAGGACTATGTTGTCTGAGTCAAAGTTACCCACTACTTTTTGGGCTGAAGCAGTTAACATTGCTTGCTATGTGCAAAATAAGAGTAAGGTAGTGAAGCCTCATAACAAGACCCCTTATGAATTATTGCATGGTAGGAAACCTATGATAGATTTCTTAAAACCATTTGGGTGTCCTCTTGCTATCTTAAATACCATTGATTCACTAGGCAAGTTTGGTGAGAAAGCAGACAAAGGTTTCTTTGTTGGATACTCAACTAATAGCAAAGCTTTTAGGGTATTTAACCAAAGAACAATGCATGTGGAAGAAAATCTACATGTTAGGTTTAGTGAAACCACACCTAGTGTTGCTGGAAAAGGACCTGAATGACTGTTTGATATTGATTCCCTAACCAAGAGTATGAATTATCAACCAGTGATTGCAGGTACAACTAACATGTCTGCAGGTACACAAACTAACCCCAATGCAAGTACACAAGCAAAAAAGGATGCATCTGCAGAGGAGTTAGTTTTGATTGAGAAGTGGAAGTTTAATCAGTTCTTCACACCAACAGATAAAGAGGGAAAGAGTTCTGATGATGATGTTGTTCATAAGGAAGTACCAAAGGATGATGCAGAAGGTGATGATGAACCTTCTAATGATGGCAAGAATGTTGAAAAGTCAGCAAAGCATGGAAGTTCAAGAAATGAAGCTAGCAGCAGTATCTCCCATTCTGCTGCTAAGCCAAATCATTCTACTGCTAATCCAAATCATTCTTCTGCTACGCCTAGCAGTAGTATCTCTCATTCTACTGCTAAGCCTAGTAGTTCTACTGTTATGCCAAAGAATTCTGCTGCTGACTTTAATGAAAGTATTAATGATGATGTTGACTTTCCTCATATGCCTGAATTGGAGGAAATCTACTATGACACAGATGATGATGTTGTGGATGTGTTTGGAGCAGAAGCTGATTTAACAAATATGGAGTCTACTATTCATGTCAGTCCTACTCCAACTACAAGGATACATAAGAACCATCCCAAGGAGCAGATAATTGGTGATGTACAATCTGCTATACAAACAAGAAGTAAAACAAAAGGGATGGGTGATATACTCCATCAAGGTTTATTTGCTCAATCATTGCATCAGAGAAATAGCCACAAGGATTTACAAAATTGCAAGTTTTCCTGTTTCTTATCACAAGAGGAACCCAAAAATATTCACAAAGCTATGCAAGATTCAAGTTGGGTTGAAGCCATGCAAGAGGAGCTGTTGCAGTTCAAGCTTCAAGAAGTCTGGACACTAGTTGATTTGCCTAATGGGAAGAGGGAAATTGGTACAAAATGGGTGTTCAGGTGCAAAAGAGATGAAAGAGGAATTGTGGTGAGAAACAAAGCAAGACTAGTGGCTCAAGGGTACACTCAGGAAGAAGGAATAGATTATGATGAAGTCTTTGCTCCAGTAGCAAGGATAGAGGCTATTAGACTGTTCTTGGCTTATGGCTCATTCAATAACTTTCAAGTGTACCAAATGGATGTGAAAAGTGTTTCTTGTATGGAAAGATTGGTGAAGAGGTCTATGTGATGCAACCTCCTGGTTTTGAAGATCCTGACTTTCCAGATAGAGTCTATAAAGTGGAGAAAGCACTGTATGGTTTACATCAAGCTCCTAGAGCTTGGTATGACACCTTGTCCAAGTATTTGTTATCTAATGGATTCACAAGGGGTACCATTGATAAAACTTTGTTCATCAAGAAAGACAAAAAGGATATTCTACTAGTTCAGGTTTATGTAGATGATATCATTTTTGGGTCAACAAACAAGGTGTTCTGTGAAGAATTTGAGAAGCTCATGCATAACAGATTTCAAATGAGTTCTATGGGAGAACTCACATTCTTTCTGGGGCTTCAGGTTAAGCAGACAGCAGATGGGATCTTCATCAGTCAAGATAAGTATGTGGCTGATATGTTAAAGAAATTTGGTTTTAATGATGTGAAGGCAGCTAAGACACCAATGGACAACAACAAACCTTTGCTCAAGGATGAAGATGGGGAAGAGGTTGATGTACATCTTTATAGGTCAATGATTGGCTCATTGATGTATCTGAATGCATCAAGGCTAGATATCATGTTTTCTGTGTGTGCTTGTGCCAGATTTCAAGTGTCCCCAAAAGTCTCACACTTGAATGCTGTCAAAAGAATTTTTAGGTATCTAAAGGGTCAACCAAAATTGGGCCTTTGGTATCCTAATAGTTCATCATTTGAATTTGTAGCATACTCAGACAGTGACTATGCTGGAGCAAGTTTGGATAGAAAGTCAACCACTGGAGGATGTCAATACCTTGGACATAGGTTAATCTCATGGCAATGCAAGAAACAAACTGTGGTGGCTAATTCAACAACTGAAGCTGAGTATGTGGCTGCTTCTAGTTGCTGTGGACAAGTACTCTGGATTCAGAATCAACTCTTGGATTATGGTTACAATTTCATGAACACAAAAATTTATATTGATAATAACAGCACAATGTGTATAATAAAGAATCCTGTTTTTCACTCTAAAACAAAGCATATAGAGATAAGACATCATTTTATTAGAGATTGTTATGAGAAAAAGTTAATACAAGTGGTTAAAATACATACTGACAATAATGTTGCTAATCTACTTACAAAAAGTTTTGATGTGAGTAGGTTTCAATTTTTAGTTGCTAGTATAGGTATGATCAATCTTTAAAATCTTATCTCTGTATGATTTGTAAAAAGTTTTTGAGGATTTGTGCTGTTATTCATCAAATAAGTTGTTTCTTGTCTTTGCTATGTCTGTATGTTGTCTACTGCTAAGTTGGTTATTTTGTTGATTGTCTTGTGATTATTGTGAGATACTCTTGTTTGTGTTTTTGTGGTTTTGGACTAACCTTTTGCAGGTTAAGTCATATGGGAATGGTTGATTGATTAGAAAAAGATGATTATGAAGTTCAGGGGAGGATAAGAGTAAATAAACACAAAGATCATAAACGTTTATTCATTATGTGGAGCATTCATTACATAAGCTGGAATTACTTCATCCTGGACTTTCTGGAAACATAATCAACACAAAACAAAACCAAACACAAACCTAACACAACACAACTACTTCAGTTTCCCTTTTCCTTTTCATTGGACATCCGACATTGTTTTGTGGACTCCTCTGCCACCAATGGCGTCAGACACCTTCTTGCAAGGGAGTGCCAGCACTACTGTTCTTGGTTTTGGATCTTGCTTCTTCTCAGGAACAGGGATCCTCTTCATTGATGATGCAGCTTTTTCAAACTCTTTTGTTAATAAGACTGATAGCTCTTGAAGATCGTCATCATCAGATGAGTCAGAAGAGGAGGATGAATCATCCACATATGGTGGAAGTTCATCTGTTGAAGGTTCTTCAGACGAGGTTATTTCAACCTTTTTCTTTGAAAGGTTGCTTCTTGAGGTTGAAGTGTGGTTGGGTGGAAAATAGTTTTTCCAACCTGAACTTCCAGAATCTGAAGAAGAGTCAGATGAGATTTCTACAATGTTTAAGGAGGAAGGATTCATTGTGATTGGAAAGTTGAAGATTTGTGTTGAAGATTTTGTGTGGATGATTTGAGGCTTTTTATAGAGTTAATGAAGGTTTAATGACATTAAATGCGGGGTTGATATGAGGAATTAACTCTTGTGTTGGTATAAGGAATTAATTCCTTGATGGAATTAAATTAATTATGGTAATTTTGGTGGTGTTGACCAAAAGGATGGGTATTTATTTTGGGTAATCAGAATACATTCTGCTGCTAAAAGATATGCTGCTGAAGGTTAAACTATTGGATTCTGCTGCTAAATTTGAAAGTGAAGGGACTAATTTGCTATTTGGCGCGAATAAGCCCTAATTGGGTCTAAACGGGATAAAAACCCAATTCGATCTCATTAATATCTTTGTGCGCACAAAATTAAACCTAATTCAAACCTTAACACTTCCTTTCATCATTCGATCAAAACCCCCCAAAATCAAAACCTTTATTCACAATGTCGAGACGCACTTACTCTGCTGAGCACAATCAGATAGCTTTTCTTCAGAAGGTCCCTGAGGCATATGGATTTGCTGAAGTCATTGACTTTCTTAATGCTACTTCAATTAGGTATGCATTAACAGTTAATCCAGCTATATATAGGTCCCACATGAGACAGTTTTGGTCGACTGTTACGACAGAAACTCATAATTGGGAAGAAATATTAATTGCCACAGTAGATGAGGAAAGAATAGTTGTTACTGAAACATCTATAAGACGAATTTTTCATCTTGCAGATGATGAAGCAACAACTTGTCTTCCCACTTCTACTATTTTTGAGGAACTTGAAAAACTTGGGTATGAGAGACCAAACACTAGAATAAAATTTTACAAACGTCTCCTCTGCCCACAATGGAAATTTCTTGTTCACACCATTCTACACTGTCTTAGTCCTAAAACAAGTGGGTGGAATGAGTTTAGTTCAAGTCAAGCTTCTGCTTTGATTTGTCTAGCCAGAGGCCAACCATACAAATTTTCGCCTATGATTTTTGAAGGGTTGAAAAAGAATATTTCTGGAAATTCTTATCTTTATCCAAGGTTTTTGCAATTAATCATTGCTAATCAGTTACAAGAACCTTTTGCACATGAAAAACCTTACAAAACTCCTGTGCTTGTAACTAAAATGTTTAAACACTTAAGGAAAAATGGCACTGGTTTTTCTGGGAGAATAACTCCTTTATCCCAACACATTTTAAACATTGTTGCTGCTGTTGCTCAGGGTCAAGAAGCTGAAAACCCCACAGCTTCCCATCACACACCCACTCCTGAAAATACATGTGAATCATCTCATAATGAACCCCAAAAGACCCAAACACCTAGGCATTCACGAGAAAAGAGCACTGAGTTACCTCAGACTAGTGCTAGTATAGAAGCAGATGAGGCTGCCATAGGTGATGGAGATGGCATGAAGGAAGGGGCTGACACTACTGTTTCCAACTTAGAAGTTGAACAGGCCAGTGTCAACATAGATAAGACCCCAACCTTGGCAACATCTACTGCTGAGGGTTCTCATGAACCTGATGCACATGATGGTAACCCCATCCAAATGGCTAAAAGGGGGGGGGCTCAGCTGCTCAATCTAGGATTGAGACTGAGTTTCAGTCCAAAGATTCACCTCTCAGGGAAGTTAACACCTCCCGAAGTGATGAGGACAGATATGAAACAAATGAGGAATTGATGGATGAAACTGTACAAAATGACAATGCCCATGATGTACCTCTCGGACTAGGTAACACAAGTCGAAGTACTGAGGCTAGAATTGAACTTGAAACAGAGGAATTGATGGGTAACACTAACGTACAAAATGTCAAATCCAAGGATCCACCTCGCGGGTCAGGTAACACAGACCGAAGTGGTGAGGATAGTGTGAAACAAATCCATGCCTTGACGGAAAAATGTACCAAGTTGGAAGCTCAAGTTCTTGATCTTACCAAAACAGTCAAAAGTTTGAAGTTCAGGGTCAACTTTTTGGAAAGAAAGCACAGGTCAAGAGCTACACTTACTAGAAGGGTCAAGAAAGTACATTCCAAACCAAGTTTGGGAGAGGATGCTCCCAAACAGGGGAGGAACGAAGAGGAGGTAAACAAGGGTCAAGGGGAGGATGACATGGATATGGATGTGAATGTTGATGGTATTGCAGAGAATGAAGTTGAAAAAGATGTTAGAAGTGATGTTGTTGCTGATGTTGATGAGAAGAAGACAGAGGATGATTCTGCTGCTGGTGCAGGACATTCTGCTGCTGGGTTAGAGGATTCTGCTGCTGGTTTAGAAAAGGATTCTGCTGCTGAATCAGATGATGATACTACTCCTATAGCCCAAGTTATGCTGAATCTTAAACAACAATCTTCACAAAAACCTAAACCTGCTGCTTCAAAACCAAAAGCTAGAGGAGTTGTTATTCAAGAACCTGTATCCATTCCAAAACCTGTACAACCAACCATTTCATCAACAGACAAAGGCAAGAGCATCTTGGTTGAAGAACCAAAGAAGAAGTTCAAGTTTATAGATGCTGCTGCTAAAGAACTACAAAGTGAAACTGATGAAGAGGCTGCAAGGAGAATGGAAGCACAATGAAATGCGAAAGTTGAAATGGAAAGACAGAGACAATTAAAGGAGGATTGGGAAGTGGCAATGCAAACTCAAAGAGATGAAAGAGAGAAGTACACCCCTGAGGAACAAGAGGATGCTATAGCTGATATGCTTGGAGCATTTAGAAAGAAGCAAAATGAAAAGAGGGGTGAGTACAAGAAGAAGAAACATTCCAAAACTGATTAATATAATTACATGAAAATGTATCTAAGGAATCAAGCTTATTGGAAGCCTAGTGCATTCAGAGGAATGAGTAGAGCTGCTGTTGCAAAAGCTTATTATGAGACTCATGCAAGAATTAACAGACCAATTGAGCCTATGACTGATGCTGAGATTAAGAAACTTACAAGAAGAGTGGATCCAAAGGCTTATCTTAATCCTGAATCTCAAGTTACAAGGCTTAAAGGAGTAATTGAAGTTGTGCATGAAACGATAGTGAAAGCAAAAGAGGTTGTAGGTGAAGCTGAGAAGGTAAAAGAAGTAAAGGAGCAGAATGTTGAAAAGATAATACCTGAATCTACTATTGGTGTGAAAAGAACAGGAAAAAGGTTAAAGTCTGTTGGAAGGAAAAAGAAAAGAACTAAATTTGTTGCAATGAGTGATTCAGAAAGTAATTCTAAGGGTGAGAAGGAGTCAAAGTATGATGAGTATGAACCTGAAGAAGTAACTGCAGATGATATGAAAAGGATTATGGATTTTACAGTTCATAAACCTCAAGAAGAACCAGAGATAATAAATGCAGTTCCATTGGAAACTAAACATCCAATCATCTCTTATACACATGATGTTCAAGATGGCAGTGAAGCATGGGGGGAGATCAAGAGATCAAATGGTGTATGTCAAAAGTTTGTTAGATTCTCACAAATGCTGCGTTACATGGATGAAGATGCTATTGTACAGCTCTGGAGGTTATATAAAGAAAGTTATGGGGATAGAAGACCAGATGTGATCTATGAAAGACTACACTACTATTTCTTGAAGAACATGTTTGAGCCTGATGCAAGAGATATGGAATGGATAGATTTGTTAAGCTCAACCAAGGTTCATAAATGGTATCTATTTCAATCATCTGGAGTACATGAGTTGATTGGTAGAGGTGTAGGTGTATATATGCTGGTGGAGAAAGACTATCCCTTGAATAACAATACTGCTGTTATCACCCATATGTTAAAACATGGAAAGTTGAGGTTACAAAGACCATTTTTGTCAGATCATCAAGCGTATGAGTTGGTAGAAAAGTATAGAAAGATTCTGAAATCAAAGACTTTATAGTAGTAAGTGTTTGGAAGCATCCTCTTTGTGTATGTCTGTGCTTTGAAAGAAACTTGTATATTTTGGGAGAAAATATCAAGTTTAGGGGAGGATTGTTGGGTTTAAAAGATACTGCTGCTACTTTGAAGATTCTGCTGCTAAGTATTTTATTCTGCTGCTCATGGTTCTAATGGAAATATACTAAGTATGATTCTGCTACTAGGCATAATCCTTCTGCTGCTAGTATATTGATTCTGCTGCTGATGATATCTGAAGAATGATGAAATAAGCTAAGTGTCAAACTGCTGCTAGCCTAAGATGATTCTGCTGTAGAGTTTTGATTCTGCTGCTTATTAGATATGTATAGTTTGTTTATGGTAAAGATACGATTAGATATTATTCTTGTATAGAAAGTTTTTGTAACCGACTAGGACTCCTTAAGTGTATAAAAGGAGGATCTAGGGTTAGGGTTAGAAGTCGATTGTTTGTAGCATACGTATTGTCTTGTATTCACTTCAAGGTTGATTGTAACCCTGTTACTTTTGAGTAACCGTATATTAATATATTGAGGTGAAGGTTGAGAGAATTACTGTGTGTTATTGTTAATTCTTCTTAAGATTAATTACTAGTTTCCGCATAGTAATTAATAGATCATTCAAAAGTAGTTTCTATACCTATTGCTTTAGGTTTTATATCTAAAGTAATTAACAAGATCGTTAAGCTCAACTGGGATCAACAAAGAACTCTTGGACAAAGGATTCATTAGGCCAAGTTCCTCGCATTGGGGAGCACCGGTCTTGTTTGTGAAGTAAAAAGAAGGATCTTTCAGGATGTGTATAGAATATCGAGAGCTAAACAAGTTAATGGTGAAGAATCGTTACCCACTGCCCAGAATCGACGATTTGTTCGACCAATTGCAAGGCTCTAGTTTTTACTCAAAGATCGACTTGAGATCAGGCTACCATCAGCTTAGAGTTCGGGAGGATGACATCCCGAAGACAGCATTTAGAACTCGTTATGGTCATTATGAGTTTCAAGTAATGCCGTTCGGATTAACCAACGCACCTGCTGTATTCATGGATCTCATGAATAGGGTGTGCAAGCCATTTCTGGATAAGTTCGTAATTGTATTCATCGACGACATCTTGATTTACTCGAAGAGCGAAGAAGAGCACAGAGAACACCTACAAAGATCAAGGTCAATTTCTTGGTCATGTCATTGATAGCCAAGGGTTACAGGTTGATCCTACAAAGATCGAGGCAGTTAAAGATTGGGCGACACCCAAGACTCCTACAGAAATTCGTCAATTCTTAGGACTTGCCGGATATTATAGAAGGTTCATTGAAGGGTTTTCCAAGATAGCTAAACCTTTGACCAAGTTGACACAAAAGAATCAGAAATACGAGTGGGGAAAGAAACAAGAGTCCGCATTTCAGTTATTGAAGCAGAAGCTTTGCAGCGCGCCGATTTTGGCACTACCCGAAGGGATTGAAAACTTCATGGTATACTGTGATGCTTCACACAAATGACTTGGACCCGTGTTAATGCAGAACGAGAAGGTGATAGCATATGCATCTCGACAACTTAAGAAGCATGAGAAGAATTACACCACTCACGACTTAGAGTTGGGTGCCGTAATTTTTGCACTAAATATTTGGAGGCACTACCTTTACGGAACTAATTGCGTAGTGTTTACAGACCACAAGAGCTTACAGTCTATACTTGATCAGAAAGAACTCAATATGAGGCAGCATCGTTGGTTGGAAGTGCTTAGTGATTACGATTGTGAGATCCGATATCACCCGGGAAAATCCAATGTTGTGGCAGATGCCCTTAGCCAGAAAGAACGACTCAAGCCTTTGAGATTCAGATCATTGGGAATGACGATCAGTTCACCTCTACCATCACGAATCCTCGAGGCTCAAGTTGAGGCACTCAAGGAAGAAAATCGACCGAATGAGAAACTCTATGGAATGCCATAGAATGCAAATGGCTTTGTGAAGAGGGCAGACGGAGTATTATGCTTCAAGGACAGAAGCTGGATACCTCTTTATGGAGGGATACAAGAATTGATTATGCACGAGTCGCACAAGTCAAAGTACTCTATTCACCCAGGTTCTGAAAAGATGTATCAGGATCTCAAGAGACTTTATTGGTGGCCGAATTTGAAAGCAGAAATAGCTACGTATGTTAGCAAATGCCTTACTTGCGCTAAGGTAAAAAGCCGAGTACCAGAAACCATCAGGATTACTTCAGCAACCAGAAATTCCCTAGTGGAAATGGGAACGCATTACAATGGACTTTGTCACTAAACTTCCCAAGACATCAGGCGTTTTCGATGCTATTTGGGTAATCGTAGATCGTCTCACTAAATCAGCCCATTTCATCCCAATCAGAGAGACTTATTCTATGGATCAACTTACCAGATTTTACGTCAAGGAAATAGTCTCAAAGCACGGTGCACCAATTTCCATCATATCTGACAGAGATAGTCGCTTTACTTCAAACTTTTGGCAGTCATTGCAAGATTCATTTGGAACCAAATTAGACATGAGCACCGCCTAACATCCTCAGACCGATGGTCAGAGCGAGAGAACGATTCAGACATTGGAAGACAGCTATCATACCAGCATTGAGTTTTGCCATTGATCGAGTTTTCTTACAACAACAGCTATCATACCAGCATAAAGGCAACACTATTCGAGGCACTCTATGGTCGCAAGTGCCGGTCCCCTGTTTGTTGGGCCGAAGTTGGTGATGCACAACTCACTGGTTCAGAGTTGGTGCGCGAAACAACAGAAAAGATAATCCAGATCCGAGAAAGACTCCAAACAGCCAGAAGCCGGCAGAAAAGTTACGCAGATGTTCGACGCAAACCATTAGAATTCCAGGTTGTAGACAAAGTCATGTTGAAAGTATCGCCTTGGAAAGGCGTGATACGATTCGGAAAGCGGGAAATTGAACCCGAGATACATTGGGCCATTTAAGATTCTTGAAAGAATTGGTCCAGTGGCATACAGACTTGAGCTTCTGTCAGAGCTCAGCAACGTACATAACACCTTTCATGTCTCAAACCTTAAGAAGTGTCATTCAGACGAATTTCTCGTAATTCAATTGGAAGAAATTCAACTCGACGATAAGCTCAAATTCGTGGAGGAACCAGCAGAAATCATGGATCGTGAAGTCAAACAGTTGAAGCAGAGTCAAATTCCTATCGTGAAAGTTCGCTGAAATTCTCGAAGAGGACCCGAGTTTACTTGGGAGCAGGAAGACCAGATGCGACTCAAATATCCACATCTTTTTACCGATTCCACTCCAGAGACCAACACCAACTGAATTCAGGGACTGAATTCCTTTTAGGGTGGATGACTGTGACAAATTGTAATTTCAGGTCATTTCCCAAACCTCGACAATTCACTATGCATGGGTTACTATTTATCATTTACTATTCATCATTCACTATTTATCATTTTTGAAGTCAGTTTGAGACTTTGAGATGTTTTCAAAAATATTTCTATTCATGAAACACTATTCATTCCCTGAGGGAAATCACTATTTATGTTTATCATTCATCATTGCGTAAACTAGGTTTACGGGTTTTCAAATTCGCGTAACCATTATGGTTTAGCTGTGTATTCATGCATCGATAGTAAGGACACATCATATCAGTAACATCATCTGCATGTCAGGTCATGCGCAGGTTTGCATAATTTCTATTAACGTATGCTTATTTATTTAATAAACGTTACCACTTAGTCATTTACTACAAACAATATCCCCGACACTTCAGACTATGGTCCTAATATATTTTTACACTCATTATAATGATATAAGAATTATATTATTAATTTACCCGGTGTTTTTAAATCGTTTACTATATTTTCCGTTAAAAGCTTATAACTACGCTGGTTTGCGAAATTTCAACACGACAACAATTTGAACACCCGATTCTTGCGAAATTTCAACACGACAACAATTTGAACACCCGATTCTTGCAAGGAATGTGATTTTATAATTTTTACAACTTCGTCATATTTTATTTTATCTCGTCAGGATTTATTTCTAGTTAACTCGGTACCCGGTAACACCTAATGTACACTTAAACTAAACTAGCACATGCTTACTTGGGGACAACATCTTTAATTAGCCAAATTTCCTTCCTTTTTCTTCCATGTGTGCCGCCCCCCTCCCCCCCCCCTAGCCCCCTAATTTCTCATAACACTTGATTGCAAAGACTAACATTAATACTTCAAGTATTACTTGCAAAAATCACCTCATGATATTTACATACTTCAAGTAACATAACAAAAAAAAAAATCCTCTCATCCTTTCTTCTCCATATGGTTCGGCCAAGCTTCAAGAACAAGCAATAATCCACCAAAAATTCAAGAACAAGCATTAATCAAGTCCCATTTGCATTCCTAGTTAGGATTTTGAAATAAAAATCCCAAGGATACTTAAACATTTACCTCCAAAACTCCTCAAAACTTCAAGTAAGTGTTTCATATATTTTTCAATCTTTTATACTTTCATTTAATATATTTTCAAGTTTTAGTAGTAAATCATGCAATGTACACATGTTATATATACCACTTAACACAAGATCTTTTCACTAAAATGACTATAATGAACTTTATTAGTATCCTTATGAGATCCCCTATTTTTGGTGAACATTAGGAACCCATGACACCCTAAGAAGGTGTATGGTAGGCTTAGACTAGTTGTGGTGTTGATTGGAAGTGTTTTGAGCAAGCCTTGAACTAGAAAATTTGGTTTTAGCAAAGTGTAAATGAGTTGCTGTCCATATTTGTAAAATCTGGAAAACTCAGTAATCATATTAGAAAAATATTTCTAAGTTAAAAACTGTTTTTACAAGTAATCATATTGAGAGCCGTTTTTCTCATTGATCGAGACGCGTATGGACAAAATACCAATGATACGAATTTGAGATATTGTTGCAAGGTTTCTAAAAACGCCGAGCTTATTTCCTAACACTTAACATACACTATTTTATGGCTAGTTTTGCGAGGTCTTTTAGTCATTTTTTTATGTTGTGAAAATGCTATTTTATGACGAGAACACTATATTTATTGATAGATCACCAAACGACGATCGTGGGATATCGTTACAACGTATTTACATGAAAAGTGTTTTATAACTTAACGAGACGCCAAAAATATATTTTTTCGTCGATAAACGTTATTTTAAAAAATTCACGAGTGGTATCGATAACATACGTATTTGCCTGTGTTGCGTAAATTCATGACTTACATTATAACATCTCATTCATATTAGGTTGCGGTTAGAGACCGAGCCTCATTTCAGCATATCCATTATTATCATTTTTGCTATCGCATCAAGTGAGTTTTCATAGCCCCGTTTTCAATTGATCATTTAATTTCTAAATTCTCGGGGGAGAATACATTGCACCATTTTTACATACGGAACAAAGTATCAAAACTCATTTACATTGCTTAAGTTACATCATTGCCCAGATTAAAGTCCCCTATTATTATCATGAACCGTTAATTGTGAGCAAGCGAGGGTGAGTGAATAGATCTATTGAGGGTGACTCCTCCATCCTGGTTCGTCGCTCTAACTTGTCAAACTAACGCATTTCATTTGAATCATATTAGAGTGACAGACAAAACACTCAGATGGGGCATTTCATTTCAGTCTAGCTTCGGGGTCATGAGCTTAAGAGCTAATGTATTATTTTATGTGGCATTTTTGTCATACAATTTATACTTGTGGTTACCGTAGAAACATTTCATTTACATAAACCTATGAACTCACCAACATTATTGTTGACCATTTTTAGCAATGTATTTTTATGTAATTAAGCTAACCACATCATGGCTTGCATATGGACCTATTTTTGGAGTCGCGAGTACGACGCGTCTCACTTATATTTTATGCACTTAATTATCGTTTGATTTTTATAAACTTATTTCCGCAAACATGAATCACCTTTTGGGACCTAGCTTTTGTAACTCTGAATGTTTTAATTAATCAAACGATTTATTTTTAAAACGAAACTTTAGGTCGTTCAATATAACTGTAACTGTGATGCTATGACAGTCATGCCCCCAAGTCTTCCATTCCGCTGCAAACCAGGTATTTGGGGGTGTGACATGATCTTTCTCCTTTCCCAAGCTTGGTTCATCTTTTGCAACATCATCTTCTGAACCTCCAAAATTATTAAAAAAATTTCATGCAACAACTGGCACATAGTTCATAGATTGGGTTAGAGTATCAAGATCTAAGAGCCATTTTAGACCTTCTCCTGCAACATTAGATTTATTCTCTGGAAACTGAACATGCAGGTTTTCCTCTACCTTCCTTGTTCTTGTGTTGTATACCCTAAAGGCTTTGCTATTTAGTGAGTACCTAACCAAGAAACCTTCATCAGATTTGCCATAAATTTGCCTAGATGGTCTAAGGTATTGAGAATAGTAACATGACACCCAAATGGTCTTAGAAAACCTAAAGCAGGTGTTCTACCCCTAAACAGTTCATATGGTGTCTTGTTGTGAGGTTTAACTACCAAAACCCAGTTCTGCACATAACAAGCAGTATTAACTGCTTCAGCCCAAAAAGTGATGGGCAGCTTTGAATCAGCCAACATGCTTCTAGCAGCTTCTATTAGTTTCCTATTTCTCCTTTTAGCAACCCCATTCTGCTGAGGAGTTTTAGCTACACTAAACTCTTTCTTAATACCTTTTTCCTTACAGAAATCATCCATAACTCTATTTTTAAACTCTGTCCCATTGTCACACCAGATGACTTTTACTTTCTTATCCACTAAGTTTTCGATCTCAGTTATAAATGTCTTAAGAATGCTAGGTTTCTCATCTTTAGATCCTAAAAAGAAAACCCATGTGTATCTACTATAGTCATCAGTAACTACAAGACAATACCTTTTATGCATAATACTACTCACATATGTAGGACCAAACAAGTCCATATGCAACATAAACAAAGGTTGAGTAATACTTAAGACATTGAAGTACATGTGTGAATTTTTGCGGATTTTATTTCGAAGTACTAATGTGATTCATAAATTAATCAAAACGTGACCAGTTCGTATATATAAACTTTTAAAAGTATAAAAAGGGTTTTAAAAGGATCATTTGTGAAATATGTAACTAAAGGGTTTAAATTGTCATTTTTCTAAACTAAGAGACTTAACTTGTGAATGCATATAACTTTAGAATATTTACATTTCATACCCTAATCTTACCATAATGACACTATAATCCCTAAACTTGTTATAATTGCATATTAAACCATAAAACTTATGAAAGTTACACTATGAACCCTAAACTTATGTAAATGGCATTCTGAACCTTAAGCTACTAAATATGGAAAGCTACCAAGTATGGAAAGTTACTAAATGTGGAACGCCTACTAAAATAAGTAATCTGATTTAAAATAAGTTATTAATCAGACGATCACAAATTCGTGTAGATTCGTTGAAGGGTGTTTTCGTTCTCATGACTTTCTTGATCTTGATTCATTAGGATTCCCTAAGCCATTGCTATGGTCCCTTATACTGTGATTCGTTCTTCATGATCCATTTGACATTCGTTCATTATGATCATTGGAATATAATACTTGATAAAATTCGTTCGTTATCCTGTGATATTAGTTTTCGAATTACTTTACACTTCGAAGGTTCATTTGACTTTGGTGACTAGATGTGAAAACCTTTCTTAATTATGTCATGGAAATGTTTTGAGAAAAACTATTTTAAAATGATGTTTACGAATGTTGCAATACCACTTTTAATTGGAATTTTGCTATCTTTTATGAAAACTAATTTTAAAGACTACTTTTATGAAAGCCGTTATTAAAAATCATTGTTATGAAAATCAGTTGATAAAGATTTCTTTAAATAAACCAGTTGGTTATGAACCTTCGATTATGAACCTTTGACGACGAACCTTTGATACTTTGATGACTTGACATTTGACCTTGATATGATTCCCTTATTTGACTCATGACTTTCATTGTATGATTGTCATTCTTATTGATTCATTCTGACATTTATTTAAATGTCTCTGCTATGCTATGCTTATGCTTTTCCATACTTATTTGAGTTGCTATCTTATTTCTCTTACCATGCTAGATTATGATTGTTGTATGTTATGATAGATCTGTGCCTGAGCTTACCTAGTTCTGGAGGTACCAGGACCATGTCTTTGATGGCACCCTAGGCATGACACTCCCGTAGAGGTGTGATAGATCTACGGCATTCCCCCCTTATGTATATGTATTTTATCGCGATCACTATTGGCCATTAATGCGTGTGTGTGCTTAGTCTAGTACTGACATACATACTTATGTTAGGGAGCGTATGGATGCATCCTAGGTTTTATGTATATGTAATTATGGTGACCAGGTAGTGTGTGCCTTACACTCCTTCTCACACTTTTATTTACTTAGAGGTCTCCCCTCTTCGTATACTTGTATTTGCTTTAGTATGATTTGACGGATTATGATATGGAGTTCTTATGGCACATACTTACATGACTTTCTTTATTTCATTTTCTCTTGTTTCATTACTTATTCAGTTCTCATGCATTCTTGATTCGTTGTTCTTCTTAAAATTCGTATGACTTTCATGAATATGCTTTCGTTTTGTATTCTTCTTCCTTCGTTGCTTATGCTTATTTACCATTATGTTATGTTGTATATATCTGTTCACTGGGCTTTTTAAGCTCAGCCGCATTTCTTTTCCTGCGGCAGGTTTTTAGTTGGAACTGGGTTATGAGTGGAGAGTAATTTGGACTTAGAAGACTTTACTAGCTATTTTGGATTAGAGATGACTAGAATATTTACAAATTGTAGAACTTAGAATTTATTATTATTCCATTTGTAACCTTGTATTTTCAAATTCTTCCTTTGTAACCTTTGAAATTCATTTTGTATTATTTAGTCATATGCTTGTGTTTGCTTTGATATGTCACCATAACGTAATACTTCTACCCTTATCGGGTTGGGGTGTTACAATTATGGTATCAGAGAGACAGGCTGCGACTCGTAATACATTTACCCTTGGCCTGTGAAGTTTGGACCATTAAGTTTCCACTGTAGGCGCTCATAAGACAACCTTTGAAAATTTGCTTTAGGATTTCCCCATAGGAACTTAAATTATTACCAGTGAGGAATGGGTAGACTAGGACATCTATGTAAGTAGCATTGCTTCCGCATCACTCTGATTCGTGCCTTTGCCTTTAGTTAAGCCTAATAAGAACATTTGTTTCAGAAGCTAGAAAGTTTTGCAACTTAAGCTTAGTAACCAAGTAAGTTTGGAATTCCTCGAGAACTACATGGATACCTTGCACCATTTAAGTTTCACTTCCTGATTTTGATCTCCACTTCCGATCTGTTTGATAAACAGTTTGATACCTTTCCGACCATCCCGAAGGTCATTTAACCCTAATGTGTTTGACACATTCTATGAATTCATTACCCGTGCTGGATATAAATGTATCATCTGATACTACTCAGTCCTGCAAAATCCATTACCACTCCTATGAGAACTCTGGTGATTATTAACTATGGATATAGGAAGTTTTACTTCCCGCCCTTTGAATGATGAATCTTGTCTGCCAACCAGTTTCCTTTGGAAGGATATGATGTGAATACTATCTCAGAACGGAGTTGTTAACTGAGCATGATGATGCTGATAACTAACATTCCATACATCTTATTTTTGACGATTATACGATGTTCGTATTTCCAATGATACACACCCTACCTGCTCCTTATGCTAAAAAGCTAAACAAAATTCCAACACCTTGAACTGTTCGTTTATCTATCTCAACGTAATGATGAACCGTGTACTTGATCTTGATATGTGAACTACCCGTCTGGTTTAATGACCATATTCGTTCTACAGATCTGTTTACTCCTGATATATTTGATTTTGAGGTCTTTTGGTTATGGATTGGATGGCTCTTCGTAAAGTTATCATAGACTACCGTATCTAAAATGTGATTTTTAAGAATCTATTTCATTCTACTTTTGCTTTGATGACTCTCAACCACTTAAATCTGTTAAGATTAATGCTGCTATGGAAACACTTACTCCGATCTTATTTGATTGTCAAATTTCTCCTGACACCTATTAATATCCACCCTTGGAAGCTCTGGCATTGGAAGTATTTTGTTGTACAAAATTTCTGGTGTTTTCTGATGAACCTCTTGGGATTCCCTCCTGCTTGGGAAATGGAGTTGGCATTGAACTAATCTCAGTTGACGAACCATGATTCTATAGAAGTTGAGAGATTGAAGGAGCTGCTGGAATATGATTTTGTTCACCTTAGTGTTCTCTTTGGATGCTCCTGTTGGTTTATGAAGAAGAAAGAGGGAAGTATGCCGCGGCATATCGACTATCTTAAAATTTACCGTATCACTATCTGTAATCATTATCCATTTCCGCGTATCAATGATTGATTTGGCTTACCTTTGTAAACTCCTTACCAGACGGCCTCAATTAATGTTTGAAGGACTGAAGAAGCAACCACAAGAACTTCTAAGAAGGGAGATGACTAACTGAGAGTAACCTCCGTGAAGCATTTCAGTTTTATTCGTGAAGAGGAAGATAGGTGATGTGAAGTAGATATGAAGTTTCCCTGAGATGATTCATGAAGCTGCTTTCGTACTCGTTGTGATCATTATGAGTTTTAAATGATGCCAATTGCATTGGCTAATAGAATCATGTTTTTCGCGAGTAGTTGGACAATTGTCATAGTATGACAGTGTGTTTGTGCTCAGAGACGAACGAGGAACACGTTGATCATTTTTGTATTGAGTAGAACGACCCTGTGTTCGGGAAGAATAGGTTTGATTAGCGTTCGGAGATTGTTGCAGACAGCACTACCAGGTATCTTGCGATGACAGAGTTTCCCACAGAAAGGACCAAGATTGAAGACCGTGGTCAGAGTAGAAACCTTGTAGAAGGGTAGTAGAAGATGTTCGTGACAGGCGTTACCCTGAAAGAAGCATATAAGAAGAAATTCACGTTACCATACCACAGTTTCAAGAAGAAGTGCCGAAGGCTTGAGGGACCAGACTCAAGTTTATAATTCCTTTCCACCCTATGATCGTATGGACAGACATAGACAGACTACTTGGAATTGGAAGAGATTCGAGATCATGTATTGGAATGGATGAGTTTTGAAGAGAACGTTTGTGTTTGGAAGATTTGATTCTGTGAAGGATGAAGCCATTGATGACGTAATCCACCCCTCTCAACCTACTTAAGTTTCCGTTACCTGATGTTAAGATCTTTTAAATGAATTAGGTTCCCTATTAGAAATTCCGTTCTGTGTTTGTTATGCGTTTGTTGGATGATGGTTTTGTTATGAGAACTATGATGAATTGTGGAAGACCTGACGCTTTTGACGACGAACTTCATTTAATGCTTACTAATTCTGTTACGCTATTTGTACGTTCTGTTTCTCTGATTTTGAATTCGTAATGATGATCGATTCGGACCAACCCTAGGAGGTAGAAGGACTGGTAGGTGGTTAAGATAAGTTGTTTTGTTCACAACTTGAGATAAAGTATGACCATCATGGGGGCATATTTATATGATTCTAGTATTATGACGCCTGATCAACGTGATAATACTTACATCATATAACGTGCACTTATTGTGATCATAGGATATTTCGAGAAGTGCCTTAGGAGCCTTAGAATTTTGATAAGCTGTTTGAGGATTTTTGCGTTAGTGAGACTTTAGGTTCATTCTACCTATACGCGTAATCTGCATTCACCGTTATATGATTTGATACGTTTTGATTCTCGGCATGCGTTTTGCTGACCTCTGCACCTCCAATAGGACCTTAGATTCTGTTGTTGAGCCTTCTGCCGGTTGATTTTTTCAACAATCTGGTTTTTGTATGTTCTCATCTTATTTGTCTAATCAAAATTCTATGGACGGCATATCCGTCAAATCCTACGTATTCCCTATATCTCTCCCGAGAGAATACGATTATCATCTGTTACGTTTAGTATATTATTCTTTTGATCTGGATTCAGTATGGTATGTCTTTCTGAGAAAGCCGAAGCTATTTTGATCAATAAGATAGAGTCATGAGAAATAAGCCATTCACGTTTCTGTTCACTGTCCATTGTGTTCCGTTTCGTTTCAATTCAATTTTCGAAGACGAAAATCTTTTTTTTATAGGGGAAGAGTTGTAAAACCCGAAATTTACCACAATCTAAAATGACTGAAATACCCTCTAAGTTTAAAATTTTAAGAACTTATAAAATACGCTATAAATTAAAATTTGAGTTATATAACATGTTATGACTCGAGACCATACAATATGAATGTATAACCTAAAGTAAAATACGAAGTAATACAAGAACTTTATAAATAAATTATGGCACGTTTAAAAGTATAAGTTGTAGGCCAAAATTAATAAAATGTGTGTACAAACGAACTTGAACCAAAAACTAGACCAAGTGCATAATTGACTTTAGTTTGGAAAGGAGGGAATTGTTACCAATCAAATCCCTAAAATCCCTTCCCCCTCTCTACTCCATATTCACGGCACCTCCAAAACAAAAAAAAAAAAAAAAAAAAAAAAAAAAAAAAAAAAAAAAAAAAAAAAAAAAAAAAAAACCTAACTCTCCTCCTCACATCTCTTTTGTACGGCACAAGAGAAGAAGAAAAAAACAAAAACCCTAAACCAAATTGTTCTAGGTTGACATCAAGAAAAGAAAAAAAAAAGAGAAGGCTTTGATCTTGTGTTCTTGTTCTATTCGTATCATTCATAAGGTAATCATATACACTCCATTTGATCCATTCGAATTTTTGAATAAACCCTAATCGATCCATGTGTTTTCTTGTTTCTTCATTCGATTTGATCAAGAGGAAGAAGATAGTGTTGGTGATTTGTTCGACCTAGAGATCTTGGTATTCTTGTTCCATTCAATCTAATACAAGAGGTATCACATAAACTTCAATATATGATAATACTTTCGGATCAATAGGTGTTAATATGTGTCAATATAATTAATTATGTTATTGAAATCGAATTCATAAAAACCTCACATAAAATCATGAATCAACACATAAAATGAGGAATTTGTAATAAGAAGATTTGATAGAAATAATGGGTAATTTAATATGGGATTGTTAGGACATGTTAATAGGATGATAAAATTAATGTAGTATGAATTATAGGTATCATGGATGTATTTTGGGTGTGTTAATAAAAGCTAAATTGGTCTAATTGAAAACTCAGTTTGCTGTCCAGAAATTTAGCCGATTTGATTCAATTGGATCTTGATGATGGTAAGGTATTTTTGAGTGTTTCTGGAGTCTAAAAGTAAGTTTAAGGAAATAGCTTTCTGGAAAAATAAGCCTTGTAATTTTTAGAGGTCGGGAAGCCATCCGTTTGATTTTTAGAAATTCATGTGTCATGATCTTTCTCCTTTCCCAAGCTTGGTTCATCTGTTGCAACATCATCTTCTGAACCTCCAAAATCATTAAAAAAATTTCCTGCAACAACTGGCACATAGTTCATAGATTGGGTTAGAGTATCAAGATCAAAGATCCATTTTAGACCTTCTCCTGCAACATTAGATATATTCTCTGGAACTGAACATGCAGGTTTTCCTCTACCTTCCTTGTTCTTGTGTTGTATACCCTAAAGGATTTGCTATTTAGTGAGTACCTAACCAAGAAACCCTCATCAGATTTTCCATCAAGTTTGCCTAGATGGTCTAAGGTATTGAGAATAGTAACATGACACCCAAATGGTCTTAGAAAACCTAAAGCAGGTGTTCTACCCCTAAACAGTTCATATGGTGTCTTGTTGTGAGGTTTAACTACCAAAACCCAGTTCTGCACATAACAAGCAGTATTAACTGCTTCAGCCCAAAAAGTGATGGGCAGCTTTGAATCAGCCAACATGGTTCTAGCAGCTTCTATTAGTGTCCTATTTCTCATTTTAGCAACCCCATTCTGCCAAGGAGTTTTAGCTACACTAAACTCTTTCTTAATACCTTTTTCCTTACAGAAATCATCCATAACTCTATTTTTAAACTCTGTCCCATTGTCACACCAGATGACTTTTACTTTCTTATCCACTAAGTTTTCTATCTCAGTTATAAATGTCTTAAGAATGCTAGGTTTCTCATCTTTAGATCCTAAAAAGAAAACCCATGTGTATCTACTATAGTCATCAGTAACTACAAGACAATACCTTTTATGCCTAATACTACTCACATATGTAGGACTAAACAAGTCCATATGCAACATAAACAAAGGTTGAGTAATACTTAAGACATTGAAGTACATGTGTGAATTTTTGCGGATTTTATTTCGAAGTTCTAATGTGATTCATAAATTATTCAAAACGTGACCAGTTCGTATATATAAACTGTTAAAAGTATAAAAAGGGTTTTAAAAGGATCATTTGTGGAATATTTAACTAAAGGGTTTAAATTGCCATTTTTCTAAACTAAGGGACTTAACTTATAAATACATGTAACTTTAGAATATTAACATTTCATACCCTAATCTTACCATAATGACACTATAATCCCTAAACTTGTTATATTTGCATATTAAACCATAAAACTTATGAAAGTTACACTATGAACCCTAAACTTATGTAAATGGCATTATGAACCTTAAGCTACTAAATATGGAAAGCTACTAAGTATGGAAAGTTACTAAATGTGGAAAGCCTACTAAAATAAGTAATCTGATTTAAAATAAGTTATTAATCAGACGATCATAAATTCGTGTAGATTCGTTGAAGATGGAGTTTACTTCCGATCTTTTCGTTTCTGGTTGTGTTTTCACTTGCGGTCTAAGGTACATATATTCTACCCTTTTTCAGTAAGGGTGTTTTCGTTCTCATGACTTTCTTGATCTTGATTCATTAGGATTCCCTAAGCCATTACTATGTTCCCTTATACTTTGATTCGTTCTTCATGATCCATTTGACATTCGTTCATTATGATCCTTGGAATATAATACTTGATAAAATTCGTTCGTTACCCTGTGATATTAGTATTCGAATTACTTTACACTTCGAAGGTTCATTTGATTTTGGTGACTAGATGTGAAAACCTTTCTTAATTATGTCATGGAAATGTTTTGAGAAAAACTATTTTAAAATGATGTTTACGAACGATGCGATACCACTTTTAATTTGAATTTTGCTATCTTTTATGAAAACTTATTTTAAAGACTACTTTTTTGAAAACCGTTATTAAAAATCATTGTTATGAAAATCAGTTGATAAAGATTTCTTTAAATAAACCATTTGATTATGAACCTTCGATTATGAACCTTTGACGACGAACCTTTGATACTTTGATGACTTGACATTTGACCTTGATATGATTCCCTTATTTGACTCATGACTTTCATTGTATGATTGTCATTCTTATTGATTCATTCTGACATTTATTTAAATGTCTCTGCTATGCTATGCTTATGCTTTTCCATGCTTATTTGAGTTGCTATCTTATTTCTCTTACCATGCTAGATTATGATTGTTGTATGCTATGATAGATCTGTGCCTGAGCTTACCTAGTTCTGGAGGTACCAGGACCATGTCTTTGATAGCACCCTAGGCATGACACTCCCGTAGAGGTGTGATAGATCTACGGCGTTCCCCCCTTATGTATATGTATTTTATCGCGATCACTATTGGCCATTAATGCGTGTGTGTGCTTAGTCTAGTACTGACATACATACTTATGTTAGGGAGCGTATGGATGCATCCTAGGTTTTATGTATATGTAATTATGGTGACCAGGTGGTGTGTGCCTTACACTCCTTCTCACACTTTTATTTACTTAGAGGTCTCTCCTCTTCGTATACTTGTATTTGCTTTAGTATGATTTGACGGATTATGATATGGAGTTCTTATGGCGCATCCTTACATGACTTTCTTTATTACATTCTCTCTTGTTTCATTACTTATTCAGTTCTCACGCATTCTTGATTCGTTGTTCTTCTTAAAATTCGTATGACTTTCATGAATATGCTTTCGTTTTGTATTCTTGTTCCTTCGTTGCTTATTCTTATTTACCATTATGTTATGTTGTATATATCTGTTCACTGGTCTTTTTAAGCTCAACCGCATTTCTTTTCCTGCGGCAGATTTTTAGTTGGAAGCTGGGTTATGAGTGGAGAGTACTTTGGACTTAGAAGACTTTACTAGCTATTCTGGATTAGAGATGACTAGAACGTTTACGAATTGTAGAACTTAGAGTTTATTATTATTCCCTTTGTAACCTTTGAAATTCATTTTGTATTATTTAGTCATATGCTTGTGTTTGCTTTGATATGTCACCATAACGTAATACTTCTACCCTGATCGGGTTGGGGTGTTACATTATCACCAGCCCTTTTCACCACAGAATTAGACATCATTTTCCCAATTATCGTTGCACCCACCATCTGATGTGAACATCCAACTGGATTCAGGATACTCTCATACTGACAAGATGATTGATAATCTCTCCAATCAAGTTTCCCTACTTGTCCAACAGTTCAGAGCAACACTCCCTCAAACCAACAACCAACTTCAAACTTCATCAAACCCACATAATCAAGCAACTGTGGAGGATGGAAGGGTTGTGGTTCAGAATGTTCAGGGAAGGCAGAATGTGAATCATAGGAACATTGGTCGGGGTAATGTACAGAATAGAGTTGGGAATGCTAATCAGGGACAGGGAAGGCAACCCAAGTGTTACAACTGTGGTGGACTAGGACACATAGCAAGGAACTGCACTCAACCAAAGCGTCCACAGAACTCTGACTACTTCAAAGATAAGATGTTGTTGATGCAAGCTCAAGAGAATGGAGCAGTTTTGGACGAAGAAGAGTTATTGTTTCTTGCTGGTGATGGGGGGAATACGTTTGATGCTGATGTGGATGATCAACCAGTTCAGGACTTGGCACTGAATGATCCCAACATCTTCCAAGCTGATGACTGTGATGCTTTTGACTCAGACGTTGATGATGAACCTACTGCTCAAACCATCTTCATGGCTAATTTGTCTTCTGCAGTCTCATCACCCCAACAAGCTGGACCTTCCAATGCATCTATCATATCTGGGGTACTAAAGCTTTATGACACATATAACATGGTAGATGAACAGAAGATTCCTAACGAAATACAACAGACAGATGTTGTTGAATCAGATACTGTTGATATGGGAAATAGTAATATTATTCCATATGAACAATATGCGAATCACAACGACGTGTCTATTGTACCAAGTAGTGCATCTTCTGTTGTAGATAATGCTTGTGAGTTGTATGAGAACACTGTGTTTATCGTCGATGACACCTTGACCACTAGACTTAACATCTATAAAGATCAGGTAGCCATATATGAACAACGTGCAAAATTTGAGCTAACTGAACGTGAGCAGAAAATGGATAGTCAAATGCGTACATTCATAACAGAACGTAATTTAAGGGAAGAAACATTGAAAAAAGAGTTATATTCTTTACGAAAACAAATTGATCAAACTATTAAACAAAAATAGGAGATCCAAGAAAGTGTAATTACACTAAAACATGATTTCAAAGAAAAAGAAACAAAACTCTTAAATGATTTTTGCGGACATAAAACGTTAAAGAACAAGATTGAAAACAAATTGTACACACAAGACCAGACCAGACAAACTGCTCAAATGATTCAAAAACATAAAAGGATGTGTGATGAAAATAGTGGAAAGGATATAGGTGAACCTAAATCTGTTTTACTTATGAGTGTTAAAGCTGCCCAACCTGCCTAATATGATGCGAATGTAATGCTTAAGCCTGGTCATGCCCCTCACGATGTGTCATCATTTGAAGAGATTAATGAGATAGAAGTAATAAGTAGAGAAAGAATGGCTGAAAATATGAAGGATCCCAAATGTATAGCCAATCGAGTCATAATCAAACCCCATAATTACTATGAGGAGAACCGATTGACTGTTTTTGCACCTCAAACTATGTTAAACACCAGAACAGATATTTTGGTCTTTAGATTTAGAAAAGAGAAAGGCCGATGAACTTAAAGCCAAAACTCCACCCCTTAGAAAAATAGCTGCTGCAACGGTGTACCCACCCAATACACCCAGGCACTTAGTTCCTTTAACTCTTCCCACCGAATGTAAAACTCTATTTGCTGATTTTGATAAAACATGTAAGAAGAGAATTACGCCAACGAGAATTACTGAAGGGGAAAGGGGTTTTGAACTAACAAAAGAGTGTTACTTAACTGAGGTTATTCCATTCTTTAAACTCCTCAAGGAACATTTTGAGGGCATGCAAAAAACCCTTAAAACTGAAGTAAAAGAGATGAAAGAGGTATTTAAAGATATGGAAAACGATGTGTCCCAAAATGCGATAGAACTTAAGAGTCGTGAGATTGAGAGAAAGAACATTCTCATCACCAATGAGAATTTGATTGCTAGATGTATTGCACAGGATGTGTTTTATACTGCTACTGATGCTGCATTAACTGCCTGTCAATTTCATGAGTTGTCTATTGCATTGAATGTTTCCCAGAATCGTGTTGTTGAGCTTGAGGGGGAGAATTTTAAATTGCATGAGAAAATCCAAAACGATGACCATAATAACATGGTCAGGCATTTTTCAAAACTAGAGGTTGATAATCTTAATTTAGAATTAAAATATCAACATTTAGAAGAAAGAGTTAAAATCTCAAATGCCAAGACATCTTTGGATGCTCCAGAATTTGATGCATATTTTGAATTAAGCAAACGAGATGAAAAAATTCAAGCTCACACTAACATGTTTTGAAAATTGAGGGCTCAAATTGCCCAATTAAAATCAAACAAGAGTGATGTAATTGGCACCCATAAACCATCGTCTTCAGATTCTCAGAACTTTCACTATCAAGACACCATCAATAAATTACAATTTGAAAATGAGTGTTTTCAAGCTGAAAATTCAAAAATCAAATAGCATTACAAAGAGTTATATGACTCGATTAAAGTCACACGTAAAAATCACAATGAAAATATTACTTCTTTGCTAAATGAGATTGAGAATCTAAAGACTCAGGTGAAAGGGAAAATGCCAATCATCACTAGTGAAAATGTTGTTCCAAAGGTTTCTACTTGTAGAAAATATGCAATTGATGCTGTGACTATCTCGCTTCCTCTTAGAAACAATAGGTCAGCTCATCAAGTTTATCTCACTCATCTTAAGAATAGTCTTGACATTCTTCGTGAGACCGTAGAAGAGGATAGGATAGAGAAACCACTAGAAAGTGCAGTTGTAGATGCTTGCTTCCTTACTAAACGATCTCAGGAACTCTTAGAATACGTCATTGGCACATGTCCTAAGATTGATAACAAGCGAGATAGGTTTATTGCATCTTCATCAATGACTAAGAACAAGCATGTTACCTTTGATGTACCACAAAAAACATCTGAATCCAGCACATCAAAACCGGAAAAACAAATGACAGTGAAACAAAACTAATGTTCCCATCATTGCTTCTACAGGAGTAAATAGTGACACTAAAGCTAGCGGGTCAAAGCCTAGTCGCAATACAAAAAAGATAGGACTGTGCCAGCTAAGAGTGCTCATGAGAAGAAAGTAGAAGTCCACCTTAGGAACAATAAGTTTGGTTTGAACGAAAAGAATCGTGTTGATTCTAGTATTAGCTTTAAGCGTACTGTAATTAATTCGAATTCTAATGCTGTCTGTAAAACATGTAACGAATGTTTAATTTCTGGTAATCATGATGATTGTGTTGTGTCATTCTTGATGTCTCCTAAACGATCCCCAGTTAAGAATGTTAGGAAACATGAACTGAGTAAGCAGATTTGGAAAGCAACAGGAAATCTGATTGATAATGTTGGTTATCAATGGAAGCCCACTGGAAGAAAATTCACTTTAGGAAATGAGTGCCCCTTAACTAGAATGACTAATCATAAAGTAGTGAGTGTTAAGGAATGGAAGCCAACTGGTAGAATTTTCCCGTTAGAGAAACAATGCCCTGTAACTAGGTCCATTGCATCTACTAGTGAAGTTTCCACTGTGAATACCATGGCATCTATGATTTCTGTAGTTCCAGAATTGTTTGTGCCAACCAAACGGACCCCAGTTGCACGTGGGGATCCACCTTTTTCAGTTATCCATCGTTGTCTATTTTCAAATGCAGGTCGTACAAATCGTCCTTTGGTATTTGGACTCAGACTACTCAAAACATATGACAAGGGATCGCTCACGGCTCAAGAATTTTGTGAAAAAGTTTATCGAGACAGTTAGATTCGGGAATGACCATTTTGGGGCGATTATGGGTTATGGAGATTATGTGTTTGGTGACAGTGTAATTTCCAGGGTATACTACGTGGAAGGACTTGGGCACAATTTGTTCTCTGTTGGTCAATTTTATGATTCCGATCTTGAAGTTGCTTTCAGAAAACACACATGTTTTGTCAGAGAATTGGATTGTATTGATATTCTTAAAGGCGGTCGTGACACTAATCTATACACCATCACTATTGAAGACATGATGCGGTCCTCTCCTATTTGATTGTTGTCAAAGGACTCAAAGAACAAATCATGCCTTTGGCATCGTCGTTTAAATCACTTAGACTTCGGTACCATAAATGAACTTACTCGTAAGGATCTTGTACGAGGTATGCCCAGATTGAAGTTTGAAAAGGATCATCTTTGTTCTGCATGTCAACTGGGCAAAAGCAAGAAGCATACTCACAAACCCAAAACTGTCAACACCATCATAGAAGTTATTCACACCCTTCACATGGATCTATGCGGACCAATGAGAGTGCAGAGTATAAATGGGAAGAAATATGTTCTTGTGGTGGTCGACGACTACTCTCGGTTTACATGGGTGAAGTTTTTGAGAACCAAGGACGAAAATCCAGAGGTCATCATAAAACTTATCAAACAACTACAAGTGAGGCTCAACAAAACTGTCAGAATCATCCGTACGGACAATGGAACTGAGTTTGTTAACAAACAACTCATTTAATTTTATGAAAGTATTGGCATAACTCACCAGAAAAGTGTTCCACGTACTCCTCAACAGAACGGCGTTGTTGAAAGTCGAAATCGTACTCTTGTGGAAGCTGCACGAACCATGCTAATATTTTCCAAGGCATCGATGTTTCTTTAGGCAGAAGCAATTGCCACAGCATGTTACACCCAAAACCGATCCTTGATACATACTCTTCACAACAAAACTCCTTATGAGCTGATACGTGGCAAGAAACCAGATCTTTCCTTTCTAAGAGTGTTCGGTGCTCTATGCTACCCAACAAACGACAGTCAGGATCTGGGAAAACTAAAGGCTAAAGCAGACATAGGATTCTTCATTGGATATGCACCAGATCGCAAGGGATACCGAATCTACAACAAACGAACCCGAAAAATCATGGAAACCATTCACATGACATTCGATGAGCTGACTGAGCAAACGGCTCCTGGACACACAACTTCTGGACCCGCACCAAATCTTTTATCTCCTGGACCAATTAGTTCAGGTCTTGTACAACATCCCACTCCTGCAGTTCCTTATGTACCTCCTACCAGTGAGGAGTTGAAGAATTTGTTCGATCCGATGTTTGATGAATACTTTGAGCCACCAACTGTTGATACTACCACTGAAGCTCCACCTGTTCCTCCAGTTGCTGATGCTCTAATTCCACAAAACTCAGAGGGTCCGTTGGCATCTATCCCAATCAGTCAAGAAGCACCATCTGCAAGTCACTCACCATCATCATCAAATATTCAATCTCCTTCGGTGCAGCAAGGTTCTGCAATTGACAATTCTTTTGAAGTGAATCCTTTTGCTACTGCTGATGATGCTCCATTCGAGAATATTTTTGCTCCTGAATCTTCTACTGAGACATCTTCTTCAGGGGATCCTAACACAGCAACATCAGTTCCTTACCCTCAACCACATGAACATCTCAGAAAATGGACCAATGATCATTCAATTGACAACATCATTGGAAATCCCTCTCGTCCGGTATCCACACGAAAGCAACTTGCCACCGATGCATTGTGGTGCTTCTTTAATTCAGTACTATCAAAAGTTGAACCCAAGGATTTCAAAGATGCTTTATCTAAAGACTGCTGGTTTACTGCAATACAAGAAGAAATTCATGAGTTGGATCGACTTGAGGTATGGGAATTAGTGCGTCCTCCAGATAGTGCAATGATTATCGCTCTTAAGTGGATCTTCAAAGTGAAACTTGATGAGCATGGCGACGTTCTGAAAAATAAGGCACGGCTTGTTGCAAACGGGTATCGTCAAGAAGAGGGCATAGAATTTGAAGAATCGTTCGCACCTGTTGCTCGAATTGAGGCCATAAGAATCTTTCTCGCCAATGCTACCAATCAGAATATGATAGTCTACCAAATGGATGTTAAGACAACATTCTTGAATGGTGAATTGAAAGAGGAAGTCTATGTAAGTCAACCTGAAGGATTTGTGGACCCTGATCATCCTACTCACGTGTATCGTTTGAAGAAGGCCCTCTATGGTTTAAAGCAGGCACCTAGGGCGTGGTATGATACTTTGTCTAAGTTTCTTCTGGCAAACAGATTCTCCAAAAGTTGTTGTTGATCCTACATAATTCACTTGGAAATCGGGCAAATATCTACTTCACGTCCCGATCTACGTAGATGACATCATTTTTGCCTCCTTTGATCCTATGGAATGTGACCGGTTTTCTAAAGAGATGGGTTCTAAGTTCCAAATGTCTATGATGGGACAAATGTCATTCTTCTTGGGTTTACAAATTTCTCAAAGTCTCGGAGGCATATTCATTAATCAATCCAAGTATGCGAATGAAATATTGAAGAAATTTGGATTTGATTCAAGTGATCCTGTTGACACTCCTATGGTTGAGAGATCGAAATTGGATGAAGACCTCTCTGGGATCCCTGTTGATCAAACCAAGTTTCGAAGCATGATTGGATCCCTAATGTATCTCACCGCTAGTAGGCCTGATCTCCTGTTCGCAGTATGCATGTGCGCTCGGTACCAGTCTAAGCCCACCAAAAAGCATCTGGAAGCGGTAAAGCGGGTCTTTCGATACCTTCAAGGAACTATTCACATGGGTCTTTGGTATCCAAAGGACACCGCCATGGCACTCACGGCCTATGCAGATGCAGACCATGCGGGGTGTCAAGATACTCGTCAAAGTACGTCGTGAGGTGCTTAGTTTCTTAGGGAAAAGTTAGTAAACTGGTCATCTAAGAGAGAAATGAGTACATCTATATCTTCCACAGAGGCTGAATACATTACCATGTTTGCGTGCTGTGCTCAAATCCTATGGATGAGATCTCAACTATCAGACTATGGCTTTGTATACAACAAGATTCCTCTGTCTTGTGATAACAAAAGTGCCATAGCTCTTTGCTGCAACAATGTCCAACACTCCCGATCAAAGCACATCGACATCCGGCATCACTTTATAAGGGAACAGGTTGAGAAAGGGATTGTTGAACTCTACTTCGTGAGGACTAAGTTTCAGTTGGCTGCTATCTTCACTAAGACACTTCCGAGAGAACGGTTCCAATTTATTCTCCCGCGACTTGCCATGAAGAGTTTGACGCTAGAAACCCTCAAGAGTCTTCAGGAAAAGAATGAGGAGTAATAGATTTACTTTAGATATCCTTGTATATATTTTAAACCAAAAAGAAAATCGAAAAATATAAAACCTATAAAAACCATAAAAATCAGAAAAACACAAAAAAAACAGAAATAGTTCCTCTAGGCATGTCTTCTGTTTATCGATAACATTTACGGTCCTAGAAATGTCATTCAATAATGACACGGGACTTTAAATGAAGCTCGAGCAGAAGTTAAAATAAATGGTTAAAACATGTCATATCGGCTTGCAGTTACTTCAGTCTGTAACCCGTTCTTCATCATGGGGAAAGCACGTCGCCAAAAAGACGGTTGTTCCTCCCACTGGGTGAAGTTCACCCAGGTATGGATTACTTTACATCCATGTTTCTTCGATTTGATGTACGTTTCAGTGCATCATTTCTCGTATAAGAAGAGAAGTCTACTTTACATCGCAAATACTTTTCAATCTATGATTCTTCAGGAAAGTATTTGTGCTAAACTTGGTGGTACCATGATTTTTGAATATCAATCAGAATAAGCTTTTCATAAAAAAAATATATCACTCAATCAATGACTACAGCTATTTAAATAGAAGATGGGTCATCGATTGAGGGGGAGAGTGATGATTTCAAAATTCTATATCATCAAAAACAAGTCACTTTGTACATAATAAGCAGTGAATTTCATGAAACCTGTTGTTATGTGTCAGTGTGTGATTTTTTAATTCAAATATCTTTCAAACTCATCATACCTGACACTAACACTCTCCCTCATTGATTGAGGGGGAGCATTTGTACGTTCCGTTATCAACACATATTAAACCTGACCACATTTTCTCCCATATTTTCTAAACTTATTTAAATCAATTGGGATCACAAAATCTCAAAAGATTTGAAATTTCTGATCGGGGGAGAGAATGTGATTTAAATATGCAATCTGATAAAAATGTGATGTTTTAGACTTAAATGTAAGCTCTCCCATATGTGCTAAACTCTTTTGGATATCAATGCACATATTGAGGGGGAGCAAATGGTTTGTGGTGACAAAAATAATGTGGCATCTTTGGTGGTATCTCATGTGAGCGCGACTCAGACTTCACCAATGAATTGACGAAACAAAAACAATCGTTAATCGAAAGGACTTGTCCTGGCCGGGTAATAATTTCAAGCTGGTCTAACCAGTGATGTAAGCGTGCCTTGAAGAGGACTTGTCTGAGTAGAGTGTACCGTTTCGAGAAACTTTATGTGGACTTGACCAGGCTGGGTAATAATTTCAAGCTAGTCTAACTAGTGATGTAAGTATGTCTCGAATCGGTCATGTTCACTGAAAGTGGATCAATTCAAAAAGTGCAAGCTCTACCCAACATGTGCAAATTTAAAATAAAAACATCTGAGCACATGTTAAGGGGGAGCATTTGAAAAGTTCAAAACTCTCAAAGTGTTTGCAAAATATGTTTCTTAATTATAAACACTTTGATAGATTTTTCAAATAAATGGTTTACGGCAACATAGGATAGTCATGGTGTTATAAGTTGACTAAGGTTAGGAAAACCATCCTATGATCCGCCAGAGCCGGAGGGATCTACCCAAGGACAATACCGAATAGTTAGTATTAGAAAGTCCTTAGGTATGATTATGAAAAAAGGAATAATATGAGAAAGGAGAAAGAAGGGGTTGAAGAATTAAAAAGAAATGTAATGAGAAAGGGTGAAAAGAAATAGCCCTCCATTTATTCAACCTTAGGGCAGAAACCGGGTTCAATTCATATGCTACTGGTTGTTACTAAGGTGACGCCGGTATTGAAGACAAGACGTCATGGACCCAGTGACGCACTGCACTAAACCTTTTTAGCCACTCAAGTTCTCTTAAAAGGACTTGTTTCATTCTCACGGGGAACCCTGCATACTCTATCGACCACTCATTACGAGTTATGTTGATATTGAAATATGAGACACCGTTCCAGTCTCCGACTACCAAAAATGCACATATCGAGTCTAGAGCCACGAGATGCATCAGAAGATCTCATAGGAACACATGTTACGTCTACACTGGTTGTTCAACATTAAGGATACCAATTGTAAACTTATGAGTCCTATGCAGATCTTAGCAATCTGCCAGAACATTTATGAGGGAATTTACAAATGTAATTCTCAGTGATTGAATGGAAATTCCTGCCAGGGTCATCATCAAACAGCCCTGAAAGCAGGTCACTTCGGTAATTCCTTGTGGATTACGCTTAGTGTTCGCGGCGGTTTCAAACGGTCTACAGTCGTGGAGTGAACTCCAGCGACTCACCTAATCGTTGTTGTACTTTGGTAGATCTTCTAAGCCCTCTCGGGGTTATCCGATTTAGGAACGGCCTTGGTAAAGATTAGAGAAAGTTTTCACAATATGCTGTTAACAATCTCGAAGTCCGAACCTGTAAGTACCGGACGTTTTATTGCTAACTGTCGTATGCAGGAATCCTTGGCGGTTGCAGCTGATTGTCGAAAAGATGTCGATTCATCACCCCATGCTCACACTTCACAATCTTAATCAAAGAAATCATGATACTTTCAACACTGCTTCCGCAACTCTGATGCTGAAAATCATGATCCAGAAAAGTGTGAGCATGTCGGTCCAAAGATCACAACATCACATGGAAACAATACTGCTACAAGATGACTTGAAGACATATGTTGGATGATGACCTCAAAGAATCCTCAAAGATCTTCCAAGACGAAGGATCAGTCATCAAAGTTTCACTGCTGAAAGTACGAATATTAAAGACTTTGAAGAATCAAAGACTACTAGCTAGGAACTCAAACTTATGTTATGGAATGCTAGAATTCAAAGTCTAATTTCCGGGGTGACCTCCCTTAGGAGGAGATTGATAGAAATATAAATATTCATGTGAAAGACTCGGTCACCCCGAGTATCTATTAGCATTAAGTAGCTCGTACGATTATTATCATTAGTTTCGTTATCATAGTATTCATGGGGTTGGGTCGAGTGTTTACCCACTGTCAGCTCACTCCACAGCCCACATGGGGCGTTTATATCATGTGTATAAATACCCCCTCCTACCAAGGGAGAGGGTTGGACCTTCATTCACTTTAATCTAACCTCTCACTTTCTCTCTCTAACAAGGTTCCATACTCTTTCTTTTTCTCTCACTAGAATCGGATCAAAACCACAATAAACATACGAATTATGATATGATATTACTTACATAAACAAACATGTCTCAACCACCTTATCCATATTTCAATCAATTCTATTTTTATCCTCATCACCAAGGACAACCATTCCCTTCTCCGCAAAACCCACACATCTTCCAACAACAACAATACCAACATCAACCAAAATTCCCAACAAAACAATTCCTAATGCATCCATTGCCTCTTCCACCAAAACAACCACATTGGTTTGATCAAATGTGTGAAGCTATCAGTAGTAAGCAATCCATCTATGAAGCAGGTTCACTAGACTGGCCTCCAATGCTCACACCTGGTAATTTTGTTCAATGGGCAAGCAGATTCTTAAGGTTCATGGAACTCCGGAAACCTCATGGCAAGTGCCTGAAACAAGTTATCTTTGAAGGACCCTTTCAAATGCAAACTATAATGGTCGTCGGTAATGCAAATGTTGTTCCTCCAAGACCTGAGACTGTGACAACTCTACCAGAGAATCAACTTACACCAGAAAAATCCTACACCGTGAGGCCGATGAACTTGCAATGGAGTATATTCTTCTGGGAATACCTAATTCGATTTATCGTAGCATTGATTCTCAGAAGACTGCTAAGGATATGTAGGAACATGTACGTCTTTTGATGGAAGGCACTGAACTTAATCCAGAAGACATGGAATCCAAGCTTTATCTTGAGTATGAAACATTCATGATTGAACCAGGGTTATAATTAGAGACATACTATCATCGCTTCACAAACATCATCAATGAATTGGACCGACACAATATCATCTTATTTAAAAATTGCTATCAACACAAAATTTCTTAACTGTTTAGGTCAAGATTGGCAGAAATATGTCACATTTGTTTGTCAAGCCAAAAATCTTCATAATGCGAAGTACGGGTTGTTGTTTGATTACTTGAAGCATCATCAATTTGAAGTTGATAAAGATCGAGCTCTCCGTGGAATGTATCAACCTTCAACATCACCTCCACAGTGGAATCCACTAGCACTCATGGCTAAATCATATCCAGCTCAATATCCACAATCGAATCATGCGTTTGGTCAACAACAGCATCACTTTACTTATCCTCAACAATCACCTTCCACTCAGATCGTTCCATATGATTCTTAACAACAATCATCGGACAATTAACTTGTTCCATATGAACAACAAGACAACATGCTATATGCACAATCACATGATTAAGAAGATAAAGCGTTTAATACTTTGAATCAAGGATTTGCTTTCATTACTCAAGCCTTCAGCAAATTTTCAAACAAGTCAAACAATCTTCTTCGTAACTCATCTAATCCAAGAAATCAAGCTGTTGTTCAAGGGGGATGAGTTGAAGTGCATAATCGATATTATGGACGTCAAATGGGAAACAGTGGTTATGCAAGGAATTCAGGAAATGGCCAAATGTCTAATGCTACTAGTGGAAATAGGAACAATGTTGGTACTCCTAAAGGAAGGGTTGAAATTGTTGAAACTGGGAATGCTACAACTGTAACGGCAACGGTCATTTGGCTAATGCATATCCTAAACCAAAGATGAGAGGCTACGATTTCCACAAGCAAGCATTACTTTTAGAACTTTAGGATGAAGCAGGAGGAACTCTCACCGAAAACAAAGAAAGCTTCATGGCCTAAGCTAATTCAGATGATGAAATGGAAGATCTGGAAGCCAATGTTGCTGTGTTGTTAATGGCAAACATGCAGGAACTCCAAATGAGTAATACAGGCCCAGTGTACGACACTGATGGCCTGTCTCAGGTACCTGATGAAAGCACGTGCCTGATACATGAAATTGCATCTCCATCTGCATCTGCACTTGACAAGGACCAAGTTATTCGAGATGATCCATTATTACCTCTTCAAGATGATGGTCAAGTTAACACAACCGTTACATTTGATGATGATGATCAAATTAACCCAGTTGTTACATTTAATGATGATGATCAAATTAATCCAGTTGTTACCTTTGATGATCAAATTGATGAATGTAACAATGATCAACTTGAACAACTTGAAATTCGCCCGGTCCAGATCTTGAACTTATGACCTTACTCATGACCACCCAATCCCAAGTTGAGAAATGCAATGAAATAAATGGTAACTTAAAATCTAAAATTGCATCATTAACTGCGGAACTTGAGAGCTATAAAACTCAACTTAAAAACTTTGAAACACAAGCAAAACGAGAAAAAAGTTTTGAAGTAGCATTTCAAAATTCTTATGTTAAAGAACAAGAATTACAACATCAAATGCGAGAATTAATTGTTTCGAATAACAATCAAGATTCTAAATTAGAACAAGAAAAGCTTGAGTTAAAACAACAAGTCGAACAACTTTTTTTGAATATAAACAAAAGTAATGGAAACGAATTGATTCTCACGTTGATGAAATCGTTGAGTTAGAAAGACAAATAAAAGAATTTCAAAACGTTGTTTACAAAACTGGTGAGTCGGTCACAACCATACAAAAGTTCACTTTAAAATCAAATCTAAATGGTTCAAAAGGTTTTGCTCTTCGTGACGATAAACCACGTTTTTTACACACAGCTCTCAGAGAAAATCCAAAGTTGTATAGTGCAGAACAATTGTTTGATGATGCTGTTAAGCGTGTTATTGTATATAATTGTGAGGAAGAATGGGAACAAGAAGACGAGAGTCGATTGAAAATAAGCGAAAAGGATATGGTTAAACCATTTGATTATTCCAAATTACCATCTATCCATGAAACTTTTGTTTCTCAAAATGAAAAAACAAAACAACCTTGGTATATTTCAGAAATTCATGAATCAACTTCTATTATTGATCCTGTCAAACCAGTGGCACAAATAAATGGCCCTTTACCATCTTCTGGTGAAATTCAACCATTACCTAAACGATGTCTTGTACTTCGGTATTTCGATACGTTTATGGAAGATATCAAACTTTTGGAACAAGCAATTGAACGTAATTCTGAGATAAAAATTTCTACTTTTCAATCTGCTTACGCAAAAGAACAAAGACAAGATTTTCAAACGCAATTTTTACCTCATGTTCAACATTTGCGTCTTTGTGCAACACACTAGGTACGGGAACTACAAAATGAAGTTTCATCCATGATGAACATTTTCAAAGCAACAGAAAACTCAATTTCAAAATGAAAACGTCAAAACAAAACTCTTCAAAACGAAGTAGATCGACTCTTGGAAGATGTTCTGAGTTCTGATATTATATCTGTATTTATGAACTCAGTTTATTTGTCATGCAATTCCATGCTAATAGCCGACCACAATGTTGAAAATGATACGTTGAGACACGAGATTGAGATTTTAAAAGCAGAAAATGAGAGAATCATGACGCATAATGATGATGTTCAAACAAAACTTTCACTCGAGATTTCTCAACTTCAAAAGAAACTTCAATAGTGTCAGGCTCAAAGTCTTTCTGTTGAACTCGAATTACAACATCAAAAAGAAAACATGTCTTTTCAAAACCATCAAACATCTAAAGTTGAGAATCTTGATGATGAAAATGTGTTTTTAAAATGTCAAGTTTCAAATATGAAAAAGAAATTGAGAAATTAAAAGATGAGTATAAAACGATTTATGATTCTTTGAAAAAGACACGTTCTAAGCTATTGAAAGAAAATGATGAATGTCGACAAAATCGAAATGACATCGTTCGTTTGAATAGAGAACTAGAAGCAAAAATACAAGATCAAAAACTCATCATTAGTGAGTTAGAAGAGAAAATACATGCACTTAACAAAGGGAAATCAAGAAACACAAACGTAATCGTACCAGGAATGTACAAAATTGAAACATCATCTAGGAAAAAAGATACTAAACAAAGTCTAACCACTAATTTGAATGCTTCCAGTTCTACAGGACTAGGAGCCACTACTAGCGTTAACAGATCACAGCTTACGAGCACAAGAAAGAAGAATAGGATCTGGAAACGTAGGAGCGGACCTCTAGAAGAGAATGAAGTAGAAGATCACCTTAGGACTTTGAATAAAACGCATGTTGCACATGATTTAGATTCGAACTTAAAAACTTGTAATTCTAATATCAATGTAACGAATGCTCTGTCGTTGAACGTTTCAAATGTCAATGCTTCTTGTATCTTTTGTCGTAAAAGTATGATGTTTGGTACTCATGATCGTTGTGTTTCTAATTCTGGGTTATTACGCACTAGAAAACATACTAATGGCATTCTTTCTAGGCCCACTACAGCTTCTAAGTCTGCGTTAGGAAAAGAGCCAAAAGTAGTTTCTGAAGTTGCGTTAAGTGATCCCATAGCCGATAACACAAGTCTTAAGAAAAAGGATTCACCTAGTGCATTCACTAAGACAAAAGGCTAAAATAGTTGGATATGGAAAAAATGGTTGCAGTATACACCTAGTTTTAAGTGGTTACCTAAATCTAGAAACATTGTGTAATTCTACTATACCGGAAACCATTACTAGTACGGGTTCCAATTTTACCTCTATTCCATCTTCGTCGTCTTCATGTGATGCAGGTAATCCAAATAGTACTATCGATTGTTGATAGCAGTTGTACCCAACATATGACAGGCAATCTCAAACTGTTAGTAAACTTTGTTTCAAAGTTCATTGGCACTGTCAGATTCGGGAACGATCACTTCGCTGCTATCAGGGGCTATAAAGATCATGTCATTGGCAACATCGAAATTAGTCATGTGTATTATGTCGAAAGCCTTGGTCATAATCTTTTCTCAGTCGGTCAATTCTGTTATGAAAATGATTTTAGTTTTGATAACTTGGTCTATAGCTTTGATGAGTTTGAGGTCTAAAGGATCTTTCGTTTGGGTAGGAGTTGTCTCTCCTTTTCTATGAGTTATATTGATTATGTGAGGACCTTTGATTATTGTCATAAGAATTTCTTCTTGGAAATGATTGATTATATTGGAAAGAAGATCTTTGGTTGTATTTTGACGAAGGTCTCACATTGGGTGTAGGTAAAAGTGGTCTATGATTGACTTGAGGTTGTGTGTAACTGATGCGTGGTTTTGCAACCTTACAACAGGTTTTACCTCTCGAGGGATCTCAAGAGGCTTACAACCCCACCAGGCAGTGTACCTGACCGATGTAGTATAGTGTAGTGGTAAGTACGGGGGATTGATCGTTCTCCACAGGGAATAGTGTTCGTTAGGTGTGAAAAACTACTCTAATTAGGTCTAAAGGTGAGGGATGATTCTTTTTGTATTTTTATATTTTATGGAAAGCAAGTAAAAATCTCTGGTTTTGGAAGAAGGGGCGGAATTAGTTGCTAATCAACTAACCCAAAAGCTACTAATTAAACTAATATGCAAGAAAAGTAAACTAGGGTTCTACAAGGGAAATGAAGCATATCTACCTATGATGTATTACTCCTTGCTAGCTATCCAATTCTACCTATTGAATTGTCACACCTTGTTTTAATTGACGGGTTGTATTCCTTAATACCATTCGTGGGGTGGCGTACGTACTTCCCCAACTCTATAAGCTCCTACTTCACTCCTATGTCGAGCCGGCTAAGAAGCTCCTAACATGGGATCACTAGAATTCGCTCATGCATTAAATACAACCAAATAAACCTAGTACGCATTGGTTCATGTTTCTTAAGACGTTCAAGCAAGTTACCGTATAGGAGGTTAGCCAGTTTTCTTAAGCCTAACATCGATATCACCCAATCAAAACAAGAAACAATAGGAAGCAAGAATTATAAACTAAACCAACTAGATCTATTGAAATTGTCACGCCCTAATTGATGGAGATGGACACACACATCAACAAGAAATCAATAAGATCTAATTGATTATATACAAGTTTCATACAATCATAAGTAGACACAAGGTGATTTAACCAAGCATAATTAATGAAGAGCAATCAACAATAATCATAATTGAAGACATAACATAAGATTGAATCGATAAACAAACCATTACAAGATGTTTATGGCATGATTAGGACCCTCTAAGTTGCTGGAAAAACACCTACCTAAACCCTAGAATCGGACTTAGGGTTTAGGGCTTACAAATAATGAAGTTGTGAAGTTATATTTATAGGCATTTTTCTGTCGGCCCGATCTGACGGCGTCAGACTTACACGTGACGCCGTCACGTCCAATTTTTCACCAAATTGTAGATCTTTTCGTCCCGATCGCGTGGCCTTTTGAATCACCTAAATCCGAGTTCGTATGAGGATTTTATGGCCAAAACAGTAACAGCTACCGCGCGCGCAAGTTGTGACTAGTTAACACGTGATGGCCTTCTTGACGCCGTCTCCCTTTAAACCTACAAAATCCGTTCTGGCCTATCAGAAGCTGACGCCGTCAAGGTTAAGGGTGACGCCGTCATTCTTCAGCTTAAACCGTGACGACCTTGATCACTCCAAAGGGTGACGCCGTCAGAATTCCAATGCAAATCTCACTGGCTTATCATGTGTATTTTTCATATCCACCACTTTTGCCAAGCCGTGACGCCGTCAAGAGCAAGTCTTGACGCCGTCACATGTACTTTCCAGCATATTTTTGAGACTTTGTCGTTTTCTTCACTTTTATGCTCAAAAAACGTCCAAAATGCTTCCTTTTCCAGATTTCTTCTCCAAAGTACCTAAAATGACAAAAGGAACGATTTAGGGCAATATTTGATCAAATAAATACGATTTAGGGCTTAAATGACCCCTAAAAGCGGTACGCTTTTCGCTTCATCAAATACCCTTACACTTGAGATTTGCTTGTCCTCAAGCAAATGCGCTTTTATTCTAATCAAAATACAAGTTAGGGGTCATTTAATGCTAATATAAAAGTAATTACAACAAATAATCATTCCACTTCAATCATAATAAGCACGGAGATTACATACTAGCACCTCACAAGTAGTGTTTAGATACTCACATCTCTCAGGTGTCATCAAAATAAATCTCATAAATGAAAACGGATAATATCTCTCACTACCTGTCATAGCAAATAGATTACCATAGGCTTGGGAAAGGATCAAAAACCTCCTCCACTAGGCGTAAGCACCTAAGATAAACTATCAAAGAGGGCTTTTACATGGGTTATAACGTTAGGTGTAGGGATATGATAAACACGGATTTGTTGGATAAGGGATATTTTACTGGTGGCGAGTTAAAGATCTTGATTAATTACATGTACTATACAATGTTGCTAAGCCAAGACTAGACTCGACTTAAGCTAAAAACAAAATAACAAAAACATAAAATAAACATAAAATGAAACGGGATGGTAGTCCGTATGTTTTTTTCTACTTTTCTTTTTCTCATTTTTTTATATTTTTCTTGATTTTTTTTTTTTCTTGATTTTTTTTGCATACACTCTTGCCCTACCATCCAAAATATTACATCATAGGGGCGTTGCATTCCCCTTACACTTGAACTTTTACATAACTTTACAAATAACTAATCTAATGACTCGGATTAAGATAATTGAAAAACTTGGAGTACTTTTAAAATATTTAGCACATATGGGGGTAATAAATGATGTTCTTCCCCATTACTTCATTACACTAGTACTTTACCCACGAGTCCCAATCGTCCCAAAACAATATGTACAAGGATATGACTCGACTTAGCAACCATGTAATCAATTAGATAATTAACTTGGGTTTAAACAAATGTTGTCACAATAATGCACTAAAAATGAGTGCATACAAGGTGGGCTAAGGCGATTTGGGTGTACATTTAAGTGGGGTGTAAACAAATTCTTCCTTTAAGTAAAATGCTTAAAGGTCGAAACGAAAAGATAGGCTCTGAGGGGTGTACTAGGGGTATCGTGTACTAAAAATGAGTACAACGCAAAGGGTGTGGGAGAATTACTTGACCAATGTAGCCAACGTAATTATAACAAAAACACAGGTGTAAAACAATGGGTTAATCCTAATGCCTCTTATCATGTAGTAAATCTAACTACACGAATGTAGTCTCACTTGTGGCCTTGGAATGGTCCTAACGCAAGTTCTAGAATCTAAGTGCTACCGGTACACACATCATAGCATAAATGCTTTTCCTACCAATTCTAGGGGCGAACCTCACATATTTGGGGTGGAAAATTTTTTAGTGGTACGGTTTTTGTGCTAGTCATATAACTCCTATCCGTGAGACGCTCATTAAGATCAAAGTTTCACTCCTATATGTTGTAAAAAATTTTAAATTTGGCACTAAAATTGCCCTAACAGGTATTTATCTCAGTTTTATTACACATCTACCATTAAACAAACAAAAATCAAGCGCAATGGCATTCTCTAAAATCGTACTTTTACCCCCCTTTACACTTAAGATGAACATTGTCCCCAATGTTCAAATTACAAGATGTAAAAGCATAAAGTAAAAGAATGAAATCAAATACTCCCCTGATTCGCTCGGTGGATAATGAAATTACACGGTTAAATCTTCCTCCAAGGTAATGTTGAAGCTCCATGGCTAATGCATCGCCATAAGCTTGATTCAAAACATTTCCTTGTCCAAAATAACCTGTTAAACCTGAGAAAACAAACACGAAAAACCTGCATAACATCGGCGGGAAAAATCTATATATAAGGATATAATGCTTGTGGAATGATAATTTTGCAGATTCCTGGAGATTATAAGTTGGAGATTTTAATAAAAACTTTTTTTAAAAACAAAACTTTCAAAAATTTCTGGAAATTAAATCTGACGCCGTCAGGTTATTAACCCTGACGCCGTCAGAAATGACCTGACAAAAATTTTCATTTTAAGTTTCCGGAAAATTTCTGGAAAAACCTTTACCTTACTTCCTGGAAATCCTGCAAAACATCATTATGACTCGATACAAGCATTTGACTCAAACAAATACGAATATGTATGTTAATTTATTATTATTACGATTCATGTTCATATATGTTCTAATAAACCGATTTAGATTTCCCTTACACTTGTCTTTTGCAAAATACCTTTATATGTAGTTAAGACGAAGTTAAAAACAAAATAAAGCACTTTCACAATTTACTTTTGAACATGAATCAATACTAATAAAAATTAAACAAACATACGGAAACAAATAAAATTAAATAAACAAACAATCAAACAAATAAAGCAAATAAAGCTTGGGTTGCCTCCCAATAAGCGCTTGTTTTTGTTCGAGTCACGAGCCTGACTCTACCCTTATTTAACAAAAATAGGGGAGGTTTTCCCTACACTTAGGATTAAGTGCGGGTGAAAGTAGCGATACACACCCTTAGGGTGTGAATATGCCACGTGAGGTGAAGGGGGTGAGTGAATGGCTTCCTTCATCCTAAAACTACCCGGATAATATTGGTTGATGGGTGGGTCGGTTCCTCTTTTTTCTCCTAGATGTAAATCTAAGGATGAAAAGTTGTGTAAAGGTTGAGGTTCCAATTCATCAACACTAGGAAATTCCCTAGAACTATGAGTAAGGTCATCACTAAAAGTGTGCAAACCTATATCCTCTAGTTGTGCTTGGTCCAAGGGTTCTACCTCCATCGGGATTCCTAAAGTCTCTTCTACTTCTTCCGGGTAAGTCACGGGCGGTGTGGGTGCCTCAAATGATGGTTGAGTATTTTGTGGGCTTATGGTGTTTACCTCATTATTCCATGTGTCAAGATCACCTATATCCTCGTCAATTATTTTCTTAGGTAGTGATAATAACAAACCTAGTGCTTCATCCAACTTATGATTTATTGATACGGCTCTATCCACAATTCCTTGGCAAATTAGGTCGCTTTTCCTATTAGCCTCACTAAAACAAGATCCTAAACATGGAGGTTGTTCATAAGAATCTATCCTAGGTGAAGGCTCATATGATTCATAAGTGTCTCTAAATGAGGTATTTTGAACTTCTTGGTGTTCTAGCCACTCAACCATCTCTTGCAATCTTAGAAATCTAAGTGAAAAGTCCATTTGAAGCAAATTACAAACAAAATCACAAAGAAAAGATAGACTACGAGAAAGCTACAAAATAAAAAGAAAATATCTCACTTGATAGGAATCTTGTGAGTAGACCTAATAAAAATAAAATTTCAACCTAAGCAATAACTACTCCCCGGGCTGCGGCGCCAAAAACTTGATGCGTGGTTTTGCAACCTTACAACAGGTTTTACCTCTCGAGGGATCTCAAGAGGCTTACAACCCCACCAGGCAGTGTACCTGACCGATGTAGTATAGTGTAGTGGTAAGTACGGGGGATTGATCGTTCTCCACAGGGAATAGTGTTCGTTAGGTGTGAAAAACTACTCTAATTAGGTCTAAAGGTGAGGGATGATTCTTTTTGTATTTTTATATTTTATGGAAAGCAAGTAAAAATCTCTGGTTTTGGAAGAAGGGGCGGAATTAGTTGCTAATCAACTAACCCAAAAGCTACTAATTAAACTAATATGCAAGAAAAGTAAACTAGGGTTCTACAAGGGAAATGAAGCATATCTACCTATGATGTATTACTCCTTGCTAGCTATCCAATTCTACCTATTGAATTGTCACACCTTGTTTTAATTGACGGGTTGTATTCCTTAATACCATTCGTGGGGTGGCGTACGTACTTCCCCAACTCTATAAGCTCCTACTTCACTCCTATGTCGAGCCGGCTAAGAAGCTCCTAACATGGGATCACTAGAATTCGCTCATGCATTAAATACAACCAAATAAACCTAGTACGCATTGGTTCATGTTTCTTAAGACGTTCAAGCAAGTTACCGTATAGGAGGTTAGCCAGTTTTCTTAAGCCTAACATCGATATCACCCAATCAAAACAAGAAACAATAGGAAGCAAGAATTATAAACTAAACCAACTAGATCTATTGAAATTGTCACGCCCTAATTGATGGAGATGGACACACACATCAACAAGAAATCAATAAGATCTAATTGATTATATACAAGTTTCATACAATCATAAGTAGACACAAGGTGATTTAACCAAGCATAATTAATGAAGAGCAATCAACAATAATCATAATTGAAGACATAACATAAGATTGAATCGATAAACAAACCATTACAAGATGTTTATGGCATGATTAGGACCCTCTAAGTTGCTGGAAAAACACCTACCTAAACCCTAGAATCGGACTTAGGGTTTAGGGCTTACAAATAATGAAGTTGTGAAGTTATATTTATAGGCATTTTTCTGTCGGCCCGATCTGACGGCGTCAGACTTACACGTGACGCCGTCACGTCCAATTTTTCACCAAATTGTAGATCTTTTCGTCCCGATCGCGTGGCCTTTTGAATCACCTAAATCCGAGTTCGTATGAGGATTTTATGGCCAAAACAGTAACAGCTACCGCGCGCGCAAGTTGTGACTAGTTAACACGTGATGGCCTTCTTGACGCCGTCTCCCTTTAAACCTACAAAATCCGTTCTGGCCTATCAGAAGCTGACGCCGTCAAGGTTAAGGGTGACGCCGTCATTCTTCAGCTTAAACCGTGACGACCTTGATCACTCCAAAGGGTGACGCCGTCAGAATTCCAATGCAAATCTCACTGGCTTATCATGTGTATTTTTCATATCCACCACTTTTGCCAAGCCGTGACGCCGTCAAGAGCAAGTCTTGACGCCGTCACATGTACTTTCCAGCATATTTTTGAGACTTTGTCGTTTTCTTCACTTTTATGCTCAAAAAACGTCCAAAATGCTTCCTTTTCCAGATTTCTTCTCCAAAGTACCTAAAATGACAAAAGGAACGATTTAGGGCAATATTTGATCAAATAAATACGATTTAGGGCTTAAATGACCCCCTAAAAGCGGTACGCTTTTCGCTTCATCAAATACCCTTACACTTGAGATTTGCTTGTCCTCAAGCAAATGCGCTTTTATTCTAATCAAAATACAAGTTAGGGGTCATTTAATGCTAATATAAAAGTAATTACAACAAATAATCGTTCCACTTCAATCATAATAAGCACGGAGATTACATACTAGCACCTCACAAGTAGTGTTTAGATACTCACATCTCTCAGGTGTCATCAAAATAAATCTCATAAATGAAAACGGATAATATCTCTCACTACCTGTCATAGCAAATAGATTACCATAGGCTTGGGAAAGGATCAAAAACCTCCTCCACTAGGCGTAAGCACCTAAGATAAACTATCAAAGAGGGCTTTTACATGGGTTATAACGTTAGGTGTAGGGATATGATAAACACGGATTTGTTGGATAAGGGATATTTTACTGGTGGCGAGTTAAAGATCTTGATTAATTACATGTACTATACAATGTTGCTAAGCCAAGACTAGACTCGACTTAAGCTAAAAACAAAATAACAAAAACATAAAATAAACATAAAATGAAACGGGATGGTAGTCCGTATGTTTTTTTCTACTTTTCTTTTTCTCATTTTTTTATATTTTTCTTGATTTTTTTTTTCTTGATTTTTTTTGCATACACTCTTGCCCTACCATCCAAAATATTACATCATAGGGGCGTTGCATTCCCCTTACACTTGAACTTTTACATAACTTTACAAATAACTAATCTAATGACTCGGATTAAGATAATTGAAAAACTTGGAGTACTTTTAAAATATTTAGCACATATGGGGGTAATAAATGATGTTCTTCCCCATTACTTCATTACACTAGTACTTTACCCACGAGTCCCAATCGTCCCAAAACAATATGTACAAGGATATGACTCGACTTAGCAACCATGTAATCAATTAGATAATTAACTTGGGTTTAAACAAATGTTGTCACAATAATGCACTAAAAATGAGTGCATACAAGGTGGGCTAAGGCGATTTGGGTGTACATTTAAGTGGGGTGTAAACAAATTCTTCCTTTAAGTAAAATGCTTAAAGGTCGAAACGAAAAGATAGGCTCTGAGGGGTGTACTAGGGGTATCGTGTACTAAAAATGAGTACAACGCAAAGGGTGTGGGAGAATTACTTGACCAATGTAGCCAACGTAATTATAACAAAAACACAGGTGTAAAACAATGGGTTAATCCTAATGCCTCTTATCATGTAGTAAATCTAACTACACGAATGTAGTCTCACTTGTGGCCTTGGAATGGTCCTAACGCAAGTTCTAGAATCTAAGTGCTACCGGTACACACATCATAGCATAAATGCTTTTCCTACCAATTCTAGGGGCGAACCTCACATATTTGGGGTGGAAAATTTTTTAGTGGTACGGTTTTTGTGCTAGTCATATAACTCCTATCCGTGAGACGCTCATTAAGATCAAAGTTTCACTCCTATATGTTGTAAAAAATTTTAAATTTGGCACTAAAATTGCCCTAACAGGTATTTATCTCAGTTTTATTACACATCTACCATTAAACAAACAAAAATCAAGCGCAATGGCATTCTCTAAAATCGTACTTTTACCCCCCCTTACACTTAAGATGAACATTGTCCCCAATGTTCAAATTACAAGATGTAAAAGCATAAAGTAAAAGAATGAAATCAAATACTCCCCTGATTCGCTCGGTGGATAATGAAATTACACGGTTAAATCTTCCTCCAAGGTAATGTTGAAGCTCCATGACTAATGCATCGCCATAAGCTTGATTCAAAACATTTCCTTGTCCAAAATAACCTGTTAAACCTGAGAAAACAAACACGAAAACCTGCATAACATCGGCGGGAAAAATCTATATATAAGGATATAATGCTTGTGGAATGATAATTTTGCAGATTCCTGGAGATTATAAGTTGGAGATTTTAATAAAAACTTTTTTTAAAAACAAAACTTTCAAAAATTTCTGGAAATTAAATCTGACGCCGTCAGGTTATTAACCCTGACGCCGTCAGAAATGACCTGACAAAAATTTTCATTTTAAGTTTCCGGAAAATTTCTGGAAAAACCTTTACCTTACTTCCTGGAAATCCTGCAAAACATCATTATGACTCGATACAAGCATTTGACTCAAACAAATACGAATATGTATGTTAATTTATTATTATTACGATTCATGTTCATATATGTTCTAATAAACCGATTTAGATTTCCCTTACACTTGTCTTTTGCAAAATACCTTTATATGTAGTTAAGACGAAGTTAAAAACAAAATAAAGCATTTTCACAATTTACTTTTGAACATGAATCAATACTAATAAAAATTAAACAAACATACGGAAACAAATAAAATTAAATAAACAAACAATCAAACAAATAAAGCAAATAAAGCTTGGGTTGCCTCCCAATAAGCGCTTGTTTTTGTTCGAGTCACGAGCCTGACTCTACCCTTATTTAACAAAAATAGGGGAGGTTTTCCCTACACTTAGGATTAAGTGCGGGTGAAAGTAGCGATACACACCCTTAGGGTGTGAATATGCCACGTGAGGTGAAGGGGGTGAGTGAATGGCTTCCTTCATCCTAAAACTACCCGGATAATATTGGTTGATGGGTGGGTCGGTTCCTCTTTTTTCTCCTAGATGTAAATCTAAGGATGAAAAGTTGTGTAAAGGTTGAGGTTCCAATTCATCAACACTAGGAAATTCCCTAGAACTATGAGTAAGGTCATCACTAAAAGTGTGCAAACCTATATCCTCTAGTTGTGCTTGGTCCAAGGGTTCTACCTCCATCGGGATTCCTAAAGTCTCTTCTACTTCTTCCGGGTAAGTCACGGGCGGTGTGGGTGCCTCAAATGATGGTTGAGTATTTTGTGGGCTTATGGTGTTTACCTCATTATTCCATGTGTCAAGATCACCTATATCCTCGTCAATTATTTTCTTAGGTAGTGATAATAACAAACCTAGTGCTTCATCCAACTTATGATTTATTGATACGGCTCTATCCACAATTCCTTGGCAAACTAGGTCGCTTTTCCTATTAGCCTCACTAAAACAAGATCCTAAACATGGAGGTTGTTCATAAGAATCTATCCTAGGTGAAGGCTCATATGATTCATAAGTGTCTCTAAATGAGGTATTTTGAACTTCTTGGTGTTCTAGCCACTCAACCATCTCTTGCAATCTTAGAAATCTAAGTGAAAAGTCCATTTGAAGCAAATTACAAACAAAATCACAAAGAAAAGATAGACTACGAGAAAGCTACAAAATAAAAAGAAAATATCTCACTTGATAGGAATCTTGTGAGTAGACCTAATAAAAATAAAATTTCAACCTAAGCAATAACTACTCCCCGGGCTGCGGCGCCAAAAACTTGATGCGTGGTTTTGCAACCTTACAACAGGTTTTACCTCTCGAGGGATCTCAAGAGGCTTACAACCCCACCAGGCAGTGTACCTGACCGATGTAGTATAGTGTAGTGGTAAGTACGGGGGATTGATCGTTCTCCACAGGGAATAGTGTTCGTTAGGTGTGAAAAACTACTCTAATTAGGTCTAAAGGTGAGGGATGATTCTTTTTGTATTTTTATATTTTATGGAAAGCAAGTAAAAATCTCTGGTTTTGGAAGAAGGGGCGGAATTAGTTGCTAATCAACTAACCCAAAAGCTACTAATTAAACTAATATGCAAGAAAAGTAAACTAGGGTTCTACAAGGGAAATGAAGCATATCTACCTATGATGTATTACTCCTTGCTAGCTATCCAATTCTACCTATTGAATTGTCACACCTTGTTTTAATTGACGGGTTGTATTCCTTAATACCATTCGTGGGGTGGCGTACGTACTTCCCCAACTCTATAAGCTCCTACTTCACTCCTATGTCGAGCCGGCTAAGAAGCTCCTAACATGGGATCACTAGAATTCGCTCATGCATTAAATACAACCAAATAAACCTAGTACGCATTGGTTCATGTTTCTTAAGACGTTCAAGCAAGTTACCGTATAGGAGGTTAGCCAGTTTTCTTAAGCCTAACATCGATATCACCCAATCAAAACAAGAAACAATAGGAAGCAAGAATTATAAACTAAACCAACTAGATCTATTGAAATTGTCACGCCCTAATTGATGGAGATGGACACACACATCAACAAGAAATCAATAAGATCTAATTGATTATATACAAGTTTCATACAATCATAAGTAGACACAAGGTGATTTAACCAAGCATAATTAATGAAGAGCAATCAACAATAATCATAATTGAAGACATAACATAAGATTGAATCGATAAACAAACCATTACAAGATGTTTATGGCATGATTAGGACCCTCTAAGTTGCTGGAAAAACACCTACCTAAACCCTAGAATCGGACTTAGGGTTTAGGGCTTACAAATAATGAAGTTGTGAAGTTATATTTATAGGCATTTTTCTGTCGGCCCGATCTGACGGCGTCAGACTTACACGTGACGCCGTCACGTCCAATTTTTCACCAAATTGTAGATCTTTTCGTCCCGATCGCGTGGCCTTTTGAATCACCTAAATCCGAGTTCGTATGAGGATTTTATGGCCAAAACAGTAACAGCTACCGCGCGCGCAAGTTGTGACTAGTTAACACGTGATGGCCTTCTTGACGCCGTCTCCCTTTAAACCTACAAAATCCGTTCTGGCCTATCAGAAGCTGACGCCGTCAAGGTTAAGGGTGACGCCGTCATTCTTCAGCTTAAACCGTGACGACCTTGATCACTCCAAAGGGTGACGCCGTCAGAATTCCAATGCAAATCTCACTGGCTTATCATGTGTATTTTTCATATCCACCACTTTTGCCAAGCCGTGACGCCGTCAAGAGCAAGTCTTGACGCCGTCACATGTACTTTCCAGCATATTTTTGAGACTTTGTCGTTTTCTTCACTTTTATGCTCAAAAAACGTCCAAAATGCTTCCTTTTCCAGATTTCTTCTCCAAAGTACCTAAAATGACAAAAGGAACGATTTAGGGCAATATTTGATCAAATAAATACGATTTAGGGCTTAAATGACCCCTAAAAGCGGTACACTTTTCGCTTCATCAGTAACCAAAGCCATTACAAGAACCTAGGTTATAAAATTATTTTGGGTTTTCTCTCCTTGTAATGGGTACTTGATTACCTCGAGTATTTGCAAACGGAGTTTGAGGAGTAATTGGTTTAATAGAAATATTTGACGAAACTTCAATTTCCCTCAGAAACCTAGCGCGTCGGCGCGTCACCCAGCGCATCAGGCTCGGAAATTTTTGAAGTTTCGTTTTTGCTTTCTTTAACAAACACTATTGGTTTGGTTAGACTTTCGGAAGTTATATATATATATATATATATATATATTATATATATATATATATATATATATATATATATATGTGTGTGTATATATATATATATATATATATATATATATATATATACTAGTGTCAAAGCCCGCCCGATGGGCGGGCATGACTTGTAATTTACGTATATATGGTTATGCTATTGTTATTTATGTATTATATATATATATTATATATATATATATATATATATATATATATATATATATATATATGTATATGTATATATATATATATATATATGTGTATATATATATATATATATATATATTATATATATATATATATATATATATATATATATATACTAGTGTCAAAGCCCGCCCGATGGGCGGGCATGACTTGGTAATTTACGTATATATGGTTATGCTATTGTTATTTATGTACTATTTAGTATGAGTTGATTTTTATTTGAAATTTTGATTGTTTGATTGTATGATTGTTTGAGTGTTTCATTATTTGATTGTTTGTATTGTTTTAAATTGAAACGCCATTTTAAAATTGTAATGCTTAAGATAATTCTTGCTATTAGTCAATTGGTAGACTTATAATTTTGGATGGTATGTCAGTAGTCAATAATTAAATATGAGGATACAAATATAAATATATAATGAATATTAAGGGTCTGCTTGGCAAGAGCTTTTTGGGGAGCTGTTATTGTTTACTTTCAAAAATAATCTAAGTATGTCCGTTTGGATAGATCAGCATGAAGCTTTTATGTTAAACAAATAGCTCTTAAATGAAAAGCTAATTCATGAAGCTTTTTAAATATTTTGGAGCTGTTATAAATTTAAATTACTGATATATCCTCCAAACAGTTGTTTACAATTATAAATATGTCATTTTATGTCATTTTACAATTATAAATAATTTATTAATTCCTTTATCTCTTTTATTTTTCCCGTTATCATATCTTTGGTACTTTTCAAGAACATTGGGGACTATGTTCAATTTAAGTGTAAGGAAGGTTTAAAAGGGACACCTTAAAAACTATAACTCATTTGATATTTGTTTTGTTTTTAAGTAATTGTGTAATAAACCGAAACTAATACTTGTAAAGGTAACTTTATCACCAAATTTAAAAAATTTTATAACATATGCGAGTGAAATTTTAGTCTTAATAAGCGTCTTATGAATAGGAAGTATATAGCTAGCACAAAAACCCTACCACTCAAAAAAAATTCCACCCAAAAAATGTAAGGTTCGCATTTAGATATGTAGGAAAAAGCATTCGCCTTTAGGTATGTAGGAAAAAGAATTCACCTTTAACTCTATCTTGTAGTTTAGTTTATATGCTTTTATTACTATCAATATCCAACACGCCAAAACTAGATTCACATAAGTGGATCTATAAGCTTTAAAATTAAGTTTTAATTGGTAAAACTATTCAACCCCCGCCCCCCTTCTAGTTTTCTACATTTGGCATCAGAGCTTCGTTACCATGTTTCCTAGAGTATATTGTACTTTAAAAACTTGATACGATCCGTGTATGTTTTGAAAACTACAACGAAGAAAAATCTTTTGTAAAAATTGACATTCAACTCATTTTTACAAAAATGATAAAAAATTCTATATTTGGATATTGATAAAATATTATAATATTTGAATATCTCTAACATACCTCCTTTTAGAAAACTTCATGATGGGAATCTCTTTAAAATCTCATGAAGTATTGCTTACCTAAGAGTGCTCTCACTCTCAAAAAATGGCAAAGGTATGTTTATTTTTTCTCTTTTAGGTGTTACTTGTCTGAGATTGAAAAGTGTTGATTTCTATGGTATACACTTACTTGATATTCTTGTATCTACATGATTTGTTCTTCAAAACACTTTTGTACATTTATTTTTTTCAAAAAGATTCATATCAACACAAAAATCTTTTTAATTCAAATCACAACTCTCAAAAATCTCTCTTCACTAACTTCTCAAACCACAAGGAAACGTTTTCTAGAACACTCTTCAATTCTCATCTCAAAAGATACCTACGACAACCTTTTCTCTGTCGTATATCTCTCCTTTCAATCCTAATCATTGGAGAGGTCTATCAGTATGATCTATCTCCTAACTATCCCTCATATTAAAGGTTTAGGAACGTTAGTCATGATCTACGTTAAAACTAGTTAATAAAAATATTACTAAAACACCAAACACTATCCTTTTCTCGACTATCTTTCCGAATCCATTCATTATAACGCACCGGATCCCTTTTCAAAAGGATCCAGCGGAACCGGCAGTACAAAAAAACTTATTATAACACAGCCTACTTCATTCTTCCTGTCCACCCATCCAAATATGAACATAAACACACTGCTCTCTTACGATCCAATCTTCACTCAGCTCAATCCTTCAAACATCTTTGTAAGTGATTATCCTCTTAAATCTATAATGTATTTTCACAAATTAATTCAGGTAGGTATTGGATAATCATCCCTAAAGATCCAAGCTCTTAAAAATAGACATTAGGAATGATATCTACATTAAAACATCATACAAATTAAAAAGGGGATTTAGCATTGTTAATAAAAGTATGAAATTGAAAACTTTAAACTAATAAATAACTTAATTGATTGTAATAAAGAGGAACACATTTTTGGACATTAACTTGATCCTTCATAATATTTTATCAACTTGTATAGGTCTCAAGATGCCACACATTTATGATTTCGATCATCATCCAACGAACGCCTATATTCCAAAATTTTCGTTAGAACCTTACACACCTAGAGATTTCATTAATGGATTCGAAAACCTTGAGACACGTTATATTCATGAAGGTCAGGTCTTGGATCCTCCTATAATTTTTCAGAGAGAAATTAAAAGAAGTTTTTGAGCTATTAACTTTGAGTGTCTACTCACAATTAACGAACAAATTTGTCCACGTTTCATTTTAGAATTCTTCCACGATATTAGTCTAGTACACAACGCAGATCGATCCCTCTCATTTTGGTTTTGTATTCAAAACTATAAGTTCTTCTAACCTCTGGAGCAGTTCGCTCAAATTCTTGTGATTCCAAATCTCGGCCAATTTGGCTATATGAAAGAATTCTCTCTTCACTATGTGAGTCAAGAAGAAGATGGTCCATATTACAAATTTGCCCCACCTGCTGAAGAATGAATCAATGTTCTCTGTAGCGTACCACGTATCAGAGATCTTGACAAAATCCGTATGCTCGAACTTCGTTACTACCTTCAACCCATGGCAGGTATTCTATGTGAAAATGTCTTACGTCTATTAGGAGATCGTAAGTATTTTCTAGCCTGTTGTGCTCACATGCTTTATTGCATTGAACTTCAACAACCATACAATCTTGCCTATTTCTTCGCTTAACGAATCATACATCTCAAGGATAGTCCGAACAAACTCATTCCTTACGGGATTTTCCTAACTCGTCTCTATTGTCATTTCATGACCCCTTACCCATCTCTTCTAAATCCTCAATACTATCTTGTCGACAAGGTATGAAACCCTTGAATGAAACACACTTAGCATCTTTTCTCGTCCCCTAATCATCTATCAATCTTAACCTCTTCAAAAATCCCAAAGAAGATGAATGGAACAATTCAAGATATAAGAGAGTCTAAAGGAAAATTGTGATTTGAAGAAACATGGTTTTCAATTTAAAATTATCTACATGTAACAACTTTGTTAATTTGTTTCTTAAACCTTTATGGTCATGCTTTCTATGTCTTCTACTATGTATCATATTTGATGAAATATTGTACTTGACTTCTTCTGGTTTGCTTATATGTGACTCCTACATGTTTTACTTGCTATAACAGACTTATCTCTATATATGATTGTTGTTTGTATTACTAGATTATGTATTTGATAAGTGTGGAAAGTTTAATGAGCCCACTGTAAACAAATATATATCAAAAGCCGGATCCTTTGGATAAAACTAGCCGGATCCCTTTTGAAAAGGAACCGGCCGATCTGGCCAAACAGAGTGTACATTATACCACTTCTTATCGCCCTCCACCTTCAAAACCTTATTACACTAGTTATCTATCTCCTACTAATCACATTTGAGCTAATATTGAGGTTAGTAGCTCTTTTGAACCTTTAGGAATAACTTAAGTTTCTTCCAAGATGTTTATGATTTACCATCTCCAAGATAATCACCATTTTCCTGTCCCACTTCTTGCATCACCTCTCTCTGAACATAATACACTTACTTACACAATAAATAATTTTTTCACAAATTTATTTCAACTAATTATATCTCAAAATGCTCTAAAACCAATCTTTTAATTCTTATAATTTTTAAAGAGTTTTTAAAATTTACATTTCACATTTCCCTGAATCCTACAAATATTTAACACTTGGTGATATGATTATCTTAACCCATATTCATTTACTGGCCTTCTTTAGATTTCGGTCTTCTCTTTAAAGAACATTAATGACAACCCCTCATCATTAGTCTTAAACCAATCAGGAATCTCTTTTTTAAGAAACCTTCTCATACTCATTACAATAAGAAATTTAGGTCTGCAATGGATAGATTCTAATCATTTTTTCCTCTCATTTGATCTGTTAACCGGATCCCTCAGCTAAAGCAAGCCGGATCCCTGTTGAAAATGATCCACTGGATCCGAGCAAACAGACACAGGTATAATCACTTATAGCCTTCCAAAACTCAACTTTATCCATTCAAACACTCCACATTGCCTCTAATAAATCTCCTAGAAGATTGTATCACTGTAGTTGACCTTGGTGCATGCAAATCATTGCAATTCAAAGGATTTTAGTGGTTTAGGCTTTAATTCCTTCACTTGATCCTTCACTATATAAACCACTTGTGTTTGTGCTTCAAAACCACACCTTAACAACCATTCTTATACTCTGAACTCATTCTCTAAACTCACCTCAAAGCTTGACTAAATCCCCAAGTGCAAGATCATCCACTAGAAGCCCTCCAATAAAAACCACACGTATTGTGTATGAGATATCCTCAACCAAAAACTCACCCATTAAAACACCATATACAAGAACACCTCTCTCAAACTATATCCAAACTCCAAACTAACTCCACCACAAGTTGCTTCCACCAAACCAACCTCATCACAACCTACTTCTCTTGAACCAACACCTATCCCAACTCAACCCATAAAAACCTCACATCTTCTCACTGAACTCCTTTCTTTTACCACACCTCCTACCTCTCCTCACCCATTCTTGAACACATTGGAGGACTTACCTCCTAGAAACTTCAATCCACCGCCATTGCCCACATTCTCATCTATTGAGAGAATGTCAACTCAACCTCCATCCCACAACATAGATGTTGACATAAACATACCACTACCTATATAAAACTTGCCTTCCTCTCCTCCACCCTCAAATGGCCCATTTTGGGTTATGAGAAGATGTCAACCATCTCAACCACCTCAACCAAACAATGACACACTTCCTCCCACACATACTTCTCCACCAACACCCGTGATTCATCCACAACCTTTTCACCTAGGTGCTTCCACCTCAAATATGCCTAAAGAACCTTCTATCTTAGGCTCCTACCAATCAAGTCATGAGGAGAGTTGCTCTCATTGCCATCATACTCAAACCTTGGTACATGAATTACAAAATGAAATGCGCTTCATGTTTCATTACCTACTTGAACATCTTGAAGACGTCACCAAATCTAACCTTCCCTAAAAACCTTGAAGTGCAATCACAAGTGGTCTTCCTCCTCTAGCCTTAGGCTTAGATTTTGTCACTTGGACTTTTTCATGTTAGATCATTTCCTTACTTTTAGAGAATTAACCATTGTTGTATCTTTTCTCTTATTTTTATTAACTGGATCTACATGATTATGTGTTTCTTGTTTATGTGAGCCTGATTGTTTGATTATTACTTTTTTTCTTACCATTTTCTATCTTTTACTACTGCTAACAAGTTGCAGGTATCCGGATCCCTCATTTGATACTTGACGGATCCTTTCTGAGAAGGATCCGGCGGATACGGGCATGCAGAGTACTAACAGAACTCTTATGCAGTTCAATTTTCAGCAAAGGAACAACATATACTTGTTTTCTAACATTTTCTTTGTATATTTTCAAAAATACGCATGGAGTACTTGACGCCCTCAATAAGGGGGAGCTTTCTTCCAAGCAAAACCATTGCAAAAACTTGCAATGATCACCCTTTATTCTCCCTAATTACTTGACACCCTCAACAAGGAGGATCAACCGTCAAGGGGGAGCAACTAAGAACTTCTTACTCTCTTTACTCCATTTTTACATCTTTCCTTCATTTAAAATTAAAAAAAAAAAAACCTTTCATTAAAAAAAAAAAAAAAAAAAAAACCTTTCATTCGAGTTAGTTTCTTCTTGACACTCTTTTTGTTTCGACAAAAGGGGGAGAAAAGAGTAAAAAACTTAAATTCAAAAACTTACAAATTTTATCGTTTTACGTAAAATAATTTAATGTTTTGTCATCAACAAAAAGGGGAAGATTGTTAATACAAGTAAACCTTAAAAAGGTTTATTTATATTTTACAATCTTCTAATGTTTTGTCAATAACAAAAGTAAAATTATTTTAACGAGATAAATAAAATACGTAACGCTTTGAGCCAAAAGTTTACTAACTCGTTTCATTAAACATGTTTAGTTAACAAGTTTACATAAAACCAAAACCATTTTATAAAAACACTTAAGTAACTTAGTTACTTACATTTTATAAAATACACGTTACATGTGAAAATAAACTAGGAAAGACTTCGACTATCCATGACCCAAAACCAAGTCCATAACCCATGGAGCTTGATCCATAACCCATGGCCCATTGCATGACACAAAAATGGGTAAAATCAGTGATCCATGACCTAAAACCAAGTCCATAACCCATAACCCATAGAGCTTGATCCATAACCCATGACCCATTGCATGACATCATGCGTGACACCAAAATGGGTAAAACCCAAGATCTGACCCAAATTCAATAACCCATAAACCAAAGTCCATAACCCATGATCCAAGATGTCCTTGACATCATGCATGACATCACATGAACCATGGATCATAACCCATACCCCGAAACCCGGAATTGTAACCCAAAATTCTGGACCGATGATACCAGATGGTCGGATCCCTAGGTTTACACTAGTCGAATCCCTATGGGAAGGGATCTGATGAAACCAGGTGAACAGTGCTCTGTTTTGCCTATAAATAGTGAGCCATTTCTCTCTTATTCCTCACTCCTTTTAGAAATATCTTCTCTCTATGTTCTAAACTCTCTAACCTCATATCTAAGGATCTTTCTATGTAGTCTTTCTTTGTGATTCTCAAGGTTCCTTCTAAAAGGCGAGATCACAACCTCTCGAAGACTTGCAAGCTCGTGACATGAGTAACCCAAATTCTTCTTCTCTTCAAGATCACAAAAGTGCATCTTGTTCTTTCTTCTTCTCAAGGGTGTTGTAGATGTGTTGAGCGGGTAGTAGTTCCTCCTTTGTAATGGAGCCCGGTATCTAGCCTTGTACCGGATAAAGTGTAGGTGTTAGGTCACCATAATAGATATAACACAAGAATATAAGTGTGAGAGATGAGAGAAAGAGATAATATATAGGTCGATTATTTCATAAGAAAGAGCAGCAAAGGTTCCTTAGCATATATGAATAACCAACACTCTCCAAAGGAGAGGATACATAGTATTTATAATGTTTCTATGCTAGGGCAACGCCTAGCTTTTCTATCAAATACTTAAGGCTCGGCCCATGGGCCTTCTACAAGGGCCGACCTTCTTAACTAACTTAAAGGCCTAATATTTAAGCAACCTATTACATATAATATGGCCAAAACTTTACCTAAAACGTATTCCCAACAATCTCACCCTAAGGGTTGGTCATCAAGGGTTGCTTGACAACTTTTTTTGCTTCATTGGCTTCGACGTCATTTGTACTTTGTTTTTTGTTCTTGTTCTGTGTGATGTGATAATGTTGTGAAATGCCTTTCATCAACGTCTTTGTCTTTGGTGTCTTTACGTATTTTCCACCATGCTCATACTTCTTTTGACTTTTTCTTTGATTTTTGATGAGAAGTGTCTTTGAACTTTGAATGACATTCTGATGTTGGTATGAGCATGTGGAAATGGAATGTTGTTGATGATAGTGGCGGTAATTATGGTCACAGCTAGCTAGAACTCCTGGTCTCCATGAGTACCTGCATGAAAACAGCTAGCAATAAAGCTTTCAGCACTTACAAGTTCGGACTTCGAGATAATTAACAGCATAGTGTGAAAACTCTCTCTAATCCTTAGTGATGCGTTTCAATAAGTTGTATATATTATATCCTAATTTCACTAAAATTTTAAACTTATAAAATACCTTTTTACCGTTTATTTAGGAAACACATACGAGCAAGTATACTCGTTCGATTGTAGTATGGTTTGTTGTAAATAAGGATCGTCCCAAGAGACTACTTGTTTAGGTTTAAGCAATTTAGGTAGTAGCAAACAAAAAGAGTACTCAAGATTGTCACGCTCTAAAGCACTTTAAAGTAATTAAACAAACAATGGTTTCAAATCAAATCAATCAAACAAACAAATACTTTTTTAGGAACAATGACTAATCGTGATAGAATGTTGAACATGTTTGGGTGAAACTTAGAAGGCACATGTCAATTTTCACAAGGATCTCTAATCAATGGGTAATATCAAGAAAATCCATGTTTCTACTAGTTTCACGGGTGAGTCCTTTCGGCTTACTCTCATCCCATTACGCTAGCTCTTTTTGTGATCAAATGTATGAAAAAGATGATTAGTTAAATTAGTTCTTACGAGTCTTTTCAACCCAATCTCGTGATTAAATATTTCCGAATTCATTTAAAACTTGAATACTTAATATTCGTCAATTATCAAATGCCAATCCATTTGTGCACCAACTTCTTGGAATCAAACAATATTAGAAATCATTTCAACCCTTAAATCCAATAATGTTTAACCAACAAGTTTTAGAACACGAATTATATTTAAACAAACTCATGAAAATAATCACTTTTTCTAACCGACTAAACATCCAACATTCATACGAAAGTCACGTCATTCCCAAACAAGCATCACAAATTATTCCATAACAAGCGTCATCATCAAACATAACATTTCATTCAACATCAAACGGTTCAACATGATTAATTAAAGTAAAGAAAATTACCCAAAAGTAAGATTACAATGAGTAATAAAAGAGTTATAGCACTCCTTAGAGCCTCCAATTGAACAAGGGAATCTTCCACCTCTTCTAGTAAGTATCTCCAACTCTTCCTTTGTTTCTACCTGGGATCTTCTTGAGAATGGCAGAGATTATTAAGCTCTTTTGGGTTTAGTAAGTAATGTGATCAAGTCCTTATGGTGTAAGGCTTGATTGTAAGTGTTGTATGTATTATGGGGTGCTTAGGGCTTTATTTATACTTGAATTCTTCCCCAAAAACTGATTTAAGCCTTGAATATCCATAAAAGAGAGGGAAATGATCGGACTCTAGTCATAATGGTAGTTAAAACTAAGAGTTAATGCAACTCTTCATCTCAGAATTTTCTCAACCCACGGTTTGGATCTTGAACCTGCGGCTGGGATGTCTGCTTGAACCTCAGGTTGAGTTTTATGAACCTTGGGTTTAAACCTCAGCTTCAACCTCGGGTTGAGAATAATGAACCTTGGGTTGAGATTGATTCTTGCACATGAATTTCAACTTTGAGCTAGCATATAACTTCAACTTTTAGCACACTATTTAGCACTTAATCTTGACATCATCTTTTCATCCTTCTTATGTACAACGGAAATAATCATATCATGAATCAATATCTTTGTTGACGAGCTTTTCTTCAATATTTACTTGATTTTGTAGCTTTTCTTCGTCATTCCTTTAATATTTCCTTGTACCTAGACTTGAACACATCTTAACAATTTTTAAGCGTAAAATGATCATAAACATAACTAAATAATATGCAAAAACATACAAATAACACGATGAAAACATGTACAAAATGAGCGTTATCACTTACAAAGGTTGTTACTGAATCAGATACCCCCAAGAGGGCTTACACAGATATACCGAAGTATATCAACGATTTAGGGTGAGCTGCTGAAGTATACCGAAGTATCACTCCACGACTGTAGACCGTTTGAAACCACCGCGAACACTAAGCGTAACCCATAAGGGATTACCGAAGTGACCTACTGTCAGGGTTGTTTGATGTTGACCCTAGCAGGGATTTCCATTCAATCACAGAGAATTATTTTTGTAAATTCTCTCATAAATGTTCATGGCAGATTGCTTGAATCTGCATAGGACTCTTAAATTTACAACTTGTATACTTAATGTTGAATAACAAGTGTAGAAAAGTTTAAGAGTTCCTAAGAAATCTTTTGATGAATCTCATGGCTTTAGAATTGATTAGTGTGTTTTGATTTTAGTAGTCGGAGGCATGGAGTAGGTTGCCTCCTTTTCAATATCAACACATCTCGGAGTGAGAGGTCGATAGATTATGCGAGGTTCTCTATAAGTAATGAAACATGTAACTTTTGAGAGATACTTGAGTGGCTAGAAGGTTAAGTGTAGTGCGTCACTGGGTCCATGAAGTCTTGTCTTCAATACCGGTATCACCTTGGTGATAACCAGTAGCATGTGAATAGAACCCGGTTTCTGCCCTAAAGTTGAACATTTGAAGGGCTATTTCTGTACACTCTTTCATTAACTTTTCTTTTTAATTCTTCAACCCCTTCTTTCTCCTTTCATTTCTTTTCTCCTTTTTTCAATACACCTAAGGACTTTTAGTTCTAAACTATTGGTGTTGTCCTTTGGTAGATCTCTCTGGCTCTGGCGGATCATAGGACATAAACCTAATATTAATCACCTTATTACTCCACGATTATCCTAGATTTATTGATCACATGTTGTAAAACCTTTTGTAAAATCTCTCAAAGTGTTTATGATTATAAAACATATTTTGTTAACACTTTGAGGGTTTTCCATTTTCAGAAATACTCCCCATTCACATGTGCTCATGGGTTTTAAAGAATGTTAACACATGTTGGGTGGAGTTCGCACTTTTGAATTGATTGATTCTCAGTGAACATTAATGCTCCGAGACACGCTTACATCAATGGTTAGACCAGCTTGAAATTATTACCCGTCCTGGTCATATTCAAAGAGAATCTCTCGAAATGATACACTCTATTTAGACAAGTCCTATTCGAGACACGCTTACATCACTAGTTAGACCAGCTTGAAATTATTACCCGTCCAAGACAAGTCCTTTTGATTACTGACAGTTTAGTTTTGTCAATTCGTTGATCAAATCTGAGTCGAGCTCATGTGAGATTCCACATTTGTTACCATACTTTAATCACTTTTGTTTTTCTCACCTTTAAAAATATCATATCTATGTTGTTTTTGAAGAACATTTGGATTAAAGTATGCTTTTTGAGGTTTTTGGGAAGAAACGAACAAGAACTTATTGTGGAAACCGTAGAGTGGGGGTGAATATGTTTCCATTTAAAAACTTAAAAACTTTCTGTATCAAACACCCGATCAAGTGTAAAATAATATGAAAAGTGTCAAAAATGATTATACAACATCTAGAGATGGTATAATGTAAACTACCACACAAACACAATCAAACCATGGCACAAACATAATCAGCATAATATAAGCAACAAAACCACACAAGCATAAAGGCAATGCAAACAGAAATATAAAGCGATAAAGACTAAAATAAAAGTAAAGAGATAAGTAAAGAAGGCGCAAACTGGACACGATGATTTATAGTGGTTCGGTCATGAAGCTCCTCTTCGCCCTACTCCACTCCCCGAGTACCAAACTTGAGAGTTACTTCACTAATCAACAAGCTCCCTTCAGGCGGAGAAAACCGTACAACGTCGCTTATCCTTATTTCCGACACTAAGCTAAATGTCGAGTACTAATCTTAGCTAGTACCAATCTACCACGATCCACACGATCTACTCACGATCTACCCGATCTACCCTTGATCCACTTGATCAACACACAAGCCCACAAGCTACAAGAGATCTCCAAGATCTCAACAAGATCACAATGATCTACTCCCACTTGACTCGATCTACCCGATCTACCCTTGATCCACTTGATCAATACACAAGCCCACAAGCTACAAGAGATCTCCAAGATCTCAACAAGATCACAATGATCTACTCTCACAAACTCTCAAAAGAAAAATGAACTTGATGTATGCAAGGATACAACAAGTATGTAACAAGTGTTACAAGTGCACTAACTATAACTACAACACTTTGTATCTTTGTGATACTATGTGTTCTTCTCTTGCACTAGTAGAGGAATGAAGGTGATCTCTTGGTTGGATGAAAGGATCACTCTTAAACAAACTAAGACTCTCTAAATGATCAAAGAAAGTGATCTAAGTAAGAAGGGATAAGACCAGAGAAAACTAACAGGAAAAATCAAGTTGGAAGTGTAAAATGGTCCACTATTTATAGGCAAAGAAAAAACTAGCCGTTACGTACGGACGGTACCACTAAATACCCGATGGTGCCACTAAATTTAGTGGTACCCTGGTACCGTCCCAGACAGAGACGCTCCAAATTTTGTTTTTAGTGGTGAAAGTTTATTTGAGGAAGTTTGGAGCTGATTTGGGGGGAGGGGGAATAGCTGTTGGGACTCTTAAACTTATTTTTCAAAATAAAACATTTCGTTTTAATTCAAAAATAATTTTTAAAATGCATTTTTGAAAAAATGTTTTGTCACATTAAAAATGTGAAGTTTAGAACAAAAAATTTATTTCTTTGTTCATCCATCAAGTTTGAATTTGTTTGTTCATACCTTGAGTGATTTACGTCGGGTTGAGAATCTACGACTCTGTTGAAGCATACTTGAGACGTCAAGAGATGTTGATGTAAGTATGCAATGATGATTTGTGTTTACAAGTAACTTGCACATTTTATGTTATGCATTACAAGTTATATGTTTGTCATTATTAAATCGAAGAAACCGTTTAGTTTAATTATCGTAATATTTGCACTAACAATCTCCCCCTGTTTGATGATAACAAATATGTAAACCGTAACACATAGTAAAATGTAAAAGTTACCTATTTACACTCCCTTCTCCCCTTTTGTCGAAGCAAAAAGGTAGTTACCTCGAGCTCTCCCTTGAATTCACTCCCTACTCCCCCTTATTACACTACTATCCTTTCTTCCCAAAAAGACGAGCTTGCATCATCCCTGTGAAGTCTTCTATCACCACTATTAGAAAGACTTCGTGCTATGTATTCAAATACTCCCGAGCTCCCCCTAGCTCAATGCTCCCCTATGGTAATTGAATCCCCTTGTTTATTCACCTTAGTATCTAGCGGATCCAGGGATCAAATTCTTACAAAGGCTTTTCCTACATCAAGGGTTAGCTTCGTGCAACATAATATATAAAAGAATAGGAGCAACATTTTAGGGATATAATACACATAGCAAGACATGCAAGGGTTAAACTAAGTTAAAACGTGAGTGTCACAACCCAAAAGTGTGATAAAAGGATAAAGACCAAAAAGAAAGCCAAAGAAAGTTGAGCGACACAAAAAGATGAACGCATATTGCAATTCAAAGACACCTGAGTGTCATAACCCGACCGACAACCGAAGGCGTAATTGTTCAATCAATCACACTAACAAGAACGAGATTCATTCCTTGACTGATACACAAAATGACTTCTTCCAAGTTGTCACTGGGAAGGCAAGTTCCAACAAACCTTTTGAAGAACATTGTTGGGAATTATGATTTGATTATTACAAAACAAGAAGGACTGAAGATGACAGATGTTAGGAATCTGGGATATACTTAGTGTCTCATTGCTGCCGATAGTGGAGTTGGTTCCTGCCGATCATTACTGCCGATAGTTTATTTGTGTTCCTGCTGGTAGCGTTTCAATGCTGTGATGTTTCCATATTTTTAGTATGGTTGTTATAGTTTATTTAGGAAGAGATTTGGTTTTATCTCTTTACTCGTTTTCTAGAATGTTGTATTAGGGTTCCTTAGCTTATAAAAGGAACATACGACATTAGGGTTTCAGATAAGTTTTGATTATCTCTTTGTACTCAAGAAAAACATTTTCCAGTCATCAATAAAAGATCCATAGAGGATCAAAGCATTATTAGTTATCTTCTTCATATACTTGTTGTTTAGTTTCCGCATAAACACTTGTATACCATACAGAGATTCTCAACGTAGTTGGTTTGTGTTTACATAAGCTAGCTACACATTAACCAAGCTCAATCAAGCTCGAAGTACTCGATCCTACAAGTGGTATCAGAGCCTGGTGAGGATCTCTGTCGAAGAAGAGTTGATTGTATCGTACAGCAGCAGATCTTGAAAATATTTGAGGTTTGTCGTCTTTCGGAGTTAAGCGCGTGAATTGCCAAATTAATGTGGTTGTCATATTTGGGAATTGAAGAACTATTAACCTCGTACTGATCGTATTCTTTATTAATTGTGCGGTTCATTATTGATTCAAGTGGGACTCTTTATTGTTCGGTGATTCATTTGCTTGTCGCATAGTTTAATTAACTGTGGTCGGTGGTCAAACATTGCTGCTATTGTTGTCTCATATTGTGAAATTGATTTGCTATTAATTGGGGATAGTTTTTCGAATTTGTCGTCTTCTGTTCATGGCTGCTTGATTTCACTTGTCGCTTGTGATTGTGATTGTCGCAAGAGGTTACTCATTCTTATTGGATAAAAGATTTGTGAGGCGTTGAAGATATAAATTGGTCAAACGTTGGAATAATTATTGTTGCTGCTGTTAACGTGTCACTTGGAGGAATATCACGTGAGGATAAGTTTTGCTTGTGATCACGTGGACTAGGTGCAGATATTCTAAATTTTTGGTTTGTCGCTTGTGATCTTTGGGTTGGCGTTGACTGATTGCGAATTAATTTGTGATAGTAATAAAGAATTTTTGTGGCTGATTTATTTTGGGGTTCTGTTCAAAGATTATTAGTCAATTGGGTTTCATCAGTGAGTGGTGAATCATTGTTGGTCAGTGTGAAATTGATTCTGGTCTTTGAGCAGTTTTGTTGTTAGTGTCAAACAATAAACCTTTTTCATACCATTCTCTTAAACCATAATAAAATGACTTCATCCAGAACTGATGAATATGAGAAATGGGCTAAGAAGATGGAACAATGGATCTCCAACAGAGATCATAACCTCTGGAATGTTATTCTTAATGGGAACAGCAAGAAGAGGACTGGGAGAGATCAGGAGGGGAAAATAATCATACTTCCACCTGTATCAGCTGAGGAGCATGTTGTTGTGCAAAGGGAGACCAGAGCAAGATCTCTTTTGCTTCAGGCTCTCCCAGCAGACCACATGGGTAAGTTTAATCACCTGGATGATGCTAGGCATATCTGGCGTGCTGTAAAAACCAGATTTTTAGGGAATGATGAGTTCAAGGAGTCCATGCTCAAGCAGGAGTTCCAGGAGTTCAAGATTCCTGTGGCTAAGGAATTTGCTTTTATGGGAGTCTCTCCTCAGGTACAACAGTGTCCTTTTGATTGTCATGTTAAGTATAATGCACTTAAGAAAGAGTTTGATGATATAGAGAGTCAATATAAAGATAACTTTATACAACTCCAGGCTCATAAAAATGCTGTTAAAACATTAGAACAACAAAAGGTCTGGTATCAAAATAATCAGTTAGCATATGAGGAAAAGATAAGGGTATTGGAGAGAGATTTAAAGAATACAACTAATGAGTTAAAACATGTTGAGAGAGAATATGATAAGGTAATTTTAGAGAAAAAGGATTTACAAGCTAAGTTAGAAAGTGAAGAAATCAGATGTACTTCATATAAAGAATCAACTAGGCTTGTAGATAAATTGAATTCTAGCTCTCAATATGTAAAGTGTAAGAGGGGTCTAGGATGTCCTAAAACAGATGACTCTTCTGAGTCAAGAACCTTTATTCCTATCCCTAAGGAGGAAAACTTTCAAATACCTGTAAAGTATGTAAAAGAAGGTGAAATGCATGCTGTCCCTCCTCCTATAAGAGGTGTGTTTAAACCTGTCCCTATGCACTCTGACCTTGACATTGACTTAAATGAATCACACATGTCCTATGGCAAAAAGTCCAATGACTTGCCTGATCTTGATTGTGACTCTAAAGACTCTGTCTCTTGCTCTAAAAGTGACAAGTCTTCTGAGACAAAGACCAATGACTTTGCCTCCTGTGATTCAAGTGATAAGTCTGTCACACCCAAGTCCCATGACTTCTCCACAAAAGTAGCTGATGATAAACCCATTTCTAATCAAACAGCCTCTTTTGACAAAAGTTCTCTTAATACTATTAAAATTAGTTCTCCTTCAAGTAATGGTAGTGAGACTTTTGTGTGTAATAAAACAAGACATGGAAAGAACAAAAAGATTAAAAAGAAATCTTGTTTTGTTTGTAGAAGTTATTCTCATTTAATTAAGGATTGTAATTATTATGAGAGTAAAATGGGTGTGTGTGCTGAACAACAAAAACCTAGGTCAGTATGGAAAAATGTAGAGAACATTCCCCCATTTGTCCCTAGAGCAAATGCATTTCCTTCTGGTAATGCAAAACGACCAGCACATGTTCCTTCTGGTAAGCCAGTTCCAGCTGGTCAAACCAAGTCTACTGGTTGGACAAGGAATGTTGCTAGACCACTCTACATACCAATTAGCACTTACTTTCGGAATGCTTTTTGGCCTGGTTATTATGACCCAAGGTATATGGGGGAAACAAGATGGGATACTGGTGTTAAGCCCTCAACAGGTTGTTCTTGGACAAATAAAAGGAAAGGTTCATTCTGGGTACCCAAGAACAATAGTCTTTGTCAGGTGCACTGATTAAGGGGAGGCATAAGCCTAAGGGGAGGCTTATTGTTGTATATTTTGTGCTATCTAACAATTGTTTTTAGTTTGTTTTGTGTTCTCTATCTTTAATAATGCAGCTGTTGAATTTGTTCCTTCCTATTATTAAGAGAGTGGTTGCTGTCATTGCATATTAAATTGAGACATTACTGATCTTTGTGGGCTAATTCAAATATTAAGTGGGGTCAAGGTTTTGTCAATATACTGATTCGATTGAGTGGTCAGTGAATTAAATGTTGTGGATTAGAGCCTCGTACTAACAGAAGACATTAAATGGGTCGGTTAATGAATATAAGGAATTGATGCTATTCATTGTTTCTCGTCGTCTTCTGCACGTGTGGGAATATTTAAAGTGTCAAATGAATAATATGTCAGGATGAATTCAATGGGTTCGATTGAGTGGTCGGTGAATTAAATGGAGTGTGGTTTGCTATACGCAAGTGGAGGTACATGTGGGCTCAAATGTCAATTGTGTGGGGCTGCAAATATATAATATTTCATACTGTTTTGAAGTGCAATTAATGGGTTGGTCTTACAAGCAAATACTCTGATCTAATGGGTCACATAGTATTACATTTAGATCAAGTGGGGTCAATGATAAATATTAAACTGATCGAATATTTGCTTGTGGATTTGATTATGGGGTACTGATTTGATGATGTTAATTAGTTGAGGGGTCCATGCATGGAATACTACTTTGGGTGTCAGTATATGGATTTGATTATTCTTATATGAGATCAAGTGGATCGATTGTTTTAAATTGTGGTATTGTGAATGGGTAAAGACCAGACATAGGTCAGTAGCATCAGTACGTGGAGCAATTAAATTATTCTCGTACTATTTGATTATTGGTGCGTATGGTTTGATTGGTCCATTTTAATTCAAAGTTGATAGCTGCTGTTTGTGATATTTTATTGTGGAGTGGGAACGCATTTAATTCTTCACAAGTGGGTCAATTGGTTAAAGTGTTGTTTGAATCTTTTGCTGATTGACTGATGCTCTTGCACTTTGTTGCTGCTGCTACGCTTGAACTGTTTCTGCTGAAAGTGCTTTGGTTCCTGCTGACAGTGTTCATGTTCCTGCTGATAACACCATTGCTGCTGATAGCTCATTCGTTCCTGCTGATTACGCCATTCCTGCTGCTCAGTTACTACTGATGGTTTCGGATTCTGCTGCTATTAGTATAAAAAAAAAAAAAAAAAAAAAAAAAAAAAAATTAGTTATACATTTTTTTTATCTTTTTCATTTTCTTTCATTATTTTCTTTTCTATTTTCTTTTCTTTTCTTTATAGTTAAAAAAAAAATAAAAATAAAAAAATAAAAAAATAAATAAAAAAATAAAAAAAAAAAATAATAAATAAAAAAAAAAAATATATATATATATATATATATTATATATATATATATATATATATATATATATATATTTGTATATTTTGTGTGCTAATAAGTGGTTTTGAGCAACACCTTGCAGGTACAGTGTTGGTGTTTACACCTGCACAATAAATGGTATTCAACTCACCATGTCTTGCAGACAAGAAAGAGTTGGCTCACCATGAGGGTACGGCTCTGGTGTGACAATCAAATCCGTTGATAGCTGTAATAGCTTGCTCAAAGCTATAGGGTACTTCAACTCACCCATGATTCATTTCTGAGAGTTGAAAATGGTTATCAATTCACCATGGATGTAACCCTTATGGGATCCAAAGGATTGGCTAGTCCACAAAAGTATGGTTTGTGGTAAAGACATTTGGTATCCATATTTGGTATTCAATTCACCAAGGTTTGTTGTAACCTAAGAATTGACTAGTCCTGAGCAAACGGCTACAGGTAAAGACAAGTCAAATCCGTTTATAGTTGCTGATTTGCTAATAAATCAGATGGTTATCAATGTACCATGGTCTAACACACTTAAACATTGGCTACTCCAGTAGTGATGGCTATTGGTAAAGAGACATCAAATCCATTAATTTTCAATGATTCACCTCTCACAGGAGTTAACACACCTGGATGTGATGAGAATAGTATGAAACTTAAGTGATTTGATGTACATATTGTCATAAGTAGCAGCCAAGTTCAAGTGAAAGTTATGGTGACCAGTATATATGTTTTGAAGAAGATTCCCTATTCCTGCTGAACTATTGAAGTTGCTGCTGGATGCTATAGAGGCTGGAATCTTGCAAGTTAAGGATTTTGCTGCTGGTTACTAATTATTGCTGCTGCTAAGTCGCAGTCCTCAAGCCTGAGAAGTTAAAGCTATATCATACAGGAAACTTGAGGTTAACCTAGTTTACCGATCCACTAGGTCAACCACAAGTTTAGGGGAGGAATAATGAGTGTTTGCAGGTTATTATTTATGGAAGCATTGTTCAAGGGGAAGCATTGAAGACAGTTTTGTAATATCAAATAGGGGAAGATTGTTGGGAATTATGATTTGATTATTACAAAACAAGAAGGACTGAAGATGACAGATGTTAGGAATCTGGGATATACTTAGTGTCTCATTGCTGCCGATAGTGGAGTTGGTTCCTGCCGAACATCATTACTGCCGATAGTTTATTTGTGTTCCTGCTGGTAGCGTTTCAATGCTGTGATGTTTCCATATTTTTAGTATGGTTGTTATAGTTTATTTAGGAAGAGATTTGGTTTTATCTCTTTACTCGTTTTCTAGAATGTTGTATTAGGGTTCCTTAGCTTATAAAAGGAACATACGACATTAGGGTTGAAGATAAGTTTTGATTATCTCTTTGTACTCAAGAAAAACATTTTCCAGTCAACAATAAAAGATCCATAGAGGATCAAAGCATTATTAGTTATCTTCTTCATATACTTGTTGTTTAGTTTCCGCATAAACACTTGTATATCATACAGAGATTCTCAACGTAGTTGGTTTGTGTTTACATAAGCTAGCTACACATTAACCAAGCTCAATCAAGCTCGAAGTACTCGATCCTACAAACATAATCATCTACCTAAGATGATTGGTGTTAAGGATAGTTTGTTGATAAGACATACTCTAAATGATTACTATTATGACAAGTCATGTCGTAAATTAAACTCGATAGAAGTTATACCAAAAAATTAAAATGTGAACGATAAGCACCTAGATGCGAATGGAAATGATTCCATAAGATGGGAAGTGTTGGATTTGACCATTGAGGAAAGGTGGGAAAAGACGGTTTAGATTAATATATCATTTGCACTGACAATGAGATGCATGATATATTTCAAAAGAGAAAAATAAAATGTGCATGTGATCCTAACAGGATTGTGGGTGGATATCTCTAATGGGGTTGAGGTAACGAAGTTCTAGATTTCTAGTTTGGATGATCCTAGTTGTGTGTTAGAGATAATTTGGTGCATGAACGGTTTCGTGTGATTGTGAGGATTGAAGGTCATTGAACTAACTATCAGTATCCAAAGCGAGGAATAGTTGTAAGGTTTGAGTGTAATGATCGATGGGTTAAAGCTTCTTATACTAACTATCACTGTCAGGAGTGAAGTGTATCTAAAAGGTTTGAGTGGGATTGATATATGGGTTGGAGGTTTTGAAACTAAGTATCACTGTCAAGAGTGAAGTTTAGTTATAAGGGCTGAGTGTGATGATGAATGCTTTTAATGTGAGGTTTGAAGATGAGATGCAAGACAAGCTTGCAATGGTGAGGCCTTATGTAGGCAAGAGTTGTGGGATTTGAATTAAACGTGGTGGTAGTGTCCTATGAGGGAATCTTAAGGTGTATGTGAGTTTGCAAAAGTTTTCAGGTTTAAGGTTAGGGATGCAGGGATCTAAAGGAAACGGTGAAAATTCACCAAACAAGGGCACGGTACCACTAAATACCACAAGGTACTGTTAAATTTAACTGTACTGTGGCCTATTTAACGGTACCGTGACCTGGAAGTCACGAACTTTCCTGTGCAGCCTAGTTCTGGGCAGCTAAAGGGAAGTTTTCTAGGGGGACTACTTGCAGGAAATGTTAGTACCTCAAACCACTAAAGATTTATTTGCCTAATATGTCCCATATTAAGCTACTCCTAGCAATTAAAGATTATCATGCAATTTTCTAAGATAATCTATAAGAATGCAATCAAAGAGGATAAAATAAACTATCATCCAAGAATCACATTGTAACACCCCAACCCGATAAGGGCAAAGGTGTCATAATAATGGTTTCATATCAGATCAAACAAAGCGTACATCAACAGTAATACAAGGGTTACAAATGAAATACTGAGTACACAAGGATACAAATGGAAATTTCAATAACTACTAAGTCTAAATAAAATGTCTTCTAATCATTGCTAATCCATAATAGCTATCAAAGTCTTCTAAGTCCGAGGTTCTCTCCACTCATAACCCAGCTTCCAACTAAAACCTGCCGCAGGAAAAGAAATGCGGCTGAGCTTAAAAAGCCCAGTGAACAGATATATATAAACGAAAACGAAAGCAAGAGAAAACGAACAGATATAGTATGGTACATTGGAAAAACATAAGTATAGACAAAGGTACAAAGTAAGAAAAGAAAGGCATAGGTCAGTAATCCACCACGAGCCCGAACATGAACCAAATATAATAATCCTGCGAACAATCTAGAGGGGATACCTCTTTAGTACCAGATAATATGAGGGGTGTCCTCATTCTTCAAATGGAGTAGCTAGCTCCCGAACTTGTGAAAGACGTGGATTGCACCCAGCATCAGTCACCGAACAATATATAATATCAAATCATGTTAAGTCCACGAACACGGACACGAACCTAGGATGCATCCATACGCCCCCCCCCCAACAATAAATATAATGTGCATGCAACGAACAATATGGGGACGGTGTGTAACATCACTCGAACACACTGAAGTCATGCCATTGGTGCATCAATGACACGCCCATGTTACCTTCATGGCTAGGAAACGAAATTGGCTCGGGTATCAAACTGAAAGGTCAAAGGTCCAAATCATAGCAAAGGTTCAAATAGTCAAAGTCATCGAATAATAGTCAAAGTCCAAATATCAAAGGTTCATGGCAAAGGGTTCATATCCAATATCAAAGTCAACTGAGTCAAAATGAACGGATCAAAGGTTCATAATCAAATGGTTCATTTAAAGAAATCTTTATCAAATGGTTTTCATAAAAATGATCTTTATTAACTGTTTTCACAAAAGTAGTCTTTAAAAGTAATTTTCATAAAAGCTTAGCCAAATTCCAATTAACAGTGGTAGCGCATATTTCATAAACATCATTTTTAAAAATAGTTTTTCCTCAAAACATTTCCATGATGTAATTAAGAAGGTTTTCACATCTAGTTACCAAAATCAAATGAACCCTCGAAGTATCCAGTGAGTCGAATACTAATATCACAAGGTAACGAACGAATATCAAATGGATCATTATAGAGGTTCAAAGCAAAAGGGTCATATCGAGCATCAAAGTCAAATGAATCAAACAAACGAACCAAAGTGTAGGGGAAACATAGCAATGGCTTAGGGAATCTTAAAACGAATCAGAATCAAAGATCGAAGTCATGAGAAAGACACCCTTACTGAGAAAGGGTAGAATATCTGTACCTTATACCGCAAGTGCAAACATATCTAGAATATAAGGATCGGAGACAACTCCATCTTCAGCGAATCTACACGAATACATGGTCATCTTATTATTAATATCTTCTTCAAATCAGATTTCTCATTTTAGTCGGCTTTCCATTTTTAGTAACTTTCCCTTTATAGCAGGTTTCCGAAATTAGCAAATTTCCATAATTAGATAAATTCCACAAGGTAATTTGGTTAAGTCATTAATTAAGCCTCATTATGGAAATAGGGTACATTTTAGTAAGTTATAAAAGTTTAGGGTTAAATATAACAAGTTTCCATAGCTTAGGGTTTTAAATGTAAATATTCCAAAGTTAAAGGTTTAACATGAAAATATCACAAGTTACTCATTTTAAATCATATGCCATCCAGAATTACACTTTTAACCCTTTAGGTTTCATCACTTACAGATTATACCCCTTTAGTTAATTAAATTACAAAATAAACCCTATAATTACATAAATCACAATTTAACCCTTACCATATATATATTTACACATCAAGCACCTTATTTTTCCAGATTACAGAATATACCCTTAAATTAATATGTGGTACGAAGACCCCTTCAAATTTCATAGATCACAAAACTAGTCCCTTTAGTTTCCAAAAACTATAATTCGAATCACATTTATTAATAATTACACATTAAGCCCTTTAAATATTCAAAATTACACATTACACCCTTAATATCATTATTTATACGAAATCACCTTAGGTTTCTAGAATTTACAAACAAGTCCCTCTATTTTATCTAATTTACAATTCGAATTACATAATTATACCATTTACAAAATAAATCCTTAAGTTACATATTTTACGAAAAAGGTCCCCATATTATATTTTATACAAAACCACCCTGGTCTAAAGTATATTACAAAAATAACCCACAAGTTTTATAAATTACAAAACACCCCCTTTTATTTACAAAAATCCAATCGGCAACACTCTTAAAACACAAAACCCTAACCCTACTTTTCCCAATCAACATCCAATCATTAAATCATCATCAAGACACATTAATTAGACCAGGTCCATCCCCAAAACCCTAACCCTAAATCGTACCCCTTGTTTTAATTTCCTTTCTTATTTTTCTTTAGAACCCGATATACAAAATAATTCGACAAGAACAATATAGGCTTCAACAAATCGAACAAGCATTTTTCCAGAGTCATATGTGTCGAATGGACCTCAAATAAAATAGGTTCCAAACCCAAAAAATTCGTATGGCTTATTTTAGATTTTATGTACGTTTTGGCCCCTTAAATTTATAACGATCGATCTAGTGTGCATGATTCGATTTGACTATTTTATATGGAGCATATATGATGTAAGTAATGTAGGAAAAATACCAGGAGAAGCTCAGAACGAGTGAATGAGGCGTATGAGTTTTGTACCTCTCGGATCAACTATCGACAAACCAAAAGTTCCCGCGATCGAACGAATGAACCCACGAACTCCAAACTATTTTTCTTGCCTTCCTTAGACTTAGATTAACACCAGAAAAATATCCACAAGCCTCCAGAAAATCGTAGGAATGAGAGAGAGTTTTGTGTGTTTTATTTTTAGGGTTTCGGTAATATTAAAAGGGAAAATATTATGGAACCGTGTAAATAAGGGATGGGAGGCAATATTTTCGGTCCAAGAAAAGTGTAATAGAGATCAAATACTGATTTGGAAGATCTCCTAATTTTACTTGTGCTTATCCCCCATTTATTTGATATATAAGAATTAATATTAATAATAATAATACATAGGAATGTATAAATCGGCCCATAATGGTATATTTGTGTGTTCATATAAATTTTGTACTTGTAAAATGTTAAAATGTAGTAGTAAAAATTATTTTGCTTCATATCTTGTTCATTTCCAAAGGTTTGGGATTAATTTGGTACTTTATAAACTTATTAATCAAATTTTAAAGTTATAGGGGCAATTTGGTCTTTTTTACATGTTTTAGATTTTTGGGTATTACAACTTCTTCCCCTCTAAAAGAGAATTTTCTTCCTCGAAATTTGAAGTCGCAAAGTTAAACAGAGTCGTAGTAAATCGTAAAAGATCGTCACGAACAATCCTCACGCCCGGGGAGGTCTTCCAAAAAGGATCTTCAGACCAAATAGTTTCTCATGACTCAAATCAAAACAAGGTGGGTTCAAATTTTTCAGGAGAGGACAAATTAGGTTGATTCAGAACAAAAGGTCCATGCAACATAAAATGGACGATAAGTGAATCTTCAGGAAACTCATATAGAATACGAACAAGATTTCAAATCAAATTGAATGTGTCAACAGTAGAGAGCTCTACACAGAGTTTTCAAGATATATAACCGAGGTCAACAGAATGCAAAACGAGAGTCCAAACTCATCCAGCTATCTAATAAACAAAAATAGAGTACACGCATAGATAGAATGGACCTAAAGTCTCACTAAATCACGGATAATCCAACGGAGTTCAAATTCTAAACTTCTTAGGTACTCCCCAAGATATCCTATGGCCACAATGAGTGCACGTTATATGGTGTAAGTATTATCACGTTGATCAGGCGTCATAATACTAGCACCACATAACCATGCCTTCATGATGATCATACTTTATCTCAAGTCGTAATCAAAACCACCTATCTTAATCCACCTAGTACTTCTACAGCCTCGGAGGTCAACCAAAATCGAATGCCAAAGTCAAAAAGAGAAACAAAACTATTCGCAAGAGTATCAAAATCCCAGATTTCCTAGCAGAAATGAGGTACGCCGTCACAAGCATCATATCTTCCACAATGCGCCAAAATCTCTCAAAACAAAGTCATCACCGAACATACGAAAATAAACACGAATTGAAATGCTTCTAGGGAACTTAAATCATAAGAGGATCTTATTACGATATAACGAAACTGAAGAGGGTCAACGGAAATGAAAGTTAGGCGTCAAGAATTTTGGCCTTCATAGAATCAATTCCTCCAAACATAAAGGGTCTGTTTCAAAATCCGTTCATTCAACACATCCAATCTCCTCAAGTCCGGTTAGTTCTGTCTTCGTCTGTCCATCAATCGGGAAGTGAAACCAAAATCGGAAACTTGTGTCTGGTTCGTCGAGCCTCCTGCATTTCTTCTTGGAATGTGATGGAGTAATGTGGATTTCTGGCACGATCTTTAAATCTCTTCATCATCCAGTCTGCTTCCGCTCTCAATTCATCTTAGTACAACCAAGATGGATAGGGAAGTGAGACTGCATGTCTTCATCAGCTCCAGGTTCTCCATCTTGACAAGAATTTCTTCTTCTGCATCGCCAACACTTCTGCCTTGTAAGTAATGTCTTCACTCTTCAGGGTAGCCACCGTTGTTGTCAACTCCAGGTCAGGTATTGAAGTAATTCTTCTGATGCGCTTCTAGTTGTCTTGATGCATACACAAAACCTTCCGTACTGTAAGGGAGTAAAACCGAGTCTCTTACTAGAATGCCCCAAAATTCGTTCTGCTGAAGGTATGGGAACTACTTTCTATTTCAGCTTTTCCAAAATTCCATTCTCAATCAACTGAGCTGTTTCTCTCGGTTCACGAAATTTCTCAATGGTATCATAAATTATAAACATCATCCAGAGTTCTTCTGCAAGCTCAAAAGGTTTCAGTTCTCCATCCTGGTATCGGTCTTGACCACTTGGTGATAGTTTTCAAAACTTGCGGGATTTAAAGAGGTATCCTCAATTAAGAACATCGTTGTCTCAACAAATATCAATCCCTCAGAATGCACAATGATCGACGAATTTCCTAACAAAGTGCAAAGATGATTTTCATGCTCTTCCTCGTTTCCGAACATACTATTAAGCCATATAATGACCATTTGCCCAAGTACTCACGAGAAAACATCATTCATCAAATTCGCAAAACAGTCAGAGCTTTAGCTAATACCATTAGCGTCACTAACCGTCATAGCAGTCGTTTACGAATACTGAAGGCGATTCCAAGAATAAAATCAATTCATCAGAAGGAAACTTCATGCTCTGAAATTAAACAAACACATAGCCGTTTCCGGGTGGAGGAATATTGGCTCCTAGCAGTAATACGGTTCAGCTTCCTGTAATCACTACATATCTCCTGTCACCGTCCTTTTTAATCGCGAACGAAGCTGCAATACGCCCAGAAGATACACTTAAGCAAACTTGCTTCCTGGTCTTCGGTTGCTGCTCTTCCCGGTTTGCTCAAATCAACTGGTATGATCCCGGACACATCTGAAAGATACCTTCGCTTAGTGACTAGACAATCTCTCGGTAACATGTCAAATCCTACTTCACGCTCCGGTGGAAAATTTGGTGGTTCGATCAGGAATCATATTCAGAAAACTCAGGGTGCCAAGTAACTCTCAAGATAAGGTTCATTCACTGGTGTACGAAATGGGTCCTAGGAAAAACTTCATAGCCGCGGAAATAACATACGAGTCTTTAGAGTAATAGAGATAGCAAAGGGTTTAACAATCGGTAATCATGGTAGGGAGTTCAAAATTGTTGCAAACACCAAAGATGAGACATAGGGGGATAGTTGTCAATATTTGGATGATCAATCAATCAATTCCTTGTCAGAATAAAATCGAAGTTAACTATCCAAAGAAAGTCGGATCACAAATCAAATCTTTATCATTCAAAAGTGAGGGGAAACATTCTTATACTCGTGGTTACACACCACAAGACTTCTCATAGGGACTGAAACGGGTGAAACGAAATGAAATAGTGTCAGAAGATTCATAGATACTTATCAAAAGCAAGAGATAAATAACAAAATATATCAAATACGTCATCGCCATGGAGGTTCTCAGGGTGCCCGAAGAGGCGTCAAAATGATTAACGAAAGGATCAGAGGTCAGAGTCAAAATCTGAAGATAAGGGCCAGATAGTGTCAAGCAATTACTATGCAATTCTCAATGTCTTCAAGGTTTAATTAGGTTTCAAATCTTAGGTGGTGCAAAGTATAAGCTTTCAATTTCCAAAAGTGATATCAACAGGATCTAACCAAAAGCAAGGCACGAATCAGAGTGATGCGGAAGCAAAGATATTTAAGCAAATGCCTTATAGTCTACCCATTCCTCACCGGTCAAAACTTAGGTTCCTATAGGGAAATCTTAAAGCAAATTTTCAAAGGTTGTCTTACGAGCACCTACAGGGAAAACTTAATGGTCCTAACTTACACAGGCCAAGGGTAAATGTATTACAAATCGCAGCCTGTGTCTCTGTGATGCGTTTCATAATAGAGGATTTTATTTAGTTTATTATCTCCAAATTTCACTTCAAATTTTAAAATTTTTTATTCTTATTACCATAATCATTTCAAAGAAACACACACGAGCAAGTATACTCGTTCAATTGTAGTATTATTGATGGTAAATGAGGTTCGTCCCAAGGAACTAGTTAATTGTGATTTTAGTAACATTAATGGTATAGCACTTAAGATTGTCACGATCAAAAGTACTAGAAACGATTTAAATGAACAATGGTTTCAATGTAACGCAAGCAAACAAACAATTAAAGTAAAACATACTTATTTAGGAATCATGAATAATCATGATATGATGTAGAACATGTTTGGGTGAAACTTAGAAGGCACATATCGATATTCCCAAGGACTTCTAATCAAATGGTAATATCAAGGAAATCCATGTTTCTACTAGTTTCACGGGTGAGTCCTTTCGGCCAAATCTCAACCCACTACGCTAGCTCTTTCGTAGTAAAATGTATGAAAAAGTTGATTAGTTAAATTGGTTCATACGAGTCTTTTCAACCCATTCTCGTGATTAAATATTTTCAAATCCGTTTAAAACTTGTATATTCGATATTCGTCACTTATCGAACACCAATTTGTTTGTCTCTAACTCTTGGAATTAAATTATCATTAGAAGTCTTTTCATCCTTTAAATCCAACAACATTCAACCAACAAGTTTTAGGACACAAATTTATTTAAACAAACCCATAGAATTAACCACTTTTTACAACCTACTAAACGTCCAACATTCATACAATTAGTCACATCATTCCCAAACAAGTATCACGAATCATTCCATAACAAGTATCATAATAAAACATAAAATTGCATTCAACTTAAACCAATTCAACATGATTAATAATAAAGGAAATTACCCAATAGTAAAATTACAATGAGTAATGAAAGAGTTGTAGCACTCTTTGAGGCAACCAATCAAACAAGGGAATCTTCTACCTCTTCTACTAGTTATCTTCCTTGAGAATGGCAGAGATTTTTAAGCTCTTTTGGGTTAGAAAGTAGTATAATCAAATCCTTATGGTGTAAGGTTTGATTATGAGTGTTGTTGTTAAAACAAGTGATTAGGGGTCTTATTTAAGCTTGTAAGACACCCCTAAAACTGATATTCTTCATCAATAATCATAATTAAGAAGCAAATGATCGGACTCAATACATAATGGTGCTTAAAGTGGAGAGTTAATGCAACTCTTCATGTCAGTTTTTCTGCATACCTCGGGTATGGAAATGTAAACCCTGGGTATGAGCTAAACCTCAGGTATGAATTCCATACCTCTGGTATGAGCTCCCCTGATGCAAACCTTGGGTCTTGAACCTAAACCTTGGGTATAGACTCAACTTTCTTCACATAACTTGGCTTTAAGCTAGCATAGAGCTCCAACTTTTAACATACTTTTTGGCTCCTAATTATGACTTAATCCTTTCATCCTCTAACGTACAACCGGAAATGATCATATCATGCATCCATGTATTTTTCTTCGATATTTTCTTGAATTTCATAGCTTTTCTTTGTCTTTCTTTATATTTCCTTGTACCTAGACTTAAACACATCTTCAACAACTTTTAAGCATAAAACCATCATAATCATGACTATATTTCGGATAAAAACACACAAATAACGCTATAAAAACATGTACAAAATGAGCGTTATCAAATCTCCCACACTTAAGTTTTGCTTGCCCCCAAGTGAAGTAATCATTTGGAAAATTATTTTTCAATAGCCATCATCCATTATTTTCTAAAATGTCACTAATTTTCCTTAATACCGAAGTAAAAAGTCAAAAAGTGATTCCTTTAATTTTATTTGTGAAATTTAAACGATTAACTCGATCAAGCTAGATAACACAACTAAGCTCCTCACGAAAAGAAAAGAATAATTTAATTCACTCACACTCATTTCTTTTTCATTTCTTTTAGGAAGATATTTCACTCTATTGCTCAGTCGTGATTCATGTCATACCATAGGCTTGTACAAGTATCAAAACTAATCCAAATCATGTAAGAAATAAATTAATTTATCAAAGAGGACTTTTATTTGGGTTCAAGGCTTCAAGGGTTGATATCAACTTATGCTCAAATAACTATTGTACAAAATATAATAGATCGCTAACAACGAATTCTTGAATAGTCAAATAACGGATGGTCACTAAAACACGTTCTAGTTCGCTAGCAACGTTGTTCAACTATTCAAAAACCGGATGGTCACTACAATATTCATACATTCGCTATTTTCACAAAAGAAAAAAAAAGGGTAGGATAAGACATGGGATTATTTGGTTAATATAATTTTCAAGAATCAAGTCAAATACCCGAATTACTTGATGCAAAAACAATCGATCCATGTATCCTCAAATGATTATAGCCTTTCATCACAATTCTTCTTTCCTCCTTTATTCATTCATCGATCAATATTCATATCATAACATTTAGCGCATTGGCTTATTTTCACGATCATAACTCATTAGCTTTCTCTCTTTTTTTTTCTTTCTTTTTTTATTTTATTTTTTTTAACTTTCTTCCCCCACACTTTGGATGAGCATATACCTCAAAAAGATACAAATAAGAAGTAGCTACCTTCGTCTTCGTCAGAAAGGTATATTCGAAATACAAAGTGTAGACTCATAATCATCAAAAATTCTTCCAATCAACAACAAGTAATTCATCGATTCAACTTGACTAAAAAGGGTAGGCTAAGGTTTAAAGGTGCAAAAACTTTTTTCTTTTCTGGGTTGAATCATGAAATGAAAAGATAGGCTCAGATGGTTGAACTAAGGGTATCTAGCACTAAAATTGAGTGCTAACAAATGGGTCCATGGAATAGCGATTAACTAACCAATTTGGCTAGCTAATATATCAATATATGAAAAATGGAAGGCCATTTGATTTAATCCTAAGTCGCCTCTTATCATTTAAATTCATTTATATCACAACAATATTGTAACCTTACTTTGGAATTCGTAATGCATGACAAGTACAAGTTCTAGAATCAATTCAATCACCGGCACACTCTTAGCAAGAAAATAGAATTTAAGCATAAAATATATGCTTCAAATAATAGGCTCAAATCCTCACATATTTGGTAGAATAGGCTAAAAATGCTCAAGCAATGTTATCAATCCTAAGAACAGATTCTTTCACTTAACCGAGATTCGTTTAAAAATTTCAAAATTGCCATTTTATGCTATTGTAAAAACAACTACTTCCTTAAGGGCAATAAAAACAAACTCCAAAATAATTAAAAATTGAAAATTGAATCATTTCCACAATTTACTTCCCTCCCCCACACTTAAGTTTTGCATTGTCCTCAATGTGAAAAATTAACTTCAAAGTAAAGGAAATTGGGAAAATAAAATAGTAAATGACATCACCGAGAAATCAAGCGGGATCCATATTTGGTGTTAAAACGCATGAGTTGGAAACTCCAAGCTCCAAAATATACCAACCATATGAATAGCAACGATCTCATGGTATCCTGAAAAATAAGCAAAACAAAACACAAAACACAAAGTGCAATAATACCAATAACTAAAGAAAAAAAAAATCCTAACCATACATAATAATATTAAGAAGTCTAAGACATAATAGTACTAAACAAACATAATAAAGTACGAATAAAAACATAAATATTGCTCAAAACTCGCTATAGCCATGAATGTAATTCATTCATCATTTGTCTCATCTCCTGCATATGTAACCAAAGGACCATATCCTAATCCTCCTGATGACGTTCCTGCTTCATGACTTTCCGTCCCAACATTAGAATAATATCCCGCAAAAGCTTCTTCGCTAACATTGCACCCTTCATTACTTGGACCTGTGCTATATGTTGGGTAGGGTACATGTCCCGAAGGATAAGGCGTGTAAGGGTAAGGGTAAGGTGGAACTTCAATCGGTTCATATGCCAAAGGAAAAGAATAAGTTGGTACACAATTTTGTCCAATGTGGGTGAGAAATGGTGCGCAATAGTCCATTTGATGTCCAATTCTCATCAAGCTCATGTCCCTCCACACTTCTCTTCTTTCCACTTGTGGTAAATTCGCGTGCCAATCACCCCAACTAGCATTCAATCCCGAAGACTCTCCAACATTTTGTTGATCTTGTTGTGGTGGTGGTGGTCCTCGATTCTCATTTCTAAGTCTATCAACCAAACACATCCGTTCATCATCAAGCAAATCTTTTAACACCTTCTTGTCTAGCTTCTCGCATTCTTTAATCACTGTTATCTTACTCAACTCTTCCTCCGTATCATATCCTAAAGTTTTTCCAATCCTAGTAACATAGTGTCCACCATTTATATAACCACGATCAGACATGATAGTTGCTCTTTTTGACAAATATACCGCCAAAGTCCATAGAACATTCATTTTTCTATCTGGATCCATAAGCATTTCTATTATCCACAAATCTGTCGTATGAACTTTATGATTACTATGCCCCGGATGCTCAAACGAATTCACAATGATTTTGTGTAGTAGTAGGGCTAGCGGTGATTGAACTTCCCTTTCTTTATAAGGTGCAACACTATTTGGATTTCCTATTTCATTCCATATTTTCCTTCCAACATACTTGTCTGGTTCTCTCTCTAATTGAGTCAAATGTTCTTCAAAATCTGCATGCTTAAAGTCATCATCGTCATATAACCCAAGTAATTGCCCAAGCTCCGGCAAAGTATACACATGATCATGTCCACATAACCTAAACCAAATACATTTCTCATCCATGATATCTTTCACCTTTTGGTTGAAATAAATGGTGGAAAAGAACTCTAGACACCATTCTTTATAGATTACCTTTTCTGCTCCTACAACCGCATACTCAAAACTTCGATCTTCATATTCTTGACCTCCATGCTCCGTACTTATCCTCCATAGGTCTTTAAGAGTGCCAATGAGATTATATTGTCGCAACAAATTTCCACTCAATAACCTAGGTACCGCAATTTCTTTCTTTTGTAACTTTGCCAATCTCCTATTGTAACATGCTTTCGCTTTTTTGCTCAACTTAGTCCATCTCAGATGTTCACTTGTCACGGGCATAAGATTAACAACTTCGTCGTCACCGAATTTCTCATTCAAAGCAATAAGTGGGTTGACATTTATGTCTCTTCTAGCTCATTTCTATAAAACAACCAATCAAAACACAAGAGGAATATTGATACTAAAGGTTAGAACATAAAATGGTTAACAAGAAGAATTTATGAGAAATTTTTATTTTTTTTTCACAGTAGCCCCATGCCGCCCGGTTTGCGATTATACCGGCGGTATGGGTTGAATATGACCCCCAGGCCGGCGGCATGATTTTTCCGGCCGTCGGTCTGCAGCTACTCTTCTCTCTTTTTTTTTTTTCTTTTTCGACTGCTAAACCAATTCATCTTAATTAATCTTAATTCTACCTTTTAATCCATAACTCCTAATTCCTTTCATGTCTCATTTTCAAGATCAAGATTAATAACAACTAAATAGTGGTCCATATAACTAATCATCTAGCATTCAAACACTAATTCTTAAACATATACCACATCAAACTCATTTGATCTTGATGAATTATTGATGAACTCAAATAAGTACATTTTATTACTATCATTTATCCTAATAATTTGACTTGTTTTACTATATTATGTATGAGGATTGATACTTAATTGTTTACTTTTATAATTCTCAGGTAAAAACAAGCATTTGGTGAAACTTAGCAATTATGGACTAATAATGGAGCAAAACGTGCATAAAGTGAAAGTCTACTGACATGGACAAGATCAAGTCAATTCTGCTCCAGATGCGCCGCATCTCACTATCAACATGCGCCGCATCTATATCAAGATATCACCAGATACGATCCAAGATACAAGAGGACATGCGCCGCATCTAATAAAGGGTTACGCCGCATCTTCTGGCGGTGTACGAATATTCCTGAATATTATAATCTTGGACCCCACGCGAAGTTAAGTACATGCGCCGCATCTACTTAAGTAGATGCGCCGCATCTTCCCTCAGACAGAAACTATAAATACCCCGTAGACCAGACGAATTAAAGAGTTCGAAACCCTAAAACCGAAGTTCGGACAGCAGAGCAAAAGGACGAATTCAGTCAAGGAGGCAGCACAAGACACACCCAAATCAAAGATACAAGAGCTGTAAGAAGGTGCTGCATGTATTTAATTCATTAAGTAGTTTTGTTTTATTGTGTTAGCAAACTTTAATTCATCAGGATTGGTGGCTTGTGTAATGTGACAACGAAAGATTGCACTCCCTTTAATACTTGCTTTCCCATCAATTAAAGTTTATATGTTGATGTCTTTGGTTACTACTTATTAGTGCATTGATAACCTCTGTGTTTATTAGTGGCTTGCGGGCATTTGACTGCGGGACAAGATGTGGCTCCCACGGTTGTTTCTAAATTGATCACTTAGGAATAACTTTTAGACATAAGTAATCATTAAGGGTTTACTCGCCGATGAGAATAGGACCAACGAGAAAGGGTTAATTACATACACTTCATATAAAGCTATCAATAAAACAAGTGACAATCTACTTAATCATAAGGACAGCCCTCTTATTGTCTCGAGTATCTATCTGTGTACGTGTGTGCTACTTGCTGATTCGTGCCTATTTGTTTATTTTATTATTTACTTGCAAACAAAACTGTGCCAGTCTCTCAGGCTGAAACCCCCTTGCGTTAGGATATTAAAATACTGATTAGAATAACTAGATAATACGTTCCACTCTTAGTGATCGACACTCTACTTACCATTATCTTCATACTGACCGGGTACACTGCTCGTTAAGTGTGTGTGTTATTGATAAGTCGGCTAAATATAAATTTAAAACTTGAGTAGGCATTAAAACTGCTAAACCGCAACGACACATCACGCGCATCAAGTTTTTGGCGCCGTTGCCGGGGAGTGAATTGTTATTATCTGTTAATTTGATTAGTATTTTAATTAGGTTTTTCTTTTTATTAGATTAATTGCATCATTGTACTATTTTGCATATTTGTTGTATTGTGTGTTATTTGTTTTGTGTTATTTGTTTGCTATTTTTGTGTGTTTTATTTTTGTTTCGTGTGTTTTATTTGTTTTTTATTTTTCGTATTTTTCTGTTCTGCTATCGTTGTACTGTGCTAAATCGAACGATACGGCGCATCTGATCTCTCAGATACGGCGTATTGCGTTCAATTTTTTTAATACAACGCGTTTAATTAATTCGATACGACGCATCTTTTCCCCAAGATACGGAGTATCTGTTTTTAATAAGAAAATTTTTCTAAGCGATAAAGTAATACGACGCATCTTCTTTTGAAGATACGGCGTATCTGTTTTTGATAAAAAATTTTCTAAACATTCACGTCATACGACGCATCTGCTTTAGCAGATACGGCGTATCTATTATTTTAATTAAAAACAGTTTGCGAATTATTAAACAGATACGACGTATCGATCTCTGTCGATACGGCGCATCTTACTGAATCAAAAATCTTTTATTTTGAAACGTAACGAAAATACGGCGCATTAACTTTCGTTAATACGACGCATTTAATTTTAATTAGATAAGCTGATTTTTGATTAATTAATTCGATACGGCGCATTCATAAATTCTAAGCGGCGTATCTATTTTCTGAATTAAGTCTGATTAAATTTTTAACGTATTAAGATACGGCGTATCCAACTTTTTGGATACGGCGTATCGTCTGCAGATATCAGTAACTTTAATTTTTCGTATTCCGTTTTCGTTATTAATTATCTGATATATTACTTTCTCGAGCATACCCTACTGATGCTTTTGTGATTGATTTCAGGAAGTGCATGACCAGGAGTTCTACGAAGAACTTGATTCAACCTTTCGAAGATCCTGAACGAGCCCTGCATTCGCTTAAAAGGCTTTTCAACACAAGAAGCTTTGATCTTTCAAGTTCACTCGAGCTTGATTACTTTTCTGAAGAAAAAGAGGAAGTTGAAACAGAAACAATGGGCGAAAACACTACTATGGAGGAATACATGAACAATACCCGTGCTGATTACACTTCAGGAGTTGCTAGACCTAAGTTTGTTGACAAGGACGAAGAAGAATTCACCAAAAGAAAGTGTCAACTACTTGGGATTCCATACAATGAGCCACCCATGATTATTTCTGAAAAATTTAAAATCATCAAATATTCTTTGGGTCCTGATGAAGAATATACTGCGGTGAAAACAAAGAGTTATATAAGATTAAGTCGAACGGAAGAAAACGTCGCAGAGATATACGGGAAAATCTTTCGGATGAAGGACGAAGGATGGACCGTGACAAGGACTTATTGCTGAGCTGAACGTGAGTCTAACTTGAAGACTCTGGAATAAAGACAAGTGCTTACCGGGAGACAACCCGGATTTATCTTTTATTATTCTGTTTTCTGTGTCGAGTCAGTCCAGGCCGCATGAAGATACGGCGCATCTCAGTCCTGCGATGCGACGCATCCTCTGCAATGGTCATATCTTATTTTATTTTTCTGCATTTTTATTTTCGACTTTAAAACTATTTATCAGTTTATTTTAATGCGGCGCATCCCTGGTTAAGGATGCGGCGCATCTTTATTCTGATCCGTATTAATTCCAGGCTCGATACGGCGTATCTTCTTCAATAAGATACGGCGCATCGACTGACCTGATGATTTTCAGTTTTAATTTTTAAGTTTTATTTTTCCTAACTACTAATGTGTTATGCAAGTTGAACCTTTCTTATCTTAGGTGTGTTTTAAAGTGTTGGTGGTATTATAGTTTCCTGGATTTCCTGTGGATAAATCAAGTATGAAGCTTTAACGTTCTAACCCACAAGAAGTTGATTTTTGCTCATATACAAATGGAGGATCATACCGAGCAAATCTCAGGGGAGTTTTTCCGTTCTAATTCTTTTATTTCCAGTTTTTAACCTTTTATAGAAACAACGAGGACGTTGTTTAACTTAAGTGGGGGGATTGGAGAATTAGAACACTTAACAATTACTTGTCCTACTTTTTCAAAAATTATGCTTAAAATGTGCTTAATATATCAAACTTAAAATTATTTTTTTTTAGCATGTTTTTGTTTAAGATCTAAGTTACATAACTGCACACATGACGTTATTTTCAAAAATTGTGATTTTTCAAAATTCACAAATCTATGAGTGTGCCGGTGACTTGTAAACTTTAGAACTTGGCTTGTATACTATTCGAGACCACCATAATGAGTATTATTTATATAATTGGAATGACTTGTCTAACTTGGTAAAATTCTAGGATTACACCAAATAGCCTTTATATGTTATATGTTATTGACTAACTACACTGGTTAGTTAACCCCCGTATAAAACCCTTTTGTTACTCTCATTTTTAGAGTAAGATACCCCTAGAAAAACACTCAGAGCCATTCCTTTCGTTTCTTACACCTATGTTTAAAATGTTTCGTTACACCCTTACACCTTAGCCTACCCTGTAGATTAGAATCCGTGGTTGGTTAATTGCTATAGGCAGAGTGTGTTTCCTTACATTACCTGTGTTCGCGTGCGTAATTCATTATCTATGGTTAGGTCGGGAAATTGCACAATGCAAATTGGAGTGAAAGTAAATATTGTATATTTTTGAGTTTATTTTTCGTGTGTTTACTACTTTCACTATTACCGTTATTTCTGAAAGTATGAAAAGTATGAAAAAAATTATCCGGAAAGAAAGTTGTAGTGATGTGGTGAAATTTTACACATCTATGTTTATGTTTCAAGTTAAAAAAAAAAAAAAAAAAAAAAAAAAAAAAAAAAAAAAAAAAAATCGAAAAAAAAAAAGAAAAGAAAAAGAAAAAGAAAAAAGAGTTGGATGTTTATTTTAAGCCAACGATGTAGAGTTATGTAAGTGGTCGATATCACCACTATTTGTTGTATTATATCTATGGATTGAATGGGAATTGGCAGTTATGGGAATGCCAATTAAGGTTTATTCTTTGATTAAGACCTTGTTGAGTATAATTCGTGTCTACCTAAAGCGTGTGTTTCAAGTGTTAAAGCGTGAGTTATTCAATGATATGAGTCTTATTCATGGGATGGTTGGGATAGTGATTAACCACACTTAGGATTTTAATTTATTTGTTTTGTTTTGTTTATTTTTATTTTTACACCAATTTATATCCCAAATGTTATCCATGCCCTGTATTGTTCTTTGTCCAACCAAACCTTTGATTTATTGAGATTAGGGATTTGAGCAATCTTAAGTATCGTAGTCGTGGATTCGGCTATGTATTTATGATTTTGTCGCCCTTTTTGATATATTATTATTGGTGAAGTTTGGACCTATCTTTAGCCTATTCGAGTTAAGGATTTGAGCAATTGCAAGTATCGTGTTCGTGGATTCGATCATGTATTTGTAATTTTGTCGCCTTTTCTGGAATTTGAGATCGATAGTAAATAAGAATAATTAACCCTTTAGCCTAAAAACCCTTTTTACCGCTTTAGACTTGTTATTCCTTAGCTTTAGTGGTGGAGATGTGTATACTTGCCAAGCTTATGATAGAATATTCGTCGCGACTGGACAGTTAAACGATTAGATTTGATTTTATCGACTTATTTTATTTTACTTCTAATTCGTTAAGTGTTTAGTTGTGTGATTATGAAATAAACGAATACATGCTTAAAAATAAAAATAAATCCTAACATCTTTTAGGATACATTTTCATAAATGAAATTCTAAGGTTTACTTGGGGACAAGTAAAGTTCAAGTGGGGGGATATTTGATGAACTCAAATAAGTACATTTTATTACTATCATTTATCCTAATAATTTGACTTGTTTTACTATATTATGTATGAGGATTGATACTTAATTGTTTACTTTTATAATTCTCAGGTAAAAACAAGCATTTTGTGAAACTTAGCAATTATGGACTAATAATGGAGCAAAACGTGCATAAAGTGAAAGTCTACTGACATGGACAAGATCAAGTCAATTCTGCTCCAGATGCGCCGCATCTCACTATCAACATGCGCCGCATCTATATCAAGATATCACCAGATACGATCCAAGATACAAGAGGACATGCGCCGCATCTAATAAAGGGTTACGCCGCATCTTCTGGCGGTGTACGAATATTCCTGAATATTATAATCTTGGACCCCACGCGAAGTTAAGTACATGCGCCGCATCTACTTAAGTAGATGCGCCGCATCTTCCCTCAGACAGAAACTATAAATACCCCGTAGACCAGACGAATTAAAGAGTTCGAAACCCTAAAACCGAAGTTCGGACAGCAGAGCAAAAGGACGAATTCAGTCAAGGAGGCAGCACAAGACACACCCAAATCAAAGATACAAGAGCTGTAAGAAGGTGCTGCATGTATTTAATTCATTAAGTAGTTTTGTTTTATTGTGTTAGCAAACTTTAATTCATCAGGATTGGTGGCTTGTGTAATGTGACAACGAAAGATTGCACTCCCTTTAATACTTGCTTTCCCATCAATTAAAGTTTATATGTTGATGTCTTTGGTTACTACTTATTAGTGCATTGATAACCTCTGTGTTTATTAGTGGCTTGCGGGCATTTGACTGCGGGACAAGATGTGGCTCCCACGGTTGTTTCTAAATTGATCACTTAGGAATAACTTTTAGACATAAGTAATCATTAAGGGTTTACTCGCCGATGAGAATAGGACCAACGAGAAAGGGTTAATTACATACACTTCATATAAAGCTATCAATAAAACAAGTGACAATCTACTTAATCATAAGGACAGCCCTCTTATTGTCTCGAGTATCTATCTGTGTACGTGTGTGCTACTTGCTGATTCGTGCCTATTTGTTTATTTTATTATTTACTTGCAAACAAAACTGTGCCAGTCTCTCAGGCTGAAACCCCCTTGCGTTAGGATATTAAAATACTGATTAGAATAACTAGATAATACGTTCCACTCTTAGTGATCGACACTCTACTTACCATTATCTTCATACTGACCGGGTACACTGCTCGTTAAGTGTGTGTGTTATTGATAAGTCGGCTAAATATAAATTTAAAACTTGAGTAGGCATTAAAACTGCTAAACCGCAACGACACATCACGCGCATCAAGTTTTTGGCGCCGTTGCCGGGGAGTGAATTGTTATTATCTGTTAATTTGATTAGTATTTTAATTAGGTTTTTCTTTTTATTAGATTAATTGCATCATTGTACTATTTTGCATATTTGTTGTATTGTGTGTTATTTGTTTTGTGTTATTTGTTTGCTATTTTTGTGTGTTTTATTTTTGTTTCGTGTGTTTTATTTGTTTTTTATTTTTCGTATTTTTCTGTTCTGCTATCGTTGTACTGTGCTAAATCGAACGATACGGCGCATCTGATCTCTCAGATACGGCGTATTGCGTTCAATTTTTTTAATACAACGCGTTTAATTAATTCGATACGACGCATCTTTTCCCCAAGATACGGAGTATCTGTTTTTAATAAGAAAATTTTTCTAAGCGATAAAGTAATACGACGCATCTTCTTTTGAAGATACGGCGTATCTGTTTTTGATAAAAAATTTTCTAAACATTCACGTCATACGACGCATCTGCTTTAGCAGATACGGCGTATCTATTATTTTAATTAAAAACAGTTTGCGAATTATTAAACAGATACGACGTATCGATCTCTGTCGATACGGCGCATCTTACTGAATCAAAAATCTTTTATTTTGAAACGTAACGAAAATACGGCGCATTAACTTTCGTTAATACGACGCATTTAATTTTAATTAGATAAGCTGATTTTTGATTAATTAATTCGATACGGCGCATTCATAAATTCTAAGCGGCGTATCTATTTTCTGAATTAAGTCTGATTAAATTTTTAACGTATTAAGATACGGCGTATCCAACTTTTTGGATACGGCGTATCGTCTGCAGATATCAGTAACTTTAATTTTTCGTATTCCGTTTTCGTTATTAATTATCTGATATATTACTTTCTCGAGCATACCCTACTGATGCTTTTGTGATTGATTTCAGGAAGTGCATGACCAGGAGTTCTACGAAGAACTTGATTCAACCTTTCGAAGATCCTGAACGAGCCCTGCATTCGCTTAAAAGGCTTTTCAACACAAGAAGCTTTGATCTTTCAAGTTCACTCGAGCTTGATTACTTTTCTGAAGAAAAAGAGGAAGTTGAAACAGAAACAATGGGCGAAAACACTACTATGGAGGAATACATGAACAATACCCGTGCTGATTACACTTCAGGAGTTGCTAGACCTAAGTTTGTTGACAAGGACGAAGAAGAATTCACCAAAAGAAAGTGTCAACTACTTGGGATTCCATACAATGAGCCACCCATGATTATTTCTGAAAAATTTAAAATCATCAAATATTCTTTGGGTCCTGATGAAGAATATACTGCGGTGAAAACAAAGAGTTATATAAGATTAAGTCGAACGGAAGAAAACGTCGCAGAGATATACGGGAAAATCTTTCGGATGAAGGACGAAGGATGGACCGTGACAAGGACTTATTGCTGAGCTGAACGTGAGTCTAACTTGAAGACTCTGGAATAAAGACAAGTGCTTACCGGGAGACAACCCGGATTTATCTTTTATTATTCTGTTTTCTGTGTCGAGTCAGTCCAGGCCGCATGAAGATACGGCGCATCTCAGTCCTGCGATGCGACGCATCCTCTGCAATGGTCATATCTTATTTTATTTTTCTGCATTTTTATTTTCGACTTTAAAACTATTTATCAGTTTATTTTAATGCGGCGCATCCCTGGTTAAGGATGCGGCGCATCTTTATTCTGATCCGTATTAATTCCAGGCTCGATACGGCGTATCTTCTTCAATAAGATACGGCGCATCGACTGACCTGATGATTTTCAGTTTTAATTTTTAAGTTTTATTTTTCCTAACTACTAATGTGTTATGCAAGTTGAACCTTTCTTATCTTAGGTGTGTTTTAAAGTGTTGGTGGTATTATAGTTTCCTGGATTTCCTGTGGATAAATCAAGTATGAAGCTTTAACGTTCTAACCCACAAGAAGTTGATTTTTGCTCATATACAAATGGAGGATCATACCGAGCAAATCTCAGGGGAGTTTTTCCGTTCTAATTCTTTTATTTCCAGTTTTTAACCTTTTATAGAAACAACGAGGACGTTGTTTAACTTAAGTGGGGGGATTGGAGAATTAGAACACTTAACAATTACTTGTCCTACTTTTTCAAAAATTATGCTTAAAATGTGCTTAATATATCAAACTTAAAATTATTTTTTTTTAGCATGTTTTTGTTTAAGATCTAAGTTACATAACTGCACACATGACGTTATTTTCAAAAATTGTGATTTTTCAAAATTCACAAATCTATGAGTGTGCCGGTGACTTGTAAACTTTAGAACTTGGCTTGTATACTATTCGAGACCACCATAATGAGTATTATTTATATAATTGGAATGACTTGTCTAATTTAGAACCCTAAAAATCAAATTCGAATTAGAACAATAAAGAATAGTTGGAATGGATGTTACTTACTCTTTTTGATGCCATAGGTTATCTATCAACTCAATTGATCTCTATCTCCAAACTTTTGAAATGATGATGATGATGATGAGCTTGTGGGTTTTTTTTCTTTTTTCTTTTCTTTCTCAAAGTTTTTGAACATTCATACTAAACCGAAGGTTTAGTACTTGGACCGTAGGTATGGTTCTAAAAACCGAGGGTCTTGACACAAAATTCATTTTCGTCTATCTCAAAATCATTCATTCATTGAATAAACATTTCCACAACTTCAAAACACATCATCATTTCATTCAATCTTATCATTGATCAATCCAAACAAACTAACAACCCAAACTTTTCATATCTTATTCTTATAAATACTCATGAGCTAAAACACACTTCAACTTAACAAAGAAATGCAAAACATCATAATATTAAGCAAACAAGATAAAAACTCATAAGAACAAAATGAGCACGAGCTTAATCATAAGCTTCTTTATTCTTCCTCATCCTTGCTTCTCTTAATCAAAATAACTGCCAAACCTAAGAATATCCACCGAATGAAACTTTCCCGAAAGAACTCTATCGGTTTCCTTTGTTTTAAAAGCACGAGTAAATCGGCGTCCACCCGGACTAGTGATCTCTATCTTAGTGTGCCAATCATTATCACCTTCAATCTTTTGATATTTGCCATACCCATCCGATGTCCATTCAATATTCTTGAGCTTAATTGGCATGGAACCAAGGAAATCAACCATTTTCTTGAAAACTATAATGTTCTTGAATGGATTGAAGTAATTCTCCATAGCCAATGCTCTTTCCATATCATCTTCAATGTGATCAAATGATGGGGCTGTTTTCCCATATTTTGGATTGCCTTCATTATCATGGCTTATATCAAATACATCTAACCAATCTTCATCATCCGACTCTCCATCGGCTAAAACTTTTTCTCTCTTCTTCGCATGGTAGATCCTTCTTGCTACTCCATCATCAATTTCCATAGTTCCTTTCCCATTATCAATAATTGCTCCTATTGTGCTCAAGAACGGGCGTCCCACCAACATAGGTGTCTCTCTATCAACAGGTACATGCATAACCAAAAAGTCACACAAATAGGTTTGAAATCCAATTTGTAATCTCACATTCTTAACTATACCATAAGCTTTTGCCACTGAATTATCAGCCATCAATAAAACATCATTGGAAGGAATAGCTCTTCCCAACTCCATAATTTTGTAAAGCTTATAAGGCATTATGCTAACACTTGCCCCCGTATCTGCCAATGCAATGATTGCAACAGTTCCATTCACTTTTAGTGGAATGAGATAATTACCCGGATCTTCTTTCTTCTTAGGTAACCCTTTCTCCATCACTTTCTCCTCTACTTCTTCCTCAATTTCCTTCTTCGTATCAAGCTTCATTTTCTCCACCGAAATTTCATCCAATAACTTCCTATAGTGAGCATAATGTTCCAACACATGAAGTATCGGCTTTTCATTCAATAATTCTTTGAACTTCATAGTAATCTCTTCAACACATTTTGCTTCATCAATGGGTTCTTTTGTCGGTTTTTCATTTAGTGAGGATGTTTTGTTGGAAGAACCTTCTCCTTTAATGAGAGTGGTAGGGTGTGGCAATGATGATGGTAAAGGTATGAGACCTTTAAAGGGTGGGTATTTTTGCTTCAAACGGGTGGCCTTCCCCATTTTAACCATTTCCATACTTCCATTGAAACCATCTTCATTTTCACAAACTTCCTCCATTTGTTCAATCAACCAACTAACATCTTTATCATCTTGCAATTCTCCAACTCTAACTTGCATTTCACCTAAATCAAAATCAATAACACATTTAGTTGCCAACAAGAAATTTCGCCCAAACACCACGGAAGGATCCGTCGTCTCTTCATATTCATCAATAACCAAATCCATGGCAAAAGTAAAACCATGAATATCAATCTTCACATCTCTTGCAATTTTCCTATTATACTTGTCAACTTCAAATTTTCCATTTCCAAATTTTTCATAGAAAGCAATAGTCACATAACTATCATTTTGTCCAAGATTACATTCCGCATCCCAAGCTCCTAATCCTTCCACTCCACACGGTGTGGAATATCTCATAAATGGCTCGTCATATTCTCTCAACTTAGCACGAGTAAAAGTAACTACCCGAGGTTTTTCATGCTCAAATTCCATACATTCAACTTCCTTCCCTTTCTCTTGCAACTTCACCTTTTCAAAATCAATCATTTTCTCCATTCTAGACATAGCATCTCCCTCGTCCATCAATTCCTTTTCCAAATTTTCCAAGTAAGCCGAAACTTCGCTAAGTGTATCCATAACTAAGAATAAACTAAACATACATAACAACATAATCAAACCAAACGTTAGGGGTTAGTAAAAATAAAAATAATTAACTACGAGGAAAAGAAAATCATACAAAAAGATTAGAACAACTAAATACAACCAAGGTACAAGAACAAATACAACTAATTACCAACAAAGAAAAGAAAAGAAAATAAAATAAAAAATTTATTATTACTTTTTAATATTTTTTTTTTTTATTTTTTTTTATTTTTTTTTTTAGCCATACCGGCGGTATCATTTTTTCGGCCGGCGGTTTTTTCGAACAGAAGCATTATACCGCCCGGTATGCACTTATACCGACGGTACGAGTGAGAAATATATATATATATATATATATATATATATATATATATATATTTTTTTTTAGAAAACCGGAGGTATTGAAATTTTGGCCGGCGGTATCCGTAAACAGTGAGTTTATACCGCCCGGTATGGGATTATACCGGCGGTTTCAGAAAATCATTATTTTTTCCTTTTTCGACTGCTGCTGCCAAACCGGCGGTATGGAAAATCCAGCCCAAGGTTTGCAGCAAATTTTTTTCTAAAATCATCTTAAAACTTGTTTTTCTTTATAGATTTCGACATCCTTATGCATAGCACTCATCATTTTAAACTTAATAAGAAGAAGATCAAGGAAACTCAAAATAAAACAAACAAACAAACACTCAACAATCATCAACCAAACACACCAAATATGCAAATAAGCAAAAAAAAAAAAAAAAAAAAAAATAAATAAATAAAAAAAAAAAAAAATTGAAACTAAAATGATGCAAACAAATACTAAAACAACTTATACCATTATATACTAAAAATAATTAAAAATAATCATAGTCCCCGGCAGCGGCGCCAAAAACTTGATGCGTTTCATAATAGAGGATTTTATTTAGTTTATTATCTCCAAATTTCACTTCAAATTTTAAAATTTTTATTCTTATTACCATTATCATTTCAAAGAAACACACACGAGCAAGTATACTCGATCAATTGTAGTATTGTTGATGGTAAATAAGGTTCGTCCCAAGGAACTAGTTAATTGTGATTTTAGTAACATTAATGGTATAGCACTTAAGATTGTCACGATCAAAAGTACTAGAAACGATTTAAACGAACAATGGTTTCAATGTAACGCGAGCAAACAAACAATTAAAGTAAAACAAACATACTTATTTAGGAATCATGACTAATCGTGATATGATGTAGAACATGTTTGGGTGAAACTTAGAAGGCACATATCGATATTCACAAGGACTTCTAATCAAATGGTAATATCAAGGAAATCCATGTTTCTACTAGTTTCACGGGTGAGTCCTTTCGGCCAAATCTCAACCCACTACGCTAGCTCTTTCGTCGTAAAATGTATGAAAAAGTTGATTAGTTAAATTGGTTCATACGAGTCTTTTCAACCCATTCTCGTGATTAAATATTTTCGAATCCGTTTAAAACTTGTATATTCGATATTCGTCACTTATTGAACACCAATTTGTTTGTCACTAACTCTTGGAATTAAATAATCATTAGAAGTCTTTTCATCCTTTAAATCCAACAACATTCAACCAACAAGTTTTAGGACACAAATTTATTTAAACAAACCCATAGAATTAACCACTTTTTACAACCTACTAAACGTCCAACATTCATACAATTAGTCACATCATTCCCAAACAAGTATCATGAATCATTCCATAACAAGTATCATAATAAAACATAAAATTGCATTCAACTTAAACCAATTCAACATGATTAATAATAAAGGAACTTACCCAATAGTAAAATTACAATGAGTAATGAAAGAGTTGTAGCACTCTTTGAGGCCTCCAATCGAACAAGGGAATCTTCCACCTCTTCTACTAGTTATCTTCCTTGAGAATGGCAGAGATTTTTAAGCTCTTTTGGGTTAGAAAGTAGTATAATCAAATCCTTATGGTGTAAGGTTTGATTGTGAGTGTTGTTGTTAAAACAAGTGATTAGGGGTCTTATTTAAGCTTGTAAGACACCCCTAAAACTGATATTCTTCATCAATAATCATAATTAAGAAGCAAATGATCGGACTCAATACATAATCGTGCTTAAAGTGGAGAGTTAATGTAACTCTTCATGTCAGTTTTTCTGCATACCTCGGGTTTGGAAATGTAAACCCTGGGTATGAGCTAAACCTCAGGTATGAATTCTGTAACAATTCGCATTTCAGGATAACTTCTATTCCCGAAATTTTTACTATTCATTTTACTATTCATTTTTTACTATTCACTGGCACTATTCATTTCCGAAATTTTTATTTCATATTCTCGTGAGATAAATTATTTCTATGACAAAATAAAAGTTTGAAACTTGTCGGGTCATTTTCGCAAAAGTTATTAAGGAATTACACGTTTGGTTTAAACGTCGTTTAAACACCCTGCGCATAACGAAAACCAACTGCGACAATTTTCCTCGCATCAGACTAATGTTTGGTACACTCACAATTAATTGCGGAATTTTTAAAGAATAAAAATTTTAAATTAAAATGTCACCAAATAAGCCTCGTGTCTTACAAAACCAGAAATTGCATTTTAAGCACTTTTACTTATCCGCAACCTAGCCGTCACCTGCACCACATTTTCTATGACATTTAGAAGCTTTTATATTATTGAAAAAGTCAACATAATTTCCCTCCCCCATTGACCCAAAAATCATTCTTTGATTTTATAAATCATTCCTTGATTTTTAGGCTTTCGGTTTTAGGTCTAAAAGATGTTTAACACCAACCGACACCAAGACTGAGCCCAGTCTAGACATTATAGGCTATTCTAATTCATTATCGTCATATTAGAAAAGTTACATTTTACTTTTCTCAAATTTGCGCAACTTTCGTACGTTTTACGTATTTCGCGTTTTAGACCCGCGTTTTCAGTTTTAAAAGGGTTTGAGCAACCCGATGGAACTTATCACTCATTTTATATTTTATTATGGAGTATAATGATATGTTAAATCATTCCTGCAAGTTTCGTATTTTTACGATACCCGATTTTACGTTTCGTGACTTAACAACTTACAGTTAGCAATTACCGGGACAAAACTGACTCCGTAAAAGCAAGATAATGCATGAAACTTATCAAGCTTCTCATGAAAGCTTCATGAAGCTTGTCAAGGAAGCCTCCAAGGGCACTTGGCTTGATCCTAGCCATTGATTCCTAAGATGTTTACATGTGTTAAAACTTATTTACAAAACTATCCTAATTCTTTCCTATAAATACTAGCCTAAAACTTCATTCATACTTGCACCCTCCTTTCTTATAACCTAAAGTCCTAAACCCTAAAGGCACTTCTTATAGATTTTGAAATAAAAATCTAGTGTTCTTGAAAGAAAACTAGGCTTTGATCCTCTTTTCTTCAAGTTTTCAAGTGAAGTCGTTATAATCTTCGACTAGCTTCAGATTTCCAACAAGACGTCGTTATAATCTTCGAATAGCTTCGGGTTTCCAAAAAGACGTCGTTATAATCTTCATTTGGTTCCGGGTTTGTAAGGAGTTCAAAGGACGAATTATTCTAGTTCTTGTTCTTAGATCCTTTGTTTCCTTTCTTAAGTGAAAGCCGAAAGTTGTAAGAGAACCCTAACACATCTTCTTGTTCAATATCATTATCATGCTTTTTATGCTTCATTCATGCTATATATGTTCCTTGTGTTATGTTCATGATGTAAATAAACACTTAAAACAAGTTAAAAACATTATATGTTAACATATGTTAATTTGTCAAGGAAACTAGTGACTTATATGGTAAAATTCGTCCAAAATGGTATAAACATGATATTAGACAATTACATACTGTTATATAGGACTTTAAAAGGAAAACGTAGCAATTTGAATCATCGAAAACGAGTACACGAGTCAAAAGATATGGCCAATAAAAGTTAGCGAAACCAAAACCCACAAACTGCCCAATAACCTACTGTCCCCGAACTGAAGTAAAATTTAGAGGCCCTTCTGGTCCGTTTCATCAAAAAGTTAAAACACAAAAGTTGTCCGGAACGACGTTTTCTTCAAACAAGCTTTAGACCTCGAGTCATGAAAATGCTTTACGAATGAGATAATTTTCCAAAATCTTAACAGCCCCTATGTATTACTCAAGTGATCATGTAATAAGTCACAACCTAGTAGAACCATGAGGTCTAATGACCTTAAGCCGAGACCACAGCCATGGCTAAAGCCAAGGACGAGTCTCAAGACCATGTAACCATAACCAAAGCCACGGCAAAGCCACGGCTAAAGACCTTAAGGCTTTATAAGCCGAACACATGTAACTTTTAAATATCAAAAACATATATTTTCTATCAAATACTACAATAGTAGGGAGCTTTGTGTGAGGGGTTCATTTGGGTAAACGGATCGACGAGTTGTGGATTTATGAGTTAAAGTGTCCTGGCTCCTCAAACGTTTACTACATGACCTCTAAATTACGATGGCCCGAACGGTAGTACAAGATATACAAACTATACATGTTCCATAAACCGTTTTCATACAACAACCTACATACAAAGTAACTACATCATGAACAATATGCAAGACATATATATGCACATTTTGTATTCTTAGACATTATTCAAACCTAAGTCGCAATGTTGTATTATAGGTTGCACTTAGAGGTTTCCCGATTTATCCATCGAATTCGTTAAGGCACTAAGACACCATCAAACTCACGGTGAGTTCGTAGACCTACTTTATATTGTTTAACTATTTTACACACCCGTAGGGGGAATACATGCTACTATTTTTCTACTCGAACACAATGCTTTCTACTGTATGCTACCCGACTATGTTTTATTGTCACTAAGTAACAATTGCCATGTTCGAAGTCCCTATATCATGAACCATTAGTCACTTGCGAGTGAGCGCGAATATTGTGAGTAGGCCTATTGGGATTGACGAATCCCGATTGTGTTGAACAACCACGAGTTCAAACAAACGCACTATATTTGAGATCTAGGGGTATAATGGCAAATTACCTTGGTAGGGCTTCTATGTTACAAATATACCAATATTGTTGGTTCGATGTTAATGTTTTGGTTATCATGAGCTTAGTGAAATAATAACCGTTTTGTTTTCCAACCATGAGTGTGAATTTATAACTCACACTACTAACATATTGTGTTCAAACGATTTAACTAAACCTACGAATTCCACTCAACCTTTGTGTTGACAGTTTTCATGCATGTATTTCAGGTGCATAATGATCAAGGATGGCACGGAGGGGCACGGACTAAATTAAGAAGGCTATAATGTACTTTATCATTCAAAAAGACATCAAACGACTTTATATTGATGTATTTTGTAACCATGGAACCTTTTGGGACCTATTTTGTAAACTCTGATATTATAATTTGAATGATAATTCCTTTTAAAACGACTCAGTTAGAGATCGTTTTCTATTATTATGACTGTTGTGCCATCAAGTAACACCCAGTTTGAATTCCGCTGCGTATCACGAAATTGGGGGTGTTACAGATTGGTACCAGAGCCATGGTTGTAGAGAAACGGGTCTAAGTGAGACCTAAACTATAACCATTTTCACAAGCAAAACATTGTTATAGCCTTCCGCTCTTCGTGCCTTCCATCCTCCAGACGATTATGTACCTTTCAAGCATTTTATACTACGCAAACATGTTAGCATATTGATATATGTACCCTTAGCACATTTGAGCATTTTCCATAAACTTTAGATTTATTCTAACATCATAATCCCTATTGTAGACATCATGTGCCCACCCACTTCTCCCAGTTATATTCTTACTCTACCTAATCACTTCCCCGTTCTACCACTCTCACCCGAGCCTGGGTTTGACTTCATAAATGCCGTCGTTTCTGATAATGAGGAAGAACCTTATGAAGAAGAAGAAGAGGAATATTTTGAAGATTTAACCGATGAAGAAGAGGAGGAACCACTACCGGCTAATGTTGTACCACCTTCCCCCGAGTATTTTGTATCTGATTGGGTTGAGCCACGCTCTGAAGAGGATGATGGATATGATAGTGCATATGATGTAGCACCATTATCACCACCTCCCAACTCAAGAACCTATCCTAATTCTGACTAAAAATCAACGTAGACCCATATAGTAGTAGTTCCTTTGTAATCACTAAACTGAGTAGATTCAGTTAGTAAACTTTGTAAAATCCATGCAATAGCTAGCAGTTGTAAAACGTTGTAATCTCTAAACTGAAAGTATCAGTTAGAAAATTTTGAAGAAGCTTGTAATAAGTTTCGATTTTGTAAATCAATCAACGTTATATGAATAAAAACGCTTGCTTTGTATTATCATGTGTTATAACCTAAACCTTCAACATAATTATTCTATCATTTCCATCAAAAATCATGCTCATTCTACCAACTCTATACTTACGACATACCTTTTATATAATAGGATCATGGCACCAAAGAAGAGTACACCACCAACAATGACCCAAACCGCCATCAACAAACTGGTTAGAGATAGTGTGAAAGCCGCACTTGAAGCTGAACGCGCAGCTGTAGTTGCAAGAACTGCGGCAGCCGCTGAAGCTGCAGCAGCTGCTGAGGCCGCCCTAAATAACACATCTAACCCTAACACTGAAGGACCAAACCCAAATGCGAATTCAGTACCTAGGGCCTGCACATTCAAGGACTACTTGAACTGCAGACCCACTAATTTCAAGGGTACTGAAGGAGCCGTAGGTTTGACCCGCTGGTTTGAAAAATGCGAGTCAGTATTTTCAATCAGCAAATGTGTCGGGGAGGACAAGGTTAAATTTGCCACCAGTACACTAATGGATGAGGCATTATCATGGTGGAACTCGGTATCTCAACCAATAGGCATCGAAACTGCTTATAAGATTTCTTGGGATAATTTGAAGAATATGATGATCAAAGAGTACTGCCCCCGCAGTGAAATTCAGAAGTTAGAAGTAGAATTCTGGAATCTTGTTGTGAAAGGAAATGACATCCTAACTTACAACCGTCGATTCCAAGAGCTAAGGATACTATGCCCAGGAATGGTTTCAACAACTGAGAAGCTGTTGGAAAGATATATATGGGGACTCCCACCAAGCATACAAGGGAACGTAACTGCATCCGCTCCCAAGGCACTTGATGAAGCTATGCGATTGGCTCGCAATCTCATGGATCAAGTGGTGCGAACGGAAATTACCCAAAGGCAAAACCTCAACAACACCACTACCACCAACAACTCCAACTCCCATAACAACAATAAACGACAATGGGAAAGTAACCATGGAGGTAACAATAACAACAACAACAACCCAACTCGAAACAACAATCATCATAACCAGCAAAACAAAAGACAAGAAGCCACAACAGCTTATGTTGCTGCACCAGCTGGAGGCACAGGATATAATGGAAATGCCCCACTATGCAATAAGTGTAAATTCCATCACTCTAGTCCTTGCCCGGCTAAGTGCCGCAACTGTCAAAACACTGGACACCTTGCCAGGGATTGTAGAGACAAGACTGTAGCTACGGGTAGCAACACACAACCAATAACTGTCTGTTTTGGGTGTGGAGAAAAAGGGCACTTCAGGAACAATTGTCCTCAAAACTATGATCAACAAGGCGGAGGTGCTCGTGGTAGAGCCTATGTCATGGGCAACGGAGAACCTCAACAAGACCCGAACGTGGTCAATGGTACGTTCTTACTCAAAAGCATTCCTGTTAAAGTCTTATTCGATTCTGGTGCCGATATGAGTTTTGTATCTAATGCAATATCATCTTTACTTAGTATCGCATCAATCACTCTAAACACTAGTTATTGTATTAAACTAGCCAACGATAATTTAGTAAACACTAATACCATAATCCAAGATTGTACCCTTAATCTCCTAGACCACCATATTATACACTACTACTCTCATTAGCTAGCCTATAAACACAACACCATTATCAAAAACCCTCTATCCATGTCTTCATTTCCAACTAAATCTCAGAAAACCAAAATGAAGAACCCAAACCTTCTTAAACCTTCTCACAATCATCATCTTCACAACCCATAATCCCACAAGCTCGTTAATAGATCTTGATGCACTTTTAAAAACTCAAATCATCTTTAGTTACACCACAGAAACCCTCATCAGCTTTACAAGATTGAGAACCAAGAAACTCACATTGCTTATTTTCAGGTGTCACTTGTGACCAAAACCTTCGCGTAACTAGCTTAACCATTTCCAACATACCTTTATGTAGAACTATACCACCTGAAATAGGAATATTAAACAAGTTGGTAAATCCTACACTTGTGTCAAACCAACTCAGTGGTGAACTACCTATGCAGATGAGTAAATTGACATCTATCAGGTTTATAAACCTTTCTACTCATACAAATTCCTAAATCAACCACTCAGCATCAACCTCATAACCAATGAACTCGGAGGTTTCGATCAGCATGATATGGTCACCACAAATTCCAAGTAATGCCATTCGGTTTGACTAACGCACCGGCGGTATTCATAGATCTCATGAATCGAGTGTGTAAGCCATACCTAGACAAATTCGTGATTGTATTCATCGACGATATTCTCATCTACACCTAAAGCAAAGTGATCTCCGGGACGGAGCTCTCTTAAGGGGTGGAGACTGTAACAATTCGCATTTCAGGATAACTTCTATTCCCGAAATTTTTACTATTCATTTTACTATTCATTTTTACTATTCACTGGCACTATTCATTTCCGAAATTTTTATTTCATATCGAAATTTTTATTTCATATTCTCGTGAGATAAATTATTTCTATGACAAAATAAAAGTTTGACGCTTGTTGGGTCATTTTCGCAAAAGTTATTAAGGAATTACACGTTTGGTTTAAACGTCGTTTAAACACCCTGCGCATAACGAAAACCAACTGCGACAATTTTCCTCGCATCAGACTAATGTTTGGTACACTCATAATTAATTGCGGAATTTTTAAAGAATAAAAATTTTAAATTAAAATGTCACCAAATAAGCCTCGTGTCTTACAAAACCATAAATTGCATTTTAAGCACTTTTACTTATCCGCAACCTAGCCGTCACCTGCACCACATTTTCTATGAAATTTAGAAGCTTTTATATTATTGAAAAAGTCAACATAATTTCCCTCCCCCATTGACCCAAAAATCATTCTTTGATTTTATAAATCATTCCTTGATTTTTAGGCTTCCGGTTTTAGGTCTAAAAGATGTTTAACACCAACCGACGCCAAGACTGAGCCCAGTCTAGACATTATAGGCTATTCTAATTCATTATCGTCATATTAGAAAAGTTACATTTTACTTTTCTCAAATTTGCGCAACTTTCGTACGTTTTACGTATTTCGCGTTTTAGACCCGCGTTTTCAGTTTTAACAGGGTTTGAGCAACCCGATGGAACTTATCACTCATTTTATATTTTATTATAGAGTATAATGATAAGTTAAATCATTCCTGCAAGTTTCGTATTTTTACGATACCCGATTTTACGTTTCGTGACTTAACAACTTACAGTTAGCAATTACCGGGACAAAACTGACTCCGTAAAAGCAAGATAATGCATGAAACTTATCAAGCTTCTCATGAAAGCTTCATGAAGCTTGTCAAGGAAGCCTCCAAGGGCACTTGGCTTGATCCTAGCCATTGATTCCTAAGATGTTTACATGTGTTAAAACTTATTTACAAAACTATCCTAATTCTTTCCTATAAATACTAGCCTAAAACTTCATTCATACTTGCACCCTCCTTTCTTATAACCTGAAGTCCTAAACCCTAAAGGCACTTCTTATAGATTTTGAAATAAAAATCTAGTGTTCTTGAAAGAAAACTAGGTTTTGATCCTCTTTTCTACAAGTTTTCAAGTGAAGTCGTTATAATCTTCGATTAGCTTCAGATTTCCAACAAGACGTCGTTATAATCTTCGAATAGCTTCGGGTTTCCAAAAAGACGTCGTTATAATCTTCATTTGGTTCCGGGTTTGTAAGGAGTTCAAAGGAGGAATTATTCTAGTTCTTGTTCTTAGATCCTTTGTTTCCTTTCTTAAGTGAAAGCCGAAAGTTGTAAGAGAACCCTAACACATCTTCTTGTTCAATATCATTATCATGCTTTTTATGCTTCATTCATGCTATATATGTTCCTTGTGTTATGTTCATGATGTAAATAAACACTTAAAACAAGTTAAAAACATTATATGTTAACATATGTTAATTTGTCAAGGAAACTAGTGACTTATATGGTAAAATTGGTCCAAAATGGTATAAACATGATATTAGACAATTACATACTGTTATATAGGACTTTAAAAGGAAAACGTAGCAATTTGAATCATCGAAAACGAGTACACGAGTCAAAAGATATGGCCAATAAAAGTTAGCGAAACCAAAACCCACAAACTGCCCAATAACCTACTGTCCCCGAACTGAAGTAAAATTTAGAGGCCCTTCTGGTCCGTTTCATCAAAAAGTTAAAACACAAAAGTTGTCCGGAACGACGTTTTCTTCAAACAAGCTTTAGACCTCGAGTCATGAAAATGCTTTACGAATGAGATAATTTTCCAAAATCTTAACAGCCCCTATGTATTACTCAAGTGATCATGTAATAAGTCACAACCAAGTAGAACCATGAGGTCTAATGACCTTAAGCCGAGACCACAGCCACGGCTAAAGCCAAGGACGAGTCTCAAGACCATGTAACCATAACCAAAGCCACGGCAAAGCCACGGCTAAAGACCTTAAGGCTTTATAAGCCGAACACATGTAACTTTTAAATATCAAAAACATATATTTTCTATCAAATACTACAATAGTAGGGAGCTTTGTGTGAGGGGTTCATTTGGGTAAACGGATCGACGAGTTGTGGATTTACGAGTTAAAGTGTCCTGGCTCCTCAAACGTTTACTACATGACCTCTGAATTACGATGGCCCGAACGGTAGTACAAGATATACAAACTATACATGTTCCATAAACCGTTTTCATACAACAACCTACACGACATACAAAGTAACTACATCATGAACAATATGCAAGACATATATATGCACATTTTGTATTCTTAGACATTATTCCAACCTAAGTCGCAACGTCGTATTATAGGTTGCACTTAGAGGTTTCCCGATTTATCCATCGAATTCGTTAAGGCACTAAGACACCATCAAACTCACGGTGAGTTCGTAGCCCTACTTTCTATTGTTTAACTATTTTACACACCCGTAGGGGGGATACATGCAAACAAACCAATATATTTGAGATCTAGGGGTATAATGGCAAATTACCTTGGTAGGGCTTCTATGTTACAAATATACCAATATTGTTGGTTCGATGTTAATGTTTTGGTTATCATGAGCTTAGTGAAATAATAACCGTTTTGTTTTCCAACCATGAGTGTGAATTTATAACTCACACTACTAACATATTGTGTTCAAACGATTTAACTAAACCTACGAATTCCACTCAACCTTTGTGTTGACAGTTTCAAGCATGTATTTCAGGTGCATAATGATCAAGGATGGCACGGAGGGGCACAGGCTCAATCAAGAAGGCTATAACTTATTTTATCATTCAAAAAGACATCAAACGACTTTATATTGATGTATTTTGTAACCATGGAACCTTTTGGGACCTATTTTGTAAACTCTGATATTATAATTTGAATGATAATTCCTTTTTAAAACGACTCAGTTAGAGATCGTTTTCTATTATTATGACTGTTGTGCCATCAAGTAACACCCAGTTTGAATTCCGCTGCGTATCACGAAATTGGGGGTGTTACAAATTCCATACCTCCGGTATGAGCTCCCCTGATGCAAACCTTGGGTCTTGAAACTAAACCATGGGTATAGACTCAACTTTCTTCACATAACTTGGCTTTAAGCTAGCATAGAGCTCCAACTTTTAACATATTTTTTGGCTCCTAATTATGACTTAATCCTTTCATCCTCTAACGTACAACCGGAACGATCATATCATGCATCCATGTATTTTTCTTCTATATTTTCTTCAATTTCATAGCTTTTCTTCGTCTTTCTTGATATTTCCTTGTACCTAGACTTAAACACATCTTCAACAACTTTTAAGCATAAAATCATCATAATCATGACTATATTTCGGATAAAAACACACAAATAACGCTATAAAAACATGTATAAAATGAGCGTTATCACTCTGATACCATAATTGTAACACCCCAACCCGATAAGGGCAAAGGTGTCATAATAATGGTTTCATATCAGATCAAACAAAGCGTACATCAACAGTAATACAAGGGTTATAAATGAAATACTGAGTACACAAGGTTACAAATGGAAATTTCAATAACTACTAAGTCTAAATAAAATGTCTTCTAATCATTGCTAATTCATAATAGCTATCAAAGTCTTCTAAGTCCGAGGTTCTCTCCACTCATAACCCAGCTTCCAACTAAAACCTGCCGCAGGAAAAGAAATGCGGCTGAGCTTAAAAAGCCCAGTGAACAGATATATATAAACGAAAATGAAAGCAAGAGAAAACGAACAAATATAGTATGGTGCATTGGAAAAACATAAGTATAGACAAAGGTACAAAGTAAGAAAAGAAATGGATAGGTCAGTAATCCACCACGAGCCTGAACATGAACCAAATATAATAATCCTGCGAACAATCTAGAGGGGATACCTCTTTAGTAACCAGATAATATGAGGGGTGTCCTCATTATTCAAATGGAGTAGCTAGCTCCCGAACTTGTGAAAGACGTGGATTGCACCCAGCATCAGTCACCGAACAATATATAATATCAAATCATGTTAAGTCCACGAACACGGACACGAACCTAGGATGCATCCATACGCCCCCCGAACAATAATATAGGCCATAATAAATATAATGTGCATGCAACGAACAATATGGGGACGGTGTGTAACATCACTCGAACACACTGGAGTCATGCCATTGGAGCATCAATGACACGGCCATGTTACCTTCATGGCTAGGAAACGAACTTGGCTCGGGTATCAAACTGAAAGGTCAAAGGTCCAAATCATAGCAAAGGTTCAAATAGTCAAAGTCATCGAATAATAGTCAAAGTCCAAATATCAAAGGTTCATGGCAAAGGGTTCATATCCAATATCAAAGTCAACTGAGTCAAAATGAACGGATCAAAGGTTCATAATCAAATGGTTCATTTAAAGAAATCTTTATCAAATGGTTTCCATAAAAATGATCTTTATTAACTGTTTTCACAAAAGTAGTCTTTAAAAGTAATTTTCATAAAAGCTTAGCCAAATTCCAATTAAAAGTGGTGGCGCATATTTCATAAACATCATTTTTAAAAATAGTTTTTCCTCAAAACATTTCCATGATATAATTAAAAAGGTTTTCACATCTAGTTACCAAAATCAAATGAACCTTCGAAGTATCAAGTGATTCGAATACTAATATCACAAGGTAACGAACGAATATCAAATGGATCATTATAGAGGCTCAAAGCAAAAGGGTCATATCGAACATCAAAGTCAAATGAATCAAACAAACGAACCAAAGTGTAGGGGAAACATAGCAATGGCTTAGGGAATCTTAAAACGAATCAGAATCAAAGATCGAAGTCATGAGAAAGACACCCTTACTGAGAAAGGGTAGAATATCTGTACCTTATACACGAATACATGGTCGTCTTATTATTAATATCTTCTTCAAATCAGATTTCTCATTTTAGTCGGCTTTCCATTTTTAGTAACTTTCCCTTTATAGCAGGTTTCCGAAATTAGCAAATTTCCATAATTAGATAAATTCCACAAGGTAATTTGGTTAAGTCATTAATTAAGCCTCATTATGGAAATAGGGTACATTTTAGCAAGTTATAAAAGTTTAGGGTTAAATATAACAAGTTTCCATAGCTTAGGGTTTTAAATGTAAATATTCCAAAGTTAAAGGTTTAACATGAAAATATCACAAGTTACTCATTTTAAATCATATGCCATCCAGAATTACACTTTTAACCCTTTAGGTTTCACCACTTACAGATTATACCCCTTTAGTTAATTAAATTACAAAATAAACCCTATAATTACATAAATCACAATTTAACCCTTACCATATATATATTTACACATCAAGCACCTTATTTTGCCAGATTACAGAATATACCCTTAAATTAATATGTGGTACGAAGACCCCTTCAAATTTCATAGATCACAAAACTAGTCCCTTTAGTTTCTAAAAACTATAATTCGAATCACATTTATTAATAATTACACATTAAGCCCTTTAAATATTCAAAATTACACATTACACCCTTAATATCATTATTTATACGAAATCACCTTAGGTTTCTAGAATTTACAAACAAGTCCCTCTATTTTATCTAATTTACAATTCGAATTACATAATTATACGATTTACAAAATAAATCCTTAAGTTACATATTTTATGAAAAAGGTCCCCATATTATATTTTATACAAAACCACCCTGGTCTAAATTATATTACAAAAATAACCCACAAGTTTTATAAATTACAAAACACCCCCTTTTATTTACAAAAATCCAATCGGTAACACTCTTAAAACACAAAACCCTAACCCTACTTTTCCCAATCAACATCCAATCATTAAATCATCATCAAGACACATTAATTAGACCAGGTCCATCCCCAAAACCCTAACCCTAAATCTTACCCCTTGTTTTAATTTCCTTTCTTGTTTTTCTTTAGAACCCGATATACAAAATAATTCGACAAGAACAATATAGGCTTCAACAAATCGAACAAGCATTTTTCCAGAGTCATATGTGTCGAATGGACCTCAAATAAAATAGGTTCCAAACCCAGAAAATTCGTATGGCTTATTTTAGATTTTATGTACGTTTTGGCCCCTTAAATTTATGACGATCGATCTAGTGTGCATGATTCGATTTGACTATTTTATATGGAACCTATATGATGTAAGTAACGTATGAAAAATACCAAGAGAAGCTTAGAACAAGTGAATGAGGCGTATGAGTTTTGTACCTCTCGGATCAACTATCGACAAACCAAAACTTCCCGCGATCGAATGAATGAACCCACGAACTCCAAACTATTTTTCTTGCCTTCCTTAGACTTAGATTAACACCAGAAAAATATCCACAAGCCTCCAGAAAATCGTAGGAATGAGAGAGAGTTTTGTGTGTTTTATTTTTAGGGTTTCGGTAATATTAAAAGGGAAAATATTATGGAACCGTGTAAATAAGGGATGGGAGGCAATATTTTCGGTCCAAGCAAAGTGTAATAGAGATCAAATACTGATTTGGAAGATCTCCTAATTTTACTTGTGCTTATCCTTGATTTATTTGATATATAAGAATTTATATTAATAATAATAATACATAGGAATGTATAAATCGGCCCATAATGGTATATTTGTGTGTTCATATAAATTTTGTACTTGCAAAATGTTAAAATGTAGTAGTGAAAATTATTTTGCTTCATATCTTGTTCATTTCCAACGGTTTGGGATTAATTTGGTACTTTATAAACTTATTAATCAAAATTTAAAGTTATAGGGGCAATTTGGTCTTTTTTACATGTTTTAGATTTTTGGGTATTACACACATAATTTGAAATCATGTAAAGTGATGGAACAATAGTCAAGCATGCAAGATAGATAGAAGTATTAAGTCCTAATATAATCTACCAAAGATAAATCCTAATAGGTGTACTAATCCCTCTTGTAGAGTGTTTGGTGAAAGACTATATGAGTGTGTTTTCGCTCCCTCTTAATCGATGACCATCCGGACAAGATGTGTTAAAAAAATAAAGAGGAAAACAAACATTGACGTAAGTGATGAGCTTAGTAACGTCATGACGAGTGGTGGATAGCATACAATAAACTTCACATTTGAAGTTACGTAGCTCTTCTCAATCATTGTGAATATTCATAGAACATTCATACGATGAGGCATGTGATTACGTGGAAATATGCTAAGGGTTAAGAGGATAAAATCTTCAAGGTTGTGAGGTTAGTGATAAGGTTCTAGTGGGGTTACCTATGTTGATGAAGAAGGGTTGTCTCAACTTATGCTAGCGGTTCTTCGCTTGAAGTGTCTGTAAGATGAGTGGGATGCGGAAGCATTCATAGTGTAGAACTTAGGTTGAAAAGTGTAGATAAGTTGAGAAGATAATGGATACGGAAGTAACCAAACATGCGGAAGTAAAAGGGGAAAAAGATAAGGAATCAGAAGATAGACAGAATCTATTCTGATAGGAGACGGTTCTGGTTCAAGACTACATCGAGTGGGTTTCGGTAGTCTCTTTGAAACAGTGAAAATTGAAAGCTAAATAAACTGTCTTAGCAGACAATGGTCCGACGGTACCATTAAATTTAGCGGTATCGTCCCCTATTTAAGGGTACCGTGACCTACTCAGGTCAGTGTTGACCTAGAATTAGATTTTTGACAAAGAAATTTCACATATGTGGTGATTTTTCTGGACCTTAGATTAAAGGAATATATACCAAATAAACTCTTTTATGAATGATTCAAACGGGATTCGAGAACGTTGATCGAGAACGAGAGATGAAATTTAATTGCATTTCGCAAATTAAATATACTTTAAATATTTTCCGAAATATTTAAGTTGTCATTAGAATTTAAGAGGATTTTACGAATAAATCTCGCTGATTTAGTTAGACTTTTCGACACGAGGAGAGAATTTATACCTAATAAATTCTTTTTACGAGATGAACAGTACTAGACGAGAAGAGATGACTTTTATATTTCCGAGGAAATACATAGGTAATCATTAGAGCGATGTGATGGATGACTTAATATTTCCAGTGAAATATTTAAAAAGTCATGAGATGAGACACAAGATATGACTTCAATATTTCGAGTGAAATATTCAAGTAGTCAAAAGAGGGATGTGAAGGATGACTTAATATTTCCAGTGAAATATTTAAAAAGTCATGAGACGAGACAAAAAACATGACTCCAATATTTCCAGTGAAATATTCAAGTAGTCATACGAGCGATGTGAATGATGACTTAATATTTCCAGTGAAATATTTAAAAAGTCATGAGACGAGACACAAGATATGACTTCAATATTTCCAGTGAAATATTCAAATAGTCATAAGAGGGATGTGAAGGATGACTTAATATTTTCAGTGAAATATTTAAAAATTCATGAGACGAGAGAGAAGAGATGACTTCAATATTTCCAGTTAAATATTTAAGTAGTCATGAGAGGAATTTAAAGGACGCATTTGAACACATGGGAATTGTGAAATTCACGGAATGTGTTCCATCATTCCTAGACCTAGACGAAGATGGTTAGAGGATTCTCGTTTGAGAGGTTTGGTTAATTTACGGATTTTGATGTGCTTTGCACGTGAGTGTTTCACGAGGTTTTGAAAGACGTAAAGCAAGGCCTATGGTGCTGATTCGCAGCAAGGTTTGGGATCTTAAGAAGTGTATATTCACACGAGGATGAAAGGAACTACTAACCACTTATATAGTAACTCGTGAGTCCTTTGTCACCCGAATGTTGATGTTAGCTTTTAGCTTTGGATGAGCGTTTTAACATATGTTGTTAAAAGGCTTGAATATGATGTTTCGGATATGACATTTAACAATTACGATCGCAAGTTAAACTTACTTGAATATTTCAGATGAAATATTTAAGTTGTCAAACCTACTTCGAGTTCTACTAGGTTTGTATCTAACCTCTCCATGACCAAGGGTGTATTACTTGGAAGAAAGTAAAATGATGACCAAGGAATTAGGACAATTTCGCGACTACTTTAACTTATAGGCTTTGACACAAGTGTATGACTATATGACGTCTAAGAGTTCATAGTGATAGGCATACCTAATTCATAATGTGTTAAAAGGACATAGTGTGGGTGCAAAATCGGACAAGCAAATCATGTAAAATGCACATAAGGAATAAATGCAAACATCATGCAAAACATGATAATCATTTAGCATTTAAGATCATGAAGACATTCAATAATATCTTACGAGAGCATGTTATCATTTTGAAACACATATGTGGGATGCAAGTAATCTAGGTTCGCTAAGGAGGATCCTAATTACTACTTGTTCAAAATGAAATCCTAACGTGAGATAAAGTTCACCGATGTAAACTATCTTTAGTCAAATGTAGGAATGAAAAATTTTCAAGTTAGAGAATGAGTATGAGACTATCACTAGTGGTGCTCAATTCAGGCTAAACACGACCATTTTTACGGGTTATACCACGAACCCAACTTCTCTCCTGGAAGCAATTCAACCGTTAGGTCAAATTGAATTTCTAGTGCGATAGGTTCTCTAGTAGTCATTCTTATGTTAGAAAAATTCAAATTCCTATATTTTCCTATCGAAGTATAGCAAAGATGATATTAGCTTTTTTTGCTAATACATGGCCTAATATGACTCAACCAACCATATTTTGAAAGTCGGTTACGAAGATGACATGTCTTACACAACTTCTAACAAAGGCAAACAAAATGTTTTAATAACGTGTTTGAGATTTAGAGGTTATTTGGTGGAGATGGTGCATTTTATGATCTCTTGGAGAACATCTTTGTTTGTTGAGTTGTTACATGTTATTTTAACATGATTTGGTTTCCTAGAACCAAGAGATACTCTAATGTAATACAATGTAGAATCTACTACATCGTGAGTATTTCAAGAATGCTCCTTTGCATATCTTGAGAAAAGAATCTAGTAAAGGTTTCTTACCTCAATAGATCTTGTGAGTATTATATTTAAAAAGAGACATATTGTATATTTCAACAAATATGCTTTTCTAAGAGGAAATTTATCACTCTTACGAATGCTTAGTAAAACAAGTATTCTAGTGTATGACCAATAATACTTGTTTATGCAATGAAACATGTTGTTTTGGGTTATTATTCAAATCTAATATCCTATATTTGTTAATAAGAAGCAATGTACTCTCTTGTAACATAACCATTCATGTTACAAAGGGAATAAGATGAATATGATATAAGTTATCCTTTGTCAATCTTTTGATAAGAGAAATACAAGTGATATTCTCAAAGATTGATGAGATACATAATAGTTAATAACATATTATGTGTGACGCTTTTACCAGACATGTGATTTTGAGTCGTTCATGAGCAAAGTTTACATATGTTGTTTGTTTGCTCGTGTTTGGTTTTTCGGAAATGACACATTTACTAATTGCATTGCAATGTAAATTACTTGTATATTTCGGATGAAACATCCAAGTTGTCAATCCTACTTAGTTGTGTATTTTATGCATCTTTTAAAAATATTAGTTTAATGTTTGGAACACAACCATTGGACAAGAAGACTCAATATGGCATCTTCAACACAAGTGTGAGTTATGATCCGATGCATATTATTTTCGTCTTGAGAGGAAGTCATTATTTTCATAACAACCGAGTGTGATTGAGTATGTAGATTCAAGATAATATATTTCGTTATATTTTGATGTTATCTTGAAGCTAGACAAATAATGACTCCAATTTCATGTCCATACTCGAAAACTTGTCAATTAGATTCGATGATGATATCAATCATAATTTGAATAATGAATTGATATGTACTCGAAATCTTTCTTGACCCTCACGATCACTCCTTTTAAAAAGAAAATAAAAATTTAAGGAATGTGTTCCATTTATTCTAATACTAGTTGTATGTGTGAGGTTAATGACATATTAACTTACTACTTCGATATTGTCATTTATTTTTATTTGCGAAAAACTATTTATATTATTAAGTGTAATATTCTTAGTTTTCGACATATCATAAGTATAAAATAATTATCTTAACCACTTTTATACAACATACGTAAAATACCAAATGTTTAATACATTTTCTTTTACTTAAATACTAATGTATTGATATGATCTTTTATCTTGTTTAGACAACCCATGGTCAAGCAAGATAAGAGGATGTAATGTTTTAGAGATCATGTTACGGATTTAATGAAAGTGTTAAATATTTTGAGGTGATATATATTTTACACTTAAACCTTTGGAAAAATAATTGTGTAAGACAATATCTTTCGACACACATGATCATGCAACTTAGTTTCTATTCCTAAGAAGGTTACTAAAACATTTTAAAACTTGTAAAATGTCGAAAACGCATATGCAAGAAAAGTGGTCTATGCCTATATGCAATGCAAAATCAATTAAGCAACTTATTGCAAGAAGTCTAGTCTAAGTCCTATTAACGCATAAACTGAAAGACTCATAATTAACACATAGCAACAAGGCATGTAAAACGCTTGTGATTATAGATATAATTAGCTCAACTAAAGATAACAATAAGAACACACAAAAATATTAACTAACAATACTAGGACACAAAGAAAAATAAATAGTCATTTAGCATAACACACAAAAATACTTATCGTAATTTTGTGTATTAAGTATAACAATGTACACTTAGCTAGATTTAATTTGAAAATGAATTATTTTCTACCCCATTTCAAAATTTGATCGAGTTCAACACTTTGAAAATATAAATACATCAATGTGTGATGTTCTCTTTGTAATTTGACAAAAAAAAATAAATTTGTGCAATCGACATGACCAGAAAAGACTCTCTGTTACGAATCAAAGACTCTCGTAAATTTTACTTTACAATCATTTTCTAAAAGTATTTTTAAATAAAAGTAGACTCAATTACGTTTAAAACGATAGGTAGCACGACTCCTACGGACATACGGTTGATTTTATACGAATTTTTGAAAATTACCCAACTCTGAAAAACAAACGAAGGTACCGTTAAATTTAGCGGTACCGTCCGTATTTAATGGTACCGTCCATTATATTTAACGGTACCGTGACCTGTTATTACAGTTTTGAACAAAACCAATTTTCTCATCACAAACAAGTATTTGACATAACGAAAAAATGTAAAACTTAATAAACTTAATACCGAACATATAAAATATATATTATGTAACATTTTCACGTTTGGGACTAAGAAAAAAAAACATTTACTAAAATATATTTACTATAAAACAAGGAGTTGTCCCAAACGCTCCTTTCAAAACCACATCACTTTATGACCAGTTCTATTGACATGACCGGACAGTTACAAGCTCTTATTCTTTAATTTGTTTAAGAGAACCTTCAAGCTATTATGACAAAATATACATAACAACAAAACTTGTAAGTATTAAGCAAGTAAATACTTTTCATATTAAATCCCCCTTCATGGGTAATTTGATACATGGATCGTACTCAATTTTGAAAACCATTTGTTTTAAAATTTTGAGCGACGTGGCTGTGATACCAATTGTGGAAACCATAGAGGGGGGTGAATACGTTTCCATTTAAAAACTTAAAAACTTTATGTATCAAACACCCGATCAAGTGTGACGTAATATGAAAAGTGTCAACAATGATCATACAACATCTAGAGATGGTATAAAGTAAACTACCATACAAACACATCCAAACCATGACACAAACATAATCAACATAATATAAGCAACAAACCACACAAGTATAAACGCAATGCAAATATAAATATCAAGCGATAAAGACTAAAATAAAAGTATATAGATAAGTAAAGAAGGTGCGAACCGGACACGATGATTTATAGTGGTTCGGTCACGAAGCTCCTCTTCGCCCTACTCCACTCCCCGAGTACCCAACTCGAGAGTTACTTCACTAATCAACAAGCTCCCTTCAGGCGGAGAAAACCGTAACACGTCGCTTATCCTTATTTTCGACACTATGCTAAATGTTGAGTACTAATCTTAGCTAGTACCAATCTACCACGATCCACATTATCTACTCACGATCTACCCGATCTACCCTTGATCCACTTGATCAACACACAAGCCCGCAAGCTGCAAGTGATCTCCAAGATCTCAACAAGATCACAATGATCTACTCCTACTTGACTCGATCTACCCGATCTACCCTTGATCCACTTGATCAATACACAAGCCCACAAACTACAAGAGATCTCCAAGATCTCAACAAGATCACAACGATCTACTCTCACTTGACTCGATCTACCCGATCTACCCTTGATCCACTTGATCAATACTCAAGCCCACAAGCTACAAGAGATCTCCAAGATCTCAACAAGATCACAATTATCTACTCTCAAAAACTCTCAAAAGAAAAATGAACTCGACGTATGCAAGGATACAACAAGTATGTAACAAGTGTTAAAAGTGCACTAACTCTAACTACAACACTTTGTATCTTTGTGATACTATGTGTTCTTCTCTTGCACTAGTTGAGGAATGAATGTGATCTATTGGTTGGATGAAAGGATCACTCTTAAACAAACTAAGACTCTCTAAATGATCAAAGAAAGTGATCTAAGTATGAAGGGATTAGACCAGAGAAAACTAACTGGAAAAATCAAGTTGGAAGTGTAAAATGGTCCACTATTTATAGGCAAAGAAAAAACTAGCCGTTACGTACGGACGGTACCACTAAATACCCGACGGTACCACTAAATTTAGTGGTACCGTGGTACCGTCCCAGACAGAGACGCTCCAAATTTTGTTTTTAGTGGTGAAAGTTTATTTGGGGAAGTTTGGAGCTGATTTGGGGAGGGGGGGGGAGGGAATAGCTGTTGGGACTTTTAAACTTATTTTTCAAAATAAAATATTTCTTTTTAATTCAAAAATAATTTGTAAAATGTATTTTTGAAAAAATGTTTTGTCACATTAAAAATGTGAAGTTTAGAACAAAAAATTTATTTCTTTGATCATCCATCAAGTTTAAATTTGTTTGTTCATACCTTGAGTGATTTACGTCAGGTTGAGAATCTACGACTCTGTTGAAGCATATTTGAGACGTCGAGAGATGTTGATGTAAGTATGCATTGTTTATTTGTGTTTACAAGTAACTTGCACATTTTACGTTATGTATTACAAGTTACATTTTTGTCATTATTAAAACCGAAGAAACCGTTTAGTTTAAGTATCGTAATATTTGTACTAACACTTATCGTTTTGAACAAAGATTGTTTCAAATACTCCTCCTTAATACTTTTTTATAAAAAATGGTTAATTTGTTTAAAAGAACAAGACGTTGATGGAAATTTTTAGCTTTTTTTAATATTTTTTTTTTAAATAAGAGAAGAAAAAAAACTCTTTTTGTTGTTTTTGAAAGTTTTATATTTTCTGTATTTTGTTTTTGATAAAAATATTTACAAAAGCGTTTTGATGTTTGACTTTTTCTAGGATATTTGAGAAAGTTTTCCAGATCTTCTGGAGTCAAACATCTCATACCAATTTGATTAACTAATTCCATAAATCTTGCATGATGAAAGGCTTTGGTGAATAAGTCTACTAATTGGTTTTGTGTACCCACGAAGTATAATTCAATTGTACTCTTTTCAACATGTTCCTTGATAAAGTGATATCTAAGAGCGGTATGCTTTGATTTTGAATGTTGAACAGTGTTGCAGGAGATGGCAATGGCACTCTTGGAGTCACAGTACATCAGGATTTTTTTGAATACAAAACCGTAATTCATGAGTTGTGATCTCATCCAAATAACTTGAGCACAACATGCTGACATGGCTATGTATTCCGCATCTATTGTTGACAATGAAGTGCAATCCTGCTTCTTTGACAGCCAAGATACTAGCTTATCTCCAAGAAACTGAACACCACCAGAAGTACTTTTGCGTGTATCTAAACAACCTGCATGGTCAGCATCTAAAAAAGCTATTAGCTCAAAACCAAAATCCTTCAGATAACAGATCCCTAAGTTAATGGTTCCCTTTACATATCGAAGGATCCTTTTAGCCTCAGAGAGGTGTCTTTCAGTTGGGTTTCACTGATAACGGGAGCATAGATATATGGCAAATACTGTTGGGTTTTAGAGATACTGCTGCTCAAGTAATTACAACTGCTCAGGTCTTACAAGAAAAATATTTATAAAGGTTAATGTTGCTTTTGGAAGTTAAAACTGGTAGAGTCCATTAAGACTGCTGACAGACTTCGAGAAAAATACTCTAAGTAGTTAATGCTTGATATTGCTAACAGGAAACTTAGTACTGCTAGAACAAAGTTAATGCTGCCAGAACAAACAGTTAATGCTGCTAGATATTTAATGCTGCCAGAGTAAAGTATTAGTACTACTGAGTGTTTGTTAGTACTGCTGGAGTATTAGAGTCAGTTTATGTTTATAGAATATTTTGTAACGAAAGTATAGTAATAGATAAATATATAAAAGATATTTATCTTGTATAGAAAGTTATTGTAAGCCGAATAGGAATCCTTAGTCTATAAAAGGAGGTCCTAGGGAATATAGATAGATATATCTTAATACGTTTTTCATAGAACTTCAAGGTTGTAAACCCTAATACTTTTGAGTATTCGTATTATATCAATAATATTGAAGTGTTTACAATACCAAATTCTTCTTAAGATCAAATACAAGATTTCGCATTGTGTTTGATATACTTCAAGGCAGTTTCTATACTTAGTTGTTTTAGATTTATCTAAGATAACTAACCCTTACAAGCTAAGGAATTCGATCAAGTGCATAACTGGGATCAACAAGTGGTATCAGAGCTTGTGATCTAGAAGCTTTGATTAAGAAGAACCTGTTTAGACGCAAGGCTGTTCTGATCTTACTAAAGACATGGATTCAGAATCTACACACATGATTACTGCATCAAAGGTAGCAATGCTCAAGTCTGGAGAGTATGAGCTATGGAGAATGAGAATAGAGTAGTATATTCAAATGGTTGATTATTCTATGTGGGAGGTAATAGATACTGGCAATACTTTACCCAAAACAGAAACTCAGAATATGGCAGCGGAACTGAGCTTAGGCTGCTACGTGAGGGGTAAGACAGTCACATCCATAGAAAATGATCTCATAATGAGACGGTTTTAGCAAAACATATCATTCAAATACCAAATTAATATTTAGAGTCTAAAAAACTCTTATCACAAGTTACAGCGGAAATAAATATAGTTTGCAGCGGAAAACAAAGATAGTTTGCAACGGATATAAAAGACTCTGTTTTAAAAGATTATTCGAATGATAAGGTAATAAGGGTAGATAGTAAAGCCCATGATAGCCATCATCAACCTTCAGCCACTCTTGGTGCTCACAATATGCATCAATTACCTGAGATAAAACATGCCAAAAAAAGTCAACACAAAGGTTGTGTGTAATCCATAGGTTTAGTAAATAATAGTTGAGCACAAGATTTTAATTCTGGAAGATATATGTAACAAATATAAATATCGGGTAAGCGTCAAATAATTCTTTTGCTAAGCTCATGGCACACAAAGCGTTAACCGGCACCAATAACCTTAGCGTAGGTCGACAGTAACCGCGGAATTTCATAATATAATAGTTACCCCCAAAGCTAGGTACTTTGCCTGATACCTAGTAAAACTCGAATATAGTTCATCACATGTGGACCGACCTTAGTCCACATGGCGGGAAGGTCAATTCCTATAGGCCTATAAACTAAAATTGCACTCACTCGCAAGTGATTAATCGTTCTTAATCGAGGGACATGCTTTAGGCAAGGAAGGTACGTAACATTATTGTATCAGTCAGGAATAGCTTACCAATAAACAATTGTGCTCATAAAAATAAGTAAGTAGCATGTGTCTCCCCCATGGGTTTATAAACAATTTAAAAGTAAAGTGGGGCTACGAATCAAACCTTAGTAGCAGATGAAACAAGATATCACAATATGATCAAATGGGATAGCACGGCAAGTGAACCTCAGCCCAACCTAATATGTGAATAATATGTGTCACCAATAAACTTTAAAATGATTTGTTAAGTAATACTCATATTTGAAATGAAAAGGTTTTGTTTCAATGGAGTTTGAGTGAAATAACGTTTAAGACTCGTGTGGATACGAGATGTTAAGATAATAAAAGTCGCCAAACACAAACGGATACGAAGAAAGAATAACGAAGAGAGAGAAGAACTAAGATTAAGAAAGAAATAAAATAATAAAGACAAGAAGGAAAAACATTAATAGGTTGTTTCGGTGTTGTACCCATTTCCCAAATAGTTGATAAATCATCATGATTTTGGAAGAAAACGTATAAGTTTCGAAAAGGTTTTTAGGTTATTGAGTAATCATAAATGATTAAGTTATAAAAGGTTTTATCAAAATTTAGGCATGATGCGTCCGTTTATAAAGCATTTCCAAGTCGTTACGACGCTTGAATATAAGTTTTATTGCCACATTTTACAAGTTAAATATATATAATTAGACACTATCATTCGCATATATATTAGTTGTAGAGTTTATCGACCGTTTTGTGTATGTTCGGGTCCAAATATGTTAGGCTCTTATGAGTCTAACATACTCTTCGGTCTCAATTATGAAAATCATCCATAAGGTCCATCGGCTAATATCATAAATCCAATAACGTCCAATTTTCATCCAAGCATAGTTTATAACAAGTATCCAAGTCCAATGTCCAATACATGTCTCATATTATCCAAATAAGTATCCAAAACACCATATTCATACACAAATAATTAAATGATGACAAAACAATAAAATAAATGAAAATATGGCCCAAGCGTATTGGGCTTTAGCCCATTACCTAACTCACACTCTAATGGACTCTCTTTGGGCTTTCGGGCCCAAAGCTAATTAACTCATTAAGGACTTATCTAAGTCCAAACTGACAAGACACTAACCCGAGGTTTTCTAACCTCGAGTCTTACACGGCCGAGACTCCCTTGAGTCTCGACTAGACTTATTCAACACCAAGACCTTGGAGGTCTCGGCTAAACTCATTTCCAACTAGTCGTGGCCCTCTTGGATCACGGCTCACATCACTCGACAACCTAGTTAACGAAACATTAGCCAAACACACGGCTACAAACCTAAACTTGACCAAATAACGTTAAACTCTTGGTCGTGACTCCTTGAGTCACGGCTCGACTTTACCTGAGCCTTTGAGCTCTCGGCTTAACAACAAACTATACTAAATCCAATCCTTACACATCAACAAACCAACTAGGCTATGTCGTGACTCTATAAGTCACGGCTCGAGCCTACTCGAGCCAATAGGCTCGCGGCAACCATAACATGAACATAATCCTATCCGCAATCCAACACAACCAATTCCAAATCAACCTCAAAACCCTTCACAAGAAACTGCTAAGCTAGACTCAAGCCATGAGTCACTCGAGTCACGGTTAGACCACATACGAGCCATAGAGCTCTCGACATAAACTAACCATGGACCAAACTTGAGCCAAACTCCTAACCAATGCTACAAACAACAAGAACAAGCTCATTTAAATACTAAAACATCAAAATGATAAAGAAACACACCGAGTCAACTCAACTCGTGAGTTGACTCAGATGAGTCATGCGACTCAGTGGTGAGTCGTGGCAAATTGTGACATAGAAACATAGATCCACACGATTTTTAACTAAATCAAAAAGGCTTAACATGTTTAATAAATAAAAATGTTCGTATATAAAAATTTAGGGTTTGGGGTTTTCAGATCTAAAAGAAATGGAGGGTATAGGGCGCGTGGGTTACCAAAAAGAAGGGATAAGGACGCAGGGACGTGGCGGTGGGTGGTGGTGTGACAGTGGTGGTGGCGGTGGTGCTTCGAACAAGGGTTAAATGGTCTCCGTGGGTCTTCTAACTTTCCAGATATGATAAGGGGGCTTGATCTATGTTTCAGGGTGAGTTGGTGGTTGGCCGGAAAATATTTCGGCAACGGCGGTTGCCAGAGACGGCGGTGGTTGGCCGAAGTTGGTGGTCAGACTTGAGTTGCGGAGAAGAGAGAATATGAGAGAGGTGTGTGTGTGTTTTTATGAATATAATATTATAAAAATGGCTTATATTCTAGGGCAGGGACATAAATAATGCCTAAAAACATTATTCATATCTCTATGTTTTAATGATCAATAAATATAAACTTATCAAATAAACAAGTATTTAGTTGTAAATATTCATTTCTACAACTTAATCACTTAAGGTATGAATAAACAAGTGCTTAATGCATTATATGATCAAAGGAACATTTTCTTAATAACTAGATTTTTTATAAAATGTCAAAAACATTTTATATCTTTTAGAAAAACATTTTTGGTAATAAATAAAAAGGTTTAATTCACTATAAATTTATGAATTCAAATTTTTAACCAAAATCAGTAAAAATGTTCCAGAAAAACCTTCCCCACAAAAAGACAAAACTGGGCAATGGCTGGCATGGGCGGCCCCTTTAATTTTGCTAGGCGGCCCCCTTAAAATTAAGGGGACCGCCCCCCTATTTAAGGGGGCCGGCCCCGCTCCAGTAGGTTCCAGCTGTCCAGTTTTTCTGCCTATAAATACCAGCCTTCCCCTGGATTTTTACTCACCTTTTGCACACTAAAACTTTCTGTTATAGATCTCATTTCATATCTTCAAAAACCCTTTGATCATATAATCTTAAGCTTTGGTTTACAAGTGATCCAAGATTCCTCCATTCAAGTGCAAGAGAAGAATACTCCTTCAATAACTAGAGAAGAAGTATTGCAACTTAGATACCAATGTTGTTTGTGTCATCATACATTTGTATATAAGTTGTGTATTGTTGTTAGATAGTTGTGTGAATAATTGTTTGGGATAGGTTAGTGTGTAAGTAGAGAAGTTGTGTTGGTAAGGTGTGTAAGTAGTAAAGGTGTGAAGAAGTAGAAGTGTACATAGGGTGTGCTAAGTTGTGAAGTCATAGTGAAGAAGTCGTGAAGAAGTTGTGAAGAAGTCGTGAAGAAGTCGTGAAGAAGAAGGTGTGATTAAGTCGTGTATAAGTTGTGAGATTGGTTCTAGCTACGATTAGAACCCGACATCTAGCTTTGTGTCCTTAAGCCGGTGTAAGCTAAAGTTGTGTAAGGTTTTCTCCGCCATAAGGGAGCTTGTTGACATAGTGTTGTGAACTCTCGAGTTAGGTGCTCTGGGAGTGGAGTAGGGCAAGGAAGGTGTCCTTGTAGCCGAACCACTATAAATCTCTTGTCTCTCGGTTAGATCTTTCCATCTCTATCTTTCATTTTATATTTATTACCTTACTTGCATTGCTTACTTATTTTCACTTATATTTGTTCATATTGTTTAAGAGTTGAGTTCACATAAATTCTAATCTAAGTTTTTAAAGAGTAAACAAAGTTTTCATAATAAAAATAAAAATACGTAAAACTATTCAACCCCCCCTTCTAGTTTTCCACAATTGGTATCAAGAGCCACGTCAAACAAGATTTTTAAAATAAACTGTATTTTAAAACTTGAAACGATCTATGGAATCTGAAAAATATTTAGAAGGGCAATCAATGCAAAGACCACCACTATTTGAAAGTAATGGTTTTCTTTATTGGAAAAATAGATTCGAAACTTATGTGAAATCAAAAGATCTTGATCTTTGGCATGTTATTACCTATGGTGATTTTACCCCTATTCAATATAATACCCTAACTAAAATAGATGAAATTGTACCTTTTGAAAAACAAAATGATGATTTAAAAAAGAAACTAGCTAAAAATAATGAAGCTAAAATGGCAATTTATAATGCGTTACCACACAAACAATATGAAAGAATTTTTATGTGTCAAACCGCAAAAGAGATTTGGGATTCTTTACTAATCACTCACCAAGGTAATAGTCAAGTTAAAGAATATAAAATAGATCTTCTTGTTCAACAATATGAACAATTTACAATTCCTGAAGAGGAATCTATTGATAATGCATTTGCTAAATTTAACACAATCATCACAAGTTTAAAAGCACTTGATGAGACTTTTTCTAGCAAAAATTGTGTAAGGAAATTTCTTAGGGCATTACATCCGAAATGGCGCGCGAAGGTCACGGAGATTGAAGAGTCAAAGAACTTGATGACGTTATCACTTGATGATCTTATTGGCAACTTGAAGGTTCATGAAGAAATTATAAAGAGGGACTCAGAAATGGTCAAGAGCAAGAAAGATCAAATCAAGTATCTCGTGCTAAAAGCCAAAAAGGAACTTAGTGATGACGATGATTCAAGTGACGATAGTGAAGACGAAGAATATGCAATGGCCGTAAGAGAATTCAAGAAATTCTTCAAGAGACGAGGAAGATTCACGAGACAACCGTGAGATGAAAGAAGATCGCTTCAAAGAAATAGAAATGATAACTACGGGAAAAGAAAGTGTTTTAGATGTGGAAGCCAAAACCATCTCATTGGCGAATGTCCAAATCCACCGGGTTATGATTACGAAAGCGCATTTGTTAGTGGAACATGGAGCGATAGCGATAAAGATGAAGCGGACAAAGCAAAAGATGAAAAGTGACTTGTAGCTCAAGCCACCGATGAAATATGTCTTGGGATAAATTTGGAGCCCGACGAATGGATTAAGGATAGTGGAAGTTCGAAGCACATGACGGGAAACCGGAAGCTATTCTCCTCCTTCAAGGCATACAACGGAGGTAATGTTATTTTCGGTAGTGATTTTCGTGAAAAAATCATTGGCAAAGGTACGATCTCTCAAGACTCCCTAACTATTGAAAATGTTGAGCATGTAGATAATTTAACATATAACTTGCTTAGTATAGGAAAAATATGTGATAATAAGTGTAGGGTTACTTTTACAAGTAAAGATAGCGAAATAATTAAGGACGGAAAGGTCATAGGTAGAGGAGTTAGGAAAGGTGGCGTATATGTTATGAATCTAGGAAATAAACCGGGAGATAAAATATGCCTAGCAACCTTAGATGAAAACTCTACATTGTGGCATAGAAGATTAGGTCATGCAAATATGCAACAAATAAAATCCCTAGCCTCCAAAGAATTAGTTAGAAACTTGCCTAACCTAAGATATGACCAACACTTTTGCGATGCATGTAAAATAGGAAAACAAGCACATGCTAGTCATAAAGCTAAGAATATAGTCTCCACTACTAGATGCCTAGAATTATTACACATGGACCTTTTTGGTCCAACCGTTGTGCGGAGTTACGGAGTTAATCGTTATACCTTAGTAATTGTAGATGACTATTCACGATACACGTGGACTAGATTTTTAAGTGATAAAACCGAAGCCTTTAATAAGTTTGAAATATTTAGTAAAATGATTCAAAATAAATTAGGATGTTCTATAGTATCAATTAGGACGGACCATGGTTGGGAATTTGATAACGAAGTGCAATTCGGAAAATATTGTGATTTAAATGGGATATCTCACAATTTCTCCGCTCCTTGCAATCCACAATCAAATGGGGTAGTAGAAAGAAAGAATCGAACATTACAAGAAATGAGTAGAACAATGCTAAATGAACAATCTATCCCACAAAAATTTTGGTGCCATGCCGTAGATACATCAACATATATAATAAATAGAGTCTCAATTAGGCGAATTTTAGGAAAAACCCCATATGAGTTATTAAGAGGTAGAAAACCTAATCTAAATTACTTTAGGGTATTCGGGAGCAAATGTTTTGTTCTCAATACAAAAGATTACCTTACTAAGTTTGATCCTAAGTCGTACGAAGGAATCTTTCTAGGGTATTCACAAAATAGTAAAGCATACATAATTCTTAATAAACATACTATGAAAGTAGAAGAGTCCTTAAATGTAACTTTTGATGAAACTCCACCACCACCTAAGACATTGCCCCTAGAAGATGATGACCTGGTTGAAGAAGAAGCTATTGAGGTTAGTAAAATTAAAACCTTAGGCGATGATAGTGAAGATATAATATTAGGTGAAAATGAAATTGTAAATGTTAAGGAATCTAAATCACACCCGTTAGATAATATAATAGGAAACCTAAATCAAAGAACCCTTAGATCACAAGCTCAAGATAAAAATAACTTCTTTTGTTTCCTATCAACTATAGAACCTAAAAATATAAATGAGGCATTAAAAGATGAAAGTTGGGTTATGGCTTTGCAAGAAGAACTCAATCAATTTAAGACTAATGACGTTTGGGAACTAGTCCCAAATCCCATGAATATGACCATCATAGGAACTAAATGGGTTTATAGAAATAAGCTAGATAAAAATGAAATAGTTACTAGGAACAAAGCTAGGTTAGTTGCCCAAGATTATAACCAACAGGAAGGAATTGATTCTGACGAAACTTATGCCCCGGTAGCTAGATTAGAATCTATAAGAATACTACTTGCCTATGCATGCGCCCTAGATTTTAAGTTATTTCAAATGGACATGAAAAGTGCATTCCTTAACGGTTTTATCAATGAGGAGGTATACGTGGCACAACCTCCAGGATTCATTGACTTCGCAAAACTTGATTATGTTTATAAACTCAAGAAAGCTTTATATGGACTCAAACAAGCTCCCAAGGCTTGGTATGATCAATTAATGGCATTTCTTATTAAACATGATTATTCCATGGGAATGGTAGATAACACTCTTTTCACGAAAAAGAAAAGCCCAAATCTCATCATTGTCCAAATATATGTCGACGACATTATATTCGGATCGACTTGTCAGGATATGTGTGATGAATTCGCCAAAGTCATGCATGATGAGTTTGAGATGAGTATGATAGGTGAACTTAATTTCTTCCTAGGATTACAAATAAAACAATTAGAAGATGGAATATTTTTTAATCAATCTAAGTACATTAAGGAAATCTTCAAGAAATTTGGATTAGAAAACGCTAAGCCCATGAAAACACCGATGTCTACGGAAGTAAAACTCACAAGAGATGAAGAGGGTGAGTCCGTAGAAAACACTAAGTATAGAGGAATGATAGGTAGTTTACTATACTTAACGGCAAGTAGACCGGATATCATGTTTAGTGTCTGCCTTTGTGCTCGCTTTCAAGAGGATCCCAAAACCTCTCACCAAGAAGCGGTTAAGCGTATCTTCCGATACATTAAAGGCACTATACACTTAGAATTATGGTATCCTAAGGGATCCGGCATAGAAACCATCGTCTATGCGGATTCGGATCATGCGGGAGATTACGTGGATAGAAAAAGCACTAGCGGAATTTGCACGTTCATGGGATGTTGTCTAACATCTTGGTTCTCGAAGAAGCAAACCACTCTTGCTATTTCTACCACAGAAGCCGAATATGTAAGCGCTGGAAAGGCATGTCAACAAGCACTATGGATGAAACAAGCTCTCGTAGATTATGGCATTAGGTTAGATGATGTCCCAATTATGTGTGATAACAAAGGTGCTATAGATTTAAGTAAGAATCCCGTTCAACACTCTAGGACTAAACATATAGAAATACGCCACCACTTCCTCCGCGATAACGTTCAAAAAGGAAACATATCTATAGAAAAGGTTGCATCGGAAGATAACTTAGCAGACATATTCACTAAGCCCCTTAAGCGTGAACTCTTTAACCACTTACGTTTAGGCCTAGGGATGATGGAACAAATTGACTGAATTTTCTGTATTTTTGGTACATTTTTTTTCCAGATGGGCGGACCCCATAATGTTATAAAGGCGGTCCCCTTAATTATTAAGGGGACCGGCCATCTGTCTGTAAAATTATTTTTTTTTCTGTTTCCTCCCTTCTGAGTCTAGGAATCTGTTTTGCACAAAATAAAAGATTGGGATATTTTTTTTCATAAACATATTTATAAACAAAACCCAATCTATTTTCTACAAATCATTCTCACATCTAGGAAAACACATGAAAACCATTTTTCTTACATTGTTGAATAATGCTAAAAACATTTTTTTTTCATGCATAAAGATCTCACATGAATTGTCAAAGTATATAATCTAATATATACATCTTTGATATTCAGATATTGAGCAAAATCAAATCAAGTAGACCTTGGATTGTTTCTTAGGAAATTTTTGCATTTAGGAGTCGAAACAATCACATCTCCACATTTGTTGCATATAGGCACACACTAGAACAAGCTTATTAATCACATCCTCACAGTTGTTCCATCACCTATTCCCCATTAGTTTCTAGTGCCTTTGCTCCATTACCCTTGCCTTAGATGATTATTTTCCTTAATTCTGTAAATTGCTAGATATAACTTATTGCTTGCTTATTTGTTTATCTTATATGCCATGCATGCTTAATATGTTTCTTTATTGCCTCAAAGAGTGGGACTTGCCTAAAATCAAAAACTCAAAACATAGCCATCCTCACCTATTTCTGTAGAAAAATCCATTTCTGGAACCCAGAAAGGTACCAGATGGGCGGCCCCCTTAATTCATAAGGCGGCCCCCTTAATTATTAAGGGGACCGCCCATAATTAAGGGGACCGGCCATCTGCTGGACGGGTTCACAGAATCTTTTTCTGCTTTTTAGCCCATTTGATCCTATACTTCCCCAAATTCACAAACACAATCTGTCCTAATCACCCAACAAGCCTATCCATTCCTAAACAACACAAATCATCCACTATAAATAACCCCATATCTCACCACATTCAATCATCCCATCATGTCTTCTCCTATCAACCAAAAACCAAAAACCTCAAAGCTAGCAAGGATGACCTTAAAACCCGGGTGGAAAAGAAAACCTCAGCCTCACCACAAGCCCATCACAAATGGTGCAACTAGACAACCAACACCTCCATCATCATTCATCCCCAACTACTCTCCAAGATCACAACCTCATTCCATTGAACCATTTCACAAACCCTATCATTTTGGCCAAACATCCACATTCATTCCAAACTACTCCCCTAAACATCAAACGAACTTCAATGGAATCCTTGAAAACCCTCATCACCTTGGTCAAACATCAAACTTTTCACCCCAATACCATCCATTTCCACCAAATAACCAAATCCCCATTCATGAAAGGCAAATGCTTCATGAAGAGATTAACCAAATCCATGATCTTAGTGATCTCCTTTCTATGCACCCCACACAACGCAACAAGGGACAACCCCATCCGCACCTTACTCAAATTGCCTACCCCACTCTCTTAACTTGGATCAAGTTACAAACCACACCCACTATTGCCCTTGTTGCGTCTTCCTTCAAAAATAAATCCTCCACTTAAGTGAAGATATCTCTTGGATCGAATATCTACTCACTCGTCCTCATTCCATTCCTCCCCTACAACGATATAACATCATTGGATCCGCTCCATTTCCCTCACCATCACATAACTAAAACCCATCCACATGCTTTCCGCCTCAAAATAAAATCCCTCACCCTTTTGTGTCGCAAGCAAGTCCAATCGCTCTCTTTGGCAATATGAGGACCATTAGTGTTTCTAGTTATGTTGTAATCATTATGTTTCAAGTATTTTATGTAATGTAATGATGATTCATATGTTATATATGATCATCTTGAATGCATAAATAAATTAGTTGGTTGTTCTAAATATTTTTGCTATGTATATGTATCTTGTGTCTTCTAACTTGTTTTTGCAGCCAAGATTTCCATAGCTCGTCTCCTTGGTGCCCTCGAACGAGGGGGAGTAAACATCAAGGGGGAGTTCTCGTCCCGACAAATTTAGTTTCGAAAACTTGTCGGCATAACCTTTTTGATTCTACAAAAAGGGGGAGAAGTGAATATAAACTCACTAAATACTTGTCCAAAAATAAATTTTTGGATTTTATAAGTTTAAGTTTTGTAATCATCAAAAAGGGGGAGATTGTTGACATAAATAATGCCTAAAAACATTATTCATATCTCTATGTTTTAATGATCACAAAATATAAACTCATTAAACATAAACTTATCAAATAAACAAGTATTTAGTTGTAAATATTCATTTCTACAACTTAATCACTTAAGGTATGAATAAACAAGTGCTTAATGCATTATATGATCAAATGAACATTTTCTTAATAACTAGCTTTTTTATAAAATGTCAAAAACATTTTATATCTTTTAGAAAAATATTTTTGGTAATAAATAAAAAGGTTTAATTCACTATAAATTTATGAATTCAAATTTTTAACCAAAATCAGTAAAAATGTTCCAGAAAAACCTTCCCCACAAAAAGACAAAACTGGGCAACGGCTGGCATGGGCGGCCCCCTTAATTTTGCTAGGCGTCCCCCTTAAAATTAAGGGGACCGCCCCCTATTTAAAGGGGCCGGCCCCGCTCCAGTAGGTTCCAGCTGTCCAGTTTTTTTGCCTATAAATACCAGCCTTTCCCTGGATTTTTACTCACCTTTTGCACACTAAAACTTTCTGTTATAGATCTCATTTCATATCTTCAAAAACCCTTTGATCATATAATCTTAAGCTTTGGTTTCCAAGTGATCCAAGCTTCCTCCATTCAAGTGCAAGAGAAGAATACTCCTTCAATAACTAGAGAAGAAGTATTGCAACTTAGATAACTAAGTTGTTTGTGTCATCATACATTTGTATATAAGTTGTGTATTGTTGTTAGATAGTTGTGCGAATAATTGTTTGGGATAGGTTAGTGTGTAAGTAGAGAAGTTGTGTTGTTAAGGTGTGTAAGTAGTAAAGGTGTGAAGAAGTAGAAGTGTACATAGGGTGTGCTAAGTTGTGAAGTCATAGTGAAGAAGTCGTGAAGAAGTTGTGAAGAAGTCGTGAAGAAGTCGTGAAGAAGTCGTGAAGAAGAAGGTGTGATTAAGTCATGTATAAGTTGTGAGATTGGTTCTAGCTACGATTAGAACCCGACATCTAGCTTTGTGTCGTTAAGCCGGTGTAAGCTAAAGTTGTGTAAGGTTTTCTCCGCCATAAGGGAGCTTGTTGACATAGTGTTGTGAACTCTCGAGTTAGGTGCTCGGGGATTGGAGTAGGGCAAGGAAGGTGTCCTTGTAGCCGAACCACTATAAATCTCTTGTCTCTCGGTTAGATTTTTCCATCTATATCTTTCATTTTATATTTATTACCTTACTTGCATTGCTTACTTATTTTCACTTATATTTGTTCATATTGTTTAAGAGTTGAGTTCACATAAATTCGAATCTAAGTTTTTAAAGAGTAAACAAAGTTTTCATAATAAAAATAAAAAGACGTAAAACTATTCAACCCCCCCTTCTAGTTTTCCATAGCTTATATACTAGGGCAGGGACCAAAGATGGACAATTAAAAGTAGGGGGTGTGTGGTGTATATTAGTGGGCGGGGGTTATAAGTGTCAACTTAGTAAAACTTTTACAATAATCACTGTGGGACCCATTTCACGTACCGAACAGACACAAAAAATTATGAAACTTGCGCCGTTGTTCTCGAAATAATTTTCTGATAAAAACGAGTATAAATATGCATAACTTTCTCAAAGTTAATTTATTTGGCAAATTCGATTCGTTTCGTGCTTTCTAGGTTGTTCTAACATAAAAACGGAATAAGGTTCACGTTTCTCAAGATATCTCGCGTTTCTCAAGTTCAATTAAGTTCAGGAAAGGTTCAAATACTAAGGTGATGCAAAAATAAATATTTGGCTAGTAAAAATGGTTTGGAAAATTACCGGATGTTACACTAAATTGTTGTTAGAAGCAGTGGAGAAAAGGTTTAGAGAGAATGCTGCTACCAAGAAGACCAGGAAGAACCTTTTGAAGCAAATATATGAGAATTTTGCTGCACCTAGTTCTTAGAATCTTGATCAGACCTTTGATAGACTTCAGAAACTTATTAGTCAACTAGCACCTGTGGAAGTAACAATTCATCAAGAAGATATAAATCAACAGTTTCTAAGAAGCTTGTCACCAGAATGGAACACACATATTGTGTTGTGGAGAAACAAGGCTGATCTTGATACAATGAGTTTAGATTATCTGTATAACAATCTAAAAGTATATGAGCATGAAGACTTGGAACAGATTCATCCAGATGATCTTGAAGAGATAGACTTGAAGTGGCGGATGGCAATGTTGACAATGAGGGCAAGGAGATTTTTGAAGAAGACAGGAAGAAACCTCAAGGTCAATGGGCAGGATAACATGGGATTTGATAAATCCAAGTTTGAATGCTACAACTATCACAGGAAGGGACACTTTGCAAGGGAATGCAAGGCACCAAAGAGCCAAGACTACAAGAATTGAGAGAGCTCAAGGAAAGCAGTGTCTGAGGAACCTAAGAATTCTACAGCTTTGGTGTCTTGTGATGGTTTGGGTGGATATGATTGGAGTGATCAAGCAGCTGAAGGACCAAACTTTGCACTCATGGCTTACTCTTCTTCATCATGTTCTAATTCTGAGGTATCTAATGATTATGGTTGTTCGTATAAATCTTGTTTAGATACTATTGAGGAACTTAAGGCTAGGAATGAAAAACAAATAGAAGATGTAAGGAAGCTAGAGTTAGATAATTTAGGCTATAAAGTTGGCTTAAAATCGTGTGGAAACCGTAGAGGGGGGGGGTGAATACGTTTCCATTAAAAACTTAAAAACTTTTTGTATCAAACACCCGATCAAGTGTGACGTAATATGAAAAGTGTAAACAATGATCATATAACATCTAGAGATGGTATAAAGTAAACTACAATACAAGCACAATCAAACCATGACACAAACATAATCAACATAACATAAGCAACTAGCCACACAAACATAAACGAAATGAAAATACAAATATAAAGCGATAAAGAATAAAATAAAAGTAAAGAGATAAGTAAGAAGGCACAAACCAGACACGATGATTTATATTGGTTCGGTCACGAAGCTCCTCTTCACCCTACTCCACTCCCCGAGTACCCAACTCGAGAGTTACTTCACTAATCAACAAGCTCCCTTCAGGCGGAGAAAACCGTACAACGTCGCTTATCCTTATTTCAGACACTAAGCTAAATGTCGAGTACTAATCTTAGCTAGTACCAATCTACCACGATCCACACGATCTACTCACGATCTACCCGATCTACCCTTGATCCACTTGATCAATACACAAGCACACAAGCTACAAGAGATCTCCAAGATCTCAACAAGATCACAATGATCTACTCCCACTTGACTCGATCTACCCGATCTACCCTTGATCTACTTGATCAATCACATAAGCCCACAAGCTTCAAGAGATCTCCAAGATCTCACAAGATCACAATGATCAACCCTCACTTGACTCAATCTACCCTTGATCCACTTGATCAACACACTAGCTCACAAGCTACAAGAGATATTCAATATCTCTAAAAGATCACAGTGATCTTCTCTCACAAACTCTCAAAAGAAAAATGAACTTGATGAATGCAAGGGTACAACAAGTATGTAACAAGTGTTACAAGTTTTCTAACTACAACTACAACACTTTGTATCTTCTTGGATACCTTGTGTTCTTCTCTTGCACTTGAAGAGGAATGAATAGGATCTCTTGGTAGGATGAAAGGATCACTCTTAAAAAAACTAAGACTCTCTAAATGATCAAATAAAGTGATCTAAGTGAGGAGGGATTAGACCAGAGAAAACTGACTGGAAAAATCAAGTTGGAAGTGTAAAATGGTCCACTATTTATAGGCAAAGAAAAACTAGCCGTTACAGAGGGACGACACCACTAATTATCAGATGGCACCACTAAATTTAGTGGTACCGTCGGTACTTTAGTGGTACCGTGGACGCTCCTCTGTTTGTTTTTAGTGGGGAAGGTATATTTGGGAATGTTTGGAGCTGTTTTGAGGGGGAAAATGACTGTTGGGATTTTTAAATTTATTTTTCAAAATAAAATATTTCTTTTTAATTCAGAAATAATTTGTAAAATGTATTTTTGAAAAAATGTTTTGTCACATTAAAAATGTGAAGTTTAGAGAAAAATATAATCCTTTGATCATTTGTCAAGTGGTAGATTTGTTTGTCCATACCATCAGTGATTTACGTCGGGATGGAAATCTAGGACTTTGTTGAAGCATACTTGAGACGTCGAGAGGTGTTGATGTAAGTATGACTTGATGATTTGTGTTTACAAGTAACTTGCGCAATTTACGTTATGCATTACAAGTTACATGTTTGTCATTATTAAAACCGAAGAAACTGTTAAGTTTAAATGTCGTAATATTTGCACTAACAATCTCCCCCTTTTGATGATGATAAATATGTAAACCGTAACACACAATAAAATGTAAAAGTTACCTGTTTACACTCCTTTCTCCCCCTTTTGTTTAAGCAAAAAGATAGTCGCCTTGAGCTCTCCCTTGAATTCACTCCCTACTCCCCCTTATTGAACTACTTTCCTTTCTCCCCAGAAAGGCGAGCTTGCATCATCCCGGTGAAGTCTTCTATCACCACTTGTGAAGACGACTCCATGCTATGTATTCAAATACCGTCGAGCTCCCCCTAGCTCAATGCTCCCCTATGGTAATTGAATCCCCTTGTTTATTCACCTTAGTATCTAGCGGATCCATGGATCAAATTCTTACAAAGGCTTTTCCTACATCAAGGGTTAGCTTCGTGCAACATAATATATAACAGTATAGCAGCAACATTATAGGGATAGAATACACATAGCAAGACATGCAAGGGTTAAACTATGTGAGTGACACAGCCTAAAAGTGTGCCAAAAGGATAAAGACTAAAAAGAAAGCCCAAGAAAGTTGAGCGACACAAAAAGATGAATGCATATTGCAATTCAAAGACACTTGAGTGTCACAACCCGACCAACAACTTAAGGTGTAATTGTTCAATCAACCACACTAACAAGAACGAGATTCGTTCGTTGACTGATACACAAATTGACTTCTTCCAAGTTGTCATTGGGAAGGCAAGTTCTAACAAACCTTTTGAACGACTTAATCATCTACCAAAGATGATTGGTGTTAAGGATGGTTTGTTGATAAGACATACTCTAAATGATTACTATTATGACAAGTCATGCCATAAAGTAGACTCGATAGAATATATACCAAAAAAATGAAAATGAGAACGATATGCACCTAAATGCGAATGGAAATGATTCCATAAGATGGGAAAGTGTTGGTTTCGACCTTTGAGGAAAGGTGGGGAAAGATGGTTTAGATTAATATATCGTTTGCACTGACAATGAGATGCATGATATATTTCAATAGAGAAAGAGAAAAGGTGCATGTGATCCTAACATGATTGTTGGTGGATATCTCTAACGGGGTTGAGGTAACGAAGTTCTAGATTTCTAGTTTGGATGATCCTAGTTGTGTTTTAGAGATAATTTGGTGCATGAAGGGTTTTGTGTGTTTGTAAGGATTGAAGGTTGTTGAACTAAGTATCACTTATTCAAAGTGAGGAATAGTTGTAAGGTTTGAGTGTAACGATCGATGAGTTGAAGGTTTTTAGACTAACTATCACTGTCAAGAGTGAAGTGTAGCTAAAAGGTTTGAGTGCGATTGATATAAGGGTTGAAGGTTTTGAAACTAAATATCGCTGTCAAGAGTGAAGTTTAGTTATAAGGGTTGAGTGTGATGATGAATGATGTTAATGTGAGGTTTGAAGATGAGATGCAAGATAAGCTAGCAATGGTGAGGCCTTATATAGGCAAGAGTTGTGGGATTCGAATTAAAGTTGGTGCTAGAGTCCTATGGTGTAGTGAGGGAATCTTAGGGTGTATGTGAGTTTGCAAAATTTTTTGCAGGTTTGAGGTTAGGGATGCAGGGATCTAAAGGAAACAGTGAAAATTCGTCAAACAATGGCACGGTACCACTAAATACCGCACGGTACCGTGGCCTATTTAACGGTACCATGACCTTGAAGTCACGAATTTTCCTGTGCAGCCTACTTCTGGGCAGCTAAAGGGAAGTTTTCTAGGGAATAAGAACCACATTTGTGTGTTCTTGAGAGTGTTTGTTGAAAGACTATATGAGTGTGTTTTTGCTCCCCCTTAATCTATGACCATCCGGACAAGATGTGAAAAGAAAAAAAAAATAAAGAGGAAAACAGACGTTGACGGAAGCGATGAGCTTAGTAACGTCATGTCAAGTGGTGGATAGCATACAATAAACTTCACCTTTGAAGTCACGTAGCTCTTCTCAATCATTGTGAATATTCATAGAACATTCATATGATGAGGCATGTGATCACGTGGAGATATCCTAAGGGTTAAGAAGATAAAATCTTTAAGTGTGTGAGGTTAGTGATAAGGTTCTAGTGGGGTTATCTATATTGATGAAGAAGGGTTATCTCAACGTATCCTAGCGGTTCTTCGCTTGAAGTGTGTGGAAGATGAGTGGGATGCGGAAGCATTGGTAGTGTAGAACTAAGGTTGATAAGTTGAGAAGATAATCGATACGGAATTAACCAAACATATGGTGTGTTCAGTACCATGCAGAAGTGAAAGGGGAAAAAGCTAAGGAATCAAAAGATAGACATAATCTATTCTGATAGGAGATGGTTCTGGTTCAAGACTACATCGAGTGGGTTTCGATAGTGTTTTTGAAACGGTGAAAATTGAAGACAAGATAAACTGTCTCAGCAGACAACGGTCCGACGGTACCGTTAAATTTAGCAGTACCGTCCCCTATTTAAGGGTACCGTGACCTGCTGAGGTCAGTTTTGACCCAGAATTAGATTTTTGACAAACAAATTTCACATATGTTGTGATTTTTCTGGACCTTGGATTAAAGAAATTTATACCAAATAAATTCTTTTATGAATGAATCCAAAGGGATTCGATGAACGTTGATCGAGAACGAGAGATGACATTTAATTGCATTTCGCAAATTAAATATACTTTAAATATTTCGGATGAAATATTTAAGTTGTCATTGGAATTTAAGAGGATTTTACGAATAAATCTCGCTGATTTAGTGAGACTTTTTGACACGAGGAGAGAATTTATACCTAATAAATTCTTTTTACGAGATGAACGGTACTAGACGAGAAGAGATGACTTTTATATTTTCGAGGAAATACATAGGTAGTCATTAGAGCGATGTGAAGGATGACTTAATATTTCCAGTGAAATATTTAAAAAGTCATGAGACGAGACACAAGATATGACTTCAATATTTCCAGTGAAATATTCAAATAGTCATAAGAGGGATGTGAAGGATGACTTAATATTTTCAGTGAAATATTTAATAAGTCATGAGACGAGACAAGAGAGATGACTTCAATATTTCCAGTGAAATATTCAGATAGTCATAAGAGGGATGTGAGGGATGACTTAATATTTCCAGTGAAATATTTAAAAAGTCACGAGACGAGACGTAAGGGATGACTTTAATATTTCTAGTGAAATATTTGAGTGGTCATACGAGGGATGTGAAGAATGACTCAATATTTCCAGTGAAATATTTAAAGAGTCATGAGATGAGACGCACGAGATGACTACAATATATCCAATGAAATATTCAAGTAGTCATAAGAGGGGTACGAGGGATGAATTTAATATCTCTAGTGAAATATTTAAATAGTCATAAGATTTATGGAATATGTTCCATCATTCCTAGACCTAGACGAAGATGGTTAGAGGATTCTCGTTTGAGAGGTTTGGTTGATTTACGGATTTCAATGTGCTTCGCACGCGAGTGTTTCACGGGGTTTTGAAAGACGTAAAGCAAGACCTATGGTGCTGATTAGCAGCAGGGTTTGGGATCTTAAGAAGTGTATAATCACACGAGGATGAAAGGAACTACTAATCACTTATATAGTAACTCGTGAGTCCTTTGTCACCCGAAGGTTGATGTTAGCTTTTAGCTTTGGGATGAGCGTTTTAACATATGTTGTTAAAAGGCTTGAACATGTTGTTTTGGATATGACATTTAACAATTGCGATCGCAAGTTAAACATGCTTAAATATTTCGGATGAAATATTTAAGTTGTCAATCCTACTCCGAGTTCTACTAGGTTTGTATCTAACCTTCCCATGACAAAAGGGTGTATTACTTGGAAGAAGGCGAAGTGATGACTAGGGAATTAGGACAACTTCGCGACTACTTTATGATGAGTGTGTAAATACTCATCATTTTACACCCATTTAAGACATAAAAATAACCAAAAACACCCAAATATATTGCAGATATCCTTGGTTTTGTGTTTTTATGTGTTTCAGGTACAAAGGATTGAAAACGGAGCGAAAACAGGCATTTTTGGAGCAATTCGACAGCGATTGTGCATTTGGTCAAGAAAAGTCAAACAAAGTCAAAGTCAACCAAAAAAACACAAACGGCCCTTGGATTATTTTCATTTGGCAATATTGGTCCCTTGGTTTAACTTTAGAAATATGGCAGATTTGGTCCCCGTAAATTACAACAATTGCATTTTTGGTCCTTGGTTAAATCCATTTAACCTAAACCGGATCTTAAAAATCGAAATACCCTAACCAAACATCCCCACAGTCCATTTTAACCAAAGCCCAAAAAAATAAACAAAAACCCAATACCCAAACCCGGCCTTCTTTTTTTTAGTTAACCCCTAGTTGACCCGGTCAACTCTCCCTTCTTCTCCTTTCCCGCCCAACAAAAAGCAACCCAACACCATCATCACCCCTACCCTGCTATCTCCTCTTACACACTCAACCTCCCCCTACTAATCACATGTCCTCCACCCTACTAGTCACATGTATCCCCCTCTTCACGTGATACCAAGCCAGGTCAGCAATCCAAGTGCTATTTTGGGCGCCAAAAGCAATCAAACGGTTGAGATCATCCAAACTTTAATCCAACGAATGGGATTTCATCCAAAGAAGCACAAAATGGTTCCAAGGCAGTTTTACCTCAGAAAAGAAGCACAAAAAGTGAAGACCTTAGTTTAATTTCGTAGTATAAATAGGACTAGATTGCATCAGTTGTAGTTTAGGTTTTATTTAGCATTATTTTAAGGTACTAAGTTTTTTTATCCATTTAGAATTGTAATTTCCATTTTAATTAATGAAGTTCTAGTCTTTTTCATTTCAGTCAACTATAGTCAACAGTCACTGTTCATTTGCTTATTCCAGCTTATTTGTGTTTGTTTTTTGCTTATTTGATCCTAGTATTGTTAATTGATATTAGTTAGGTGGTTGTTGTTTATTTGTTCTCAGAATTATCAAAAAAAATAAAAAAATGTGAAAAAGCCAAAAAAAAAATAGTGAATTCTAATTTTAGATTATCAAGTGCTTTTCTCTCTGAAAAAGATGCTTATTAGAGTGTAAGGAACATAGTTAATCATTTCTCCTTTAATCCCTTAGCTTGGTTGACCTGTTTCACTCAGAAAGCAAAAACAGTCCCATATAGAGGAGCGTTTGGTTTAGGTTCATTTCTGGCCACAACAAGAAAGTTACTGTTCATTTGCATGATACTTGGAATTGGTTGAGCTTAATTTAAGCTTGTTAAGCTGTTTCAGAAAGATTTAAGCTTCTTTGATCCATTTTTGAGTTTTTACATCTATTGGTAAAATTCTAGGAGTAGAACAGCCCTTATAAGCTTCTAATAAGCTGGAGCTTATTTGATCCCATCTTTTGGCATTTTTAGGTGTATATCAGTAAGTTTAGTAAGATTGCAAAACTTGGTAGTGTATCATTTAGGTTTGAAAGAGTTGGGTACATTTTTGTGATACTGCTGCAACAGAAAAAAAAATGTGCAGACCTGCACAATTATTGCCTATCCCAGCTTCTTGTTTGGACTGCAACAGCTTATTCCCTTGACTTATTTGCATGAAATTTAGTTTGCTAATAGTTTGTAGTTCTATCTTTGAGGTTCTGAGCTTCATTTTCACTTTGAAGCTTATTCTCTAGCTTGTTTTTGGTCTGCAAAAAGCCCCATTGAGTCTGCTCTAAGCCTGCAACATTTTAAGTTCCATTTGCATCTGTTTTTGCCCATTGTGGAAAACTAGAAGGGGGGTTGAATAGTTTTACGTCTTTTTAAATTTTATTTTGAAAAATTTTGTTTACTTTTAAAAACTTCGATTCGATATTATGTGACTTCAATTCTTAAACAATATGAACAAGTATAGATAAATATAAGTAAGTAATGCAAGTAAAGTAAAGTAAATCAAATGAAAGATAGAGATGGAAAGATCTAACCGAGACACAAGAGATTTATAGTGGTTCGGCTACAAGGTCACCTTCCTTGCCCTAATCCACTCCCCGAGCACCTAACTCGAGATTTTTCTTCACTATGTCAACAAGCTCCCTTATGGCGGAGAAAACCTTACACAACTTTAGCTTACACCGGCTTAATGACACAAAGCTAGATGTCGGGTTCTAATCGTAGCTAGAACCAATCTCACAACTTGTACACAACTTAATCACACCTTCTTCACGACTTCTTCTTCACGACTACTTCACGACTTCTTCTTCACGACTACTTCCTCACGACTACTTCTTCAAGACTACTTCACGACTTATTCACAACTTCTTTACAACTTATATACTACGGCTTCACACCTTCTTCACAACTTAGCACAACCTATGTACACTTCTCCTTCTTCACACCTTCACTACTTACACACCTTAACTACACAACTTCACTACTTACACACTAACCTATCCCAAATAATTATACACACAACTATTTATCAAATATACAACTTATATACAAATGAATGATGACACACACAACTTAGATAGCTAAGTTGCAATACTTCTTCTCCAAATGTTGAAGGAGTATTCTTCTTTTGCACTTGAATGTAGGAAGCTTGGATCACTTAGAAACCAATGTTTAATAAGATATGATCAAAGGATTTTGAAATGTATATACAAGGATTTAAAACAGAAAGTTTTAGTGTGCAAAAGGTGAGTAAAAATCCAGGGGAAGGCTGATATTTATAGGAGAAAAATCTGGACAACTGGAACCTACTGGAGCGTGGCCGGCCCCCTTAAATAGGGGGGCGGTCCCCTTAATTTTAAGGGGGCCGCCTAGTAAAATTAAGGGGGCCGCCCTTGCTGAGCGTTGGCCAGTTTTGTCCTTTTGTGGGGAAGGTTTTTCTGGACCATTTTAACTGATTTTGGTTAAAAATTTGAATTCATATTTTTATAAAAGATTAAACATTTTTATTTAATACCAAAAATATTTTTCAAAAATATATAAAATGTTTTTGACATTTTATAAAAAATCTAGTGTTTAAGAAAATGTTCCTTTGATCATATAATGCATTAAGCACTTGTTTATTCATACCTTAAGTGATTAAGTTGTAGAAGTGAATATTTACAACTAAATACTTGTTTAATTGATAAGTTTATGTTTAATGAGTTTATATTTTGTGATCATTAAAACATAGAGATATGAATAATGTTTTTAGGCATTATTTATGTCAACAATCTCCCCATTTTTGATGATTACAAAACTTAAACTTATTAAATCCAAAAATTTATTTTTGGACAAGTATTTAGTGAGTTTATATTCACTTCTCCCCCTTTTTGTAGAATCAAAAAGGTTATGCAGACAAGTTTTAGAAACTAAATTTGTCGGGACGAGAACTCCCCCTTGATGTTTACTCCCCCTCGTTCGAGGGCACCAAGGAGACGAGCTATGGAAATCTTGGCTGCAAAAACAAGTTAGGAGACACAAGATACAAATATATAGCAAAAATATTTAGAACAACCAACTAATTTATTAATGCATTCAAGATGATCATATATAACATATGAATCATCATTAAATTACATAAAATACTTAAAACATAATGATTACAACATAACTAGAAATACTAATAGTCATCACATTGCCAAAGAGAGCGATTGGACTTGCTTGCGACACAAAAGGGTGAGGGAATTTATTTTGAGGCGGAAGGCTTGTGAGTGGAGCTTAGTTATTTGATGGTGAGGGAAATGGAGTCGATGAAGTGGACCTAACGATGTTGTATCGGTTTAGGGGAGGAATAGGATGAGGACGAGTGAGTAGATATTCGATCCAAGAAATATCTTCACTCAAGTGGAGGATTTATTTTTGAAGGAAGATGCAACAAGGGCAATAGTGGGTGTGGTTTGTGGCTTGATCCAAGTTGAGAGAGTGGGGTAAGCAATTTGAATAAGGTGAGGATGTAGGTTGGCCCTTGTTGCGTTGTGCAAGGTGCATAGCAAGGAGATCATTAAGATCGTGGATTTGGTTGAGATCTTCATGGAACTTTTGCCTTTCCATGGGGATGTGGTTTTGATCATTTGGTGGAAATGGGTGAAATTGAGGTGTTTGGTTTGAGGTAAAGTTTGATGATTGACCAAAATGATGAGGATTTTTGAAGGCTTCATGGAAGTTGGATTGAGGTTTAGAGGTGTAGTTTGAAATGAATGTGGAAGTTTGGCCAACATGATAGGGTTTGTGAAATGGTTCAATGGGATGAGGTTGAGATCTTGGAGAGTATTTGGGTATGGGTAAGTGTGGAGGTGTTGGTTGTCTAGGCACACCATTTGTGATGGATGTGTTGTGAGGGTTAGGTCTTCTTTTCCAAGTTGGTTTTATGGTCATCCTTGCTAATTTTGAGGTTTTTGGTTTTGGTTTTATGGTATGATGAGATGATGGAAGATTATGAGGAATGGGAGTGTTTATAGTGTAGGATTGATGGGATTTAGGAATGGATAAAATTTGTTGGATTTTGGGAAGTTTAGGATGAAATGGGCTAAAAGGTAGAAAAGGAAACAGCACCTTCGACCATACAGATGGCCGGTCCCCTTAAAGATTAAGGGGGCCGCCTTATGATTTAAGGGGGCCGCCCATCTGGTGGTTTCCAGATTACTGGAAATGGGTTTTTGGCAGAAAATTGTAGAAAGGGTTGTGTTTTTAGGGTTTAGTTTCAAGCAAGTCCCACTCTTTGAGGCAATAAAGTATGTATTATGCATGCAAGTCATATTAATTAAAGGGATTAAGCAAACAAGTAATTTCATATATCATGCAAACATACTCATCAAGCAAGTAATATCATCTATCATGTAATATCATCAAGCAAGTAATATCATCTAGCATGTAAACATACTCATCAAGCAAGTAATATATATGAACTAGGAAACAATAAACTACACCAAGTATTTTCTTAATTATATGTGCCTATGTGAGGGATCCTAATGAAACAATAAACTACACCAATTAATGAACTATTAGAGGGATCCTAAAGTGTGCCTATGTGCAATAAATGGGAACTTATGATAGCATGGACTTCTAGATTTGTTACAAACAAAATCTTAATAGATAAACCATGGTCCGCTTGATTTGCCTTAGTTCACTTTTAACTGTCATGTATATAAATATAGATGACAAATATGAGATCACCATGCATGATTAAAAAAAATGTTTTTAGCATTATTCAACAATGTTTGAAAGTGGGTTTTTATGTAGATGTTAAAGTTATTTGAATAAAATAGATTGGGTTTTATTTAAAAATGTGTTTATGAAGAATGAGTAAAAAGAAATTCCCAATCTTTGACTTTGATCAAAATAGGATTATGAAAAAAAAAATGAGATAGTAAAACATGTTAATAGAAAGATGACATAATCTTTTGAAAAATCATTTTTCCAAAATGTGATGTTTTTGCATATTTTGAAAACAAATAACATTAATGAAAAAATGGTTGTTAATGATCTCATTCTCAAGGGAATTGGTTAAGGCTATTGTCACATGCTACCCTTTTTCTACATATCCTATGGTCATAAGGAAGTGACGACTAAATTCTATAGGTTTGATGTGAGAGTGTTGAATGGGGTATAACCTAACATCTATAGCTCCTTTGTTGTCGCACACTTATTTAACTTAATGCCATAATCTCCGAGAGCTTGTTTCATCCATAGTTTTCTAATCCTACTTCTATGTTAATGATTAATCCACTCAACTCATTTCACTTCATCACCATGAGTTTTCTAAAAGTGGACATAGAAGATTTCCATTTTAAAAGGTATTGCTAAAGAGGGCCAAAGGGAAAATAACTAGTGACTCTAGGTTATTCATATAAGCTATTATGTGTATATATATATAACTAGGCATTACGAGCTAAATAGGCATGAAATACTAGTCATTAATCTAAGCATATATTATAACACCAAACATAAAAAGAAAGCGCACCTTTTAGTCTTCAGTAGATTATTCTTCAAACGCTTCAAAGTGTTTAGGTTGACTTGTAGAAGTCAATCAAAGAGGAGATGCCGATTTCCTAATGAGTAGGCAATTTAGCCACTTGGTCCCCATTGTCTCATTGATCCAAAGTTGTTTGAACCAAACATGGGTTGCAATTGACTAGGATGCATATATGGTGGAAGTATTCCCCAAGGATTGAAGCTTGGTGGATTTGGATAATTCCACATTGGGTAATTATTATTATTATGAGGGTTTTGTCGATTTTTATTTCTTCTAGGTTGAGGAGATTTAGGTCGAGGGTGAGGATTATGTGGTCTTCTTAAGGGAGGTGTTTTTTTATCTTAATTTCTGTTTAGAAAATTCGGTTTTGGCTTTTAATGATGGTTTATAAAAACTTTTTACTTCCTCATCACTCGAAATAGGTATTTTTCTATCTTTTATAAGTATATACTTAGGTTTTGACTCTAATGGTTTTTGTTCACTAGATTGACATTCAAACTTTACATTTTTATTTTCACTTGTTGAAACATTATTTGAATTAAATCCTAGCCCGGTTTTATCTCCCGATGCTCTTTGAATGCTTATTATTTTCCTCAGTGAATTACTACTATTTTCAAATTTTTTAAGTTTACAAATTTCTTCCTTAAGTATTTCATTTTTATTTTTAGTTTCTTGACATGTTTTACATTCAAAAACTTCTTTACCTTTTTCTAAGTTATGTAGTTTAATTTTTAATTCTAGTTTTCTTTTTCTAATTTGTTATTTATGAGTTTTAGTGATTTATTTTTACTCATTACTTTTTAACCTAATATGCATAACCTGTTATATTCGTTATCTAGGTCTTTTTCATCTAATGATAAATTTTCATCACTAAAGTATTCAGTTTTGGAACGTACCTCATTCGATGTCTTAGCCATAAGACATTTCTCCTCCTTTGTAGTCTCTTTTTCATCTTCATCACTATCACTCCATGCTCCTCCAACAAACCCCTTTTGATTTTGCTCCTTTGACATCATTGGACATCTTCCAATGAGATGATTTGGATCACCGCACTTAAAACACTTCCTCTCACTCTTGCTACCTTTGTCGTCTTTGTTTCTTTGGAATGTCTTTCTTTCGTCATATAGTTGTCTAACGAATCTTCCTCGTCTTTTGAAGAACTTCTTGAAGTCTCTTACGGCCATGACATATTCTTCATCATCACTTTCGGAGGTTGAGCTATCCTCGTCACTTGATGCTTTCCTAGCTTTCAACGCGATTGACTTGCTTTGTTCTTTCTTTCCTTTGATCATCTCGGAGTCTTTCTTAATTATTTCTTCGTGGACCTTCAAGTTGCCAATCAACTCGTCAAGTTGAAGAGTTGACAAGTTCTTCGATTCTTCAATCGCCATAACTTTAGCTCGCCATTTTGGATGAAGAGCCCTAAGAAATTTCCAGACAAAATTCTTACTAGAAAAACTCTCATCAAGTGCCTTTAAACTTGTGATGATTGTTTTAAACCTAGCAAACGCATTATCAATTGATTCCTCTTCCGGAATCGTGAATTGTTCATATTGTTGAACAAGAAGATCTATTTTAATATCTTTGACTTGACTATTACCTTGGTGAGTTATTAGTAAAGAGTTCCAAATTTCTTTTGCGGTTTCGCACATAAAAATTCTTTCGTATTCTTTACGTGGTAACGCATTATAAATAACCATTTTAGCCTCATTATTTTTAGAAAGTTTTCTTTTTAAATCATCATTTTGTTTTTCAAAAGATACTACTTCATCCTTTTTAGTTTCTAAATTATATTGAATAGGTAAAAAAATCACCATTAGTAATAACATGCGAAAGATCTAGATCTTTTGACTTCACATAAGTTTCGAATTGATTTTTCCAATATAAAAATCCATCACTTTCAAATAGTGGTGGTCTTTGCATAGATTGCCCTTCTAAATATTTTTCAGATTCCATAGATCTTTTCAAGTTTTAAAATACAATATATTTTAAAAATCTTGTTTGACGTGGCTCTTGATACCAATTGTGGAAAACTAGAAGGGGGGTTGAATAGTTTTACGTCTTTTTAAATTTTATTTTGAAAACTTTTGTTTACTTTTAAAAACTTCGATTCGATATTATGTGACTTCAATTCTTAAACAATATGAACAAGTATAGATAAATATAAGTAAGTAATGCAAGTAAAGTAAAGTAAATCAAATGAAAGATAGAGATGGAAAGATCTAACCGAGACACAAGAGATTTATAGTGGTTCGGCTACAAGGTCACCTTCCTTGCCCTACTCCACTCCCCGAGCACCTAACTCGAGAGTTTTCTTCACTATGTCAACAAGCTCCCTTATGGCGGAGAAAACCTTACACAACTTTAGCTTACACCGGCTTAACGACACAAAGCTAGATGTCGGGTTCTAATCGTAGCTAGAACCAATCTCACAACTTGTACACAACTTAATCACACCTTCTTCACGACTACTTCTTCACGACTACTTCACGACTTATTCACGACTTCTTCACAACTTATATACTACGGCTTCACACCTTCTTCACAACTTAGCACAACCTATGTACACTTCTACTTCTTCACACCTTCACTACTTACACACCTTAACTACACAACTTCACTACTTACACACTAACCTATCCCAAATAATTATACACACAACTATCTAACAAATATACAACTTATATACAAATGAATGATGACACACACAACTTAGATAGCTAAGTTGCAATACTTCTTCTCTAGATGTTGAAGGAGTATTCTTCTTTTGCACTTGAATGTAGGAAGCTTGGATCACTTAGAAACCAATGCTTAATAAGATATGATCAAAGGATTTTGAAATGTATATACAAGGATTTAAAACAGAAAGTTTTAGTGTGCAAAAGGTGAGTAAAAATCCAGGGGAAGGCTGATATTTATAGGTGAAAAATTTAGACAGCTGGAGCCTACTGGAGCGTGGCCGGCCCCCTTAAATAGGGGGGGGGGCGGTCCCCTTAATTTTAAGGGGGCCGCCTAGTAAAATTAAGGGGGCCGCCCTTGCTGAACGTTGGCCAGTTTTGTCCTTTTGTGGGGAAGGTTTTTCTGGAACATTTTAACTGATTTTGGTTAAAAATTTGAATTCATATTTTTATAAAAGATTAAACATTTTTATTTAATACCAAAAATGTTTTTCAAAAATATATAAAATGTTTTTGACATTTTATAAAAAATCTGGTGTTTAAGAAAATGTTCCTTTGATCATATAATGCATTAAGCACTTGTTTATTCATACCTTAAGTGATTAAGTTGTAGAAGTGAATATTTACAACTAAATACTTGTTTAATTGATAAGTTTATGTTTAATGAGTTTATATTTTGTCATCATTAAAACATAGAGATATGAATAATGTTTTTTGGGCATTATTTATGTCAACACCCACTGTTTGTGAGCTTAATTGATTAAGCAATTGAGCTCAAAAATTGGGCATTTTAAGTTTATAAGCAGTCTCTGGTATGAACTTTTAGAATATACTTTCTGTTTCCCCCAAGTAGCTTTTTCCTAGATTATAGATTGGTTCAAAGTCTGCTCATTAGTCATTGTCTTTGTCAAATCTTGTTGCTGCATAAAGTGCTTAATAGCTTATTCTGAGTGTTTCTCTGGTCACTATAAGTTGATTTATGCTTGAATTTGTGTGATAATCAATATTTGAACACTTGGTAATTTTTGGTGCTTAAGTGCTTATTTTTGTGCTTATTCCAAACTGCTTATTAGGGTTGAACTGAGTTCTGAGTTTATTTTTCCTAGTTTTAGAATATCATTTAAGATTTTTTTGCAAAATTTCATATTTTTCCAAAGTCATTTACTATTTTTAAATCATTTAAATAGTTTCTTGTAGTTTTTAATTCATAATAATTAATTTAAAAGTCAGAAAATTATAATTCTTTTTTTTTTTTAATTTTCTTTTGTCATTTAGCATGTAGGAAAAATAATTTGGAAATTGTAGGATTAGTTTTTGAAAGATTTGACGTTTATGCTCGTGTTTAGATTTCCCGATTCGCGTTTTCTAGTTTAATTAGTTAGTGATTAATTTTGTTTTGTAGATTTATATGTTTAGGTTTCCCTTAGCCTATTTATGCTTCCCGTAATTGTAGGATATTTAATCAAACACCAAAAATCAAAAATCCAATCATCAAGCATTTTAATTCCGAACCAAAAATAAAATCCTCGATTCACACCTCGCTGGGACACGACCCGGGTGATCACTTGCCCGGTATCTCGTACCGTATTCACGGTTTTTTCAAGTTTGACTTTTCCTAAGGTTTGACTTGTCATTTCCCACGTATCACGTGTGCACGATACTATATTTTCATATATATACTCACACACGGATCAAATTTTGGCGCCGCTGCCGGGGAGGTTGTGTTGCGACAATATTGTTAAAGGTTTTAACGATTAGTGACTTGAGATCCTTCCTTGTGAAGTTCCCGTTTTCCATAAACCCCATAAAAAACAAAAATATTTTCTTTTTCTTTTGTATATATATTATCATATAAAATAAAAACCCAAAAACATTTTCCGTTTTCTTGTGTTAAAATAAAAGATAAAAGCAATCTCAATATAATATTCCTCAACTTGGAGTATTATCATATTAAGTTCCCAAACAAAAGATATAAAACTTGCCTTTATGTCGCTTGCGAATTCGGCTCACCTTTGATTGATTAACAAACTATAAAGGAGGTTTCAGGAGGTTTGTCATTAAATTGATGAACCGAAAGGAGCGGGTTTTTAAGGAGCATTTATTGCCCACCTTTGCTCCTCCACCACCCTGTTCGTTTTTCTTTCAAAGAGCTACCGTACGCTTGTTTGATTTAAGGTTTAAGTTCACTTGTGTTTTGCCTCGGTCTTGTTTTAATTGAATTGTTTTTAGTGCATGCGCACTCGTTCTTCTCCATCAACAAGTCCTTTACGTGAACTCGTGCATACCCCGAGAAGACGTAATCGGAGACGTAATCGTAGGCATTCTGCCTCAATAACCGAACCCGAGATTCGTGCTAATCCCGATCCTCCCATTGTCGAAATGGCGGAGGAACGTACCATGTGTGAGCTTCTCCAAGCACCCACCGAGGGTTACGGAGATGCTATTGTTGTTTCGGCAATCGTTGCCGATAGCTTTGAACTTAAGACCGGGTTGCTATCCTTAGTAACCGCGAGTCAATATTTCGTATTTGAGAGGGACGATCCTCATTCCCACATTCAATGGTTTAACAATATCACCTCTACCATCAAATACCGAAATGTTCCTCAAGAGGCAATCAAATTGCTTCTTTTTCCTTTTTTCTCTCGAGGGGGCCGCCCGAATTTGGCTCAAAAAACAACCCCCTCGTTCTATTGAAACATGGGAAGATTTGATGTCAAAATTTGTGAATGAATTCTTTCCTCCTTCTAAAACCACAAGCCTTAAAAATGAAATCACCAAATTCACTCAAAAATTTGATGAATCCTTTAATGAAGCGTGGGACCGTTTTAAAGAATTACTTCGCAAATGTCCTCACCATGGTTTCTCCGAGTTACATCAACTCGATACCTTCTATAATGGTTTGAACCACTCCGATCAAGACTCTCTAAATGCCGCCGCCGGTGGTAATCTCTTGTATCGGACGACTAAAGATGCTTTAGCCATCATTGAGAATAAGTCCAAGGTCCGCACTACACGAAGCAAACCGGTTGTTTCCCAAGTTAATGCTTCACCTTCTACTTCATCTCCCGTGAGTTCTTCTAGCACCGATGCTAAGATTGACAAACTCACGGAGGCTATTCAAGCTTTGGTTCTTTCCAAGCAAAAGAAACAATCTTCCCCACAAACTTCTTCACCCACTCAAGTCAAAGCGGTGGAAGAAACTTGTGTCACTTGTGGTGGTTGTCCTCATGCATACTACAATTGTACTGCCACCGATGGTAGTCGTTGTGATGTTAATGCGGTAGCCGGGTCTTTCAACCAAGGAGGTAATCAATACCGTCCTCAAGTTGACCCGAACTATCGTGCTAGCAATCAAAATGGACCACCCGGATTTTCTCAACCCAACAATCCAAATAGATTCAATCAAAACCAACCGAGAGGGCAAAATGTTCAAAATCAATTTCAAGCCCCGATCAATCAATACCCAAATCAAGGTGGTAATTTCAATCAAGGCTTTCAAGCTTCGAATTACCAAGCCCCAATTGCTTCCTCAAACGAACTTGCTAATTACATCAAGTCAAATGAAGCAAATATGAGGTCAATGCAAAATCAAATCACCACCTTGAAAAATGATTTTCAAACTTCAATTTCAAAACAAGGTCATGAACTTAAAAATGAGCTTAAGAATACAAATCAAAAGATTGATCAATCTCAAAGTAAAATTGAGAACATGTTTGCTAGTCTCATGTGTCAATTGAATCAACCTTCAACTTCGGGAACCCTCCCGGGAAATACCATTCCAAACCCGAAGGGTGAGTTGAAAGCTATTACCACCCGAAGTGGTAAAGCATATGATGGACCCTCGATTCCTACTCCTTCTCCGGTGAAGGAAGTGGAACGAGAAACCAAGGTGACAAAGGACAAAGTGCAAATTACTAGCCCACAAAGTACCGCAAACGTCCAACCTTCGGTCGTCCAATCTCCAATTCCGGAACCCGATGTTCCGAAGACAAATCCTAAGCCCTCGATTCCTTATCCTTCGAGGCTTAATGAACAAAAGCTCCGTGACAAAACTAATAGTCAAATGATGAAGTTTCTTGAAATCTTTCAAAAGATACACTTCGATATTAGTTTTGCGGATGCTCTTCTCTACATGCCAAAGTTTGCTTCAACATTCAAGAGTCTCCTTAGCAATAAGGAAAAATTGTTGGAATTGGCAAAGACTCCATTGAATGAGAATTGTTCGGCGGTGATTCTTAAGAAGTTACCCGAAAAACTAGGAGACCCCGACAAATTTCTCATTCCTTGTGACTTTCAAAAGCTAGATGAATGCTTAGCCTTGGCCGATCTTGGCGCAAGCATCAATTTAATGCCTCTTTCAGTTTGGGAAAATCTTTCTCTTCCGGAGCTTACTTTTATACGAATGACTCTCGAGCTTGCAAACCGATCGGTTACTGTTCCGAAAGGTATTTCCGAAGATGTCTTCGTGAAGGTTGGCAAGTTCCATTTTCCTTCTGACTTCGTAGTAGTCGATTTTGATGCCGATCCCCGTGTCCCCCTTATCTTGGGAAGACCATTCTTGAAAACGGCTCGTGCATTAATTGATGTCTATGAAGGTGAGATGACTCTTAGGGTCGGAGATGAAAAATTGGTCATTAATATTGAAAGCACTTCAAAAGATCTTCTCGAGCATAAAAGCGAGTCAATTAACCAAATTAATATCCTTGATTCTACATGCGAGGAATACTTTCAAGAAGTGCTAAGTGGCAATCCCACTTCATCTGATCCTACCAATGCCCTCTCTTCCCCCTCTCTCACTCCGTTTGAGGGAGGTGACTTCATCTTGGAAGAGATTGAAGCTTGGTTGTCTTGTGATTCAACTCCTTTTGATGATGGTGTATTTGACATGGAGGGAGACATTCTTCTAATTGAGAAGTTACTTAATGAAGATCCATCATCCCTCCCTCCGATAGAACTTCATAACGAGGAAATCAAATCTGTTGAAAATTCTGATGATCCTTCGGAGGTCGAACTTAATGACTTACCACCTCATCTTGAATATGCATTTTTGGAGGGTACCGATAAATTACCCGTCGTAATTGATAAAGATTTAAATGATGAGGAGAAAACCGCTCTCATAAAGGTCTTAAAGTCACACAAGCGAGCCATCGCTTGGAAACTTTCCGACATTAAGGGTGTTAACCCGGAATTTTGTACACACAAGATTTTAATGGAAGATAACTTTAAACTAGCGGTTCAACATCAAAGAAGGGTTAATCCTAAAATTCATGAGGTTATCAAAAAGGAAGTTCTTAAACTCCTTGATGCCGGATTGATTTACCCTATCTCGGATAGTCCTTGGGTGAGCCCCGTTCATTGCGTGCCTAAAAAAGGTGGCATTACCGTTGTTACAAATGATGAAAACGAGTTGATTCCTACTCGATTGGTGACGGGATGGCGTGTATGCATTGACTACCGAAAGTTAAATGACACCACCCGTAAAGACCACTTCCCTCTTCTATTCATGTACCAAATGCTCGAAAGACTAGCGGGAAACGAGTACTATTGTTTCCTCGACGGTTTCTCGGGTTACTTCCAAATTCCCATTGACCTGCAAGATCAAGAAAATACCACTTTCGCGTGCCCTTATGGAAAGTTTGCCTATCGACGCATGCCTTTTGGCTTATGTAATGCTCCGGGCACGTTCCAAAGGTGTATGTTGGCCATTTTTCACGACATGATCGAGAAAACTATGGAAGTCTTTATGGATGATTTCTCGGTCTTTGGGGATTCTTTCACCACATGTCTCTCCCATTTGGACAAAATGCTTCAACGTTGTGAAGACACTAATCTTTGTCTAAATTGGGAGAAAAGTCATTTCATGGTCAAAGAGGGCATTTTCCTCGGCCATAAGATTTCCAAGAGTGGGATTGAGGTCGATAAAGCCAAAGTTGATGTTATCGCTAAACTACCTCATCCCACTACCGTCAAGGGTATTCGGAGTTTCCTTGGTCACTCCGGTTTCTATCGTAGATTCATTCAAGATTTCTCCAAAATCGCCCGACCGATGACTCGTCTCCTTGAAAAGGAAACTCCGTTCATTTTCTCACAAGAGTGCATTGAAGCTTTTCAAACTCTAAAGAAAAAGCTTACTGAAGCACCAATCTTGGTTGCCCCCGATTGGAACCTACCTTTTGAACTTATGTGTGATGCAAGTGATTTTGCCATAGGTGCGGTCTTGGGGCAACGGAAAGCAAAACATTTTCAGCCTATACACTATGCTAGCAAAACTATGACCGAAGCTCAAGGACATTACACCACGACGGAAAAAGAATTTTTAGCCGTGGTGTATGCTTTCGAAAAGTTTCGGCCATACTTAATCTTGTCTAAAAGCATAGTGTATACGGATCACTCGGCTCTCAAATATCTCTTTGCAAAACAAGATGCAAAGCCGAGATTGCTCCGTTGGGTTCTCCTCCTACAAGAATTTGATATCACCATCCGTGATAAAAAAAGGAGCCGAGAACCTTGCTGCTGATCATTTTGTCCCAATTAGAAAATCCTTACCAAAGTATGCTCGAGAAAAAGGAAATAAATGAAGCATTTCCTCTCGAGACACTTAACGTGGTATCTTCTCATGGTGATTCTAGTACCCCATGGTTTGCCGATTTTGCAAATTACCATGCGGGTAACTTTGTTGTGAAAGGGATGTCGTCCCAACAAAAGAACAAATTCTTCAAAGATGTGAAGCATTACTTTTGGGACGACCCCTACTTGTTTAAAGTATGTACGGATCAAGTCATCTGGCGGTGTGTTCACGGCCAAGAAGCCGTTGAAATTCTTAAGGCTTGCCACAATGGACCCACAGGGGGACATCATGGTGCCAACTACACCGCCAAGAAGGTGTTTGATTCCGGGTTCTATTGGCCCACAATCTACCGTGATGCCCATGACTTAGTCAAATCTTGCAACTCTTGTCAACGTCACGGGAAGATCTCTCAAAAAGATGAAATGCCACAAAACGTCGTTCAAGTTTGTGAAATCTTTGACGTTTGGGGCATCGACTTTATGGGCCCGTTCCCGTCTTCACGAGGGAACAAGTATATACTCGTGGCCGTCGATTATTTGTCTAAATGGGTTGAAGCGAAAGCACTCCCCACCAACGACGCCCGATGATGAACCGAAAAGTGTACCGCTTTTAGGGGGTCATTTAAGCCCTAAATCGTATTTATTTGATCAAATATTGCCCTAAATCGTTCCTTTTGTCATTTTAGGTACTTTGGAGAAGAAATCTGGAAAAGGAAGCATTTTGGACGTTTTTGGAGCATAAAAGTGAAGAAAAAGACAAAGTCTCCAAAGCTGCTGGAAAAGTACACGTGACGGGGTCAAGGATTGCTCCTGACGGCGTCACGGCTTGGCAAAAGAGGTGGATATAACAAATACACGTGACGCGCCAGAAAGTTTTACAATGGAAGTCTGACGGCGTCAACCTTTAAGGTGATCAAGGCCGTCATGGTTTAAGTTAAAGAGAGACGGCGTCAAGCACAATTGTGACGGCGTCAACCCTTGACGCGCCAGAGTGGATTTTGGAGGATTAAAGAGGGACGGCGTCAGGAAGACCATCCGGGAACCCTAGCCGCGGCGAGGAGACGGCGTCACCTCCTACAACGTGACGCCGTCAGCCCCTAAATTCTATATATAGTTTTGCAATTTTTAGTCATTAGTGTGCAACTTTGTGAGGAGAAACCCTAAGACGAATTTTCTGCCATTTTTAAGGGTTTTATACCCTTGGATCTCCCATGTTTAATTGAAGATAAGTAATCAATTAATCATTCAATATGTCTATGTGTTGTTTGATTATATCTTGTTCTTGTCTTTTAATTAACATGCTAGGCTAGATTTATCTTGTGTTTGCTTAGATCTAATGAAACCTAACTATTGATTATTGGTTGTTGGCGTGTTATTAATTGTATTGGATGATTGTTTATCGATCTTAGGCTTAAGAAAACTGGCTAACCTCCTATACGGTAACTTGCTTGAACGTCTTAAGAAACATGAACCAATGCGTACTAAGGTTTTTATGGTTGTATTTAATGCATGAGCGAATTCTAGTGATCCCATGTTAGGAGCTTCTTAGCCGGCTCGACATAGGAGTGAAGTAGGAGCTTGTAGAGTTGGGGAAGTACGTACGCCACCCCACGATTGGTATTAAGGAATACACTCGTCATCCACGCAATTAATACACACTAATCAACCGGTAAAAGATAGTTAGGGAGTAAGGAAATCTAAGTAAACACATTTCTCTCCATATAAGTTCCACAACCTTTTCATTTTCAGTTATTTTATTTTATTTGCAATTGTAGTTATTTGGGTTAGTTGACTAGCAACTAATTCCGCCCACTCCTTCAAACCCGAGATTTTACTTGCTTTTATAAAAATATAAAAAAAGTACAAAAAGAATCTTCCCTCACCCTTAGACCTATTAGAGTAGTTTTTCAATCCTAACGGCACTATTCCCCTAGAGAACGATCAATCCCCCGGTACTTGCCACTTCACTATACTACATCGGTCAGGTACACTGCCTGGTGGGGATTGCAAGCCTCTTGAGATCCCTCGAGAGGTAAAACTTGTTGTAAGGTCGCAAAACCACGCATCAAGTTTTTGGCGCCGCTGCCGAGGAATAGTTATTGTTTAGGTTGAATTTTTATTTTATTAGGTCTACTCACTTGATTCCTATCGAGTGAGATATTTATTTTCTTTTTATTAGATTTCTTTAGTCTATCTTTTTCTTTGTGCCCTTTGTTTGTAAAACCATTTTCATTTGTCACTATGATGGATGAAATTCCATTTAGATCACTGTCAATAGAGGAACAATTATATTTCACCAATAGATTTGTTTCCTATCGTTCCTATGAATTTTTGTGTGATCTTTGTGATTTCCAAAAGGAGTTAGGGGTAAGGTTAGATGGGTTTAATGAATTCTATGCATGTGAGATTTCTATTAGACGAGCATTATCTGGATCAATTCCTTTTAGTCAGGCCCTTTGGATGAATTTTGAGGAAAGCTTCCTAACCATGACCCATAAGTGGAACGAATTGGTGGATTCGTATGAGCAAAGAGACCTAGTTTCTAAGAACATGGACTTAGAATCAAACCAAGATTCTGAGATGGTTAGTTGCATGAGTGGGATAGATTTCACCAAAACATACGACACACATGAGGGTAGAGTTGAGCCACCTAGCTGCATGTCATGGTTAGGCCCTACCATAATAAAAGATGAACACATTGGTGATCTTAATGTGATGGAGGATATAGTAGAGAACCCAAGCCCACCAAGTACCCCACAAGTCCCACCATTGTCTGAGGCATACACACCGCCCGTGACTTACCCGGAAGAAGTAGAAGGGACTATAGGAACCCCAATTGAAGTAGAACCTTTGGAAGAAACAAAACTAGAAGAAATAGGTTTGAATACTTGTAGTCATAACCTTTCTTTTAGTTCTATGGAAGTTCCTAGTTTTGATGAACCGGAGCCTCAGCCAAAACCGTTACCTAATCTTCCATCCTTAGATGTGAATTTAGGAATTGAAAAAGGTCCCGATCCACCCATCAAACCATGTAGTCCAGGTAATGTTAAGATTAAGGTAGTAGACTCTAAGCCTTGTGGAGTGGAAGCTAATATAGGAGTGAACCATGACCTTACATACTTACATCACCCATTCATGATTGATCACAAGAAACATTATGGGTTTAAACCGGGTTTATTAGGTCAAGATGGATTCCCAACTAGGAATCTCTCAAAGTTGATAGAAGATGATCCCTTTTTAGGAGAAAACTTTAATTCACCCATTGACCAAAGTGAACTAGGTAAGGTTATGATGAAAGGAGCACACCCCTTTGAGTATATAATTCATCCACCACTCTTTCCTCACGCGGCATACTTCCACCGAGATGGTGTGTATCGCTACTATCACCCGCACTTAATCCTAAGTGTAGGAAAAACCTCTCCTTTATCCGTTAAATAAGGGTAGAGTCAGGCTGGTGACTCGAACAAAAACAAGCGCTTCTTGGGAGGCAACCCAAGCATTATTTGCTTTGTGTGTTTATTTATTTGTTTGTTTGATTTTATTTGCTTCCGTATGTATGTTTAATTTTTATTATTATTGATTCATGTTCAAAATTAATTGTGAAAATGCTTTATCTTGTTTTTAACTTCGTCTTAACTACATATAAAGGTATTTTGCAAAAGATAAGTGTAAGGGAAATCCAAATCGGTTTATTAGAACAAATGAACATGAATCATAACAATATTAAATTAACATACATATTAGTAATTGTTTGAGTCAAATGCTTGTATCGAGTCATAATGATGTTTTGCAGGAATTCCAGGAAGTAATGTATAGGTTTTTCCAGAAATTTTCCGGAAACTTAACATGAGAATTCTGTCAGATCATTTCTGACGGCGTCATGCCTTACAACCTGACGGCGTCAGGTTTTAATTTTCTGAAATTTTTGAAAGTTTTGTTTTCATAAAAAGTTTTTATTAAATCTCTAACTTATAAACTCCAGGAATCTGCAAAATAATCATTCCACAAGCATTATATCCTTATATAGATTTATCCCGCCGATGTTATGCAGGTTTTCGTGTTTGTTTTCTCAGGTTTAACAGGTTATTTTGGACAAGGAGATGTATGTGGAATCAAGCTTTTGGCGATGCTTTAGTCTTGGAACTTCTACTTTCTCTTGGTAGAAGATCTAACCATGTTACCTCTTTATCCACCGAGTGAATCAGGGGAGTATTTGATTTCATTCTTTTACCTTATTTACTTTTACATCTTGTTATTTGAACATTGGGGACAATGTTCATCTTAAGTGTAAGGGGGGGTAAAGTACGATACTTTAGAGAATGCAATTACGCTTGATTTTTTGTTTGTTTAATGGTAGATGTGTAATAAAACTGAGAGAAATACCTGTTAAGGCAAATTTAGTGCCAAATTTAAATTTTTTTACAACATATAGGAGTGAAACTTTGATCTTAATGAGCGTCTCATGGATAGGAGTTATATGACTAGCACAAAACCGTACCACTAAAAAAATTTCCACCCCCAAATATGTGAGGTTCGCCCCTAGAATTGGTAGGAAAAGCATTTATGCTATGATGTGTGTACCGGTAGCACTTAGATTCTAGAACTTGCGTTAGGACCATTCCGAGGCCACAAGCGAAACTACATTCGTATAGTTAGATTTACTACATGATAATAGGCATTAGGATTAACCTATTGTTTTACACCTGTGTTTTTGTTATAATTACATTGGCTACATTGGTCAAGTAATTCTCCCACACCCTTTGCGTTGTACTCATTTTTAGTACACGATACCCCTAGTACACCCCTCAGAGCCTATCTTTCCATTTCTAACTTTAAGCATTTTACTTAAAGTAAGAATTTGTTTACACCCCACTTAAATGTACACCCAAATCGCCTTAGCCTACCTTGTATGCACTCATCTTTAGTGCATTATTGTAACAACATTTGTTTAAACCCCAAGTTAATTATCTAATTGATTACATGGTTGCTAAGTCGAGTCATATTCTTGTACATATTGTTTTGGGACGATTGGGACTCATGGGTAAATTACTAGTGTAATGGAGTAATGGGGAAGAACAACATTATTACCCCCATATGTGCTAAATATTTTGCAAGTACTCCAAGTGTTTCGATTATCTTAATTCGAGTCATTAGAATAGTTAATTGTAAAGTTATGTAAAAGTTCAAGTGTAAGGGGAATGCAATGCCCCTACGATGTATTATTTTGGATGGTAGGGCAAGAGTGTATGATTAAAAAAAAAAAAAAAAAAAAAAAAAAAGAAAAAAAATCGAAAAAAATCAAGAAAAATACAAAAAAATGAGAAAAAGAAAAGTAGAAAAAACATACGGACTACCATCCCGTTTCATTTTATGTTTATTTTATGTTTTTGTTATTTTGTTTTTAGCTTAAGATCGAGTCTAGTCTTGGCATAGCAACGCCATATTGTACTTGTAATCAACCAAGATCTTTAACTCGCCACCAGTAAAATATCCTTTATCCAACAAAACCGTGTTTATCATATCCCTACACCTAACGTTATAACCCGTTTAAAAGCCCTCTTTGATAGTTTATCTTAGGTGCTTACGCCTAGTGGAGGAGGTTTTTGATCCTTTCCCAAACCTATGGTAATCTATTTGCTATGACAGGTAGTGAGAGATATTATCCATTTTCATTTATGAGATATACTTTTATGACACCTGAGAGATGTGAGTATCCAAACACTATTTTTGAGGTTCTAGTTTGTAATCTTCGTGCTTATTATGATTAAAGGGGAACGACTATTTGTTGTAATTACTTTTATATTAGCGTTAAATGACCCCTAACTTGTATTTTGATTAGAATAAAAGCGCATTTGCTTGAGGACAAGCAAATCTCAAGTGTAAGGGTATTTGATGAAGCGAAAAGTGTACCGCTTTTAGGGGGTCATTTAAGCCCTAAATCGTATTTATTTGATCAAATATTGCCCTAAATCGTTCCTTTTGTCATTTTAGGTACTTTGGAGAAGAAATCTGGAAAAGGAAGCATTTTGGACATTTTTGGAGCATAAAAGTGAAGAAAACGACAAAGTCTCCAAAGCTGCTGGAAAAGTACACGTGACGGCGTCAAGGATTGCTCCTGACGGCGTCACGGCTTGGCAAAAGAGGTGGATATGACAAATACACGTGACGCGCCAGAAAGTTTTACAATGGAAGTTTGACGGCGTCACCCTTTAAGGTGATCAAGGCCGTCACGGTTTAAGTTAAAGAGAGACGGCGTCAAGCACAATTGTGACGGCGTCAACCCTTGACGCGCCAGAGTGGATTTTAGAGGATTAAAGAGGGACGGCGTCAGGAAGACCATCCGGGAACCCTAGCCACGGCGAGGTGACGGCGTCACCTCCTACAACGTGACGCCGTCAGCCCCTAAATTCTATATTTAATTTTGAAATTTTTAGTCATTAGTGTGCAACTTTGTGAGGAGAAACTGTAAGACGAATTTTCTGCCATTTTTAAGGGTTTTATACCCTTGGATCTCCCATGTTTAATTGAAGATAAGTAATCAATTAATCATTCAATATGTCTATGTGTTGTTTGATTATATCTTGTTCTTCTCTTTTAATTAACATGCTAGGCTTGATTTATCTTGTGTTTGCTTAGATCTAATGAAACCTAACTATTGATTATTGGTTGTTGGATTGTTATTAATTGTATTAGATGATTGTTTATCGATGTTAGGCTTAAGAAAACTAGCTAACCTCCTATACGGTAACTTGCTTGAACGTCTTAAGAAACATGAACCAATGCGTACTAAGGTTTTTATGGTTGTATTTAATGCATGAGCGAATTCTAGTGATCCCATGTTAGGAGCTTCTTAGCCGGCTCGACATAGGAGTGAAGTAGGAGCTTGTAGAGTTGGGGAAGTACGTACGCCACCCACGATTGGTATTAAGGAATACACCCGTCATCCACGCAATTAATACACACTAATCAACCGATAAAAGATAGTTAGGGAGTAAGGAAATCTAAGTAAACACATTTCTCTCCATATAAGTTCCACAACCTTTTCATTTTTAGTTATTTTATTTTATTTGCAATTGTAGTTATTTGGGTTAGTTGAGTAGCAACTAATTCCGCCCACTCCTTCAAACCCGAGATTTTACTTGCTTTTATAAAAAATATAAAAAAAAATACAAAAAGAATCTTCCCTCACCCTTAGACCTATTAGAGTAGTTTTTCAATCCTAACGACACTATTCCCCTAGAGAACGATCAATCCCCCGGTACTTGCCAATTCACTATACTACATCGGTCAGGTACACTTCCTGGTGGGGATTGCAAGCTTCTTGAGATCCCTCGAGAGGTAAAACCTGTTGTAAGGTCGCAAAACCACGCATCACCCGAGTAGTTTGTAAAATTTTGAAATCTCTCTTTGCTCGGTTTGGAACTCCCCGTGCTATCATTAGTGATCGTGTTACGCACTTTTGCAATGATCAATTTGCAAAAGTCATGCTTAAATACGGTATTACTCACCGTCTTTCTACCGCGTATCACCCACTAACAAGTGGACAAGTGGAAGTTTCAAACCGTGGTTTAAAAAGAATTTTGGAAAGGACCGTAGGTGAAAACCGTGCATCTTGGTCGGATAAACTAGATGATGCACTTTGGGCCTTTCGTACAGCTATTAAAACACCCACCGGGTGTACTCCTTACAAGCTTGTGTACGGAAAGGCGTGCCATCTACCGATCAAGCTCGAGCACAAAGCTTATTGGGCCTTGAAGCATGCAAACTTCGACCTAAAGTCCGCGGGTGATCACCGCAAAGTTCAACTCAATGAATTAAATGAACTTCGTGATCAAGCCTACGAGAATTCTTTGATCTACAAAGAAAAGACAAAGAAGATCCATGACTCCAAAATCAAGAACCGCATTTTTAACGTTGGTGACCGAGTCCTTCTTTTCAATTCTAGATTAAAAATATTCTCGGGTAAGCTCAAAACCCGTTGGACTGGACCATTCACCGTTGCCAAAGTTTTTCCTTATGGTACCGTTGAGTTATCTCAAAATGACGGACCAAACTTCAAGGTGAACGGTCATAGGTTGAAGCATTACTTTGGAGGGGACATACCATCATATGGTTGTCCCGTATCTCCAGAGTTTCCCCATGGACCAATAAATTCGGGGTCGAGTCAAGCTAGTGACTCGGTTAACAAAAATATTAGCACCACATGGGTGACAACCCATGTTTCTGACCTCTTTCTATTTTCTAACAACTAAGTGTGGGGGAGTCCCACTGTGCTTGGCTTTTGTGTTGTTTGCTCTGATTTTCAGGTTTCCCTTGGATAGTGTTGATTGACGCGCCTGTTTTCAATCCAGCCGCCCAATATCCTATCCTTTTGCTAACGATTATCTAGGGATATCTTTTCAACCTTTTTTGTGAAAAATGGAGATTTCTGTTCCACACTTGGCTAGTGGTATTACCTTTTTACGTTCTAAGTGTCGGCATAGTAACCGGTACTTTGAATATTGAGTGCAATATTCAATTCTAAGTGTGGGGGGGAATTCTCTCGAATTTTGTCACATGTGTACCTTCTAGTCCCTAGTACCCCTGTTTTTGGCCAAAAATTTTAAAATTTTTGTCGTTTTTAGATAAGAAATTGCAATAAAAAGTAGTGTTTAGTCTTGATTAGGTTAGAACAAAGGGAATCCCGACTCTGCCAGAGTGTTGATCTGGCTGCTCCCTTAACGGTTAGACTAAGGTTTTACGATTTGTGCAAATGAAAATGCTAAGCGTAGAGTAGTTGGTTCTCTTTAGAGCTTATACAAGTAATCTATGGCTTTTCCTCCTAGAAGCTCCTAATCTGATTAAATACGTGCTGTTTTCAAACATTTGAACGTTAAATTCATGTTGTTATGAAAAACAAATTTTTATACAATTTTGATATAGAGCCCGAGTTCAACTTTTTATTTTAATTTTTGAGAAAGCATATATGTAAATATATATATAAGTTAAAAAAAAATGAAAAAGAAAAAATAAGAAAATGGAATGATATTGCAAAATGCAAAAATGGAATGATATTGCAAAATGCAATAAGTTTTGATGTTGTGAAAATAAAGATGTGTATGTTAATAAATATGGTAAATTTGCTTTCTCTTAAATTTAAATCGGAAGTTGAACTTGGATTCGTCTATTTTGTATAAAAGTTAAACGGTAATTTAGTAGATTGTTGATTTCAAAGACCCCGAAAGCTCCGGTATTATTCTCTGTGAGGTGTCAAAAGCCTGGTCACCTAAAACCAACTGGTTTGGGATGTGCCGAGAAGAAAGCCGTTACATGGAGTGATCTCGTCTTTGAGTCTCTAATCTCTAAATGATCGTTTGTTGTTATTTATTTAAGTATGTAATACTAGCTTAGTGGGAATATCCAAAATCTTTGAAATCGAAATTCCGCTGATTTCGGTACTATTCTTTGTGGGGTGTCAAAAGCCTGGTCACCTAAAACCAACTGGTTTGGGATGTGCCGAGAAGAAAGCCGCTACATGGAAAAGGCCCTTTTGATCCTTAGATTTTCAAGGTTCCCGGTAAATTAGTATTTGACTTAAACGAATGGCAACCATAATAAACGTCAATTTTTGCGGTCAAAATTTTGAAAATGAGCAAAGTCACCTAACTTGAATAAATTGTGGGAGTGAAAAGTTAAGTTTCGGCTTACATAGATTATTAGTATAAGTAGCGTTAGCATTTTACAAAAACGTTTGCACATTGAGTTTAAGCTTAGTTGGGAGTATAAAAAAAGGATGACGATATCAATTCCCTGGAGACACCCATTTTGTGTGAATCCCGTTCCATGATACCATTTTTGAAAATCAAGCATGTTATTCATTTATGTTCTAGTTTAAATTTCTCGCATCAAATAAAAAGTCAAAACGGGGTATACTTGGTATTCTTTTGATCCTTTCATTACTTCATATGATTGGATTGCTAGGGACTAGCAATAGCTTAGTGTGGGGGATTGATGAGTGTGTAAATACTCATCATTTTACACCCATTTAAGACACAAAAATAACCAAAAACACCCAAATATATTGCAGATATCCTTGGTTTTGTGTTTTTATGTGTTTCAGGTACAAAGGATTGAAAACGGAGCGAAAACGGGCATTTTTGGAGCAATTCGACAACGATTGTGCATTTGGTCAAGAAAAGTCAAACGAAGTCAAAGTCAACCAAAACAACACAAATGGCCCTTGGATTATTTTCATTTGGCAATATTGGTCCCTTGGTTTAACTTTGGAAGTATGGCAGATTTGGTCCCCGTAAATTACAACAATTGCACTTTTGGTCCTTGGTTAAATCCATTTAACCTAAACCGGATCTTAAAAATCCAAATACCCTAACCCAACATCCCCACAGCCCATTTTAACCAAAGCCCAAAAAAATAAACAAAAACCCAATACCCAAACCCGGCCTTCTTTTTTTTAGTTAACCCCTAGTTGACCCGGTCAACTCTCCCTTCTTCTCCTTTCCCGCCCAACAAAAAGCAACCCAACACCATCATCACCCCTACCCTGCTATCTCCTCTTACACACTCAACCTCCCCCTACTAATCACATGTCCTCCACCCTACTAGTCACACGTATCCCCCTCTTCACGAGATACCAAGCCAGGTCAGCAATCCAAGTGCTATTTTTGGCGCCAAAAGCAATCAAACGGCTGAGATCATCCAAACTTTAATCCAACGAATGGGATTTCATCCAAAGAAGCACAAAATGGTTCCAAGGCAGTTTTACCTCAGAAAAGAAGCACAAAAAGTGAAGACCTTAGTTTAATTTCTTAGTATAAATAGGACTAGATTGTATCAGTTGTAGTTTAGGTTTTATTTAGCATTATTTTAAGGTACTAAGTTTTTTATCCTTTTAGAATTGTAATTTCCATTTTAATTAATGAAGTTCTAGTCTTTTTCATTTCAGTCAACTATAGTCAACAGTCACTGTTCATTTGCTTATTCCAGCTTATTTATGTTTTTTTTTTCCTTATTTGATCCTAGTATTGTTAATTGATATTAGTTAGGTGGTTGTTGTTTATTTGTTCTCAGAATTATCAAAAAAAAAAAATGTGAAAAAGCCAAAAAAAATAGTGAATTCTAATTTTAGATTATCAAGTGCTTTTCTCTCTGAAAAAGAGGCTTATTAGAGTGTAAGGAACATAGTTAATCATTTCTCCTTAAATCCCTTAGCTTGGTTGACCTGTTTCACTCAGAAAGCAAAAACAGTCCCATATAGAGGAGTGTTTAGTTTAGGTTCATTTCTGGCCACAACAAGAAAGTTACTGTTCATTTGCATGATACTTGGAATTGGTTGAGCTTAATTTAAGCTTGTTAAGCTGTTTCAGAAAGATTTAAGCTTCTTTGATCCATTTTTGAGTTTTTGCATCTATTGGTAAAATTCTAGGAGTAGAACAGCCCTTATAAGCTTCTAATAAGCTGGAGCTTATTTGATCCCATCTTTTGGCATTTTTAGGTGTATATCAGTAAGTTTAGTAAGATTGCAAAACTTGTTAGTGTATCATTTAGGTTTGAAAGAGTTGGGTACATTTTTGTGATACTGCTGCAACAGAAAAAAAATGTGCAGACTTGCACAATTATTGCCTATCCCAGCTTCATGTTTGGACTGCAACAGCTTATTCCCTTGACTTATTTGCATGAAATTTAGTTTGCTAATAGTTTGTAGTTCTATCTTTGAGGTTCTGAGCTTCATTTTCACTTTGAAGCTTATTCTCTAGCTTGTTTTTGGTCTGCAAAAAAGCCCCCTTGAGTCTACTCAAAGCCTGCAACATTTTAAGTTCCATTTGCATATGTTTTTGCCCATAATTGATTAAGCAATTGTGCATAAAAATTGGGCATTTTGAGTTTATAAGCAGTCTCTGGTATGAACTTTTAGAATCTGCTTTCTGTTTCCCCTAAGTAGCTTTTTCCTAGCTTATAGATTGGTTCAAAGTCTGCTCATTAGTCATTGTCTTTGTCAAATCTTGTTGCTGCACAAAGTGCTTAATAGCTTATTCTTAGGGTTTCTCTGGTCACTATAAGTTGGTTTATGCTTGAATTTGTGTGATAATCAATATTTGAACACTTGGTAATTTTTGGTGCTGATTTGCTTATTTTTGTGCTTATTCTAAACTGCTTATCTTCCGAAACTGCTTATTAGGGTTGAACTGAGTTCTGAGTTTATTTTTCCTAGCTTTAGAATATCATTTAAGATTTTTCTGCAAAATTTCATATTTTTCCAAAGTCATTTACTATTTTTAAATCATTTAAATAGTTTCTTGTAGTTTTTAATTCATAATAATTAATTTAAAAGTCAGAAAATTATAATTCTTTTTTTTAAAATTTTCTTTTGTCATTTAGCATGTAGAAAAAATAATTTGGTACTTGTAGGATTAGATTTCCATAGATTTGACGTTTATGCTCGTGTTTAGATTTCCCGATTCGCGTTTTCTAGTTTAATTAGTTAGTGCTTAATTTTGCTTTGTAGATTTATATGTTTAGGTTTCCCTTAGCCTATTTATGCTTCCCGTAATTGTAGGATATTTAATCAAACACCAAAAATCAAAAATCCAATCATCAAGCATTTTAATTCCGAACCAAAAACAAAATCCTCGATTCACACCTCGCTGGGACACGACCCGGGTGATCACTTGCCCGGTATCTCATACCGTATTCACGGGTTTTGCAAGTTTGACATTTCCTAAGGTTTGACTTGTCATTTCCCACGTATCACGTGTGCACGATACTATATTTTTATATATATACTCACACACGAATCACTTTAACTTATAGGTTTTGACACTAGTGTATGACTATATGACTTCTAAGGGTTCGTAGTGATAGGCATACCAAATTCCTAATATGTTAAAAGGAAATTGTGTGGGTGCAAAATTTACAAGCAAATCATGTAAAATGCACATAAGGAATAAATGCAAACATCATGCAAAACATGATAGTCATTTAGCATTTAAGATCATGAAGACATTTTATCATATCTTACGAGAACATGTTATCATTTTGAAACACATATGTAGGATGCAAGCAATCCAGGTTTGCTAAGGAAGATCCTAATTACTACTTGTTCAAAATGAAATCCTAACGGGAGATAAAGTTCACCGATGTAAACTATCTCTAGTCAAATGTAGGAATGAAAAATTTTCAAGTTAGAGAATGAGTATGAGACTATCACTAGTGGTGCTCAATTCAGGCTAAAACCGACCATTTTTGCGGGTTATACCACGAACCCAACTTCTCTCCTGGAAGCAATTCAACCGTTAGGTCAAATTGAATTTCTAGTGCGATAGGTTCTCCAGTAGTCATTCTCATGTTAGAAAAATTTTAATTCCTATATTTGCCTATCGAAGTATAGCAAAGATGATATTAGCTTAATTCGCTAATACATGGCCTAATATGACTCAACTAACCATACTTTGAAAGTCGGTTACGAAGATGACATGTCTTACACAACTTCTAACAAAGGCAAACAAAATGTTTTAATATCTTGTTTGAGATTTAGAGGTTATTTGGTGGAGATGGTGCATTTTATGATCTCTTGGATAACATCTTTGTTTGTTGAGTTGTTACATGTTATTTTAACATGATTTGGTTTTCTAGAACCAAGAGATACTCTAATGTGACACAATGTAGAATCTACTACATCGTGAGTGTTTCAAGAATGCTCCTTTGTATATCTTGAGAAAAGAATCTAGTAAAGGTTACTTACCTCAATAGATCTTGTGAGTATTATATTTCAAATATGACATATTGTATATTTCAACAAATATGCTTTTCTAAGAGGAAATTTATCACTCTTACGAATGCTTAGTAAAACAAGTATTTTAGTGTATGACCAATATTACTTGTATATGCAATGACACATGTTGTTTTGGGTTATTATTCAAATCTAATATCCTATATTTGTTAATAAGAAGCAATGTACTCTCTTGTAACATAACCATTCATGTTACAAAGGGAATAAGATGAATAGGATATAAGTTATCCGTTGTCAATCTTTTGATAAGAGAAATACATGTGATATTCTTAAAGTTTGATGAGATACATAATAGTTAATAACATATTATGTGTGACACTTTTACTAGACATGTGATTTTGAGTGTTGAGTCGTTCATGAGCAAAGTTTACATATGTTATTTGTTTGCTCGTGTTTGGTTTTTCGGAAATAACACATTTACTAATTGCATTGCAATGTAAATTACTTGTATATTTTGGATGAAACATCCAAGTTGTCAATCCTACTTAGTTGTGTATTTTATGCATCTTTTAAACATATTAGTTTAAAGTTTGGAACACAACCATTTGACAAGAAGACTCAATATGGCATCTTCAACACAAGTTTGAGTTATGATCCGATGCATATTATTTTCGTCTTGAGAAGACGTCATTATTTTCATAACAATCGAGTGTGATTGAGTATGTAGATTCAAGATAATATATTTCATCATATTTTGATGTTATCTCGAAGCTACACAAATAATGACTCCAATTTCATGTCCATACTCGAAAACTTGTCAATTAGATTCGATAATGATATCAATCATAATTTGAATAACGATTTGATATGTACTGGAAATCTTTCTCGACTCTCACGATCACTTCTTTTAAAAAGAAAATAAAAATTTAGGGAATGTGTTCCATTTATTCTAAAACTAGTTGTATATGTGAGGTTAATGACATATTAAGTTACTACTTCGATATTGTCATTTATTTTTATTGGAGAAAAACTATTTATATTATTAAGTATAACATTCTTAAAAATAATTATCTTAACTATTTTTATACAATATACGTAAAATACTAAATGTTTAAAATATTTTGTATGTGTGTTAGATCAATGCAAGTTTAATACATTTTCTTTTACTTAAATACTAATGTATTAATATGATCTTTTATCTTGTTTAGACAACCCATGGTCAAGCAAGATAAAATAATGTAATGTTTTATCTCATGTTATTTTTATGAAAGTGTTAAGTATTTTGGGGTGATATACTTTTTGCACTTAGACCTTTGGAAAAATAATTGTGTAAGACAATATCTTTCGACACATATGATCAACCAACTTAGTTTCTATTCCTAAGAAGGTTACTACACCATTTTAAAAACTTGAAACATATGCAAGAAAAATGGTCTATGCCTATATGCAATGCAAACTAATTACTCAATATAGTGCAAGAGATTTAGCATGAGCCTTATAAACGCATAAACCGGAAAACTATAAAAAACAAATAGCAATAAGACATGAAAGACACTTATGCTTATAGATAAAATTAGTTCAACTAAAGATAACAATAAGAATACAAAAATATTAACTAACAATACTAAGACACAAAGAAAAACAAATAGTCATTTAACATAACACACAAAAATACTTATCGTCATTTTGTGTATTAAGTATAACAATGTACACTTAGCTTGATTTTATTTGAAAATGAATTATTTTCCACCCCATTTCAAAATTTGATCAAGTTCAACACTTTGAAAAATATGAATACATAAATGTGTGATGTTCTCTTTGTAATTTGACAAAAAATTTGTGCAATCGACAAGACCGGAAAAGACTCTCTGTTACGAATCAAAGACTCTCGTAAATTTTACTTTACAATCATTTTCTAAAAATATTTTTAAATGAAAGTAGACTCAATTACGTTTAAAACGATAGGTGGCACGACTCCTACGGACTTACGGTTGATTTTATACGAATTTTTGAAAATTACCCAATTCTGAAAAACAGACGAAGGTACCGTTAAATTTAGCGGTACCGTCCATATTTAATGGTACCATCCGTTATATTTAACGGTACCGTGACCTGTAATTACAGTTTTGAACAAAACCAACCTCATCACTTTACGACTCGTTCTATAGACATGACCGGACACTTACAAGCTCTATTCTTTTATTTGTTTAAGAAAACCTTCAAGTTATTATGACAAAGTATACTTAACAACAAAACTTGTAAGTATTAAGCAAGTAAATACTTTTCATATTATATCCCCCTTCATGAGTAATTTGATACATGGATCTTACTCAATTTTGAAAACCATTTGTTTAAAAAATTTGAGCGACGTGGCTCTGGTACCAATTGTGGAAACCGTAGAGGGGGGGGGGGTGAATACGTTTCCATTAAAAACTTAAAAACTTTTTGTATCAAATACCCGATCAAGTGTGACGTAATATGAAGAGTGTCAACAATGATCATATAACATCTAGAGATGGTATAAAGTAAACTACAACACAAGCACAATCAAACCATGACATAAATATAATCAATATAACATAAGCAACTAGCCACACAAACATAAACGCAATGCAAATATAAATATAAAGCGATAAAAAATAAAATAAAAGTAAAGAGATAAGTAAGAAGGCGCAAACCGAACACGATGATTTATAGTGGTTCGGTCACAATGATCAACCCTCACTTGACTCAATCTACCCTATCTACCCTTGATCCACTTGATCAACACACTAGCTCACAAACTACAAGAGATATTCAATATCTTTATAAGATCACAATGATCTTCTCTCACAAACTCTGAAAAGAAAAATGAAATTGATGTATGCAAGGATACAACAAGTATGTAACAAGTGTTACAAGTGTTCTAACTACAATTACAACACTTTGTATCTTCTTGGATACCTTGTGTTCTTCTCTTGCACTTGAAGAGGAATGAAGAGGATCTCTTGGTGGGATGAAAGGATCACTCTTAAATAAACTAAGACTCTCTAAATGATCAAAGAAAGTGATCTAAGTGAGGAGGGATTAGACCAGAGAAAACTGACTAGAAAAATCAAGTTGGAAGTGTAAAATGGTCCACTATTTATAGGCAAAGAAAAACTAGCCGTTATAGAGGGACAGCACCACTAATTTTCAAGCGTCACCAATAAATTATGTGGTATTGTGGACACCCCTTCGTTTGTTTTTAGTGGGAAAGGTTTATTTCGGAATGGTTGGAGCTGTTTTGTGGGGGAAAATGACTGTTGGGATTTTTAAACTTATTTTTCAAAATAAAACATTTCTTTTTAATTCAAAAATAATTTGTAAAATGTATTTTTGATAAAATATTTTGTCACATTAAAAATGTGAAGTTTAGAGAAAAATATAATCCTTTGATCATTTGTCAAGTAGTAGATTTGTTTGTCCCTACCTTGTGTGATTTACGTCGGGATGGAAATCTACGACTTTGTTGAAGCATATTTGAGACGTCGAGAGGTGTTGATGTAAATATGTATTGATGATTTATGTTTACAAGTAACTTGCGCATTTTACGTTATGCATTACAAGTAACATGTTTATCATTATTAAAACCGAAGAAACCGTTTAGTTTAAATGTCTTAATATTTGCACTAACAAATCTGTTGAGCAAAGACTTGAATTCTTTAAACAGAATGAGACAGAGTATGTTGAGAAGGTTAATGTTCTAGAAAGTAAGCTTTATGTTAAAGAAAATTTCATTAATGAACTTACTAAAAGTTGGAAAAGGCTCTAAAAGAAAAAGATGCAGCTTATCAGGAAAAAGAAAAACATCAAGTTAAAGTAAATAAGCTTGAATTTGCATGTTAAAGTGTAAATAAGACAATTGAGTGTCAACTAATGAGGAGAGGTAGTGGTATAGGTTATAATGAAGTTCCTCCTTCAATAACAGGAAAGTATGTACCTCCTATACCTAAATTGTCTTGTTTAGTTGAGTCTGATGATAAGTCTTTAGGTGAGAATAGTAAGTCTAATGAGAAGAAACCTAAGGTTAAAAAGAAATATTCTGATGCACCTATCATTGAAGATTGGGTGTCTGATGATGATGAGGAACTGGTGAAGTCTACAGCTAAGTTAGAAGCTAAAACAGTTAAACCTAGTGTTAAACAAGTTGAGTTTGTCAAACCTAGTGTTGATAAAAAGTTTTCTAGGAAAACTGTTGATTTCTTTGAGAAACCTAGGATTTATACAAACAGGTCCAGAGGTAACCGGAAAAATTAGAATAACATGATGTCACAAAGGTTAGGGAGTGACTTTGAGATGTTTAACAAGGCTTGTTATCACTGTGGTGGTTTTGAGCATTTATAGGAAAAAAAAATTTACTATCAAAAGCCTGTTTGGAACTATGCTAGGAGGGTGAATCATCAATGTTTTTCTAAAAATATGCACCCACATGCTAAAAGAAATGTGGTTCCAACGGCAGTACAAATGAGATCTAGTTTAGTATCAGTTAATATTGCCAAACAAAATATTTCTAAACTAGCAGTAGTAACTAATACTGCTAGATCAGTTAGTACTACTAACTCAAAAAGAAAAATGAATGGTGCTAATTCAAGGTTACACTTTTCAAATACAACACATTCATCTATAAAAAGGCCCATTCAAAAGAATACAAAATTTAGTACTGCTAAGGCCAAAGCAGTAGTTTCTACTGCTAAGCCAAAAGCAGTAACTGATACTATTTTGGGAAATCATTTTTATGTTGTTAAGGCCTCAGCTTGTTGGGTCTGGAAATCAAAAGTTAAAGTTTTAGATCATGTTTCCATAAATAGCAGTGCATCAATAATTTTAAAGAAATACAGTTACCTTGATGCACAAAGCAGATCCAAGTCAGTAATGCCTTGGGTCCCCTAGAGAAATTGATTTGATACACCACAACTCTTTATCCTTCCCTAAACTTGATATTTTTCTTTAAAATCATCAAGTTTCATTCAAAGCTTAAACCTTCACCAGGAGGATGCTTCCAAACACTTATTCCCTCTTTTTCTTGTAATCAGCCCCATAAAGTTGTTTCTCCATTTTCTTGAGAAGCTGATATACCATTTCACTCCAATATTCAACTTGAAGTTTGATAGAACCATTTAGCATCATGTCAAGTGTATGATTTGCTAAAGCATATTCTTTTTCCACTAACATGTAGAGTTGAAGTCCTCTCATCATCACAGTATGAACTCCACATGATTGAAAAGGCTTCCAAAGCAGAACTTTATTGGAGTATTGATCATGGCAAACTCTATCTTTCTGATAAGTTTCAAACATAATCTTCAAGTCTCACTAGAGAACTCTATCCAAAATGTCTTCTGGTCTAGAATCTCCATACTTGTCTTTGACTAATGCCCATAAGGTCTCCAAATCTTCTCTGTTAAAATTTCTAAGCATTTGGGGAAAAGTTACAAACCTCTGAGCATTTGGGGAAAATATCTAATAGTTGGTGGACGGTCTCAAAGGTTTGTAACTTTTCCCCAAATGCTGAGAAATTTTGACAAAGAAGATTTGGAGACCTTATGGGCATTAGTCAAAGACAAGTATGGAGCTTCCAAAGCAGAACTTTATTGGAGTATTGATCATGGCAAACTTTATCTTCATGATAAGTTTCAAACATAATCTTCAAGTCTTCCCAGAGAACTCTATCCAAAATGTCTTCTAGTCTAGAATCTCCATACTTGTCTTTGACTAAAGCCCATAAGGTCTCCAAATCTTCTCTGCCAAAATTTCTGAGCATTTGGGGAAAAGTTACAAACCTTTGAGACTGTCCACCAACTCTGATTATCTCCCACCAAGCAGTCTTTCCACAATAACCAGTTTTCCAATCAATGATATGGACTTTAGTCTTCAAAGGAATAGCATCAACAAATTCATCATCATGGTCTGCAATTTCAACCAATTGTTGTAGATCGGTTGTTTCTTTTGCATCACTTTCTTGAAGTTGCTCTGTTTGCTCGTGTGTTTGATCAGTTTGCTCATGTATTTTCTGCTTCTTACTACCTTCAACTCTTAATTCTTCTCCAGCTCTCTTAGAACTAGAGCTTCCTTGCACCTCTTTCACTATTTTCTCTTTTTCCATAGGCTCAAATGCACTACTCTCCCTTTCTTCATTTTCATACATCTCTTGAATATTGCCATCATCAAATTGAGTTAGAACATTTACTTTCCAGCCCTTCATGTTCTTGAGATAATTACTCATAAACTTTTTTCTTTGAGCTTTGGTGGGTGGTTTCAGCGTCTTAGCCTTTAATCTTTCTGCAGCATAAAATTTTCTCTTTTGTTCAAAGAACTCTTTTAGCAATATAGCCCTTTCATAAATTGTATACTGTTCTTGCTCTTCATGTTGAAGTTTTTGAATAAGTTCCTAATCAGCATCACATTGGGCTCTTTCATCATCCCATTCATTGATCAATGCTAGTTTTTGAGCTTCTTTGTTAGCTGCAACCCTTCTTTGTTCAGCAATAATCCTATTATCTTCTTCAAATTCTGCAGCTAAAGCTTCTGCAACCTCTGCATCATGCATTAGTTGTGCTACTCTTGACATTTGTTTAACAGGTGGTTCTTTAATCAGTACACTCATTCCCTTTCCAGTGTACTGTGTAGGTTGTGGTTGTTTGGTTGTTGTTGCTATGGATTCTTGAATGACAACTCCTTTAACTGATGGTTTTGATGTCTTCAACTCAATTATGGCTTGTGCTAAAATAGTTTCATCATTCATCAAATCAACACTAGCAGTAGAAACTGTTTTTGTACCAGCAGCATTAACATTTTCATTAGCAGCACTAACTGATACTTCTTCATTATCAGCACTAACTTTTTCTGCATTAGCAGTAGAAACTACTTCAGCAACATTAACATCACCATCACCCATAGCAGCATCAAATTATGTATCTTCCCCTGCAACCATGCTCTCATTCCCCCCCCCCCCCCCTGTTTGGGAGCATCCTCTTTTAACACCTTGAGAACATCTACAAAACTAGAGGATTTCACCCTTAGAACTGTACCCACCTTGTGTAGTCTTTTAAGCTTGTGGGTTCTTGACCTCTGTACCCTTTCTAGAAACCTAATTCTTTTCTTCAACATCAGAATTTCATCACCCTGAGAAGCAGTTATTTTTTGAAGATCAAGAACCTGTTGTGACAAGTTAGTACAAGTAACCATCAATTCATTAATCAGTTTAATACTACCCTCAGCGCTTCGGAGTGTGTTACCTCTCTCGAGTGGTGCATCATTGGGAGAGTTAGGCATAGCCTCATTCCTAGCATGAGCATCTACACCCCCAATGTTTTTCGTTTGGCTAGGACCTTCACCTGAATCAGTTCCATGGGAACTTGATTCATTAGAAGTTGCCTTAGATTGGGTCTTACTTATGTTACCACTATCCTACTCAGCAACTAAGCTAGCAGCAGTAGTGGCTGCCCTTTCTAAACTGTGACCCTTCTCCTTTTGCACAGCCTCATCCGCATCCATACTACCACTAGCCTGAGGTAGCTGAGTGCCCTTTTTGGTAAACCTACGGGTATAGGTCTTTTGAGTTTTTGATGTGGATGGTAAAATTATGGGTGTGTGATGGCTATCAGCTAGGATTGCTGAATCTTCACCCTGAATTTGACCTAGTTCCAACATTATTTGAAAGAATGGTGTAACTATGCCTGAAAAATCCTTTCCCTCTCTCTTCATGTTAGCAAAAAAAAATTTAGTATGAGAGAGAGCAGGATAAACTTTGTTATGAACTTTCTTATTTGTATATTGTTTGTCCATAAAAAGTTGCAAAAACGTTGGATATAAGTAATATTTGTTTGAAGAACTATCCAAGCCCTTAACCACACTATCAAAAATTAATTTCGAAAAATTGAATCTTTGATTTTGAGCCAAGCAGATAATGGCAGAAGCCATATTACTACTGAACTCATTCCAACCAGTAGTCTTTGGACTAAGACACTGTAAGATAGTGTGTATTAAGAATTTCCATTGTGGAGAGAAAGCACCTTTTGAAAATCTTAAAGAATTACTTTGCCTTTCATACCCCATCAGTGCATTAATATCTGCTAGATGAAGAACTTCCTTAACAAATGCCTTAGTAATAAGAATCTTCTGCCCATCCACAAGGGCATGAATTTTTACTTCCTCATCAATAGTTTTGACCTTAGCAGTAGCCCAAAACTGTTTGATGTTGGAAATATATATGGTAGGATTTACTGTTAATGCATACTTAATATAAGTAGCATTAAGAAAATCTATGATTTCAGTAAACCCTTCACTTTCTCTAGGTTTTTCAAAAATGTGATCATGTTATGTTGGTCTGCAAAAGACAGAGTCGACATTGTGAATTTTGAAAAATTTTGTAGGGTTTTGCTGAATTTTGCAATTAATTGATAAAAACGAGTTAGGGTTTATGTTTGAGAGAGTTTTGGTCGGATAAAAACACTTGTGTGAATAATTGAATGATATAAACCCTTAATCGTTCATATTTCTAAGACAATACCCTGTACTCTCAAACATAGCAGCTGAAACCTAGCAGCACTAAGTTAGGCTTAGCAGCACTAACTTATGCCTAGCAGCATGAACTCAATTTCCACTCCTAATAGCTTATTAATCAGCACTCCAGTACTTTTCTCAGCTTATCCTACAAAAGATTAGTCCCAAAAACACAAAAACTCAAACATAACACAATTTACAATAATCACATCATCAATTATACTTAGCAGTACTAAGTATAACTGGCAGCATTAACACATCAGTTTTAAGTAAACTAGCAACACTAAGTATACTTAGCAGCAGAAAAAATTTATTGACCTGATAACAGTACTAATCCCAACAAAACTTTACAAAAATCACAAAGAGATAAGAATTTTCAAAGATTTATCATTCCAATACTGACAACCAAAAATTGAAATCTACCCACACCAAAAGCTTTTGTGAGCAAATCTGCAACATTATTATCAGTATGAATTTTAACAATTTAAATTAACTTCTTTTTATAACAATCTCTTATAAAATGATGTCTTATCTCAATATGTTTTGTTTTTTAGTGATAAATAGGATTTCTTATATTACACATAGTACTACTATTATCAATATATATTTTTGTATGCATAAAACTATACCCATAATCCAGCAATTGATTATGAATCCAGAGTACTTGTCCACAGCAACTTGAAGCAGCCACGTACTCAGCTTCTATTGTGGAATTTGGAACCACAATTTGTTTCTTGCACTGCATGAAATTAACCTGCATCCTAGACACTGGCAACCTCCTGTTGTTGATTTTCTATCCAAGCTAGCTCTAGCATCATCGCTATCAGTGCATGCAACCAGATCAAAAGGGGAATCTTTTGGATACCAAAGGCCCAATTTAGGTTGACCTTTCAAGTATTTAAAAATTCTCTTCACGGCATTAAGATGTGAAACTTTTGGTGTAACCTGATATCTGGCACAGGCACACACTGCAAACATAATGTCAGGTCTTGAAATTGTAAGATACATCAATGAGCCAATCATTGATATGTATAAATGAACATCAACTTCTTCACTATCTTCATCTTTGAGTAGGGGCTTGGAAGTTTCCATTGTTGTCTTTGCAGGCTTCATATCAGTAAACCCAAACTTCTTTAAAATTTCAGCTACATACTTATCTTGACTGATAAATATGCCATCCTTCTTTTGCTTGACTTGTAACCCTAAGAAAAATGTGAGTTCACCCACAGAACTCATTTGAAATCTTTCATGCATAAGCTTCTCAAATTCAACACATAACACCTTCTTTGTTGATCCAAAGATAATATCATCAATATAAACTTGAACTAGCAAGATATCATCTTTGTGCCTTCTGATAAACAAAGTCTTGTCAATCTTCCTTCTACTAAAACCATTGTCCAACACATATTTTGACAATGTGTTATACAAAGCTCTAGGAGCTTGATGCAAACCATAAAGTGCCTTTTCCACCTTGTAAACCTTGTTAGGAAAATTAGGATCTTCAAAACCAGGTGGTTGAGAGACATAAAATTCTTCATCAATTGTCCCATATAGAAAATCACTTTTCACATCCATTTGATACGCTACAAAGTCTTTTTATGAGGCATGAGCCAAGAATAACCTTATAGCTTTAATTCTTGTAACTGGGGAAAATACTTTATCATAATCAATACCTTCTTCTTGAGTGTATCCCTGAGCTACTAATCTTGCCTTGTTTCTAATCACAATACCTCTTTCATCCTTTTTGCATCTGAAAACCCACTTTGTACCAATTACCCTCTTCCCAGTAGGCAAATCTACCAGAGTCCAAACTTCTTGAAGCTTGAATTGTAGAAGCTCTTCTTGCATAGCCTTCACCCAGCTTGGATCCTGTAATGCTTTATGTGCATTCTTGGGTTCTATTTGTGATAGAAAACAAGCAAACAAACAGTTTTGAAGGTCTTTGTGACTGTTTCTTTGATGAAGGGATCTAGCAAAGAAACCTTGTTCCTTCAAATCTTTTGTCATGTTTCTTTTTTGAACAGCCGATTGTGGCTCTCCAATGATTTGTTCTTTAGGATGGTCCTTGTGAATTCTTGTAGTTGGAATAGGACTGACAGGAACTACATCTTCCATATTGGTTAAGTCAGCCTCTGCACCAAGTACATCATCATCAGTATCAAGATATATTTCTTCCAATGGAGGCATGTTAGGATCATGTGGATATTCATCCTCATCAAAATTAAAGCCTTCCTTGTCAGCAACATTAACACTTGGCTTAGCAGTATTAACAGAGTTAGTACTGCTAGTGTTATTCTCTTCATTGGCAATATTATCTGATACATCACCCTTTACTTGTTCATCAGTCTGCTTTTCTTCATGAACCTATTTATCACCATCAGAAGATTTTACACCATCTTCTTTAGCATCTGTTGGATCTTCATCAAGATCATCTTCTTGTGAAATCTTTGACTCTTGGGTTGTTAAAGGTGGATTTGCAGTCCATATGGGTAGCAAAATGTACTTCTTTGCAGGTTTAGTCTCCTTCCTAGCTTTTGTACCTGCATCAGTATTAGCTTTTTTACCCGCATACTCATTAGATTATGTACCTGCAACAACTGACTCATAATTCATTGTCTTGGTTAGTGAATCGATATCAAACAGCCAGTCTGGTCCACTCCCTGCAACATTAGGTGTACTCTCACTAAACCTAACATGCAAGTTCTCTTCCACTTTCCTGGTCCTACTATTGAACACTCTAAAAGCTTTGTTATTCATTGAGTACCCAACAAAGAAACCTTCATCAGCCTTGCCATCAAACTTGCCTAAGTGATCTATGGTATTCAAGATAGTAACAGGACAACCAAATGGTCTTAAGAAATCTAACAACGGTTTTCTACCTTGTAAAAGTTCATAAGGGGTCTTGTTGTGAGGCTTAACTACTTTACTTCTATTATGCACATAGCAAGCAGTATTAACTGCTTCAGCCCAAAAAGTAGTAGGCAATTTAGAATCAGCTAACATTGTTCTAGCAGCCTCAATTAGTGTCCTATTCCTCCTCTCATCAACACCATTTTGTTCAGGAGTTCTAGCTACTCTATACTATCTCTCTATACCTTTCAACTCACAAAACCGGTTCATATCCCTGTTCTTGAACTCAGTTCCATTGTCACATCTTATCACTTTAACCTTATGATTAACTAGGTTTTCTATCCTGGTTATGAAAGCCTTAAGAATGCCACTCGTTTCATCCTTAGATGCTAAAAAGAAAACCCGAGTAAACCTACTATAATCATCTGTGACAACTAGGTAATACATCCATTTCATCAAACTTTTCACAAATGTTGGTCCAAATAAATCCATGTGCAACATATGTAAAGGCTGATTTATAGAGTTCACTGCTTTGGTCTTACAAGAATCTCTGTGTTGTTTTCCCTTCTGACAAGCAACATGGATTTCAGTATTTTCAAAAACCTTTGAAGGTAACGCTCTTACATGGTTTCCCTTAACCAATTTATTCATTGTTTTGAAATTTAAATGTCCAAGCCTTCTATGCCAAAGCTTAGATTCATCATATGTGGCTTGTGCAAAGAGACAAGTCAAACCTCTTTTGGGAACCGTGTTCTTTAGATTAACACAGTATATGTTGTCTTTTCTAGGAACCTTAAGCAAAACATGACTTTCATCAGAAAACTTAAAATCTAAGACAAGACAAAACATTCAGTGTCTGTAAAAAGAACACTGTTCTTTTTGTCACTCATTTGTAAGACACTAAAAAGATTAAACTTAAGCTCTTTGAGAAAGTACACATTCTCAAAATCTAATTTACTAGTTCTTATTGTACATTTTCCTGTGATTTTCCCTCCTTTGGGATTACTCCCAAAAGCAACATATCCTCCATCAATTTCTTCAAAATCTTCAAGATAGGACATGTCTCCTGTCATGTGCCTAGAGCATCCACTGTCAAAAACTCCTTCATCCTCAAATTCCACCTGTGGATTGCCCTGCACATAAAGTAAGAAAATCAGTTTCTCTTGGGGACCCAAGCTATTACTGACTTGGATCTGCCTTGTGCATAAATGTAACTGTATTTCTTTAAAATTATTGATGCACTGCAAGTTTCTGGAAACATGGTCTAAAACTTTAACTTTTGATTTCCAGACCCAACAAGCTGAGGCCTTAACAGCATAAAAATGATTTTCCAAAACAGTATCAGTTACTGCTTTTGGCTTAGCTGTAGAAACTACTGCTTTTTAGCAGTACTAAATGTTGTATTCTTTTGAATGGGCCTTTTTACAGATGAATGTGCTGTATTTGAAAAGTGTAACCTTGAATTAACACCATTAACTTTTCTTTTCGAGTTAGCAGTACTAACTGATCTAGCAGTATTACGATTTTTGGGTTACTACATACTGGTTTAGAAATATTTTGTTTGGCAATATTAACTGATAACTGATTGTTTAGAATAAACGTGCAACCATTCAAACAAACCTAAACAACGATTTTGTGATTTAAAAATCCCACAAACCGACTACGATAAATCCACATGGATATCATGAATAATATTGCACGAATAATGATGAATCTAAAGATAGAGAATCGTGATGGTTTTTCACCTTTGTTGCCAAAACCCTGTTATCGCAGCAGCAGCATAAAGCTTGAAGATTTCACATATACCTTTAAACCAGGAGCTTTAATATGTGATTAAGACAATGAAAAGCTCTAACCGACTTTCTTGTTAATTCAGAACTGAGTAAAAATGAATTCAAGAAGTGCAATATCCCAAAACCTTAAAAATCGATTTTCTGAAAAACCTTTCTGCAGTAGACTTTGACGATCTATATCTTCCAAATGAACACTCAGATTGAAGATCCCTTCGGTGAGAATCTACCTTGATATGCAAAGACCTTCAGTAAAGCTTTCATTAAGATCCAAGGGTTAACGAATGAGATATCGCCTTTTAAAAACAGAACTGCAGAAAGTTACGAAAATAAAACCAAAATCGATTTTCTTCTTCATTCTTCAAAAAAACCTTATAAAATCCCTAAATCACGAGATCCTTGATCTCTGATACCAATTGTGAAGTTTGTTAAAACTCCTTATATCGTTTTGAGCTCTAGGAATAACGATAACAATGACAACAATATGCAGCGGAATAAACAAAATATCAATTGTTATTGTAACAAGGTTTCTTCGTCATCATCTTCATAATAATACAATTACAAACACGATAAGGCCCAATTCTACTTGATCAAGTGTAGAACGCTTACTAATCTAACATGAATCATAAGATCCTTGAGCCTTAACAAACACTAACCTTAGTCTAGGCGTTTACAAAACCTGCGCCCTAGACACACACATACACCTTTAGTTGACTACATCTTGTCTAGACTTAATAAACTCAACGCCCCTATGTCTCTTTATATACTAGAGACATCTAGGGTTTACAAAGGAAAACATTCCTAATACAATAAGGAAACTATTTTTAGCATATCTTTTAAGAATCTTCTAAAAGTTCCATCTTTTTGTAGTTTCCCCTCTTGTCACTTTTAGTCCTTCGTGTTTCATTCTTCATGTTTTGTATCTTCAAATCTTTTTGACCCAACAAATACTATATTTGGTCTGCTGGCTGTTAGATACATGAGAGGCCTAATAATACTTCGGTATTTTGTAGGGACAACTGGTGTCCCATGTAAATCAGCATCCAGCTTTGTTGATGAGGCAGATATAGGAGTATTATAAGTATCACAACTTGTCATGCCATGTCTCTTTAAAATCTCAAGAGCATATTTGGACTGATTTAGAAAAATGTCACGGGGGGATTGATGAACTTGAAGTCCTAAGAAGAACTTTAGTTCACCCATCATGGACATTTCAAAGCTTTGTTTCATTAGTCTTGCGAAAGCATTTGAGTACTTTTTATGTGTTGAACCAAAAATGATATCATCAACATAAATTTGAACAATTAAAATGTCCTCCCTGTGTCTTTGAATAAATAGTGTGGGATCAATTGATCCTTTGGTAAAGTGATTAGCAAGTAGGAATGTGGACAGTTTATCGTACCATGCCATCGGGGCTTGTTTAAGGCCGTAAAGGGATTTCTTGAGTCTGTACACATGATTAGGATGATCTGAATCGATGAAGCCCGCTGGTTGAGTGACATACACTTCTTCACGGAGTTGACCATTCAGAAATGCAGTTTTTATGTCCATTTGATAAACGATGATGTTCTTGTGGGCAGCATAGGCCAGAAACATTCGGACAACTTCAAGTCTAGCCACTGGTGCAAAGGATTCTTCAAAATCAATTCCTTTTTCTTGGCTGAAGCCTTTGGAAACCAGACGTGATTTGTTACGAATTATTGTTCCATCAGCATCAAGCTTGTTTTTACAAATCCATTTAAGTCTGACAAACTAGACTCCATCGGGTCTTTCAACCAATTCCCAGGCTTCAAGACATTTGAATTGATCAAGTTGTTCTTGCATTGATTCAATCCAATTGTCATAAGTCATTGCTTCTTTAATGTTCTTTGGTTCAACTTGACTGACGGAAAGAGCATAAAAGCAGGTTTCACCATCCATGTGAAGTCTTTGTTGTATCATGACTAGATTATCTAGATTACCAATCACATTTACTAAGGGATGATCTCTTGTCCATTTGTGTGTTGAAGGGTAATGTTGATAAAGAGTGTGCATATTAGACGGATCCAAGTTGCGGGTTGACGACTCTGCAATATCTGGAATGGTTGGAGCCGGAGCAAATGGATTGAAGAAGGCATTTCAGTCATAATCTACAGGTGAGGGTACTTCTTGTTCAGATTGATCATCAGCTGTATTTTTAGTGTTGGAAGCTGTTTGTTCTACTATTGTCGGAGATTCAATTGGAGGTGCACCTGTTGCAACGGTTGTAGTAGTTGGTGCAGGTGTATCAGGTATAGGAATATTATCAGGTGGAGCGGCGAAAACATTAGATACATCTACTGCACGACATGCAAATGAATCATCAAACAACGGAGCAAACAGGGTTTCCAATTCTTGACGGTTTAGCGAAACAGGTTCAGCTGATTGATCAGGAAAGTTTAGACGGTTGGTTGCGGCTCTTAAGCTGTTTTGCTCAGAAGCCATCTCCGTAAGTTCATCAAAATTAGCATGAATGGTTTCCACGATTTCTCTAGTACGACGATTCCAGAAGCGAAAGCCTTTAGAGGTTTCACAGTATCCAATGAACACACCGATGTCAGCTTTAGCTTTGAGCTTGCCAAGGTCTTCACGATCATTATTTGGGTAACAAAGAGCACCAAATACATGAAAGTATTTTATATTCGGTTTTCGATTATGGACAAGCTCATAGGGTGTTTTGCGGTGGCGTTGGTTGATCATACAACGGTTTTGAGTATAGCATGCAGTCGAGACAGCTTGAGCCCATAAGTAATCCAGAAGTTGAGCATTAATCAACATCGTTCTAGCAGCTTCCACTAACGTCCTGTTGCGTCTTTCAACAACCCTATTCTGTTCTGGACTTCTTGCAATGGATGTTTGATGTTCAATTCCTACTTCTTCAAAATACGCTCGAAGAGTTTAATTCTTGAATTCAGTACCGTTGTCTGTTTTAACTTTTCTGACCGTATTACTAAGCTGAACTTGAATTTTCTTGAGAAAGGTGATGATCATAGGAGGAGCTTGATCTTTACTTCTGAGAAAATAAACCCAAGTCCATCTGGACTAGTCATCAATGATTACAAGAATTTAGCGTTTGCCGTTAATCGTCTGCACGCGCATTGGGCCACACAAATCCATGTGAAGTAGTTGAAGTACGTGATCAGTACTGGGTTCTGTTTTTTAGGGAAAGCGTGCACGAGTGCTTTTTCCTTGTTCACATGCGGGACCTAAGTGATCTTTGGAAAAATAGAATCTCGGAATACCGTCGACTAGCTTGTGACATGCAAGTTCAGTCATAGTTTTGAAGTTCAAATGGGAAAGTCGTTTGTGCCATAACCATGATTTTGTCAAAGTTGCTTTGGAGAGCAGACATATTGGAGAAGAATCAATCATATCAGACATTGAGATTGTGTAAAGACTTGTTCCACGAGTGCCTGATATTAGATCATTTCCTTGTAAATCACGAACGAAGCATGTCTTCTCCCTAAAAGCTACTTCCAAATCCCCATCGCAAAATTGACCAACAAAGAAAAGATTGTGATCAAGGCCTTTGACATAATACACACGACTAATTTTGATGTTGCCATTGACGTAATCTCCATAGCCCATGATAGTAGCGAAGTGATCGTTCCCGAATCTGACAGTGCCAATGAACTTTGAAACAAAGTTTACTAACAATTTGAGATTTCCTGTCATATGTCGGGTACAGCCGCTATCAACAATCCATAGAACGATTTGGATCACCTGCATCACACGAAGACGATGAAGGTGGAATAATGGTAAGGTTGGAACCCAAAGAATTTGTGGGTTCCTTTGGGTTAGAAGAACACACATTAACAATTTTAGGTATCCATTTAAAACTAGGTGTCCTTTGTAACCAACGTTGCCACGTCCAACATTTTCACGATTTTGTCTTAGTTAATTCGCCAGGTGATTGCACTATCTTAGGATTTGTATTCGCAACTATGGGAGTATCTAAGGCATTTTGAGAAACTACAACTGGCGGTTTTCCAAGCACACACTTAGAAGTATTAGTGGGCCTAGAGGTATTGCCAGCTGTAACTTTCCTATTACGAGATAAAAGAGATTTTGCAACACATTTCGTATGATCACCAGATAACATGCTTTTACGACAGAAAACACAAGAAGCATTAACGTTTAAAACATTCAAATCTGAGCATTCGTTACATCGATATTAGAATTACAAGTTTTTAAGTTCGAATCTAAATCAGAAGCAACATGCGTTTTATTCAAAATCCTAAGTTGATCTTCTACTTCTGGGGCTTCTAGTTTCCCGCTTCTACGTTGCCAGATCCTATTCTTCCATTTGTTGAGCTTACGCTTTGGTCTGCTAATGCCAGTAGTGGTGACTATTCCTGTAGAAGTGGAAGGAATCAAATTAGTGGTCTGATTTGTGTTAGTAACGTTCTCCCTAGATGTGGTGTCTGGCTTGTACATTCCTGGTGCAATCACATTTGTGTTAACAGATTTTCCTTTTTCTTGTAATTGGAGTTTCTCTTTTAATTCAATAATGATGTGTTGCTGATCCTGTAGTCTCCTATCAAGTTCTCTATTTAAGCGAACAGTGGCTTCACGGTCTTTCCTACATTCAGCGTTTTCTTTCAGAAGTTGAGACCGAGTCTTTTTCAAAGAGTCATAAATTGTTTTGTACTCATTTTTTAAATTCTCAATATCTTTTTCATATTTGAGTAATTGACATTGTAAGACTGCGTTCTCATCATCAAGATTTTCAACTTTTGAGGACAAATTTTTTTCAAAACCCAAATTTTCTTTTTGGTGTTGTAAGGCTAATTCAAAGTCAATGCTTCGAGCCTCACACCATTGAAGTTTCTGTTTTAGTTGAAAAATCTCTTTTGAAAGTTTAGTTTGAACATCATCATTTTGTTTAATGATTCTCATATTTTCAGCTTTTAAAATCTCAATCTCGTGTCTCAACTTTTCATCCTCAGAATTATGGTCAGCAATAAGCATAGAATTACAAGACCCATAAGTAGAATTCATGATCATCGAGATAATGTTAGAACTGAGAACATCTTCCAAGATTCGATCTGCTTCATTTTGAAGAATTTTGTTTCTACGTTTTTGTTTGGAAATTGAATTTTCAGTTGCATTGAAAATGTTCATCATAGATGACACTTCATTTTGTAGTTCCCGTTCCAAATGTGTTGCACAAAGACGCAAATGTTGGACATGAGGTAAAAATTGTGTTTGAAAAATTTGTCTCTGTCCTTTTGCGTAAGCATATTGAAAAGTTGAAACAGTTATCTCAGAATTACGTTCAATTGATTGTTCCAAAAATTTGATGTAAAACCCGAAATTCTAAAACATGGTAAAAAGACCAAAATGCCCTCACAACTTGAAAATTTGATTAAAGCTTATATAACTTACAATTTAATTACAAAAGCTATGAAAATATATCACAAATGACATGAAATAATTATGGAGCAACATAAAATATTTGTGCAAGCCATCAAAAATATGTGTAACACATTAAAAAGTCATATGGACCAAAATATCACTTAAATTAATTTAATTATAATTATATTACATTTAAAATCATGATAAATTAGGAAATAAGCAATCAAATTAATTCTTTTGATTTGGTCATGGTGATTGCCGAGTCTATAGCTCCTTTCCCCCCTAATACTCAGCTATCCTTATTTAGTTCATTCTCATCCTTTTTTCTTCCTCCCAAAGAAACCGAGTAAACCTAAAACCCTCCCATAATTCGTACTACCTTCACCCGATTTCCTAGAATTGTGAGACAAATTTTCTTGTGTTCTTCATCATCTAAAGGAGGCTAGAAAAATACGTTAGAGGTCGTGAAGTGCTCGGTTCGATCGTGGGGAATTATCTCTTGTCGCTAGGTATTAACGTAAGTATTTTCCCCCATAATTCATTCGGCTCATCTAAAATTCATTCACTATTTTTCTCATGACCCTCATATCGTATATAATCTGTGAAAAATAATGCCAAGGTCGTGGAGTAGCTGTTGGAGTCGTGGTGATTTTTGTGGTTCGAATTATCCAACCGAGTAGAACAAATTCTTGCAGCCAAATCCACACCTTCAAATCTTGGTTTGGTATTTTTCTCGTGCTTTATATATCATATAAGACTTGTATAAAATATTAAAATTGAATCATGCAAGACCTATATATTATTTGTGAATTTAATCTTCAAAACGAATTAAAACTCTAAATAATTGCATACGAATTTTATGGCATGATATCTATTTTATTTGGACTCTATACTATACATATGATCTGATAAAAATGATATGTCGAATTGTTGGGGAATAAAATATTTATTGGTGAATTATATGTATAATCGGATATATAGGAAAACAAGGAAGAAAAAGAAATAAAAGGGTTCGAATTAAGGTTTAGGATTTTAGGGCTGTTCATGGTTGATAAATGACGAGTAAATGATGATATAATGATAATATAATTATTGGGTAATGATTGAGAATTTTAAGGTTAGGGTTTTGTAAATAAAAGTGTTATGCGGTTTGTTTTTAAATTATAAGGGGGTGTTTTGTAAATTATAAAACTTTTGGGTTATTTTTAGAATATTATTTGGGACAGTTATAAATCATATAAAATATAAAAGGAGGGCCTCTTGTGTAAATTTTATATTTAAAGGGTTTAATTTGCTAATTAATTAAAGTTTAAATCGATTTTGTAAATAATTAAAAGAGAGGGACTAATTATGTAATTTCTGGAAATTTAAGGTTGATTTGAGTAATAAATTATATTCAGGGGGTTATGTGCAATTTTGGTAATTTAATGGCTTAATATGTAACTATTAATAATTAAAAGTTGAAATTGTAAATTAAAGGGCTTAATATGTAACTTTGATAACTTAAGGGACTTGATGTGTAAATTATGAATATTTAAGGGTACATTCGTATAACATGTGAAAATAAGTACTCATTGTGTAAATTTGGTTAATTAAGGGTTTAATGTGTAATTATGGATATAAAAAGGTTTAAAGTGTAACTTAATAAAATAAAGGGTGTAATTTGTAAATTATGAAACCGTGAGGACCAAATGTGTAAATCTGATCAAGCATACCCTATTTCCACTTAATAATGATTTAATTAAATTATATGACACAATCTTACTAAATATGGAAACTTACTAAATTTGGAAACCTGCTTAAAATGGAAAGTTACTTAAAATGGAAAGGCAGATAATTAAGAATGATTTGTAATCCCCTTCTACTCCTTTAGGTGTGAAGAAGGAGAGACTTTGAGCTGTTCCCATATCCTGTGTTTGTTTCTGTTTGAGCTTTCGTCATAAGGTACAGATATTCTGCCCTTTTAATAAGGTGCCTTCAGTCTCTTGAACTCTGATTTGATGTGACCCTGACCTTTGCTATGAACCTTTGACATTTGAGCCTTTGGCATATGAACCTTTTGATATGAACCCTGTGATTTGAACCTTGATATTTGGACTATGATTATGACCATTGTGAACCTTTGCTTTGATATGAACCTTTGACTTGTGACCCCAGTTGGATACCCGAGCCAAATGTGTTTCCTAGCCATGAAGGTAACATGGCCGTGTCTGTGATGCACCACTGACATGACTCGTGTGTGGTTCGAGTGATTAGCCACACCGTCCCCATTGTGATTATGATATGCGCGCTTTATATTATTATGGCCAATGTGATTTATGTGGGGGGCGTATGGATGCATCCTAGATTTGTATTGTGATTGTGATATTGTGATATGTGATATGTGGTGACTGATGATGGGTGCAATCCACGTCTTTCACAAAATGTGGGAGCTGATCACTCCATTGGATACATGAGGACACCCCTCATATTATCTGGTTACTCAGAGGTATCCCCTCTAGATTATGCAGGCTTATGTGATGTGATATATGTGGGCTCGTGGTGGATGACTGTCCTAACCTTTACTCTTGTACCTTATCTATTATCTCTTTCATTATGCTTCATTTGTTCGTTTCCGTTTATTGTATATATCTGTTCACTGGGCTTTTTAAGCTCAGCCGCATTCTTTTCCTGCGGCAGGTTTTAGTAGGAAGCCAGGAGCTTGGGTTTGCTTTGGGATGAGAGATTAGCTTATGAAGACGATACCTTAGTTTTAGTATTCATTTATGTATGACTACGTAGATTTGGTATATTTTCCTTTGTAACATTGTAAACCATTTGTATTATGTAAGTCGTATGTTATGCTTGCCTTTGATATGTCACCATTTACGTGACACTTCTACCCTTGCCGGGTTGGGGTGTTACAATTATGGTATCAGAGCGCAGGTTTACGACTTGTAGTACATCTACCCTTGGCCTGTGTAAGTTAGGACCCCTAAGTTTCCACTGTAGGCGCTCGTAGGATAACCTTTGCGAAGTTGCGTAAGATTTTCCCATAGGAACATAAGTCATAACCGGTGAGGAATGGGTAGTCTAGGACATCCATGTGAGTAGTATTTGCTTCCGCATCACTCTGAATCTTGCCTTTGCCTTAGTTATGCCTTATAAGAACGTTTGTCTCAGAAGACGAGGAAGTCTTACCTCCCTTCATTTTCAGGATGAACTTATTATGTTAACCAATTTCCTTTGGAAGGATTTGATGTTGACATTTGTCCAGTACGGAATTGTTATCTGAGCATGCCGATGCTAATAACTGATATTCCTTACATCCCAACTCAGACAGTTAAACGATGTTCGTATTACTATCGGTGCACACCCTACCATTCCTATGCTATAAGCTAAACAAGATTCCAATTCTTTGAACTGTTCACGATTCTAACCTTCAATTTGATATGTGAACTATCCGTATGATTTGACAACCACATTCGTTCTGAGAATCCGTTTACCTTGGATGTATTTGACTTTGAGGTCTTTTGATTTTGGATGGGTGGCTTTCGTGAAGCTACCGTAGACTACAATATTTGGAAATGTGACCTTTCACAATCTGCTTCACCATATTTTGATATGATATTCTCAATCATTTGAATCTGTTAAGATTATTGTTGCTATGAAGCACATACTCCGATCTCTTTGATTTCCAATTTTCTCCTAACGCCTGTTAGTATCCACTCTTGGAAAGCTCCGGCACTTGAAAGTTTGTGGTACGAAATTCTGGTGTTTCTGATGAACCTTTTTAGATCCGTTTGGGAAGTAAAGTTTGCATTGAACTAATCTGCATTTGGCGAAACCACGATACTGAAGAAGTTAAGAGATTGTAGGAACTAATGGGATATGAGTTTGTTCACTTTAGTAATCTCTTGAATGCTCCTGTTGGTATATGAAGAAGAAAGAGAGAAGTGTGCGGCGGCACACCGACCATCGTGAATGTAACCGTAATCATTATTCCATTTCTGCGTATCAATATTTGATTTGTTCTATTTTGAAAATCCGTAGCAGACGACCTCATCTGAGTTTGAAAGACGGAAGAAGCAACCACAAGAACATCGGAGAAGGAAGTTGATTAGTTGAGATTAAGTTCCGCGAGGCATTACAATTTGATTTGTGAAGAGAAAGATTTGTGATATGAAGTTTTTCTCTAAGAAGATTTCCTAAAGTTGCTTTAGTACCCGTGTGACCACTATGAGTTTTGAATGATGTCAATTGTATTGCCTAGAAGATTCATGTTTTCGCAAGTATTCGGACAATTGTCATAGTATGGCAGTATGTTTGTGCTCAGAGACGAACGAGGAACACGTTGACCATTTTTAGTATGAAGTAAACCGACCCTTTGTTCTAGAAGAATAGATTTACTTGGCGATCAAAGATTGTAGCAGACAACACCACCAGGTATCCGATGACTAAAGAGCTTCCACGAAAAGGACCAAGACTGAAGACCATTGTCAGAGTTAGAAAACCTTGTAGAAGATGTGCAGAAGAGGTTCGTGACAGGTGTTACCAAGAGAGAAGCATGTGAGGAGAAGACAGACTGAGACGAGACTCGATTATACCTTAAGCAGCACGTGGAGATTTCAGTTGGGCATCAAGACGACCAGACCGTAGAAGATGAGCTTTCAGCACATAAACCAGGAAGTCCACAGCAGTTTGAGTTGGTGAATTTTGAATCATGCTAGAAGACCTGTAGGAGACACGCAACCTTGTTTATCTAGTCATTTTAGTTGTACTAAGATGAATTGAGAGCTGAAGCAGACTCGCAAATGGAGGAATGCAAGGTGATCACGCCAGAGATTCGCACTACCGCACCGAAGTGTCCAGAAGAAGTGTCGAATACTTGAGGAACCAGACTCAAGTTTATGATTTCCTTTTCACCCTATGATCTTATGATTAGACAAGAGAGCGACTACTTGGAATTTGAAAAGATTTGATATCATGAAATGGAATGGATGAAATTTTGTAGTAAACGTTTGGATTTGGAAGATGTGATGGTTGTAAAGGATGAAGATATTAAAGACGTAATTCATTTCCTCTTAGACCACTTAAGTTTCCGTTACCTTTCGATAGGATCTTTTGAATGAGCGTTACCCTATTAGAAATTCCGTTCGGTGTTCGTTATGCATTTGTTTGGATGATGGCTTCGTTGTGAGAAGGATGATGAATTGTGGAAGACCTAACGTTTCGACGACGAGTTTCATTTTGAGGTATACACATTCCGTTACGCTATTTGTAAGTTCAAATTCCTCCGATTTAGAATCCGTAGTGATGTTTGTCTTGGACCAACCTTAGGAGGTAGAAAGACTGATAGGTGGTTAAGATAAGTAGTTCTGTTCGCGACTTGAGATAAAGTATGACCATCATGATGGTATACTCATATGATGCTGGTATTATGACGAGTAGCTAACGTGATAATACTTACGTCATATGACGTACCCTTATTGTGTTCATAGGATATTTCGAGGAGTAATTTAGAAACCTTATAATTTTGATAGGAGATGTGAGAATTTTTGCATCTGTAAGATTTAGGTTCATTCCACCTATACGCTTAATCTGTTCGCCGTCATATGATCTGATACGTTCGATTCTTGACACGCATTTGTTGATCCCTATACTTCTGACAAGAATCATAAGATCTGCTGTGAAGTTTTCTGCCACTTGATGTCACCAACAATCTATGTTCTGTACGATCTCATGTGACTTGCTTAATCAAATTCTATGGACGGCATATCCGTCAAAATCCTATGTATTCTTTGTATCTCTTCCGAGAGAATGTGATAATCATTTGTCATGTTGGATATGATCTTTGCAATCTGAAATTCAGTATAGTATGTCTTTCTGAGAAACCCGAAGCTATCTTAGATCGACAACGAAGAGTCATGAGAAACAAGTCTGTTACATTTCCGTTCGCTGTCCGTTGTGTCTTCTGTTTCGTTTCATTTCTGATCGTTGGGACTTTACATTTCCATTCGTAAAGATTCTTTGGAAGAACCACCCAGAGCGGGAGGCTACCTGGGAAACCGAGGAATCAATATAAGCTAGTTATCCGCATTTTGTATTCTGATCTGGTACGTCCCTATTTGTTTTCGATCCTTCCACTTCTGATTCTTTGCAAATTTCGAGGACGAAATTTTTCTGTTAGAGGGGAAGAGTTGTAAAACCCGAAATTCTAAAACATGGTAAAAAGACCAAAATGCCCTCACAACTTGAAAATTTAATTAAAGCTTATATAACTTACAATTTAATTACAAAAGCTATGAAAATATATCACAAATGACATGAAATGATTATGGAGCAACATAAAATATTTGTGCAAGCCATCAAAAATATGTGTAACACATTAAAAAGTCATATGGACCAAAAGATCACTTAAATTAATTTAATTATAATTATATTACATTTAAAATCATGATAAATTAGGAAATAAGGAATCAAATTAATTCTTTTGATTTGGTCATGGTGATTGCCGAGTCTATAGCTCCTCTCCCCCCCTAATACTCGGCTATCCTTATTTAGTTCATTCTCATCTTTTTTTCTTCCTCCCAAAGAAACCGAGTAAACCTAAAACCCTCCCATAATTCGTACTACCTTCACCCGATTTCCTAGAAGTGTGAGACCAATTTTCCTGTGTTCTTCATCATCTAAAGGAGGCTAGAAAAATACGATTGAGGTCGTGAAGTGCTCGGTTCGATCGTGGGGAATTATCTCTTGTCGCTAGGTATTAACGTAAGTATTTTCCCCCATAATTCATTCGGCTCATCTAAAATTCGTTCACTATTTTTCTCATGACCCTCATATCGTATATAATCTGTGAAAAATAATGCCAAGGTCGTGGAGTAGCTGTTGGAGTCGTGGTGATTTTTGTGGTTCGAATTATCCAACCGAGTAGAACAAATTCTTGCAGCCAAATCCACACGTTCAAATCTTGGTTTGGTATTTTTCTCGTGCTTTCTATATCATATAAGACTTGTATAAAATATTAAAATCGAATCATGCAAGACCTATATATTATTTAAGAATTTAATCTTTACAACGAATTAAAACTCTAAATAATTGCATACGAATTTTATGGCATGATATCTATTTTATTTGGACTCTATACTATACATATGATCTGAGAAAAATGATATGTCGAATTGTTGGGGCCTAAAATATTTATTGGTGAATTATATGTATAATCGGATTTATAGGAAAACAAGGAAGAAAAAGAAATAAAAGGGTTCGAATTAAGGTTTAGGATTTTAGGGCTGTTCATGGTTGATAAATGACGAGTAAATGATAATATAATTATTGGTTAATGATTGAGAATTTTAAGGTTAGGGTTTTGTAAATAAAAGTGTTATGCGGTTTGTTTTTAAATTATAAGGGGGTGTTTTGTAAATTATAAAACTTGTGGGTTATTTTTAGAATATTATTTGGGACAGGTATAAATCGTATAAAATATAAAAGGAGGGCCTCTTGTGTAAATTTTATATTTAAAGGGTTTAATTTGCTAATTAATTAAAGTTTAAATCGATTTTGTAAACAATTAAAAGAGAGGGACTAATTATGTAATTTCTTGAAATTTAAGGTTGATTTGAGTAATAAATTATATTCAGGGGGTTATTTGCAATTTTGGTAATTTAATGGCTTAATATGTAACTATTAATAATTAAAAGTTGAAATTGTAAATTAAAGGGCTTAATATGTAACTTTGATAACTTGAGGGACTTGATGTGTAAATTATGAATATTTAAGGGTACATTCGTATAACATGTGAAAATAAGTACTCATTGTGTAAATTTGGTTAATTAAGGGTTTAATGTGTAATTATGGATATAAAAAGGTTTAAAGTGTAACTTAATAAAATAAAGGGTGTAATTTGTAAATTATGAAACCGTGAGGACCAAATGTGTAAATCTGATCAAGTATACCCTATTTCCACTTAATAATGATTTAATTAAATTATATGACACAATCTTACTAAATATGGAAACTTACTAAATTTGGAAACCTGCTTAAAATGGAAAGTTACTTAAAATGGAAAGGCAGATAATTAAGAATGATTTGTAATCCCCTTCTACTCCTTTAGGTGTGAAGAAGGAGAGACTTTGAGCTGTTCCCATATCCTGTGTTTGTTTCTGTTTGAGGTTTCGTCATAAGGTACAGATATTCTGCCCTTTTAATAAGGTGCCTTCAGTCTCTTGAACTCTGATTTGATGTGACCCTGACCTTTGCTATGAACCTTTGACATTTGAACCTTTGGCATATGAACCTTTTGATATGAACCCTGTGATTTGAACCTTGATATTTGGACTATGATTATGACCATTGTGAACCTTTGCTTTGATATGAACCTTTGACTTGTGACCCCAGTTGGATACCCGAGCCAAATGTGTTTCCTAGCCATGAAGGTAACATGGCCGTGTCTGTGATGCACCACTGACATGACTCGTGTGTGGTTCGAGTGATTAGCCACACCGTCCCCATTGTGATTATGATATGCGCGCTTTATATTATTATGGCCAATGTGATTTATGTGGGGGGCGTATGGATGCATCCTAGATTTGTATTGTGATTGTGATATTGTGATATGTGATATGTGGTGACTGATGATGGGTGCAATCCACGTCTTTCACAAAATGTGGGAGCTGATCACTCCATTGGATACATGAGGACACCCCTCATATTATCTGGTTACTAAGAGGTATCCCCTCTAGATTATGCAGGCTTATGTGATGTGATATATGTGGGCTCGTGGTGGATGACTGTCCTAACCTTTACTCTTGTACCTTATCTATTATCTCTTTCATTATGCTTCATTTGTTCGTTTCCGTTTATTATATATCTGTTCACTGGGCTTTTTAAGCTCAGCCGCATTCTTTTCCTGCGGCAGGTTTTAGTAGGAAGCCAGGAGCTTGGGTTTGCTTTGGGATGAGAGATTAGCTTATGAAGACGATACCTTAGTTTTAGTATTCATTTATGTATGACTACGTAGATTTGGTATATTTTCCTTTGTAACATTGTAAACCATTTGTATTATGTAAGTCGTATGTTATGCTTGCCTTTGATATGTCACCATTTACGTGACACTTCTACCCTTGCCGGGTTGGGGTGTTACATTTGATGTCTTCCATAAACGTGTCAAAATACCATAGTACTAGGCAAAGTTTTGGTAGTGGTTGAATTTCACCAGAGGATGGTAAATGGCCATTTATTTGTGCAACTGGTTTAACGGGACCAACATCAGAAGTAGATTCATTAATTTGAGTGACAAACCAAGGTTGTTCTGTTTTTTCTTTTTGAGGAACAAAAGTGTCAAAAATATGAGGCAATTTTGAGTAATCAAATGGTTTATTAAACTTAACATTGCTCATTTTTTAGCGACTCTCGTCTTCCTGTTCCTGTTCTTCCTCACAGTTATATACAACAACACGCATAATTGAATCATCAAAGAAATGATCTGCACTATACAACTTCGGATTTTCCTTAAGTACTTTGTTCAGAAAAACGTGGTTTATCGCCACCAAGAGCAAAAGGGTCTTGAATCCTCAGTAGAGAAGCACTACTCTACCGAGAAGGGGACTCACAGCCCCTCACATCCCGCTTACGGCTCTGATAAATCACAGTCAGAGTCTCAGGGAGGACTGGTGTAACACCCCAACCCGAGAAGGGTCAAAATGTAACATTATGATGTCAATCAGAACATAAACGCAAAGCGGAAGACTTTTATTAATAATAAGGTTACATAAGTTCTTGTAACGAAATAATAAAATACTAAGTCTGAAACAGAATAACTTCTAAATGAAATACAATTCCAATTGAAGTATAAATGAAGGATAAGTCCAAATCTAATGCAAACGCAAGTGGGTAACTATCGTCAGGGTGGTCTACTAAAAGCTCCTACTCTCATCACTCAAATCCCAGAATCCCGCTTAATACCTGCCACAAGGAAAAGAAAATGCGGCTGAGCTTAAAAAGCCTAGTGAACAGGTATAAACGAATAATGAACTGAATATAAATAAGTATATGAAATGAAATCAAAGGAATCTACCGAACAAGATGTCACAGGTCATGAGAATCAGACGAATAATAAATCAAGTGAAAGAATAAGGAAGTCAACAAATCATAAGAAAATATCCACGAGCTCACAAAGCAAGCCACCTGCTTAACCACATAATCATATCATAACGAATGGAGTGTACGGCTCCCAAAAGTGACATGGGGTGTATGGCACACACAAACCATTCACTACTAAGCCATATCATGATCATATCACAAAACAAACCTAGGATGCATCCATACGCTCCCTACAAAACAAAGTAATGTACACCACCATACACCTGTACTATGACAAATATATTGGCGTACCAAAATGGAAATTAAGTGCACGAGCTCAATAATAATATACACATCACAAGGGAATGCCATGGACCAATCACACCGCCACAAATAGTGTCATGCCATTGGTGCCTCAATGACATGGCCATGGTACCTCCATGACTAGTTAGCTCGGGAAACAACACAAACATAACGAAACAATTATAATATGTCCAAACAAATATATGTCTAACTAAATTGAATATCATATCAAAACGGGATAGCAAAACAATTATCTGTACAAATAATTTATGTGACCGCGAGAAATCTATTAAACATCGTTTTCATAAAAGTAATCTTTTAAAAGTAGTTTTCATAAAAGTCAATAAACCGTCATATAAAAATGGTGTCGCATCATGTTCATAGAAATCATTTTAAAATAGTTTTTCTCAAAACATCAACAAGATATATATTTAAGAAAGGTTTTCACACGAAGTTATAATATTAAATGGGTTACAAAGTATCAAAGGATTCTAATACCAATATTGAAGTCACAAGAGAGAACGAATAATCAACCATATCAGACAGAATAACCAAACGAATATCAAATGAATCACAACTCAGAATAGAAAATATCAAGGAATCAAAAGTCATGAGATACCCTTACTGAAAAAGGGTGGAATATCTGTACCTTAGCAAATGGAATGAAAGCAATGAGAAAAGTGATCACTAGGAAACAGCGTCACGCATCCTTCAACGAATCTACACGGATTAGGGATCATTTAATACTTATGTGTTCATTTAATGTCCTAACGGATCTTAGTACTTATTGTCATTTAATAACATGTTTAGGGTTTCTCATGTGATTCTGGTTCATATTCTTATGATTTTTAAAACACCTCAAACTATCTCCTGTGGTTCTATAATTTTTACCAGAGACACCTATATATGTTTAATACCTCCCCTAATTTTTTAGATTTTATCTCCTAGTGCAAGTATCCAAACAAAAATAGTTTTTCAAACCTGGTCCAGAATGTGACCTGATGGTATACCCAAAAATTTGTATTTTATAAACATAAGAAGACCCTTCAAAAAAATACACAAAATTTCCAGCAACTAATAGACATATTAAATATTCCCCTGCCAAAATAGGGGCTTCCCAGACCTTAAATTTTGTAAATGAAAAATCAGAAAAACTGACTGAATTTCTAGACGCAAAATTCAGTTTTGACACTTAATCTTCTAAAATTCAAGAAACTGCTTCCCCGACCTCCAATAACCACGAAAATTATATATTCAGAAAGTAGGAAACTTAAAATTTATTTTAGACTCAAGAATCATACAAAAACACATTGGCATAATCAAATTAGACTCCCTTCAACCCGACCCGAATTTCTGGACAGCTTGATTACATAAAATCACACCCAAATCCTAGACCTATTTAGCCCTAATCGACCCTCAATTAATTCCTAGGGTTTTTTCAAGTTTGTAGATCATATTTAATGTGTCTATAATGATTACTTAAGGCTTAATAATTATGATTTAGGGCTGGAAACAAAGGGTTGATCCATGTGACAGAAACCAAATACGACATCCAAGTTTTCAAGATTATCATGCGGCGTGTACTTTTATAATTGTACTTATGTTTCAACGAGAGGAGTACAAAAGTACCTTATATGAATTCAGGAAGAGATCAAAAGAGAATAAGGACCACGATTCAACACCTAAACCAAAGAATGCTACAACCTTCTTTGTTGATGCAAATAATGTTCTAAAAACGTTATTTATATCTTTCGATTACTTCACGTTTTGAGGATGACAAAATGTGAACTCACGTTACGTTAAAATTAGCGTTAACAAGTTTTCAATCGGAAGATCCCATTTCTACGTAAATCACTCTTGAACAAAATTACAACTTGAACTAGTGATCAAAGAAGTGAATTCATGTTTTGAAAATTCACATTTTAAATGGGACAAAACATTTTTTCAAAAATACACATGACAAATTATTTTTGAAATATTAAGAAATGTTTTAATGGAAAAATAAGTTTGAAAATCACAACAGCTATTTTTCCCCCCAAAATCAGCTCCAACCTTCCCCAAACAAGTTTTCACCAGAAAAGATGATGAAGCGAAAAGTGTACCGCTTTTAAGGGGTCATTTAAGCCCTAAATCGTATTTATTTGATCAAATATTGCCCTAAATCGTTCCTTTTGTCATTTTAGGTACTTTTGAGGAGAAATCTGGAAAAGGAGGCATTTTGGACGTTTTTGGAGCATAAAAGTGAAGAAAACGACAAAGTCTCAAAAATCGGCTAAAAGTTACCTTTGACGGCGTCAGATTTTACTCTGGACGGCGTCATGGCTTGGCAAGAAAAGGTGGATGTGAAATTTACTCATGATAAGCCACTGAAAATTGCATGTAAATTCTGACGGCGTCACGCTTTAACCTGATCAAGGGCGTCACGGCTTAAATCAAAGAGGGACGGCGTCACGTTCAAGAGCTGACGGCGTCAAGCCTTGATAAGCCAGAACGGATTTTAGAGAGCTAAAGAGGGACGGCGTCAAGAAGGTCATCCGGGAACCCTAAAAGCGGCGAGGTGACGGCGTCACACTCCATAAGGTGACGCCGTCAGATCCAAAAGTCTATATATAGTTTTCTAATTTTTTGTCATTGAGAGGAGAGCTTAGTGTGGAATTTTTGGGAGAAAACCCTAAGACGATTTTAGCATCTTTCTCAAGGCTTTTTGCCTTGAGATCTTCCATGTTACATTGAAAGATAAGTTATCAATTAATCATTCAATATGTCTATGTGTTGTTTGATTTTATCTTGTTCTTGTCTTTTGTTTAACATGTTAGGCTAGATTTATCTTGTGTTTGCTTAGATCTAATGAAACTTAGCTATTGATTATTGGTTATTAGTGTGTTATTAGTTGTATTGGATGATTGTTTATCTATGTTAGGCTTAAGAAAACTGGCTAACTTCCTATTCGGTAACTTGCTTGAACGTCTTAAGAAACATGAACCAAATGCGTACTAAAGGTTTTTATGGTTGTATTTAATGCACAAGCGAATTCTAGTGATCCCATGTTAGGAGCTTCCTAGCCGGCTCGACATAGGAGTGAAGTAGGAGCTTGTAGAGTTGGGGAAGTACGTACGCCACCCCACGATTGGTATTTAGGAATACACCCGTCATCCACGCAACTAACACACACTAATCAACCGGTAAAAGATAGTTAGGGAGTAAGGAAATCTAAGTAAACACATTTCTCTACACATAAGTTTCTCACCAACATTTTATTTTCAGTTATTTTAGTTTATTTGCATTCGTAGTAATTTGGGTTAGTTGACTAGCAACTAATTCCGCCCACTCTTTCAAACCCGAGATTTTACTTGCTTTCATAAAATTATAAAAACACAAAAAGAATCTTCCTCAACCCTTAGACCTATTAGAGTAGTCTTTCATACCTAACGAACACTATTCCCTGTGGAGAACGATCAATCCCCCGTACTTACCACTACACTATACTACATCGGTCAGGTACACTGCCTGGTGGGGTTGTAAGCCTCTTGAGATCCCTCGAGAGGTAAAACCTGTTGTAAGGTTGCAAAACCACGCATCAAGTTTTTGGCGCCGTTGCCGGGGAATAGTTATTGTTTAGGTTGAATTTTTACTTTATAGGTCTACTCACTAGATTCCCTTCTAGTGAGATTTTTATTTTCTTTTTTTTAGGTCTTCTTTAGTCTATCTATTTTCTTCGTTTCTTTGTTCGTAACCATTACCATTCGACATCATGGAAGATGGTAATATCCTTAATCCCAACAACCCACCACCACAACAACCACCACATCCTAGAGCCCGTACTTTAGGAGAGTATTCCCGTCCTAGCCACCATGGCTATCGAAACACCATTGAGCTCACTCAAGGAGCCAATGTCACACCCTTGCGATCCGACACCATCCGGTTGGTGCAAAGCGGATGCGCATTCCATGGACTTCGATCTGAAGATCCTAATCAACACCTCAAGGACTTTCTTAAAATCGTTGATTCTATAGACCTTGATGTTGCCACTCGAGAGACGACCCGATTGCGTCTCTTTCAATTCTCTCTGCGGGATCAAGCTAGTCAATGGCTAGAACGTCAACCCGCAGGATCCATCACCTCTTGGGATGATCTCACCACTCGTTTCCTTGCTCAGTTTTTCCCACCGGGAAGAACTACCAAGCTAAGGAATGATATCTTGATGTTCCAACAACGTCAAGGCGAAACTCTCTACGAGGCATGGACTCGATTCAAGGACTTACTCCAAAAAGTCCCTCACCATGGCATAGAACTTTGGCTCCAAATCCAAATCTTCTATGACCATATCAATCTCTCCACGAGGCAAACCATTGACCAATCGGCCGGTGGTAAGCTACGTGATCTAAGTGCGGAACAATCATGGGCTCTCCTAGAGGATCTTGCTCTTTATGACAACGAAAGTTGGAGTGATCCCCGTGATTTGAATAAAACGGTCAAGGCAATATCTTTGCCTTCGAACAATTCAAGCACTTCCGACCGTAGGATCATAGAACTTGAAGACCAAGTCAAGTTTCTCATGAAATCCTACGAGACTCCTAAACCTTCAAGCCAAGTGAACAAAATCACTTCTTCATGTGAATTATGTAGTGGTCCCCACGACACTCGTGATTGCATGGAACTCCCCGAACAAGCTTTTGTGGACTACGCATCCTCGCGTACCGACGGAGCGGGAGACAAGTGGTACACTTTCAAACCCGAACCAAACCATTACGGTGATACATACAACCCTTCATGGAAAAATCACCCGAACCTTAGGTGGAAACAAAACCAAAACGCACAACAACCCAATTCTTCCAACCCACCTAATCGTTTCCAATCAAACGGTTCCAACTCGAACCGTACTTTCAACAACAATCCTTCCGGCAATGGTAGTACCAATCATCTTGAAGGATTGATGTCCCAATTTATGGCATCTCAAGAAGCTCGGATAGCTAGATTCGAATCCGAATTCAATCAGCAACAAACAGAGATGACCAACAAAATTGACAACTTGTTGAAAGCCCTCAATAACCAAGTGCTATCACCTCCACATAAGGATGCTAGGAACACAATTAGCGGACCCCAAGTAAAGGACCCCTCTTCATCCAAACACGTCCACTTCGTCAACATTGTCACTCTCAAACCAATTGATAGAAATGAGGATGATAGTGAACCTAAGGATGAGGATAAGAAAGTCGAGGTTGATAAGGAAGTTAGGACAAGTGAGATTGAAGAAGTAGATGATGATGAGGACTACTTCAATAGGCTACCCACTAAGGAAGAGCGCGTATATCATACAAACTTATTCGATGACCCCGAGACACCATACTTCCTAGGTAGACCAATCATTGAAATAGGCGACCCTTCTAATCTCAACATACCATGTAACATCGGACATTTGCATGTGTGGAAAGCCTACATCGACCTTAGATCACCCATAAACATCATGACTAGAGCCCACTACAACTTGATAATGAAAAATCAACTTGGGTATAGGATGCTCCCTGACAAGGGTCGGATGAGTAACTTCACGGGAAGGGTTAAGGGATTACCGGTTTATGTAGGAAACTTCACCTATGTCACCGACTTTGTAATTGTAGAAGATATCCGCCCAATAGTCGATGCGTCCTTAACTCAAGTGGTTTTTGGAAAACCATTTGTTGAGGTCTCTAGAATGACTTATGAACCTTCCTTAGGGATAGTTAGATTTAAGGATGAGACCGATGAAGTAAACTACCAAATGCCATATAAGATAGAACAATTCTGACACTTGTCAAATGTTGAGAAGGAGCTCAAGCAAGCGGTCTACTATAGGAATGATGAGGATAGAAATAAAGGAGTAGACTATGTTATGGAAAGGATATTCGGTTTCTACAAGGATTGTTTGAAATTAGGACCGGAATATAAAACCGGGAATGAAAATGGCCTAGGAACCGTGACCGATGATGGAGTCACGTAATGTAAGTGACTTTGAGTCTAGCTACAAGACTCGTTAATAAAGAAAAGCGCTTCTTGGGAGGCAACCCAAGCTTTATTTGCTTTGTGTGTTTATTTGTTTGTTTGTTTGTTTTTATTTATTTCCGTATGTATGTTTAATTTTTATTCCTATTGATTCATGTTAAAAACTAATTTGTGAAAATGCTTTATTTTGTTTTTAACTTCGTCTTAACTACATATAAAGGTACTTTGCAAAAGTTAAGTGTAAGGGAAATCTAAATCGGTTTATTAGAACACAAATTAACATGAATCGTAATAATAATAAATTAACATACATATTATTGTGTGTTTGAGTCAAATGCTTGTATCGAGTCATAATGATGTTTTGCAGGATTTCCAGGAAGTAAGGTAAAGGTTTTTCCAGAAATTTTCCGGAAACTTAAAATGAAAATTTTTGTCAGGTCATTTCTGACGGCGTCAGGGTTTATAACCTGACGGCGTCAGATTTAATTTTTAGAAATTTTTGAAAGTTTTGTTTTTAAAAAGTTTTTATTAAAATCTCCAACTTATAATCTCCAGGAATCTGCAAAGTTATCATTCCACAAGCATTATATCCTTATATATAGATTTTATCCCGCCGATGTTATGCAGGTTTTCGTGTTTGTTTTCTCAGGTTTAACAGGTTATTTTGGACAAGGAAATGTTTTTGAATCAAGCTTTTGGCGATGCATTAGTCATGGAGCTTCAACATTCTCTTTGGAAGAAGATTTAACCGTGTTACTTCATTATCCACCGAGCGAATCAGGGGAGTATTTGATTTCATTCTTTTACTTTATGCTTTTACATCTTGTTATTTGAACATTGGGGACAATGTTCATCTTAAATGTAAGGGGAGGGTAAAAGTACGATTAGAGAATGCTCTTACGCTTGATTCTTGTTTGTTTAATAGTAGATGTGTAATAAAACTGAGAGAAATACTTGTTAAGGTAATTTTAGTGCCAAATTTAAAATTTTTTACAACATATAGGAGTGAAACTTTGATCTTAATGAGCGTCTCACGGATAGGAGTTATATGACTAGCACAAAAACCGTACCACTAAAAAATTTTCCACCCCCAAATATGTGAGGTTCGCCCCTAGAATTGGTAGGAAAAGCATTTATGCTATGATGTGTGTACCGGTAGCACTTAGATTTTAGAACTTGCGTTAGGACCATTCCGAAGCCACAAGTGAGACTACATTCGTGTAGTTAGATTTACTACATGATAAGAGGCATTAGGATTAACCCATTGTTTTACACCTGTGTTTTTGTTATAATTACGTTGGCTACATTGGTCAAGTAATTCTCCCACACCCTTTGCGTTGTACTCATTTTTAGTACACGATACCCCTAGTACACCCCTCAGAGCCTATCTTTTCGTTTCGACCTTTAAGCATTTTACTTAAAGGAAGAATTTGTTACACCCCACTAAAATGTACACCCAAATCGCCTTTGCCTACCTTGTATGCACTCATTTTAGTGCATTATTGTGACAACATTTGTTTAAACCCAAGTTAATTATCTAATTGATTACATGGTTGCTAAGTCGAGTCATATCCTTGTACATATTGTTTTGGGATGATTGGGACTCATGGGTAAAGTACTAGTGTAATGGAGATAATGGGGAAGAACATCATTTATTACCCCCATATGTGCTAAATATTTTAAAAAAGTACTCCAAGTTTTTCAATTATCTTAATTCGAGTCATTAGAATAGTTAATTGTAAAGTTATGTAAAAGTTCAAGTGTAAGGGGAATGCAATGCCCCTATGATGTATTATTTTGGATGGTAGGGCAAGAGTGTATGAAAAAAAAAAAAAAAAAAAAAAAAAAAATCAAGAAAAATACAAAAAAATGAGGAAAAAAAAGTAGAAAATCATACAGACTACCATCCCGTTTCATTTTATGTTTATTTTTATGTTTTTGTTATTTTGTTTCTAGCTTAAGATTGAGTCGAGTCTTGGCTTAGCAACATTATATAGTACATGTAATTAACCAAGATCTTTAACTCGCCACCAGTAAAACATCCTTTATCCAACAAAACCGTGTTTTCCTTTTCCCTACACCTAACGTTATAACCCATGTAAAAGCCCTCTTTGATAGTTTATCTTTAGTGCTTACGCCTAGTGGAGGAGGTTTTCGATCCTTTCCCAAGCCTATGGTAATCTATTTGCTATGACAGGTAGTGAGAGATATTATCCGTTTTCATTTATGAGATTTATTTTGATGACACTTGAGAGATGTGAGTATCTAAACACTACTTGTGAGGTGCTAGTTTATAATCTCCGTGCTTATTATGATTGAAGTGGAACGATTATTTGTTGTAATTACTTTTATATTTGCGTTAAATGACCCCTAACTTGTATTTTGATTAGAATAAAAGCGCATTTGCTTGAGGACAAGCAAATCTCAAGTGTAAGGGTATTTGATGAAGCAAAAAGTGTACCGCTTTTAAGGGGTCATTTAAGCCCTAAATCGTATTTATTTGATCAAATATTGCCCTAAATCGTTCCTTTTGTCATTTTAGGTACTTTTGAGGAGAAATCTGGAAAAGGAGGCATTTTGGACGTTTTTGGAGCATAAAAGTGAAGAAAACGACAAAGTCTCAAAAATCGGCTAAAAGTTACCTTTGACGGCGTCAGATTTTACTCTGGACGGCGTCATGGCTTGGCAAGAAAAGGTGGATGTGAAATTTACTCATGATAAGCCAGTGAAAATTGCATGTAAATTCTGACGGCGTCACGCTTTATCCTGATCAAGGGCGTCACGGCTTAAATCAAAGAGGGACGGCGTCACGTTCAAGAGCTGACGGCCTCAAGCCTTGATAAGCCAGAACGGATTTTGGAGAGATAAAGAGGGACGCCGTCAAAAAGGTCATCCGGGAACCCTAAAAGCGGCGAGGTGACGGCGTCACACTCCAAAAGGTGACGCCGTCAGATCCAAAAGTCTATATATAGTTTTCTAATTTTTTGTCATTGAGAGGAGAGCTTAGTGTGGAATTTTTGGGAGAAAACCCTAAGACGATTTTAGCATCTTTCTCAAGGCTTTTTGCCTTGAGATCTTCCATGTTACATTGAAAGATAAGTTATCAATTAATCATTCAATATGTCTATGTGTTGTTTGATTTTATCTTGTTCTTGTCTTTTGTTTAACATGTTAGGCTAGATTTATCTTGTGTTTGCTTAGATCTAATGAAACTTAGCTATTGATTATTGGTTATTAGTGTGTTATTAGTTGTATTGGATGATTGTTTATCTATGTTAGGCTTAAGAAAACTGGCTAACTTCCTATTCGGTAACTTGCTTGAACGTCTTAAGAAACATGAACCAAATGCGTACTAAAGGTTTTTATGGTTGTATTTAATGCACAAGCGAATTCTAGTGATCCCATGTTAGGAGCTTCCTAGCCGGCTCGACATAGGAGTGAAGTAGGAGCTTGTAGAGTTGGGGAAGTACGTACGCCACCCCACGATTGGTATTTAGGAATACACCCGTCATCCACGCAACTAACACACACTAATCAACCGGTAAAAGATAGTTAGGGAGTAAGGAAATCTAAGTAAACACATTTCTCTACACATAAGTTTCTCACCAACATTTTATTTTCAGTTATTTTAGTTTATTTGCATTCGTAGTAATTTGGGTTAGTTGACTAGCAACTAATTCCGCCCACTCTTTCAAACCCGAGATTTTACTTGCTTTCATAAAATTATAAAAACACAAAAAGAATCTTCCTCAACCCTTAGACCTATTAGAGTAGTCTTTCATACCTAACGAACACTATTCCCTGTGGAGAACGATCAATCCCCCGTACTTACCACTACACTATACTACATCGGTCAGGTACACTGCCTGGTGGGGTTGTAAGCCTCTTGAGATCCCTCGAGAGGTAAAACCTATTGTAAGGTTGCAAAACCACGCATCAAAAGACAAAATTTGGAGCGTCCTAGTCTACCACGGCTCCACGGTACCATTAAATTTAACGGAGCCGTGGGTCATTTAGTGGAGCTGTCCGTACCATTTTGAATTGTAACGTTTAGATTTTCTTTGCCTATAAATACCCACCTCTTTCACAGTTTTAGGCACCCTTCACACACAGAAAAATCCCTTAGTCAAATCCTCTCACACCTTTCACTTCTTAGGGTCAATTAGATTAGTTTTTCTTTGTTTCAAGAGTGATCCAATCATCCTTCAAGTTATCCTCTTCATACCTCTTCACTAGCAAGAGAAGAACACAAGTATCCAAGTTGATACAAGGTGTTGTCATCCCTCTTCATTAGCAAGAGAAGAACTCAAGTAATCAAGAAGATACTAGAGTTGTAGTTGATAGGTTTTTGTAACACTTGTTACAACCTTGTTGTGTCTTAGCATACATCATGTTTATTTTCTTTTTGTGAGTGAGAGTGAAGATCAAGTGTGATCTATAGAGATAGTGAACATCTCTTGAAGCCATTGGGCTTGTGTGATTGATCAAGAAGATCAATGGTCATTAGGATAGTGTTAGTTGAGTAGAGTGAAGTGAGTGTTGATCATTGTGATCGTGTTGAGATCTTGGTGATCTCTTGAAGCCATTGGGCTTGTGTGTCTGGTCACGTGGACCTTGGTAGATTGGTGCTAGCTAAGATTAGCACTCGACATCTAGCTTAGTGTCAGAAATAGGATAAGCGACGTGTACAGTTTTCTCCGCCTTAAGGGAGGTTGTTTAAATAGTGCTTGAAACTCTCGAGTGTGGTGCTCGGGGAGTGGAGTAGGGCGAAGAAGAGCTTCGTAGCCGAACCACTGTAAATCCTCTGTCTCGGTTTGATCTTTCCAACTCTACTCTTTACTTTTATTTGTTATTATTACTTAGCTTAGTGTGTAGTTCATATTGGTTTTGTTTGTATACACATAGAGTTCGAATCAAAGTTTCCAATAACCAACTTTTAAAACAAGATTTTTAAAAGAAGTTTTTAAAACCGGTAAACTATTCAACCCCCCCTTCTAGTTTCCCACAATTGGTATCAGGAGCCACGTCAGTCAAGTTTTTAAAGTATATTGTATTTTAAAGCTTGAACCGATCAATGAATTCCGACAAATATCTAGAAGGGCAATCTATGCAAAGACCACCACTTTTCGAAACCGATTGTTTTATTTATTGGAAAACAAGATTCGAAACGTATGTGAAATCAAAAGACATTGATCTTTGGCATGTTATTACCGAGGGTGACTTTCAACCTATTCAAAATAATCCGGAAACTAAAAAGGATGAAATAGTTTCTTATGATAAACAAAGTGATGAACTTAAAAGGAAATTAGCCAAAAATAATGAGGCTAAAATGATGATTTATAATGCTTTGCCTAAAAAGGAATTTGAAAGAATTTTTATGTGTAATACGGCAAAAGAAATTTGGAAAACTTTGTTAGTCACTCACCAAGGTAATAACCAAGTCAAATAGAACAAGATAGATCTTCTTGTTCAACAATATGAACAATTCTCCATTTCGGAGGATGAGTCAATAGATAATGCTTTTGCTAGATTTAATACTATTATCACTAGTCTTAAAGCTCTTGATGAAGGTTATTGATGAACTCAAATAAGTACATTTTATTACTATCATTTATCCTATTAACTTGACTTGTTTTATTATATTATGTATGAGGATTGATACTTAATCGTTTACTTTTGTAATTCTCAGGTAAAAACAAGCATTTGGTGAAACTTGGCGATTTTGGACTAATTATGGAGCAAAACAAGCAAGAAGTTAAGAGTCTACTGAAATGTACAAGATCAAGACGAATCTGCCCCAGATGCGCCGCATCTCACTTATTACATACGGCGCATCACTATCAAGATTTCACCAGATACGATCCAAGATACAAGAGGACATGCGCCGCATCCAAGAATGAAGATACGCCGCATCATCTGGCGGTGTATGAATATTCCTAAATATATTAATCTTGGACCCCACGCGAAGTTAAGTCAATGCGCCGCATCTACTTACTAGATGCGCCGCATCTTACCCTCAGACAGAAACTATAAATACCCCAAGACCAGACGAATTTTGGAGAGCATAATATTATATACGAGGTTCGAAGACCAGAAACCTAGGACGAATTCAGACGAATAGGCAGCACAAGACACACCCGAACGAAGATACAAGAGCTGTAAGAAGGTGCTGCATGTGTTTAATTCATTAAGTAGATTTGTTTTATTGTGTTAGTAAACTTTAATTCATCAGGATTGATGGCTTGTGTAATGTGACAACGGAAAGATTGCACTCCCTTAAAACTGCTTTCCCATCAATTAAAGTTTATATGTTGATGTCTTTGGTTACTACTTATTAGTGCATTGATAACCTCTGTGTTTATTAGTGGCCTGCGCATTTGACTGCGGAAAATAATGTGGCTCCCACGGTTGTTACTAAATTGATCACTTAGGAATAACTTTTAGATATAAGTAATCATTAAGGGTTTACTCGCCGATAAGAATAGGACCAACGAGAAAGGATTAACTACATACACTTCATATAAAACTATCAATAAAACAAGTGACAATCTACTTAATCATAAGGACAGATCTTCTTATTGTCTCAAGTATTTATCTGTGTACGTGTGTGTGCTATTCGCTGATTCGTGCCTATTGGTTTAGTTTATTATTTAATTGCAACCAAATCGTGCCAGTCTCTCAGGCTGAACCCCCTTGCGTTAGATTAGGTTGTATAGCTAACTTAATATATTAAAATACTGATTAGAATAACAAGATAATACGTTCCACTCTTAGTGATCGACACTCTACTTACCATTATATTCATACTGACCAGGTACACTGCTCGTTAAGTGTGTGTGTTATCGATAAGTCGGCTAAATATAAATTTAAAACTTGAGTGGGCATTAATACTGCTAAACGGCAACGACACATCGCACGCATCAAGTTTTTGGCACCGCTGCCGGGGAGTGAATTGTTATTATCTGTTAATTTGATTAGTATTTTAATTAGGTTTTTAATTTTTTTTATCTAACCGCTAATTCTGTTGTGTATTAGATTAATTTGCATTCATTGTACTATTTTGCATATTTTCTGTTTTTGTGTGTTATTTGTTTGCTTTTATTTGTGTTTATTTTCGTTTGTGTTTTTATTTGTTTTTATTTTTCGTATTTTCCGTATTCTGCTATCGTTGTACTGAGCTAAATCGAACGATACGGCGCATCTGATTTCTCAGATACGGCGTATTGCGTTTAATTTTTATAAAATACAACGCGTTTAATTAATTCGATACTACGCATTTTTTCCCGAAGATACGGCGTATCTGTTTTTAAGGAAATTTTTTTTCTAAACGTTAACGCGATACGACGCATCTGCTTTAGTAGATACGGCGTATCTATTATTTTAATTAAAAATAGTTTTCGAATTATTAAACAGATACGGCGTATCGATTTTGTCGATACGGCGCATCTTTACTGATAATCAAAAATCTTATATTTTGAAACGTAACGAAGTAACGGCGTATTAGTTTTTGCTGATACGGCGCATTAAAATTTTTTATAAGTATAATTAATTTTTGATTATTTAAACATACGGCGCATTTGATTTATCGAGCGCGGCGTATTGCGTTTCTGAATAAAAGTCTGATTTATTTTTAACGTATTAGATACGGCGTATCCCATTTATAGGATACGGCGCATCAACAGCAGATATCAGAAGCTTTTATTTTACTTTGATCGTTTCACCCTTCTTTTGCACGAGTAAGTTTTATTTCAGGAAGATGGACGATCCGGATATTACAATGGAAGAATATATCAGACTTGGAGAGGAAAGAGCCTTGAGCAATAATGGGATCACAAGTCATTGATACGAAAGAAATCACTATGGAAGAATACTTGATTCTTGGACGAGAAAAGTCAAGGAAAGAAAGAAACAAATTGCCATTTCAACACACCTGGTGTATGCCAAGTGATGATGAAGAAGATTCATATACCGTGAAACCAATTCCGGCAATTGTTATTGATAGTACTTTTTCTCCGGAGATTGCACAAGATGATGTGTATACGGAACCCTACGTTGAAGAATATTCTGCAATCGTATTACCACCATTAAACAATCCATCGGATGAAGATGAAAAGTATTCTAATTTTGATTTCGAACCATTTGACGCCATAGTTTATGATGACATACCTCAACCAGATTTTGACCCAACGAGGGATTTTGATGAAATCTGGGATTACTTATTTAAGGATGAAATTCGGGACGATGCTGAAATTGCAAGACCACTAGTTGAAGATGGAGATTCACTTACAACACAAAGTGGTACAAATTTATTTAATATTATTAATCCCGTTACTAATAATCTTGCTAGTTTTCCTAAACAGGTTGCAAAACAAAATGATGATGAGGTGAAATTTATTACACTACCTATTGAAGCACCTGTGATCAACCCGTATTTGGTGGAGCTCGAAGAAGAGTTTGGTGATGAGCTCTTAAACATTGCTATGATTGATGAAGATGATGATTCAGACCCTATGAAGTATATAGAGGAACTCGAACTTTTACTTGCTAAAGACCCTTTCTCATCTTCTGCGGAAGTCAAGGGACGCCTTACTACCAAAGAGACTAACCAAGAAGAAAGGAGACTCATTTTTCCTCAACACACTACTCTTTCAGATGGAATGGTCAAGTCATCCAATTTATCAACCAAACCGGGTAAGAATAGGGAAGATGTACATATATTGCTAAGGTATGATCTTTATTTATTTCTTCCATCTTTTCTAGCAAATTTACACTCTTTTCGTGTTTATTGCTACTATCACCCGCACTTGATCCCAAGTGGGGGGAACAACACCCTATTACACAGTAAATAAGGGTGGAGTCAGGCTCGTGACTCGAACAAAAACAAGCGCTTCGTGGGAGGCAACCCATGCTTATCTTTTATTTTATTTTCTGATTTTGTATTGAGTCTATCAGATCCGCAGAGGATACGGCGCATCTCAATCCTGAGATGCGACGCATCTCCTGCAATGGTCATATCTTACTTTATTTTTCTGCATTTTTTTTACTTTTTGACTTTAAAACTTTTTATCAGTTTATTTTAATGCGGCGCATCCCTAGTTAAGGATGCGGCGCATCTTCTATTCTGATCCGTATTTATTCCAGGATCGATACGGCGTATCTTCTTCCATAAGATACGGCGCATCGACTGACCTGATGATTTTCATTTTTAATTTTTAAGTTTTATTTTAACTAACTACTAATGTATTATGCAAGTTTGAACCTTTCTTAACTTAGGTGTGTTTTAAAGCCTTGGTGGTATTATAGATTCCTGCATTTCCTGTGGATACATCTATTATGAAGCTTAAACGTTCTCATCCACAAGAAAGATGATTTTTGCTCTTATACTAATGGAGGATCATACCGAGCAAATCTCAAGGGAGTTTTTCTGTTCTAATTCTTTTATTTTCCAGTTTTTAACCTTTTATACAAACAACGAGGACGTTGTTTAACTTAAGTGGGGGGATTGGAGAATTAGAACACTTAACACTTACTTGTCCTAAACTTTTCAAATTATGCTTAAAATGTGCTTAATATATCAAAATTTAAAATTTTTAGCATGTTTTTGTTTAAAGTCTAAGTTGCATTGCTGCACACATGACGTTATTTTCAAAAATTGTGATTTTTCAAAATTCACAAATCTATGAGTGTGCCGGTGACTTGTAAACTTTAGAACTTGGCTTGTATACTATTCGAGACCACCATAATAAGTATTATTTTATATAATTGGAATGACTTGTCTAAATTGGTAAAATTTCTAGGATTACACCCAAAAAGCCTATTATATGTTATGTGTTATTAGCTAACTACACTGGTTAGTTAACCCCCGTATAAACCCTTTTGTTACTCTCACTTTTAGAGTAAGATACCCCTAGAAAAACACTCAGAGCCATTCCTTTCGTTTCTTACACATTTGTTAAAATGTTTCGTTACACCCTTACACCTTAGCCTACCCTATAGATTAAAATCCGTGGTTCGTTAATTGCTTTAGGCAAAGTGTGTTTCCTTACATTACCTGTTCTCGCGTGCGTAATTCATTATCTATGGTTAGGTCGGGAAATTGCACAATGCAATTGGAGTGAAAGTAAATATTGTATTTCTTTGAGTTTATTTTTCGTGTGTTTACTACTTTCACTATTACCGTTATTTCTGAAGTCATGAAAAGTATGGAAAAATTTTCCAGAATTATCATTATAGTGATGTGGTGAAATTTTACACATCTATGTTTATGTTATTAAAAAAAAAAAAAAAAAAAAAAAAAAAAAAAAAAAAATCGAAAAAATAGAAAAGAAAAAGAAAAAAGAAAAGGTGGATGTTTGATTTAACCAACTTATGTAAAGTTTTGTATTAAGTGGTCGATATCACCACTATTTGTTTTATACTATATCTTTGGATTGAATGGGAGTTGGCAGCTATGGGAACGCCAACTAAGGTTTATTCTTTGATTAAGATCTTGTTGAGTATAATTCGTGTCTACCTAAAGCGTGTGTTTCAAGTGTTAAAGCGTGAGTTATTCTATGATATGAGTCTTATTCATGGGATGGTTGGGATAGTGATTAACCACACTTAGGATTTTAATTTATTTGTTTTGTTTATTTTTCGTTTTACACCAATTTATATCCCAAATATTATCCATACCCTGTATTATTCTTTATCCAACCAAACCTTTGATTTATTGAGATTAGGGATTTGAGCAATCTTAAGTATCGTAGTCGTGGATTCGGCTATGTATTTATGATTTTGTCGCCCTTTTTGATATATTATTATTGGTAAAGTTTGGACCTATCTTTAGCCTGTTCGAGTTAAGGATTTGAGCAATTGCAAGTATCGTGTTCGTGGATTCGATCATGTATTTGTGATTTTGTCGCCTTTTCTGGAATTTGAGATCGATAGAGATTAAGAATGATTAACCCTTAAACCTCAAAACCCTTTTTACCGCTTTAGACTTGTTATTCCTTGGCTTTAGTGGGGGAGATGTGTATACTTGCCAAGCTTATGATAGAATATTCGTCACGACTGGACAGTTAAACGATTAGATTTGCTTTTATCAAATTATTTTATTTTACTTCTAATTCGTTAAGTGTTTAGTTGTGTGATTATGACAAAAATGAATACATGCTTAAATATAAAAATAAATCCTAATATCTTTTAGGATACATTTTCATAAGATTTAATCTAAGGTTTACTTGGGGACAAGTAAAGTTCAAGTGGGGGGATATTTGATGAACTCAAATAAGTACATTTTATTACTATCATTTATCCTATTAACTTGACTTGTTTTATTATATTATGTATGAAGATTGATACTTAATCGTTTACTTTTGTAATTCTCAGGTAAAAACAAGCATTTGGTGAAACTTGGCGATTTTGGACTAATTATGGAGCAAAACAAGCAAGAAGTTAAGAGTCTACTGAAATGTACAAGATCAAGACGAATCTGCTCCAGATGCGCCGCATCTCACTTATTACATACGGCGCATCACTATCAAGATTTCACCAGATACGATCCAAGATACAAGAGGACATGCGCCGCATCCAAGAATGAAGATACGCCACATCATCTGGCGATGTACGAATATTCCTGAATATATTAATCTTGGACCCCACGCGAAGTTAAGTCAATGCGCCGCATCTACTTACTAGATGCGCCGCATCTTACCCTCAGACAGAAACTATAAATACCCCAAGACCAGACGAATTTCAGAGAGCATAATATTATATACAAGGTTCGAAGACCAGAAACCTAGGACGAATTCAGACGAATAGGCAGCACAAGACACACCCGAACGAAGATACAAGAGCTGTAAGAAGGTGCTGCATGTGTTTAATTCATTAAGTAGATTTGTTTTATTGTGTTAGTAAACTTTAATTCATCAGGATTGATGGCTTGTGTAATGTGACAACGGAAAGATTGCACTCCCTTAAAACTGCTTTCCCATCAATTAAAGTTTATATGTTGATGTCTTTGGTTACTACTTATTAGTGCATTGATAACCTCTGTGTTTATTAGTGGCCTGCGCATTTGACTGCGGAAAATAATGTGGCTCCCACGGTTGTTACTAAATTGATCACTTAGGAATAACATTTAGACATAAGTAATCATTAAGGGTTTACTCGCCGATAAGAATAGGACCAACGAGAAAGGATTAACTACATACACTTCATATAAAACTATCAATAAAACAAGTGACAATCTACTTAATCATAAGGACAGATCTTCTTATTGTCTCAAGTATTTATTTGTGTACGTATATGTGTTATTCGCTGATTCGTGCCTATTGGTTTAGTTTATTATTTAATTGCAACCAAATCGTGCCAGTCTCTCAGGCTGAACCCCCTTGCGTTAGATTAGGTTGTATAGCTAACTTAATACATTAAAATACTGATTAGAATAACGAGATAATACGTTCCACTCTTAGTGATCGACACTCTACTTACCATTATATTCATACTGACCGGGTACACTGCTCGTTAAGTGTGTGTGTTATTGATAAGTCGGCTAAATATAAATTTAAAACTTGAGTAGGCATTAATACTGCTAAACCGCAACGACACATCGCACGCATCAAGCTCTTGATGAAGGTTATTCTAGTAAGAACTATGTTAGGAAGTTTCTTAGAGCTCTACATCCTAAATGGAGAGCAAAGGTCACCGCCATAGAAGAGTCAAAGGACTTGGCGGCATTGTCACTCGATGAACTTATAGGAAACTTGAAAGTTCACGAGATGATAATTAAGAAAGACTCCGACATAGTCAAAGGCAAAGGCGAGAGAGTTAGATCTCTAGCATTGAAAGCCAAGAAGTAGTCTAGTGATGAGGAATGTTCGAGTTCCGATAGTGAAGATGAGGAATATGCACTAGCGGTTAGGGATTTTAAAAAGTTCTTTAAGAGAAGAGGTAGGTTCGTTAGGCAACCTCGTGATGAGAAGAAGACATCACAAAAGAACCATGTTGAAAAGAAAGGGACAAGTGATAGGAAATGCTTTAGATGCGGTGATCCTAATCATCTCATAGGAGAGTGTCCCAAGCCACCGATATTCAACAACCAACGAGCTCTCATAGGAGGCGCCTGGAGTGATAGCGGTGATGATGAAGAAAAGAAGCCCAAGGACGAAACGTGTCTAATGGCTCATGCTTCAAATGAGATATGCTTGGGAATCGACTTAGAGCCTGACGAATGGGTCAAGGATAGTGGATGCACCAACCACATGACGGGCAACCAAAGTCTATTCTCATCATACAAGGCATACAACGGAGGTAATGTCACTTTCGGTAGCAAATTTAAGGGCAACATTATTGGCAAAGGTACGATCACTCATAACTCCCTCACTATTAGAAATGTTGAGCATGTAGATAACTTAGGATTTAATTTGCTTAGCATTAGTCAAATGGTAGATAATAAGTGTAGAGTTATATTCTCTGAAGAGGGTAGTGAGATCATTAAGGATGGTAAAACCATAGGCAAAGGAGTTAGGAGAAATGGCCTATTTGTCATGAAAATAGGAAATAAGCCTCAGGATAGGATATGCTTAGCAACCATAGATGATAACTCCACTCTATGGCATAGGAGATTAGGTCATGCCAATATGCGTTTGATACAATCATTGGCGTCTAAGGAACTAGTTAGAGATCTACCTAAGATTAAGTTTGATCAACACTTTTGTGACGCTTGTAAAGTTGCCGTACGGAGCTACGGAGGAAACTACTACACCTTAGTAATAGTTGATGACTACTCTAGGTACACTTGGACTAGATTTCTTAAGAATAAGACTCAAGCCTTTGAGGAATTCGAGGTTTTTAGTAAGAAAGTCCAAAATCAACTAGGATGTACAATAGTTTCCATTAGGACGGATCATGGTCGGGAATTTGATAATGAAGTGCAATTTGGAGTATATTGTGATGCTAATGGTATTACTCACAATTTCTCAGCTCCACGCACTCCACAATCAAATGGGGTAGTAGAGCGGAAAAATCGTACTCTACAAGAAATGAGTAGAACGATGTTGAATGAACAATCAATTCCGCAAAAGTTTTGGTGTAATGCGGTGGACACCTCAACTTACATACTTAATAGGATCTTAATTAGGCCTATCTTAGGAAAAACCCCATATGAAATCATGAAAGGTAGAAAACCCACTCTTGATTACTTTAGAGTGTTTTGAAGCAAGTGCTTCATACTAAACACTAAAGATTACCTCACCAAGTTTGACCCAAAGTGTTACGAAGGTGTCTTCCTAGGATACTCCCAAAATAGTAAAGCTTACATTGTCCTAAATAAGGAAAAAATGAAAGTCGAAGAGTCACTCAACGTGACATTCGATGAAAGCCCTCCTCCAACTAAGACATCACCCTTGGTGGATGATGACTTAGATGAGGAACAAGCCATTGAGGTTAATGGCAAGAAAATCTTAGATGATGACATTGAGGATGAAATAGTTAAAGTTGACGAAATTGTCAATGTTAAGGAATCCAAGAACCATCCTATTGAAAATGTCATAGGAAACCTAAACCAAAGAACCCTTAGGTCACAAATACAAAACAAAAGTAATTTCTTTTGTTTTATATCTACTGTAGAACCTAAGAATGTTGGTGAAGCGATTAAGGATGAAAGTTGGACACTTGCCATGCAAGAAGAACTTAATCAATTCACCGCCAACCAAGTTTGGGAGTTGGTACCTCCTCCTAGGAATCAAACCATCATAGGAACTAAGTGGGTGTTTAGGAATAAACTCGACGAAAATGGCGTCATGACTAGGAATAAGGCAAGGTTGGTAGCACAAGGCTATAACCAACAAGAAGGAATAGATTATGATGAAACCTATGCACCTGTAGCTAGATTAGAATCTATTAGAATACTCCTTGCCTATGCGTGTGCCTTAGACTTTAAATTGTACCAAATGGACGTGAAAAGTGCATTTCTTAATGGTTATATCAACGAGGAGGTATATGTTGCTCAACCTCCGGGATTCGTTGATTTCGAATATCCGAATCATGTTTACAAACTCAAGAAAGCACTCTATGGTCTTAAGCAAGCTCCCAAAGCTTGGTATGATAGACTGAAAGCATTCTTGATTGAACATGAATATACCATGGGAGTGGTAGATAACACACTTTTCACAAAGAAACGAGATTCACATCTCATCATTGTTCAAATATATGTTGATGACATTATATTTGGCTCAACTTGTCCAGAGCTGTGCAATGATTTTTCTAAAATCATGCATGACGAGTTTGAGATGAGCATGATGGGCGAATTAAATTTCTTCCTTGGTCTACAAATTAAGCAAATGGAAGATGGTATCTTCTTTAATCAATCTAAGTATAGTAAGGAAATGCTTAAGAAGTTTAGTTTAGAAGAGTCTAAGCCCATGAAAACTCCCATGTCCACAGAAATAAAACTCACGAAAGATGAAGAAGGTGAGTCCGTGGATAACACTAAGTATAGAGGTATGATAGGTAGTTTACTATACCTCACGGCAAGTAGGCCCGACATCATGTTTAGTGTCTGCCTTTGTGCTCGCTTCCAAGAGGATCCCAAAACCTCTCACCTTGAAGCGGTTAAGCGTATCTTCCGATACATTAAAGGCACTATACACTTGGGATTATTTTATCCCAAGGGGACCGGTATAGAAACTGTTGTCTATGCCGACTCTGATCATGCGGGAGATTACGTGGATCGAAAAAGCACGAGTGGCGTTTGTACCTTCATGGGTTGTTGTCTAACTTCTTGGTTCTCCAAGAAACAAACAGCTCTTGCTATCTCCACTACCGAAGCCGAGTACGTAAGCGCCGGAAAGGCATGTCAGCAAGCACTATGGATGAAACAAGCCCTTAACGACTATAGCATATACTTAGATGATGTTCCCATTATGTGTGACAATAAAGGTGCTATTGACTTGAGCAAAAACCCTGTCCAACACTCCCATACTAAACACATTGAAATTCACCACCACTTCCTTCGCGATAATGTTCAGAAAGGAAACATTTCCATTGAGAAAGTTCCTTCTCAAGACAACATCGCTGACATACTGACCAAACCTCTCAAACGAGAATCCTTTAACTACCTCTGTCTAGGTCTAGGAATGATGGAACATATTCCATAAATCTCATGACTCTTGAAGTCATCCCGTGTATCTCGTCTAGTCAAGTTTAGGAACCCCTAGTCATAAGAATTTGTTAGGTACAAATTATTTCCTTGTGTCATAAGATCTCACTAAAACAGCGAGACTTATTCGTCAAAAATCAAAATGGGACAAAAAACAGTCCCAGCAGATCACGGCTCCACTAAATGTGGCACGGCACCGTTAAATTTAACGGTACCGTGGAACCGTGCATCTGGAACATTTCGTATTTCAGTCCCCTTTTCCCACATTACTCATTCAAAACCCTCACAACCTCAGCAACTGCTGTCATAACCTAACCTCACAACCCAAAACTCAATTACACCTCTTCAAGATCATATTCAAGACATTGATTTCAAGATCCTCAATCATTTTACCCTTTTCAACATAATTTGTAAGTTTTTCTCATTCTAATTTATTTCTAATTTTGAGTCTAGGGTTTGTTCATTGATGAAAATTGAATTGGGGATTTTCACCTTTTTCTAGAAATGTTTCAAAATTAGAAGTCATCAACACTAAAACACCCCAATTCCATCAATTTTAAAATCTCACAAAATTAGGATCATGAAGTTATTCTTTTTTCATGCATTGTTGATGCAAACTAAAAACACTTTCTCATGCATTCATGATCTCACAAATATTATTCGAATTACATAATCAATATGTACTCTTCGACATATTTGTTTGAGCTAAAGTGAAATCAGGAGTGTTTGGGTAATCTCATTATTTTTCTTTTGAGTCGAGATTACCGCACCTCCACATAGTCTGCATATAGGCACACACTAGGCACGTGTTGTATGCAACTGGTTTTTATTATAAATTTCTTTTTAAATTTTCTTATAGGACACAAAAATGTCTCATGAATATGATTTTGATCATCTCCTAACCGATACCTATACACCCGAAATCTCACGTGAACCCACTACACCCGGTAACCACATTCGTGCCTACGTCAATCTTGAAACCCGTCGGTTTCATGAAGGCCGTGTCGTTGATCCATCCCTAGTTTACCACCGGGACATCAACACTTCCTTTAGAGCTATAGGATTCGATTATCTACTCCACATTAACGAGTACATCTGTCCTCGCTTTGTGTTGGAGTTCTTCCGACAAGTTGAACTCGTACGTAACGAGGATCAATCCTTGTCACTTTGGTTTTGGGTCAAAAACTTCAAATACGTTCTAACTCTCGAGCAATTTGCTCAAATCCTTAGTATACCCAATCATGGGCAATGTGCCTATACTGAAGATTGGTGTCTTGAGTCTCTCTTTCACTATCGTGAGGAGAATAGTCCGTACTGTTCGTATATACCCTCTCCAACAGAACTAACCAAAATCATCCGTACTCACCCTCACCCACATCCAACGAAAATTCGTTTGGAAGAAGTGCGTCATGAACTACTTTCTTGGGCAGTCATCCTGCGAGAAAATGTTCTAAGTCTCACAGGAAATCGTGAGCAACTCCCGGCGTGTTGTGCTCATATGATTTACTGTCTCTTAACCCAACAACCTTACAATCTTGCTTACTTCTTCGCTAAGTGAATTGTACATCTCAATGGTAACAAGAATAAATTGATACCTTATGGGATGTTCCTAACCCGTCTCTATCATCACTTCATAACCTTTCACCCTTACCTTCATGGTCCTCAATACTCCCTGTTCACACCTGTCATGAAACCCATAACCGAGTCATATGTCTCAACCATCCTCACTTCCGAATTCACCACCCACTATGCACCCTTTGATGATCCTATTCATGAGAATGAGACAAATACTCAAGACGAGAGTGTGACAAGAAGGGGGAATGCTCAAGTCATAAGTAGTTAGGAAGAGATTTATATCTCTCACTAGGGTTTATTACTAATAGATAATATTAGGAATTAATGCTCAAATTATCTAGCATGCTTACATAAATGTTCTATTTGACATTTGGATGATATCTTATCTTGATCTTCTTTATGTGCTAGATGTAGCATTGTATGGATATATTAGGAAAATAAGTACCTAGTGAGTTGAGGCACTCTCATTTCCAGGAATTAGTTTCCCTAGAAAATTCCCCCTAGCTGCCCAAAACTAGCCTGCAAAGAAATTTTCGTGCCAACAGTGTCACGGCACCACTAAATAGGGACGGCACCGTTAAATTTAACGGTACCGTGGGGTATTTAACGGAGCCGTGACCCTGTATAACGGATTTTTCCTAATGCTCCTACTTCCCTATCACCCTAACCTCAAACCTGCAAACCTTGCACCCTCACATTCACCCTAGGATTCCCCTCCTACACCATAGGATCAACTTTAATTCAAATTTCACCCAACTTGCCTATATAAGGCCTCACCCTTGCAAGCTTATCTTGCACTTCACCTTCAACCTCCCATCACACAAACACCATGTCCTCTACACATGGTTCAACCTCTCAAATCTCCAAGAAACCTAGGATAACCGTAAAACCACCCTCAAAACAACTCTTTGTAGGTCTCAAAAGAGATGATGAAGCTATGACACCACCTTCCCAAGCCACTCCATACTCACCATCACCACCTTATGCACCATCTAAAACATCATCTACCTACACAACATCTTCATCATCCTATTACACTACATCATCAATGGAATACACACCATCTCCCTTCACCCCATTGGACAATGCCATGCCAATTTCACCTCCAACAACCCTACCACAATCACCATCTCCTATCATGGCATAACCCAACCAACCACATCCCTTTGAGTTACATAGTGCTAATTGCCTATGTTGTCTCCATAACCGTAATCTCGTCTACTTCTTAAGAGACGAGATTCATTTCATGTTCTACTTTATAGAACATCTCTTGACACCTCCACCACCTCAAATGGGGCCCCAATCTCCACCACCTCCTAACCAAAACAACTAAACACTTGCTTGTTTAGTCCTCCACAATAAACTCTTAGGACCCCTCTTGGAAATGAAGCTTGTCTCTAGTCATTAGGAATTTATGCTTCTTGTTATCTTTCTTAGTGTTATCTTTCCTAGTGCTTTCTATGTAGTCATACATTACTATGACACTTGTTTGTTTTATGAATGCATGTTTTTATGTGGAGGTTTTCCTTTTAAGGGATTGGTTATTTGTCACAATGTGCTACTTGTTAGATATTGTATATTTGTCATCTAACTTTATTTTGTAACACGATCCATTGCTCGATTCCTTTGTGTTCTCCAAATGAGGGGGAGTACACATCAAGGAGGAGCCTTAACCACCTTTATGATTTGACAAAAAGGGGGAGAAATGGGAGTAAACTCATTAAAAACTTGTTAAAACTAATTTTAACCTAAAATGAGTTTATATTTTGTCATCATCAAAAAGGGGGAGATTGTTGATGCAAATAATGTTCTAAAAACGTTATTTATATCTTTCGATTACTTCACGTTTTGAGGATAACAAAATGTGAACTCACGTTACGTTAAAATTAACGTTAACAAGTTTTCAATCGGAAGATCTCGTTTCTACGCAAATCACTCTTGAACAAATTTACAACTTGAACTAGTGATCAAAGAAGTGAATTCATGTTTTGAAAATTCACATTTTAAATGGGACAAAACATTTTTTCAAAAATACACATGACAAATTATTTTTGAAATATTAAGAAATGTTTTAATGGAAAAATAAGTTTGAAAATCACAACAACTATTTTTCCCCCCAAAATAAGCTCTAACCTTCCCCAAATAAGTTTTCACCAGAAAAGACAAAATTTGGAGCGTCCTAGTCTACCACGGCTCCACGGTACCGTTAAATTTAACGGAGCCGTGGGTCATTTAGTGGAGCCTTCCGTACCATTTTGAATTGTAACGTTCAGATTTTCTTTGCCTATAAATACCCACCTCTTTCACAGTTTTAGGCACCCTTCACACACAGAAAAATCCCTTAGTCAAATCCTCTCAAACCTTTCACTTCTTAGGGTCAATTAGATTAGTTTTTCTTTGTTTCAAGAGTGATCCAATCATCCTTCAAGTTATCCTCTTCATACCTCTTCACTAGCAAGAGAAGAACACAAGTATCCAAGTTGATACAAGGTGTTGTCATCCCTCTTCATTAGCAAGAGAAGAACTCAAGTAATCAAGAAGATACTAGAGTTGTAGTTGATAGGTTTTTGTAACACTTGTTACAACCTTGTTGTGTCTTAGCATATATCAAGTTTATTTTCTTTTTGTGAGTGAGAGTGAAGATCAAGTGTAATCTATAGAGATACTGAACATCTCTTGAAGCCATTGGGCTTGTGTGATTGATCAAGAAGATCAAGGGTCATTAGGATAGTGTTAGTGGAGTAGAGTGAAGTTAGTGTTGATCATTGTGATCGTGTTGAGATCTTGGTGATCTCTTGAAGCCATTGGGCTTGTGTGTCTGGTCACGTGGACCTTGGTAGATTGGTGCTAGCTAAGATTAGCACTCGACATCTAGCTTAGTGTCGGAAATAGGATAAGCGACGTGTACGGTTTTCTCCGCCTTAAGGGAGGTTGTTGACATAGTGCTTGAAACTCTCGAGTGTGGTGCTCGGGGAGTGGAGTAGGGCGAAGAAGAGCTTCGTAGCCGAACCACTATAAATCCTCTATCTCGGTTTGATCTTTCCAACTCTACTCTTTACTTTTATTTGTTATTATTACTTAGCTTAGTGTGTAGTTCATATTGGTGTTGTTTGATTACACATAGAGTTCGAGTCAAAGTTTCCAATAACCAACTTTTAAAACAAGATTATTAAAAGAAGTTTTTAAACCGGTAAACTATTCAACCCCCCCTTCTAGTTTCCCACATTCTTCCTTCTTGATCTTTGGAGGGAAAAAACCAATGAATTAGGGACAAGTTTAGGGTTCGGTGTAGGGAGAACGAGGGGAGGCCGAATGGTGTTGAATGAGGGGAGGGAAAAATAGAAAACCGTATCATATATTGTGTTTGTCGTATATCTTGGGCCAAAAGAAAATTAGAACATATATTTTTATTTTTTTAGGATATTACAATTTATATTTATTTTGATTTTTATCCTTAATACTTATTTGAGTCAATTTTTAGATTTTTTTAGAGATCAAGAATTATACAAAGCAAATAAAATCGTGTATATGCATTAGAAGTTTAGGAAACAAATTCATTTGGTGAACTTAGTTTAGGTTAAACATTTATTTATTTTAGAATTCTAACATATAGTTTACTTTAGATTTAAAGGTGATAATTTGATAATACATAGTTTAATTTATTTCATATCATATAATAAACTTAGGTTAAAATTTCAAGTAGTGCTAAAATTACGAATCTGAATTCCAGGCTATTACAACTGGTCCCTAAATCTTCACCAGGGCAGCACAACCTTGGTGGAAAGGGGAACCCCCAATATTTCACATCCTGCTTATGGCTCTGATAAATCACAATCAGAGTCTCAGGTAGTACCGGTCCCTATATCTTCGTCAGGGCAACACAACCCTGATGGAAATGGGGACCTAAAGCTCTCATTGCCTTGTAATGGTACTGGCTCAAACCCACCAGTCCCTGAAGGTACCTCAGTAGATAAGGACTCAGGGGGCATACAACAACCCGCTGATATGCAACCTACACCCCCTCAAGGCGTTGCACATATATCAGGAACTAACTTAGTTAACCAGGCATAGACAACCCACTCTGTTCACCTGGAGCGGTCAGGACCTGGCCAAAACAAAGGCAAACCCTCTTCTGAGGGGTTGCCGGATATAAACCTGGTTCCTACTCTTGCTAATCTCCAAATGTTTATCAATGAAGAGTCAGAAGAAGAAATGGTTAAATTTGGAGATGATGAGGTTCTAGCTGCTGGGGAAGACATGGATACTGATGACCAACCTCTTCCTTACAACTCCCCTCAGCACACTAAGCCACAACCTTCATCTCCTCCTCCTGAAGAACAAGAATCCCACCATCACCATCCTACATCATCATCATCATCACACAACTCATCAGGCTCCTCAGACTCTGCCGCTGACTACTTGCAGAAGTATGATGATGTACTCCCACTCACTGAAAGGCAGCTAGTTAAATTCCTCAGGAAGTTGAATACTGCCCATTTCAATGAGATCATCAATGAGCAATGGGATCAACACATTGAAGCAGCAGCCTCTTATGCTGACTTTAGGGCTGCTAATGAATGCTCACACAGTCAACTCCAACAGGTCACTGCTTCTACTGATAAACTTGTCAGTGACCTAAAGACCGCCATTGAGACTCTGGGTCTTGAACAAGGGATGCGATTGAACAATTTGCTTCAGTCTCTAAGTGTCATTCAAGAAGAATTCAAGGATGACCCAGTTCTCATCACCAAGCTGACTGAGTTTATGGATTCCCAGAAGACCACCTCCTCCAACATTACTGAGCTTCTCAGGCTCCTCAAGGAAGTGGATCTTACACCTCTACAGTCTTAGCAGGAAGCCCTTCAGAAGTCAGTCACTGATACACAAGGATGCCTGACTCATATCTCCACAGCCTTTGACCAGCTCTCTACCAAACATAATGAGCTGGTCAACCACTACACCACGAAGGTCACAAACATCTCCTCACTAAAGACAGAGACCTCAGAAATCAAGAGCATTGTCTCCATCATTCTGACAGTTCTTCAGTCCTCTCAAGTTCCCCCTGCTCCTAAATCAACAGATGCCTCCACTGAAGCTCCAGCATCTGTTGAGGGGGAGGAACCTACCTCTGATGAACAAGTTCCTAAGCCTACCACTGAAGTCATCACTGAAGCCATCCCTCTTTAGAGCTTCATTCTAGGAACTACAACATCTTCAACACTGGTTGTTGCCACAACTCCTATTCCAACTGAAGCAACAACCACCACAGCATTTCCTGAATCCTCCTTCAGTACACCCCCACCCACTGACAAAGGGAAGGGAATCATGGAGACTGAAGATTCACCACCCAAACTGGTTAAGGCACCAAGAGAAGTGCGTCCTGCCCCTAATGCACCAGTGCTCATGGAAATCATCTTACATAATGGGAAAATATTCAAGGGAACCAGTGAAGAAGTGGCTGTAGTCTTGGATGAAGAGGATAGGATCAAGGCTGAAATGCTCAGTAAGCCAGTGATTGCTAAAGTTGCTAAGGAAGACATTAGAAAGACTGAGCATAATATCAGGGGGGAATAGTTCCTCAAACTTCTAGCTGACCTAATCAAAGAACACAACCTGAAGGTCAAACTGAACACTAAAAGGAAGAAGAGGAACTATGAGAGGTATGTCTGGACCATGACGAAGACCAATGGTGAAGGTCCCATCACTGACATGACCATTCATGCAAACACTGATCCCATAGCCATAACTATTCATAGAGGACCAAGGAAGTCTGAGAAGAATGCTCCCTTCAAGTTCTCAGAATATGGGATCAAGGAATGGGACATGATGGACCCATCCTGAAGAAGAAGAACAGGTGTGTCCCTGGCCTTCTGGATGCCCTGACAAACTAGTATGAGGAACTGAAAAGGGTGGCCAAAAGCTTAGGAATCGACCGTCAAAAGGCACTTGCTTGTAAGGGACTAATAATCCCTGAACCAACTTAGAGCACAGGGAGGAAGAGGAAGGCAATAGGTCAGGAACCTGAACAATTTATTGATGCGCTTCACTGCAACAGAATTCCTCCTGAAGGTGTCAAGTTCATCCCCAACAAGGTGATCAAGAACCCTGAGTTTGGTATCTTCTTCATTGACGAGTTTGGTCAACAAGCCTTCCAAAGAGTCAGTGACATTCACATGGTGGAGACTACAACCCTACTGGCCTACAAACTGATGGCACTCCATGTGAAGAGTCCTGAGAATGAGGAGTTCATAAGACTGATGGAGAAGATGATGAGTGAGAGACCCGACAAGCAGGTGTTGGTGTCTAAGAAAGCTAAATTGGAACTCATAGGAATTAAGGAAGTCTGAGTACTTTTCCCTCTGTATTATGTTTAGATGATAGGACTAATGTAATGTTTATGAATAAGATAATGGCCCATGTTTATTATATCAGTGTCCTTTAATTCCTTTATAGTATCTTCAGTGTAAGAAGAAGCCCAATTGCTCGCTTACACTGATCAAACACTTAGGCTAAATTTATATCCAAATAGGGGGAGATTGTTGGGTCCATTCAGTACCCAAGCGTCCTTAAACAAGGATTTGAATACAAATTATCCTAAGTGTCATATAACCTTGAACGCTCTCAGGTCACTGAGTGAATAGTCACTCAGTGAGTTATCTTCAAGATGCCTAGGACGAGTCTAAGAAGAAGGATTCACCATTCAGTGAGGCGGAACTCCCTGAGTGGCACCTAAGCCAAAGAAGAAGATAATGGGTTCAGTGAGTGATGACAATAACTCACTGAACCCCAGTCTCCACAACAACTATGAAGAATGAAGATTGAAGACTGAAGACCAAAGACTGAAGAACTTGAAGACTGAAAGAAAGGAGGGACAAGGCGGGAAAGATTTGAAGAGATAAGGAGAAGTCCTTATCAGGCTAAAGTCAAACTTTCCCTGAAAGGCTTCATAACAAGAACAGTGTCATCACTGTTACTCAGAAAGCATTATTGTCCTATACCCAAAGTAGGTTCTTGTAACAGTGACAAAATACATCAGTATTTTGTCCTGATTAGCTTAGGTCATCTTTTTCTTTTAATTCACGGATGCTCTTTTTACTTGTCTATAAATAGGATCATAAGGGAGTAAAAGTGGAAAAGTTTGTGCAATTAATGCTTAGACATTCATAAACCACTTTTACTCCTCCAAAGAGCAACATAGTCCCTGAGATAGCTCAGTGGTTCCTTATAGTTGCCACATAAGCTTAGCTTAAGTTTAGTGAGGAGACAACACCATACTTGTCATTTCAATCCCAAGTGATTTTTCTATAAACACTTGGGTGTAGATTCTATTGATTAACTTCTACTAAGAATTTAAACGTTGAAAAAACTCTTGCCTTTATCATTTACATTTTACTTATTTGTTTAGTTAATCAATACATTACTAAGTCATGGAACACGGTTAGCTCAACTTTGTAGTTAATTTTAATCGTGTAAGGGGAACAACAGTCTCTCTAGCTCTATATCATAGTTTAGTTTATATTCTTTTATTACTATCAATATCCAACACGCCAAAACTAGATTGACAGAAGTCGATCTATAAGCTTTGAAATGATGTTTTAATTTGTAAAACTATTCAACCGCCCCCCCTCCTTTCTAGTTTTCTACAACCTGTTTATGATTTGCTATAACTCATTAACTGGCAAATGCCAGATATACCTAGGGCCCTACTGACACTATCATTATGAGAGAGGACCACTATGTTCTATCATTTTGATATAGGACTACTTGTGTCCATTTGTTTAGCACATGATGGCTTTCATGTGCGAGGAATTTGTGATTTATATTTAACTTAGTATAGTGTAGAAAATAATTTATCTTGGTCCATTGTTATTATAACAACATGAAATACGAGATACCATTTGAACTTTCGAATACGAATAAAATCTAAAGTGTATACTTTATGTTATGAAAGTTGAGATACAAAATGAGAATCTCTTAAACCTATGTTATGAATCAAGAACTACAAAATATGACACTATAACCTAAGTGTATATAAATTTTGGCACAATCTATATTTGCTAAGAAATATAACACGTTACACAAGTCCATATAGGGACCAAAAATATTTATTTTGTGCACATAACATCCCACTTGAAGATATGGTTATATTAATTGAAATATTTGGAAGAATAAGTCATTTACTAATCCCCCAAATACTCAGCACCTCCTTCTTCATTTTACCTCATTATATCAACCGAATACCACAATTTTTACTTCATACACAAAACCCTAAAACATACACAAAACGGCAGCCTCATTCTCCCAAGAAATCAAGGTACGAAGGTTAGCAGGGTGGTTGCAATCTTGGTGTGATCGTGCACGTGTTTAATACGAAGAAGGGTTTTGAATTGGTTCGAAAGAGTTTTGATTCGTGGGTTCCTTTTTGTTTCCTTTGTTCTCGTTGGAGTCAGCCATATAGGTATCATCATCATCTTTTGTTCTTCAGTTATTCGACATCTTTACTATATGTATAGCCTGATGTAATCACATATAACATGAACTATTATAATCATACTAATATGACATGTGGTGACTCGTTAAGTCTTGATGCGAATAACACATAATAACATCACATAAATCATGAATCTATAACCTACAAATGTGGCGACTTTGCTTCTGTTTTGGTAATACGAAACCAGGTGGTTATGCATGCTTTATACCTGGTCCTGTAACCTAAATAAACTCTTCAATACGTGGCCTAAAATTCTGGTAAAGAACCTGAGTAGTATGGCTGATTATGTGTGATTTTATGTGAAGGTTTTATAGTGTCTTTGCTCGTTAAGTCCATGGTAATGTGGCTGGAATTATGTGTGTCATGTGTATGTAATGTGTGTAGAACATGAGGGCTATAAACATGTAGGTTGTAACGTGTGTGAGTGTAATCGAATCAGGTTCAGGTCAAAGTAAAATTTATTAGAAAACCCTAGATTGTTCGTTTGTATAAATGGTACGAATTAGGTTTAGGTTTTGGTAAGGCTTAACACGTTGTGGTGTTAAAATGAATGTGTGTATATGTTAAGGTAACATTTAAAACGGATCTTGTGATATATGAAGGTCTCGTGTGCGTTTGTGTAAGTAAACAAGTTATGTGTCGGTCTTAAACGGGTTTATAAAATGGGACTGTTTAGTAATCTGAATTTATATGCACTATATATGACAACTGGCTAATTTACAGGTCAATACTACTCAACAAACTCGAATTTATTTTCTTGACATTTATTTGAGAACAATTCACATATAACTTTTTACTTGAACAAACATGAAACTTAGAATATCTTTCAAGTAAACTAGGACTTAGGCTATATTTAGTCAACAACGCTCCAGTACCTTGCTCCTACTCCGATTCACAATTTTAAACTCTAAAACACTTTCCTTTTCTTTAATTACTTACGGTTGTCAATTCAACAAACACTATTCGCAAATTAAAATTTTAACACCCGATATACCCAATTCTCCCAACGACTATTTCCAAAGTATTTTAATACTTCCTAAATTATTACCAAAGTTCCAAAAATATTTCCTTACACCTAAAGTAATTTCTTTATATCTTACATTTAATTACGTATAACTTTCGTTAATCACCAAACCAACAACCAATACCTATTTTTAATACCCAATACATACAACATATACACTCTTGTATCAAAACAACTCATCTACTCCAACAAAATCACATATTTCCTCCTCCCCCCCCCCTTTATTCTACAAATAAACACTAGACAAAATAACATGAACATTAATTAGCTCAGAAACACCCTCAAAACATGGAGTGTAAAATTGTAAATGGTGGCTTGACTACATATTATCCCTCTAGCCCCCTCCCCCTAATCGGCCAACCCCCCTCCAACTAGCCAAATCATGATCTTGACCAACTATGCTAAGTTTGAAAAGGATTTAGTATAAATAGATCACAAGTATCCTCATTTTTTCCCTAACTAGTTCAAGTGAAAAAAAAAAGATAATCACTTCCCATTTCATACATAAAGTCGACACACCTAGAGGAGCAAGGGAAGCAAAAATCTTTATTGTGGCTAAGTTCAAGCATAATTAGGATACTCTAGCAAGGGTTTGGAACACTAATTCTTGGGTTAATCAAGTGCCTTACATTCTCATCTCACTAATCTCTTTTGTAAGTAATCTTACATTATAAAACTTCATGCTTTTTATGTCCTAATGCTAGTTCAAGTGTATATACTTAGGTTATCACTTTGTACATGTTAATAAAGTTTTATATCCACAATGATCTTTTAACAAAAGGCTATGTTTTAAACAAGTTTTTATTACAAGTAAACTAGTTGGTAAAAATCACCACAAGAAAGTGATGATGAACATTATATATATATATATATATATATATATATATATATATTATATATATATATATATATATATATATATATATATATATATATATATATATGTGTGTGTGTGTGTGTGTGTGTGTGTGTGTGTGTGTGTGTGTTAGTGAGATGAGAATTAAGCTTAAGCAGTTAGTACGGCTGAAGATGGAAGTTAGTACTACTGATGAGTTTTGAAGACAAAGAGCAGTTCGTACGGTTGAATATAGAAGTTAGTACTGTTTATGTTTTTGTAAAAGATAATTATAGAAAAGATATAGTGTATATCTTATACGATTAGGTTGATAGTTATCTTGTAAAGGAATCCTTAGTCTATAAAAGGATTGCCTAGGTTAAAGTTTAGGCACGAATGTTAGAAACGAATTAGTGTGTATTGTTTTGTTAAGATTCAAGGTTGTAAACCCTAGTGATAGGAGATCACTCGTATTATTCATTAATAATATTGAATCGTTGAAGTTGAAGTATATTGTGTTCCTTGTTCATTCATTGTTGATTCGTTAATACAAAACACAAACAAACAAATCTTCTAAGTGCTAGCTAGTAAATTCCGCGTGCTAGACTAGACATCATTCAAAGTATACATCTAACACAAGGAGTGTGTGTAGATCCGGTCAAGTGGTATCAGAGACAGGTTACTGATACTTTGGTTTAGAAGATCCAGACGAATTTGTTTAAGAAGAAGATGGACATGGAGACAACAACAAGTCAGACTAATATTGCTGCTAAGCTTCCAATGCTTAAACCCAATGAGTTCGATATGTGGCGATTAAGAATTGAGCAGTTCTTCCAAGTTCAAGATTATACTCTCTGGGAGATTATTGAGGATGGGAATTCGTTCAAACCTACAACTACAACAACCGTTGTTGAGGGTGTCACTGAAACTAAGGTGCAAACTAAGCCAACCACTACTGAAGAGAAGGCACAGCACAAGAATGATGTTAAGGCGAGAAGTTTGCTTCTGATGACTATTCCCAATGATCAGTTGTTGAATTTTAGCAAGTTTAAGTGTGCTAAAACCCTTTTTGAAGCTATTGTTGCAAGATATGGTGGGAACGAAGCCACCAAGAAAACTCAGAAGACCCTTCTCAAGCAACAGTTTGAGAATTTTTCAGCAACAAGCAACGAGTCACTAGATCATATGTTTAATAGACTTCAAAAACTAGTGAGTCAATTGGCTGTTCTAGGAATTGAGATGCCTCAGGAAGATCTCAACTCCAAATTTCTGAGGAGTCTACCAACTGAATGGGCTATGCATGTGGTTGTATGGAAAAACAAGCCTGATATAGATTCCATGAGCTTAATGGATCTCTACAGCAACTTCAAGATAGTAGAACATGATATTAAGAAGTCTGCTGGATCAAGCTCAAGCTCAAGCTCAGGGAATTTGGCCTTTGTATCAACTCCCAGTACCTCAAGTCCAGATGAAGAAGTTCAAGTGACTGGAGCAGTTGGTACTGCTAGTTCTAATATTGGTACTGCTAGCACTTCAAGAAGTACTAATGGACTCTTGAATGAGAATACTTATTGTGCTTTCTTGACTACTCAGCACAATGGAAGTATGTTGACTCATGCAGATCTTCAAGAGATTGATGAAGATGATATTGAAGAGATGGATATCAAGTGGCAGCTCTCTCTTCTCAGCTTGAGAGCTAAGAGATTTTTGAAGAAGACTGGCAAGAAGCTTGTCATAAACAACAATGATGTTGCAGGGTATGACAAGTCCAAGATTGAGTGTTTCAATTACCACAAGAAAGGTCATTATTCAAGGGAGTGCAGATTGCCAAGACAACAAGATGGAAAGAGCAGAGGATATGGAAGCAAGTCAAGGGTTGTGGAGGTTACTGATTCAATCTCAAAAGCCATGGTTGCCATTGATGGCTTAAGGTTTGACTGGAGCTACATTGCAGAGGAGGAAGCAGAAGCATCTACAGAGATTGCTCTCATGGCATTTTCAGACTCTGAGGTACAAGTTTCTAAATGTTCTAAATCTTGTGAAGCTTTAAAAGATCTAGAAACTCTTAAGAAAAGATATGAGGATCAGAGAAAAGAGCTAACCCAAACTGCTTTTAACTTAGCAAATCATAAGAGGGCTTTAGCTATGTTAGAAGAACAAATTGTTCATTATAAAAATAATGAGTCAAAGTTTTCTGATGATATGATTATTGTTAAGAGAGACTTAATGTTTAGAGAGAATGAAATTAGTGTGTTGAAACATGAGCTAGAACAGGTTAAGAAAGCAAAGGAGAACATTCAAATGACTGTTGACACACTAGAATTTGCAACTCAGGGTGTTAGTAACATTGTTAGGAATTAAGCTTAAGCAGTTAGTACGGCTGAAGATGGAAGTTAGTACTGCTGATGAGTTTTGAAGACAAAGAGCAGTTCGTACGGTTGAATATAGAAGTTAGTACTGTTTATGTTTTTGTAAAAGATAATTATAGAAAAGATATTGTGTATATCTTATACGATTAGGTTGATAGTTATCTTGTAAAGGAATCCTTAGTCTATAAAAGGATTGTCTAGGTTAAATTTTAGGCACGAATGTTAGCAACGAATTAGAGTGTATTGTTTTGTTAAGATTCAAGGTTGTAAACCCTAGTGATAGGAGATCACTCGTATTATTCATTAATAATATTGAATCGTTGAAGTTGAAGTATATTGTGTTCCTTGTTCATTCATTGTTGATACGTTAATACAAAACACAAACAAACAAATCTTCTAAGTGCTAGCTAGTAAATTCCGCGTGCTAGAATAGACATCATTCAAAGTATACATCTAACACAAGGAGTGTGTGTAGATCTGGTCAATCCTTGATGATCATTTACATGGACCCTTGAATATTGCTAAGTTAGTGTTAGATCACTATTTTTATGATGAGAAATTGGTGGATGAACTAGGACTAGATTTGGAGTTGTTGTTATGTGGTTATAATAACTAGAAGACTAGGAAAAATAGTTTGACACTTTGATAATTAATCTGCCTCATTTTGATTAACACAGAAAACTCAGTAGCATGGTGACAAGTTTAGGCTAGAAATATAGAAAATAGACTCAATAACGAAAACGTAGCCGCTTGAATGAGTTAAAATGGGCTTATAACGAAAAAGATACGCTTGTTTCATTTTATGCGACGAAAACTAAATTTTCTGAAAATTGTTGAAGCTGTTAGGAATTTTGTGTGATGAAAACTGATGTTAAATGGTAACTAGACTAGCCGAGACATTAGAAATCCGATAGTATACTTGAATACCTTCGCGGGGATAGGTAAAACTTAAGAAACGGAGCTACGACAAAAAAGTTATGGCCTAAAGAAAGTTTACGACGACATATACGTTGACAGCTTATTTTTGGCTATTAGAAAAAGCTGTTGGAATTATTTGAGGTGGATTTTGGACACTATAGAGTGTATTTTGGCTAAAATGACGTAAACAGAAATGGTAGAACATTATATACACTTATTAGGCGCGTTAGAGATTTTTGAAATACCTATTAACATGACGACTAAAGTTTGATCACGAGATTAACAAGTTACGTTTTCTAAAAAGGGTGATTTTCTAAATAAAAGATCACATTGACGCAACTACATTTTTGACGATAAATATTACAACAAACATGTACAAGTGATAAAGTAGAGTATGAACTTGCGTGCATGACCTTGTTTTCGAACCAAGACATATGTATTATTTAGGTCGCGATTAGAGTTATTGGACTTAATTTCCGTTTGCCAATTAATCAATCAGGATTTACTTTTGCTAAGGTGAGTTTCATAGCCCCGATTTTTACATTATTTATACCTGATTTCTAAACCCTCGAGGTGGGAATACATTGCTTATTTTTCGGACACAAGTACTAAAAACCGTTACTTTGCCTAATTTACCGCATTGCCATTAAAGTCCTCCTTGAATCGTGAACCATTAATTACTTGTAAGCGCGGATGTTATGAATAGATCTATTTGGGTTGACACCCCGTCCGAGTTGGTCGCGCCAACCTGTCAAACGGACGCATATCATTCGGATTATTTTCGAGTGCCTGGCAAACACTTATTTGGGGCATTATTATTATTATGCTTGATTGCATACCATTACGTCGAGCTTCAGGGTCATGAGCTTAGGCACTTGATGAACTCAAATAAGTACATTTTATTATCATCATTTATCCTATTTATTTGACTTGTTTTATTATATTATCTATGAGAATCGATACATTAATGTTTACTTTAGTAATTCTCAGGTAAAAACAAGCATTATGTGAAACTTGGCGATTTTGGACTAATTATGGAGCAAAACAAGCAAGATGTCAAAAGCCTACTGAAATCCAGAAGATCAAGCTCGTTTTACTCCAGATACGCCGCAACATACTTCTAACATACGGCGTATCACTATCAAGATTTCACAAGTTACGATCCAAGTACATGCGCCGCATACAAAGATCAAGATACGCCGCATCTAAAGACGGTGTACGAATATTCCTGAATATATTAATCTTGGACCCCACGCGAAGTTAAGTCAATGCGCCGCATCTATTCATTCTATGCGCCGCATCGACCCCTCAGACAGAAACTATAAATACCCCAAGGACAGACGAATTTGGAGAGTTTTTGGAGAGACTAAGCTTTCGAAGACCGAAGACCACAAAACCCTAGAGCCGAATTCAGACGACCAAGCAGCACAAGACACACCTAAACAAAGATACAAGAACTGTAAGAAGGTCCTGCATGTATTCAATTCATTAAGTAGTTTTGTTTTATTGTATTAGTACACTTTAATTCATCAGGATTGATGGGCTTGTGTCATGTGACTACGGAAAATCATGCACTCCCCTTAATATTGCTTTCCCATTAATTAAAGTTTATATGTTGATGTCTTTGGTGACTTTTATTAGTGCATTGATAACCTCTGTGTCTAGCTGAGTCTTGCTTGGGTCGCCATGCCCCTTCCTCGCCTATCTATTCTAGCGTATACGAGACGTGGGCATCACAAATGCCCAATACTCTAGAAAGGTTACTCCCCGATAAGATTAGAGCCAACGAGAAAGGTTTAATTACATACACTTCATATAAAACTAGCAATAAAACAAGTGACAAGCTACTTAATTATCAGGACAGGTCTTCTTATTGTCTCGAGTATCTATCTGTGTACGTGTGTGCTAATCGCTGATTCATGCTCATTAGTTTAGTTTTCTATTTAATCATAACCAAACCGTGCCAGTCTCTCAGGCTGAACCCCCTTGCGTTAGATTAGGTTGTATAGCTAACTTAGGATATTAAAATACTGATTAGAATAACTAGATAATACGTTCCACTCTTAGTGATCGACACTCTACTTACCATTATATTCATACTGAGCGGGTACACTGCTCGTTAAGTGTGTGTGTTATTGATAAGTCGGCTAAATATAAATTTAAAACTTGAGTAGGCATTAATACTGCTAAACCGCAACGACACGCACGCGCATCAAGTTTTTGGCGCCGCTGCCGGGGAGTGAATTGTTATTATTGTTGAATCTAACACACCTGCTAGATATTTGAGCCTATGTAGATCGGTAGGATGCCTATGTAATCACAAGCACACTACAAGAGAATCTCTGAATACGAATAAGAAAAGAACAGAACTAATACTATGATCCTCTATGGATCGTATAATGAACTAAAAGATATTTTATTGAAGATTGTTAATCGATAAAGTTGTGTCAAACTCATAGACGGGGTTTCCTTTTATAATGACAAGGAACCCTAACCCTAACCCGTCATACAAGAAAACGTGTGAAGAGATAAACATAATCTCTTCTAAAAATAACTCTAACAAACATACTAACCATACGGGATAACAACTAACAATACCCGCAGAAACAACTACTATCAGCAGAAACAAAATAGAACTATCAGCAGCAATGAGCTTCAGCAGGAACCACAGCTATCGGCAGGAACCAGCTTTCACTATCGGCAGCAACAAGAAATATCTTATTTCCGAAATTCCTAACAATCCCCCCCCTAATCTTGAGGAAATATCTTATTTCCGACAAGATTCCCTAAGTGTTCTTTGATCTCTGAAAGTACTTTGAAGTTCATAGGGAGAGGATTAGACCAGCAGCAGCATCAGTAAGTAACCAGCAGCAACACTTGAAACTTCCAGCAGCAACTTCGATAGTTCAGCAGCAATAGGAAATGATCTTCAAAAGAAAATTTAAGCTGGTCACCATGTCATTCTGGATCTTGACTGCTACTATGACAATATGTACATCAAATCACTTAAGTTTCAGACTATTCTCATCACATCCAGGTGTGTTAACTCTTGTGAGAGGTGAATCATTGAAAATTAATGGATTTGATGTCTCTTTACCAATAGCCATTACTACTGGAGTAGCCAAGGTTTTGGTGTACAAGACCATGGTACATTGATAACCATCTGATTTTGAGTAAACCAGCAACTGTAAACGGATTTGAGTTGTCTTTACCTGTAGCCGTTTGCTTAGGACTAGCCAATTCTTGGTTTCAACTGAACCTTGGTGAATTGAAGACCAAATATGGATACCAATTGTCTTTACCACAAACCATACTTTTGTGGACTAGCCAATTCTTTGGATCCCATAAAGGGTTACATCCATGGTGAATTGAGAACCATTGCAACTCTCAGGAATGAACCATGGGTGAGTTGAAGTACCCTATAGCTTTGAGCAAGCTATTACAGCTATCAACGGATTTGATTATCACACCAGAGCCGTACCCTCATGGTGAGTCAACTCTTTCTTGTCTCCAAGACATGGTGAGTTGAATACCATTTGTTGTGTAGGTGTAAACACCAACACTGTACCTGCAAGGTGTTGCTCAAAACCAACTTATTAGCATACAAAATATATAAGAAATTTTTTTTTCTCTATTTTTTTTTTTTTTTTTTTTTTTATATTTTTTTTTTGAACTAAAAGAAATAAGAAACAAACCAAAAGAAAGAAAATAATAAAAGAGAAGAAAGAAAGAAAGATATACAACAACAACAAGCCTCCCCTTAAGCTTAAACCTCCCCTTAATCTCAGCACCTAAGGATTGAGCATTCCAATATGAACCACCAGATAATTGAATCTTGGACCATCAAAAGCTTTAGTCAACAGGTCAGCCACATTCTCATCAGAGTCGATCTTAAGCACCTGAATGAGATGCTTCTCATAAGCATCTCTTATGAAATGATGCCTAATCTCAATGTGCTTTGTTCTTTGATGAAACACTGGATTTTTAACAATACAGATGGTACTTTGGTTGTCAATGAAAATTTTAGTATTCATGAAGTTGAACCCATAATCTAACAATTGATTTTGCAACCAAAGAACCTGTCCACAACAACTAGCAGCAGCAACATACTCTGCCTCAATAGAAGATTTAGCCACAATAGTCTGCTTCTTGCATTGCCAAGAAACCAACCTTCTTCCCAAAAACTGACAACCCCCAGTAGTAGATTTTCTATCAAAGTTTGCTCCAGCATAGTCACTGTCACTATAAGCTTCCAGCACAAAAGAAGAATCCTTTGGATACCAAAGTCCCAGCTTAGGCTGTCCTTTTAAATACTTGAAGATTCTCTTGACAGCATTTAAATGGGAAGTCAAAGGTGTAACCTGATGTCTAGCACAAGCACAGACTGCAAACATGATATCAGGCCTTGAAGCTGTCAAATACAACAAAGAACCTATCATAGACCTGTATAAGTGAACATTTACAGCATCATCAGGTTCATTATTGGATTTAGGCTTTGGAGCTTCAAAAGGTGTTGTAGCAGTCCTCACACTTTCCAAGTCAAACTTCTTAAGTATGTCATGAACATACTTTTCTTGGTTAATGAAGATACCATCTGGTCTCTGTTGAACCTGTAAGCCTAAGAAGAATGTCATCTGCCCCATAGCACTCATTTCAAATTCACTTTTCATTAATTCCTCAAAATCCTTACACCAAGCTTCATTAGTGGAACCAAAAATAATATCATCTACATACACTTGTACTAAGATGATATCTTTAAAATTCTTCCTTATGAAGAGTGTTTTATCTATTGTTCCTCTTCTGTAACCATGTTTAAGTAGAAAGGCAGACAACCTGGCATACCATGCTCTTGGTGCTTGATGAAGTCCATAGAGTGCTTTCACCACTTTATAAACCAAATCAGGATGTTGTGGATCCACAAATCCCTGTGGTTGAGTAACATACACTTCCTCTTCAATACTTCCATACAGAAATGCACTCTTCACATCCATCTAATAAACCACAAACCCCATAAATGAAGCAAAAGCCAAAAACAGTCGAATAGCTTCAACTATTGCCACTGGTGCAAACACTTCATCATTTTCAATACCCTCCTCTTGTCTATGTCCTTGAGCTACCAACCTAGCTTTATTTCGAACCACAATTCCCCTAGCATCCCGTTTATTCTTGAGAATCCATTTAGTTCCAATTGCATGTTTTCCTTCAGGCAATGGTACTAAAACCCATACTTTCTGATTCTTGAACTGCTGCATTTCCTCTTCCATAGCTTCAACCCAATCAGAATTATCAAGGGCTTGAGCTACACTACTTGGTTCAATTTGAGATAGAAAGCAAGCATAGAGGCAATGAAGATAGTCAGTGTGATTGCTCCTTAACTGATCCTGTATATAACTGAGAAAAGCAGATTCTCCAAACTTGAATTGACTTAACCTGCTTCTTGTTTGAACAGGGGAATTGAGATCACCAAGAATCAAACATTGAGGATGTACAGTGTTAATCCTCTTGGTAACAAAATGATCTACTTCATAGGTTGTAGCTTGATTAGTAATAGAGGGATTTGCTTCACCATCATAAGAAGAGTGAGTGAAAATTCCAGATCTTGATTGATGATGAGGATCATTCAGTTTAGTTGCTGAAGAGAGTGAATTTCCAAGATCAGATGGACTTGGGAATCTAGTTGGAGGCTCACTAAATCCTAATAAATCAGCAGATGGAGTAGACAAAGAAGCAGCAGGATTGGCGACATCGGCAGGAACAGCAGATGTATCAGCAGTAACAGGTGTACTACCAGTAGAATTGACTTCAGCAGGAACAGGAATACCACCAGCAGAAGCCATTTGTCTTCTGACTTCAGTTTCAGCATTTCTCAATAGCTCCACTGTTTCTTGTGAAAACCCAGAACCAAACTTTTTCAGCAGCTCTCTTGGCTTGATGTTCTTGTCTTTGAAGCCTAGCAAGGTCTTCTGCAAAACTTGAATTATCTTCTGTCTTATCAGAAGCATCTTTGATTTCTGTACCTGAAAAGTGGTTAGAGGGAAAAGAAGGAACAACTATGGGTTGTTCATCACACTCTGAATCAGACTCATCATCTGAGGTACCTGCATTGTTAGATGGATAAACATGTGTACCTACAGATTGATTAGCTTTATATCTAGAATAACCTAATGAATCAGTCAGATAATCTAGGTCAAAATACCAGTCATGACCTGCACCTGTAAATTAGGTTTGTCTTCTAGAAACCTTAAATTGAGTGTTTCTTCGACCCTCTTAGCAGACAAGTTATAAACCCTATAGGCCTTACTATGAGCAGAATATCCTACAATGAACCCCTCATCTGCCTTATCTTCAAATTTACCTAGGTGATCACTAGTATTCAAGATAGTTACATGACATCCAAAAGGCTTAAGGTAACTAATGTTGGGAACCTTTCCAGACAAGAGCTCATAAGGAGTTTTGTTGTGGGGATTAGTAATAGATACCCTATTCAGTACATAGCAAGCAGTGCTTACTGCTTCAGTCCAAAACATGGTAGGCAACTTACAGTCAGCTAGCATAGATCTAGCTGCTTCTATAAGGGTCCTATTTTTCCTTTCTGCAACCCCATTTTGTTGTGGGGTTCTGGCACTGCTATAATCTCTTTTAATCCCCTTATTCCCACAAAATTCAATTAAATTAGAGTTTTTAAACTCAGTTCCATTATCACACCTTATAACCTTAACCTTTCTATTTAGCTGGTTTTCAATTAAGGTAATAAAATCCCTAATCACAGAATAGGTTTCATTTTTAGTACCTAAAAAGAAAGTCCAAGAAAACCTGCTAAACTCATCAGTAATCACCAGACAAAAATACTTATGGTCTCTACTTCTGATAGAAGTTGGACCAAAAAGATCCATATGAAGCAGTTGCAGAGGCTCAGAAATGGTGCTCACAGCAGTAATGGCCTTGTATGATGCCCTGTGTTGCTTTCCTTTATTGCAGGCAACACAATTGTGTTCATTTGTGAAGGTCTTGAAAGGGAGTCCTTGCACTAAGCCATTCTTTGCCAGCTTGTTGATAGTCTTGAAGTTCACATGTGCCATTCTTCTGTGCCATTTGTTTGCTTCATCCACAGAAGCTTTTGCCACCATACAAGCAAGTTTACCCTCAGGCTTAACATCATTCAGATTGAAACAATACAGGTTGTGAGTCCTTGGAACTTTGAGCACTATCTCACTTTCATCAGGCATCTTGAAGTCCTTGGAGAGCACAAGACAGTCAGTCTCAGTGAAGAGAACTCCATTCTTCTTATCACATATTTGTGAGACAGAGAACAAATTGAAGTTCTTGAGTTCCTCCAAATGTCACAGTTCCTCCATAAAAGGGTACAAAGTTATGCAACCTTTCCAAATTTCCTGTCATACTCCTTGAACAACCACTGTCAACAATACCTACATCTTTACTCTTAAAAGGAATGTCCTACAGAACAAAAATACATACAACAATGTTAGATACATGGGAGGCCCAAGTCATTACTGACTTGGGTCTGCCTTGTGGATCAATAAAAATTAAACCATGGAGATTGATGAGATCCACCATTGTTCTTGGACCCCATTCTCATATATTTGTTATTGTTTCTCCAAGAACAACCTGCTGAGGACTTAACAGCAGTTCCACATCTTGCCCCTCCCATGTGTAAGGTGTCAAAATAAACAGGCCACATATCATTTTGAAAGTAAGTGCTGGTAGGTCTGTAGAAAGGTCTAGCAACATTGTTTCTCCAACCAGCAGGAATGGACTTGCCAGCAGCAACCGGCTTTCCAGCAGGAACTGGCTTGCCAGCAGCAACAGGCTTACCAGCTGGAATTGATTTTCCAGCAGCAACAGAAGCTCTACAAGAGTTTATTCTTGCTGCTTGTGGAATATATGGGGGAATATCATTGACATTGTTCCACACAGACCTATTTTGACAATCATATTTACCCATCTGTTTTTCATAATAGTCACAATCTTTAATAAGATGATCATAACTACGACACACAAAACAAGATTTCTTTCTAGGGGACTTTTTCTTAACATTATCTTTCTTATTGCAATCAGAAGAATTCAAACCAACACAATTAAAATTATCCTTAACAAAATTAAAATCACAACCAGAACTGTTTGAAACAAAACCAAACTAGAAACATTATTGTTTTTAACATTATCAAAAGAAACATCTTCAACTCTTTGGGATTCATCAGTTGCCACTTTTGAAGACAGATCTTCTGATTTTATTGATGCAGACTTCTCACTTGATCCACATGTGGCATAGTCATCAGTCTTGATTTCTTCAGATTTGTCACTGTTAGAACAAGAGACAAATTCATTAGAGTCACAATCAAGATCAGGCAAGTTCTTTGCCTTTTTGCCATAAGTCATTTGTGAATCATCAAAGTCAAGGTCAAGGGCTGAGTGGATAGGGACAGGCTTAAAAACACCTCTTATAGGTGGAGGAACTATATTCATCCCTCCTTCCTTAACAAACTTAACAGGCACTTGATAATCAACTTCCTTAGGGGTAGGGTCAAATATTCTAGGGTTATATTCCCCATCCTCATATCCCAACCCTTTCTTACGCCAACAAGACTGATTACCGTAGTTAATAAGATATTTTTCTAATTGTTGCCATGAATTTATCCTAGCCACTTCACTATCCAGTTTAGCCTTTAAATCCTGATTTTCTAATTTGATCTTAGCAACTTGAGATTCAGAATATTTAAGTTCATTAGTGGTGTTTTCTAAATCTCTCTGTAAAACCCTTATTTTCTCTTCATATGCAAGCTGATTTGCTTCATGCCAAGCCTTTTGTTTTTCTACTGTTTTAAGAGCCTTTTTATACGCTTGAATTTCAACATATAGTTTATTATATTCAGGCTCAATCTCATCAAATTCCCTTTTTAACTCAGTGTATTTAATTTCACTATCCTTTTGCAATTTAGTATATTTAATTTCACAATCAAAAGGACACTTAAGTACCTAAGATGGATAGCCCATCATTCCAAATTCTCCAGCCACATGTGTCTCAGCTCCATTTCCAGCAATCATCCCATAAATCCGTGAAACTCCAGTCTCCTCATGTTGTTCCCAATCCAGCATTGAATCCACAGACACTAGGGCTTTATCTTCCTCTGGCTCTAATTCTTTCATCCTGAATGTTGAATACCTTGTTCTATCATCAACTTTCTTGTCTTGGCATTCTCTGGCAATGTGACCTATCTGACCACATTTGAAGCACTTCACCTTCCTTCTGTCAAACCTTGCACCTACCCTTCCATTGAGATTGAGCTTCCTCCCTGACTACTGCTCAAACCTGTTAACCTTTAATGACAACATAGCCAGCTGCCACTTGATGTCCATCTCCTCCAAATCAAATTGATCAATTTGATCAAAGTCATCATACATAAATTGCTGTTATGGAGTACTTTCAGCAACAAATGAATGAAGAATTTCCTCAACAACATTGTCATTCCTTGATTGAGATCTTGGTGTTGCAGGAGAATAGGAAACAGATGAAGATGAGGGGTTTGGCTATCACCATGAGAGACCTTGTTAGTACTGGAAGGCACTAACAAATGCAGTATGAGTAGGTGTATGAGATGAATAAGTAGAAACCCCTTTGATGTCAATCTCTAGGGTCTTGAGCTTGTTGTACAGATCATCAAAGCTTAGGTAGTCCAATCCTCCTTTGGCTTTCAGAGTAATGGAAACTTGAGACCAAGATGGAGGTAAAGCCCTCAGAAACTTTGTGTTGCAGTCTTCATTGTCTGGTCGATCCTGCAACTGATTAAGTTGGCTGAGGATCATGTGAAATTGATCATACCCTTTGTGAATAACTTCATTCTCAGTGATCTTAAACTCCTGGAATTCCTGCTTAAGCATGGATTTCCTCATCTTTTTGGACTCCTCATTCCCACCGAATCTAGCTTTTACAGCAAGCCATATTTCTCTAGCATCATCCAGGTGATGAAAATCACCCATGTGATCCTCTGGGAGAGCCTGAAGCAAGATAGTTCTTGCTTGAGTTTCCCTTTGCACAGCCAACTGCTCCTCAGCTGATGTAGGAGGGAGAATCATGATATTCCCATTCTTATCTCTTCCAATTCTCTTTTTGGTATTCCCAGTGAGGATAACATTCCAAAGATGGTGATCACTGTTGGAGATCCAGTACTCCATCTTCATAGCCCAGACTTCATACTCTTCCTTCTTGAGATATGGGAACTTAGCATTACTGTTGGACACAGTGGTTGTAACAATTTGTTGTTGAACTTTTGTGGGTTCAAGATCTTCATTGTTAATAGTAGCGAATTTAGGGTTTTCGTCGCCCATTGTTAAAGGGTTTAGAGAGATTGTTTTGAGAACTTTTGCTTCTTGATCAGAGATCCTCACGAGGCTCTGATACCACTTGTTGAATCTAACACACCTGCTAGATCTTTGAGCCTATGTGGATCGGTAGGATGCCTATGTAATCACAAGCACACTACAAGAGAATCTCTGAATACGAACAAGAAAAGAACATAACTAATACTATGATCCTCTATGGATCGTATAATGAACTAAAAGATATTTTTATTGAAGATTGTTAATCGATAAAGTTGTGTCAAACTCATAGACGGGGTGTTCCTTTTATAATGACAAGGAACCCTAACCCTAACCCGTCATACAAGAAAACGTGTGAAGAGATAAACATAATCTCTTCTAAAAATAACTCTAACAAACATACTAAACATACGGGATAACAACTAACAATACCCGCAGTAACAACTACTATCAGCAGAAACAAGATAGAACTATCAGCAGCAATGAGCTTCAGCAGGAACCACAGCTATCGGCAGGAACCAGCTTTCACTATTGGCAGCAACAAGAAATATCTTATTTCCGAAATTCCTAACAATTATCCGTTAATTTGATTAGTGTTTTAATTAGGTTTTTCTTTTTAGTTTTTTAAAATTCTAACCGCTAAGCCTGTTATATATTAGATAGATTGCATTCATTGTATAATTTGCATATTTTCTGTTTTTGTGTGTCTTTGTTTGTTTTTATTTTTATTTTTTGTTTTTTTTCTTTTCTGTATTTTTCTGCATTCTGCTATCGTTGTATTGTGCTGATACAAACGATACGGCGCATCTGTTTTCACAGATACGGCGTATTGCGTTTAATTTTTATAAAATACAACGCGTTTAATAAATTCGAGTACGACATATCTTTCCCCAAGATACGGCTTATTCTGTTATTAATAAGAAATTTTTCTAAACCCTAATGCCATACGACGCATCTATTTTAATAGATACGGCGTATTTATTATTTAAATTAAAAACAGTTTTCGAATTATTAAACATAAGCGACGCATCGATCTTTATCGATACGGCGCATCTTCTAAATCAAAAATCTTGTATTTTGAAACATAACAAAAATACGGCGCATTAGCTTTTGTTAATACGACGCATTTAATTTTAATAAATATAATCGATTTTTGATAATTTAAACCTGATACGGTGCATTCTAAAATTATAAGCGGCGTATCTGTTTTCTGAATAAATGTCTGATTAAATTTTAACGTAATAAGATACGGCGTATCCAACTTTCTAGATACGGCGCATCGTTAGCAGATATCAGCAACTTTTATTTTTCGTATTACGTTTTCGTTGTTAATTTTCTGATATCATTCTTTCTTGAACATACCCTACTGATGCTTTTGTGATGGTTTCAGGAAGTGCATGACCAGGAGTTCAACTAAGAACTTGATTAAACCTTACGAAGATCCTGAACGAGCCTTACATTCGCTTAGAAGGCTTTTCAACACAAAAAGCTTTGAAATTTCAAGTTCGTTCGAGCTTGATTACTTTTCTGAAGAGAAGGAGGAAGAAGAAACAGAAACAATGGCGGAAAACACTACTATGGAGGAATACATGAACAAAACCCGTGTTGATTACAGTTCAGGAGTTGCTAGACCAAAGTTTGATGAAAAGTCAAAGTTTGAGTTGAAGGGTCAGTTTCTCAAGGAGCTAAAAGAAAATGCTTTCAGTGGAACAGAACATGAAGATGCTAATGAACATTTTGAAAAAGTCCTCGAGATTGCAGATTTATTTACTACAGAAGGAGTCTCTGACGATCAACTTATGCTAAGAATCTTTCCAATTTCGCTTAAAGGAGCTGCTAATAAGTGGCTAAGGAATGAACCTGCTAGTTCAATCACAACATGGGAAGATTTGAAAAGAAAATTCCTGAAAAGATATTGTCCACCTGCTAAAACTGTTAAAAAGATGGAGGCTATCAACAGTTTCAAGCAAGTGCCTGATGAAACTCTTTATCAAGCTTGGGAACGATTTAAAGACTTATTGATGAAATGCCCTCAACATTATCTAAGTCCAATGCAGGAGATAATATTGTTCTATCAAGGATTGGACGTGCCTACTAGACAAATCTTGGATGCTAAGGGAGCTGTGCCTCAAATGAGTGCAGCCGATGCTAGAAAAGCTATCCAAGAAGCTGCTGATCACTCTCAAAAATGGCACGACGGAACCTCTACTAGATCTAAGAGCAGCACTAATTTTGACGGGTTTGCTGCAATTCAAGCTCAATTGGATAAAATTAGTAGAGAGATGAAGAAGCGTGATGAGAAAGTTTATGCTGCCCAAGTTGGATGTGAAAAGTGCGAAGGACCTCACTACACTAAAGATTGCCCTAATAAGAATGAAAGTGAGACTTTTGAAGAAGCATACTACACACAATTTGGACAACCATTCCGACCTTCGGGAAGATTTAGGGAAGCTGCTCCGGGATACTATCAAAAGAACAACTATAATCCCACTTATCAAGAAAGGAGGCAGACTTTGGATGACACTCTAAATTAAATTATGACCGATGCTGCTAAAAGACATGAAGAGAACACTGCTATGATCAAAGAAATCCGAGCCTCAACGGATACTATAACAAGAAATCAAGGAGCTTCGATCAAAGAATTGGAACAACAAATCGGACAAATGAGCAAAGTTCTTCAAGAAAGGGGATACTGAAGTTTACCTAGCTCAACTGAAACTAACCCAAGAGATCATGTCAAGGCCATATGCACTACTGAAGAAGTCACGCCTAACATACCTTTTCCTAGAAGATTGATGAATGTTAATGATGCTGCAAAGCCCGAATTTTTCTTTAATTCTTTAATCAGTTTAAGGAGGTTACTCAAAGAAAAGGCAAAGATTGAAGAGGAGATCAAGGCTACAATGAAAGAAGAGAGCTCTGCAACCGACTTATGTGCCTTGCCTCATAAAGAAAAGGACCCAGGAAGTTTTACTTTACCTTGTTCAATTAATGACATATCTTTCAATAATGTATTAGCTGACTTAGGAGCTAGCATTAGTGTTATGCCCCTTAAGACATTCACTACCCTAGGACTAGGAAAATTAGCACCTACTAAGCTGTTTATTGAATTGGCTGATAAAACGGTAAAACGACCTGAAGGGATTGCTGAAAATGTGCTAGTTAAGATTGAGAAGTTTATTTTCCCCGTAGACTTTGTTATATTAGATATGCCCGAGGATGTTAAGATTCCTTTAATCCTTGGAAGACCTTTCTTGTCTACCGCCCATGCTAAGATTGATGTGTTTAAAAGAAAAATCTCATTAAAGGTAGGGAATAATAAACTAGTCTATAAGTGCCAAAATCCTGCTAAGAGCATAATTAGAGGCGTCTATGTGCTAGGATTAAGAGAATGTATGGACCTCGATCTAGAAGCTAGCTTTATGGGAGAAACCTTGGTAAATAATGAATCACTTGAGACCTATAGTGGAGACTACATTGAATTAAATGATCTTAATTTACCAATAGGAATCAATGATCAATTTATGGAGGATTTTGAACCCGAAATTGAAGAAGGAGAAATTATGGATGAACCTAGAATCAATATGATCAACACTAAGAATTATGATGAATTTGAAGGATATCCTAGTTTATGTGATTATGGTAGAAAGATCCACGTAGATTGTGCTTATAATTTACAATATCCTTGCATTATAGGATTTAAACAGGTTAGTGCCAACTTTTTCCCTATTTTACCAACTAATGTAATGTCAAAAGATTTCTATAATTCTATAATGAAAAACAAAATTGAGTATAGAGGGAAAAACGTAGTTGGAATATTCATGAATGTACCTATTTTTGTTGGGAATTTAACAATTGTTACAGATTTCACCGTGGTGGAAAACATGGATGCTTATCGTGATGTTGAGATGGGTGACGTGATCGTTGGGAAACCATTTTGTAAGGAGGTCGAAATTATCGCTAAAAGATTTGAAAGAAAGATAACCTTTAAAAGTGGAAGCAACGTTATCACTTACATGATGCCTCGTGCTCACCCAAGGTTTAAACATGCCCCTAACAAATTTTGTTACAAATTTACACCATTTCTTTTTGTAGATGAAAATGACGCTGAGAAAGGGATCGAGTATCCATACCAAAAGATGAAAGGATTCTACAAAGGTGTACTTGAATTGGGGCCGGAATATGTTCGTGACGAAGTAATTCACAACTACATCGTGCACGGACATGTGGGGATCAATAGAACAAAATAAGGAGCTGAACGTGAGTCTAACTTGAAGACTCTGGAATAAATACAAGTGCTGACCGGGAGACAACCCGGAAGAAAAATTTTTACTTTTCTGTTCTGTGTCGAGTCTGTCAGACCTGCAGAAGATGCGGCGCATCTCCATAATAGATGCGACGCATCACTTGCACTGGTCATATCTTATTTTATTTTCTGCATTTTTATTTTTTGACTTTAAAACTTTTTGTCAGTTTATTTAATGCGGCGCATCCCTGGTTAAGGATGCGACGCATCTTTTATTCTGATTCGTATTTATTCCAGGCTCGATACGGCGTATCTTCTTCCATAAGATACGGCGTATCGACTGACCTGATGATTTACAGTTTTAGTTTTTTAGGTTTTATTTTTACTAACTAGTAATGTATTATGCAAGTTTGAACCTTCTTAACTCAGGTGTGTTAAAGTCTTGATGGTATTATAGATTCCTGCAATTTCTGTGGATACATCATCTATGAAGCTTAAAAATTCTCATCCACAAGAAAGTTGATTTTTGCTCTTATACGAATAATAGAGAATCATACCGAGCAAATCTCAGGGGAGTTTTTCTGTTCTAATTCTTTTATTTTCCAGTTTTTAACCTTTGACACAAACAACGAGGACGTTGTTTAACTTAAGTGGGGGGATTGGAGAATTAGAACACTTACTTGTCCTAAACTTTTTCAAAATATGCGTAAAATGCGCTTAATATATCAAAATTTAAAATACTTTTTAGCATGTTTTTGTTTAAAGTCTAAATTACATAACCGCACACATAACTCTATTTTTTCAAAAATATTAAAACTTTAGTGTGCTGGTGACTTGTAAACTTTAGAACTTGGCTTGTATACTATTCGAGACCACCATAATAAGTATTATCTATATAATTGGAGTGACTTGTCTAAATTGGTAAATTTCTAGGATTACACCCAAATAGCCTTTATATGTTATGTGATATTAACTAACTACACTGGTTAGTTAACCCCCGTATAAACCCTTTGTTACTCTCACTTTTAGAGTAAGATACCCCTAGAAAAACCCTCAGAGCCATTCCTTTCGTTTCTTACGCCTTTGTTATAATGTTTCGATACACCCTTACACCTTAGCCTACCCTGTAGATTAAAATCCGTGGTTAATTGCTTTAGGCAAAGTGTGTTTCCTTACATTACCTGTGTTCGCGTGCGTAATTCATTATCTTTGGTTAAGTCAGGAAATTGCACAATGCAATTGGTATGAAAGTAAATATTGTATAACTTTTAGTTTATTTTTCGTGTGTTTGCTACTTTCACTATTACAGTTATTTCTGAAAGTATGAAGGGTATGAAAAAATTATCCGGAAAAATATTGATAGAAAAGTTATGAAATTTTACACATATAAAGTTGATAAAAAAAATCAAAAAAATAGAAAAGAAAAAGAAAAAGGAAAAGTTGGAAGTTTGTTTTAACCAACTTATGTAAAGTTTTGTATTAAGTGGGAGATATCACCACTATTTTTTGTATATTATATTTATGGATTGAATGGGAGTTGGCCGTTATGGGAACGCCAACTAAGGTTATTCTTTGATTGAGATTTTGTTGAGTATAATTCGTGTCTACCAAAAGCGTGTGTTTCAAGTGTTAAAGCGTGAGTTATTCAATGATATGAGTCTTATTCATGGGATGGTTGGGAAAGTAATTTACCACACTTAGGATTTTAATTTATCTGTTTTGTTTATTTTTCATTTTACACCAATTTGTATCCCAAATATTATCCATACCCTATATCATTCTTCATCCAAACCTTTGATTTATTGAGATTAGGGATTTGAGCAATCTTAAGTATCATAGTCGTGGATTCGGCTATGTATTTATGATTTTGTCGCCCTTTTTGATATAATATTATTGGTGAAGATTACTTGGTCCTATCTTTAGCCTATTCGAGTTAAGGATTTGAGCAATTGCAAGTATCGTGGTCGTGGAATCGATCATGTATTTGTGATTTTGTCGCCTTTTCTGGAATATGAGATCGATAGAGATTAAAAAGGATGATCAACCCTTAACCAACAAACCCTTTTTACCGCTTTAGACTTGTTATTCCATGGCTTTAGTGGGGGAGATGCGTATACTTGCCAAGCCTATGATAGAATATTCGTCACGACTAAGCAACTAAACGATTTAGAATTGTTTTACATTAAAAATTATTTTGGTTTCTACTTCGTTAAGTGTTTGGTTGTGTGATTATGACAAAACGAATACGTGCTTAAATATCAAAATAAATCCTAACATCTTTTAGGATACATTTTCATACGATTAATTCTAAGGTTTACTTGGGGACAAGTAAAGTTCAAGTGGAGGGATATTTGATGAACTCAAATAATTACATTTTATTATCATCATTTATCCTATTTATTTGACTTGTTTTATTATATTATCTATGAGAATCGATACATTAATGTTTACTTTAGTAATTCTCAAGTAAAAAAAAGCATTATGTGAAACTTGGCGATTTTGGACTAATTATGGAGCAAAACAAGCAAGATGTCAAAAGCCTACTGAAATCCAGAAGATCAAGCTCGTTCTACTCCAGATACGCCGCAACATACTTCTAACATACGGCGTATCACTATCAAGATTTCACAAGTTACGATCCAAGTACATGCGCCGCATACAAAGATCAAGATACGCCGCATCTAAAGACGGTGTACGAATATTCCTGAACAAATTAATCTTGGACCCCACGCGAAGTTAAGTCAATGCGCCGCATCTATTCATTCTATGCGCCGCATCGACCCCTCAGACAGAAACTATAAATACCCCAAGGACAGACGAATTTGGAGAGTTTTTGGAGAGACTAAGCTTTCGAAGACCGAAGACCACAAAACCCTAGAGCCGAATTCAGACGACCAAGCAGCACAAGACACACCTAAACAAAGATACAAGAGCTGTAAGAAGGTCCTGCATGTATTCAATTCATTAAGTAGTTTTGTTTTATTGTATTAGTACACTTTAATTCATCAGGATTGATGGGCTCGTGTCATGTGACTACGGAAAATCATGCACTCCCCTTAATATTGCTTTCCCATTAATTAAAGTTTATATGTTGATGTCTTTGGTGACTTTTATTAGTGCATTGATAACCTCTGTGTCTAGCTGAGCATTGCTTGGGTCGCCATGCCCCTTCCTCGCCTTTCTATTCTAGCGTATACGAGACGTGGGCATCACAAATGCCCAATACTCTAGAAAAGTAGGATAGACATAAGTAATCATTAAGGGTTTACTCGCCGATAAGATTAGAGCCAACGAGAAAGGTTTAATTACATACACTTCATATAAAACTAGCAATAAAACAAGTAACAAGCTACTTGATTATCAGGACAGGTCTTCTTATTGTCTCGAGTATCTATCTGTGTACGTGTGTGCTAATCGCTGATTCGTGCTCATTAGTTTAGTTTTCTATTTAATCATAACCAAACCATGCCAGTCTCTCAGGCTGAACCCCCTTGCGTTAGATTAGGTTGTATAGCTAACTTAGGATATTAAAATACTGATTAGAATAACTAGATAATACGTTCCACTCTTGTGATCGACACTCTACTTACCATTATATTCATACTGACCGGGTACACTGCTCGTTAAGTGTGTGGGTTATTGATAAGTCGGCTAAATATAAATTTAAAACTTGAGGAGGCATTAATACTGCTAAACCGCAACGACACGCACGCGCATCAACACTGTATATATTATTTTTGGATGTGACATTATATTTGTTGTAATTGTCTTGCTTTTGAAATCTTGTGGTCCGCATTACTGTTTACTTAAACCTATGATCTCACCAACATTATTGTTGACCCTTTCAGCGTGTATTCTCAGGTAATTAGGTTATGATACACCTCTTTGTATGGAGCACTTTTGAGTTACATTTTGGAAGCACATCATGATGAAGATTTTCTTGCATTATTTAGCATTTGGTTATGTATTTAAATCTTACATTTTGATGGTGAACTCTGATGTTTATGTTTTGTAAAACGTTATGTTAAAATCAAACGCTTGTTTTGAAATGACTCACTTAGAGGTCGTTCTTTATTCCTTGTACTTTGTTTACCAAGAACATCACGCCCCCGGAATTCCATTCCGCTGCAAACCCAGATTTTGGGGGTGTGACAGATTGGTACCAGAGCCAAGGTTATAGAGAACTAGGATGCATCACTGACCCTAGACTATAACCACTAGGTCACGACACTTCACAACATCATGATGTGCATACGATTACGATACACGTTTTTATTTACTTATTTTATATGATTACTTGTACTTGTATATATTTGTATTGACCTGGTTTACAGTGATATGTCTTCACCTACCAATCCTATTATCCTCAACTCGGATTTAGACATGGAAGATTCATCATCATCCACTGTTGCGATCACACCAGCCATTCCAGTTCCTGTATCCTCCTGCGATGACTCTGCTGAAACTGAGCCATTTGAGGACGCTCAGACCATATCTACACCTCATGTATTATCACCACCCATTGCACCTGTCCCTCTAGTTCCATCACCACCCGTTTCACCTCCAGTACGCCGTGTTAGGCATATCCCTGTTGTGCGACCGAACCAGATCCTTATTGGTCATCGCTATCGGCTACATGAGACTGGCCCTATCATGCTTCGTACCGCTAGGAAGAGGGAACGCTCTCGACCCGGCCGTGTACCAGCACCTACTACTCCATCTCATATCCCATCACCACCATCATCTCCACCACCACCACCATCGTTTACTTACCACCAGACTACCACAGTCCCATTACCACCATCACCCAGAGATGTTTCTGATACTTTGCTACCGCCTCGCAAGAGGGCTTTTACCATGGCACCTTCACCTTCAGATCCCTATGTCATGGCTGCTGCTGAGGCCTCTACTCGACCCGGGGTTCACAGACGGGTTGACGCCCGCAAGTGGTCATTCATTCCGCCTACTCTCAGTAGATGGAGATACGATAAGGGTACTCCGAGAGCATTCAAGTTAGGAGAGAGTTCTGAGATGGCTGCTGCTCGAGTTCTGCCGATTACCGGTGAGCCGATCCATCATACTATTCCACTTCTGATCGCTAGGATGGTCCGTCATGAGGACCGTATTCGCCGAGCATTTGATCATCTCGATGAGCTTCCCCTAGAGCGCATTGAGACTAAAAAGAATTTGCTAGAGCATCAGATCGTTGCACACTCCCGGATTGCCACGCTTGAGCGTTTCGTGGAGGATGAGCAGACGCGATGACGTGACCAGGATGCGTTGATTGCTAGTCTCCTCGATCAGATCAGGGATCTTCAGCGCCGTCTCGATGGTGCATCAGGCAGTGCCTAGACTAGATTTGTATCATAGGTATCTTTTGTATTTATATCCTAGCCACGGGGTGTGTGGCATTAGTAATGACGCTTGTGATCTTTTGTTAGTTGTACAACAATGTAGCAAGTTATTTTGGGATGTATTGTATGGTTACTTTATGGTATGATATCGGTCGATGTGAGCCGAGACTTTTCATTTTGTATTCATGTATATTGTGATTATATCTACTCATGTTGTGATTATATTATGGTTGACGTGATTTATTCTTATTGTGGTTGATTTTTACCACGCCATATTCTTATCATGATTTATCCTTGTCGTGATGTATTTTTATCTTGTTGTGGTTGTATCTACTCATGGTGAAAATATGTTATGATTATTGTGATTTATTATGGATGATCCTTATCACGTTATATTTCTATCATGATTTATTTTTGTCATGATTTATTCCTATATTGTTGTGGTTGATCTTGTTGTGATTTTCACATGTCATGGTTGCATATATATACTTGTGATGACCTTTGTTACTTATGGATCCTAATTATTGTTGTTTCTTGTGATTAGAAAAACAATGCCACCTAAGAAAGAAAGCATGAGTACAGCTGAGATCGATCGACTAGTTGCCCAGCGGGTCACGGCACAGGTTGCTGCTGCTATGGCTGAATATGAGACCCAACGCAACAGTGGTAACGGCGGAGAAGCTAGTGGAAAGGCAACCAGGGAAGGAGCTGTCGGTTTGGTACGATGGTTCGAGAAGTTGGAATCGACTTTCCGTATGTGCAACTGTGCGGAGAACTGCAAGGTGAAATATGCTACAGGTACCTTGTTGGATGGTGCCTTATCATGGTGGAATGTTTGTGCTCAATCAGTGGGAATTGATGTTGCTTTTGAATTACCATGGGCTGATTTTAAGGAAATGGTAATAGCTAAGTATTGTCCGAGGAATGAGGTACAAAAGATGGAGGTTGAATTTTGGAACTTAGCAGTTAAAGGGTATGATATTGCAGCTTATACCAAGCGATACCATGAATTGGCTACTCTCTGTCCTGAGATGGTTTCTACTACACGAAAAAAGATTGAGAGGTACATCTGGGACTTCCATCTAGTATTCAAGGAAATGTCACATCTTCTAAGCCAAGTACTCTGGATGAGACAATCCGAATGTCTCACAATTTAATGGATCAAATTGTGCTCGAGATGGCAATACTAGTAACCGCAACAATAACAACAACAACCGCTACCACAACAGCAACAACAACAAGAGAAAATGGGATACTACTCAGGGAGGAAATGCTGCTCAACAACCCAACAAAAGACAAGAAGTCGTTAAGGCTTATGTAGCGGGCCCGACTGAAAAGAAAGGTTATGAAGGAACTCTTCCAAAGTGTGAAAAGTGCCAACGTCACCACAATCCTGGACGTTGCCCTACTCCATGCGGCAATTGTAAGAAAATTGGGCACTTAACCAAAGACTGCAGGTCTCCTACTTCTGCAACAAATCAAAGGGTTCCCGGAGCATGTTTCGGATGTGGCGAAACAGTACATTTCAAGAATCAATGCCCAAAGGAGAAGAATCAGGGAACGGGAACTCAGAATAATGGAGCTCGGGGAAGAGTCTACAATCTCAGAAAAAGAGAAGCTACAGAGGACCCGAATGTTGTTACGGGTACGTTTCTTCTCAATGGTCATTATGCTTCAGTTTTATTTGATTCGGGTGCCGACAAAAGTTTCATTTCTACTACTTTTGCTCCTTTACTTAACATCTCACCGACCACCTTAGACACCACCTACAACATTGAATTAGAAAATGGTAACTTAGTTAGCTCCGACACCATAATCCGCGACTGCGCCTTTAACTTCCTAAACCATCCATTTAACATCGACCTTATGCCTATCAAACTCGGTAGTTTTGACGTCATAATTGGTATGGATTGGTTATCTAAACACCATGCTAGGATCATTTGCGACGAAAAGGTTGTTCATCTCCCTTTTAATGGTAAAACCTTGATTATCCGTGGTGAACGAAGCGGAACTCGATTAAACATCATATCGTGTGTCAAGACCGAAAAGTATATAAAGAAGGGATGTCATGCTTTTCTAGCACACATAACCGACAAGAAGCTGGATGAGAAACGATTGGAAGATGTACCGATTGATCGAGATTTTCTGGAAGTCTTTCCCAAAGACTTGCCTGGACTACCGCCTACCCGTCAAGTAGAGTTCCAAATAAACTTGGTTCCAGGAGCGGCACTAGTAGCAAGAGCACCCTACCAACTAGCACCAGCAGAGTTGCAAGAATTTTTTAATCAGTTGCAAGAGCTACTAGACAAGGGATTCATTAGACCAAGTTCCTCGCCTTGGGTAGCGCCGGTCTTTTTCACAAAGACGAAGGATGGATCATTCCGAATGTGCATAGATTATCACGAAGTGAACAATTTAACGGTGAAGAACCGTTACCTACTCCCAAGAATCGATGATTTGTTCAATCAGTTGCAAGGTTCCAGTTTTTACTCGAAGATTGATTTGAGATCGGGTTATTATCAACTAAGGGTTCGGGAAGAAGATATCCTAAAAACGGCTTTTAGGACTCGTTATGGACGTTACAAGTTTCAAGTGATGCCGTTTGGATTAACTAATGCACCCGCGGTATTTATGGATCTCATGAATCGTGTGTGCAAACCGTACCTGGAAAAATTTGTAATTATGTTCATTGATGATATTCTAATCTACTCTAAAAGAAAAGAAGAACACGAAGAACATCTCAAGATGATCCTAGAATTACTCAAGAACGAGAAGTTGTACGCTAAATTTTCTAAGTGTGATTTTTGGATCCAAAAAATTACAATTTCTTGGGCACGTAATTGATAGCCAGGGATTGCATGTTGACCCAGCTAAGATCGAGGCTATTAAAGATTGGGAAACACCTAAGACTCCCACAGAGAATCGTCAATTTCTAGGTCTTGTCATGTATTACAAAAGATTCATCGAGAGTTCCTCTAAGATAGCGAAGCCTTTGACCAAGCTAACACAGAAGAATTAGAAGTGCGAATGGGGAGAGAAACAAGAATCCACCTTTCAGTTGTTGAAGAAAAAACTTTGCAGTGCGCCAATTTTCGCATTACCCGAAGGAATGGAAAATTTTGTAGTTTATTGTGACACTTCGCATAAAGGACTTGGGGCTGTGTTAATGCAGAAGGAAAAGGTTATAGCTTACGCTTCTTGACAACTCAAAGTTCATGAGAAGAATTATACCACTCATGACTTGGAGTTAGGAGCAGTTGTCTTTCTGCTAAAGATTTGGAGACATTACCTCTACGGTGCTAAGTGTACAGTGTACACCGACCACAAAAGTCTTCAACATATCTTAGACCAGAAAGAGCTTAATATGAGACAACGCCGTTAGCTAGAACTACTCAGTGCTTATGATTGCGAGATCCGATATCATCCTTGCAAAGCGAACGTAGTAGCAGATGCCCTTAGCAAGAAAGAGCGACTTAAACCTCTAAGAGTAAGATCATTGGGTATGACCATTAGTTCACCCCTCCCATCCAAAATTCTTGAGGCTCAGGCCGAAGCACTTAAGGCAGAAAACCGACCTAAGGAGAATCTTCATGGTATGCCAGAAAGTAAGAATGGTTTTACAAAAAGATCCGATGGAATGTTATGCTTCAAAGATAGGAGTTGGATACCACATTTTGGTGCCCTACGAGAGTTGATCATGCACGAATCACACAAGTCTAAATATTCCATACACCCAGGTTCCGATAAAATGTACCAAGACCTCAAAAAGCTGTATTGGTGGCCGAATATGAAGGCCGACATTGCTACTTATGTCAGCAAATGTCTTACTTGCTCCAAAGTTAAGGCCAAATACCAGAAGCCGTCTGGATTACTACAGCAACCAGAGATTCCTCAATGGAAATGGGAACATATCACTATGGACTTTATCACTAAACTCCCTAAAACTCTGAGCGGTCACGACGCGATTTTGGTGATCGTTGATCGTCTCACCAAATCAGCTCATTTCTTGCCCATTAAGGAAACCTACAAGATGGATAAGTTAACCAGAATCTATATCCAGGAGATCGCCTCGAAACATGGTGTACCAGTTTCAATCATTTCGGATCGAGACAGTCGATTCACTTCAAGATTTTGGAAATCGCTTAATGATGCCTTTGGAACCCGTCTTGATATGAGTACAACCTACCATCCACAGACCGATGGTCAGAGTGAGAGGACCATCCAAACACTAGAAGACATGCTCCATGCTTATGTGATTTATTTTGGTAATAGCTGGGATACTCACTTGCCGTTGATTGAGTTTTCCTACAACAATAGTTATCACACAAGTATAAAGGCTGCACCATTTGAAGCACTCTACGGTAGGAAATGCCGATCACCATTTTGTTGGGCAGAAGTCAGAGATGCTCAACCTACCGGTCCAAAAATTTTACACGAGACAACCGAGAAGATTGTTCAGATTCGGAACAGATTAAAAGCCGCCAGAGACCGTCAAAAAAGTTACACCGATGTGAGGCGTAAGCCCTTAGAATTCAAAGTTGGAGACATGGTAATGTTGAAGGTATCGCCTTGGAAAGGTGTGATACGATTCGGGAAACGCGGGAAATTAAACCCTAGGTATATTGGACCATTTAAGATTCTAGCAAGAATCGGTCCAGTGGCATACAGACTTGAGCTTCCGCCAAAGCTTAGCAGTGTGCATAATACCTTTCATGTTTCTAATCTCAAGAAGTTTTTATCCGACGAATCCCTCATCATCCCGTTAGAAGAGATTCAACTCAATGACATGCTTAATTTCGTCGAAGAGCTAGTAGAAATTATGGATCGTGTGTCAAGCAATTAAAGCACAGTAGAATTCCTATCGTCAAAGTTCGCTGGAATTCTCAACGAGGTCCCGAGTTCACTTGGGAACGAGAAGACCAGATCCATCAAAAGTATCCGCATCTCTTCACCGACAACACTCCAATAACCAACACTGACTGAATCTCAAGGACGAGATTCATTTTTATGGGTGGTAGACTATGACAACCCGCTAATTTACAGGTCAATACTACTCAACAAACTCGAATTTATTTTCTTGACATTTATTTGAGAACAATTCACATATAACTTTTTACTTGAACAAACGTGAAACTTAGAATATCTTTCAAGTACACAAGGACTTAGGCTATATTTAGTCCACAATGCTCCAGTACCTTGCTCCTACTCCGGTTCACAATTTTAAACCCTAAAGCAATTTCCTTTTCTTTAATTACTTATGGTTGTCAATTCAACAAACGCTATTCGCAAATAAAAAATTTAACACCCGATATACCCAATTCTCCCAACGATTATTTCCAACGTATTTTTATACTTCCTAAATTATTACCAAAGTTCCAAAAATATTTCCTTACACCTAAAGTAATTTCTTTATATCTTACGTTTAATTACGTATAACTTTCGTTAATCACCAAACCAACAACCAATACCTATTTTTAATACCCAATACATACAACATATACACTCTTGTATCAAAACAACTCATCTACTCCAACAAAATCACATATTGCCGCCTCCCCCCCCCTTTATTCTACAAATAAACACTAGACAAAATAACATGAACATTAATTAGCTCACAAACACCCTCAAAACATGGAGTGTAAAATTGTAAATGGTGGCTTGACTACATATTGTCCCCCTAGCCCCCTCCCCCTAATCGGCCAACCCCCTCCAACTAGCCAAATCATGATCTTGACCAACTATGCTAAGTTTGAAAAGCCTTTAGTATAAATAGATCACAAGTATCCTCATTTTTGCCCTAACTAGTTCAAGTGAAAGAAAAAAAAAAGATAATCACCTCCCATTTCATACATAAAGTCTACACACCTAGAGGAGCAAGGGAAGCAAAAATCTTGATTGTGGCTAAGTTCAAGCGTAATTTGGATACTCTAGCAAGGGTTTGGAACACTAATTCTTAGGTTAATCAAGTGCCTTACATTCTCGTCTCACTAATCTCTTTTGTAAGTAATCTTACATTGCAAAACTTCATGCTTTTTATGTCCTAATGCTAGTTCAAGTGTATATACTTAGGTTATCACTTTGTACATGTTAATAAAGTTTTGTTTCCACAATGATCTTTTAACAAAAGGCTATGTTTTAAACTAGTTTTTATTACAAGTAAACTAGTTGGTAAAAATCTCCACAAGAAAGTGATGATAAACATTATCATATATGGATAAAGATTAGGTCCTAAAAATCATTGGGGAGTATTAATGACACCAATTTTGTGAGGAGTATTAATGACACCAAATTTTGAAGTGAAAATATAGCCTCGCGAAAATCAATCCCATTGATGAGATTAATGCCAGGTGCATGTCAAGTGTCGATGTAGTTATTGAGATATAAATGCGAGTGTTCATGTAGTTATTGAGATACAAATGCGAGATGCAAAGAAACGTAACAAGTAGTAATGTATTAATTTAGTCACTTAATGATTGTATCTGTTACTTAGGAGATGAATACCGATCATCATGTAGTAATTACAAAAATTAAGAATCGTCCATATATAAATTACATGTGGTTTAGTTAATCTTCCACCATTCATTTACCTTCCATTATAGTTGTTGCATTTCACTTAAATATGTCTAAGCAATCTTCACAGAACATGGGCAAAGACGTTTCAGCACCAAACCGCCTATTGTTTCTGGATGAACATGATGTGGGTGTGACTGGGACCATTGTGGTGATGGTTTGCAGGATATGGGATGTCAATGCAATCACCGGACGCTATCTCAGCACAGACTTTGTAGTTTCTGATTCCAAAGTAAAACATGCTCAATATTAGCATTTGATAAATAACCTGTTTGGTTTTAATATTGTTCGACTTTATTGCATAACTCAATATTTGATAAATACCTTTGGTTCTAATGTTGTTTGACTGTTTTGCAGGGAAGTTCCATTCATTGTACTGCAAGGAACCACATTGCTCATAATTTTATCAGGTTGAAAGAATGGTTGGTTTATTCTATTAAAGACTTTGTGGTCAAACCCAATAAGGATGATTACCGTATTATGCAAAGGGATCCTTTCATGCTTGAATTTGATGGGGCAACAACGGCAAAGAAGGTGACTGTTAAGGATGTAGGTTTTGAAAGGCACCCTTTTGAGCTTCAAGATTAGGAAAACCTGGAAAGTACAGATAACAAGTATTTGGTTGGTAAGTTTTTGTTTTAATAATACTTTCGTCTTCTTTTGTTACTGTCGTTATGCATCCATTTTGATATGTAACTCATTACCTTACAGATGTAGCCAGTTACGTGACAAATGTGGATAGGACAACTCAGCAAAAGTCAGGCTCTCGAACCCTATATTTTTACCTGGCAAATCAAAGGTTAGTATGTTGCAATAAACGATCCTGCGTACATATTATATATTACGTCTATCGTTTAAATTACATCATAGATTGCAAATCTAATTTTAGGTTTTCGATACAGTGGGCAATCTGTAAGAGTGACGTTGTGGGGAAACTTGGGAGATGTGCTTATAGAAAAAAAGACAAAGCATGCTGGCATGTGCCCGATTCTATTGATATCACTTAATGTCAAAGAGTACAACAGTACGTAATCTAACCATTATTACCAAATGTCACCCATAAAATAAATTATCAACATAACACATTACCTTTTATTTTTAACCTGCCAGACAAGCTTTATTTGTCAAGCAGCTCTTCAACAATAATTTTTGATGATCCTGAAATCCCGGCAATCAAGGCTCTTAAATATGATATGAGGTAATCGGCTTTTATATGTATTTTATACCAGAATTGCTCCATACCTGCACTATACTAACATCATCTATGGTTGTGTACCACAGTCATATGGAAATGAATAAGGTTGCTATGCCTGCTGTGATGCGTGGTTTTGCGACCTTACAATAGGTTTTACCTCTCGAGGGATCTCAAGAGGCTTGCAATCCCCACCAGGCAGTGTACCTGACCGATGTAGTATAGTGAAGTGGCAAGTACCGGGGGATTGATCGTTCTCTAGGGGAATAGTGTCGTTAGGATTGAAAAACTACTCTAATAGGTCTAAGGGTGAGGGAAGATTCTTTTTGTATTTTTATATTTTTATGAAAGCAAGTAAAATCTTGGGTTTTAAGGAGTGGGCGGAATTAGTTGCTAGTCAAATAACCCAAATGACTACAAATGCAAATAAAATAAAATACTGAAAATGAAAAGGTCGTGAAACTTATATGGGGAGAAATGTGTTTACTTAGATTTCCTTACTCCCTAACTATCTTTTACCGGTTGATTAGTGTGTATTAATTGCGTGGAAGACGGGTGTATTCCTTAATACCAATCGTGGGGTGGCGTACGTACTTCCCCAACTCTACAAGCTCCTACTTCACTCCTATGTCGAGCCGGCTAAGAAGCTCCTAACATGGGATCACTAGAATTCGCTCATGCATTAAATACAACCATAAAAACCTTAGTACGCATTGGTTCATGTTTCTTAAGACGTTCAAGCAAGTTACCGTATAGGAGGTTAGCCAGTTTTCTTAAGCCTAACATCGATAAACAATCATCCAATACAATTAATAACACACTAACAACCAATAATCAATAGTTAGGTTTCATTAGATCTAAGCAAACACAAGATAAATCTAGCCTAGCATGTTAATTAAAAGACAAGAACAAGATATAATCAAACAACACATAGACATATTGAATGATTAAATGATTACTTATCTTCAATTAAACATGGGAGATCCAAGGGTATGAAAACCCTTAAAAATGGCAGAAATTCGACTTAGGGTTTCTCCTCACAAAGTTGCACACTAATGACAAAAAATTGCAAAACTATATATAGAACTTAGTGGCTGACGGCGTCACGTTGTAGATCTTGACGCCGTCACCTCGCCGTGGCTAGGGTTCCCGGATGGTCTTCCTGACGCCGTCCCTCTTTAATCCTCCAAAATCCGCTCTGGCCTATCAAGGGTTGACGCCGTCAGAAATGTGCTTGACGCCGTCTCTCTTTAACTTAAACCGTGATGGCCTTGATCACCTTAAAGGGTGACGCCGTCAGACTTTCCATTGCAAAACTCTCAGGCGCGTCACGTGTATATTTCATATCCACCTCTTTTGCCAAGCCATGACGCCGTCAGGAGCAATCCTTGACGCCGTCAAGTGTACTTTTCCAGCAGCTTTGGAGACTTTGTCATTTTCTTCACTTTTATGCTCCAAAAACGTCCAAAATGCTTCCTTTTCCAGATTTCTTCTCCAAAGTACCTAAAATGACAAAAGGAACGATTTAGGGAAATATTTGATCAAATAAATACGATTTAATGCTTAAATGACCCCCTAAAAGCGGTACACTTTTCGCTTCATCAAATACCCTTACACTTGAGATTTGCTTGTCCTCAAGCAAATGCGCTTTTATTATAATCAAAATACAAGTTAGGGGTCATTTAATGCTAATATGAAAGTAATTACAACAAATAGTCGTTCCACTTTAATCATAATAAGCATGGAGATTACAAACTAGCACCTCACAAGTAGTGTTTAGATACTCACATCTCTCAGGTGTCATAAAAGTATATCTCATAAATGAAAACGGATAATATCTCTCACTACCAGTCATAGCAAATAGATTACCATAGGCATGGGAAAGGATAAAAAAACCTCCTCCACTAGGCGTAAGCACCTAAGATAAACTATCAAAGAGGGCTTTTAAACGGGTTATAACGTTAGGTGTAGGGATATGATAAACACGGATTTGTTGGTTAAGGGATATTTTATTGGTGGCGAGTTAAAGATCTTGATTAATTACATGTACAATATGGCGTTGCTAAGCCAAGACTAGACTCGACTTAAGCTAAAAACAAAATAACAAAAACATAAAATAAACATAAAATGAAACGGGATGGTAGTCCGTATGTTTTTTCTACTTTTCTTTTTCTCATTTTTTTGTATTTTTCTTGATTTTTTTTTTTTTTTTCATACACTCTTGCCCTACAATCCAAAATAATACATCATAGGGGCGTTGCATTCCCCTTACACTTGAACTTTTACATAACTTTACAAATAACTATTCTAAATGACTCGAATTAAGATAATCAAAAAACTTGGAGTACTTTTAAAATATTTAGCACATATGGGGGTAATAATGTTGTTCTTCCCCATTACTCCATTACACTAGTACTTTACCCATGAGTCCCAATCGTCCCAAAACAATATGTACAAGGATATGACTCGACTTAGCAACCATGTAATCAATTAGATAATTAACTTGGGGTTTAAACAAATGTTGTCACAATAATGCACTAAAAATGAGTGCATACAAGGTAGGCTAAGGCGATTTGGGTGTACATTTAAGTGGGGTGTAAACAAATTCTTACTTTAAGTAAAAGCTTAAAGTTAGAAACGAAAAGATAGGCTCTGAGGGGTGTACTAGGGGTATCGTGTACTAAAAATGAGTACAATGCAAAGGGTGTGGGAGAATTACTTGACCAATGTAGCCAACGTAATTATAACAAAAACACAGGTGTAAAACAATGGGTTAATCCTAATGCCTCTTATCATGTAGTAAATCTAACTACATGAATGTAGTCTCACTTGTTGCCTTGGAATGGTCCTAACGCAAGTTCTAGAATCTAAGTGCTATCGGTACACACATCATAGCATAAATGCTTTTCCTACCAATTCTAGGGGCGAACCTCACATATTTGGGGGTGGAAAATTTTTTAGTGGTACGGTTTTGTGCTAGTCATATAACTCCTATCCATGAGCCGCTCATTAAGACCAAAGTTTCACTCCTATATGTTGTAAAAAAATTTAAATTTGGCACTAAAATTGCCCTAACAGGTATTTCTCTCAGTTTTATTACACATCTACCATTAAACAAACAAAAATCAAGTGCTCTTGTATTTTCTAAAGTATCGTACTTTACCCCCCCCCCCCTTACACTTAAGATGAACATTGTCCCCAATGTTCAAATAACAAGATGTAAAAGTAAATAAGGTAAAAGAATGAAATCAAATACTCCCCTGATTCGTTTGATGGATAAAGAGGTAACATGGTTAAATCTTCTTCCAAGAGAATGTAGAAGCTTCAAGACTAATGCATCGCCAAAAGCTTGATTCCACATGCATTTCCTTGTCCAAAATAACCTGTTAAACCTGAGAAAACAAACACGAAAACCTGCATAACATCGGCGGGATAAATTCTATATAAGGATATAATGCTTGTGGAATGATTATTTTGCAGATTCCTGGAGTTTATAAGTTAGAGATTTAATATAACTTTTTATGAAAACAAAACTTTCAAAAATTTCAGAAAATTAAAACCTGACGCCGTCAGGTTATAATGCCTGACGCCGTCAGAAATGATCTGACAGAATTCTCATGTTAAGTTTCTGGAAAATTTCTGGAAAAACCTCTACCTTACTTCCTGGAATTCCTGCAAAACATCATTATGACTCGATACAAGCATTTGACTCAAACAAATACTAATATGTATGTTAATTTAATATTATTACGATTCATGTTCATTTGTTCTAAAAAAAAACCGATTTGGATTTCCCTTACACTTATCTTTTGCAAAATACCTTTATATGTAGTTAAGACGAAGTTAAAAACAAGATAAAGCATTTTCACAATTTAGTTTTGAACATGAATCAATAATAATAAAAATTAAACATACATACGGAAACAAACAAAATAAAACAAACAAATAAATAAACACACAAAGCAAATAAAGCTTGAGTTGCCTCCCAAGAAGCGCTTGTTTTTGTTCGAGTCATGAGCCTGACTCTACCCTTATTTAACGGAAATAGGGGAGGTTTTCCCTACACTTAGGGTTAAGTGCGGGTGATAGTAGCGATACACACCAGCTCGGTAGGAGTAGGCCACATGAGGAAAAATTGGCGGATGAATTATATGCTCAAAGGGGTGTGCTCCTTTCATCATAACCTTACCTAGTTCACTTTGGTCAATGGGTGAGTTAAAGTATTCTCCTAAAAAGGGATCATTTTCTAACAACTTCGAGAGATTCCTAGTTGGGAATCCATCTTGACCTAATAAACCCGGTTTAAACCCATAATGTTTCTTGCGATCAATCATGAATGGGTGATGTAAGTATGTAAGGTCATAGTTCACTCCTATATTAGCTTCCACTCCACATGGCTTAGAGTCTACTACCTTCAACATAAAACTACCCGGACTATATGGTTTGATGGGTGGGTCGGGACCTAATTCAATTCCTAAGTTCACATCTAAGGATGGAAGATTAGGTAACGGTTTTGGTTTAGGCTCCGGTTCATCAAAACTAGGAACTTCCATAGAACTAAAAGAAAGGTTGTGAGTACAAGTATTCAAACCTATTTCATCTAGTTTTGTTTGGTCCAAGGGCTCTACCTCTATTGGGGTTCCTATAGTCTCTTCTACTTCTTCCGGGTAAGTCATGGGTGGTGTGTGTGCCTCGAATGATGGTGGGTTTTGTGGAGTACTTGGTGGACTTGGATTTTCTACTTCATCCTCCATCTTATCTTGATTACCTATGTGCTTATTATGTGATTTGTTGAAGTCTATCCCCAACATGCACCTAGGTATCTCAAATCCTTTTCTATTCATCTCAAATTCTTGGTCCGATTCATAAGAATCATTCTCAATAACTTGATCACTATGTTCCATTTGCCTAAAGGATTCCTCATACTCATCATATGTCTTGGTGAAATCTAATCCAAGCATGCACCTAGGTAGTTCAACATTAACCATCTCACAATCTTGGTCGGGTTCATAAGAAACTATCCTAGGTGAAGGCTCATATGGTGCATAGGTTTCACTTAATGAGGTATTTTGAGGGTTTGATGGGGCTCCTAAGGTGATTTCCTCAAAAGTTTTATGCACTTGGTCTCTTTTCTCAAGGTACTCACTAAAATCTATGTAAGATCCTGTTCTCATTACTTCATTCCACCATCTTGATTTATCCAAATTAGTAAAATTATATTTCTTCATGTAAAACTCTAGTCGCGGATTTGGTAGATTCACGTTCTCCATAATGGCGAACGGAAGAGTCAATGGAAAAACTTTACGAACAAAAGCACAAAGAAAAGATAGACTACGAGAAAGCTAATAAAAAGAAAATAAAAATCTCACTAGATAGGAATCTTGTGAGTAGGCCTAATAAAAATAAAATTTCAACCTAAGCAATAACTACTCCCCGGGCTGCGGCGCCAAAAACTTGATGCGTGGTTTTGCGACCTTACAACAGGTTTTACCTCTCGAGGGATCTCAAGAGGCTTGCAATCCCCACCAGGCAGTGTACCTGACCGATGTAGTATAGTGAAGTGGCAAGTACCGGGGGATTGATCGTTCTCTAGGGGAATAGTGTCGTTAGGATTGAAAAACTACTCTAATAGGTCTAAGGGTGAGGGAAGATTCTTTTTGTATTTTTTATATTTTTTTGAAAGCAAGTAAAATCTCGGGTTTTAAGGAGTGGGTGGAATTAGTTGCTAGTCAACTAACCCAAATGACTACAAATGCAAATAAAATAAAATACTGAAAATGAAAAGGTCGTGAAACTTATATGGGGAGAAATGTGTTTACTTAGATTTCCTTACTCCCTAACTATCTTTTACCGGTTGATTAGTGTGTATTAATTGCGTGGATGACGGGTGTATTCCTTAATACCAATCGTGGGGTGGCGTACGTATTTCCCCAACTCTACAAGCTCCTACTTCACTCCTATGTCGAGCCGGCTAAGAAGCTCCTAACATGGGATCACTAGAATTCGCTCATGCATTAAATACAACCATAAAAACCTTAGTACGCATTGGTTCATGTTTCTTAAGACGTTCAAGCAAGTTACCTTATAGGAGGTTAGCCAGTTTTCTTAAGCCTAACATCGATAAACAATCATCCCATACAATTAATAACACACTAATAACCAATAATCAATAGTTAGGTTTCATTAGATCTAAGCAAACACAAGATAAATCTAGCCTAGCATGTTAATTAAAAGACAAGAACAAGATATAATCAAACAACACATAGACATATTGATTGATTAAGTGATTACTTATCTTCAATTAAACATGGGAGATCCAAGGGTATGAAAACCCTTAAAAATGGCAGAAATTCGTCTTAGGGTTTCTCCTCACAAAGTTGCACACTAATGACAAAAAAATTGCAAAACTATATATAGAACTTAGTAGCTGACGGCGTTACGTTATAGATCTTGACACCGTCACCTCGCCGTGGCTAGGGTTCCCGGATGGTCTTCCTGACGCCGTCCCTCTTTAATCCTCCAAAATCCGCTCTGGCCTATCAAGGGTTGACGCCGTCAGAAATGTGCTTGACGCCGTCTCTCTTTAACTTAAACCGTGATGGCCTTGATCACCTTAAAGGGTGACGCCGTCAGACTTTCCATTGCAAAACTCTCTGGCGCGTCACGTGTATTTTTCATATCCACCTCTTTTGCCAAGCCATGACGCCGTCAGGAGCAATCCTTGACGCCGTCAAGTGTACTTTTCCAGCAGCTTTGGAGACTTTGTCGTTTTCTTCACTTTTGTGCTCAAAAAACGTCCAAAATGCTTCATTTTCCAGATTTCTTCTCCAAAGTACCTAAAATGACAAAAGGAACGATTTAGGGCAATATTTGATCAAATAAATACGATTTAGGGCTTAAATGACCCCCTAAAAGCGGTACACTTTTCGCTTCATCATGCTGACATTTCCATACCAAAGGATGAGACATTGGAGAACCTGCTGCTCTGGGCCCGCAACCGCAAAAACAGTGTAAACTACAATTTATACATTTAACGTTGTGTGATAATAACCAGATTCAATAATCTTATAAATAATCTATTTTTGCAGCCTTTGACCTACAACTATATGGTTAGGATTGATGGTGTTAGGACTAGAAAGGGTTGGAATTACCCGTCGTGCGGTGACAGGAAGTTTAGGAAAGGTGTTACCCGTAAACAAGGGAAATTTTGGTGTGATTCATGTGAGAAGCTCGTTTCCTACCCAGTTTTAAGGTAACGCTGCTTTATATAAAACCCAATTACAAACAATGTTACATACCGTATGAACCTAACCTGACGTGTGTGGGACCCTCTCAGGTATAGGCTTGAGCTTGATGTGTTGGACGGAACGGAATCTGTCGTTGTTGTGCTATTTGATGAGAGCGCGACGGAGTTGGTTGGGTGTTCAGCTGAGTCAATAGTAGAATCGGGTGATGAGGTACATTTATATTGAGTAAATTAAATACGTACCATGTCATCTACTTACTATATTTTGCAGGTTTCTGAGGATCATCCGAATGTACCTCAGACGATATCAAACCTCATTGGTACCACACACATGTTTGAGTTGAGGTCCAATAGTTACTTTGAACATGGGACATTTGAAAGCTTCACCTGTTGGAATGTCCATCCAACCCAAATAGTGGATGATGGTGCCGGTTCAAGCACACCTGTTGCTGCCTTTCCCGAAAAGAGCAAACCATTGAAGAGATTGATAAAGGACCCAACTGTGTCGATCCCACCCAAATCTGTTGAGGATAAAAATGACAAGAGGTTAGCTAACAGTTATCCGTTTTAAAATATCATTAATAAGTGTAATTTTACATTAACATTTATTTTTTTATTTACATCGAATCAGCTTGGTATTTGAAGACTCTGATGCTGAACTAACAACCATTGAGGATGATGACCCAGACAGTGTTGAGGATGGCTGTGCACGTGACCAAAAAAAAAAAAAAAAAAAAAAAAAAAAAAAAAAAGAAAAAAAAAAAAAAAAAAAGAAGCTTACAATTACCGAAGATGAATCCGAATGAATGGCATGCTGGAATAGTGATAACCGTTTACAAAATTAGTTAAATAAAAAGAGTTTTAAGTGTTTGTTTTGAACGATTCCAATTAAGAAAAATTTGTATTACCATTCCAGCGAGTAAGAATACAGATTATTTTAGTATTTACTTTCATTATGGTTTACAAATTGTTTATCAATATCATTATATTCGATGTGTAAAATCTTTATATCTCAAATATGAACACTTTGAAACCTGCCCTTATACCATCCTGAAGGTATAATTTTTAATGGAAATTATAATCATGTAAAAATAAAACATGCGATGCTTACTTTCAATAAACTGAAATATGTACCGACCACAATTGTTGTTTATCAAATTTGTTATAAAATAAATAAATAAATAAAATAAAAAAGAAAAAACATTTATGATCCACACCATTGAATGCTCATTCCAAAAACTCCTTATAAATAAATAATAAATTGACATGATTGGTGTGAAAAAAAAGAGTTACAACACCTGTTAATAAACGCAAGTAGTTTATGTTGAATATGAGTTACATAAACTTCTATTAACTACGGGTATTGGTAAGACCTTTAAAAAACCTTCTATAGACAATACACCCATTATTCCAGTTGTTTATATCTGTATTAGCTAACAAATTACAGGATGTAATTGTAGTTGCGTTCCCTTATTATACGTCATACATGGAGCATCGGATATCAATATTGACAAACAAAAAATCCAATCCACCGCATCTTTTGTTTGTTTATATTGACATACAATGCAAAACGTAGATGCGCATCCTGATCTTCCCATTGAATCCCGTTTGTTATTTCAAGGGTCTGACAAAATGTCTTATGCCGACATTTGCACAGACACTGTATAAATAGCAAAAAGGATTTTAGGTAGAGATCAAAAGTCCCATCTATGTTAATATATGTCGGTTACACCTGACTAAGTAACTAAACTATGAATGTTTAAGCTTAATGTTTTAATCTAATTTATTCTTAATGCTATGTAAGTATTTGGTATGCAGGGTTCTTGAATTTGACAGCAACAATATAAAGATGGATACATTCACAACAATCTTATGTTATCAACAGGTAAACAAACATATATTAACAATATGTAAAATTTAAATTATAATGTACCTGTTGTTATTATATTGGCATAACCAAATATGTGATCACCCTTCCATTTATTACCATGATAAATATGTAGTTTAAGGCAGGACAATCCAACAGCCTGATTTCCAAATATCTTGAATATTCATCTTCTCACATCCTCTCCTATATTTGGAATCTGTTGTGCAAAAATAATAGTTAGCCTTTTTATAAGCAACAATGAATCATGGTGAGCGTAATTATATTACTTTATCTACAATTACACCATTATCTAATTACAATAACATGTGTATTTATATTATATGTTCAGCAAATGATCATACCAGTAATCCATCATTGTCCAACATACTACACAATTCTGTGCACATAAAGTCACATACAATTATTGTTATGGATGGGAAAGTACAGAGTTACTGTGGTCTTAAGATTTAAGATATACCTGCAAAAGAAACTAGTAACCAAACACCCGTATGCTTTTTGATTCGTTTATAATTAATTAAACAATGTTTTAATTTCTGCATATTTAATCAGGAGTGGTGCTTGATGAGTGGCCTTTTACTCATCATTTTAAACCTGAAAAAAATGACCAAAAACACCCAAATAGACCCTATATTGTTACAAATATCCTTGGATTGTGTTTTTTGTGTTTCAGGTACAAAAGGATTGAAAACAGGGCAAATATGGACAAAACCGAGCGTGGAATGGAAAAGAGCCGAAAACCGAAGCCGGAAAAGACATATTTCATTTGGATTTAATTCGAGCTCAAAAATCCCAAAACGACCCTTGGATTATTTCTCCTTGACAAAATTGGTCCCTTTATTAACTTTACAAATTTAGCCGATTTGGTCCCTGAAGTTTCCACAATTACAACATTGGTCCTTGTGTTTAAAATCCATTTTATCCTATCCTAAATACACATCCGGATCCAAAATAAATACCAACCCACCACACTCAAACCCATAAACCTAACCCAGCCCACTAACCCCTAAAGCCCACCAAGCCCAATCCCTTAGTTAACTAATAAACACGGGGTCAAACCCCCAATTCCAAGTCAAAATCCCTAAACTAACCACTGTACATCTTCTTCAATCCCTCCTTTTTTCCCGCCTAATCATCACCATTAAGCTTAAACACCAACCATCACTATCATCACCACTACCAGCCAAACCCTTCACATGGATGTGTCTTTGGGGTGTGTCTTTGGTCCCCCCCTCCACCTCAGCGATCCAAGTCACAAACTTTGATCCAACGGCTGTAATTCAATGTTGTAGGGAGCAAGTATTATCCAAGGGCCAAGAATGAAGACAAGAATCACAAGTGGGAACACACTCACACAAGAAGCACAGCTCAGAAACTAGGGTTTCTTATTTTTTAGTATAAATAGATAGAGAATGCTACAATAGCAGTTAGGTTTTATTTAGCTTTCATTTAGGTACTTTTCTCTTTTTTATTGTTATTGTTGTTTATTTTTTTTAATTTCTAGTTATGTAATCTCAATTTCAGTTAATTAAAATTTAAGTTTTCTTGTTCTTTTAATTCCTGGTCAACGAAAGTCAACTGCTAATTACTGCTTAATTTTCTGCTTATTTTCTGGTAATGTTACTTTTTTAAGGCTTAAGATAGCATATTGAGTATTGACCTTTAAAAAAAAATTTCACTTATGAAAGCTGTTTTCAAAATATTTTTAGCTTAATTGTAGTGTTTAAAGATTTTAGTTGGTTAGTTTGAACTTAGATGAGCTGCTGAGATTATCACCTTCCAGCTTTGTTTTTGATAATTTTAAGTTCCCTTAGTTGCATTTTCCATTATCCCTTTTAAAATTTTTGTTTCCTTGCTCAAAATCTGCACAGAACAGCCCAAGTAGTAGCATAGTGCAATTTTGAGTTTTTCCCATTTGCAGGCCCCCTTTGTTGATTTTTAATCTATTCATGTTAAGCTGTTAGGATCTGATTTTAAGCACAAAGAAACTTGGCCAGCTTATCAAGTGAACCCCATTTTTCTTTTATTTTTTAGAATTTTTCTTAGTAGCTTATTGAGGCCTTGAAAAGACCCCATCTACCTTGCACCACCCTTACATCAGCAGACCCTTATGGTCTTTGGCTGATTTTGAGCTTATTTCACCTTATCTCTGGATATTCATAGCTTATTGTGGTTTTGATTTTTGTTCTTAGCTTATTTTAAGGCCATTAGCATATTAAGAATAGCCTTTTAGCTTATTTGGTATTTGAGCTTATTTATCAATCTTTTGCAAAACTGATCAGAATAAAATAAGCTGATTTGAGCTTATTTTTCTGGTTTTGAAACTGTTCCAGTTTCAAAGTTTGCTTTTTATCACTTATTGGTTAAGTTTTAAAAGAAAAAAAAATCAAAAATAAAATAAATACAAAAAAGTGTGGCCAAAGGGATTCGAACCTGGGTCACCACACTCACAACACCAACACCTTACCACTGCACCCTTGGGCTTTTCTCAGTTAGATCATACAATATTTATTTTATAACCCCTTTTTCACCATTGTTCCCTTTTGCTTAATCCTAATTCTATTGCTTTTTCCCAACTTATTTAAATAAGCTGGGACATCCTTTACATTTTTCCTAGCTTCAGTTTAGTTTAAAGTATTTTAAGAAAAAATTTCAGAATTTTATCTTTTCGTTTAGTATTTTTAATCAATTATTTTCTTTTAAATAGTTTTTAATTTATAAAAAATTACTAAAAAGTCAAAAAAATATATTTCTTTTTTTCAAATTTCTATTTTACCATTTAGAACTTAGGAAAATTATTTTGATATCCGTAGGGTTAGTATTTAATAGATTTGACATTTTTACTCGTTATTAGTTATCGGTTTACGTTATTTGATTTTCATTGTAGTAGACATTAGTAACCCAAGCAACACTCGTTATTTCAAGCATTTTAATTCCGAACCTCAAACGATATCCTCAATTTCACGCCTCGTTGGGACCTCGACCCGGGTATTCACTTATCCGGTTATTAAATCGATTGTTGCGTTAAATCGTCGCACGTTGACTTTTCTTCGTGAGAGGTTGACTTGTGATATATTTTAAACCAATTATCATTTTGGCGCCGCTGCCGGGGAGGTGTGTTGCGACAATATCGTCACGGTTTGACGATTAGTGACTTGAAGAACCTTCCTCGTGAAGTTTCGTATATATCTTGTGAATATTTTTATCAAAAATCCAAAAAAATTGAAAAACCAAAAAACACAAAAATATTCTTCTTTCCTTTTAACCCTAATGTTCTTGGTGCATGCGCACACGTAATCGTAGACGTGCTGCCTCATTAGTCGAACCTGAGATTCGTACTAATCCCGATCCTCCCATTGTCATAATGGCGGAGAATCGCACCATGCTTGAGCTTCTCCAAGCACCCATCGAGGGTTATGGAGATGCTATTGTTGTTCCCCCGATCGTTGCCGATAATTTCGAGCTTAAACCGGCGTTACTATCCTTAGTAATGTCGAATCAATTTTACGTTTTCGAGAGGGATGACCCTCATTCCCACATTCGAATGTTCAACAAAATTGCATCGACCATCAAATGTAGGGATGTTCCTCCAGAAGCAATCAAATTGCTTCTCTTTCCTTTCTCTCTTGAGGGGGCAGCCCGGATTTGGCTTGAAAAACAACCCCCTCGTTCTATCTTAACTTGGGAAGATTTGGTGTCGAAATTTGTGAACGAGTTCTTTCCACCTTCAAAAACCACAAGTTTAAAAAATGAAATTACCAAATTTACTCAAAAATTTGATGAATCTTTTAGTGAAGCGTGGGACCGTTTTAAAGAATTACTTCGCAAATGTCCTCACCACGGTTTTTCCGAGTTACACCAAATTGATACTTTCTACAATGGATTGAACCAAACCGACCAAGATTCTCTAAACGCCGCCTCCGGTGGTTTTATATTGAATCGGACTACGGGAGATGCTTTGTCCATCATCGAGAACAAGTCAAAGGTTCGCACTTCACGAAGCAAACCGGTTGTTTCCCAAGTGAGTGCTTCGCCTTCTTGTTCACATCCGGTGAATACTTCTAGCATGGATGCTAAAATTGACAAGCTTACGGATACAGTACAAGCCTTGGTTCTCTCCATCCCAAAAATTCTTTCTTCTACCCCACAAGCTTCTCCACCCGATCAAGTCAAAGCGGTGGAGGAAAGTTGTGTCACTTGTGGTGGTCCTCATGCTTATTATAATTGTACCGCCACAGATGGCCGGCCTTTTAAAAGCAATGTCGTAGCCGGGTCTTACAACCAAGGAGGTACTCAATACCGTCCTCAAGTTGACCCGAGCTATCGTACTAGCTATCAAGCAGGACCACCCGGTTTTTCTCAACCAAACAATCAAAATAGGTTTAATCAAAACCAAAGTAGGGGGCAAAATGTTCCATATCAAGCCCCTACTAATCAATACCCGACCCAAGGGGTCAATTTCACTCAAGGGTATCAAGCTCCTAATTACCCTGCCCCGATTGCTCCCTCAAATGATCTTGCAAATTACATTAAGACAAATGAGGTAAAAATGAGGGCCATGCAAAATCAAATCACAAATTTGAAAATCGAATTTCAAAATTCTTTGATTAAGCAGGGTGATGAGCTCAAAAGCAAAATTGATCAATCGCAAACAAAGATTGAAAACATGTTTGATACCCTCATCCATCAATTTCAGCAAGCTAATCTAGCTAATCAAGCTAATCAAGCTTCTACTTCAGGAACTCTCCCAGCTAATACAATTCTTAACCCAAAGGGAGAGTTGAAAGCAATAACCACCCGAAGTAGTTTAGCTTATGATGGACCCACGGGTCAAGCTACTACTTCCTCCTCTCCTAAAGTAGTTGACCGTGAGACCGAGGTGACAAAGGACAAGGTGCACTCCTCAAGCCCACAAAGTACCGCACACGTCCTACCTCCGGTTGTCCAAAGTGATCCAAAGTTTAAAAAGTTGATACCTTATTCGACTAATCCAAAGCTCCGTGAGAAGAACAATCAACAAATGTTGAAATTTCTCCAACTCTTCCAAAAGCTTCATTTCGATTTGAGCTTTGCGGATGCTTTGCTTCATATGCCAAAGTTTGCTTCAACTTTCAAAAACTTATTGAACAATAAGGAAAAGTTGTTTGAACTAGCAAATACACCACTTAATGAGAATTGCTCGGCGGTTATCCTCAAGAAACTTCCAGAAAAATTAGGAGACCCCGGCAAATTTCTCATCCCTTGCGATTTCCCAGGAATGATTGAGTGCTTAGCCTTGGCCGATCTTGGCGCAAGCATCAATCTCATGCCTCTTTCTGTGTGGAAAAAGCTTTCTCTACCAGAACTTACTCCTACACGAATGACTCTCGAGCTCGCGGACCGTTCGATTACTCGAACAAAAGGTATCGCTGAAGATGTCATCGTCAAAATAGGAAAGTTCCATTTCCCAGTTGACTTCGTTGTGGTTGATTTCGATGCCGATCCTCAGGTTCCCCTCATCCTAGGGAGATCCTTCTTGAGGACGGGCCGTGCTTTGATTGATGTATATGCTGAAGAAATAACTCTTCGAGTTAATGACGAAGCCGTTATTTTTAATCTTGACCAAACTGCAAGCTTCTCCTCTAGCTACGATAAATTCTCGGTTAACCAAATCGATGTAATAGATATCGAGGAGTATGCTCAGAAAGATCCTGGATTTTTGGATAATTCTTCAAGTGGCAATCCCACTACTTCTTCTCAACCTATTCTTTCCGACTCTTCCCCTTCTCTCACTCCGTTTGAGGGAAGTGATTTCATTTTGGAAGAGATTGAGGCCTATCTTAATGATGATTCAATTTCACCAGAAATTGATTATGCTGACTTTGATTTGGAGGGAGATATTCTCTTGCTTGAAGAATTGCTATACAATGAGCCGTCACCTTCTCTCCCTCCGAAGGAAATTAAAATGTCTAATAGTGATTATCTTCTTGAGGAGTTCGCCGATGAACTCGCTCACATGGATCCAATCCCACCGGGGGATGAAGATGATGACTTTGATTTCGAATTAGATTTGAGAGAAATTGAATATCTTTTATATCGTGATCCATCACTCGATCCCTACCCTTATACCGAGTTTAGTGATTCACAGAGTGATGACGATCTTTTCGACTTTGAAGCTGATAAAAATGAATGGAAAAACCTTTTATATGGCAAAGCTTCTAATGATAAAACCTTTGAAGATAAAAGCCCAAAAATGAAAACCGTGACTAAGGAACTTACGATTGTTTCAAATGACTTATCTCCTCAGTCACCCGAGGGTGATTTTCTTTTCTCTGTTGAGTCTTCCACCGAGTATCCTGTTTGTTTTTTTTTTGTGAAGACAAAGTGTTCAATCCAGGCATACTCGATGGTGGAGAAACTCATTCTATAATGAAATTGACTCCCGATGAGAATTTAAAGTTACCTACCTCATTCGAGGAACTTTTAATTTTGGAGAAAAGTAATTCCCCTCTGTTCTATTCTGATGATGAACTATTTTTCTTCATGAAGTTCATTAAGATTGAGAATTTGCTATCATTTCCTTGCGGAAATGAGGACAAAGTTTTTGACCCCGGCATCTCCACTTATAGTTTTTACTATTTAGAGCCGCGGGCATCTCATCGGAGTGGAACTTTCATGTACTTCAATGTTTATCCAAACATTTTGAATGAGAGTCCGATGGAGATTTTCTCTTCCACTTGCTTCCCCATGGACAAATGAATTCGGGGTCGAGTCAGGCTCGTGACTCGGTTAGCAAAAACAAGCGCTTCGTGGGTGGCAACCCATGCTTATCATTCTATCTCCTTTCTTATTTCTAACACTAAGTGTGGGGGAGTTCCTCTATTTGTGCTTTGTTGTTGTGTGTTTGCCTTTGTTTTCAGGATTCCCGTAGATCGTGATGATTGATGCGCCTGTTTTCAATCCAGCCGCCCAATATCCGATCTTTTTGTTTATGATTATCCAGGGATATCTTATTAATCCTTTATTGTGAAAAAGATTTCATTTCCACACTTAGCTAGTAGTATTACCTTTTTACGTTCTATAGTGTCGGCTTAGGCCGGTACTTTGAATATTGAGGGCAATATTCAATTATAAGTGTGGGGGGGAATTCTCATTTGACCAAATTTTAAAAAATTTCACATTGTGTACCTACTAGTCCCCTAGCACCCCCGTTTTGACCAAAATTTTAAAAATTTTATCGTCTTTTAGTTAAATTTTGCATGAAAAAGAAGTGCTTCGCACAATTAAATAATAATTTGCTATACATTAATGCTTCGGTATTAGTGAAAGTTTAGACTTGATTAGGCTAGAACAAGGGGAATCCCGACTCTGCTAGAGTGTTGATCTAGCTGCTACCCTTAACGTTTAGGCTAAGTTTTTACGAATTGTGCAAATGAAAATGCTAAGCGTGGAGTAGTTGGTTCTCTTTAGAGCTTATATAAGTAATCTATGGCTTTTCCTCCCAGGAGCTCCTAATCTGACTAAAATAAGTGCTATTTTCAAACTTTTGAACGCAAAAACCATTTTTGTTAAGCAAATAAATTTTTATACAATCTTGATTTAGAATACTAGTTCAAAGTTTTATTTAAATTTCGGAACAAGCATACTTTCTTAAAAACATAATAAGAATGCAAAATGAAAGTGAGACATTGCTTGAAAGTTGCAAAAAGTTAAAGTTTTAAGTATGAATAAATAAGTCCTAACCTTCGGTTCGAGATCGGTCCTTGGATCCTTATTACCAAAAGGCGTTTAGGTCTTGGCTACCCTCTTGCACCGGCCCTTGGACCCTTAATTCTGAAAGGCGTTAAGGTCTTGGAACTCTCCGTTGTAACGGCCCTTGGATCCTTTATTCCGAAAGGTGTATGGTCTTGGAATTTCCCCGTGAAGCTCCGTAGTTTATGGTACAAGAATGAGTTAAGTTAAAAAAAATAAAAATAAATAAAAAAAATAAAATAAAAAAAGTGAAAAAGTGATGAAAAATGAAAAAAAAAATGTTTATGTTTGTTTATGAATAAGTGTGAGAAACTTGCTTCTTCTTAAATTTAAATCGAAAGTTGAACTAGTATTCGTCAAAATTGTCTAAAAGTTGGACGGTGATTTAGAAATTGTTGACTTCAAAGATCCCGTGAGCTCCGATACTATTCTCGAGGGTGTAAAAACCTAGCCTCCTAAGTTTACTAAGGACAAGCTGAGAAGAAAGTCGCTACATGGAGTGATCTCACCTTTGAATCTCTAATTTCTAAATCATTGTCGGTTTTTAACCCTAATAAATGTCGATTTTTACGGTCAAAACTTTGAAAACAAGCACACACACCTAACTTATGAATAATTGTGGGAGTGAAAAGTTAAGTCTCGGCTTACATAGGTTGCTAATATAAGTAGTGTTAGCATTTTACAAAAACATTTGCACAAGGGTTTTAGACTTAGTTGGGGAGTATAAAAAGAGGATGACGATTACAATTCCCCGGAGTCACCCATTTTGTGTGATTCCCGTTCCATGATGCCATTTTTTGAAAATCAAGCATGTTATTTACGTTTTATCTCGTTTAATTTACTTGCATTTAATAATAAAGTCAAAACGGGGTGATAATTTTGGTAACCTTAATTTTTTTTTTGATCCTTTCATTACTTCATATGATCGGATTGCTAGGGACTAGCAATAGCTTAGTGTGGGGGATTGATGAGTGGCCTTTTACTAATCATTTTAAACCCGAAAAACCCGACAAAAATGACCAAAAACACCCAAATAGACCCTATATTGTTACAAATATCCTTGGATCGTGTTTTTTGTGTTTCAGGTACAAAAGGATTGAAAAGGGGGCAAATATGGACAAAACCGAGCGTGGAATGGAAAAGAGCCGAAAACCGAAGCCGGAAAAGAAATATTTCATTTGGATTTAATTCGAGCTCAAAAATCCCAAAACGACCCTTGGATTATTTCTCCTTGACAAAATTGGTCCCTTTATTAACTTTACAAAATTAGCCGATTTGGTCCCTGAAGTTTCAACAATTACAACATTGGTCCTTGTGTTTAAAATCCATTTTATCCTATCCTAAATACACATCCGGATCCAAAATAAATACCAACCCACCTGATGAACTCAAATAAGTACATTTTATTACTATCATTTATCCTAATAATTTGACTTGTTGTATTATATTATATATGAGGATTGATACTTAATCGTTTACTTTTGTAATTCTCAGGTAAAAACAAGCATTTGGTGAAACTTGGCGATTTTAGACTAATTATGGAGCAAAACATGCAAGAAGTTAAGAGTCTACTGAAATGCACAAGATCAAGACTATTCTGCTCCAGATGCGCCGCATCTCACTTATTACATACGGCGCATCACTATCAAGATTTCACCAGATACGATCCAAGATACAAGAGGACATGCGCCGCATCTATTTATGGAGGTACGCCGCATCTTCTGGCGGTGTACGAATATTCTTGAATATATTAATCTTGGACCCCACGCGAAGTTAAGTCAATGCGCCGCATCTACTTACTAGATGCGCCCCATCTTACCCTCAGACGGAAACTATAAATACCCCAAGACCAGACGAATTTCGAGAGGATATATTATATACGAAGTACGAAGACCAGAGAAACCTAAGGCCGAATTCAGACGAATAGGCAGCACAAGACACACCCGAACGAAGATACAAGAGCTGTAAGAAGGTGCTGCATGTGTTTAATTCATTAAGTAGTTTTGTTTTATTATGTTAGTAAACTTTAATTCATCAGGATTGATGGCTTGTGTAATGTGACAACGGAAAGATTGCACTCCCTTAAAACTGCTTTCCCATCAATTAAAGTTTATATGTTGATGTCTTTGGTTACTACTTATTAGTGCATTGATAACCTCTGTGTTTATTAGTGGCCTGCGCATTTGACTACGGAAGAGAATGTGGCTCCCACGGTTGTTACTAAATTGATCACTTAGGAATAACTTTTAGACATAAGTAATCATTAAGGGTTTACTCGCCGATAAGAATAGGGCCAACGAGAAAGGGTTAACTACATACACTTCATATAAAACTATCAATAAAACAAGTGACAATCTACTTAATCATCAGGACAGATCTTCTTATTATCTCAAGTATTTATCTGTGTACGTGTGTGCTATTCACTGATTCCTGCCTATTGGTTTAGTTTATTATTTAATTGCAACCAAATCGTGCCAGTCTCTCAAGCTGAACCCCCTTGCGTTAGATTAGGTTGTATAGCTAATTTAGAATATTAAAATACTTATTAGAATAACGAGATAATACGTTCCACTCTTAGTGATCGACACTCTACTTACCATTATATTCATACTGACCGGGTACACTGCTCGTTAAGTGTGTGTGTTATTGATAAGTCGGCTAAATATAAATTTAAAACTTGAGTAGGCATTAATACTGCTAAACCGCAACGACACATCGCACGCATCAAGTTTTTGGCGCCGTTGCCGGGGAGTAAATTGTTATTATCTGTTAATTTGATTAGTATTTTAATTAGGTTTTTAATTTTTTTTATCTAACCGCTAATTCTGTTGTGTATTAGATTAATTTGCATTCATTGTACTATTTTGCATATTTTCTGTTTTTGTGTGTTATTTGTTTGCTTTTATTTGTGTTTATTTTCGTTTGTGTTTTTATTTGTTTCTTTTTTTCGTATTTTTTGTGTTCTGCTATCGTTGTACTGAGCTAAATCGAACGATACGGCGCATCTGATCTCTCAGATACGGCGTATTGCGTTTAATTTTTTATAAAATACAACGCGTTTAATTAATTCGATACGACGCATCTTTTCCAAGATACGGCGTATCTGTTTTTGATTAAAAAAATTTCTAAACGTTAACGCCATACGACGCATCTGCTTTAGCAGATACGGCGTATCTATTATTTTAATTAAAAACAGTTTTCGAATTATTAAATAGATACGACGCATCGATCTCTGTCGATACGGCGTATCTTTTGAATCAAAAATCTTATATTTTGAAACGTAACGAAAATACGGCGCATTAACTTTTGTTAATACGACGAATATAATTTGATAAATATAGTTGATTTTTGATATTTACTTTGATCGGTCCGCTACTCTCGTGTGCAAGTTGTTTATTTTCAGGATAAATGATGACTCAAGCATCACCATGAAAGATTACATTCTGAACCAAACTGAGAGAAGCTAGCTGGAGTGATCGAACATAAGACAGCAAGAGTGGAGGAAAACTCGGTACAGGTAACATTGAACGTCTTAAATTCTTGAAATAGAACTCCAGGTAACCTCTACGATAATTCAACCAGCCCAAAGGAAAGTTCTCTACAATATAATCTCAATTTTATTATCCATATTATACGTCTGATTCAAATTGTAATCTTAATTTTGTATGCTTAAAAACGATATTTGTTCTTAACCTCGGAATAAATCCTTATCCACTAAACAATAAGATTACAATTATTAATAAAACGTTTATGCCTATTGCTCTTATTTTGAATTCATTTATATCATATGGTATAACCGTTTAACCCCAATCTGATTTATAAAGAATTGTGTTGCGGAAGCCAAGGTACGTTCCATATTTAAATTCCGTTCACTAACATAGCGATACGGCGGATCTAAATATCCAAAGCGCCGTATCTCTGACCAACTAGGACTCATTGACTAGTCAACGAGATTAAATAGATACGGCGCATCCCAATTTTTCAATACGGCGCATTGTTTTGCCCTATAAATACGACGGGAATGCGCCGGATCTAAAATTTTTACCAGAAAATCCTCACACAGTTAAGAACTTACACACAGTAAAACTATACTCTAATTCCGAGCATTTTTCTAAACTCCACCATCTAATCCGATCTATAATCCTTCACCTAATCATAAAATTAAGGTAATTATTCCATTTCGATATAATCTTGTTTAATATGAAAATTAGGGTTTATGTGATTAATTCGATTAGGGATTATATGATATAGGGATATGATTAGGACTTGTATTAGATGATCTCCCCCGTATTTAACTTGCGCAAATCATCGAATTTCTGGCCTAGTTTGATTTGAACGAAAATTTGGGTTTTGAATTCGATTTTGAATTTTTGTGGGAAAATGGATTAGTAGTGGTGTAATGAGCTATTAGAACTGATATAATGGGTAAATGATACTGTGATATTAAGTGGGAGTTTACGTCACGGATACGGATTCTTGAAAAGCCTGCCTGATCCCCTTTATTTTATACTGATATGCTTTTAGATGCGGCGCATCTAGGTTAATTGATGCGGCGTAACGACCTATTTCCAAATTGATAAAACTTTAGATACGCCGTATTACTTAATCTAGATACGACGAATCTCCATACACCGTATCTCATTTCTTGCTCCGCATCTCTTATACTTTGTGCAGATACTCCGCACTGATTAAATCAGATGCGCCGTATCTACCTGATTTGCAGACTGTTTACTAACTTTGAAAATTTATTTCAGATGGCATTACCAGAGGCTGCACAAAGACATCAGTGGCTACATTTTGAGAATATGGGACTGGCTCCTGGCACTTTGGATGATTACTTGCGGAGACTAGATGACATTTACTTTAAGAGAATATTTAGGGTCCAGGTTTTGGATTTTGCTGATGTGGGATTGATTGGGGAAGGTCATGCTGCTGAGAGTTTACGACGTAGGATGGAGATGGTAGTTACTGGTGATGATGAGGAGGTGGTATTCAAATCCTTTGCTTGGGAGAGATTGTTCAGGATTGACGATCCCTTGGTAAGGGAGCTCATGATGGAGTTTTTCAGTACGGTCTACTACAGAGAGACGGATACTGGGTTGGATGTTGCTGACACCCTTGTGTTTAGACTGGGTGGGGTGCCGAGGCAGATGTCTATGAGACAGTTCATTTTGGCCATGGGTTTGCACATGGTTGAGAAGCATGATTCTGATGGGTTTGCCAGATATTGGGATGATAGTTTGAGAGCGGTCCCTGACAAGGCATTATTCAGTGATTACTGGGACAGGATTTCTTCGGGGGTGATATCACTACTTCCACCCCCTCTTACACTTTGATCAGGGAGCCCATGAGGAGGCTGTGCCACCGTCTGATAGCACTTACCATAGCTGGGAGGGGTCAGTCACCTGAGAAGGTGACCACTCTGGACCTCTTCCTCTTGAGGAGCATGGATGAGGGGTTTTCGGTGAACATCCCCCACTTTTTGGCACATTACCTCCACCGGTCAGCTGCAGGGAGAGATCGGAGGAGTCATATAACTGGCGGGCATTTTATTTCTCGGCTGGCCCGCCATTTTGGAGTGATTGGAGAGGAGATTCCAGCAGGGCTGGAGGTTGTGGTGACCCATCTCCCGGTTATTGACAGGGATTATTTGGTTAGACTTGGGATCTGTCAGTTGGCTATGGGAGATTACGTTTGGGTAGCATTGGGGCCCACTAGAGCTGTAGGGCCAGAGGCGGAGCAGGGAGGTCCCCAGGGAGCTCCGGCTGCTGCTCCAGCCCATCAGGAGGAGCCACAGGCACCAGTGCCCCCACCAGTACATGTACGCACAGTGAGTCAGAGATTTGAGGCAGTCGAGGGAGAGCTGAGAGCCTTGAGAGGCGTTGTTGATGTTTTGAGGAGGGACTCAGAGTGGCTGGTTACGAGTGTGAGCCGACTTTTGGAGCAGCAGGGTATTACCCACACTCGTCCAGATGGTACTCATGTTGCAGGAGTGACACTTGGATACACTCGCAGAGTCCGGGCCAGGACTGATGATGCCAGCACTTCAGGGACCCACCCACACGACCACACTGACCCTTAATTTCTTGATTCTACGTGTTTATTGACATTGTTCCATGCACATTATTATTATTCTTTTTGGACTGTACTAATCGATATTATCATTTATGCATTTGATGTTTCAGTTTATATTTCTTTGTATGCTTGACAAAGACTGGCATTAAGTTCAGCATGAGAATACGAGAGGACGTGAGAGATGAACCATGGAATGAGCCATATTACAACAGACTGCTAGCAGTCTGGCTGGTGAACACATGCGCCGCATCTGGTAAACAGATGCGACGCATCCTATCCTTTATTTCGTTTTATTTTATCTTTGTTTCAGGCCCGCAGAGGATACGGCGCATCTCAATCCTGAGATGCGACGCATCTCCTGCACTGGTCATATCTTACTTTATTTTCTGCATTTTTTATTTTTAACTTTAAAACTTTTTATCAGTTTATTTTAATGCGGCGCATCCCTGGTTAAGGATGCGGCGCATCTTCTATTCTGATTCGTAATTAATCCAGGCTCGATACGGCGTATCTTCTTCCATAAGATACGGCGCATCGACTGACCTGATGATTTTCAGTTTTAATTTTTAAGTTTTATTTTTAACTAACTACTAATGTATTATGCAAGTTTGAACCTTTCTTAACTTAGGTGTGTTTTAAAGCCTTGGTTGTATTATAGATTCCTGCATTTCCTGTGGATACATCTATTATGAAGCTTAAACGTTCTCATCCACAAGAAAGATGATTTTTGCTCTATACAAATGGAGGATCATACCGAGCAAATCTCAGGGGAGTTTTTCTGTGCTAATTCTTTTATTTTCCAGTTTTTAACCTTTTATACAAACAACGAGGACGTTGTTTAACTTAAGTGGGGGGATTGGAGAATTAGAACACTTAACACTTACTTGTCCTAAACTTTTCAAAATATGCTTAAAATTTGCTTAATATATCAAAATTTAAAATTTTTTAGCATGTTTTTGTTTAAAGTCTAAGTTGCATAGCTGCACAAATAACGTTATTTTCAAAAAATTGTGATTTTTCAAATTTCACAAATCTATGAGTGTGCCGGTGACTTGTAAACTTTAGAACTTGGCTTGTATACTATTCGAGACCACCATAATAAGTATTATTTATATAATTGGAATGACTTGTCTAAATTGGTAAATTTCTAGGATTACACCCAAAAAGCCTTTATATGTTATGTATTATTAGCTAACTACACTGGTTAGTTAACCCCCGTATAAACCCTTTTGTTACTCTCACTTTTAAAGTAAGATACCCCTAGAAAAACACTCAGAGCCATTCCTTTCGTTTCTTACACCTTTGTTAAAATGTTTCGTTACACCCTTACACCTTAGCCTACCCTGTAGATTAAAATCCGTGATTGGTTAATTGCTTTAGGCAAAGTGTGTTTCCTTACATTACCTGTGTTCGCGTGCGTAATTCATTATCTATGGTTAGGTCGGGAAATTGCACAATGCAATTGGAGTGAAAGTAAATATTGTATATCTTTGAGTTTATTTTTCGTGTGTTTACTACTTTCACTATTACCGTTATTTCTGAAAGTATGAAAAGTATGGAAAAATTATCCAGAATTATCATTATAGTGATGTGGTGAAATTTTACACATCTTTGTTTATGTCAAAAAAAAAAAAAAAAAAAAAAAAAAAAAAAAAAAAAAAAGAGTTGGATGTTTGTTTTAACCAACTTATGTAAAGTTTTGTATTAAGTGGTCGATATCACCACTAGTTGTTGTATATTATATTTATGGATTGAATGGGAGTTGGCAGTTATGGGAACGCCAACTAAGGTTTATTCTTTGATTAAGATCTTGTTGAGTATATAATTCGTGTCTACCTAAAGCGTGTGTTTCAAGTGTTAAAGCGTGAGTTATTCTATGATATGAGTCTTATTCATGGGATGGTTGGGATAGTGATTAACCACACTTAGGATTTTAATTTATCTGTTTTGTTTATTTTTCATTTTACACCTATTTATATCCCAAATATTATCCGTACCCTGTATTATTCTTTATCCAACCAAACCTTTGATTTATTGAGATTAGGGATTTGAGCAATCTTAAGTATCGTACTCGTGGATTCGGCTATGTATTTATGATTTTGTCGCCCTTTTTGATATAATATTATTGGTAAAGTTTGGACCTATCTTTAGCCTATTCGAGTTAAGGATTTGAGCAATTGCAAGTATCGTGTTCGTGGATTCGATCATGTATTTGTGATTTTGTCGCCTTTTCTGGAATTTGAGATCGATAGAGATTAAGGAGAATAATTAACCCTTAAACCTCAAAACCCTTTTTACCGCTTTAGACTTGTTATTCCTTGGCTTTAGTGGGGGAGATGTGTATACTTGCCAAGCTTATGATAGAATATTCGTCACGACTGGACAGTTAAACGATTAGATTTGCTTTTATCAAATTATTTTATTTTACTTCTAATTCGTTAAGTGTTTAGTTGTGTGATTATGACAAAAATGAATACATGCTTAAATATAAAAATAAATCCTAATATTTTTTAGGATACATTTTCATAAGATTAATTCCAAGGTTTACTTGGGGACAAGTAAAGTTCAAGTGGGGGGATATTTGATGAACTCAAATAAGTACATTTTATTACTATCATTTACCCTAATAATTTGACTTGTTTTATTATATTATGTATGAGGATTGATACTTAATCGTTTACTTTTGTAATTCTAAGGTAAAAACAAGCATTTGGTGAAACTTGGCAATTTTAGACTAATTATGGAGCAAAACATGCAAGAAGTTAAGAGTCTACTGAAATGCACAAGATCAAGACTATTCTGCTCCAGATGCGCCGCATCTCACTTATTACATACGGCGCATCACCATCAAGATTTCACCAGATACGATCCAAGATTCAAGAGGACATGCGCCGCATCTATTTATGGAGTTACGCCGCATCTTCTGGCGGTGTACGAATATTCCTGAATATATTAATCTTGGACCCCACGCGAAGTTAAGTCAATGCGCCGCATCTACTTACTAGATGCGCCGCATCTTACCCTCAGACGGAAACTATAAATACCCCAAGACCAGACGAATTTCGAGAGGATATATTATATACGAAGTACGAAGACCAGAGAAACCTAAGGCCGAATTCAGACGAATAGGCAGCACAAGACACACCCGAACGAAGATACAAGAGCTGTAAGAAGGTGCTGCATGTGTTTAATTCATTAAGTAGTTTTGTTTTATTGTGTTAGTAAACTTTAATTCATCAGGATTGATGGCTTGTGTAATGTGACAACGGAAAGATTGCACTCCCTTAAAACTGCTTTCCCATCAATTAAAGTTTATATGTTGATGTCTTTGGTTACTACTTATTAGTGCATTGATAACCTCTGTGTTTATTAGTGGCCTGCGCATTTGACTACGGAAGAGAATGTGGCTCCCACGGTTGTTACTAAATTGATCACTTAGGAATAACTTTTAGACATAAGTAATCATTAAGGGTTTACTCGCCGATAAAAATAGGGCCAACGAGAAAGGGTTAACTACATACACTTCATATAAAACTATCAATAAAACAAGTGACAATCTACTTAATCATCAGGACAGATCTTCTTATTGTCTCAAGTATTTATCTGTGTACGTGTGTGCTATTCGCTGATTCGTGCCTATTGGTTTAGTTTATTATTTAATTGCAACCAAATCGTGCCAGTCTCTCAGGCTGAACCCCCTTGCGTTAGATTAGGTTGTATAGCTAATTTAGAATATTAAAATACTGATTAGAATAATGAGATAATACGTTCCACTCTTAGTGATCGACACTCTACATACCATTATATTCATACTGACCGGGTACATTGCTCGTTAAGTGTGTGTGTTATTGATAAGTCGGCTAAATATAAGTTTAAAATTTGAGTAGGCATTAATACTGCTAAACCGCAACGACACATCGCACGCATCACCACCACACCTAAACCCATAAACCTAACCCAACCCACTAATCCCTAAAGCCCAACAAGCCCAATCCCTTAGTTAACTAATAAACACGGGGTCAAACCCCCAATTCCAAGTCAAAATCCTTAAACTAACCACTGTACATCTTCTTCAATCCCTCCTTTTTTCCCGCCTAATCATCACCATTAAGCTTAAACACCAACCATCACTATCATAACAACTACCAGCCAAACCCTTCACATGGACGTGTCTTTGGGGTGTGTCTTTGGTCCCCCCCCCCTCCACCTCAGCGATCCAAGTCACAAACTTTGATCCAACGGCTGTAATTCAATGTTGTGGGGAGCAAGTATTATCCAAGGGCCAAGAATGAAGACAAGAAGCACAAGTAGGAACACACTCACACAAGAAGCACAACTCAGAAACTAGGGTTTCTTATTTTTTAGTATAAATAGATAGAGAATGCTACAATAACAGTTAGGTTTTATTTAGCTTTCATTTAGGTACTTTTCTCTTTTTATTGTTATTGTTGTTTATTTTTTTTTTAATTTCCAGTTATGTAATCTCAATTTCAGTTAATTAAAATTTAAGTTTTCTTGTTCTTTTAATTTATGGTCAACGAAAGTCAACTGCTGATTACTGTTTAATTTTCTGCTTATTTTCTGGTAATGTTACTTTTTTAGGGCTTAAGATAGCTTATTGAGTATTGACCTTTCAAAAAAAATTTCACTTATGAACGTTGTTTTCAAAATATTTTTAGCTTAATTGTAGTGTTTAAAGATTTTAGTTGGTTAGTTTGAACTTAGATGAGCTGCTGAGATTATCACCTTCCAGCTTTGTTTTTGATAATTTTAAGTTCCCTTAGTTGCATTTGCCATTATCCCTTTTAAAATTTTTGTTTCCTTGTTCAAAATCTGCACAGAACAGCCCAAGTAATAGCATAATGCAATTTTGAGTCTTTCCCATTCGCAGGCCCCCTTTGTTGATTTTTAATCTGTTCATGTTAAGCTGTTAGGATCTGATTTTAAGCACAAAGAAACTTGGCCAGCTTATCAACTGAACCCCATTTTTCTTTAATTTTTTAGAATTTTTCTTAGTAGCTTATTGAGGCCTTGAAAAGACCCCATCTGCCCTGCACCACCTTTACATCAGCAGACCCTTATGGTCTTTGGCTGATTTTGAGCTTATTTCAGCTTATCTCTGGATATTCATAGCTTATTGTGGTTTTGATTTTTGTTCTTAGCTTATTTTAAGGCCATTAGCTTATTAAGAATAGCCTTTTAGCTTATTTGGTATTTGAGCTTATTTATCAATCTTTTGCAAAACTGATCAGAATAAAATAAGCTGATTTGAGCTTATTTTTATGGTTTTGAAACTGTTCCAGTTTCAAAGTTTGCTTTTTATCACTTATTGGTTAAGTTTTAAAAGAAAAAAAAATCAAAAATAAAATAAATACAAAAAAGTGTGGCCTAAGGGATTCGAACCTGGGTCACCACACTCACAACACCAACACCTTACCACTTCACCCTTGGGCTTTTCTCAGTTAGATCATACAATATTTATTTTATAACCCCTTTTTTCACCATTGTTCCTTTTTGCTTAATCCTAATTCTATTGCTTTTTCCCAGCTTATTTAAATAAGCTGGGACATCCTTTACATTTTTCCTAGCTTCAGTTTAGTTTAAAGTATTTTAAGAAAAATTTTCAGAATTTTATCTTTTCGTTTAGTATTTTTAATCAATTATTTTCTTTTAAATAGTTTTTAATTTATAAAAAATTACTAAAAAGTCAAAAAAAATATATTTCTTTTTTTAAAATTTCTATTTTTCCATTTAGAACTTAGGAAAATTATTTTGATATCCGTAGGGTTAGTATTTAATAGGTTTGACGTTTTTACTCGTTATTAGTTATCGGTTTACGTTATTTGATTTTCGTTGTAGTAGACATTAGTAACCCAAGCAACCCTCGTTATTTCAAGCATTTTAATTCCGAACCTCAAACGATATCCTCAATTCCACGCCTCGTTGGGACCTTGACCCGGGTATTCACTTATCCGGTTATTAAATCGATTGTTGCGTTAAATCGTCGCACGTTGACTTTTCTTCGTGAGAGGTTGACTTGTGATATATTTTAAACCAATTATCAGGAGTGGTGCCCCCCTCAGATAGTAACCAGATAGGTCTTACAGAACAACATACGACTTCTACTTCTATTAATCAGCCTACAGCAACCCGGAAGAAACCAAGAGGTAAGTTGTTTATCAAAATTAATAATTCCATGATTTATTTAATAAATAACATATTTACTACAACAATGGCTATTTAAGGTCGGCCTCGCATTCATGTATCCAAAAACATACTCAGAGGCGCAGCACGTACCTCTTCAGGTAATACATGTATCGATTAAAGATGATATTAGTATATAATAACTGATTAGTTTTGCATGTTATGCATAAGAAGTTGCCATGTAGTGTTAGTGATCTTAACTAACCACATAATCTGATTGCAACTTATATGATTCATAAAATAACCAACTTATATAAAAATTTATCATTACTGACAATTCTTTAACTAGGTGTTCCTGTGTCCTACAATCGCGTTGGGTCTCCTTCTTATCAGTGCCGTAATTGTTCTGCAACTATGTGGTATGCAGAGAGATCATGCAAGGCCAAAACAATAGTGAATCCTACCTTTTCAATATGTTGTCAAGATGGGAAAGTGTTGCTTCCCAGATTCAACCAAACACCTCCACCATTTGACAAATTGCTCGATTATGAAGATTCTACGACGTCAAAGTTTAGAGACCAAATTAGAATATACAACGGCATGTTTTGCTTTACATATTTTGGTGCAAGAATAGACCACTCAGTAAATACAGGAAGGGGATTATATACATTTAGGATTGACGGGAAAAACTATCATCGAATCGAGTCCCTTTTGCCAGCGCCATATGTACAACCCAGGTATGCACAGTTGTACTTCTTTGACACACAAAAATGAAGCTCGAAATAGGATGGTTGCATTTTTTGATGGGGATGCAGGCGATAAGCTAGACGAAACGATAGTTACAAATTTGATGTCCATGTTGGACCACTATAGTGCAGTCACAAAGGCATTTCGAATGGAAAGAGATTGGTGTCATTCACATGCTTTCGTAAACTTTGAACTCCGATTACTAAGCGAAAGGAGAGCACCAAGAGAATATAACGCGCCAACTGTAGCCGAGGTAGCTGCTTTAATTACAAATAATTTTGGTGATGGTATTTCTTCAAGACATATTGTTGTAAACAATAAAAATAGTGGTCCACAACGAATTTCAGAATTGCATCCATCATACATGGCATTGCAATATCCATTGTTGTTCCCCTTTGGAGAGGATGGATTTCATGAAAAGATACCTTATCATAACAATAAAGGTTCAAGGAAAACTAATCGGCCATTTGTAACAATGAAGGAGTACTACGGTTATGTAATTCAGCAACGAAACAACCAAGGTAACACTTTGCTGAAAGGGGGGTGACTGTATCAGCAGTATTTGGTCGATGCATACACGGCAGTTGAAGGACAAAGGCTTAACTGGACGAGGAGTAACCAAGATACATTGCGAGTAGACCTCTATCACAACCTTCAGGATGTTGTTACAAGAGGCGACACAGATGCAATGGGACTTGGTAAAAGAATAGTTTTGCCTTCAAGTTTTACCGGTGGGCCAAGGTATATGATGCAAAACTATCAAGATGCGATGGCTTTGTGTAGGGCATATGGAATTCAAGACCTATTTATCACCTTCACATCTAACCCAAAATGGTCTGAGATTGCTGAAATGCTTGCTACTTTCCCTGGCCAAAAACCACATGATAGGCCGGAGATAGGATTAAGAGTGTTCAAAATGAAACTTACTGAATTACTAGATGATCTGACCAAAAAACATGTATTTGGCGTCAGCCATGCAGGTAACCAATACCATGTCATATGATCATTATTATTAATTTTATTAATCATTAGTAGTCAAAACTTATTCCCTAATATCTCTTATAATGCAGTCATTTATGTAATTGAATTCCAAAAACGTGGTCTCCCGCACACACATATTCTACTGTGGCTTGAGGAAAACCAAAAATGCATGACACCAGCACAGATAGATGATATAATATCTGCAGAACTACCATGTCCGGTCAGCGATCCAGAAGGGTACAAAGTTGTTACCGAATTCATGCTGCATGGGCCCTGTGGTAGAGATGGGAAAAATGCACCATGCAACACAGACGGGAAATGTTCTAAAAAGTTTCCTAAAGAATTTTATGCAGAGACAATGGTAGATGAAGATGGATACCCCGTGTACCGCCAAAGGGACAATAAAGTGTATGCTGTGAAAGGTAAATTCACATTTGACAACAGATATGTGGTTCCTCACAATCGCTATTTGCTGCTGAAATACCAAGCGCACATTAACGTTGAATGGTGCAATAGATCAAAGGTGATAAAGTATTTATTTAAGTATTTAAATAAAGGTCCAGATAGGGCAACGATTGTCATACAAGAAAATGTTGCAACTGGACAACATGTAATGTCTGAGAAAATAAATGAAGTTGATGAAATCAAAAGTTTTTTGAATTGTCGCTATTTAGCACCATGTAAAGCAGTATGGCGATTATTCTCTTTCGACATTCACTACTCCTACCCATCCGTTATGAAACTCAATTTCCATCTACCAAATCAAAATTCAATAACATTAAGCGACTCGCAAAATCTACCAGAATTGCTTCAAAGGGAGGACAACAAAATCACAATGTTTACTGAATGCTTTGAGCTGAACGAGCGAGATACCGATGCCAGAAAGCTAGCTTATGCTGAAATACCAAAACACTATGTCTGGCATGAACAAAGTAAACTTTGGAAAAAACGGAAACAACAAAAAAACATTGGTAGGATTTACTACTCAAACCCAGCCTCGGGTGAGTGCTACAACCTCAGAATGGTGTTGAACGTTGTAAGAGGGCCTAAATCTTTTAAAGAACTTATGACGGTTAACAAAAAACTATATGGGAGTTTTAAAGAGGTATGCTTTGCCTATGGTCTCCAAAATGATGACAAAGAATGGACAAACGCTATAACAGAAGCAAGATTTTGGGCATTAGGACCACAGTTGCGTGACCTGTTTGTTACAATTTTGTTGTTCTGTGATGTAAGTAAGCCACTACAGTTATGGGAGGAAAACTGGGAAGCTCTTTCCGAGGACATATTACACAATAAGCGTAAACTTTTCAAGTATCCTAAGCTGGAATTAACAGAAGAACAAATTATAAACTATTGCTTGGTAGAAATCCAGGAATTGCTAAATAGGAATGGGAGGTCTTTGTCAAATTTCCAAGATCTACCACGACCTAATCCAAAGCTACTAAGAAACATGGAAAACCGCTTGATCAGAGAAGCCCTAGATTTTGATATGAAAAAAAGCAAAATTGACCATGAACATCTTCATTCGTTGTTAAACCCCAAACAACGTCTGATATATGAAGAGGTTATTAAATCAGTACATATTAAGAAAGGCAAATTTTACTTTGTTTATGGGCCTAGGGGGTACCGGGAAGACGTTCTTATATAAGACCATCATTGCGAGGCTAAGATCTGAACGAAAAATCGTGCTGGCGGTCGCAACTTCAGGTATGGTGTTTTATGAATAATTTTTTATTTCTACATCATCTGATGCTTAAATTACAACAGTTATTTCAATTTAGACATACCAATATCCTAACTTGAACCCTTTCATTGGATTAGGGATAGCTTCGTTACTACTTCCAGGAGGGAGAACCGCCCATAGCAGGTTCGTCATACCATTAGAATTAATGGAAAATAGCACGTGTGGCATAAAACAAAACATGCACTTGGCTGAGCTTATGCAACAAGTCGAGCTTTGAGGCGTTGGACGAAACTCTAAGAGATATATTGGAGTACCAGGATTCAGACAAACGAAATCAGATATTTGGTGGTCTTACGGTATTACTTGGCGGTGACTCTAGACAAGTTCTACCGGTTATCCCCAAAGGTAAAAGGCAGGAGGTGGTCAACGTGTGTATAAACCGATCTGATTTGTGGAAATCTTGCAAGGTTTTCACGCTTACAAGGAGCATGAGAGTAAACGAGTATTCTGCGAATGGTGCAGTCGATACACGAAAACAGGAATTCAATAAATGGGTTTTGGATTTGGGTGATGGGAATTTGCCATCTAAAAGCAAAGAAGGGGAAGGTAAGCCAACATGGATTGAGATTCCCGAAGATTTCATTATAAAATCAGGCAGCTGCCCTATCGAGCAGATTGTGCACGAAAACTTTCCTGATTTTACTACACGGCAAAGTGAGGATGCATATCTAAAAGAAAGGGCGATACTCACTCCAAGAAATGATGATGCTGATGCAATAAATGCCTATATGTTTAAGAAGTTGGGAGGTGCAATTAAGACATACAATAGTGTAGACGAAGTGTGTAAAGCATCCACCGATATTCTAGACCAACAACACCTGTATCCTGTTGAGTTCTTAAATTCCTTAAATTTCCCAGGAATGCCACCTCATGAGCTGTGCTTAAAAAAAATTACCCGTTATGCTCTTAAGGAATGTTAACCCAGCACAGGGTTTATGTAATGGAACTCGGCTTATTATCACCGATCTTGGTGAATTTGTTATTCGGGAAAAAATCCTAACTGGGTCAAAAATAGGTGACACTGTCCTGATTCCAAGGATCACGCTGACGTCCACGCAAACACAATGGCCATTCATACTGAAACGCAGACAGTTTCCCATAAAACCATGCTACGCAATGACCATTAACAAAAGCCAAGGACAGTCACTTTCTTATGTAGGTGTCTATTTGCCAGAACCTGTTTTCAGTCACGGCCAACTTTACGTGGCAGCTTCTAGAGTTACAAAGAATTCAAGAACCGAACCCGGAATATTGTTTTCAAAGAGACATTTGCAAACTTATCTTAATATGTCAATCTCTATTTCAAATAGTTAATATAAATCAACTATTTATACATAAGAAGTTTTAAATAACGTATCTTTATTCATTGCCATAAATATTTATCCATTTGCCAACCATCGTGCAATACAACATACAAAACTGGATAACTTTGATTATACTAACCAAACGTACCTAAATCACCTACAGGGTTATAACTATATGGAATAATCTAACTTCAACTCAATAAACACGTACAGCTCTGAATCGAAAAAGTTACGGCTATTACTAAAAAAATCACATTCAACGCATAAACGTTTCTATTGATGTTGACTGTTAAAGATCGACAAAGATAGCATATCTTATAATTGTTTTGCAAATTAAAGATCATCAAACTTTTAAATTGGATTACTTCGAAATATAAAATAAAAATTGTATAGCGGTTAATATCATTAACAATAATACAAGTTACAAACCTTTTTGTACCTGCTGGGAATCTACAAGGCTCTCTAAGGGTTTTAAAAAGCCACACTCTAACCTCCACCTCCACTGATCCAGTTCTTTGTTCACCCTCACATATCTACTGTCCATATCATAAGCTCATGGCATACAGCAAAGAAACAATCAGTCAGTACTTTCACATGACGATAAGGGAAGCTGCCAAAGAGCTTAATGTTGGTTTATCTACTTTGAAATATAACTACAGAGATGTTGGTATTAAGCGTTGGCCTCATCGTAAGATTAATACATTAATCAACAATTTTCAGGTTATAAATTAAGTGAAACTAACCTTTTATTTTGAACTTTAAATAAAATATCTTTCTCACAACTGTATTAACTGCAATGTTCTTTGTATTATAGGCTGAGAATGGAGGTGCACAACCTGAAAATGACAAGCGCGAAACAATAAAAATGCTGAAGGCAGAGAAAAGGCAGCTGGAACATACCCTAGATTTACCACTTGCCAGAACCACCAAAAAGTTGAGGGCATGTAATTTCAAAGCTAAGTACGAAAGAAGGAAACATGTCCTTTTGGTATTGTCGTTATCAAACCAAACCGCGATAAATGCTATACCGTTGCAATGTGTATATCCTACCAATGACTCAGCACATGTAGAAATGGATGATGCTTATGGAAATGATAGTCATAACCATTAATACTGAATATTGGTATCGACATCTTACAACATTAAGGAAATGTTTGGTACTAAAAAATGAATCTTTCCTATTTTTAAGTTTTGTCTATTTCAATAAATGTTTACGAGCTTATTTTAGTTTGAATACAAGTTCAAAATATGCCATCTAATCACTATTTAATTTCGAATATCTCTAAAATGCTTATTCGTAATCACTTATCTGGCACTATAAGCAGATAAAGCCCGAAAGCTGCTAATGAACTCAGATGAATAACCAAATCCAATTGCTCTATTAATGTTAATCAAAACGGCAATCAAATCAATTTAGAACTTGAAGCATGTATAAGCTTCTTTAAACGCCTTATATACTATATAGTTAACTTCTTTCAATATTGCATCTACAAATTAAAAATGCTTTGGTTAATCTTAACTTTACATGCCCTATTCATGATCGCGAATGACCCGAAACTTATTATGTTCAACATCTTATTCACAACTTGCTAATTTCAATTTCAACAACATGTTATAACCACAGTGAACTATAGTCCAAATCACTTTCATATTTGCTTATTTCGCATATTAACAAATAATCCCAAACACTCTATAACATCTACAAGCATACAACAAGAATCAAACAGCCCCCAATAATCCATCCGAACCACAAAAACATTATCAAGTAATAATCTTAACATGAATCCACAAATTTTTAAACACACCCATTAAACTAATAACGCTCAAATCCAAATCCCATGTACAAAATCCAATTAGCATACATAAAAAAATAGACTAATACCTTAACGACTCAATCAACGCTCAGATCAATGCCCGTAGTGATGATAAAACAATCAAGCCCTTAAAGATAGCGTTTAATTTGATTGTTTATTGTTTGATTTCATTTTTGTAACTTCAAACTCAAACCCCCAAAATCACTATACACACCTGTTTCACCAATATGCGTTTTTTATGTGTGTTTTATTTATGTGTGTGAGAGATAAAAAACAACAACACACAAGATTGAGACCTTAAACCAGTAATATTTATTCATTATAAACTACTCCATACATGATTACTGCTTACACTTCATCATAACATCAACAAGCAAAAAACATCCAAACCAACCAAACTACCTACATGATTCACTAACCCAAAAGATGGCAATGGTATCCTCCTTCTTGGTTATAAGAGCTTGAATTTCAACCAAAATGGCCGAAAAGGACTCCAGCAAACGGCGCTCCATCACTTGAAGCTCACGAAGGGACTTATAAGTATCATCAGCAGATTCTTCTTCATCAAAGTTAAGCTCTAAAACCTCACGCATTCTCTCGGTGCGCTTATCAACATTTATACGCAGCTCATCGCGTCGCTCACCCAACCACATGATCATTGCTTCATTTATTGGAATTTCTTGACTCATCAGGAACTTGAAACATTGGTGTAGCTTCTCAGACCCACACATATCTTGCAGTTCATTGAGATAAGGAGTTCCAGACATTTTTTTGAAGATGAATGATAATGGACTGTATACATATAATCATTGAAAAAATTAAACCGAGTAATAATTAGTATGGTTCGTTCATCTTTCCCATGCAGTCTGTACATCTCCTCAGGCAACTCAATCAAATCAGTTATAAACTCTAATTAATGTCACTTGGAACCCATACACGTTTAATTTTTATTTGTTATCATAAGATAAATTGCAAAAGGCTTTATAATAGACATCTAATATGTGTTTTATTCTCCAACTTACTCCAAAATATGACCATTGTAATATAACTAATTTGTGCTTCTTTTTATACAAAACACAAAACATAACATGTAAAAAAGTAAAGTATGTATCAATAACTATATTTGAAATGATCACTTCATATGCCATTACTTATAATATAAATGATGAATATGAATCGTGTGTATTATGGGCCATTTAAAAACATTCCCATAATATGTAACTTTAAGCCCAAAACATGTATGAAACCAAAACTATATACACGTGAATGTGTGGTTGAGCCAAAAATATAGTGAGTAAGTGTGTAGAAAACTTTGGGTTTTCAAATAAAATAATTGCAACAATAAGAATAGGGTACTTAACTACACCAATACATTACATATAAGTGATTATATAAAACTTATATTACAAACATTGACGCAAAATTGATAAAAAGTATATAAACATCTGCACAAACATTACGTATAAAACACGTAGAAATTCAACCAATGACCCAGCCGGTGCATCGCACGGGTTCGTAAGGCCTCGTATATATATATATATGTTAGTGAATTTGTAAATTTTAACCATCCTTGATGATCATTTACATGGACCCATGAATATTGCTAAGTTAGTGTTAGATCACTATTGTTATGATGAGAAATTGGTGGATGAACTATGACTAGATTTGGAGTTGTTGTTAAGTGGTTATAATAACTAGAAGACCAGGAAAAATAGTTTGACACTTTGACAATGAATCTGTCCTATTTTGATTAACACAGGAAAATCAGTAGCATGGTGACAAGTTTAGGCTAGAAATATAAAAAATAGACTCAATAACGAAAACGTAGCCGCTTGAATGAGTTAAAACGGGCTTATAACGAAAAAGATACCCTAGTTTCAATTTATGCGACGAAAACTAAATTTTCTGAAAATTGTTGAAGCTGTTAGGAATTTTGTGTGATGAAAACTGATGCTAAATGGTAACTAGACTAGCCGAGACCTTAGAAATCCAATAGTATACTTGAATACCTTCGCGGGGATAGGTAAAACTTAAGAAACGGAGCTACGACGAAAAAGTTATGGCCTAAAGAAAGTTTACGACGACATATACGTTGACAGCTTATTTTTGGCTATTAGAAAAAACTGTTAGAATTATTTGAAGTGGATTTTGGACCCTTTAGAGTGTATTTTGGCTAAAATGACGTAAACAGAAATGGTAGAACATTATATACACTTATTAGGCGCGTTAGAGATTTCTGAAATACCTATTAACATGACGACTAAAGTTTGATCACGAGATTTACAAGTTACGTTTTCTAAAAAGGATGATTTTCTAAATAAAATGTCACATTGACGCAACTAAATTTTTGACGATAAATATTACAAAAAACATGTACAAGTGATAAAGTAAAGTATGAACTTGCGTGCATGACCTTGTTTTCGAACCTAAGACATATGTATTATTTAGGTCGCGATTAGAGTTATCGGACTTAATTTACCGTTTTCCAATTTACCAATCGGGATTTGCTTTTTCTAAGGTGAGTTTCATAGCCCCGATTTTTACATGTTTTTTACCCGATTTCTAAACCCTCGGGGAGGGAATACATTGCTTATTTTTCGGATACAAGTACTAAAAACCGTTACTTTGCCTAAGTTACCGCATTGCCATTAAAGACCCCCTTGAATCATGAACCGTTAATTACTTGTAAACGCGGATGTTATAAATAGATCTATTTGGGTTGACACCCCGTCCGAGTTGGTCGCGTCAACCTGTCAAATGGACGCATATCATTCGGATTATTTCTGAGTGCTTGGCAAACACTTATTTGGGGCATTATTATTATTATGCTTGATTGCATATCATTACGTCGAGCTTCGGGGTCATGAGCTTAGGCACTGTATTTATTATTTTTGGCTGTGACATTATATTTGTTGTAATTGTCTTGCTATTGAAATCTTGTTGTCCGCAATACTGTTTATTTAAACCTATGATCTCACCAACATTATTGTTGACCCTTTTAGCGTGTATTCTCAGGTAGGTAGGTGATGATACACCTCTTTGTATGGAGCACTTTTGAGTCACATTTTGGAAGCACATCATGATGAAGATTTTCTTGCATTATGATGCGCGTGATGTGTCGTTGCGGTTTAGCAGTTTTAATGCCTACTCAAGTTTTAAATTTATATTTAGCCGACTTATCAATAACACACACACTTAACGAGCAGTGTACCCGGTCAGTATGAATATAATGGTAAGTAGAGTGTCGATCACTAAGAGTGGAACGTATTATCTAGTTATTCTAATCAGTATTTTAATATTCTAACGCAAGGGGGTTTCAGCCTGAGAGACTGGCACGATTTGGTTGCAATTAAATAATAAACTAAACCAATAGGCACGAATCAGCAAGTAGCACACACGTACACAGATAAATACTCGAGACAATAAGAAGATCTGTCCTTATTTTTAAGTAGTTTGTCACTTGTTTTATTGATAGCTTTATATGAAGTGTATGTAGTTAACCCTTTCTCGTTGGTCCTATTCTTATCGGCGAGTAAACCCTTAATGATTACTTATGTCTAAAAGTTATTCCTAAGTGATCAATTTAGTAACAACCGTGGGAGCCACATTATTTTCCGCAGTCAAATGCGCAGGCCACTAATAAACACAGAGGTTATCAATGCACTAATAAGTAGTAACCAAAGACATCAACATATAAACTTTAATTGATGGGAAAGCAGTTTTAAGGGAGTGCAATCTTTCCGTTGTCACATTACAAAAGCCATCAATCCTGATTAATTAAAGTTTGCTAACACAATAAAACAAAACTACTTAATGAATTAAACACATGCAGCACCTTCTTACAGCTCTTGTATCCTTGATTTGAGTGTGTCTTGTGCTGCTGCCTTGACTGAATTCGTCCTAGGGTTTTTGGTCTTCGGTCTCGTATATAATATATGGCCTTTTTGAATTCGTCTGGTCTTGGGGTATTTATAGTTTCTGTCTGAGGGTAAGATGCGGCGTATCTAGTAAGTAGATGCGGCGCATGTACTTAACTTCGCGTGGGGTCCAAGATTATAATATTCAGGAATATTCGTACACCGCCAGAAGATGCGGCGTATCTTTATCTTTGGATGCGGCGCATGTCCTCTTGAATCTTGGATCGTATCTGGTGAGATCTTGATAGCGATGCGGCGCATGTCATGAGTGAGATGCGGCGCATCTGGAGCAGATTTGACTTGATCTTGTCCATTTCAGTAGACTCTTCACTTTATGCTTGTTTTGCTCCGTTATTAGTCCAAAATCGCCAAGTTTCACCAAATGCTTGTTTTCAACTGAGAATTACAAAAGTAAACGATTAAGTATCAATCCTCATACATAATATAGTAAAACAAGTCAATTTAATAGGGTAAATGATAGTAATAAAATGTACTTATTTGAGTTCATCAAATATCCCCCCACTTGAACTTTACTTGTCCCCAAGTAAACCTTAGAATTAATCTTATGAAAATGTATCCTAAAAATGTTAGGATTTATTTTTATATTTAAGCATGCATTCATTTTTTTCATAATCACACAACTAAACACTTAACGAATTAGAAGTAGAATAGAAATATTTCGATAAAAGCAAATCTAATCGTTTAACTGTCCAGTCGCGACGAATATTCTATCATAAGCTTGGCAAGTTTACACATCTCCACCACTAAAGCTAAGGAATAACAAGTCTAAAGCGGTAAAAAGGGTTTTTAGGCTTAAGGGTTAATTATTCTTAATCACTATCGATCTCAAATTCCAGAAAAGGCGACAAAATCACAAATACATGATCGAATCCACGAACAAGATACTTGCAATTGCTCAAATCCTTAACTCGAACAGGCTAAAGATAGGTCCAAACTTCACCAATAATAATATATCAAAAAGGGCGACAAAATCATAAATACATAGCCGAATCCACGACTACGATACTTAAGATTGCTCAAATCCCTAATCTCAATAAATCAAAGGTTTGGTCGGATAAAGAATAGGGTATGGATAATATTTGGGATATAAATTGGTGTAAAAAAAAATAAACAAACAAAACAAATAAATTAAAATCCTAAGTGTGGTTAATCACTATCCCAACCATCCCATGAATAAGACTCATATCATTGAATAACTCACGCTTTAACACTTGAAACACACGCTTTAGGTAGACACGAATTATACTCAACAAGATCTTAATCAAAGAATAAACCTTAGTTGACGTTCCCATAACTGCCAACTCCCATTCAATCCATAGATATAATGTACAACAAATAGTGGTGATATCGACCACTTACATAACTTTACATCGTTGGTTAAAACAAACATCCAACTTTCTTCATTTTTTCTTTTTCTTTTCTCATTTTTTCGATTTTTTTTTTTTTTTTTTTTTCACTAAGCATAAACATAGATGTGTAAAATTTCACCACATCACTATAATGATAATTCTGGATAATTTTTCCATACTTTTCATAACTTCAGAAATAACGGTAATAGTGAAAGTAGTAAACACACGAAAAATAAACTCAAAGATATACAATATTTACTTTCACTCCAATTGCATTGTGCAATTTCCCGACCTAACCATAGATAATGAATTACGCACGCGAACACAGGTAATGTAAGGAAACACACTTTGCCAATAGCAATTAACCAACCACGGATTTTAATCTACAGGGTAGGCTAAGGTGTAAGGTGTAACAAAACATTTTAAACATAGGTGTAAGAAATGAAAGGAATGGCTCTGAGTGTTTTTCTAGGGGTATCTTACTCTAAAAATGAGAGTAACAAAAGGGTTTATACGGGGGTTAACTAACCAGTGTAGTTAGCTAATAACACATAACATATAAGGCTATTTGGGTGTAATCCTAGAAATTTACCAATTTAGACAAGTCATTCCAATTATATAAATAATACTTATTATGGTGGTCTCGAATAGTATACAAGCCAAGTTCTAAAGTTTACAAGTCACCGGCACACTCATAGATTTGTGAATTTTGAAAAATCACAATTTTTGAAAATAACGTCATGTGTGCAGCTATGCAACTTAGATCTTAAACAAAAACATGCTAAAAATTTAAATTTTGATATATTAAGCACATTTTAAGCATATTTTGAAAAGTTTAGGACAAGTAAATGTTAAGTGTTCTAATTCTCCAATCCCCCCACTTAAGTTAAACAACGTCCTCGTTGTTCGTATAAAAGGTTAAAAACTGGAAAATAAAAGAATTAGAACAGAAAAACTCCCCTGAGATTTGCTCGGTATGATCCTCCGTTAGTATAAGAGCAAAAATCATCTTTCTTGTGGATTAGAACGTTTAAGCTTCGTATAAGATGTATCCACAGGAAATGCAGGAATCTATAATACCACCAAGGCTTCAAAACACACCTAATATAAGAAAGGTTCAACTTGCATAATACATTAGTAGTTAGGTAAAAATAAAACATAAAAGATAAAAATGAAAATCATCAGGTCAGTCGATGCGCCGTATCTTATGGAAGAAGATACGCCGTATCGAGCCTGGAATAAATACGGATCAGAATAAAAGATGCGCCGCATCCTTAACCAGGGATGCGCCGCATTAAAAATAAACTGATAAAAAGTTTTAAATTCGAAAATAAAAAATGCAGAAAAACAAAATAAGATATGACCATTTGCAGGAGATGCGTCGCATCTCAGAATTGAGATGCGCCATATCCTCAGCGGCCTGACTGACTCGACACATAAACAGAATAATAAAAAGATAAATCCGGGTTGTCTCCCGGTAAGCACTTGTCTTTATTCCAGAGTCTTCAAGTTAGACTCACGTTCAGCTCTTTAATATCGATCATTGAAGGAGTCGGAAACATCGCGCTCCCTCATCGCTAATTTAGTAATATTGAACACTCCTTGCTTGTCCTTAATTTCCACGCCGTTCTTCTTTAATACCTATATAAACAAAGTCCTGTCCCTCTCGGGCAGAGATAACAAAATGATAGACGGGAAATTTTTATTATCATATAAGCATAAATAAGCAAGGTGGGGTGGTAGTTCAATAAACACATCATTATTCAAACTCTTTTTCTCAACTATTCTCCTACGTTTGTTAATTACTACACAATCATACCACTCATCATCAGAATCATTGACAACATCACGTCTAAGTTTGGTAGGTACATTAAGGTCAATAAATTCCTCAAAGTTCTCATCATTAGGATTAGTTGAGTTGTTTTGAATCAATGTTTCCCCCATAAGCCTAGCTTCTAGATCTAGGTCTATACGCTCTCTTAATCCTAGCATGTAGACACCACTAATTATGCTTTTAATAGGATCTTGGCACTTATAGACCAGTTTATTATTCCCTACCCATAATGAGATCTTTCTTTTAAACACATCAATCTTAGCATGGGCAGTAGACAAGAAAGGTCTTCCAAGGATTAAAGGAACCTTAACATCCTCGGGCATATCTAAAATAACAAAGTCTACAGGGAAAATAAACTTCTCAATCTTAACTAGCACATTATTAGCAATCCCTTCAGCTCGTTTTAACCATTTTATCAGCCAATTCAATAAGTAATTTAGTTGGTGCTAATTTTCCTAGTCCTAGGGTAGTGAATGTCTTAAGAGGCATAACACTAACACTAGCTCCTAAGTCAGCTAACACATTATTGAAAGATATATCATTAATAGAACAAGGTAGAGTAAAACTTCCTGGGTCTTTTTCTTTATGAGGCAAGGCATTTAAATCAGTTGCAGAGCTCCCTTCTTTCATTGTAGCCTTGATCTCCTCTTCAATCTTTGTCTTTTCTTTTAGTAGTCTTCTTAAACTGATTGAAGAATTAAAGAAAAATTCGGGTCTGGCACCATCATTACCATTCATCGATCTTCTAGGTATGTTAAGAGTGACTTCTTCAGTGGTGCTTATGGCCTTGACATGATCCCTAGGGTTGGTTTCAGTTGAGCTCGGTAAACTTCCGTATCCCCTTTCTTGAAGAACTTTGCTCAATTGACCAATTTGTTGTTCCAGTGCTTTGATCGAAGCTCCTTGATTTCTTGTAGTAGTGTCCGTTGAAGCTCGTATTTCTTTGATCATAGCAGTATTCTCTTCATGTCTTTTAGCAGCATCGGCCATAATTTGCTTTAGAGTGTCATCTAAAGTCTGCCTCCTTTCTTGATAAGCGGGATTGAAGTTATTCTTTTGATAGAATCTCGGTGTAGCTTCCCTAAATCTTCCTGAAGGTCGGAATGGTTGTCCAAATTGGGTGTAATATGCTTCTTCAAACGTCTCACTTTCATTCTTATTCGGGCAATCTTTAGTGTAGTGAGGTCCTTCGCACTTTTCACATCCAACTTGGGCAGCATACACTCTTTCATCTCGCTTCTTCATCTCTCTACTAATTTTATCCAATTGAGCTTGAATAGCAGCAATCCCGTCAAAATTAGTGCTGCTCTTAGATCTAGTAGAGGTCCCATCGTGCCATTTATGAGAATGATCAGCAGCTTCTTGGATCGCTTTCCTAGCATTAGTTGCACTCATTTGAGGTACAGCTCCCTTAGCATCCAAAATCTGTCTAGTAGGCACGTCCAGTCCTTGATAAAACAATATTATCTCCTGCATAGGGGTTAGATAGTGTTGAGGACATTTTATTAATAAATCTTTAAATCGTTCCCAAGCTTGATAAAGAGTTTCATCAGGCTCTTGCTTGAAACTGTTGATAGCCTCCATTTTTTTAGCAGTCTTAGCAGGTGGACAATATCTCTTCAGGAATTTGCTCTTCAAACCTTCCCATGTAGTGATTGAACTAGCAGGTTCATTCCTTAGCCACTTGTTAGAAGCTCCTTTTAGTGAGATTGGGAAGATCCTAAGCATGAGTTGATCGTTAGTGACTCCTTCTGAAGTAAACAAATCTGCAATCTCCAGGACCTTTTCAACATGCTCATTAGCATCCTCATGTTCCGTCCCACTGAAAGCATTCTCTCTGAGCTCTTTGAGAAACTGACCCTTCAACTCAAATTTTGACTTATCATCAAACTTTGGTCTAGCAACTCCTGAAGTGTAATCAGCACGGGTACTGTTCATGTATTCCTCCATAGTAGTGTTTTCGCCCATTGTTTCTGTTTCAACTTCCTCTTTTTCTTCAGAAAAGTAATCAAGCTCGAGTGAACTTGAAAGATCAAAGCTTCTTGTGTTGAAAAGCCTTTTAAGCGAATGTAGGGCTCGTTCAGGATCTTCGAAAGGTTGAATCAAGTTCTTAGTAGAACTCCTGGTCATGCACTTCCTGAAATCAACACAAAACTATCAGTAGGGTATGCTCGAGAAAGTAATATAGCAGAAAATTAACAACGAAAACGGAATACGAAAATTTAAAGTTACTGATATCTGCAGACGATGCGCCGTATCCAAAAAGTTGGATACGCCGTATCTTATAATCGTTAAAATTAAATCAGACTTTTATTCAGAAAATAGATACGCCGCTTAGAAATTTGAATGCGCCGTATCAATTTTAATAATCAAAAATCGATATTTATTTAAAATTAAATACGTCGTATTAACGAAAGTTAATGCGCCGTATCTTCATTACGTTTCAAAATATAAGATTTTTGATTCAGAAGATGCGCCGTATCGATAAAAATCGATGCGCCGTATCTGTTTAATAATTCGCAAACTGTTTTTAATAAAAATATTAGATACGCCGTATCTGCTAAAGCAGATGCGTCGTATCGCGTTAACGTTTAGAAAAAAATTTTATTAAAAACAGATACGCCGTATCTTGGGGAAAAGATGCGTCGTATCGCTTTATCGCTTAGAAAAAAAAAATTTCTTATTAAAAACAGATACGCCGTATCTTGGGGAAAAGATGCGTCGTATCGAATTAATTAAACGCGTTGTATTTTATAAAAAATTGAACGCAATACGCCGTATCTGAGAAATCAGATGCGCCGTATCGTTCGATTTAGCTCAGTACAATGATAGCAGAAAACAAAAATTACGAAAAACAAATAAAAACACACAAACGAAAATAAACACAAATAAAAGCAAACAAAAAGCACACAAAAACAGAGAATATGCAAAATAGTACAATGAATGCAAATTAAACTAATACACAACAAAATTAGCGGTTAGATAAAAATTAAAAACCTAATTAAAATACTAATCAAATTAACAGATAATAACAATTCACTCCCCGGCAGCGGCGCCAAAAACTTGATGCGCGTGATGTGTCATTGCGGTTTAGCAGTTTTAATGCCTACTCAAGTTTTAAATTTATATTTAGCCGACTTATCAATAACACACACACTTAACGAGCAGTGTACCCGGTCAGTATGAATATAATGGTAAGTAGAGTGTCGATCACTAAGAGTGGAACGTATTATCTAGTTATTCTAATCAGTATTTTAATATTCTAACGCAAGGGGGTTTCAGCCTGAGAGACTGGCACGATTCGGTTGCAATTAAATAATAAACTAAACCAATAGGCACGAATCAGCAAGTAGCACACACGTACACAGATAAATACTCGAGACAATAAGAAGATCTGTCCTTATTTTTAAGTAGTTTGTCACTTGTTTTATTGATAGCTTTATATGAAGTGTATGTAGTTAACCCTTTCTCGTTGGTCCTATTCTTATCGGCGAGTAAACCCTTAATGATTACTTATGTCTAAAAGTTATTCCTAAGTGATCAATTTAGTAACAACCGTGGGAGCCACATTATTTTCCGCAGTCAAATGCGCAGGCCACTAATAAACACAGAGGTTATCAATGCACTAATAAGTAGTAACCAAAGACATCAACATATAAACTTTAATTGATGGGAAAGCAGTTTTAAGGGAGTGCAATCTTTCCGTTGTCACATTACACAAGCCATCAATCCTGATTAATTAAAGTTTGCTAACACAATAAAACAAAACTACTTAATGAATTAAACACATGCAGCACCTTCTTACAGCTCTTGTATCCTTGATTTGAGTGTGTCTTGTGTTGCTGCCTTGACTGAATTCGTCCTAGGGTTTTTGGTCTTCGGTCTCGTATATAATATATGGCCTTTTTGAATTCGTCTGGTCTTGGGGTATTTATAGTTTCTGTCTGAGGGTAAGATGCGGCGTATCTAGTAAGTAGATGCGGCGCATGTACTTAACTTCGCGTGGGGTCCAAGATTATAATATTCAGGAATATTCGTACACCGCCAGAAGATGCGGCGTATCTTTATCTTTGGATGCGGCGCATGTCCTCTTGAATCTTGGATCGTATCTGGTGAGATCTTGATAGCGATGCGGCGCATGTCATGAGTGAGATGCGGCGCATCTGGAGCAGATTTGACTTGATCTTGTCCATTTCAGTAGACTCTTCACTTTATGCTTGTTTTGCTCCGTAATTAGTCCAAAATCGCCAAGTTTCACCAAATGCTTGTTTTCAACTGAGAATTACAAAAGTAAACGATTAAGTATCAATCCTCATACATAATATAGTAAAACAAGTCAATTTAATAGGGTAAATGATAGTAATAAAATGTACTTATTTGAGTTCATCACATTATTTAGCGCTTGGTTATGTATTTAAATCTTACATTTTGATTGTGAACTCTTATGTTTATGTTTTGTAAAACGTTATGTTAAAATCAAACGCTTGTTTTGAATAGACTCACTTAGAGGTCCTTCTTAATTCCTTGTACTTTGTTTACCAAGAACATCACGCCCCCGGAATTCCATTCCGCTGCAAACCCAGATTTTGGGGGTGTGACACTATAGCTCAAGTTCCATAAGGGTTTAATTCTGTATTTTTGCATGAAAACTTAGTTTAATGTCATATTTAAGTTTTCCAATTGGTTTGGAGTGAATTGGAATTGTATTGGTCGTGCTTTTGAATTTTCTGGGATCATGGGTCAAACCTGAGTTTTGGGAACGTAAAATCAGTCGATGTTTTTGATTTTTAATTTTCAAACCATAAGGAACTGAGAGCTCTCCTTTTACAGGGGTGATATTTAGGTTATGTGTGACTTCCTAGAATTTTTGTGGATTTTTCAGAAGTGTCTCAATGGGTTAATTAAAGGCAATCTTTCTGTATGTGTGTGTAGTTAACTTTCAGAACAGGTCTGGAAAGATGACTTTTAAAACAGTACTTGTTCTTGGTAATAAAATCTATCAAAATTTATGAAAGTACATAACTGATATGGGAATCACTGAAAATTATTTCAGAATTTTTGGCATTTAATTGGCAGGAATGTAAAATCATAAAGATGTGATCCAGATTCACTAATAGATCCTAATTAAGTGATATATGATTTAGAAGTACCTATAAACCCTAAGTTTGATTAATTATAAATGTAACCATAACTTACTAATTATGGAAACTTGTTAAATATGGAAAGTTACTAATTCGGGAAAGTTACTTAATTCGGGAAACTCACTTAATTCGAAAAGTTACTAATTCGGGGAAGTTACTAAATTGGAAAGTTGCTATAAATAGCAGGAAAACCTAATATGACAATCTGAACAACAATAAGTGTTGAATCAGAAATAACTTATGAAATGGTTCTTAAATAATAAGACGATCATTAATTCGTGTAGATTCGCTGAAGAAGGAGTAACTTCCGACCCATGTGTTTTCTGATATTGTTTCATTTGCGGTTTGAGGTACATATATTCTACCTTTTCTCAGTAAGGGTTTATTCTCATGACCTATCGATCCTTGACTTTGATTCATTTTCCTTAATATGATTCCGTTTGATATGATCCGTTTGATATGATTCACTTTGATATGATCATCTGATTTGATATTCGTGTAGCTATTCGTTTGATATGATATTCGTTTGATATCCTTGATTATGATATGATTCCGTTATGTTGATATGATCTGTTTGGATATGATAAGATTATGGATACGCTATGATATGATTTGTTCTGTTCAGTGCCCGAGCTAACTAGCCATGGAGGTACCATGGCCATGTCATTGATGGAACCAATGGCATGACACCATCTGTGGCGGTGTGATCAGTCCACGGCGTCCCCATCTGATATGATATGATATGTGATCACTTGGCCATTATGATATGTGTGTATACCTGTCACGAGCAGGTGTATATATATGATTTGTTTTGCAGGGGGTGTATGGATGCATCCTAGGTACATTGTTTCGTTTTGTTAGTGATTGCGCTGTGCGTGCCTTGTACCCCCTCACTTCTGGGAGCTAGCTACTTCATTTGCTACTTGAGAGGTCTCCGCTCCTTGTACACATATGATTTGACGGATATATAAGATTATTTGGTCTATTCGAGTATCTCGTTTAGACACGCTCGTGGCCATTCCGATTTTGATGCGTTTGATTCCTTATGATTATCTGATTCGTATTAGTTCTTGATTTCTCACTTCGTTTGACTCATTTGACTTATGATATTTGTTCAGTTGATCTTTGATCTCTTATTCTTTTGACAGATGATATTCGTTTCAGCAGGAGCTTATGTTTTTCTTTCCCTATACTTATACATGTTTTGATTATTCGTTTTGTTATATATATCTATTCATTGGGCTTTTTAAGCTCTGCCGCATTTCTTTTCCTGCGGCTGGTTTTAGGTTGGAAGCTGGGATTCAGTGAAGAGTGCATAGGAGCTCCTAGTGGACCACCCTGACGATAGATACCCATTTGCTTTTGGATTAGATTTGGATTTACCTCTAGTTAGTTTTGGCTTGGAATTGTATTTCGGTTTAGGAACTCATTATGTTTAGAGTTAGTATTTCATTATTTTCATTAGAACCCCTTTGTAATCATTATGTTTATAATTCTTCCGCTCGCGTTTGTTCTGTTGACATCATAATGTGGTATTTTGACCCTTGTCGGGTTGGGGTGTTACAATTATGGTATCAGAGCTTAGGGTTCGACTTGTAGCACATAAGTTACGGCCTGTGAAGATTTGGACCCTTAGGTTTGCACTGTAGGAGCTTACGGAACAACCTTTGAAATTTTACCTTAGGTTTCCCCTGCAGAAACTATTAGTTGTGACTGGTGAGGATTAGGTAGATTATACGATAAGGCTTTTGGTAGCTATCTGTCTTTCGCACCACTCTGATGTATGCCTCTGCTTTCAGTTAAGCCTTTATAAGATCATTCGTTTCGGAGAATTAAAAAATTTATCAGGATACGCAACATAAGTTTAGAATGCTTTGAGAATTTTGTAGTAATGCCTTACAGGTTTCACTTCCTGAAGTTACCAATTTCTTTCGAACTTCGATCTTTGATTCGTTTGTTATTCGTTTAGATACCTTTTCGTCCATTCAGAGAATTCGTATATGTATGAATCCGATGTGTTCGACACATTCTGTAGTTTCTCTTGCTTTTGATAAGCATATTAAGGTTCCCACTACACTATTGGAATTTTCTATACCTCGCTCTATCTCTATGAGAAATCTTGTGATTATCTGTCACAAGTATCTGAATTGCCCAGTACGTTTTGAAGATATTTGAAGATAAGTTCGTTCTGCTAATCTGTTTCCTTTGGGAATGTTTGATTCGATATTTTTATGAATATGGATTTGTTGACTGAGCATCGAGATGCTAACAACGGTCATATTAGATTATTCATCTTTGGCGATTTGAGAAACTCAAATTCTGTACCATGGTTCCCAACCTGGTTAAAAATTATGATCACCTTTGCTTTGAAAACTCGTACGTTAATCCCTCACGGTTGTGAGGATACTTCGTTTGATGAAACTCGCCTTGAGAGTTATTCAGTTGTTTGAAATTTTACAGTGTGTTCTCGGTTTAACTATCAAGATTTCCATCTGAATGTGAAGATGTTTTGATTTGGTTATGAGAATTTGTTTAGTCACGACTCGAGGTAGAATGTGATTGCAATAAAGGCATGTGTATATGATGCAAGTATTATGACGCCTGGCCAACGTGATAATAGTTACATCATATAACTGAACTTATTGGAATCATAGGATGTCTTAAGAAGTGCCTGAGAATAGTAAGTTATTTGAGTCAGAACACTATCCATATAAGAGTAACGTTTTGCCTAATTCTGAAACTCCGTATCGTATGAAATCAGTTGAATGTAAAGAATTGAAGGACCAACTTTTAGGAAGTAGTTTTATTCGTCTAAGTGTGTCTCTGTGGTGTACTTGTGAAGAAAAATAATGATAGCATGAGGTTGTGTATTGATTTCGGGAAGCCGAATCGTATTATGGTTAGAACTGCTACCCTTACTTCGAATCAATGATTTGTTTCAATCAACTTCAGGGTGTGAAGTTTTTCTCAGTGATTGAGTTTTGATCCGATTATTTTTTGTTACATTTAAAGGAGCGAGATGTTCCTAGAATTACTTTTCGTATTCGTTATGATCTCTATGATTGTTGTGATGTCAATTGTATTGGCTACTGCTCCGACTGTTCCTATGGACTTGTTAAGTCGTGTCTTTCATGAATACTTGGACAATTTGTCATAGTATAACATATTGGTATATTCATAGATGAAAAAGAAACACGGGGATCATCTTCGTATTATGTGTTGAAATTTCTACGTCAGAAGAAGCTCTATGAAATATTTTCGAAGAGTAAATTTGTTTGGGATGAAGAATGAAAGAAGAATTTTGAAAAGCTGAAAAGAGATTGGTTTCTACTCACGAAGGAGACTTAGCTATGTCCTTATGCAACCCGGGAAGATTATTGGTTATGCATCAATATAGCTAGAACAGTAGGAAGTGAACTATCCGACGCATGACTTAGGAGTGATTTGTGACAGACATGAAGAAGCTCAGGAGCAAGACGGTGGAATACGATCTATGTTAGAAGACTTAAAGGAAGAGGTTTTGATTGAAGCACACAGTTCTACTTGCTTTATTCATCTTAGTTGTACTATTATGCATAGAGACTTGAAGCAGGATTTTGATGGAATGGTAGGAAGAAAATTGTGACTACCTTGGTGGCGAAGTGTTTAGCGTGTCAGCAGGTTAAGATTCAGCATCAGTGTACAAGTGGTTTTCCTTAGTTTTGGATGTTCGTATGTGGAAGTGGGATTAAACTTTCAGGAACTTTGTAACGGGATTTCCGCACACATTTAGGAAGGACAACACGAATTGAGTTGTAGTGGATCATTTGACTAGGTCGGCTCAATTGGAAGATTGGCAGAGATTTCTTTCGACAGAAGATTATTCAAGCTACATGGCACACCTGCAGTGATCGTGTCAAAGATTCGCGTTTCTACTTCGCATTCCTGGGAAGAGCTACTGAAGGCTTGAGGAACCAGACTCAAATTTAGTAATGCTTTGCACCTCCAAACCGATGGATATTCAGAACAACTATTTAAACTTGGAAGATGTGTTGAGCAGGAACTTGACAAGTGTTAGTTCTGGTTGTGTTTGCTCACTATGATTAGATGGCGCGCAAGTGGTAAGGATTTTTCTTTCAGAGTTTTGTATGAGCAGAGATTAAGAACATTGTGGAATAGAAACTTTGAAATTTTAGACCTAGAATTTGTGTGTTCTGTATGGTGTCCTTGTACAGCAGTGTTAGACGTTTTAGCATATAAGGAAGATTTAGTTCACGATACGTTAGACCTTAGATTCGTTCTTATCCGTACGATTATAGAACCTATTCATTTCGTTTGCGGATATGTTTTGATACTCTAATATGTGCTTAGTTGATCGTTAGTACGAATAGGTTACCCATCCCTTTATGAAACTCTTGATACATTTGATGATTCGATATGTGCTTCTCTGATTATTAGTAAGTTCCCTTAATCTGAAATGAATTGATGAAGTTTTCCTACCGTTTAGCACTACCTCCGTATTTGCCTCATGTGTACATGTCTTTCATGTATATCTTAGTGAGATTACAACTATCATCTGTTACGTGTATGTTCCGTATTAGTTGGATCGAGATTTGTTATGAATTGTCTCTTGTTGAAGAGCCTGAGGCTATTTTGGAACGTCAGGATCGGGTCATGAGAAATAAAATTATTCCGTTTGTAAAGATGCTTTTGGGAAAAACCTCTCCGAGCGTGAGGCTAGTTGTTGTCATTTCTTTTCGTGATTGATACGTCTCTGTCTAACTTTTGCGACTTCAAATTTCGAGGACGAAATTTTTCTTTTTAGTGGGGAAGAATTATAACAACCTGAAATACGAGATACCATTTGAACTTTCGAATACGAATAAAATCTAAAGTGTATACTTTATGTTATGAAAGTTGAGATACAAAATGAGAAACTCTTAAACCTATGTTATGAATTAAGAACTACAAAATATGAAACTATAACCTAAGTGTATATAAATTTCGGCACAATCTATATTTGCTAAGAAATATAACACGTTACACAAGTCCATGTAGGGACCAAAAATATTTATTTTGTGTACATAACATCCCACTTGAAGATATGATTATATTAATTGAAATATTTGGAAGAATAAGTCATTCCCTAATCCCCCAAATACTCGGCACCTCCTTCTTCATTTTACCTCATTATATCAACCGAATGCCATACTTTTTACTTCACACACAAAACCCTAAAACATACACAAAATGGCAGCCTCATTCTCCCAAGAAATCAAGGTACGAAGGTTAGCAGGGTGGTTGCAATCTTGGTGTGATCATGGGCGTGTTTAATACGAAGAAGGGTTTTGATTTGGTTTGAAAGAGTTTTGATTTGTGGGTTCCTTTTTGTTTCCTTTGGTTTCGTTGGAGTCAGCCATATAGGTATCATCATCATCTTTTGTTCTTTAGTCATTCGACTTCTTTACTATATGTATAACGTGATGTAATCACATATAACATGAACTATTATAATCATACTAATACGAAATGTGGTGGCTCGTTAAGTCTGGATACGAATAACACATAATAACATCACATAAATCATGAATCTATAACCTACATATGTGGTGACTTTGCTTCTGTTTTGGTAATACGAAACCAGGTGGTTATGCATGCTTTATACCTGGTCCTGTAACCTAAATAAACTCTTCAATACGCGGCCTAAAAGTCTGGTAAAGAACCTGAGTAGTATTGCTGATTATGTGTGATTTTATATGAAGGTTTTATTGTGTCTTTGGCCCGTTAAGTCCATGGTAATGTGGCTGGAATTATGTGTGTCGTGTGTGTGTAATGTGTGTAGAACATGAGGGATATAAACATGTAGGTTGTAACGTGTGTGAGTGTAATCAATCAGGTTCAGGTCGAAGTAAAATATATAAGAAAACCCAAGGTTGTTGGTTTGTATAAATGGTACGAATTAGGGTTAGGTTTTGGTAAGGCTTGTGACATTGTGGTGTTAACATGAATGTGTGTATATGTTAAGGTAACATTTAAAATAGGTCTTGTGATATATGAAGGTCTCGTGTGCGTTTGTGTAAGTAAACATGTTATGTGTTGGTCATAAACGGGTTTATAAAATGGGACTGTTTAGTAATCTGAATTTGTATGCACTATAGCTCAAGTTTCATAAGGGTTTAATTCTGTATTTTTGCATGTAAACTTATTTTAATGTCATATTTAAATTTTCCAATTGGTTTGGAGTGAATTGGAATTGTATTGGTCATGCTTTTGAATTTTATGGGATCATGTGTCAAACCTGAGTTTTGGGAACGTAAAATCAGTCGAAGTTTTTGATTTTTAATTTTCAAACCGCAAGGAAATGACAGCTCTCCTTTTACAGGGGTGATATTTAGGTTATGTGTGACTTCCTGGAATTTTTTTGGATTTTTATGAAGTGTCTCAATGTGTTAATTAAAGGAAAATTTTCTGTATGTATATGCACTTAATTTTCTGAATAGGTCGGGAAAGATGATTTTTAAAACAGTACTTGTGCTTGGTAATAAAATCTATAAAAATTTGTGAAGGTACTTAACTGATATGGGAATCACTGAGAATTATTTCAGAATTTTTGGAGTTTAATTGGCAGGCATGAAAAATCATAGAGATGTGATCCAGATTCACTAATATATCCTAATTAAGTGATATATGATTTAGAAGTACCTATAAACCCTAAATTTGATTAATTAAAAATGTAACCCTAACTTACTAATTATGGAAACTTGTTAAATATGGAAAGTTACTAATTCAGGAAAGTTACTTAATTCGGGAAACTCTCTTAATTCGGAAAGTTACTAATTAGGGGAAGTTACTAAATTGGAAAGTTGCTATAAATAGCAGGAAAACCTAATATGACAATCTGAACAACAATAAGTGATGAATCAGAAATAACTTATGAAATGGTTCTTAAATAATAAGACGAACATTAATTCGTGTAGATTCGCTGAAGAAGGAGTAACTTCTGACCCATGTGTTTTTTGATATGGTTTCATTTGCGGTTTGAGGTACAGATATTCTACCTTTTCTCAGTAAGGGTTTATTCTCATAACCTATCGATCCTTGACTTTGATTCATTTGCCTTAATATGATTCCGTTTGATATGATTCACTTTGATATGATCATCTGATTTGATATTCGTGTAGCTATTCGTTTGATATCCTTGATTATGATATGATTCCGTTATGTTGATATGATCTGTTTGGATATGATATGATTATGGATACGCTATGATATGATTTGTTCTGTTCAGTGCCCGAGCTAACTAGCCATGGAGGTACCATGGCCATGTCATTGATGACACCAATGGCATGACACCATCTGTGGCGGTGTGATCAGTTTACGGCATCCTCATTTGATATGATATGATATGTGATCACTTGGCCATTATGATATGCGTGTATACCTGTCATGAGCAGGTGTATATATATGATTTGTTTTTGCAGGAGGCATGTGGATGCATCTTAGGTACTTTGTTTCGTTTTGTTAGTGATTGGGTTGTGTATGCCTTACACCCCCTCACTTCTAGGAGCTAGCTACTCCATTTGGTACATGAGAGGTCTCCCCTCCTTGTACACATATGGTTTGATGGGTATATGAGATTATGTGAATATTTGGTCTATTTGAGTATCTCGTTTAGATACGCTCGTGGCCATTCCAATTTTGATGCGTTTGATTCCTTATGATTATCTGATTCGTATTAGCTCTTGATCTCTCACTTCGTTTGACTCATTTGACTTATGATATTTGTTTAGTTGATCTTTGATCTCTCATTCTTTTGACAGATGATATTCGTTTCAGCAGGAGCTTATGTTTTTCTTTCCCTATACTTATACATATTTTGATTATTCGTTTTGTTATATATATTTATTCACTGGGCTTTTTAAGCTTAGCCGCATTTCTTTTCCTGTAGCAGGTTTTAGGTTGGAAGCTGGGATTGAGTGAAGAGTGCATAGGAGCTATTAGTGGACCACCCTGACGATAGATACCCATTTACTTTTGGATTAGATTTGGATTTACCTCCAGTTAGTTTTGGCTTGCAATTGTATTTCGGGTTTGGAACTCATTATGTTTAGAGTTAGTATTTCGTTATTATCATTAGAACCCCTTTGTAATCATTATGTTTATAAGTCTTGTGCTTGTGTTTGTTCAGTTGACACCATATTGTGGCATTTTGACCCTTGTCGGGTTGGGGTGTTACAGTTATACTTTATGATTAAACCTATGAACTCACCAGCGTTAGCTGACCTTTTTAGCATGTTTTCTAAGTAACTTGATGAACTAGCTGTTGCACGGGTATGTGATAACCATATTGGGACCTATCTTATGTTTTCTTTTGGGCTTACTTCCGCACTTTTTGATAAAATGTAAACTTAAATATTTCGTTTAAATTGCTTTATTTAAAACGGATGACGTATTTCCATTTTCTTATACTTGTGTTGTGTACCAATACCTGTAGCACCCCGAAGCTTTGCTAAGTCTTCCGAAGTACCAAATTTTGGGGGTGTTACACTATTGTTCATCAGGGACCGTATACACTTAGGGTGTTTTTCATTCAAATCTATACTAAGAGACTTTGGGCTCAGAATTGACCCAATCGGGATGACTCAGTTTATCTTACGTGGCATAATTGAACACTCTCATTGGTCCAGTTTTAAGTGATCCAACATTATTTTTCCACCTTTTGAATATCTCTTATTAAATAAGAGATATTTGCAATATATTTGCTCCATTTATAGTTTTACTACATATTAAAAGAAAAAACATTATATTAAAAACTTATGAAGTAAGAACTATGAAATTACAATTATACGCTTATTAAAGAGAGATCATTTACATATCAAAAGATTTCTGCATTACAAGGTACAAATTTCAGACACACATTTTTCTTCTGAGAAAAAATGGGAGAAATTCACTAATATTTTAAATAAAAAATGAAACGATGTCCAAATTTTATAATTTAAATATCTCATAAACCATTAATCCTTAGACCAAAAAAAATTCTATCGTCGCGATGGGCATTTAATTATCTTTCTATAAATTTGACACTTTGATATACTTACGACAAATTAATTTTTTTGTTTTTTTATGTTTTACTTTCAGTACTGAAATTCACATGACATATCACATGTGATTAAACACTAACATGGTAGTTCAAACACTAAATAACCATAATAAAATTGGCATAAGTATTTTTTGTATAAATAAAAGACTTTTCTCATTTTTTGCAATGAAAAACACACATTCATGGATTTCCAACCATATATCACACACTATATTTGAATTATAGATTCTAGCAGTTCATTTATGAAACTTCTATAATCACATATGATGTGGTTAAAATCACATATGATTAAGATCACGCCTTGCAAATATTACATGTGATTTTATGTGTTTTATACAACTTTGACGAATTAACTGCACTAATCTACAATTCGAAATGTAATTTGTTATATATGGTTGAAAAGCTATGAATGTTTAGTTTCAAGAATAAAAAATGGAAAAAAAAAAATTTGAATTTTGTAGAAAAGGTTGTTGATATAAATAATGCCTAAAAATGTTATTAACATCTTTCGATATCTCTCTGTTTTGATAATCACAAAATGTAAAATCATTAAACCAAAGATTATGACGTAAACAAGTATTTAGTTGTAAATAGTCATTTCTACAACTTAATCACTTAAGGTATGAATAAACAAATGTTTAATGCATTATATGATCAAATGAACTTTTTATTAATCACTAGATTTTTTATAAAATGTCACAAATATTTTATATCTTTTAGAAAAACATTTTTGGTATAAAATAAATATGTTTAATCTATTGTAAATATATGAATTCAAATTTTCAACCAAAAATGGCAAAAATGTTTCAGAAAAACCTTCCCCACAAAAAGACAAAGCTGAGCAACGTTCGGAATGGGCGGCCCCCTTAATTTACTAGGCGGCCCCCTTAATTATTAAGGGGACCGCCCCCCTATTTAAGGGGACCGCCCCGCTCCTCCAGCTGTCAATTTTTGCCTATAAATACTGGACTTTTTCCTCACCTTTTGCACCCCAAACCTTCTGTTCTAAATCTCTTCTTACATCTTTCTAAATCCTTTGATCATATACTCTTAAGCATTGGTTTCCAAGTGATCCAAGCTTCTACCATCCAAGTGCAAAAGAAGAATACTTCTATCAATCAAGACTAGAAGTATTACAACTTAGTATCATCTTGTTACCTAAGTTGTTAGTTTAGTAAAACTTGTAAATCATTCATTCATTTGTGTATAAGGTGTGTATATTAGGTGTGAACATAAGTGATTAGATTAGTGTAGTGTGTAAGTAGTGAAGAAGGTGTAGAAGTAGTTGTGTTGTAAAGAAGTAGTGTAGAAGTATCGTGAAGTTGTGAAGTAGTTACGGTGAGAAGAAGCTGTGAATCCGTCGTGAAGAAGTCGCGAAATAGTGAAGAAGTGGAAGTCGTGAAGTAGAGAAGAAATAGAAGTCGTGAAGTAGTGAAGAAATAGAAGTCGTGAAGTAGTGAAGAAATAGAAGTCGTGAAGTAGTGAAGAAATAGAAGTCGTGAAGTAGTGAAGAAATAGAAGTAGTGAAGTAGTGAAGAAATAGAAGTCGTGAAGTAGTGAAGAAATAGAAGTCATGAAGGAAGTCGTGAAGAAGTCGTGTTGTGATTGAAGTTGTGAGATTGGTTCTAGCTACGATTAGAACTCGACATTTAGCTTTGTGTCGTTAAACCGGTGTAAGCGAAAGTGTGTAAGGTTTTCTCCGTCATAAGGGAGCTTGTTGAAGTAGTGAAGAAAACTCTCGAGCTAGGTGTGCTCGGGGAGTGGAGTAGGGCAAGGAAGGTGTCCTTGTAGCCGAACCACTATAAATCCCTCTTGTCTCGGTTTGATCTTTCCATCTCTTACTTACTTCTTTATTTATATCGTCATTACTTTCATACATATAGGCATATATAGTTGTTAGTATTATTTAGAAGTCGATTTCACATAAAGATCAATTTAAAATTCCATTCATAAAAACAAAAATTTTATAACAAATCTAAAAGGATACACATATAATTAATAATATTGTTAAAGTATTATTTTTCATATAAACTAGAATTTAAGTTTTTAAAAGGAAGCAAAGTTTTTATTTATAATAAATTAAAAAGACGTAAAACTATTCAACCCCCCCCCCCCTTCTAGTTTTCCACAATTGGTATCAGGAGCCACGTCAAACAAGATTTTTAAAATATATTGTATTTTAAAACTTGAATCGATCTATGGAATCGGAAAAATATTTAGAAGGGCAATCTATGCAAAAACCACCACTATTTGAAAATTATAGTTTTCTTGAATGGAAAAATAAATTCGAAAATTATGTGAAATCAATTGATCTAGATCTTTGGCATGTCATTTCGATTGGTGATTTTCAACCAACAAAAACGGATTTTGAAAGTCAAACAAAAACGGATTTTGAAAGTCAAAATGATTTTTTCAAAACAAAGAACGACAAAAATAATAAAGCTAAATTAATTATTTATAAAGCCTTGCCGAGAGTTGAATATGAAAGAATATTCTTCTGTCAAACGGCTAATGATATGTGAAAAAATCTTTTAAACTTTCATCAAGAAAAATTTCAAGCCAAAGATGAGGAATTTGATCTTGTACATGAATTAGTTGTCCTAGAAAATTTAATAGATAAACATTTAGATAAAATAGATACATGTGCTACTAGTTCAAATGTTTTTAATGAAGGTATTAATGACGAAGACTACATGAATCAACTCCGAAGTGAACTCAATCCAAAATCATGGAGTGATACAGACGAAGAAGAAGATTACTATCCGGTATGTGAAGAATGCAAATTAGATAAAACTCCAAATAAGGTACAATCCGAAACCGAACATTTTTGCTATGATCAATTCATCTTAGAATTTTCAAAACTAGAAAATGAGTTTAAACATTTTTGCAACATAGATCTAAAAACCATTTCTAAACATGAATCATCAAAAACTTTTGAAAGTAATTTTGAAAAAGAAATAATTTTAGAAGATAAAATGTCTAGACTTGAAAGTAATATTGAAATTGTTCTAGAATGCAAAACATGTCAAGAATATAAGCATGAAATTAAAAGATTAAATGAAAGGGCAAAAATATTAGCTAAATTTGAATGAAAGTTCCAAATCTCTTAAATACCTACTAAGTTGTCAAAAGCCATTCAAAGATAAAACCGGTTTAGGATATAGTTCGGATAACTCATCAACAAGTAAATCAAAACAAATTGAATTTGTAGAACCTAGTAGAAAAATTTAGAAATAAGATTATTTACAATGATTATAAACAATATAAGTCAAGAAATCCATTTGTTTATACATTAAAACAAACTGTTAAGGAATTCTTGTACTTCTTGGCGACATCCTCACCATGTGCATACAAATGCAATGGGTGTCCTCAACTAACCATCTCGGACCCATAAAAGTCAGGGTACCAAGCTGTTTTACTTGATTAGGTGATAAACGCACAAAGGAAAGAAACTCATCTTGCATTAACCTACTCACATTCGAGACGTGCGCGTGAAGACAAATGAATTATCCAATCTTTTATCACACTCAATATCTCACATGATAATTCATCTCAAGAAATAGCTAATGACGTAGTGGAATATTAATGGTGCGGCTATTGAAGAATTAATGAAGATATCTCTACTACTTAATCGGAAATCTTGAGAAATCTACAAATCAAAGTCAATAGTACTTGTTGAAAAAGCATGATGTGGTTGCAATGATGATGTGAGTGTCTCAACAAAAGACGTTATATGCATCAAGGCTAAGACATCCAATGAGTCAAGTACAAGACATGTTCGGGTCAAGCCGCTTTGGTCTAATAAGGCGTTAGAAGCCTGCTATGATATACTTTCATACCTTGGTTTTCCATCCTGGATACTACGAAGAAAAGCTGGACATAAGGTACGTTCTCTTTTTTAAATTTCATGAGTAGTTACTTCATATATATAGTCTTATCAATCATTGCCTTAGGATATGCTTAGCTTGATAGGTTGCATTGCCGTTACACTTCTAGTTATATTCGTTTTACGATTTAATAAACTAGAAACCCTTTAGTTAACCCCCCTAAGTATTAAATGAAGTATTCACTGTCGAACTCATATGGAAATCTTTCATGTCCACTAGTAGAGATCTCATGTAGATAAAGCGTGTAAAGTGGATTAAATTGTCAACATAGAAGTAGGATTAAATATATCACAATAATAACCCATGGATGATGCAAACTCTTATAGACCATAGCATTAAGTTAAATAATGTGCGTTATCAAAGAAGCCATATTAACATATATCCCACTCTCGCATCAAACATATAGAATTTAGTCTTAACCAATTTCCTTGAGCGTGAGATCTTTTACAACCATTTTTTTTAAATGGCATTTGTTTTTAAATTTGCAAAAACTTCACATTTTAGAAAAATGATTTTTCAAAAGAATATGCCACCTCTCTATTTATCATGTTTTACCATCCCACCTTTCTTCCCAACTTTTGTCCATAATTATGTATTTATCAAAGCCAAAGATTGGAAAAGTTTGTTTTCTTTCCTCATAAAAACATTTTGAAATAAAACCAAATCTATTTCGTTAAAAATAACTTTCACATCCACATAAAAACCTACTCTCAAACATTGTTGAATAATGCTAAAAACGCCTATTTAAATCATGCATGGTGATCTCATATCTGTCATCGATACTTGTGTATATGACATTTATAAGTGAACTAAATTGAATATGAAAAACCATGGTTTACTCATTAAGATCTCACTTGGTACAAGTCTAAAGTCCATGCTATCACAACTCCCCATTCCCTTGCACATAGACACTCATTAGGATTAATTAACTAGCTTATTAATCTTCCTAAAAATGATATTATGTATTACTTGGTGTTATATATTGTTTTCTTGTCCATATATATATATATATATATATATATATATATATATATACACATACATACATACATACATACATACATACATACATACATACATATGTTACTTGGTTAATGAGTAGGTTGCATGCTTAATAAAAATGCTTAATGAATATGCTTAGCATACATAAGTTATTAAATCCTAAATTGCCTCAAAAGAAATTGGACTTGCTTGAAACTAAACCCAAAAACACAACCTTTTCTACAAATTTCTGCCAAAAACCCATTTCTAGTAATCCAGGAATCAGCAGATGGGCGGCCCCCTTAAATCCATAGGCGGCCCCCTTAATTTTAAGGGGACCGGACCCTATTTAAGGGGACCGGCCATCTGAAGGGACGGGTTACTGTTTTCTTTTTCACTTTTCAGCCCATTTTATCCTACACTTCCCAAAATTCACAAACACATTTTGTCCTAAACCACCCACCAAAATTTACCTTCCTCAATCACATCATCCCTACAATATAAATACCCTTCTCCATCATAAATGCTCATCCATATCATCCATCCAAACATGTCATCCTCTAACAACCCAAGATCCAAGCCTTCAAGAGTTGCTAAAATCTCCGTAAGACCCGTTTGGAGAAGAAAGCTTGACACTTGTCATAACTCCAACTCAACAAATGATGTTGTTCAAAATCAACCAACACCTAAGCCTCATGCTCACCCTAATGAACCCCTTCACAAACATAACCAATCATCCACCCTTGCTCCCAAAAATACACCTTCATCTTACCCATATGATTCATATGAAGAGCATGATCAATCCCAAAACAATAATCCCAATTTCATTCACACCACCCCACATCTTGCTCAACCCACCAATGCACCATCCAAAACACTCACCACTCTTGGAATATCTGATGAAGCGAAAAGTGTACCGCTTTTAAGGGGTCATTTAAGCCCTAAATCGTATTTATTTGATCAAATATTGCCCTAAATCGTTCCTTTTGTCATTTTAGGTACTTTTGAGGAGAAATCTGGAAAAGGAGGCATTTTGGACGTTTTTGGAGCATAAAAGTGAAGAAAACGACAAAGTCTCAAAAATCGGCTAAAAGTTACCCTTGACGGCGTCAGATTTTACTCTGGACGGCGTCATGGCTTGGCAAGAAAAGGTGGATGTGAAATTTACTCATGATAAGCCAGTGAAAATTGCATGTAAATTCTGACGGCGTCACGCTTTAACCTGATCAAGGGCGTCACGGCTTAAATCAAAGAGGGACGGCGTCACGTTCAAGAGCTGACGGCGTCAAGCCTTGATAAGCCAGAACGGATTTTGGAGAGCTAAAGAGGGACGGCGTCAAGAAGGTCATCCGGGAACCCTAAAAGCGGCGAGGTGACGGCGTCACACTCCATAAGGTGACGCCGTCAGATCCAAAAGTCTATATATAGTTTTCTAATTTTTTGTCATTAAAGAGAGAGCTTAGTGTGGAATTTTTGGGAGAAAACCCTAAGACGAATTTAGCTTCTTTTTCAAGGCTTTTTGCCTTGAGATCTTCCATGTTACATTGAAAGATAAGTTATCAATTAATCATTCAATATGTCTATGTGTTGTTTGATTCTATCTTGTTCTTGTCTTTTGTTTAACATGTTAGGCTAGATTTATCTTGTGTTTACTTAGATCTAATGAAACTTAGCTATTGATTATTGGTTATTAGTGTGTTATTAGTTGTATTGGATGATTGTTTATCTATCTTAGGCTTAAGAAAACTGGCTAACTTCCTATTCGGTAACTTGCTTGAACGTCTTAAGAAACATGAACCAAATGCGTACTAAAGGTTTTTATGGTTGTATTTAATGCACAAGCGAATTCTAGTGATCCCATGTTAGGAGCTTCCTAGCCGGCTCGACATAGGAGTGAAGTAGGAGCTTGTAGAGTTGGGGAAGTACGTACGCCACCCCACGATTGGTATTTAGGAATACACCCGTCATCCACGCAACTAACACACACTAATCAACCGGTAAAAGATAGTTAGGGAGTAAGGAAATCTAAGTAAACACATTTCTCTACACATAAGTTTCTCACCAACATTTTATTTTCAGTTATTTTAGTTTATTTGCATTCGTAGTAATTTGGGTTAGTTTACTAGCAACTAATTCCGCCCACTCTTTCAAACCCGAGATTTTACTTGCTTTCATAAAATTATAAAAACACAAAAAGAATCTTCCTCAACCCTTAGACCTATTAGAGTAGTCTTTCATACCTAACGAACACTATTCCCTGTGGAGAACGATCAATCCCCCGTACTTACCACTACACTATACTACATCGGTCAGGTACACTGCCTGGTGGGGTTGTAAGCCTCTTGAGATCCCTCGAGAGGTAAAACCTGTTGTAAGGTTGCAAAACCACGCATCAAGTTTTTGGCTCCGCTGCCGGGGAATAGTTATTGTTTAGGTTGAATTTTTACTTTATAGGTCTACTCACTAGATTCCCTTCTAGTGAGATTGTTATTTTCTTTTTCTAGGTTTTCTTTAGTCTATCTTGTTTCTTTGTACTTTTGTTTGTGATACCTTCCACTTACCTCATGAGTAACATTGGTCATTTGATCCCTGTTATTCGTGTTTTTCGCCGTGCAAACTTTCAACTACCCGTTCCCGCCCCCATCATAGAAAACAACAACCTTTCACCCGACCATCACTTCGGTAACAATTCTGAGATGGAGGAGTCTGACCATGAGAATGACTATGTTAGTCCGTTTTACTACTCAGACTCCGATGAGGATGCCGGTAATGGAGAAGTAGTTAACGAGGAATGGGGAAAAGAGGAAATTGATCCCTTTAAGTATGTTGACCCTAGGACTAAGATCGAAAAGGATAGCCTCTTTAACATGCAATTTCCGTGTAAGATTGGTTATCATGATTTTTATGCTTATCTTAACTCATCTTTACCTATGAACATTATCTCTCGCGCTAATTATAATAAAATCATGGTAGATTAGCTAGAATATCAAGGTGATAACATCGTTGCTAGGACTAAGCCACTACACGTATTCGTTGGAAGTTTTGTGTATTTGGTGGATTTTATGGTTATGGAGAGCTTAGGAGAATTCATTGATAACAAATTAACCCAAGTCATTTTTGGAGAACCCTTCAAAAGGTTGACCAACCTTGACGAAAAACTTGTGGACGGGTTAATTACATTCTCGGATGGGGATGAAGATTTTACTTACCAAATGCCCCGAGCACATCCTAGGTTTAAAAACTTCTCCATTGAATCTTGCAATAGACTTGTGCCTCTTGATTTGTTAAGTGAGAATGATAAGAGGAAGGGGCTCAAATATCCACATGAGAAAAATAAGAGATACTATCATGGATGTTTGGAGCTAAATGATGAATACAAGAAAGATGAGGCAACAATTAGATGGCTCACACTCGGATACGTGAGCATAAGCGATACTAGGTAGAGTGACTTTGAGTCTAGCTACAAGACTCGTTAATAAAGAAAAGCGCTTCTTGGGAGGCAACCCAAGCTTTATTTTATTTATTTGCTTTGTGTGTTTATTTGTTTGTTTGTTTGTTTTTATTTGTTTCCGTATGTGTGTTTAATTTTTATTCTTATTGATTCATGTTCAAAATTAATTTGTGAAAATGCTTTATTTTGTTTTTAACTTCGTCTTAACTACATATAAAGGTATTTTGCAAAAGATTAGTGTAAGGGAAATCTAAATCGGTTTATTAGAACACAAATAAACATGAATCGTAATAATATTAAATGAACATACATATTAGTATTTGTTTGAGTCAAATGCTTGTATCGAGTCATAATGATGTTTTGCAGGATTTCCAGGAAGTAAGGTAAAGGTTTTTCCAGAAATTTCCCGAAAACTTAAAATGAAAATTTTTGTCAGGTCATTTCTGACGGCGTCAGGGTTTATAACCTGACGGCGTCAGATTTAATTTTCAGAAATTTTTGAAAGTTTTGTTTTCATAAAAAGTTTTTATTAAAATCTCCAACTTATAATCTCCAGGAATCTGCAAAGTTATCATTCCACAAGCATTATATCCTTATATATAGATTTTATCCCGCCGATGTTATGCAGGTTTTCGTGTTTGTTTTCTCAGGTTTAACAGGTTATTTTGGACAAGGAAATGTTTTGAATCAAGCTTATGGCGATGCATTAGTCATGGAGCTTCAACATTACTTTGGAAGAAGATCTAACCGTGTTACTTCATTATCCACCGAGCGAATCAGGGGAGTATTTGATTTCATTCTTTTACTTTATGCTTTTACATTTGTTATTTGAACATTGGGGACAATGTTCATCTTAAGTGTAAGGGGAGGGTAAAAGTACGATTTTAGAGAATGCAATTGCGCTTGATTTTTGTTTGTTTAATAGTAGATGTGTAATAAAACTGAGAGAAATACTTGTTAAGGTAATTTTAGTGCCAAATTTAAATTTTTTTACAACATATAGGAGTGAAACTTTGATCTTAATGAGCGTCTCACGGATAGGAGTTATATGACTAGCACAAAAACCGTACCACTAAAAAATTTTCCACCCCCAAATATGTGAGGTTCGCCCCTAGAATTGGTAGGAAAAGCATTTATGCTATGATGTGTGTACCGGTAGCACTTAGATTCTAGAACTTGCGTTAGGACCATTCCGAGGCCACAAGTGAGACTACATTCGTGTAGTTAGATTTACTACATGATAAGAGGCATTAGGATTAACCCATTGTTTTACACCTGTGTTTTTGTTACAATTACTTTGGCTACATTGGTCAAGTAATTCTCCCACACCCTTTGCGTTGTACTCATTTTTAGTACACGATACCCCTAGTACACCCCTCAGAGCCTATCTTTTCGTTTCGACCTTTAAGCATTTTACTTAAAGGAAGAATTTGTTACACCCCACTAAAATGTACACCCAAATCGCCTTAGCCTACCTTGTATGCACTCATTTTTAGTGCATTAATTGTGACAACATTTGTTTAAACCCAAGTTAATTATCTAATTGATTACATGGTTGCTAAGTCGAGTCATATCCTTGTACATATTGTTTTGGGACGATTGGGACTCATGGGTAAAGTACTAGTGTAATGGAGTAATGGGGAAGAACATCATTTATTACCCCCATATGTGCTAAATATTTTAAAAAAGTACTCCAAGTTTTTCAATTATCTTAATTCGAGTCATTAGAATAGTTATTTGTAAAGTTATGTAAAAATTCAAGTGTAAGGGGAATGCAATGCCCCTATGATGTATTATTTTGGATGGTAGGGCAAGAGTGTATGAAAAAAAAAAAAAAAAAAAATCGAAAAAATCAAGAAAAATACAAAAAAAATGAGAAAAAGAAAAATAGAAAAAACATACAGACTACCATCCCGTTTCATTTTATGTTTATTTTTATGTTTTTGTTATTTTGTTATTTTGTTTCTAGCTTAAGATTGAGTCGAGTCTTGGCTTAGCAACATTGTATAGTACATGTAATTAATCAAGATCTTTAACTCGCCACCAGTAAAATATCCTTTATCCAACAAAACCGTGTTTTCCTTTTCCCTACACCTAACGTTATAACCCATTTAAAAGCCCTCTTTGATAGTTTGTCTTAGGTGCTTACGCCTAGTGGAGGAGGTTTTCGATCCTTTCCCAAGCCTATGGTAATCTATTTGCTATGACAGGTAGTGAGAGATATTATCCGTTTTCATTTATGAGATTTATTTTGATGACACTTGAGAGATGTGAGTATCTAAACACTACTTGTGAGGTGCTAGTTTATAATCTCCGTGCTTATTATGATTGAAGTGGAACGATTATTTGTTGTAATTACTTTTATGTTTGCGTTAAATGACCCCTAACTTGTATTTTGATTAGAATAAAAGCGCATTTGCTTGAGGACAAGCAAATCTCAAGTGTAAGGGTATTTGATGAAGCGAAAAGTGTACCGCTTTTAAGGGGTCATTTAAGCCCTAAATCGTATTTATTTGATCAAATATTGCCCTAAATCGTTCCTTTTGTCATTTTAGGTACTTTTGAGGAGAAATATGGAAAAGGAGGCATTTTGGACGTTTTTGGAGCATAAAAGTGAAGAAAATGACAAAGTCTCAAAAATCGGCTAAAAGTTACCCTTGACGGCGTCAGATTTTACTCTGGACGGCGTCATGGCTTGGCAAGAAAAGGTGGATGTGAAATTTACTCATGATAAGCCAGTGAAAATTGCATGTAAATTCTAACGGCGTCACGCTTTAACCTGATCAAGGGCGTCACGGCTTAAATCAAAGAGGGACGGCGTCACGTTCAAGAGCTGACGGCGTCAAGCCTTGATAAGCCAGAACGGATTTTGGAGAGCTAAAGAGGGACGGCGTCAAGAAGGTCATCCGGGAACCCTAAAAGCGGCGAGGTGACGGCGTCACACTCCATAAGGTGACGCCGTCAGATCCAAAAGTCTATATATAGTTTTCTAATTTTTTGTCATTAAAGAGAGAGCTTAGTGTGGAATTTTTGGGAGAAAACCCTAAGACGAATTTAGCTTCTTTTTCAAGGCTTTTTGCCTTGAGATCTTCCATGTTACATTGAAAGATAAGTTATCAATTAATCATTCAATATGTCTATGTGTTGTTTGATTCTATCTTGTTCTTGTCTTTTGTTTAACATGTTAGGCTAGATTTATCTTGTGTTTGCTTAGATCTAATGAAACTTAGCTATTGATTATTGGTTATTAGTGTGTTATTAGTTGTATTGGATGATTGTTTATCTATGTTAGGCTTAAGAAAACTGGCTAACTTCCTATTCGGTAACTTGCTTGAACGTCTTAAGAAACATGAACCAAATGCGTACTAAAGGTTTTTATGGTTGTATTTAATGCACAAGCGAATTCTAGTGATCCCATGTTAGGAGCTTCCTAGCCGGCTCGACATAGGAGTGAAGTAGGAGCTTGTAGAGTTGGGGAAGTACGTACGCCACCCCACGATTGGTATTTAGGAATACACCCGTCATCCACGCAACTAACACACACTAATCAACCGGTAAAAGATAGTTAGGGAGTAAGGAAATCTAAGTAAACACATTTCTCTACACATAAGTTTCTCACCAACATTTTATTTTCAGTTATTTTAGTTTATTTGCATTCGTAGTAATTTGGGTTAGTTGACTAGCAACTAATTCCGCCCACTCTTTCAAACCCGAGATTTTACTTGCTTTCATAAAATTATAAAAACACAAAAAGAATCTTCCTCAACCCTTAGACTTATTAGAGTAGTCTTTCATACCTAACGAATACTATTCCCTGTGGAGAACGATCAATCCCCCGTACTTACCACTACACTATACTACATCGGTCAGGTACACTGCCTGGTGGGGTTGTAAGCCTCTTGATATCCCTCGAGAGGTAAAACCTGTTGTAAGGTTGCAAAACCACGCATCAATATCCTCTTCTTCCATATCTCCATCCTCATCCACTCATGATTACCCAAGCTCACAAATGTCTCCACTACCAAGAGTATCACCACCACCTCCTACCAACTCACATGTTACTCCTATGTTGCATGTCCAAACATCCATCCCAAATAACAACCACACTCCACCATCATCACCTTCCTCCGAACACTTGAAGTTCATTGAAGAACTCAAGGAAGCCCATGAGCTTAGTGCTCTTCTTGCCCTACACCTTGCTCAACGCAACTTAGATCAACCTCCATCTAGCTCTCCCTCATCACCCCACAACTTGAGTCAAGTTGAGAAACATGTCAACAATTGTCCTTGTTGCATCTTTCTCCAAAAACAAACCATTGCATTGAATGAGCACTTCACTTGGATTGAGTATCTTCTCACTAGATCTAATCCAACACCCTCACTTGAACAACATCAAAACCCTAATCCAACACCCTCACTTGAACAACATCAAAACCCTTATCCAACATGTTCCACTCCAAACTCTCCACCTCCAATCTCTCCATCACCACACTCTCCAACATCTATGCACCCAAAAATACACCTCCATTAATCCAACATTCTTACCCTCACTCAACCACCTCCATTTCAAACACTCCACCATCAACCATCCAAAATAGTTCAAGTTTTTATGTTGCAAGCAAGTCCGATGGCTCTCTTTGGCAATTTAGAATTTTCTACTTATTGTATGCTCTAAGCATAATAAATGTTGTATCAATGATTATGTTTTCCACATAATCAATTTGAATTAATGAATGTTTTGTTTCATGTTCTTAATATGTGATTGCTATGCTTGTTGCTCTTATATGTGATATTATGATATATATGCTTGTGCTTCTAATATTTTTCTTGCAAGTATTCCATATCTCGATTCCTTGATGCCCTCAAACGAGGGGGAGTACACATCAAGGGGGAGTTCTCCTTCCGACAAATTTTGCTTCTAAAACTTGTCGACATAACCTTTTTGATTCTACAAAAAGGGGGAGAAGTGAATATAAACTCACTAAATACTTGTCCAAAAACTAATTTTTGGGTTTAATGAGTTTAAGTTTTGTAATCATCAAAAAGGGGGAGATTGTTGATATAAATAATGCCTAAAAACGTTATTAACATCTTTCGATATCTCTATGTTTTGATAATCACAAAATGTAAAATCATTAAACGAAAGATTATGACGTAAACAAGTATTTAGTTGTAAATATTCATTTCTACAACTTAATCACTTAAGGTATGAATAAACAAATGCTTAATGCATTATATGATCAAATGAACTTTTTCTTAATCACTAGATTTTTTATAAAATGTCACAAACATTTTATATCTTTTAGAAAAACATTTTTGGTATTAAATAAATATGTTTAATCTATTATAAATATATGAATTCAAATTTTCAACCAAAAATGCCAAAAATGTTTCAGAAAAACCTTCCCCACAAAAAGACAAAGCTGAGCAACGTTCGGAATGGGCGGCCCCCTTAATTTACTAGGCGGCCCCCTTAATTATTAAGGGGACCGCCCCGCTCCTCCAGCTGTCAATTTTTGCCTATAAATACTGGACTAATCCTGGACTTTTTCCTCACCTTTTGCACCCCAAACCTTCTGTTCTAAATCTCTTCTTACATCTTTCTAAATCCTTTGATCATATACTCTTAAGCATTGGTTTCCAAGTGATCCAAGCTTCTACCATCCAAGTGCAAAAGAAGAATACTTCTATCAATCAAGACTAGAAGTATTACAACTTAGTATCATCTTGTTACCTAAGTTGTTAGTTTAGTAAAACTTGTAAATCATTCATTCATTTGTGTATAAGGTGTGTATATTAGGTGTGAACATAAGTGATTAGATTAGTGTAGTGTGTAAGTAGTGAAGAAGGTGTAGAAGTAGTTGTGTTGTAAAGAAGTAGTGTAGAAGTATCGTGAAGTAGTTACGGTGAGAAGAAGCTGTGAATCCGTCGTGAAGAAGTCGCGAAATAGTGAAGAAGTGGAAGTCGTGAAGTAGTGAAGAAATAGAAGTCGTGAAGTAGTGAAGAAATAGAAGTCGTGAAGCAGTGAAGAAATAGAAGTTGTGAAGTAGTGAAGAAATAGAAGTCGTGAAGTAGTGAAGAAATAGAAGTCATGAAGGAAGTCATGAAGAATTCGTGTTGTGATTGACGTTTTGAGATTGGTTCTAGCTACGATTAGAACTCGACATTTAGCTTTGTGTCGTTAAACCGGTGTAAGCGAAAGTGTGTAAGGTTTTCTCCGTCATAAGGGAGCTTGTTGAAGTAGTGAAGAAAACTCTCGAGCTAGGTGTGCTCGGGGAGTGGAGTAGGGCAAGGAAGGTGTCCTTGTAGCCGAACCACTATAAGTCCCTCTTGTCTCGGTTTGATCTTTCCATCTCTTACTTACTTCTTTATTTATATCGTCATTACTTTCATACATATAGGCATATATAGTTGTTAGTATTATTTAGAAGTCGATTTCTCATAAAGATCAATTTAAAACTCTATTCATAAAAACAAAACTTTTATAACAAATCTAAAAGGATACACATATAATTAATAATATTGTTAAAGTATTATTTTTCGTATAAACTATAATTTAAGTTTTTAAAAGGAAGTAAAGTTTTTATTTATAATAAATTAAAAAGATGTAAAACTATTCAACCCCCCCCCCCCTTCTAGTTTTCCATAAAGGTTTTGTTCATTTTATTACATGTTTAAATATTCGAATATTCAAATTAGTGCTCAATCACATATGATTTTTTATGCAAGTTTCAACAACGAAAAAAAAGACAAAAAAATGTGAAAAAAGTGACCAAAATTTTTTTTGTCGAAAGTATACGTGCCCGTCTATAGAAAGATAAATAAATCCTCATCCCGATGGTATAATTTTTTCGATTATCGATTAACGGTTTAAAATATATTAATTCTTTGGGTGAAAGTGGGTTTGTTATTTAACATAGAAGATGTGTGGATAAGATTGATACTTTAGTATGCAAGGAAACATTTGATATGCAAATAATTTTAAGTCCTTTTTATACTATGGAATACTTCCATAAATCAAAGTAGGGGTGAGCATCGGGCCGGAAACGACCCGTCCCGACCCGAAACCGACCCATCCCGAAACCGACATGCTCGAAAACCCAAACCGAATCCCGACCCGAGTATAGGTCGGTCGGGGTCGGTTTCGGTCGGGTTGGTCGGTTTTGTTTGTGTTTTGTCGGTCGGTTTAGCTCAAACCCGATTCGCGACCCGACCCGAGTCCCGAAAACGTGGAAAACTCGAACCAAATCCCGACCCAAGTAGAGGTCGTTTTGTGTCGGTCGGGTTCGGTTTGTGTCGGTCGTCAGTCGTCGGTCGGTTTTGCTCGGCCCTAAATCAAAGTTCACTTTTACTATCTATCTCTAATCATTATACTGTATTTTGGGACCTTTTATTGGAAAAAGATTTTTTTAAACTAAAGTTAGTTAAGATCGAAAATGTCACAAGAAAATGTAAATGAATTAGGTATTTATTGATTGAAAATTAATTATAATATCATATTGACTCTAAAAACTTAATCAATGATTTTGCTTCAAAAAAAGTTAAAAAGAAAAATTATGCAAACGATTCTTTAGCAAATATCTTAGATATAAAAGCCTTGTTTTAAAGCTTCACATTATGCCTCCGTAAACGCTAAGCCGCCCATGTATAAATTGTACCGTAGATAACAAAAGAATGATGCTTGGTGGAGTTAGGTGGCTATTTAAGGTCTTCGTGTGTACAACGTAATCTTTTTGCATCCCCCACCCCACCCCCACCACAAACTAAACAACATACATAAAAAATCATAACGGTGGCGCACATCCCTTAATCTGATATTTTTTTTAATTAAATCTTGTATACTTTTGTAAATACGTTTTATTGGAAACCGTTTAAGTTAGACTACCCTTATCAGTCATCAGAAAACACATATACTCACCTTCCACTTTGGAGTCATCTCAGATTTATCTCTTCATCTTTTTACCCTCACTCCCTCTCACTTTTCACCCACATTGGTCACACCACCCTCACCGGTCAATCTATTTTTTTAATTATTAGAAACTAAACTTTTATTCATAAATTAAAAACATTACATTAAAAATAAAAATAAAACATCATAAATTAAGCATTACGAGAAACCAACATCAGTGCTTCGAAATTCATGTCAATAATAAGTTTTGTTTGAGTTGTGTGAGATTAAGTTTGAATTTGTGTAAAGAATGAGACTTGAAAGAAGTTGTGTTAAAATCTTGAAGTTTAAATGGTATTTATAGGTAAATAAAATGGTAATTGAAAAAGTTTTTTTTTTTTTTTTTTACATGTATTCATTGCATAGTGGGGGTTCACTTTTTCACACAAACCGAAAAGTGAATTACTCACCTTTGTGAGCTTTTATTTATTTTATTATTATTATTATTATTATTATTTTTTTTATTATTATTTTTATTTTTGCCTAACTCACTCTTTACACAAACATCCCATGGTGGCCTCACTCATCTCACGAAGCTCTCGCTCACCCTTACACGCGACCCATACATGTAGCCTTATTAAAGCCCGCTATTGTTGACTTCAAAATCCAATGATTATTTATATTTATATAACCATGCATCTATTTTGGTCACCCTCACTCACTTTTATAAAAATATACCCCACTAAATACTCCACACACACTCACAAACCAAATATTTAATTATAAAAATCCCACTTTTTCACCTCTCTCAATATGGTGAGTAACTCACCAAACGAATGCAATATTACCAAGAGTTGGTTTTGTTGTTTTGGTAGTCATCATGGTGAGTTGGTCATTAACTTTTTACCCCATGGGTTTTGAACTTTTGCTCCAAAGTCTCAATATTTACTAATTTTTCTTCTCAATAACCAATCAATTTGTTTCATTTGACTGAATATGTTATTAATTTGGTGTAAACAGGAGGGTACATTAAGTCATTAATCCAGCCGTGACTTTCGGTCTGCTACTAGCAAGAAAATTGTCTTTGACCAGGGCGATGTTCTACATGGCTATACAATCTTAAGTTTCGAATGTTGAGTTAAGCATGATCACTCTTATAACCATCCTTGCTTTAATACTTTTTTGCTTTTGGTTTTCAGAATTAAAGAAAAAAAAATTAAAAAAAAAAAAAAAAAAAAAAAAAACCCCAAAAATAAGGAACCTGGTGGATCATAACCTTAGATCATTCAGTTTCAAGGTTAAAAGGAAGGAGATTGTAAATGGTGGTTCTACGTAATGGATTTGTAAGTTATTAATCCTACGCTTACTAATACTTTGGGTAATTTTGTTTTTATTGATGGGGTTTCGTTTGTTATAGTTTGTGAGGGATTTGACGATACCTAGACCAGGACCAACGCCTTATGAGTGTATTAGATGAACGGAAGGTCTAACTCACATAGAAAAGGTCTTTATATATAGATCTTTCGAGTTTTCCTGGTATATATATATCCTTATTGCGTGCTCGAATATATATTCAGAACATGTGATGGAAGTTTTCCCAGGAACATTATGATTCTCAACTATATATGAGACAAGTACCCATGAATATATACTATAATCGTCAAGGATATTTGTAGTGGAGGGTTTAGTTGGTATGTTTACTAGCACCAATGAATACTTACAACGATTTTAGGGTCCGTTTGGTTTGTCAAGGGATTTGGATATGGATTTGGATTTGGATTTGAATTAGAATTTGAATTTGGATTAGGATTAAGATTTAAGAAAAAAGTAGCAGAGAGAAAATATATAAATAATCAAATATAATAGTTGAGTTATTTTTACAAACAATAAAACCCTCACATACCAAGGGATAAATCCCATCCATTGATTTAAATTTAATCAATGGCTGAGATCATACCGATTGCTATTAAAAAAATACAAGGAAGGACAATTTCGTAAATTTACAACAAAACACAAAACACTAACTGCTCATTTTCGTATCATAATTTCTACCAACAAACACACACTAAAAACACACACTACTCACAACAAAAACCAATCAAAATTAGCCCTAAAAAATGCCGGATCTATACGCATTTCATCACTCTATCAGAAAAAATGGAATCTCCGGCTAAGCCACAACCTTCGGCGATTAGTAAGTTATTTGGAAATGAATTGATGCGACGCGATTATTGTGAATTGAGATGCCTGTTAAGTGTTATTAGGTTGTTGTTATTGTTAGTTTAGGGCCAATGTTGGTCGTATATCGCGTATAATTGATGTGAAATGTGATTGATTAGTTTGAATATAGTTAGTGTATGTTACTCAGACATTAGTTTAGATACGTGTTAGTTGTTAATAGGTTGTTGACTTATTGTTAGTCTACGGTAAATGTAGGTTGTATTTTTACTCGATTGTTGTTAGTTTAGATGCGTGCTACTTGTCATCAGGTTGCTGCTATTTTGTTTCTATAGCGTTAGTGCAGGTTGTATTGATTGTGTTTACGTGTGTATCGTTGATGTGATATTTGACGTGAGATTTATCACCGGAGGGGGATAGTATTGAGTTGTATGGAAGGTTAGTTAATTTCTTGTGTAGGTTAAGCTGTGATGGTTGCCGCTGGACCAGCAAGCCACAGAAGACGCCTTCGGCTTTGCCGAAGGCGTCGGCTGCGGCTAAGCCACAGAAGACGCCTTCGGCTTTGTTTTTATATCGAACTAGATGCTTCAAATGTTGTATATATGTAGTTGTAATGATGTAGAATTGGAATACTAGGGAGTACAATTCGTGATAGTTTTTTTTACTACATGTGTTTTTAGGCAAGTTCAGACATTTAAATGTTTATTTTCAACCGTTTTGAGACTGAAGTAAGATGTGATCTTGGATTGTTCTGACACAGAATACACCGATGCTTAATATACGGCTATGTTTTGTTGTTATCTGTTATATTATTTGCCAGCTTGTTGTATATATTCTGTAGCAAATGATACTTTAACTCAGTTGATTTGTTGATGTGTCAACACGTAACTTAGTATATTACGTGACATAAGAGATATTAGCTGAAATAACGAAGTGAAAACGCATATTATTGAAACAGGAAGTTGATAATTGAAAGTTGTGAATCTGTAGACCATCATCTATCAAATGTTCTCATGTGAAGGCTTTAAATTTGTAACAATTTGATTGTGATTTTAGGGTTATGTTATCTACCGTGTGCATGTGAGGCGTGGTGGACGAAAGAGGTATCACCTGTGATACATATTAGTTATCACTTGTGATACATATTAGGTAAACCATAAACTTCATTAAAAAATTCTGAATATTGGTTTACCATAAACTTCATCATTAAAAAGAATATCACAAGAATATCACAAGTGATATTCTGAATATCACAAGTAATATCACTATCACTTGTGATATTCTGAATATCACTTGTGATATTCAGAATATCGTTTGTGATATTCAGAATATCGCTTGTGATATTTTGAATATCACAGAATATCACTCTGAATATCACATGTGATATTCTGAATATCATAAGTGATTTTCTGTGATATTATGAATATCACAAGTGATATTCTGAATATCACAAGTTTGATGATATCACAAGTGATATTTAAATATTTAAACAGTGGTTTAGCGTTGATTTGATGATATTTAAATATTTAAACAGTGGTTTAGCGTTGATTTGATGATATTGATGTTTGTTGAGTTTATGCGTATCGAAATCATTATCCGCTTCGTTCGCGTGGTATAATCGCATCTGTTATTGTTTGTTATTTGAGCTTACGTATGCGTAATTTGGGCTTATTAACGGTTAAGTGAGTTTGTTTGAGCTTACTTTATACCGTTGATTTGTGTACTGTTTGATTGAGTTTAAGTTGATGTCACTAGTGAGCTAATTATGTGATTAAGTGAGTGTGTTATTCAGTGATTTTGAATGCATAATTTCGGTTAATTTTACTAGTATTTGACCTTACGTATGCTTAATTTTAGCGTTGATTTGATGATTCTGATGTTTGATGAGTTTACTTGTTCGATTGTGAGAATTAATTGAGGTTAAGTTGTATTAGTGAGCTGATAAGTGATTAAGTGAGCGTATTTGAGCTTTGTAAGCGTAATTTTACCGTCGATTTGATGATTTTGATGTTTGTTGAGTTTGTGTATAGTAGTGTATGTATGACATTGTGAGTGATGTTTATGTGTTTGATTGATGAGATTTTTAATCAGAGTGATTAGTTGAGGTTAATTTGTTGTTACTAGTGAGTTGATTGAGTGAGTATGTTTGAGTTTACGTGTGCTTAATTTTCGTTGATTCAATGATTTTGATGTTTGTTGAGTTCGTGCAGTGTGCTATTGATGTTTATGTGTTTAATTTATGAGGTTTTGGATTAGGAGTGATTAGTTGCCGTTAGTTTTTTGTGACAGTGAGTTAAATTAAGTGATAGAGCCATGCAGTGAGTGAGTATGGTTGTTGATTTAGTTATAGTTAGCTGATTAACAGATTAAGTGATTAAGTTAGTAGTTGGTGTTCGGTTGTTGAGCTAACTATTAAGTAATTCTATGATTAAGTTCGTATGTTTTGCTAATTCAAAACAGTCTATTTGCTCAAAAGCTGGTTTACTGGTTGCATTAGAATGAAATAATGAAGCAGTGACGAAAATTGACTAACTGGTTAATTATTTCCAGGGCATTTCCTATTGGAAAAGGAAAAGCGTTAAGTTTCATATTTGGAAGCAAACAACAAATAACAAAAGGTGGTTTACTAGCTCGGACCGCGACATCAAATGTATATCGTAGTGCGCAGTTCAAAAAAAAATTGCAAGCGATGCAAACCCCATGTTGTAGCCCGGACGAAGTCATATTTGCACCTGATTTTCACCAATCTTTATATTGCCATCTCCTTTGTGGACTCATTTTCCACGAAGAAATCCAGGTCATATCGTCCACATTTGCTCATAGCATTGTTCATTCATTTAGGACATTTGAGCTGGTTTGGGAGGAACTATGTTCTGACCTTAGAACCAGTGTTTTGTCAGCCAGGATCACGGTTCCATCGATCAGAACCGCTATGGCTAATCTTCTGACCCCGAACCCTGAACACATAATTCAGAAGAAGTGTTTGGGATTAACCGACTGGAATGGGTTGATCCCACAACTTTTCCCTAAGTGTAAGTACATTTACGGTATCATGACCGGTTCAATGGAGCCGTATTTGAAAAAATTACGGATTTATGCAGCTGGAGTACCTTTGTTAAGTGCGGATTACAGGTCATCAGAAGGGTGGATAGGAGCAAATGTCAACCCGAATTTGCCACCTGAAATGACAACTTTCGCTGTGCTTTCGAATATTGGGTATTTTGATTTTTTACCATTGGAAGACATAGATCTTGATAATCAGGATCGAGTTGAACCGGTTGGGTTGACCGATGTAGAAATCGGTGAAGAGTACGAGGTTGTGGTCACAAATTTTGCAGGTTTGTATCGTTACAGGTTAGGTGATGTGGTTAAGGTTATCAGGTTTCATAACTCGACCCCAGAACTCCAATTCGTATGTAGAAGAAACCTTATGCTTACTATCAACATCGACAAAAATGTTGATAGTAACACATTTAAATGTTGTGCTTTTGGATTTTCAGATATAAGCTGTTCTTCACATTTAGTATTTATTTTATTGTTTAGCACATGACCTGGTGATTTGCTTTTTGCATAACTCATAGTCTGAACCCAATTTGCAGATCATCAAATTGGAACTCCGGTGCCAAGCATTTTCGCACAAGCATGCAATCATCTTGGTGTTGATTTCACCTCTGACTCAACGTTGATGAACGAAGAGAAGCTTACAAACTACATTAATCTTCTTTACCTCAGCTGGAGTAGTGCAGATATAGTTGACATAAAAACTGGTACAACTACTACAAAATCTTCAGCATTCAACAGTTTCAAAACCTCACAAAAGATTATATTTCCAAATATCGTCGTAATTTTGGGCTTCCCATCCAAACTCAAGGCAAGGGAGATAAAAGACTTAATATGCAAAGTTTTTGGGCTGACCTTAGTTACATCAATCTATCACTTGGACAAGACTGCTGTTTTTTTTCAATTTAGCCAGCCAGAATTGGTGTCTGAATTTCTGGAGCTAATCTCCCAAATAGAGGAGAAAAAGAACGATGCAATTTATGTTTTGCACCCCCTTTCGCAACTTTTAGAAGGTGGATCTACCCGTTCTGCTTGTTATGAGGTATACAAGGAAATATGCGCTTCACCAATTTCGAAGGTCTTGTTTGCTGATCAAGCAGAAGCTATTAATATCAATTTGAACACCAGGCTGTTAAAAAGTAAGGCCCACGAAAATGGTTCTTTTGCCAACTTAGAATCCCCAATTGATACAAAGACAGCTGAGACCAAACAACAAATTAAGTCTTCACCCCCTGGCAGCAATGATCCTAGAGGAGAAATGCTAGATATTATCTCCTGCTGAGATGTATATTGGCAACTTCTGGCCTTGTAAACATTTTATCAGCAGACTAGGTGATTCATATACTGATTAGCTTTAACTGTTGTAATCTGCAAGTTTATCAGGTCATATAGTTGGAAAAAAAAAAAAAAAGATTCAAGTTTTGAAACAACAAATGAATGACCAAAAGACAATCATAATGAAAATTTACAGATACCAAACACAAGATGTAAATTGATTCTGATGACAATGAGTAACATCGTACTCTTAAGTGATAATCTGAAGTACAGGATATTTACCTGTTGGGAACTAGAAGAGTCATCCTTTAATCATGCAAGTGAATCAGTTCATGTAATCATGTAAGGTTAGCACAACTTCGTAAATTAGATGAAGCTTATATCGACAATAAAATAAATACTAAATAAATAGTATATTTAAATTAGATTCACAAAGTAAATTGATGGGTTAAGTATCACATGTGATATGTTAAGTATCACATGTGATATATTAAGTATCATATATGTTAAGTATCACATGTGACATGTTAAGTTTTGTTTGAAAATCACATGTGACATGTTAAGTATCACATGTGATATGTTAAGTATCACCAGCGATACAAAGTAACATATAAGTAATCACCTGTGATACAAAAAAACATATTAAGCTTAAAAAGAAACTTACAAGATAACTTCTCAAAATAACAAATGACCATATCATAAAAGAAAATTTTACAATGAAAAATTGATAAAAATGAATCAATCTCGAGAACAAGTAAATACGACATAGTGATATTATTACGAACTTCTTTTTATTTTTGAAATATGATATTATTACGATTACTTTAAAAAAAAATTCACTCTTTATGCATTTTGCTCTTTCTTATCTTTTTGTTTCATTAGGAAAAGAATTTTTAATTAATGTGAAAAGTTTTATTACTCATAATATTATTCTCCTTTTACCTACTAGCTAATAAAGGATTACAAACTATTTTTTTTTTCTCATGCAATTTAATAACGAATTAAATACAAATACATAATTTCTCTCACGTACTATTTATTTTTCTTACGAGTTAGTTGCGATAAAAATTCAATTGCTTTTTTTTTTTTTTTTTTTTTTTTTTAAACTTTTTCCACTATCATAAAATAAGTCACATTAGTAAAGAGATTTTAAATTCAATTTTCTTCGCTTTTAGACCATTTATTTCTATTTCTTTTAAAGAATTCTAACAGTTTCATAAACTATCAAAATTTTTAAAAATCATTTTTGCATAAATTTTAGTAGAAAGATTCTTAACAATAAAGAAAATTTAAGTGAAATGGCCTTTCAGAAACAACTAGGAGAAAACATCATTTTTCCAAGCACCACTACGACTATGCTTAGTTAGTTGTTTGACTAATAAGCTTTGGCTTTCCCTAATGATTACTAAGATACTTTTTCATGTCGAGGCGAAAAAGTAAGTGCGGCATCATCTTAATGACGTTATGTCTCCGGAATTATTAGTCGCAAGCGTTGAGTAAATGTGGACCCATCCTAATGATATAAAATAACTTATTAGGTATCACCTGTGATACAAAATAAGATATTAGGTATCACCTGTGATACATTCCAAATATTAGGTATCACATGTGATTCAAAATAAGATATTAGGTATCACCAGTGATACAAAATAACTTATTAGGTATCACATGTGATACAAAATATTTTCATGAAACTTATTAATAAGCTAAAAATGAACAACTTTTGTGAAAACAAAATTTTTATAACTTGAGAATTAATTTGGAAAAGGCAAAATAAACAAACAGTTAACATATTAGGTATCACCTGTGATACAGAATAAGATATTAGGTATCATCTGTGATACATTCCAAATATTAGGTATCACCTGTGATTCAAAATAAGATATTAGGTATCACCAGTGATACAAAATAATTTATTATGTATCACCTGTGATACAAAATAAGCTTAAAAGTCTATACGTAAAACAATTAAAAGAATAATATCACAAGTGATATAAAAAATTATGAGGTATCACCTGTGATACGAAATAACATTTGTAGTATTAAAAAAATCACATATTACTTTTTATTTTCCATTTGTAGTATATCACATGTGATTTACTGTTAAAGAAATCACATATTACTTTTTATTTTCCATTTGTAGTATATCACATGTGATTTATCATTAAATAAATTTCCCATTTGTAGTATATCACATGTGATTGACTATTAAAGAAATCACACATTACTTTTTATTTTTCATTTGTAGTACATCACACGTGATTTACTGTTAATTTTTTTTCATTTGTAGTATATCACATGTGATTTATCATTAAATAAAATTTTCATTTGTAGTATATGATATGTGATTTAAAGAAAATCACATATTAGCGTTGATCTTCTAATTGCAAAAAGTAGTAAAAAATGACGGTAAGTATTTAATATCATGTTAAATACTAAGCGTCATGACTTTTCACTTCGTTTTAAATTCATCACTTTCTATTTCCTATTCTTCTACATATTTCTTTATCCAAATTCAATGGCATCATCATCTTCTCAAAACGATCCAAAGAAAAAACGTGTAAGAGATTCATCTCCTCCTCCAATGCCAGAGAAATATAAAAAATTAAGTATCTCGTCAGAAGTTTGGATGTCATTCTAGTAAGTATGGTGCTGAACATCATATGATTGATATCTATAACAAACGTATCAAGAATCATGAAGCAAGAAACAAATTTTCATGAAACTTATTAATAAACCAAAAATGAACAACTTTTGTGAAAACAAAATTTTTATAACTTGAGAATTAAGGTGGAAAAGGCAAAATAAACAAACAGTTAACATATTAGGTATCACCTGTGATATATAATAACTTATTAGGTATCACCTGTGATACAAAATAAGATATTAGGTATCACCTGTGATACATTCCAAATACTAGGTATCACATGTGATTCAAAATAAGATATTAGGTATCATCTGTGATACATTCCAAATATTAGGTATCACTTGTGATTCAAAATAAGATATTAGGTATCACCAGTGATACAAAATAACTTATTATGTATCACCTGTGATACAAAATAAGCTTAAAAGTCTATACGTAAAACAATTAAAAGAATAATATCACAAGTGATATAAAAAATTATGAGGTATCACCTGTGATACGAAATAACATTTGTAATATTAAAGAAATCACATATTACTTTTTATTTTCCATTTGTAGTATATCACATGTGATTTACTGTTAAAGAAATCACATATTACTTTTTATTTTCCATTTATAGTATATCACATCTGATTTATCATTAAATAAATTTCCCATTTGTAGTATATCACATGTGATTGACTATTAAAGAAATCACACATTACTTTTTATTTTTCATTTGTAGTACATCACACGTGATTTACTGTTAATTTTTTTTTCATTTGTAGTATATCACATGTGATTTATCATTAAATAAAATTTTCATTTGTAGTATATGATATGTTATTTAAAGAAAATCACATATTAGAGTTGATCTTCTAATTGCAAAAAGTAGTAAAAAATGACGGTAAGTATTTAATATCATGTTAAATACTAAGCGTCATGACTTTACACTTCGTTTTAAATTCATCACTTTCTATTTCCTATTCTTCTACATATTTCTTTATCCAAATTCAATGGCATCATCATCTTCTCAAAACGATCCAAAGAAAAAACGTGTAAGAGATTCATCTCCTCCTCCAATGCCAGAGAAATATAAAAAATTAAGTATCTCGTCAGAAGTTTGGAATATTTGTCATTCTAGTAAGTATGGTGCTGAACATCATATGATTGATATCTATAACAAACGTATCAAGAATCATGAAGCAAGAAACAAATTTTCATGAAACTTATTAATAAACTAAAAATGAACAACTTTTGTGAAAACAAAATTTTTATAACTTGAGAATTAAGGTGGAAAAGGCAAAATAAACAAACAGTTAACATATTAGGTATCACCTGTGATACAAAATAAGATATTAGGTATCACCTGTGATACATACCAAATATTAGGTATCACCTGTGATACAAAATAAGATATTAGATAATATTTTTTTCCATTATTTTCGTACAACACTTTTATTTTATTGTTCTTCACAAATAACAAAAAGCGCAACGCACTATTGATTAATAAGCAACTGAAGTTTGTTTATCTAAAGATTCCAAGTACAAGTAGTTTGTTTATCACTCTGTATTGTGAGTAAGAATCTGATAAACCAATAGCCATCTGATATGCTGATTTTACAATCAAAAGTGGATTACGAAAACTGCTAACCTACTTTGTTGCCGGTATTGTCATGTATCAGTAGAAGGCCATAGTTATTGACAAAGTGCATAGAACATTAGAACTACAACAGCAATGACAAATTATAGTAGAGTGAATACATCCAGCAGCAAAAGAAAAGCTTTTTACAACATCCTGATCTCAATTATTTGTCTATATTGTTATATCTAAGCAAACATTCTAGTAAAGTTAACCAAAAAAGATCTTACACCCACAAAAAACAAGGTACAAAAATATTACCTGATTCTTCTCACATATTATTTTATCCATTAGTATCAACATGATCATCATCTGTCAGTATACCACACCCAAAGAATAAACGTGTAGAGATTCATTTGTCCATACCATGCCAGTGAATGAAAAAAATGAAGTATCTCGTCACTTAAGTTGGTAAAATTATCATTCTATGAAATATATTGTGTTCAGACCATCCACAATAGATTTGATGATAATCAATCAAACAGTCAACAAGAATCTGAGTAATGTATTATACTCAAATTATCAATAATTACTTATAGACAAAAAAAAGAACAATTTTGAAAACACAATTTCTATAAATCTTGAGTTAACATGTTGGATCAAACGGCAAGAATAAACAAAACAGTCCTCAACATCATTTAAATATCTGCGTTTGTGAAACTTATCAATCTTAATATGGGGATACATCCATGCATATCTATAACAAACTATAAGTATCACTGAAGTCAAAAAAATATTAGACTAAGTTCAAATGTAACATATTTTGTGACAACCAATAAATTTTATGTTCTTGACAATCACTGGAAAAGGCAATACCGTTAACTAATTGTCACCAGTGATACCAAACTGAATATTATGATATGTATCTAAGATTACCTGTGATAAGAATACAAAGATGAATAGAATATTTTCCAAATTCTACAACTTGTATTTTGTTATAAGAAATGGATAAACGCAATGTCACTAACTTAGTTTGATATACAATATACAACAAGTGCATTAACCTTAAAACTGTAAATAGTTTGTTGTAGTAGAACCGTATTGATTCAAGATCAGTAATAAACAAAGACCCTAATATGTTATTTGAAAGTAAGCATTAACAAACTGATAACACAAGTCACAACACACTGACCAATAATTGACTTAGGCATAGCATGTTGAATCTAATACCAAGCAATGACAATTATATTGTATCACATCCATCATCAAGCTTTTTAACATCTATAATTGCTTAATTTAAGCATTTAATATCTAAAAATTCTGGTAAAGTTACCAAAAAGGATCGTAACAACCACAAAAAAACAAGGTACCTAAAGAACAAAAAAAAAAGTGGGAATTTACTCGGATTCCTTCTCAGGCATCAATTATTTGCTACTCCATTTAGGCTATACCAACGATGTCATCATCTGAATCATCGTTACCGACCACCACCCCAACGCCAAGTAACGTGTTGAGAATCATTTGTTCCCAACCTCGTATGCTTGCAGTGAATGAACGAAAACGAGAGGGGCTGCTACTCGCCTCACCTTCAGATGGTATGGGTGACACCCACATACATGCATACCTCGATCATGAGCAATATCCATTGTGTTCCAGTAGCCAGCTTCCCACCAAAAGAATTTTGTGATGTAAACCAACATCAACACAGTATTTACAAGCACAGAATCTGGTACTTTCCCGTTTGTTTCATACTGCAAGGTTATCAATCATAGTTACTCGGATGTACAAAAAAAAGTACAATGACAGAAACATGGCAATTCACGATACAACTGCTGATGTTAACGATGTTGGAGTGCAAACCTGCTTGATGCAGTATGTCACAGCAAGAACAGCCCATGACATCATACCAAATCTGCAGTTTGTGAAAACTTTGATGTCGAAGTTTTTCCCAATTCGGGGATACAATTCCATGCCCTATCATATCAACAACCATAAAATATACTGAAGTCAGAACCAACAATACCTTAGGCGTCAAGGTCAAACATGTAAAGTATGAGATGCTCACCCAATAGAAGTCGAATATTATGTTTCCTGATGAACCAAAATCACTGGAAGAAGGTGCCACATGACCCTGTATTTAAATCGTTTAATATTGTCAGAACTCAGATGCATAGACCACAATATAGCATGATATATTTATTGATATGTCATGTCAGAATGACCATTACCTTGATGTATAAGAATACACAGAAGACCAAGCTTCCGAAAATGAGCGCAGAGGTATATTTCTCCCAAATGATCATAAACAACTGTTGGATTGGGTTATTTATGAAAAATGGAATAACGTAATTTGTTAAACTGATGTACTTTAGTTTGATCAGTATGCATATAACAAGCAAAATGTGCAGTTAACCTTAAACACTGAAATAGATTCTCGTTAAGTTAGTTTATATGATTACACGTGAATTGACATTTTCGGAAGTCAGTAAATCAACTACAAAAACCCTAATTTGTGTATGGGTTTGAAATGTATAGATTTAACAAACCTGATGTGACACAGCAGAAGAGTCAGCAGACTCGTAGCTGACTTCAATAATCCGAACCTCTTCTGGCATACATTGTTAAATCTCGCTATATACCTCATAGGCTTGAATGACACGATGTATCATTGTATCCGAGCTATCATCATCACAGCTCTTTCTAACATCAGGATGGAATTGCTTAACCTGTTATGGAGCACCTTTTGTCAATTACTCATATATAATTAAAATTTGTGCTTACTACAGGTCATCTCAAAAAAGGATCAAGAACAATATTGGGCCGATAAAAGCAAACCATATACCTATGTCTCAGTCTCTCAATTTACTGAACATTTCAAGCAATTTCATGTTGGGCAGCAACTAGAAAACAAACTTCTTGTTCCTTACAACAAGGCCGAGAGTAAAAAATCAGCTCTAATTTTCAAAAAGTACTTAGTCCCTATAAGGGACCTCTTCAAGGCCTCTTTTGATAAAGAACTATTACTGATTAAGCGAACAGCAGTTGTGTATATAGCCAAGACACTGCAAATCAGCTTTATGGCAATTATTGGAGCAACCATGTTATTGAGAACTAGAATGCACTCAGAAACCGAAGAAGACGGAGCAGTTTATGTTGGAGCTCTTTTGTTTGCAATCATCACTAATATGTTTAACGGGTTTCCTGAACTCCCTATGACTATAGAGAGACTTCCTGTTTTGTACAACCATAGGGACCTCCTCTTTCATCCAACTTGGGTGTATACTGTTCCAACTATCCTCTTACGTGTGCCGATATCTATAGTTGAGTCTACTGTTTGGACAATCTTGACCTACTATGTCATCGGGTTAGCCCCTGAAGCTAGCAGGTAACCACAAAAAATAAAACTAAATACATACCGTAAGTAAGAGTGACAAAATGGGCGGGTTGGGTACCGCGAAATTGACCCATATTAAAATGGGTTGAATGGTTTAAACTGGTAGGGGTTGGGTTGACCCACGATTTTGTAAATTTCATTGTAAATTTATAATATAGTATGTTCTTGTTCCTATCAAGGTAACTAGCTATCAAAATTCTCTCATGTTCAGGCTTTTCAAGCACTTCTTGTTAACGTTTCTGATTCAGCAAATGGCATCAGGAATATTCAGGCTCATTGCTGCAGTTTTCAATGAGCATAAAAGATCAATCAATGCTTCAGGAGAGACTTGTAGAGTTGGTTGGATGCAAAGTAAATACACGCTTATGTCCGTTAAGTTCTCTAACAAGATCTTGAACTACTTTAAGTCTCTTCTAGCACTGCACCAAACGGCAGCCACCCGAAGGATTACTGATGTATGTTTCTAAATGCTCCAAATCAAAACGCCACTTCTAGTAGCATTAACAAGCAACTAGCTTTTTCACTTCTAGTAGAATTCCTAATTTCTCTAAACACTCCAAATCAAAATGCGTTTTCACGTAGCCAAACATACTCAGTCTAAATTAAAACAAACACCTACGGCTTGCTACTGCTTATGGCTTGTTGTTACTAGTTGGGTCTAAATTAAGTGTATAAAAAAGCATAAATAAAATACCTTGAGATTAGAATTGGCAACGAAAGCGAGAAGAAACGAAAACAAAGGAGAAACAAGGGACCAGGTGCTGGATGAGCGATGACCAAAAACAATGAAATGAGAGATACACTTTAATCCACGATACACCTTCAAAATTAGGGCAAAATTATCACAACAAAATACATTCAAATTACACATCAATAATAACAAAATACATTAAGGTTTAATTGAAACAGAAGAATTAAAACTTGATAAAAGTGAACGGCGAACGGTGGCGAAGTGGTCAATGGCGGACGAACGACGAACTGTGGCAAAGTGGTCAACGACAGACGAACAGTGAATGGTCAGTGAAAGTCGTATTGTTATTAGATTCAGTTTATAATTATCACTTGTTTAATTGGATGAATTAAAATTTAGATTTAGGGTTTGTTAAAATGATTCAATGGTGGAAGTTGATGTTGAATAGGGATGAGAGAAAACACAGGTTAGTGTGTGTTTTTTTGAGAGATTAAATGAGGAGTTTTTTAATTTTATGTTTATATAGTTGCCAATTATACCCTTATAGTGTAAAATATGTATTTAATCACAACCATTAGATTAAATATGATGGAGGGTGAAGATTGATCCCTTAGTATGTAGATAAAGTTTTGTCCTCAAATGATCTTAGATCATAATATAATATTGTAATATTAATATGTATATAAAGAAAAAATAATCAAATATAATGTTATAAAATAAATTTTCAATTAAATAAGAGGTTGAAAACAAAGTAGGCTCACTATTTTGGAAAAAGACAAGAAATGTTATAAAAGAAATTTGTAATCCTGGCAAAGTGATCCGGATTCTTGTATGGAGAATAATGGGAAAATTTCAAAAGTATGCCAAAAATCGAATTTGGGTCAACATCTAAGTCAAGAATTTTGAAATTTCCCCATTTGGTCATGTGCGACCGTGCTACTGCGCGACCCCATTCATAATTGGACATGTGTCATGACAAAAGGTACCATTCTAATCATTTGGTGACACACTTGTCACATTTTGAATGGAGTCGCACATTTGACTTGCTCGACCGGTGGCTGTGCGACTGTGCGACCCATTCAAAATATGACAAGTGTGTCACCAAATGATTATAATGGTATTTTTTGTCATGTCATGTGTCAACTTTTTAATTGGGTCACGCAGTATCACGGTCGCACATGACCAAAATTGAAATTTGCAATATTATTGACTACATTGTGGACACAAATTCAATTTATGATGTATTTTTGCAATTTTCCAGAGAATAATTTGCATTCAACTCAATCTTTGGAACACACTTTTGTTTTCCAAACAACAAAAATTTGTTGTCAAATCCAAAACCCACATCAAAACTGGTAACCAAACGCACCCTTAGATAAATAAAAAATAACTGAAAACATGTGTTGCGCGTTAGCTATTGTTTATTTTTTCGATGTGTTCTATTATTTGACGTAAGAATTTGAAAGAAAATAATTTCGTTTGTTTCATACGTTACTAACCTTTTCGGTGGGTTAAATGTAATGAAAATGCTTTAAATTACTCCCAAAAAATTGTTGCGATACAAAAATATATTTATATGATTAGCAAGTTATATTTGATAAATATGTATCCTTCAACTACTGAATTAATGGAAATGGTTTAATCCCAATCATGAAATATAAAAATAAATTTTCATATCGACATTTTATAATTTAACTTTGTAAAAACTATGAATCTACCTAGAAATCACAATCAGAACGCAGCAAAGTCACCCAATCAACCACCCTTTAGTGAAATCTTTTATTACTTAAATGTCAAGAAGATAGTCAACAATTATGTGCTCACCAAACAAATACAATGAAAAAGAAATAGTCCCCTTAAGAAGGATCCTACTTATCACACTACAAAAGAATCAATACAAAGAACCTCACTACAACTCTCACAAGACTATACCAGACTACAGTATATGATCAAGATGATCACAACAACTAAACAAAACTGCTATAACAAACCGTGAGAAAGTATGTGAAGAGAGAAAACCAATCAGGGTTTTTTACGAATGTGAGATATGAGAGAGAGAGAGAGAGAGAGAGAGGGCTGGGGATGAGAGCTTATATAGTGCCAATTTCTAGGGGTGGCAATTTCAGACCCGACACGAAACCCGACACGAAACCGACACGAAAATTAACAGGTTCGAGTCGAGTCTAAATAGATTTCGGGTCGGGTTTGGGTCGACCCATCTAACCCGTTCATTAAACAGGTCAGGTTCGGGATGAGAATAAATTAACCGGGTCGACCCGCCAACCCGTTTAAGATTTTTTTCTTAAATTAAATTTATTTATATTTTATTATGCGGGTTAAATGGGTTAAACGGGTCAACCCGCAAACCCGTTTAAGCTGTTTAACTCGTGTAATGTGCCAACTTTTTTATTCAAAACGGGTTAAATGGGTCAACCCGAAACCCATTTAACCTATTCAACCCGTGTAGACTATTTAACCCGCTAACCCAAGTATATATACGGGTTAAATGGGACGGGTTCGGGTTATGTGTAAACAGGTTAGGGTTAACATATCTGACCCGATGATTTAAATGGGTCAGGTTCGGGTTGGGGTTTTCTGACTCGCCAACCTGTCAACCCGAACCGCCAACCCGAACCCGACTCGAATTGCCACCCCTACCAATTTCCACTTCAGCCCTTCTAGATTAACAAACCTGCTAAACACAGACAAAACACCAAACTATAAGAAATAAGTAAAGGAATAGTCCCTGTACTTATAAACCATGAGAATGACCCACCCCCTCTTAGTCTCATGGCTTAAACATATTCACAAGACCAAGCTTCTCGTGAAACCACTTATGTTCTGCAACATTATAAGCATACCCAACTTTAATAGTTTTAATACACCAGAAGAGACTTTATCTCTCACTAAATGAAGACCAATTTCAAAATGCTTAGTTTGCTCATGGGAAACTGGATTAGCAGCTATTTGAATAGCATAACTGCTATCACAAAACAAATTCACAAGAAGCAAACCCCCAATATCTAGATCCTTCAAAATTTTATTAATCTAAATGATTTTACAAGTAGCAGATGCAAGACATATGTACTCAGCCTCAACAGAATATCTAGATATTGTTGCTTGCTTCTTACTTTTCCAAGAAACAAGATTATTGCAAAAATTGACACAATAACCTGAAACAAACTTTCTAGTCTTAAGACACTTAGCCTAGTCTGCATCTGGGAAAGCATGCAGACTACACCTTTTATCCTTATTAAACTAAATACCAGTACCTGGACCTTGTTTAAGATATCTCAATACTCTCAAACCTGCACTAAAATGAGATTGCAAAGGAGCATGCATATGCTTACTTAAACAATGAACAGCATAAGCAATGTCAGGTCTAGTAACAGACAAGTATATCAATTTCCCAACCAGTTTATGATATTCAGTCAAATTAGTGATAAACTTGTCATTCTCAGTTTCAACATGATTCAATACCACATTCTGCTGCAATGGTGTAGCAGCAGGCTTACATGCCAATAACCCATAATCACTAAGAAGTTCAAGACAATACTTCCTTTCAGTTAAACAAACACCATTTTCATTTTCAAGAACTTCAATACCCAGAAAGTACTTTAGAAGACCAAGATCATTTATCATGAACTTAGAATTTAAAAACTGTTTGAATTTTTCAATTTCAATTTTAATATTCCCTGTGATGACCATATCATCCACATAAACTAACAAGGCCATGAACACACCCTTATCATGTTTAACATACATAGAATAATCATTTTTACTTTGCACAAAACCATGTTCAATCAAAACAGTTGTTAATTTCTAATTCCATTGCCTAGGAGCCTGTTTAAGACCATACCAAGACTTGACAAGTCTACAAACCTTGGTCTCATCTTTATCATAATAACCAGGAGGCAATTTCATGTAAACTTCTTCATGAAGATCACCATACAAGAAAGCATTATTAACATCAAGTTGAAATAATGGCCAACCATTACTAACAGTGACCATTTTAACAACTGGACTAAATGTTTCTTCAAAATCTACACCCTCTTTTTGCCCAAAACTCTGAGCCACAAGCCTAGCTTTATATCTGATAGGTCCTATTTTAGCTTCAATACAAGATATAACTCACCTAAACTACAACTACTAATACGAATAACAATAACTAACAATAGATAACGAGAGATACTAAAGAGAATAAGATGAATGAGAAGAATAGAAGGATGATTTCATTTCACGCATAAGAGTAACAAAGCTTTGGCACTAAGGTGAATAAAACCAACAAGAATAAATGATGCAAATGCCTTCTATTTATAGAGCTATTCTAGGGCGGCATTTGCATGTGAGTATCTAGAAGCTATTCATTGGATCCCACGGCCTATGGACTCCTAATGAGCCATGGGCCTTAAAATAACTTAAAGTCCTATTACATGAGCAACTTAATAAATACATGACCAAGACATGGAAATAAATAAAACGTGTTCCCAACAATCTCCCCCTAAGGCTTGGTCATCTAGGTTGCTCGACGTCATCTTTGCTTCTTTGGCTTTTGACGTCTTTAGAATCTTTGTTCTTCGTTCTTGTTGTGATATGATATGGAATTGTCTCGATCTGCCTTCCACCAACGTTCTTTCATCTTGATGTCTTTACTTCTTTTCCACCCATGCTCATATGTCTTATGACTTTTGTTCTTCATATCTCAAGTAGTTCTTAATTCATAGGCTTCATTCTTTTGACTTGTGAAAGTTTGACGTGCATGATCCTTGACTTTTCTTTAACTTCTTTGAACTTTTGTTATCTCTAAGTCTTTGTGAGAACTTTATCTTCAGGATATGAGCATGATGGAAAATGGTGGTGGTGTAACTCCCGGTCTCCATGATTACCTGCAGTGTAAACAGTTAGCAATAAATCATCCGACACTTACAGATTCGGACTTCGAGATCGTCAACAGCATAGTATGAAGACTTTCTCTAATCCTAGCCCTGGCCGTTCTGAACCGGATAACCCCGAAAGGGCTTACACAAATACACCGAAGTGCATCAACGATTCAGTAAGCCGTAGAAGTATACCGAAGTATCACTCCATGACTATAGACCGTTTTGGAGCTAACACTAAGGGTAATCCACAAGGGATTACCGAAGTGACCTGCTGTCAGGGCTGTTTGATGTTGACCCTGGCAGGATTTCCATTCAATCACTGAGAATCATAATTTATGAATTCTCTCATGAATGTTCTCGGCAGATTGCTAAGATCTGCGAAGTGCACTCTTATATTTTACAACTGGTGTTCTTTTTGTTGAACAACCAGTGTAGAAATGCTAAGTGTACCTATGAGATCTTGGATGTATCTCGTGGCTCTAGACTCAATCAAGTGCTTATGTTTGGTCGTCGGAGGCATGGAGCAGATTGCCTCCTTTTCAATATCAACACATCTCGGAGTGAGAGGTCGATAGATAATGAAAGGTTCTCCGTGTGAAATGAAACAAGTGTCTTTTGAGAGACACCTGAGTGGCTAGAAGGTTTAGTGCAGTGCGTCACTGGGTCCATGACGGCTTAATCTTCAATACCGGTGTTACTGCAGTAACAACCAGTAGCATATGTATTGAACCCGGTGTCTGCCCTAAGGTTGATCAAATGGAGGGCTATTTCTTTTACCCCTTTTCTTTACTTTTCTTTTACATTCTTTAACCCCTTCTTTCTCCTTTCATTTCATTTCTCCTTTTTTCATCATACCTAGGACTTTCTAGTTCTAAACTATTGGTATTGTCCTTGGGTAGATCCCTCCGGCTCTGGCGGATCATAGGACGGTTTTTCCTAACCTTAGTCACCTTATATCTCCATGACTATCCTATTGTTGCCATAAACCAAACCTTTTGAAAAATCTCTCAAAGTATTTATGATTGTAAAAACATATTTTGTTAACACTTTGAGAGTTTTGTGATTTTCAGAAATACTCCCCCTTAACATGTGCTCATAAGTAGTTAATGTAAATTTGCACATGTCGGGAAAAGTTAGCACTTTTTGAATTGATTGATTTTCAATGAACATGATCGTTGTGAGACACGTTTACATCACTAGTAGAACCAGCTTGAAATTATTACCCGTCCAGATCATATTCAAGGAAAATCTCTCGAAATTGGTACATTCTACTCAGACACGTCCTTTGCGAGACACGTTTACATCACCGGATAAACCGGCTTGAAATTATTACCCGTCCCGGACATGTCTTTTCGACTACTGACTTTTGATATCGTCAATTCGAGGGTTCAATTATGAGTCGAGCTCATACTAGATTTCAACTTTTTATTACCATATTTTAATCATATCTTTCTTCTCCCCCTCAAAAATAGCATATTCATGTTGTTTTTGATAAACTTTTGATTAAAATATGCTTTTTGAGGTTTATGGGAAGAATTTCAAGAACTTTTGTACTTGAGAACAAAGATTTTGTTTTTTCAAATACTCCCCCTTGACAAAGGAATACTTGTTCTATTGAGCAGAATTTTGAAAAACTTTGAAAAATTCTGGTTAATTCTACTCAATAGTAAGAAGCTTTCGTTCCTTATATGAGGATTGTGGCACTGAAGCATACCACAGGGTCCTTTAATTATATGTACGGGTTGTGCACTGTGATGTGTGCACAAGCCATATTCAACAATCATATAGGCAAGAATAATCAATCAAAGAATATACCAAACTCTTTCATCATCCCCCTCTTCCGAATGTAGTGAAGACTGGAACCGGTCTTTGGAAGTTTCTTATCGGGAATGATGGTCGTCCTCCAACGTAACTCTCAGCCGCCTCATTTGGTCTCTGCGGAACAGCGTTCTCTCGATCTACATCACATACTGACGGATTTGTCTTAGCTGATCATTCGTCCATCTTTTTGACTTCTTCAACTCTTGATCTCGAACCCGAATTACCAACCCATCACGAACCTTCTTCAGCGTGTGGTCGCAGAATTTATGAATGTCCTTATACGCCATGAAGCAGTTAATCGTCAGATCGCTCTTGTAAACGAATCCAAAGGTTGGTTCCTTCTTCATGGTGTATTGAGCTTCATTGTTGATCTTAGGAAGTGATAGCAGTGGTGCGGTTATGTTCAATTTCTTCTGATAGCTCTCGACCCCAAGCTGCAGATCTTCTACTCGTTCTTTGATGATCTTCCTTCTGATGAAGTGGAGTATAGAAGTACTGAAAGCGTATTGAAGATCAAGTGTGACATGTTGCAGCTTCCCTTGAACTTTGATCAGATACATATCTTCAAGGTCATTTAGACTCAAATCCAAGAAATCCGCTTCAGAGAACGAGTAGAGCTGCTGGACGTGCCTTCTAACTTTGATCTAGGACAAGAAAGTGTAGTCATATTTCTTCTCACCCATTAGACTCACCACAGCAAGAATTCTGAGGTCACTTTTCACTGAAGTAGGAGATTTCTTGGTAAGTTTGCTCTTGTACCAAGTTTTTCTCTTCTCGAACCAATGATAGATGCCCAGCTGCGCATCTTAGTCATACTGCACTTTCTGTGATATGAAGGTGTGAGTAGCAGTTTCCTCGATGGCAGGTAGTGTGTAACTTGCTGCTGGTGTCAAAGTTATTAAGGTTGCATATTTCGGTTGACATTCAGCTCCATGTATGAGTAACTCAAGATCATTGTTGAAAAGGAATTGTTATGGAATGGCTAGTTGATCGGATACTTGAATTACCAGAAATAGCTTCGTCCAGTCTGTGATATATGGTTGGTTGGTTCTGGAAGTGCTTCCAGCCAATATCACATATGGATTAGTCCAGCTGAACTTGCTAGACATTGCTCGAGCAATATTTTCAAGATGATACTCGAGCTCAGCTATAAAACCCGAAATATTGAACCATGAATTTTGCACCATTTTGAGTTTTAACCTAAGTTTGAAATATTAATAATATGACATTTGAACTTATAATTAAATACGTGAAATAAGTTAATCCTAAACTAATTTAAAATATATCCTAAGTTACCTAAGCTAGAATATCTCCTAATTCTCATAAGTCAAAACCGACTTTTTCCTAGCCCATTCTTTGGTCGGGTGTTTCTAAGAGGTAAGACACATGTATATCACCTTCATATTTTAAAAGATATCAAGTATCTTCATCCCATATACAAAAGACGGTTTACCCATCCTTTTAAAAAAAAAACATGTTTTGTTCTTCTACACAAGACATATTTATCACCTCTTGTTCTCACTTTGACACCGAACCAAAACCAGAAAATAATACACCATTCGTCCCTTGTTTTGGTTGCCAAGAAAAGAAGAAGAAGAAACTAGGTTCGGGGTAGAAGTCGTTGCCGTTTTCCTGGAGTATACGAGCCTTAGTCTTGACTTTCTTTTGGTTCTTTGTTCTCTATACGACATCAGGTTCTTTTTATTCTCCTCTTTGCTCTCCTTGGTTCGAGTTATGCATCATGAAACAAAGCTAGTAATCGTGTTAAAGAAAAACTGTGAAGATCATGCTAGTATACGTATTACTCGTCTCGTTAAGTTTGTCACATAAGCTACATGAAATCATAAAAATACATACGCCTATATAACTATTTTTGTCGTGTCATTGGTGGATTATTTTGTGTATTGATCCCAGCCCTTTGTCGACTTGATTAACCCCTAAACAAACCTTAATGAACAGCCCTTTATGTCACATGAAATCACAAAGTAATAAGCCTCATATATGTTTGTTTTGTGTCGTGGTCATGAGTGTTGTCTTGTGTCATTGTAGCAGCCCTATATCGACCAAATCACAACCTTAAACAAGCCTTAAAAAACTGTTAATAATGATCAATAATGTGGCGTATAAATACTAGAAATCCTAGGCTGTTATACCATGCGAACCTTATGATTTTATGTGAGAAGTTTGGCCTTGTTTTTGACTCGTTAAGTACCTTGGCGTGTGGGGCTATTTTGTGTAGTGTTGTGGGAGTCCATGAACTAATTTTACTTGGGGCCTTAGTCGCGTTTGATTGGGGTTTATTGTATTTTGTTGCTGCCGCGTTAAACCCCCCCCCCTCACACCACTTTATTTTTCCTCGCCACATGTCTCTTTTGCCTAGTTTTGCCTCGCTAATCTATTACCGAGAGTAGTGTTGTTTTGTACTTGTTGCTTGCTAGAAATGTTACACCAAAGTGTGGAGTCTCGGTGTGAAAGTGGTCACGATAAGAATGTTTGTTTCGGTATTGTTTTGTACCAAGAATGTGTTTTAAGTTGTGATTTGAATATGTAATTAATTTCCGAATTCATTAAGAGTGGTTAATATGGTTCGACTATCCTTTCGTTTACAAATTCTGTAAAGTCGAGCATGGAACCTAAATGGATATAAGAAAACTTAAAACTTTAACATGTAAACCCTAAACTATGATAAGTTGACACATTAAACCCTATACTTTGCTAAAATGACATATAAGACCCTAAACTATGATATTTGTCATATTAAGCCTCTAAGTTAACCTATTATAATTTTGTAAACCCTAAGTTTGGCTAATTAATGGATACTACCTATAAACTTACTAAATATGGAAGGTTGCTAAAAATGGAAAGTTTCTAAAAATAGAAAGAACCCCTAATCTGAATAACTATAAGCACTAAACATGAAATAAACTTATAAAATGAGCTTATAAGTAATATGTGATTATTAAATTGTATTGGTTCGGTGAAGAAGGAGTGACCTTCCGTTTTTGTGTGATCCACCTTTTATCCGTTTGTCTATTTGCATAAGGTACAGATATTCTGACCTTTCTTATAAGGTTTCTCATGGCTTTTCACATCCTTTGATTTCTTAACCTCTGATTTTGATGTCTTTGCTATGCACCCTTTGATATGAGCCTTTGATATGCACCCTTTGATATGAACCTATGATTATGATATTCTGATGACCTTAGATTCTGTTTCATTACCATGACATTCTAATTGACCCTTCAGTTTGATACCCGAGCTATCACTAGTCATGGGGGTTCCATGACCATGTCATTGATGCACCAATGGCATGACTCTAGGGTGGTCGAGTGATGTTCCACCCCGTCCCTTTTGTTATGTAATATGTATGGCCACGATGATTATGATTTTCTGCAGGGGCGTATGGATGCATCCTAGTTCTGATCTGTTATGTTATTATGATATGTTTCTGGTGACTGGTGCTGTGTGCAATACACGCCTTTCACAATTCTGGGAGCTGATCACTCCATTATGTTACTTATGGTTACTTATGAAGATTATAATTATGATGTTATGATATGATATGTTTCTGGGCTCGTAGTAGATTTCTGTCAACCTTTACACCTTTGATACAATTTGATATACCTTCTGTTATTCCCCAATGCACCATATTCTGTTTTCTCCATTTCAGTTGACTTATGATATTTGTTCATATGATCTTGATCTCTCATTCTTTTGATAGATGATATTCGTTTCAGCAGGAGCTTGTGTTTCCTTTTTCTTTACATATATATGTCTGATTATTCGTTGTTATATATATCTATTCACTGGGCTTTTTAAGCTCAGCCGCATTTCTTTTCCTGCGGCAGGTTTTAGGTTGGAAGCTGGGTTTGAGTGAAGAGTGCGTAGGAGCTCTTAGTGGACTACCCTGACGATAGATACCCGTTTGCTTTTGGATTAGATTTTGATTTATCTTCAGTTAGATTTAAGCTTGGAGTTGTATTTCAGTTTTGGAAATCATTTTGTATAGAGTAGCTATCATTAGAATACCTTTGTAACTTTTATGTTTATAAGTCTTCCGCTTGCGTTACGTTCTGATTTGTCACCATAATGTAGCATTTTAGCCCTTGTCGGGTTGGGGTGTTACAATTATGGTATCAGATCCCAGGCTGCGACTTGTAGTACATAAGTTATGGCCTGTGAAGATTTGGACCCTTAGGTTTGCACTATAGGAGCTTATGGAGCAACCCTTGAAGTTTGCCTTAGGTTTTCCCTGTAGAAACTTTAGTTATGACCGGTGAGGATTGGGTAGATTATGCGATAAGACTTTGATTATTTATCTTTCTTCTGCGCCACTCTGATTTATGCCTCTGCTTTCAGTTAGGCTCTTATAAGACCATTCATTCTGGAGACTTAGGAAATTTAGCAAGATACGCAATATAAGTTTAGTGATCACTTAAGTTTAGAATGCTTTACGACTTTTGTAGTAATGCCTTACAGGTTTCACTCTCTGATGTGACCGCATTCTTTGAATTTCGATCTCTGATTCGTTTATGATTCGTTTGGATACCTTTTCATTCGTTCATAGAATTCGTATATGTATGAATCCGATGTGTTCGACACATTCTGTAGTTTCCCTTGCTTTTGCTAAGCATATTAAGGTCCCCTCTGCACTATTAGAATATGCTTTACTGTAGATCCCAGTTGAGCTTAATCGATCTTGTTTATTATCCTAGATATGGAACTAAGATAATAGGTATAGAGACTTTTCTTGAACAATCTACTAATTACTATGCGGAATTTAGTAATTAATCTTAAGAAGAATTAACAATAACACACAGTAATTCTCTCAACCTTCACCTCAATATATTAATATACGGTTACTCAAAAGTAACAGGGTTACAACGAACCTTGAAGTGAATACAATACTTAAGCTAAAACAATCGTATTCTAACCCTAACCCTAGACTTAAGGAGTCCTAGTCGGTTACAAAACTTTCTATACAAGAATAATATCTATTCGTATCTTTACCATAAACAAACTATACATATCCAATAAGCAGCAATATCATTACTCTAGCAGCAGAATCCTCTTAGGCTAGCAGTAGAATGAGACTTAGCTTATTTCACCATTCGTCAGTTATCACCAGCAGCAGAATAAATATACTAGCAACAGAATGATTAAGCCTAGCAGCAGAATCATACTTAGTATATTTCCATTAAAACCATGAGCAGCAGAATAAAATACTTAGCAGCAGCATCTTCAAAGTAGCAGCAACTTCTTTTAAACCCAACAATCCTCCCCTAAACTTGATATTTTCTCCCAAAATATACAAGTTTCTTCTAAGCACAGATATACACAAAGAGGATGCTTCCAAACACTTTCTACTTTGAAGTCTTTGATTTCAGAATATTTTTATACTTTTTCCTTTTAACTAACTACATAAGCTTGTAATTGATTCCTGACATTTTAAATGGTCTCTTCGTAAACCTTAAACTATTACCCATGATTGATATAATCCATTGATGTAGAATAGCAAATTTCATTCTATGTAATCTGGTAAATTTCTCAATATCATAGGCAACCTTTCATAATCACCTCTTCTTCCTCTACCATAACTTTCATATAACTCCAATGATTGATATATAATACCATCATGTAATGACATCTGTGAATAATTAACAAATCTTTCCATCAATATTTATCTGTTCAAATATTCCACCAATCTATAATTTGAACCATGTTACATAAAATATTGGTACTTTAATTCCATAGATTATTCCTATTCATATCTTCTGTTGTCTATAATATACTCATCCATTAACTGTTATGCATCTGTAAAATCTAACAAACTTGACAAAGCTATGACTCTGATTCCCACCATGTTTATACCATCTTGAACATCATGTACAAGAAAATGGTACTTATTCCAAGAATGATACTACTTCAGGTCTCTGTGTTATGATGTAACACCATAATCCTTTTCATGTCATCTGCAGTCCTCTCGATCTCTCTGAATCTAAACTCATTGTTGTTCTTTCTTCTTCTTTGCTCTACTCTTCAACCTTTTTCCTGTTCTTTTGACACCAATACTTGATTCAGATTTTATCTCTTCCACTTCCTCTTTCTTTTCCTCAATAGCAACTTTTACCTTCTCAACAGCTTCTTTCTCTTTTACATTCTTTTGCTTGACACCTTCAGATATTTCCTTAGGTCTTGTAACTTGAGATTCTGGATTAAGATAACCCCTTGGATCCACTCCTCTTGTAAGTTTCTTAATCTCAGCATCTGTTAAAGGTTCAAATTTCCTCTTCATCTCTTTCTTAGCAGCTTCAAACTTCTGCTTAACTTCATCATTGGTGAATGGTTTCAATTGCTTCAATTTCCAGTTCTTCATGTTTTTCAAATAAAGCTCATGAAAAGTTCTCTGTTGCCTTGCAGTTGGTGGTCTATTCACCTTCTTTTTCTTCCTTGCAGCCAGAAACTTCTTCTTGTTCTCCACAACAACTTGTTGAAACCAGTCATTAATACCTTCACTTGTGAAAGTATCTTCCAACTCTACTTTCACTTTCTCCCATGCCATAGCTGCTTCACACCTTGCCTTCTCATCTTCCCATGCTCTCACTTTTGCTTCCAGTTCAGCTTGTTTCTCAGATTGTTGCTTTTGGTTTTCCATATCTCTATCATACTCTGCTTGTTCTTCAGCAGCAACTCTCTGAGCTTCTTCAGCATCAAACCTATCTTGTAAGTACTTAGGCCATAAGTGAAATGGAACATCATCTTGATTAGGGTAGGAGTCAAGTTCTTCCACCATTTTCTCCTTACCTTTACCCTTGTAGGTAGGTGGTTGAACAAGTTTTCTTGTTGGTGTAGGTTCTCTTATAACAACTCCTTTGGCTTTTGGTTTTGTTGCAGCAGTAGGTTTAGTTTCAGGTATTTGTGGTGATTCTTGTTGTTGTTGTTTTGTTTTAAGGTTCACCATGATCTGAACTATTGGTATTGTGTCTTCTTCTGACTCAGCAGCAGGTTCTTTCTCCTTAGCAGCAGGATCAACTACCTTAGCAGCACCATGCTTTGTATCAGCAGCAGAATCACCTTTAACAACCTTTTCAACACTTTCAAGAACAACTTCATTCCCAGACCTATCTTTGACCACAAAATCATCTTCACCAGAACCAACATCCATATCCACATTACCCTCATTCTCATTCACTTCATCTCAACCTCCCCTTGACCCTTGTTTTCCTCCCCTGAGGCCTTGTCTTCATTCCTCCCCTGTTTGGGAGCATCCTCCCCCAAACTTGGTTTGGAAATCTTTGGCTGTGAATTCCTTGATCTCAGTAACCCCTCAAGATGCCTAACCTTTTGCTGTAGCCTTCTGATTTTAGCACCCTGAGTAGAATTCACCATCTTCAATCGCTTCTTGAGACCAAGTACTTCTTTTGACTATTTTGTACATTTATCCGTCAATTCATTCAATTGTTTCAGAATATCCTCACAACTTCGGTCTGTGTTACCTGACCCGAGAGGTTGATCATTGGATTTGGCATTGTGTACATTTGTTTTACCCGTCAATTCCTCTGTATCTAGTTCAATTCTAGCCTCAACACTTCGACCTGTGTTACCTGGTCCGAGAGGTGTATCATAGGCATTGACATTTTGTACATCATCATCCATCAATTCATTAGTATCATGTCTGTCCTCATCACTTCGGGATGTGTTACCTTCCCTGAGAGGTGAATCTTTGGACTGAAACTCAGTCTCAATCCTAGATTGAGCAGCTGAGCCCCCCTTTTTAGCCATTTGGCTGGGGTTACCATCATGTGCATCAGGTTCATGAGAACCCTCAGCAGTAGATGTTGCCAAGGTTGGGGTCTTAGCTATGTTGACACTGGCCTGTTCAACTTCTAAGTTGGAAACAGTAGTGTCAGCCCCTTCCTTCATGCCATCTCCATCACCTATGGCAGCCTCATCTGGTTCCATACTAGCACTAGTCTGAGGTAACTCAGTGCTCTTTTCTTGTGAAGAGCTAGGTGATTGGGTATTTTGGGGTTCATTTTGAGATGATTCACTTGAAGATTCAGAAGTGGGTGTGTGATGGGAAGCTGTTGGGTTTTCAGCTTCTTCACTCTCAGCAACAGCAGCAGCAATGTTTAAAATATGTTGGGACAAAGGAGTTATTCTCCCAAAAAAACCAGTCCCATTTTTCTTTAAATAAGAAAACATTTTGCTTGTTAATGTAGGAGTTGGTTCAATTCCTGTATGTTCCAAAGGTTCTTGTAATTGACTATTTATGATAAGTTGTAAAAACCTTGGATAAATAAAATGTTTACCAGAAATATTCTTTTTCAACCCTTCAAAAATCATGGCCGAAAAATTAAATGGTTGGCCTGTAGCTAGACAAATCAAAGCTGATGCTTGAGTTGTACTAAACTCATTCCACCCAGTTGTTTTAGGGCTAAGACAATGTAGAAGAGTATGAATAAGAAATTTCCAGTGTGGGCAGAGGAGACGTTTGAAAATTTTTAAATTAGTATTAGGCCTCTGTTACCCAATGTTTTCAAGTTCTTCATAAATAGTAGAAGTAGGAAGGCAAGTTGTTTCTTCATCATCTGCAAGACGAAGGATTCTCCTTACAGATGTTTCAGTAACAACTATTCTTTCTTCATCCACTGTGGCAATTAACATTTGTACCCCATTTTGAGTTTCAGCCGTAACAGTCGACCAAAACTGTCGCATGTGGGATTTATATATAGTTGGATTAACTGTTAATGCATACCTAATTGAAGTAGCATTAAGAAAGTCAATGACTTCAGTAAATCCATCTGCCTCAGGAACCTTTTGAAGAAAAGCGACTGAATTGTGGTCGGCGGAGTATTCGCGTCTTGTCATCGTGAATTAGGGTTTTGAAGTTGGGAGTTTTTGATCGGATGATTAAGAGATGTTTTAGGGTTTGAATTGGGTTTAATTTTGAGCGCACAAAGTTATTGGTGAGATCTAATTGGGTTTTTATGCCGTTTAGATCCAATTAGGGCTTTATTCGCGCCAATTTGCAAAATGGTCCCTCCACTTTCAAACCAAGCAGCAGAATCAAATAGTTTCAACTTTGAGCAGCATAACCTCAGCAGCAGAAACTTTTGAACCAGCAGCAGAATGTTCTCTGAACATTCCAATCATCTTTTTCTCATCAATCAAGCATTCCCTTGAGACTTATCCTGCAAAAGATTAGTCCAAGACTACAAAAACACAAACAAGAGTATTCCACAATAATCACAAGTCATAGCCATACATAGCAGCAGAGTAACCAACTTAGCAGCAGACAACATACAGACATAGTGTTAAAGATCATTTAACCCCATCTAGGATATGTTTTACAATCATTATTGACAAGCACAGCGGAATTAAGAACAAACAATAATGATAAACAAGGTTGTGATTAATCTAAAGAACGCGTTCATCTATATTGAATAAAAACCTAACAGCTACAAACAAACGTGTACAAACACACGTTTGTTAACCAACTCTCATTATCGATCTACATTTTTCTGGATACCAACAACTGCCGCCCTAACCCTTTATAAATAGGGTTTACATTGAAAACCTAACTTTCGTAGGAAGCTAAGTAAATATTACATGAGGTCCTTATTGTTTCATATTTCTTCATATCGGCATATATAGTTTTGTGAACATCAAATCATAATTCCCAACAATCTTCCCCTATTTGATGTTACAAAACTATCTCCTTGAAACAATGCTTCCTTGAGGTCTTCTTGAACACGCCACCACAAATAATAAGCTGCAAACAAATCTATCTAACAAGATAATTGAATCAGTTGTCTCCAAATTCACCACGACGTGCAAAAGACACGACGGAATCCCATGTAGACTCACTTACAGATCCGAATATTCTCCACGTGCAAATGACGACAGATTTTATTCTGCTCAGACTCAAGATGCAGATCAGAATATTTCGCGACTTGTAAATGACTTAGATGTAGATCTGAATAACGAGACAAATAAGTCAATCACCTTCCCCTTTTTGTAATCATCGAATAGGGGTCTTCCATGCAGCTTGAATCAGAACGCTTCCCCTTAAGTGGTGCATGTAGATGGTTAAACAAGCTTCCCCTGAAACCAATAACCATCTCTTGAATCACGAACTCAGTAGGCCTTATGAAATGATCACTGATGAATAAAACCGAGTATGACGAACTTGATGAAGAAGTTGAATTTCCCAAACTTGCGTCTTATATCTTGCACTATCCACGTGACTCCAACCTCATCATAGAAGTAGGCTACCAGGACCTCTTGATAAATCCTCAACTATATGAGACACTGAGCACTACAACGTAACTCCTTAAAGTGATAGAAAATGTGAGCATTAAGCACCCTAGATTATAGATCACACACTTTTGCTAGATTCATCAAGTCTTTGTCACCGCATTAACGCCCAAACAAGTTATCTCCAAAGTGTAACACCCACTTTGAGATATGATAAGAACGCGCACTGTTGATCAATCATCTTCTTCAAATAATCACCAAAACGAGCCATAAAATAAAGAATAAATCGCGATCCAAAACTGTTCCAAACCCGAAAACCAAGAACAGTATTAACTGAGGCGAGCAGCATTAACGATGGAGAGCAGAATTAATTAAGTCTGGTGACCAGACTTAACTTCCGAGAGAGCAGACTTAACCGAGCAGAAACCAGAATTAACCAACAAAGCTACCAGAATTAATTCGTCACATACCAGACTTGACCAGTACGCAACATCAGACCCATGTGCAATCTTCTCCAATATTAAACGACAAACCAATTCTCATTAAAAGCTAGCACATGCGACAACAATTTAATCAACAGTAATCAACCAATATACGGAGTAATATTCAACAGCAGCATCCAATCACATAATAATGGGAAGCGACAAATCAAAAATCTTGACCAATAACCAATCTTAGTGTCTGCTGCTACTGACAACCCACTTCATCGCATATGAAACAATTCTTGATCAGTAACATTGATTGACCAACCCATTAATATATAATCCACAAGCGACAATTAAATAACCCAACATGCTATATGAGACGTCAACATCATCCAATAAATTTACACCGACCAATTTATAAAATCAGTACGAGATGAATTCAATTCGAATAATATTGAGTCGTCACATAACAGTAACAGATCAATACCAAAACAAAAATAAATCTGTTTATACCGTATAACAGCCAATTCGTACCTCCACCAGATCTGCCCTTTTTCTTCGAATCTGCTCCATCTCCAATAGTAACAACCTTGTAGATCCTAGATATCGAGAGCAACCCTCTCTGATACCAATTGTTAAAGATCGTTTAACCCCATCTAGGATATGTTTTACAATCATTATTGACAAGCACAGCGGAATTAAGAACAAACAATAATGATAAACAAGGTTGTGATTAATCTAAAGAACGCATTCATCTATATTGAATAAAAACCTAACAGCTACAAACAAACGTGTACAAACACACGTTTGTTAACCAACTCTCATTATCGATCTATTTTTTTTCTGGATACCAACAACAGCCGCCCTAAACCTTTATAAATAGGGTTTACATAGAAAACCTAACTTTCGTAGGAAGCTAAGTAAATATTACATGAGGTCCCTATTGTTTCATATTTCTTCATATCAGCATATATAGTTTTGTGAACATCAAATCATAATTCCCAACACATAGCAAGCACTAGAAACAACTTATTTGATCAATAACAGCACAAATCCTTACACACTATTACAAAAACATACAGAGATAAGATTGTTGATTTTCAAAGATTGATCATTCCTATACTAGCAATTAAAAATTGAAATCTACCCACATCAAAACCTTTAGTGAGTAAATCGGCAACATTATTGTCAGTATGTATTTTAACTATTTGAATTAGCTTTTTCTCATAACAATCTCTTATAAAATGGTGTCTTATCTCTATATGCTTTGTTTTAGAGTGAAAAACAGGATTTTTGATGATACACATGGTACTATTATTATCAATATAAATTTTGGTGTTCATAAAGTAGTACCCATAATCCAGCAATTGGTTTTGGATCCAGAGCACTTGTGCACAGCAACTAGAAGCAGCCACATACTCAGCTTCAGTTGTGGAATTGGCCACCACAGTCTGTTTCTTGCATTGCCAAGAGATCAACCTATGTCCAAGGTATTGACATCCTCCAGTGGTTGATTTTCTATCCATACTTGCTCCAGGATAGTCACTATCTGAGTATGCTACCAAATCAAAAGATGAATCCTTAGGATACCAAAGGCCTAACCTAGGTTGACTCCTCAAGTACCTAAAAATCCTCTTAATAGCATTCAAGTGTGAGACTTTTGGGGACACTTGAAATCTGGCACAAGCACACACAGCAAACATGATGTCTGGCCTTGAAGCAGTTAGATACATCAATGAACCAATCATTGATCTATACAGATGAACATCAACCTCTTCCCCATCTTCATCCTTGAGCAAAGGCTTGTTGGTCTCCATTGTTGTCTTGGCTGGTTTTCCATCAGTAAAGCTAAATTTCTTCAAAATATCAGCCACATATTTGTCTTGGATGATGAAGATCCCATCTTTCATCTGTTTAACTTGAAGCCCCAAAAAGAAGGTGGGTTCCCCCATAGAACTCATCTGAAATCTATTATGCATGAGCTTCTCAAATTCTTCACACAAGACCTTGTTTGTAGACCCAAAAATGATATCATCTACATAAACTTGAACTAGTAGGATATTCTTTTTGTCATTCTTAATGAACAATGTCTTATCAATCGTTCCCCTGTTGAATCCATTAGATAAAAAATACTTGGACAAGGTGTCATACCAAGCTCTTGGAGCCTGATGTAAACCATATAGTGCTTTCTCCACCTTATAAACCCTATCTGGATAATCAGCATCTTCAAAACCAGGTGGTTGCATCACATAAACTTCTTCATCAATCTTTCCATACAAGAAAGCACTTTTCACATCCATCTGATACACTGGGAAGTTCTTGAATGAAGCATAAGCCAAGAATAGTCTGATGGCCTCTATTCTTGCTACTGGAGCAAACACCTCATCATAATCAATGCCTTCTTCCTGAGTGTATCCCTGAGTCACCAATCTTGCCTTGTTTCTGATCACAATTCCTCTCTCATCTCTCTTGCATCTGAACATCCATTTTGTACCAATTGCCCTCTTCCCATTAGGCAAATCAACTAATGTCCAGACCTCTTGAAGCTTGAACTGCAGCAACTCCTCTTGCATAGCTTCAACCCAACTTGAATCTTACATAGCTTTATGAGCATTCTTGGGTTCCACTTGTGACAGAAAACAAGAAAACTTACAATTTTGTAGATCCTTGTGGCTATTCCTCTTATGTAGTGATTGAGCAAATAATCCTTGATGAAGCAAAGCATTCAACCCCTTTGCTTTACTTCTGGTTTGAACAGCAGATTTAACATCACCAATTATCTGCTCTTTTGGATGATTTTTATGTATCCTTGTTGTTGGAGTAGGACTAATAGGTATATGAGTCTCCATATTGGACAAATCAGCTCCATCTCCAAATACATCCACAACTTCATCATCAGTGTCTTCATACACTTCCTCTAATTCAGGCAACTCATCAGAAGAATCATCAAAGAAATTTCCATCTTTGTCAGCAATAGAATGCATGGGAATAGCAGCAGAACCACTATGCTTAGCAGCAGAATGTTCTGCACTACTGCTGGGCATAGCAGCAGAATGATTTGGCTTAGCAGCAGAATGGGATATATTGCTGCTAGCTTTATTTCTTGTACTTCCATGCTTTGCTGACTTTTCATTCCTTACTTCATCATCATTCTTGCCATCATTTGAAGGTTTATCACCACCTACTGCATCATCCTTTGGTACTGCTTCATAAACAACATCATCCTTTGAACTCTTGCCCTCTTTCTCTTTTACTGTGAAAAGCTGATTAAGCTTCCATTTCTCAATCAAGACAAACTCCTTTGCAGATTCATCATCTTTAGCTTGTGTACCTGCATTAGGGTTAGCTTGTGTACCTGCAGACATGTTAGTTGTACCTGCAATCACTGGTTGATAATTCATACTCTTGGTTAGGGAATCAATATCAAACAGCCATTCAGGTCCTTTTCCAGCAACACTAGGTGTAGTTTCACTAAACCTAACATGTAGGTTTTCTTCTACATGCTTTGTTCTTTGGTTAAATACCCTAAAAGCTTTGCTATTAGTTGAGTATCCAACAAAGAAACCTTTGTCTGCTTTCTCATCAAACTTGCCTAGTGAATCAATGGTATTTAAGATAGTAACAGGACACCCAAATGGTTTCAAGAAATCTATCATAGGTTTCCTACCATGCAATAATTCATAAGGGGACTTGTTATGAGGCTTCACTACCTTACTCCTATTTTGCACATAGCAAGCAGTGTTAACTGCTTCAGCCCAAAAAGTAGTGGGTAATTGTGACTCTGACAACATTGTCCTAGCAGCCTCAATTAATGTCCTATTCCTCCTCTCAGCCACACCATTTTGCTGAGGAGTTCTAGCCACACTAAACTGTCTTAAGATACCTTTTTCAATACAGAACTGATTCATCACACTATTCTTAAATTCAGTTCCATTGTCACATCTGATTATCTTAACTTTGTGATTAACTAGGTTTTCTACCCTTGTTATGAAAGCCTTAAGAATGCTAGATGTCTCATCTTTAGTTCCTAAGAAGAAAACCCAAGTAAATCTGCTAAAATCATCAGTGACCACTAAGCAATACATCTTTTTATTCAAGCTTTTCACAAAAGTTGGACCAAACAGATCCATATGTAACATATGCAATGGCTCAGAAATAGAGTTCACCACTTTGGACTTACAAGAAGCTCTGTGTTGCTTTCCCATCTGACAAGCAACACAGGTTTCAGGATTTTCAAAAAATTTTAAAGGTAAACCTCTAACAAGGTTGCCCTTAACCAATTTATTTATTGTTTTGAAATTCAAATGGCCCAATCTTCTATGCCAAAGTTTGGATTTATCAATTGTGGCTTTGGCAAACAGACAAGTTAAATCTCTTTTGGGAAGGATGTTCTTTATGTCCACACTGTATATATTGTATTTTCTAGGGACTCTAAGTTGCACTAATTTATCATCAGGCAATTTGTAGTCGGGAGATAAGACAAGACACTCAGTGTCTGTAAAAAGAACAAAATTCTTTTTGTCACACATTTGTGAGACACTAAAAAGATTGAACTTAAGTCCATTGACCAAATACACTTTTTCAAAATCCAAGGTGCCTGTTCTGATAGTACCTTTCCCAACAATTTTACCTCCTTTGGGGTCATTCCCAAAGGAAACATAGCCACCATCCAAAGCTTCAAAATTTTCCAAGTTGCTTTGGTCTCCAATCATATGTGAAGAGCATCCACTATCAAAAATGCATTTATCCTTTAGCTCCTTTTGTAGATTGCCCTGCACAAAAAGTAAGAGAATTAGTTTCTCTTTAGGACCCAAGCCATTACTGACTTGGATCTGCCTTATGCATCAAAGTAATCATATTTTTTGAAGTCCATTGATGCACTGCTGTGTCTGGTTTTGGGTTTCCAGACCCAGCAAGCTGAGGCCTTAACAACATAAAAATGAGTGCCCACAACAGTATCAGTAACCACTTTTGGCTTAGCAGCAGAATGAGAAGTACTGCTGCTAGCTTTAGCAGTAGAAAACTCTATTTTCTTTGGAATGGGCCTTGGTGGTGCAACAGGAGAAATAGTCCTAGAAACACCATCTCTTAAAAAAATCTCCCTAGGAACCATGTTTCTTTTCGGGTGTGGGTGAGTCTTTCTAGCAAAGTTCCTATGGTTCACCCTAGTATAATGGTTCCATACAGGTTTTGGAGCACTTGTTCTCTTAGGTATTGAATAATAACAATCTTCTTGCAAGTGCTCAAAACTACCACAACTGTGACATGCCTTCTTAACCAGTTCAAAGTCACTACCTAACTTATGTGAGATCACCTGGTGCAAGTTTCTCTGGTTTCCTCTGGGCAAGTCACTAGTCTTCCTAGGATAATCTCTAGGTTTATCATCATACTCAGCCACTTTCCTAGAGATTCTACTTCCTAGCACAGGTTTTACAAATTCAACATTTTTAGCTTTAGATTCAGCTGTGTTAACCTGTGTGACTTTTGGTTCAACAGTCCTAAAAATTTCTCTCTTCTCAGTTTTGGGTGTTGAATCAGTCTCATCATCCTCACTATCTGACACCCAATCCTCAATGATCACTCTATCAGACTTCTTTTCTACCTTAGGTGCAATTGTTCTATCAGGTTTTTCATTAATTGACTCACATATAGGTTTGGCTTCAACCTCAGTTAAGAATGACAATTCCTTTTTGGGAGGTGCAAAAGCACTTTTGACTGGGGGTGGTATTTCAGCATATCCTAAACTACTCCCTCTTCTAAGTATTTGACTTCCAATAGATTTATTGATAAGATCAGTTGCAAGCTGTTGTTTTTCAACTAGTATGACATGTTTTTCCTTACCAGCTAAAGCTTCATCCCTAACTCTTTCAGCTTCTTCAACTCTTTTATTAAGAACACTAATCTCAACATCTTTCTTAATAATTTCTACTTCTAAACCATTAATCTTATCAACATACTCCACTTCATTTTGTTTAAAAAAGTCAAGTTTTGCTTCTACTGATTTTAGGCCATATTCATAACCTAAATTATCAAGTTTTAACTTTTCTACTTCCATTCTTAAACTTTCATTTCTAGATTTTAATTCTTCAATAGTATCTAGGCATGATTTAAAAGAACAAGATGACTCATTGGATACCTCAGAGTCTGAACCAGAGGATGAAGAAGCATAGGCTATTAGGGCAAAATTGTGTCCCTTCTTTTCTTCTTCAGCCATGAAGGCAGCATTTGGTCCATCGTCTGCTTGATCACTCCAGTCATAGTCACCTAAGCCATCACATGAAACCAGAGCAGCAGTAGTCTTGGTTTATTCAATTGGAACTATCCTTGCAGGCTCTTTGTTCTTCTTTGGTACTCTACACTCCCTAGCAAAGTGTCCCTTTCTCTGACAATTATAGCACTTAATTTTTTACTTATCAAACCCCACATTGGTTTGTCTGTACTTGAGTGCTCTACCAGTTTTCTTAAGAAATCTCCTTGCCCTCACAGTAAGCATGGCCATCTGCCATTTCAAGTCAATCTCTTCTAGATCATCAGGGTCTATCTGCTCCAGATCCTGATCAGTAACAGTTGTGCTTGTAGTGAGATCAGCCAAAAATGCACATATAGCTGCATCACTGTTGTTATCAGTATTTGAACTAGCAGCAGAAACAGGTGCCCTAACAGTAGAAACAACATGAGCAGCAGCAGAATGGTTGTCATGAGAGCTTCCAGATCCCTTGTTGTTAGAAGACATAAAAGCAAGGTTGCTTGAAGTAGAAGATGAGCTGGATGTACCTTTGACTTCAGATTCATATACTTTTAAGTTGTTGTACAAATCATCCAAAGTCATTGTTTCAAAGTCTGCCTTGTTCCACCAGACCACTGTGTGAGTATTCCATTCAGATGGTAAGCTCCTCAAAAACTTGAGATTGATGTCTTCTTGAAGAATTGAGACCTTCATAAGTTGTAATTGACATACCAACCTTTGAAGTCTATCATAGGTAGCATCAATATTTTCTGAACTTGAAGCAGTAAATGTTTCAAATTGATGCTTGAGCAGATTCTTCCTAGACTTTTTGGTGGCCTCATTCCCACCAAATCTGAGTTCAACTGCATCCATCAACTCTTTAGCAGACTGAGTGTTACCAAAACTCAATTGATATTCATTCGGGATACCCATCAACAGCATATTATGAGTTTTGATTTCCAGCTTCCTTTGTGCCTTTTCCTCATTAGTTTTAATGGGTAAAGGTCTCCCATCAGCACCCTTAGCAGGAAGAGTGTCTCCATTCTGAATAACTTCCCACATGGAGAAATCAAGCATCTTCATGTATTGCTCAATTCTCATCTTCCAGAGTTCATATTAACCAGCCTTCAACATTGGTACCTTTGAAGCAGTCACCATATGAGTAGTATCAGAATCCATTGCTTATGAATATGATGAACAGATCTGATTATACGAAATTCTTCTTGATAGCAGTCTCTAGATCACAAGCTCTGATACCACTTGATGATCCCAGTTGAGCTTAATCGATCTTGTTTATTATCCTAGATATGGATCTAAGATAATAGGTATAGAGACTTTTCTTGAACAATCTATTAATTACTATGCGGAATTTAGTAATTAATCTTAAAAAGAATTAACAATGACACACAGTAATTCTCTCAACCTTCACCTCAATATATTAATATACGGTTACTCAAAAGTAACAGGGTTACAACGAAGCTTGAAGTGAATACAATACTTAAGCTAAAACAATCGTATTCTAACCCTAACCCTAGATCCTCCTTTTATAGACTTAAGGAGTCCTAGTCGGTTACAAAACTTTCTATACAAGAATAATATCTATTCGTATCTTTACCATAAACAAACTATACATATCTAATAAGCAGCAGTATCATTACTCTAACTCCATACCATGGTTCACCATTCGTAAGTTATCATTACTCCAGCAGCAGAATCCTCTTAGGCTAGCAGTGGAATGAGACTTAGCTTATTTCACCATTCGTAAGTTATCACCAGCAGAAGAATAAATATACTAGCAACAGAATGATTAAGCCTAGCAGCAGAATCATACTTAGTATATTTCCATTAAAACCATGAGCAGAAGAATAAAATACTTAGCAGCAGCATCTTCAAAGTAGCAGCAACATCTTTTAAAGCCAACATTTACTCATTTCTATTCCTATAAGAAAACTTGTGATTATCCGTCACGAGTATCGAAATTATCCAGTATGTTTTGAAGGTATTGGAAGATAAGTTCGTTCTTCTAATCTGTTTCCTTTGGGAATGTTTAATTCAATGTTATTTTGAATATGGATTTGTTGACTAAGGATCGTGATGCTAACAACAGTCATATTAGATTTGTAATCTTTGGCGATTTGAGAAACTCGAACTCTGTACCATGGTTCCCAACCTGGTAAATAATTCTGATCACCTCTGTAATCTTTAAGATGTTTTGCTTGATGAAACTCGCTTCGAGAGTTATTCGATCGTTTGAAATTTTCGTAATGTATTCCTAAATGAACTATCAAGATTTCCATCTGAGTGTGATTTTGTTTTGATCTGGTTATGAAATTTGTTTAGTCACGACTCGAGGTAAACTGTGATTGCAATAAAGGCATGTGTATATGATGCAAGTATTATGACGCCTGGCCAACGTGATAATAGTTACATCATATAACTTGAACTTATTGGGATCATAGGAAATCTTGAGCAGTGCCGAGATCAGTAAGTGGTTGATTCAGAAACCCTATCCGTATAAGAGCAACGTTTTGCCTCAATCTGAAACTCCGTATCTTATGACATCGGTTGAATGGAAAGAATTATGATAGCATGAAGTTGTGTAGTGACCTTGGGAAGCTGAATAGTATTGTGGTTAGAACCGTTATCCGTTACCTCGAACCGACGATTTGATTAATCAACTCCAGAGTGTAAAGTTTTCCCAATGATGAATTTTAGATCTGATTATTTTTCAGTTACGTTTAACGGAGCGAGATATTCCTAGAATTGCTTTCCGTATTCGTTCTGATCTCTATGAGTATTGTGATGCCAATCGTATTGGCTACTGCTCCGACTGTTCCTATGAACTTGATGAATCGTGTCTTTCATGAATACTTGGACAATTTGTCATAGTATGACATATTGGTATATTCAGAGACAAAAGAGAAACACGGAAATCATCTTCGTATTCTGTGTTGAGGTTTCTACATCAAAAGAAGCTATGTGTTATGCTCTCGAAGAGTAAATTTTGGATTGGGATGAAGAATGAGATGAGAAATTTTAAGAGGCTGAAAAGAGAATTGTTTCTACTCAAGAAGGGGACTTAGCTATTGTCCTTATGCAACACGGGAAGATTGTTGGTACAGCTAGAACCGCAAGAAGTGAACTATCTGACGCATGACTTGGGAGAGATTGGTGACAGGCATGAAGAAGCTCGGGAGCAAGACGGTGAAGCATGATCTATGTTAGAAGACTTGAAGGAAGCGGTTTTGATTGAAGCACACTATTTGCTCTATTCATCTTAGTTGTACTATTATGTGTAGAGACTTGCAGCAGAAATTTTGATGGAATGGTATGAAGACGGTTGTGACTACATTAGTGGTGAAGTGGTTGGCGTGTCGACAGGCTAAGATTCAGTATCAGCGTACAAGTGGTTTTCTTTAGTGTTGGATGTTCGTATGTAGAAGTGAGATTAAACTTTCAGGGACAACACGAATTGAGTTGTAGTGGACGGTTTGACTAGGTCGGCTCACTTGGAAGATTGGCAGTGATTTCTTTCGGCAGAAGATTATTCAAAACTACATGGCGCACCTGCAGTGATCGTGTCAGAGATTCGCGTTTCAACATCACATTCCTAGGAAGAGCTACTGAAGGCTTGAGGGACCAGACTCGAGTTGGTAATGCTTTGCACCTCCAAACCGATGAATAAGCAGAACAACTATTCGAGCTTGGAAGATGTGTTGAGCAGGATTTTTGACAGAGCTGAAGAACACCTTTTGGGTTAAATTAGGTTAGGGAGCTGTTTATTGAAGGACCTGAGTAAATTCAATGACTAATGGATTAGTTATCATGTTGGAAGAGAAATTTGAAACTTTATACCAGGAATTGGTGTGTTCGGTGTGATGTTCCGTACAACAGTGTTGGGCGTTTTGGCGTTTGAGGAAGATTTAGTTCACGACACGTTAGACCTTAGATTTATTCTGACCCGTGCGATTATTCTACCTCTTCCATTAGACTTCTGATACGTTTTGATATTCCGATATGTGCTTAGCTGATCGTCGATACGAATATGTTACCCACCTCTATATGAAACTCTTGAGACGTTTGGTAATTTTGATATGTGCTTCTCTGATTATTAGCCAGTTCCTCTGTTCACTCAGAATCTCGATAGAGTTGATGAAGTTTTATCGTTATTTACTACCTCCGTATTTTCCTCATGTGTACAAATGTTTCATGTATCTCTTAGTGAGATTACAAATATCATCTGTCATATATATGTTCCGCATTCATTCGATCGAGATGTGTTATGATTTGTCTATTATTGAAAGAGCCTGAGGCTATCATTGAGCGTCAGGATCGGGTCATGAGAAATTGAAGAATTATACGTATATGTCATCCACACTTCTTCTGTGATTCGATACATCTCCATTTGATCTCTCTACTCCAATTTTGAGGACAAATTTTTTCTTTTAGAGGGGAAGAGTTGTAAAACCCGAAATATTGAAACCATGAATTTTGCACCATTTTGAGTTTTAACCTAAGTTTGAAATATTAATAATATGACATTTGAACTTATAATTAAATACGTGAAATAAATTAATCCTAAACTAATTTAAAATATATCCTAAGTTACCTAAGCTAGAATATCTCCTAATTCTCCTAAGTCAAAACCGACTTTTGCCTAGCCCATTCTTTGGTTGGGTGTTTCAAAGAGATAAGACACATGTATATCACCTTCATATTTTAAAAGATATTAAGTATCTTCATCCCATATACAAAACACGGTTTACCCATCCTTTTAAAAAAAAGAAACACGTTTTGTTCTTCTACACAAGACATAGTTATCACCTCTTGTTCTCACTTTGACACCGAACCAAAACCAGAAAATAATACACCATTCGTCCCTTGTTTTAGCTGCCAAGAAAAGAAGAAGAAGAAACTAGGTTCGGGGTAGAAGTCATTGCCGTTTTCCTGGAGTATACGAGCCTTAGTCTTGACTTTCTTTCGGTTCTTTGTTCTCTATACGACATCAGGTTCTTTTTATTCTCTTCTTTGCTCTCCTAGGTTCGAGTTATGCATCATGAAACAAAGCTAGTAATCGTGTTAAAGAAAAACTGTGAAGATCATGCTAGTATACGTATTACTCGTCTCGTTAAGTTTGTCACATAAGCTACATGAAATCATAAAAATACATACGCCTATATAATTGTTTTTGTCAAGTCATTGGTGGATTATTTTGTGTATTGATCCCAGCCTTTTTTTGACTTGATTTCCCCCTAAACAAACCTTAATGAACAACCCTTTATGTCACATGAAATCACAAAGTAATAAGCCTCATATATGTTTGTTTTGTGTCGTGGTCATGAGTGTTGTCTTGCGTCATTGTAGCAGCCCTATATCGACCAAATCACAACCTTAAACAAGCCTTAAAAACTGTTAATAATGATCAATAATGTGGGGTATAAATACTAGAAATCCTAGGTTGTTATACCATGCGAACCTTATGATTTTATGTGAGGAGTTTGGCCTTGTTTTTGACTCGTTAAGTACCTTGGCGTGTGGGGCTGTTTTTTGTAGTGTTGTGGGAGTCCATGAACTGATTTTACTCACGGCCTTAGTCGCGTTTGATTGGGGTTTATTGTATTTTGTTGTTGCCGCGTTAACCCCCCCCTGGCACCACTTTATTTTGCCTCGCCACATGTCTCTTTTGCCTAGTTTTGCCTCGCTAATCTATTACCGAGAGTGGTGTTGTTTTGTTCTTGTTGCTTGCTGGAAATGTTACACCAAAGTGTGGAGTGTCGGTGTGAAAGTGGTCACGATAAGAATGTTTGTTTCGGTATTGTTTTGTACCAAGAATGTGTTTTAAGTTGTGATTTAAATATGTAATTAATTTCCGAATTCATTAAGAGTGGTTAATATGGTTCGACTATCCTTTCGTTTACAAATTCTGTAAAGTCGAGCATGGAACCTAAATGGATATAAGAAAACTTAAAACTTTAACATGTAAACCCTAAACTATGATAAGTTGACACATTAAACCCTATACTTTGCTAAAATGACATATAAGACCCTAAACTATGATATTTGTCATATTAAGCCTCTAAGTTAACCTATTATCATTTTGTAAACCCTAAGTTTGGCTAATTAATGGATACTACCTATAAACTTACTAAATATGGAAGGTTGCTAAAAATGGAAAGTTTCTAAAAATAGAAAGAACCCCTAATCTGAATAACTATAAGCACTAAACATGAAATAAACTTATAAAATGAGCTTATAAGTAATATGTGATTATTAAATTGTATAGGTTCGGTGAAGAAGGAGTGACCTTCCGTTTCTGTGTGATCCACCTTTTATCCGTTTGTCTATTTGCATAAGGTACAGATATTCTGACCTTTCTTATAAGGTTTCTCATGGCTTTTCACATCCTTTGATTTCTTAACCTCTGATTTTGATGTCTTTGCTATGCACCCTTTGATATGAACCTATGATTATGATATTCTGATGACCTTAGATTCTGTTTCATTACCATGACATTCTAATTGACCCTTCAGTTTGATACCCGAGCTATCACTAGTCATTGGGGTTCCATGACCATGTCATTGATGCACCAATGGCATGACTCTAGGGTGGTCGAGTGATGTTCCACCCCGTCCCTTTTGTTATGTAATATGTATGGCCACGATGATTATGATTTTCTGCAGGGGCGTATGGATGCATCCTAGTTCTGATCTGTTATGTTATTATGATATGTTTCTGGTGACTGGTGCTGTGTGCAATACACGCCTTTCACAATTCTGGGAGCTGGTCACTCCATTATGTTACTTATGGTTACTTATGAAGATTATAATTATGATGTTATGATATGATATGTTTCTGGGCTCGTGGTAGATTTCTGTCAACCTTTACACCTTTGATACAATTTGATATACCTTCTGTTATTCCCCAATGCACCATATTCTGTTTTCTCCATTTCAGTTGACTTATGATATTTGTTCAGATGATCTTGATCTCTCATTCTTTTGACAGATGATATTCGTTTCAGCAGGAGCTTGTGTTTCCTTTTTCTTTACATATATATGTCTGATTATTCGTTGTTATATATATCTGTTCACTGGGCTTTTTAAGCTCAGCCGCATTTCTTTTCCTGCGGCAGGTTTTTGGTTGGAAGCTGGGTTTGAGTGAAGAGTGCGTAGGGGATCTTAGTGGACTACCCTGACGATAGATACCCATTTGCTTTTGGATTAGATTTTGATTTATCTTCAGTTAGATTTAAGCTTGGAGTTGTATTTCAGTTTTGGAAATCATTTTGTATAGAGTAGCTATCATTAGAATACCTTTGTAACTTTTATGTTTATAAGTCTTCCGCTTGCATTTTACGTTCGGATTTGTCACCATAATGTAGCATTTTTTCCCTTGTCGGGTTGGGGCGTTACATCAGCTGCACTTGATGAGTTATCCTTGAAAAGTTTAAATGCATCATTTTTGATGCGATGAAGTTCCCTTTTTGTCATCTTCTTGACTCGTTGAGTACGTTTGAGTTGTTGCGTGAACTCAAATGTGATCTCTTCTATTTTTTATTCTTCGTTCATCTGTGTCTGAGCACTTGTTGACTGGTCAAACCATTCATTCCCTTGTTTATCATCTTCATCTAACCAAGAGACTACATTTGATCTTCTAGAAGTTTTCCTGCTGAATGATGTAGCCTTGGTTTTGGGAGGTGAATGAGGTTGATTAAAATCTTGATAAAATTCCATTTCTTTCGTTGCAACATGCTCGAACTAATGCTCCATCTCTTTAGGACCTGATCCCGAAGCTTTCGGTGGTTGAGTAGCTGTTGTAGTTGACGGGCCGATGGGTTCTTTGAATTGTGGACCAGATCCACTGTCACCCATGTGTTTCTTGGCCTGGGTGTCTGGATCTTGGTCTTCGTCCTCCCTTGGATGTTTTCCCTTATCAGCTGCAACTTTACACAACTCCTTCTTTGCCATGTCTGTTTTGATAGCCTCCATGATGGCTATTTCTTCTTAAGTCGGAGATGAGAGATTCACTAAAGCAGTGAGATGTTGGAGTTGGATTTCTTCAAGAGTTAGCTCCTTGGGCTGTGTTGGTTGGGTTGTTAAGACAAGAGCAATTGAGGCTACGATGTTCTTAACTTTTTCTTCGAGGCTGGAGTCGACATACTTTTCTATATTTGTCATAAGCTTAGGCAAATACTTCTTGACATACGCCTTGGTTTTGCCCTTGACTTCTTTGAGCAATCGGTCTTGAACATCGTCTTCAAGAAATTCGTCCATACGGACTTTGGTTTCTTGCAACTCCTTTACTTGTGGGGCAAGGCCTTTGACCATATTTGTGAAGTCGTTTACTTGCTCATTGAGCTTGTTGTCTTTCTTTGCTCGTGCCAGCTTTTCTGCCTTTTTCAACCTTTTAACTGTAGGTGAGATTACTTCAACCTACGTCACCCTAAGGATCTTCTTAGTTTTCTTTCTTTCCATGACTGCTTTTCCTTTATCTTCTTTTGTTGTTGCTTCTTTAGGTGGTGAAGGTGGTGGTAGTGATGAGGGGTGTATTGATGATTCTGGAGGTGTTACAGTCTTTGTTAATGATTCAGGAGGTGTTTGAGCCTTTGGTGAAGCATGCTGAGACTCTGGAGGTGTTTGAGTCTTTGGTGGTGAAGCATGCTGAGGCTCTGGAGGAGTAAGTGTAGAATGTGGCGGAGTGATAGGTGGCGTTTTGATGTAGTTGTCTGCTTCCTTTTCAGCCATATTTTGTTCTTCCTCCTTTCTTTCGTTCTTCCTCCTCCTATGCTTCAGATTTTAGTTTTCCAGCAGCCTTTGTAATCTCCTCCACATCACTTAATGGCTTATCTTCATCTGTATTATCCCAGAAAACATTAAAGTTTTCTTCATCTGATTGCACCTTTTCAGTTTCTTCCCCTTCTTCCATCTCGATATCTTTCATCTTTTCTTCTTCCTTCTTTTCCTCGTCATTGTCGGGTTGATTAACCGGACTTGACTGAGGTGGGATGAATTCAGTTCGCGACTCAGGCCTATCAGATTAATTAACCAAATCGGGCTGAGGTAGTGTAGAGTCTTTGACAATACCAGACCCTCCGGGTTGATTAACCGGGTCTGGGTGAGGTAGTGTCACATCTTTAACCACCCCAGATCCTCCGGGTTGATTAACCGGATCAGCATAGGTCTGGGATCCCCTAGCTCCTTTATTTTGTTGTTCAATTCTAATTTGCTCTTCATATCTCAACATAGCTCGTCTTTCCTCATCAGCCTTGAGATACTTTTGGCTTTCTTTTAATGTCGCATGAGTATTCAGTTGTTCTTGAAAGTGGATAGTTTCCTCATTGGTTTCTGTCTCAGAGTCGGATTCTTCTTCCTCAATAATCCTACCTTCTGCAGGTTCTGGCTTAGGAATTGGAACAGGAATTCTTCTTTTGACAACTTTAGGTGCAGAGGGTTTGATCTTCTTGGATGCACTAGAAGCACTTTCAGTTTTACTGCTTCCTTATGAACGAGTCTTAGTGGATCTAGACTCTTTTTCCTGCTTGGAAAACCCCACGCGACCTTGACTGAATGCACTAACATAATCTCGGTAGGCTTGAGTTTTCTTTACTTTTTCCATTAGCAGAGATTCTGGTAGTCTTATCCCTTGCTTCTGTGTGCTACCTTTGAGCATGTAGACTGAAGTGATAGTCTTGTCCATTTTGTACAGATGCATGTCTTTGTCATCAGGACGTGGAGAGATGTTTGGATTATCGTCAAATAGAAGAATGATGAGTAGTTTGGTATATCGAACAAATGGGATCTTGGTTAACGGTTTCTGATAGTGACTTTGGATCTGAAAAACAATGTCTTCCCAGACAAGTTTTGCAAAGTTAATCTGTTCCTGATTGTCCATACCCCAGAAGATTTGAAGATGTGAAAAATGAGGGTGCTCATGGCCACTTTCCCTCCCTGAGACTGAACGAACCAGAATGTAATATATGGTTCTCCAGGGCTGTGGGATGTTCTTGGCATTAACCTTTGAGATTTTAGTCAATGGTATATCTGGTTGAACATCATAGCCAATGCCTATAAGGAATTTGAGGACTTCTTCTTCAGTGGGTGTAGGGTAGAATCTATTTGCTGGTTCAGGTGCTTCTGGCAACATCAAGGCTTTGTGAAGGTAGTTTGGAGTGACTTTAACCTTTTTACGATCCAGCTTGCATGTAAAGTACCTTTCATCCATGTCCAGCTCTATAGTATTCCACATTTGGTGAATGTACAATTCAGGGATAACGTCTGATCTGTCTAGCAAATCCCTGCACTTGTGTCGCTTAAGTACCTCTATTGCAATTTGACAGTTTGGTTCAACACACTTGATTCTTTCAAATTCTACTCTTGCGTTGTTGTTACCCATCTCTACCTTATAGCCTTGTAGCAAAACATCAGCTCTAGTGAGAATTGGGAGTGATTGTTGTTGTGGTGCAGCCATTTGAGATTTCTGAAACATTAGTCAAGCACAAATATGCAGGATACATGATAGATAGCAACTAGTTAAACTTGATGTTTCACATGTGATCTTTTTGTTGATTATTTTGATTTTACAGGTTTAAACATAGAATTTTGTTTCAACAAGCAATTTCTACAGTTTTCAACTTATGTGAATTTCAACTGTTATCAAATTATACAATTTTACCAATTTCTATAGAATTTGTCCAATTTTGATAGAATTGGCAATTTCTATGGAATTTGTCCAATTTCTATAGGAATCACATTTGCGATAGAAATGGCAATTTCGATAATCTCTTATACAATAAATTTTGATAACTACTGTAGACGTACTGTTCATCAGATTATCGCAATTTATCAAAACTTGTTTAATGTTTGCACAATTTGTTCCAATATCTTCAAATGATGTTTCTGAGTCTTATGTCCAAATCTTAACACATTTTAACCACAGAGTCAAAAGATTGATCTTAAATCACAACATTTGTGTTTCTGGGTTCAATTCGATGTTACAAACATGCAATTCAACACATAAGATCATTATCCCAACTGCTTAATTACACTACAACACAATCATTCAATTTTCCCCAAATCTATGCTTAAACCCTAAAACATAATCATGCCTCAAACTTGTTTCTGGGTTCAATTAAACATACTTAACATGATTAGGAACTTATTCCGACTAAATCCCACCAAGTAATTGCAACTTTAACACTCAGAATAAAAAAAATATGATTATGCATAAACCCTTGATTATAAAATCTCAATTTTGCAAAATTGGACCGTTGGATCATGAAATCCTTCGAAACCATTTCTTAAAAACATGTATACAATATATATTCACACACAAAATTGAAGGATCTTGAACAGAGTTACTGATTTGATTCTGGCCGTGGATGAAGGTGGGTGAAATATTTAATACGGTTGGTGAAAATGTCAGATAGAAGTGAATGCCGCATTTAATGCTTTCTCCCCTTTTTGTTTAAACTATTTTAACCATTTCCAACTTTTTCTCCTTTAGTCCCTAAGCTATGTTATTTTGCAATCATAGTCCTAACTCACAAATTCTAACTTTTACACTTAGCATTTTTTGGCACTAACAACTTTAATACTCCCCCTCAACTTTGGATTGTTTGAAAACATTTTTAAGATCAAGGAGAGTATTTTTCAGATGAATTTACCACCATTCTTTTTGAAGCAACAATTTTGAAGAAATTATGCAAGTACAAAAAGTTAAAAAATTTTAAAATTTGATTTTCTTTCTCCCCCTCGACACTTGTTCAGAAATAATTGTTAGTGTTTTGAAATGAACAACGTGTTGATGAAGATTTTGTACTTGCATTTTATTTTAAATGTTTAAAGTGAAAATCTTTTTGTGTTTTTTCATAAAATTATTTACAAAGATAGTTTTAATGTTTGACTCGGTTTTAAATGTTTGTAAGAAATTTGTTTAAGTCTTCTGGAGTCAAACATCGCATACCAATCTGGTGAACCAATTCCACAAATCTTGCATGAGGCAAGGATTTGGTGAATAAGTCAGCCAGTTGGTATTTTGTACCCACGAAATAGAGTTCAATTGTACCCTGTTCCACGTGCTCTTTGATGAAGTGATACCGGAGAGCAATATGCTTGGATTTTGAGTGCTGAATGGTGTTGCACGAGATAGCAATGGCTCTCTTGGAGTCACAATACATCGAAATCTTGTTGAAGACGTATCCATAGTCCATCAGTTGTGATCGCATCCAGATGACTTGAGCACAGCATGCTGACATAGCTACGTATTCTGATTCAGTTGATGATAGTGATGTACAGTCCTGCTTCTTTGACTGCTAAGAGACAACCTTGTCACCCAAAAATTGCACTCCCCCAGATGTACTTTTCCTTGTATCTAAGCATCCTGCATGGTCAGCATCTGAAAAGGCAACAAGTTCAAAACCAGAATCCTTCGGATACCAGATCCCCAAATGAATGGTTCCCTTTATGTATCGAAGGATTCTTTTAACGGCAGATATGTGGCTTTCAGTTGGTCTCGACTGATAACGGGAGCATAGATATGTGGCAAAAACAATATCCGGTCGGCTAGCTGTGAGATACATGAGAGACCCAATCATACTACGGTATTTGGTAGGATCAATGGGTGTCCCATGTAGATCAGCATCCAACTTGGGAGACGAGGACGACATGGGGGTATTATAGGTGTCACAGCTAGTCATACCATGTTTTTTCAAAATCTCTTGAGCATATTCGGACTGACTTAAGAAAATATCACGAGGTGATTGATGAACTTGCAGTCCCAAGAAGAACTTGAGTTCACCCATCATGGACATCTCAAAGTTTTGTTTCATTAATTTTGCAAAAGCGTTTGAGTATTTTTTATGGGTAGACCCAAAAATGATGTCATCTACATAAATTTGAACAATGAGAATGTCCTCCCCGTGTTTTTGTATAAACAAAGTTGGGTCAACTAATCCTTTAGTGAAATGATTAGCAAGTAAGAATGCAGATAGTTTGTCGTACCATGCCCTCGGGGCTTGCTTAAGGCCATAGAGGGCTTTCTTGAGCCGGTACACACGATTCGGATGTTCTCGATCAACAAAGCCTTCTGGTTGTGTGACGTACACCTCTTCACGGAGTTGTCCATTTAAGAATGCCGTCTTCACGTCCATTTGATATAAAGTGATATTCTTGTGAGCTGCATATGCCAGAAACATTCGAACGGCCTCAAGTCTTGCCACTGGTGCGAAAGATTCCTCAAAGTCGATTCCTTCTTCTTGACTGAATCCTTTAGCAACTAATGAAGCGAAAAGTGTACCGCTTTTAGGGGGTCATTTAAGCCCTAAATCGTATTTATTTGATCAAATATTTCCCTAAATCGTTCCTTTTGTCATTTTAGGTACTTTGGAGAAGAAATCTGGAAAAGGAAGCATTTTGGACGTTTTTGGAGCATAAAAGTGAAGAAAACGACAAAGTCTCAAAATCGGCTGGAAAAGTACCTGTGACGGCGTCAAGCACCATTGTGACGCCGTCAACCCTTGACGCGCCAGAGAGGATTTTGGATGATTAAAAGGGGACGGCGTCAAGAAGGCCATCAAGAAACCCTAACCGCGGTGAGGTGACGGCGTCAGCTCTATAACGTGACGCCGTCAGATCTGATTTTCTATATATATTCTCATAATTTTTAGTCATTAGGGTGCAACTTTGTGAGGAGAAACCCTAAGATGATTTTTCTGCCATTTTTAAGGGTTTTATACCCTTGGATCTCCCATGTTTAATTGAAGATAAGTAATCAATTAATCAATCAATATGTCTATGTGTTGTTTGATTATATCTTTTTCTTGTCTTTTATGAAGCGAAAAGTGTACCGCTTTTAGGGGGTCATTTAAGCCCTAAATCGTATTTATTTGATCAAATATTACCCTAAATCGTTCCTTTTGTCATTTTAGGTACTTTGGAGAAGAAATCTGGAAAAGGAAGCATTTTGGACATTTTTGGAGCATAAAAGTGAAGAAAACGACAAAGTCTCAAAATCGGCTGGAAAAGTACCTGTGACGGCGTCAAGCACCATTGTGACGCCGTCAACCCTTGACGCACCAGAGAGGATTTTGGATGATTAAAAGGGGACGGCGTCAAGAAGGCCATCAAGAAACCCTAACCGCGGCGTGGTGACGGCGTCAGCTCTATAACGTGACGCCGTCAGATCTGATTTTCTATATATATTCTCATAATTTTTAGTCATTAGGGTGCAACTTTGTGAGGAGAAACCCTAAGACGATTTTTCTGCTACTTTTAAGGGTTTTATACCCTTGGATCTCCCATGTTCAATTGAAGATAAGTAATCAATTAATCATTCAATATGTCTATGTGTTGTTTGATTATATCTTGTTCTTGTCTTTTATTTAACATGCTAGACTAGATTTATCTTGTGTTTGCTTAGATCTAATGAAACCTAACTATTGATTATTGGTTGTTGGTGTGTTATTAATTGTATTGGATGATTGTTTATCGATGTTAGGCTTAAGAAAACTGGCTAACCTCCTATACGGTAACTTGCTTGAACGTCTTAAGAAATATGAACCAATGCGTACTAAGGTTTTTATGGTTGTATTTAATGCATGAGCGAATTCTAGTGATCCCATGTTAGGAGCTTCTTAGCCGGCTCGACATAGGAGTGAAGTAGGAGCTTATAGAGTTGGGGAAGTACGTACGCCACCCCACGATTGGTATTAAGGAATACACCCGTCATCCACACAATTAACACACACTAATCAACCAGTAAAAGATAGTTAGGGAGTAAGGAAATTTAAGTAAACACATTTCTCTTCATATAAGTTCCACAACCTTTTTATTTTCAGTTATTTTATTTTATTTGCAATTGTAGTTATTTAAGTTAGTTGACTAGCAACTAATTCCGCCCACTCCTTCAAACCCGAGATTTTATTTGCTTTTATAAAAATATAAAAAATACAAAAAGAATCTTCCCTCACCCTTAGACCTATTAGAGTAGTTTTTCAATCCTAACGACACTATTCCCCTAGAGAACGATCAATCCCCCGGTACTTCCCACTACACTATACTACATCGGTCAGGTACAATGCCTGGTGGGGATTGCAAGCCTCTTGAGATCCCTCGAGAGGTAAAACCTATTGTAAGGTCGCAAAACCACGCATCAGCAACCAACCGAGATTTGTTCCGAATAACCGTACCATCAGCATCTAACTTGTTCTTCCAGATCCATTTCAGCCCGACTACGTATACTCCATCTGGTCTTTCTACCAATTCCCAAACTTCCAGCCGCTTGAATTGATCAAGTTCCTCTTGCATCGACTCAATCCAATTGTCGTAAGTAAGGGATTCTTTAAAGTTTTTCGGTTCTGATTGACAAACGCTGAGTGCATAAATGCAAGTTTCACCGTCTGTGTGGAGTCGTTTACGTGTCATGACCGGGTATTCTGGGTTGCCAATCACGTTCACTATAGGGTGATCCTTAGTCCATTTATGGGTTGACGGGTAGTGTTGAAAATTTTGGTGCATATTTGACGGATCCAAGTTGCTCGTTGAAGACTCGGCAATATCTGGAATGGTGGGAGCCGGAGCAAATGGATTGAAAAACGCGTTTCCGTCATAATTCGCGTGTGTGGGTACTTCAGAAGATAGAAAGGGATAATCATCTGCAGTCGCGGTATTTGAAGTTGTTTGTACTACTGATGATGATGTTTCTGTTATGGTGCATCTTCAGCAACTGCTGATGTAGTAGTTACTGATGTATCAGGTGCTTGATTATTGACGGGTTATGCAGCGAAACTGGTGGATACTTCAGACGCATGACTAACGAAAGAATCATCAAATAGCGGAGCAAACAAATCTTCCAAGTCCTTGCGGTTGAGAGAAAGAGGTGCAGCTGATTGATCAGGGAAGTTTAGATGGTTAGATTCGGGTCCTAAGCTGTTTTGCTCAGAAGCCATATCCGTGAGTTCATCGAAATGAGCGTGTATGGTCTCTTGAATTTCCCGGGTTCGACGGTTCCAGATTCTAAATCCTTTCGAATTCTCACAGTATCCAACAAAAATCCCTATGTCAGCTTTGGCTTTTAACTTTCCAAGGTCATCACGATCATTATTTGGGTAACAGAGAGCCTCAAATACATGAAAGTAATTTATGTTCGGTTTTTTTGGGTGAACAAGTTCATATGGGGTTTTTTTTGTGCCTTTTGGTGATCATACATCGGTTTTGGGTGTAGCAGGCGGTGGAGAAAGCTTCAGCCCAAAGGTAATCTGGTAATTGAGCATTTATCAGCATCGTTCTTACGGCTTCCACTAATGTTCGGTTTAGTCTTTCGACCACGCCGTTCTGTTCTGGGCTGCATGTAATTGATGTTTGATGTTCAATCCCTACTTTCTCATAGAACTCACGAAGGGTGTGATTCTTAAATTCGGTTTCGTTGTCTGTTCTAACTTTTTGGACGGTGTTGCGGAGCTGAACCTGAATTTTGGTGAGAAAGGTGATGATCATCGAAGGAGCTTGATCTTTACTACGAAGAAAGTAGACCCAAGTCCATCTCGAAAAGTCATCTACGATTACCAATATATACCGCTTCCCATTGATTGTCTGAACACGCATTGGGCCACAAAGATCTATATGAAGAAGTTGGAGTACATGATCTGTACTGTGCTCGGTTTTTGGAGGAAAGTGAGCACGAGTACTCTTCCCTTGTTCACAAGCTGAGCAAAGGTGATCTTTGGCATATCGGAATCTTGGAAGACCGTCAACTAACTTATGACGAGCTAGCTCGGTCATTGTTTTGAAATTCAGATGAGACAAACGTTTGTGCCATAGCCATGATTTTGTATAATGAGCCTTGGAGAGCAAGAAAATCAGAGAAGATGCGGTCATATCTGACAAGGAAATGGTGTAAAGACTCGTTCCGCGTTTTCCTGTCATAAGGTCGTTTCCTTTTAGGTCTCGAACAAAGCAGGTTTTCTCCCTAAATGCAACTTCCAAGTCCCCATCACAAAACTGCCCTACAGAGAAAAGGTTATGTCCAAGGCCTTCAACGTAGTATACACGGCTGATTTCGATGTTCCCGTTGACATAATCTCCATATCCCATTATAGCGGCGAAATGATCATTCCCGAACCTGACAGTTCCTATGAACTTTGCGACAAAGTTTACCAAAAGTTTTAAGTTGCCTGTCATGTGTCGGGAACATCCGCTATCAACAATCCATAGTACAATTTGAATCACCTGCATCACAAGAAGACAATGCAGATGGAGAGACAGTAACGGTGGAACCCGTTGGGTTAGTAACATAGTGTTTAAGCATCTTTGGTACCCAAGTAAAACTAGGTTTATGTTGTAGCCAACGCTGCCATGTCCAACTAGATTCTGCTTTCTTCCTAGTGAACGCACTTGGTGATTGGATTGTTCTAGGTGCAACTATGGTCTTGTCAACGGTGGTCTCAGAAACTACTTTTGGCTGTTTTCCTAAAATGGATATAGCAGCAGTAGTGAGCCTAGCGGAGATGCCATTAGTACGTTTCTGGGTACGAGATAAAAGGGATTTTGCAACACATTTTTGATGATTACCAGACAAAATACTAGTACGACAAAATACACAATAAGCATCAACCATAACATCATTCAAAGCATTCATAGATTTATCATTCGTTACATCACTTTTAGAATTACACTTTGTAAAGTTGGATTCTACTTTAGACATAACATGCGTCTTATTCAGACTCCTAGTGTGAACTTCTACTTCTTGACCTTTAGGTAAGCTGCTCTTAGATTTCCAGATGCTAGTCTTCTTGCAACTCTTTTTGGTCTTAGATCTGTTAACCTTAGGAGGGGTGCCTAGTCCTGTAGAAGATGAAGCATGCACATTAGAGGTCTGTGGAGATGCTTTCTTAGGTGTCTCATCCACTAGATACATGCCTGGTGCAATCACACTCAGTTGTACAAATTTCCCTTTTTTAAGTAGTTTGAGTTTCTCTTTCAGCTCAATGATGATTTGATTCTTTTCTTGAATTTTACAATCCAATTCTCGGTTTAAGCGAACAGTGTCATTTCTATTTTGACAAACTTCATCAAAGTCCTTTTTTCTTGATCAACAATTTGACATTTTATAACAGCATCTTCTTTTTCAAGAGTTTGAATTTTAGACTCATGACTGTTTTGAAAGGACAATGACTCTTTTTGGCTTTGTAATTTTAACTCAAATTCAAGACTTTGAGTCTGACACCATTGCAGCTTTTGGTTTAGTTGGAAATTTTCTTTTGAAAGGTTTTGTTGTACATCATCATTGACTTATTGAAGTCTCTCATTTTCTTTTCTCAGATTATCAATCTCAAGTTGCAAATTCTCAGTATCAACAGTATGGTTATCAACAAGCATTTCATTACATGACAGATAAATGGAATTCATAATCACAGATATCAAATCAGAACATAGAACATTCTCTAAGAGTTGATCTGCTTCTTTTTCCAAAGTTTTCTTTTGACATTTTTGTTTCAAGATCTTGTTATCTTTTGCTTTGAAAATGTTCATCATTGATGCAACCTCTGTTTGAAGTTCTTGTTCCCAATGTGTAGCACAGAGTCGCAGGTGTTGAACGTGTGGTAAAAATTGCTTTTGAAAAACTTCTCTCTTTTCTTTCTCATAGGGAGAAAGAAAAGTAGAGACTTTTATCTCCGAATTTCGTTCAATTGCATCTTCCAAAAGTTTTATGTCATCCATGAATGTAGTAGAATATCTAAGGATACAACATGGTTTTGGCATTGGGTCAATAACACCTGGATTTGGTAAAGGTCCATTCACTTGTGCTCTTTTGGTCACAGGGACTACTTCAGAAGTTTCATGCATTTCAGTTAAAGACCATGTTTGTTCTGATTTTTCTTTTTGATGTACGAAACTGTCATTAATATGAGGTACCCTTGAGTAGTCATATGGTTTATGAAAGTGGACATTACTCATTTTAGATCGACTCTCGTCCTCTTGTTCCATTTCCTCTTCATTATTATACTCAACAACACGCATGAAAGAATCATAAACACTCTGCACTGTATAACTTTGGATTCTCCTTGAGTGCTTTATGTAAAAAAAACTTGGTTGATCAAACCCAATTGCAAAGCCATATCCTTGGGGATTTGGTTTGATAGTTAATTTTTGAATGATGGTTACAGATTTACCAGTTTTATACACAACGTTTTGAAATTCTTTAAGTTTGGATTCCAACGCAACAATTTCCTCAAGGTAAGAATTAACTCGTTTCCTGCAAACTTGTTTTTGTTCAAGAAGATTATCTTTACAGGTTGACAACTCTGTTTTGGTTTTAGAAAGTTCAGAATGTAAGATGTCAACTTGTTTTTGAAAATCTAATCTTTCTTGTTCTTTTTGAGAAAGTAATTCATTTTTGGAAACGGTTAACTCAAGTACTTGGTGTTCTAAATCTTTTGTTTTCACGTACGATTGTTGGAATGCAACCTCAAAGTTTTTCTCCCATTTTTCTTTATTTTCATAATTTGAAAGTTGCAGTTTGTAGCACTCAAGATCCTTAGTTAACAACGCAACTTTTGCTTTCAGATTTCTGTTTATTTCATTGCACTTATCAATTTGGGATTTTTGTGCATCTAATTGTGTTTGGGTGGTCAACAGCAAGGTCATGAGCTCTGGATCTGTATCATGCAAAAGATCATTTTGTTTAATGTGATCATTGTGATCATCATCAAGCGGATCATCAAATGAAACAACGAGGTTAGTTTGATCTTCATCAAATGTAACGACGATGTTTATTTGGTCATCGTCTTGAGAGGATAACGATGAGTCATTTTGACCAACATTTTCTTCAATAGATGCAGATGCAGAGTGTGATACAATTTCATGAATGAGACATTCAGATTCAGGTACCTGAGACAAGCCGTCGGTATCATACACCGGGCCTGTTTCACCCATATGCATTTCTTGCATGTTAGCCATCAATATTACCGCTGCATTTGCCTCAAGATCTTCAATGTCATCATCGTAATATGCATTGGCAATAAAGTTGTGCTCTTTCTCAGTCAGAGTGCCTCCAACTTCATCTTTGAGAGCCAAAAAAAGAGCCTCTTTGTGATAAACACTGCCTCTGGTTCTTGGCTTTGGGCAAGCATTGGCTAGATGACCTTTTCCCCCACAATTATAGCATTTTACCATGGTGTTACCAATCCCAGAATTCCCAGTTTTAACAAGTTCTGCCCTTCTCTGTGTGTTAACAATGTTGTTTCGACTATTCCCAGCTGAGTTAAACCTTTGTCCCCCAGAGTTCCCCATATAATTGCCCAAACCATATCTTCCTGAAGCCCTGTTTTGGATTTCAACCCTTCCGTCATGAACAACTACCTGATTCCTTGTGTTAGATGAAGACCTGAGACGATTGTTGGATTTGTTTGAAAATATGCTAAAGGCTTTGGCAATCAACGTAAATCCTTCGTTCAATGAGTTAAAAGCATCGTCTTCATCATTGTCAACATTGGAGTACATCATAGAATCGGTGTTGTTATATGAAACCAGATGATTATCATAATATTGTGGTGATGCTTCATATGGGACGAGTTGGTTGGATGAAGATTGTGAGGGATAACCCAAATGATGTGGTTGCTGAACAAACTCCTGATTTATAGGTGGTGCAAAGTGAGACTGAGCAATCAAAGCAAGAGAATTTGGAGTTGATGATGGTGAATAACTTCCTCTTGCTGCTCTGTCTATGTCAACTTCCGATTGGTGATGCTTTAAATAATCATACAGCAACCCGTACGAGGTGTTGTGTAGATTCTTGGCTTGTCGAACAAAGGTGACATACTTTTACCAATCGGGTCCAAGAAAGCTCAGAAACTTGGTATTCACAGCAATCTTTGGGAGTTCAATGTTGTGGCGGTCCAAGTCATTGATAATGTTAGTAAACCTATGGTAGTAAGACTCTAAAGATTCCCCGGCCTCAATATGAAACATAGTATATTCCAGATAAAGCTTAGATTCCATATCCTCCTGATTCAACTCTGTTCCTTCCATGAGAAGGTGTACATGCTCCCACATGCCTTTTTCCATCTTTTGAGCGTCGATACTGCGAAAGATGGGATTTGTAATTCCTTGGAGTATGTAAGACATTGCTAACTCATTTGCTTCTTGCTGAAGAACTTGTTCTCCCGTGAGTTGAGCAATAGGAATAGGAGTTGTAGTTGCTTCTCTTGGAGGGATGTGATTTGGATCTGCTGGAATAGTTGTAGTAGGAACTGGATATGGGCCTTCAATGATTACTTTCTTTAAGTACTTTCCATGGTGTTTCTTTAGCTCAATAAACCAAAGAAAACGACTTGACCAATGTACATAATTTCCCGAAGTAAGCATTAGTGGTGTATCTAGGGATCCTGCTTTATGTCAGGATTGCTGACTGCTGATAGCTTCGTACATCTGGTCAAACCTGTGAGGTTGTTTAGGAGGGAGTTGATAAGACTACATTGGTGGTTGTGAATATGGTTGTTGATGAGGGAATTGTTTTTGGGGAACAAATTGATGTTGCTGCATTAAAATGTGTTTTTGCTGATACTGTGGTTGATACTGTGGTTGAGGATACTGTAGTTGATATGGTTTTTGTTGACGATATTGTTGTTGTTGATTATAGAAGTAGTTATAGTTTGGTGGTTGAGACATTCTTGTGTTTTGGTGGATCTTGTAGACAATTAAGATGTGTGAGATGCGTTGTTAGGTTTGATTTTGGTTAAGTGGTGTTCTTGTTCAATTCCTTTAGAATACTGTTCATAGTTCCAATTTCGATAACACTGTTCACACTGACAATTGCGATAAGGTTCTGAATTGCGATAACACTGTGAATTACGATAAATCTGAGAATTCCGATAGCTTCAGCAATTTCGATGGAAAATGATAATTCCGATAAGCTTTCTAAATTGCGATAGAACTGACAATTGCGATAAGTTATCTTAATTGCAATAGAAATGGCAATCTCGATAAGTTAGCAGAATTGCGATAGATCTAGCAATTTTGATAGGTTATCTAAATTACAATTTCGATAACTTTCTCAATATCTTATACAAGATATGAGATTAGCCTCAGTGTCGAAGTATTTTCACAAACTTATACAAGCAAGGAAAATACTGAACGCCAATTTCAATAAACCCTTAGTCTGCTGAATTGCGATAAACCCTTTATGTCAATTCCGATAAGCCATCAAGATCAATTGCGATAAACCTTCTTTTCTTCCAATTGCGATAAAATGCTAACTTTTTCAGATCACTTTTACGTCTAGAAAAACGATGTTTTAACCGATTGTTTTTGGTTCAAAACGTTTAATAACACGTAAATATTAAGAAAGTTAAAACCTTTAACATCTAAACCAAAATTTGGTGAATCTCGATAAGAAGCAATGAATGAAAACTAGTGTTAATCTAATAAAACTCGAACAAGAACTTAACTTTCGACTATAAATCTAATCTCTACTCACTATAATCACTTTTTCACTTTACAAGTGCGAAAGTTAGTGAAAGAAATAAGAATTTTGGTCATTTTTAGCCACAAAACCACATGTAAAGTTATTAAACCAAACGTATAACTTAAAATAATGATTAAATCTACTCTAAAACACACAACTAATTATCTTATAGCAAATGATACTACTTGATAGGTCCTATTTTAGCTTCAACACAAGATATAACTCACGTAAACTACAACTAATAATACGAATAACAATAACTAACAATAACGAGATATACTAAAGAGAATAAGATGAATGAGAAGAATAGAAGGATGATTTCATTTCACGCATAAGAGTAACAAAGCTTCGGCACTAAGGTGAATAAAACCAACAAGAATAAATGATGCAAATGCCTTCTATTTATAGAGCTAATATAGGGCGGCATTTGCATGTGAGTATCTAGAATCTATTTATTGGATCCCACGGCCCATGGACTCCTAATGAGCCGTGGGGATCAAACTAACTTAAAGTCCTATTACATGAGCAACTTAATAAATACATGACCAAGACATGGAAATAAATAAAACGTGTTCCCAATAATATCTGTCAACCTCACCTTAAGACTTATGCTTAATTTTCCAAATCCATTTAGAACCTATGGCCTTCCTACCAGGTGGCAACTCAGTAAGCACATAAGTATTATTTCTATTCAAGGCTGCATTTCAGAGTCCATAGCCTCAGTCTAATTAGGATCAAGACTAGCGTCAAGATAAGACTTAGGTTCCACAAACTTATTAAGAGTAGTAGAGAAACAAACACTCACAACAGACATCTTAGAATCACAAACATACTTTTCAAGACCATATCTGCAACTGCTGGAAACAACGTAATCATTAAAAATAACATGTTGAGTTCTCTGCCTACTAGATCTCCTAAACTCTGTCTATGGTTCTTCCTCAGTGTTGCTAGGACCCTCACCATTTTGTTTTTGTAAACCAGGGCCCCTAGAGGTGACCAAGTTTTCTCTCATTTGGGTTGCAATGGTGACTGCTTCATCCTCAACTATGTTTACACAGTCATCAGAAGCAGCCCTCCTATTGCCTTCCACATTAGGAGGATCCCCCTCTTCATCATTGGTACTTTCAGAACCCTTGCTGTCAAAAAACATAGACATTCATTATCAGTTCCACCAGACTCATTTTTATCAATTTTTGACCTATCAAAAGACTGCATTTTAAACAGAAAAATAGTTTCATAAAACCTAACATCCCTTGAAAACAAGATTGTTTTCCTATCAAGACTGTAAAGCTTATATGCTTTTTTATTAGTTGAGAAACCAATTAAGACACATTTTTCAGACCTGGAACTGAACTTATCAAAATTATTCAAAACATTTCCATAACATAGACACCCAAAGGCCCTCACATGAGAGAGATCAGGGTCCTTACCATACACTAATATATAAGGGGAAGCACCAAACAAGACAGAGGAGGGCAGCCTGTTAATTAAATAGACAGCAGTTAATACACATTCAGGCCACATAGACAGAGGAATCCCCCCTGAAACATAAGACTCCTAGCCACGTTTAATAGGTGTCTATGCTTCCTTTCAGCAATCCCATTTTGCTGAGGAGTGTAAGGACAAGAAGTTTGATGAATAATACCAATGTTATTAAACAATGTAGACATCTTATTATTCACAAACTCTGTTCCATTATCAGATCTTACAATTTTAACTCTTTTTCCAAATAGAGTAAAGATGAGTTTTATAAAATTTTCAATATATTCATAAACTTCCATTTTAGACTTAAGCCAATAAACCCAAACAGCCCTCCTAAAGTCATCAAAAAAGGTAAGAAAATACTTATACCCATATCTACTGGTAATTCTATAGGGTCCCCAAACACCACAATGAACCAGATCACCAACATTAACATACTTATAATCACTCAAAGGAAAAGGTTCTCTGGCTTGCTTAGCCCTATGACAGATGTCACAAGGAGCAGAATGATCACCATTTTTAAAACAAATAGTTTTTTCCAACAGAGAAATAACCTGATCAGCATGATGACCAAGTCTACAATGCCACATTTCTCTAGAAACATGACAAACAAAAATAGAATTACATAGACCAGAGCTATACTCACCATGAGTATCACCATCAAACAGATATAGATCAGCAGATTGACTACCAGTCCCCATAAATTTTCCCAGATTCAAATCCTGAATATAACACTTATGCTCATCAAAACCAACAAAATACTTGCTATCTTTAATCATTTTATTAACAAAAAGCAAAATGACATTATATTCAGGCACAACCAGCACATCAAATAACACAACATTATTAGTCAACTTAAGACTACCAACAACATTGACTTTAGCCATAGTACCATTATGGTGACCCACAGTCAACATCAGACTAGAAACATCAACCACATTAAACATATTTTTAGTAGAATTAGTCATATGTTGGTTTGCCCCACTATCAACAATCCACTCAAAGAGACATTATACCCATAAGCACCATTTTTAGCACAGAAAAACTTCTCAATGTTCAGATTAAAAAACACATTGTGATTAAGAAAACTAGGTTTAATACCTGCCATATTAGCAGAGGCACCAGCAACAGGCTTCTCATTAATCAAATTCAAAAGTTTCATCATCTGTTCATTAGTGAAAGAACCAGAAGAAGTAGAGGGCATATTTTGAGACAAATCAGAATTAGCATTAAATCTTTTATTAGCACCATTTCGTCTAACCAAATTAGGGTTCCTTTTAAAACCAGGGGGTAACCATTTAACTCAAAGCACCTCTCAATAGTGTGACCAATTAAACCACAATGTTTATAGAGCAAATTAGGGTTAGGACCTCTGTTGTTGTTATTAGAATTAGTGTTTCCTCTTCTGTTATTATTATTAGAGAAAGAATTGGAATTATTGCTATTACTAGCATTAGTCTTAACAGAGAAAGTAGCAGGCACACTTTTAGCAGACATAGAACCAGGAGAGAAACCTCTATGAGATTCCTCTCTGGAAAAAACAGCAAAGGCATCCTTTACATTAGGTAAAGGATCCCTAGAAAGCAGATTACTCCTAACATTTTAATCAACATCATTCAAGCCCATAAGAAACTGTATAAGCCTAACAAGTTGATTGTGCTTAAGAGTGTCCTCTTGAGCAGCACAAGTACAAGCAGGTAAAAGGGTCAAAATATCAAACTCTCTCCAAAGGGAAATGAGTTTATGATAGTACTCAGGAACAGATAAATCACCCTGTTTTAACTCATTTTTCTTATGAACCATATTAAAGATAGCAGATCCATCAATTTTATCATATGTTTCTGGTAATTCATCCCAAACCTTAGAAGCAATCTCAGAATAGACTTGCCCAAGGTATAACTCTTGGGATAAAGAACCAAGAATCCAACCTAACACAATGACATTGCATCTCTCCAATTGCTGGGAGAGAACAACACTAGTAACAGGTTTAACACAAGTACCATCAATAAACCCCATTTTATTTTTACCTTTTAGAGCAATTTTCATAGCAGTAGACCACATCTTATAATTTTCAGAAGCAGTCAACTTAAAACTAACCAAAGCTACATTAGAATTGTCATTAGCATGCAAATATAGAGGATAACCAACATCAAGACTACTGATTAAAACTTCAGCCATAATACCCAAACAAAAATAAACAGACAAACAGAAACAAGCAAACAAATAACCATCAGATAACAAACAATACTAACAAACCAATATACCTCAACTAATAACCACCAGACTTCCAAGACTGCCCAAGATCCTATCCTCCAACGAGCTAGACTTAAAACAAAACTTAAACTACTAACAAGATGTAAGAACTCACACCCAAACCACAATGAAATACCCAGTTTCACACTTGTCAGGGGGAAGACCATGTATCCTTGTTTCTTACGAAGTAGGTCGAGATGTTACCCCCTGAGTTTGCAGTGTAGCCACCAAAGTATTCAGAGGTTTAAAAGAAGAGAAAACTTACAGTGCTTTGAAACGCAGCAGAAAGAACCAGAACCAATCACCAACAGTCTTGATTCACTTAGTCAAGACTGTTAGTAACCAAGAAACCACTCAGAAACCTCTACAGATCACCAAGAATCAAGATCCCCAAAATCTCAAATTAGGGTTTCAAGAAACACTAATTGATCAATCAAGAATCACCAAAACCAACGATTCACACTATGGCCGTTAAGAAAACAGCCCTAATTAAACCCAATTGCAACCTAATCAAGAAACCCTCAAATCTTGATTGAAACCCTAGAAACCCTAATAATATCAAGAACCACCGGAGATCAAAGTCGTAGCTTTGATACCATGTAAAAACTATGAATCTACCCAGAAATCACGACACATCAAAGTCACCCAGCCAACCACCCCTTGGTGAAATCTTTTATTACTTAATGTCAAGAAGTTGAGTCCACAACTGTGTGCTCACCAAACATATACAAAGAAAAAGAAGTAGTCCCCTTCAGAAGGATCCTGCTTATCACACTACAAAAGAATCAATACAAAGAACCTTACCACAACTCTCACAAGACTATACCATACTACACTATATGATCAAGATGATCACAACAACTAAGCAAGACTGCTATAACAAACTGTGAGAAAGTATCTGAAGAGAGAAAACCAATTAGGGTTTTTTACGAATGAGAGATCTGAGAGAGAGAGAGAGAGAGAGAGAGAGAGAGCTGGGGATGAGAGCTTATATAGTGTCAATTTCCACTTCAGCCCTTCTAGATTGACAAACCTACTAAACAAAAAAAAAAACACCAAACTATAAGAAATAACTATAGGAATAGTCCCTGCACTTATAAACCATAAGAATGACATATCCATACAAACTATTCAATAAACTTGTATTAGTAAGGACCTAGAAATAGTTTTCCATGGACTCATGCATCATGGTTTCAACTATGGTTGGCATATTTGGCATGCCATGGAAATAAAGTAAGTTCAGATTTCTAAACGAGTTTCTAGCATTATCACCAAACACTATTATTAGTCTTTTATTTGAGGGCCTTATACTAGGTATTCATTTATCCTATACAGTTGGATAAATCCATGAAGAAGAGCATACCTGAACTATGGAAACGTACTGTGTTGACATAAGTAATGCCTAAAAACATTATTCATACTTATTCATATCTCTATGTTTTGATAATCACAAAATGAAAACTCATTATGTAACACCCCAACCCGACAAGGGTAAAGATGTCACACTAATGATTTCATATCAGATCAAAACAAAGCATACATTATAGTAATACAAGGAATCTCAAAGATTACAAATGAAATACGGAAATTAAAAGGTTACAAATGCGAATACAAATTCTAAAAATATAATATCCTCTAATCAATTCTAATCCAGGATAACTATCAAGTCTTCTAAGTCCAAAAGTCTCTTCACTCATACCCAGCTTCCAACTAAAACATGCCACAGGAAAAGAAATGCGGCTGAGCTTAAAAAGCTCAGTGAACAGATACATATACAAAGCAATGATAACGAAACAGAAATATAATATGGATCAATGGAAAAGTCATAAGGTATAAGCAAGGCAAAAAATCATCATAAGGGAATAATAGGATAGTCATCCACCACGAGCCCAGAAACTCAAAGTCATAAATCTCAAAGTCATAATCTCACAGTCATAATCTCCCAGTCAGAGGGGATACCTCTTAGGCAACCAGATAATATGAGGGGTGACCTCATGTATCATAATAGTGGAGTGATCAGCTCCCAGAAATTGTGAAAGGCGTGTATTGCACACAAGCACCAGTCACCTCAAAGTCATAATCTCAAAGTCATTGTTAAATCCACTAAACAAACAAATCTAGGATTGCAATCCATACGCCCCAAAACTCAAAGTCAATCTCAAAGTCATAATGGCCATAGTATAATATAAAAGGGACGGTGTGAGAAATCACTCCCCCACACGGGAGTCATGCCAGTGGTGCATCACAGACATGGCCAGGTTACCTTCCTGGCTAGGAAAAACAGAAAATGGCTCGGGTATCAAACTAAGAGTCAGGTCTCAAAGTCATCACAAAAGGTCATATATCAAAAGGTGCATCTCAAAGTCATATCAAAAGTAATATCAAAGGTTCACTCAAAGGGAACATAGCAATGGCTTTGGGAAAAGTTAACTGAATCATAACTCAAAATCAATATCAAGGGAATAAGACACCCTTACTGAAAAAGGGCAGAGTATCTGTACCTTATACCGCAAGTGCAAACATATCTAGAAATATAAAGATCGGAAACCATTCCATCTTCAGCGAATCTACACGAATACATGGTCGTCTTATTAATACTTATTTTAAATCGGATTACACATTTTAGTCGGCTTTTCATTTTTAGTAACTTCCAATTTTAGTATCTTTTCATTCTAGAAATTTTCAAGTATAATCCATTAATTAGTCATACTTAAATGATAATAGATTAACTTATAGATCAATATAACAATTATCATAGTTTAGGGCTTAAAGTGTTAATATAGCAAAGTCTAAGGTCTAAAATGTAATTTATCATTATTTTAGGGTTAGATGTGACAAGTTAGTTTATAGCTTTATAATAATACACGCTTCTAATCTTTCAAACTCGAACCGTAACATGCAAATATTCATTCCCATAGTTCTTTATCATTTCATGTAAGTTTTTATCCTCTGTGTTCTCGTAAATTAAAAGAACCAAGCTTCGTCTTAGTATTTTCTTCTACATATAGATCGATCAATATAGTATGACACCGAGACCCGATATCGAACTCGAAAAAAAAAAACACCATTCAACAAGCGCCTAGACAGCATGAATCTGGGTTTATTCACACTAGTCGACACAGCCCGTTACCCGCACAAAGAAATGACGAGGCCAAACATACTCGACACACATGACATATACCAACTCCACCATATTCATTACATAAAATCACAGCCATACACACACGAAATTACCATGACCGGTTTTACAACCTTTTTGGTTTTGTAACCTATTTTTAACTACCACTTGGGATCACCTTAAACTCACACATCAATTCACCATAAGTTTTCATTTGTTTTATGACAACATGCATGCATACAATTAATATATACACGACCCAAACAGCTCCTATTAACGCGACAAAGCAATCTTCAAAGGTGTTTATAATATGTGATTTCATGCTGTGCCCCATCCTTTATTTCTTGCATTTATATCAGGTTTTAATTGCCAAACTAAATATGTTTATCATTATCAGATCCGGATAGATGTAAATTCCAAACTGGGTTCGACATATGTATCTCATATCCTCACGTTTCAGACTATGTTTATATGTATTATTCGTTTCCCGTTTTAACGAAACATCCACATTCATCTTAACATATTTATTTCGATTCATGTTCCATTTGATAACATATGATACTTATATAAATATATATCGAGTAGGTTTTGAAATAGCAGAGAGGGATGATACCTTTGTGGATTGAATGCAAGAAAAACGGGACAAGAACAGCCTTAAGATGGATAGAATGAAGTCAAGAACAACAGACAGGTTCGCGAATCAAACCCACAGCAACAAATACACGATCACACCCTTAGTATAACTCGATCACCACACCACCTTGGCGTGAACCGCATCCGAATTCAGATTTTGATGGACACCCAAACTCGCTAGGTTTATACTTGTAGCGGCAGTTTGCTTGTCTTGGAAAAAAATATGGCGTCAAGTAACCAGGGTGGTTATTTTCTTTTGATTGATTTTAAAGAATGAGGATACACACTTGATTCAACTATAGCGTGTATATAATAAATCATGAATAATAACTAACGTGTGAAGTGATGACCCCTACGTATGGGCCCTTATTAGTGTGTAAAATAGGGAAAGCGTGTTTTGTATATTAGGTAACAAATAAAACCGTATAAATGTGATTGAGAGAGAAATTTGGCTTAAACAAATGAGATAAGTCTCCTTACCGATTCTTGTTCTTATCTTCTTAATGTGCACAACTTTTATAGTTAGTTATCATGTTTATAATTTATACGTCGTGTGATATGTGAAAGGATGGCAAGAAACATGTAATAGAGTTGTACAAGTTTTTTTATTTTTTTAGGCCTAATAGAGACATATCAAACATGCCATATCTTATATTATAAGGTTCATACGTAATTTCATATAATACTTTAGATTGTAAGTTCATATCGTATAGTTTCGAGTCATAACATGATATATAACTCAAGTTTTAATTTATAGCGTATTTTATAAGTTCTTAAAATTTCAAAATTAGAGGGTATTTTGGTCATTTCAGATTGTTTAAAATTTGGGGTTTTACAACTCTTCCCCTCTTAAAAAGGAATTTTCGTCCTCGAAAATTGAAATCGCAAAGTTAAACGAAGTCGTAACAAGTCGCAAAAGATCATCACAAACATTCTCACGCCCGAGGAGGTTCTTCCAAGAAGATCTTCAGACCAAATAGTTCCTCATGACTCAAATCAAAATGAGGTGGGTTCAAATTTCTCAGAAGGAAACAAAATAAGTTGATTTCTGATCAAAAGGTCCATGCAACATAAAATGGACGATAGGTGAATCTTCAGGAAGCTCATATGGAATACGAACAAGATTTCAGATCACTTAACTGTATCAACAGAAGAGAGTTTTACAAGAATTCAAGATTTATAACTGAGGTCAACAGAATGCAACACGAGAGTCCAAAGTCATCCAGATATTTGATAAACGAAAGCAGAATATACGCATAGGTAGGATGAACCCAAAGTCTCAATATTCGCGGATAATCCAATGGAGATTCAAATTCTAACTTCATAGGTACTCCCCAGGATATCCTATGCCCACAACAAGTGCATGTTATATGATGTAAGTATTATCACGTTGGCCAGACGTCATAATACCGGCATCATATAAATATGCCCTCATGATGGTCATACTTTATCTCAAGTCGTAATCAAAACCACCTATCTTAATCCACCTAGTACTTCTATAGTCTCAAAGGTCAACCAAAATAGAATACCATAGTCAAGAGGGAAAACCAAAACTATTCGCCAGAGTATCAAAATCCCAGATCGTCTAGCAGAAGTAAGGTATGCCGTCATAAGCATCATATCTTCCACAGCTCGCCAAAATCTCTCAAACAAAGCCATCACCGAACATACGAAAAATGAACACGAACTGAAATGCTTCTAGGAAACTTAAATCATAAGAGGATCTTATTACTATTTAACGAAATTTAAGAGGTTCAACGGAAATGAAAATTAGTCGCCAAGAACTTCGGCCTTCATAGAATCAATTCTTCCAAACATAAAGGGTTTGTTTCAAATTTTTGTTCGTTCAACACGTCCAATCTCTTCAAGTCCGGTTAATCTGTCTTCGTTGTCCATCAATCGGGAAGTGAAACCAAAATCGGGAACTTGTGTCTGGTTCGTCGAGCCTCCTGCAGTTCTTCTTGGAATGTGATGGAGTAATGTGAATTCCTAGCATGCTTTATAAATTCCTTCATCATCCAGTCTGCTTCTGTTCTCAATTCATTTTAGTACAACTAAGATGAATAGGGAAGTAAGACTATACGTCTTCATTAGCTCCATGTTCGCCATCTTGACTAGATCCCCTGCGTCGCCAACACTTCTACCTTGTAAGGAATGTCTTCACTCTTCAGGGTAGCCGCCATTGTTGTCAACCCCAGGTCAGGCAGTGAAAACTTCTTCTGACGCGCTTCTAGTTGTCTTGATGCGTACGCAAAACCTTCTGTGCTGTAAGGGAGTATAATCGAGTCTCTTTCTGGAATGCCCCAAAATTCGTTCCGCCCGAAGATATGGAAGCCAATCTCTATTTCAGCTTTTCCAAAACTCCATTCTCAATCAAACTAAGCTGTTTCTCTCTGTTCACGAAATTTCTCCATGGTATCATCAGTTGCAAAAATCTTCCAGAATTCTTCTGCAAGGTTCAAAAGGTTTCAGTTCTCCGTTTTGCTATCGGTCTTGACCAATTGGTGATAGTTTTCAAAACTTGCGGGATTTAAAGAGGTATCCTCAAATAAGGACAACGTTGTCTTTACAAATATCAATCTCTCAGAATGCAAAAACGGACGACGAATTTCCTAGTAAAGTGCAAAGATGATTTTCATGCTCTTCCTCGTTTCCGAACATACTATTAAGTCATACAATGATCATTTGCCCAAGTACTTACGAGAAAACACTATTTATCAAATTCACGAAACAGTCACAGCTTTAGCTAATACTATTAGCGTCACTAACTGTCATAGCAGTCGTTACGAATACGGAAGTGATTTCAAGAATAACTTCAATTCATCAGAAGGAAACTTCGCGCTCCAAAAATACATAGTCGTTTCAGGGTGGATGAATATTGGCTCCTAACAGTATTACGGTTCAGCTTCCTGTAATCAATACATATCTCCAGTCACCATCCTTCTTTATCACGAACGAACTAAAACACGCCCAGGAAACACACTCAAGCAAACTTACTTCCTGGTCTTCGGTTGCTGCTCTTCCCGGTTGTTCAAACCACTGGTATGATCCCGGACACATCTGGAAGACACCCTCGCTCGGTGACTAGACAATCTCTCGGTAACATGTCAAATCCTACTTCACGCTCTGGTGGAAAATTTGGTGGTTCGATCAGGAATCATATTCAAGATTCAGGGTGCCAAGGAGTTCTCAAAATGATGTTCGTTCATTGGTGCACGAAATGGGTTATAGGAAAACTTCATAACTGCGAAATTAACACACGAGTCTCCAGAGTAATAGTGATAGTAGAGAGTTTAACAATCGGTAATCATGGTAGGGAGTTCAAAATTGTTGCCAACGTTAAAGGTGAGACCTAGAAAGGGAAATTGTCAATATTTGAATGCTCAATCAACCAATTCCTTGACAGAATAAAATCGAAGTTAACTATCTAAAGAAAGACGGATCACAAATCAAATCCTTATCATTCAAAAGTGAGGGGGAAACATTCTTATACTCGTGGTTACACACCACAAGACTTCTCGTAAGGACAGAGATGGGTGAAACAAAATCAGATGGTGTCGGAAGATTCATAGATACTCATCAAAAGCAAAAGGCAAATAACAAAACATATCCAGTACGTCATCTCCATGGAGGTTCTCAGAGTGCCCGAAGAGGCGTCAAAATGATTAACGAAAGGATCAAAGATCAGAGTCAAAATCTAAAGATGAGGATCAAATAGTGTCAGGCAATTATTATGAAATTCTCAATGCCTTCAAGATTTAATCAGGTTCAAATCTTAGGTGGTGCAAAACATAAGCTTTCGCTTTTCAAACGTGGTATCAACAGGATCTAGTCAAAAGCAAGGCACGAATTAGAGTGATGCGGAAGCAAAGATACTAAAGCAAATGCCTTATAGTCTACCCGTTCCTCACTAGTCAAAACTTAGGTTCCTATGGGAAATCCTAAAGCAAATTTTCAAAGGTTGTCTTACGAGCGCCTACAGGGAAAACTTAGTGGTCCTAACTTACACAGGTCAAGGGTAAATGTATTACGAATCGCAGCCTGTCTCTCTGATACCATAATTGTAACACCCTAACCCGACAAGGATAAAGATTTCACACTAATGGTTTCATATCAGATCAAAACAAAGCATACATTATAGTAATACAAGGAATCTCAAAGATTACAAATGAAATACGGAAATTACAAGGTTACAAATGCGAATACAAATTCTAAAAATATAATATCCTCTAATCAATTCTAATCCAGGATAACTATCAAGTCTTCTAAGTCCAAAAGTCTCTTCACTCATACCCAGCTTCCAACTAAAACATGCCACAGGAAAAGAAATGCGGCTGAGCTTAAAAAGCTCAGTGAACAGATACATATACAAAGCAATGATAACGAAACAGAAATATAATATGGATCAATGGAAAAGTCATAAGGTATAAGCAAGGCAAAAAATCATCATAAGGGAATAATAGGATAGTCATCCACCACGAGCCCAGAAACTCAAAGTCATAAATCTCAAAGTCATAATCTCACAGTCATAATCTCCCAGTCAGAGGGGATACCTCTTAGGCAACCAGATAATATGAGGGGTGACCTCATGTATCATAATAGTGGAGTGATCAGCTCCCAGAAATTGTGAAAGGCGTGTATTGCACACAAGCACCAGTCACCTCAAAGTCATAATCTCAAAGTCATTGTTAAATCCACTAAACAAACAAATCTAGGATTGCAATCCATACGCCCCAAAACTCAAAGTCAATCTCAAAGTCATAATGGCCATAGTATAATATAAAAGGGACGGTGTGAGAAATCACTCCCCCACACGGGAGTCATGCCAGTGGTGCATCACAGACATGGCCAGGTTACCTTCCTGGCTAGGAAAAACAGAAAATGGCTCGGGTATCAAACTAAGAGTCAGGTCTCAAAGTCATCACAAAAGGTCATATATCAAAAGGTGCATCTCAAAGTCATATCAAAAGTAATATCAAAGGTTCACTCAAAGGGAACATAGCAATGGCTTTGGGAAAACTTAACTGAATCATAACTCAAAATCAATATCAAGGGAATAAGACACCCTTACTGAAAAAGGGCAGAGTATCTGTACCTTATACCGCAAGTGCAAACATATCTAGAAATATAAAGATCGGAAACCATTCCATCTTCAGCGAATCTACACGAATACATGGTCGTCTTATTAATACTTATTTTAAATCGGATTACTCATTTTAGTCGGCTTTCCATTTTTAGTAACTTCCAATTTTAGTATCTTTTCATTCTAGAAATTTTCAAGTATAATCCATTAATTAGTCATACTTAAATGATAATAGATTAACTTAAAGATCAATATAACAATTATCATAGTTTAGGGCTTAAAGTGTTAATATAGCAAAGTCTAAGGTCTAAAATGTAATTTATCATTATTTTAGGGTTAGATGTGACAAGTTAGTTTATAGCTTTATAATAATACACGCTTCTAATCTTTCAAAGTCGAACAGTAACATGCAAATATTTATTCCCATAGTTCTTTATCATTTCATGTAAGTTTTTATCCTCTGTGTTCTCGTAAATTAAAAGAACCAAGCTTCGTCTTAGTATTTTCTTCTACATATAGATCGATCAATATAGTATGACACCGAGACCCGATATCGAACTCGAAAAAAAAACACCATTCAACAAGCGCCTAGACAGCATGAATCTGGGTTTATTCACACTAGTCGACACAGCCCGTTACCCGCACAAAGAAATGACGAGGCCAAACACACTCGACACACATGACATATACCAACTCCACCATATTCATTACATAAAATCACAGCCATACACACACGAAATTACCATGACCTGTTTTACAACCTTTTTGGTTTTGTAACCTATTTTTAACTACCACTTGGGATCACCTTAAACTCACACATCAATTCACCATAAGTTTTCATTTGTTTTATGACAACATGCATGCATACAATTAATATATACACGACCCAAACAGCTCCTATTAACGCGACAAAGCAATCTTCAAAGGTGTTTATAATATGTGATTTCATGCTGTGCCCCATCCTTTATTTCTTGCATTTATATCAGGTTTTAATTGCCAAACTAAATATGTTTATCATTATCAGATCCGGATAGATGTAAATTCCAAACTGGGTTCGACATATGTATCTCATATCCTCACGTTTCAGACTATGTTTATATGTATTATTCATTTCCCGTTTTAACGAAACATCCACATTCATCTTAACATATTTATTTCGATTCATGTTCCATTTGATAACATATGATACTTATATAAATATATATCGAGTAGGTTTTGAAATAGCAGAGAGGGATGATACCTTTGTGGATTGAATGCAAGAAAAACGGGACAAGAACAGCCTTAAGATGGATAGAATGAAGTCAAGAACAACAGACAGGTTCGCGAATCAAACCCACAGCAACAAATACACGATCACACCCTTAGTATAACTCGATCACCACACCACCTTGGCGTGAACCGCATCCGAATTCAGATTTTGATGGTCACCCAAACTAGCTAGGTTTATACTTGTAGCGGCAGTTTGCTTGTCTTGGAAAAAAATATGGCGTCAAGTAACCAGGGTGGTTATTTTCTTTTGATTGATTTTAAAGAATGAGGATACACACTTGATTCAACTATAGCGTGTATATAATAAATCATGAATAATAACTAACGTGTGAAGTGATGACCCCTACGCATGGGCCCTTATTAGTGTGTAAAATAGGGAAAGCGTGTTTTGTATATTAGGTAACAAATAAAACCGTATAAATGTGATTGAGAGAGAAATTTGGCTTAAACAAATGAGATAAGTCTCCTTACCGATTCTTGTTCTTATCTTCTTAATGTGCACAACTTTTATAGTTAGTTATCATGTTTATAATTTATACGTCGTGTGATATAGGAAAGGATGGCAAGAAACATGTAATAGAGTTGTACAAGTTGTTTTATTATTTTAGGCCTAATAGAGACATATCAAACATGCCATATCTTATATTATAAGGTTCATACGTAATTTCATATAGTACTTTAGATTGTAAGTTCATATCGTATAGTTTCGAGTCATAACATGATATATAACTCAAGTTTTAATTTATAGCGTATTTTATAAGTTCTTAAAATTTCAAAATTAGAGGGTATTTTGGTCATTTCAGATTGTTTAAAATTTGGGGTTTTACACATTAAACATAAACTTATCAAATAAACAAGTATTTAGTTGTAAATATTCATTTCTACAACTAAATCACTTAAGGTATGAATAAACAAGTGCTTAATGCATTATATGATCAAAGAAACATTTTCTTAATCTCTAAATTTTTTAAAAAATGTCAAAAACATTTTATATATCTTTGAAAAATATTTTTGGTATTAAATAAATATGTTTAATCTAATATAAATATATGAATTCAAATTTTTAACCAAAAATGGCAAAAATGTCCCAGAAAAACCTTCCCCACAAAAAGACAAAACTGGGCAACGTTCGGCAGGGGCGGCCCCTTTAATTATACAAGGCGGTCCCCTTAAAATTAAGGGGACCGCCCCCCTATTTAAGGGGACCACCCCCGCTCCAGTAGGTCCCAGATTTTGCCTAGAAATACTAGTTTTTCTCTGGCATTTTTTCTCACCTTTTGCACTAAAAACTTTCTGGTTTATATCTCATTTCATATTTTCAAAAACCCTTTGATCATATAATTATAAGCTTTTGTTTCAAGTGATCCAAAGCTTCAACCTCTCAAGTGCAAGAGAAGAATACTTCTATCCTTCAAGACAAGAAGTATTACAACTTGGTGTATCTCTTCCATCTAAGTTGTTGGTGTATCATAATTGTAAATCATTCATTCATTTGTGTAAAGTGTGTGTATAAGGTGTAAACATAAGTGACTAGATATGTATAGTGTGTAAGTAGTGAAGAAGGTGTATAAGTAGTTGTGGTGTAAAGAAGTCATGTAGAAGTTGTGAAGTCATGGTGTAGAAGTCGTGAAGCCATAGCTTAGAAGTTGTGAAGTCGTCATGTTGAAGTTATGAAGCCGTAGCTTAGAAGTTGTGAAGTCGTCATGTTGAAGTCATGAAGCCGTAGCTTAGAAGTTGTGAAGTCGTCATGGTGAAGTCATGAAGTCGTAGCTTAGAAGTTGTGAAGTCGTCATGTTGAAGTTATGACGCCGTAGCTTAGAAGTTGTGAAGTCTTGGTCGTGAAGCCGTAGCTTAGAAGGTGTGAAGTCTTGGTCGTGAAGCCGTAGCTTAGAAGTTGTGATGTCGTCGTGTAAAAGTCGTGAAGCCGTTGTGTAGAAGTCGTGAAGGCGTTGTGTTGAAGTCGTGAAGAAGTCGTGAATAAGTTGTGAAGAAGTTGTGTTGTGAAGTTGTGAGATTGGTTCTAGCTACGATTAGAACTCGACATTTAGCTTTGTGTCGTTAAACCGGTGTAAGCGAAAGTTGTGTAAGGTTTTCTCCGCCATAAGGGAGCTTGTTGAAGTAGTGAAGAAAACTCTCGAGCAAGGTGTGCTCGGGGAGTGGAGTAGGGCAAGGAAGGTGTCCTTGTAGCCGAACCACTATAAATCCCTCGTGTCTCGGTTTGATCTTTCCATCTCTTACTTATTTCTTTATATCGTCATTACTTTCATACATATAGGCATATATAACTATTAGTATTAATTAGAAGTTGATTTCACATAAAGATCAATTTCAAACTCCATTCATAAAAAGAAAACTTTTATAACAAATCTAAAAGGATACACATATAATTAATAATATTGTTCAAGTATCATTTTTCATATAAACTCAAATCTAAGGTTTTAAAAAGAAACAAAGTTTTCATAATAAAATTAAAAGGACGTTAAACTATTCAACCCCCCCCCCCCCTTCTAGTTTTCCACAATTGGTATCAAGAGCCATGTCAAACAAGATTTTTAAAATATACTGTATTTTAAAACTTGAATCGATCTATGGAATTCGAAAAATATTTAGAAGGGGAATTTATGCAAAAACCACCCCTATTTGAAAACTATACTTTTCTTGAATGGAAAAATAAATTTGAAAATTATGTGAAATCAATTGATCTAGATCTTTGGCATGTCATTTCGATTGGTGATTTTCGATCAACAAAAATGGATTTTGAAAGTCAAGCAAAAACGGAGTTTGATAGTTAAATTAATTATTTGAAAACAAAGAATGACATAAATAATAAAGCTAAAATAATTGTTTACAAAACCTTGCCGAAAGTTGAATATAAAAGAATATCCTTCTGTAAAACGAAAATGATATTTGGAAAAATTTCTTAAACTTTCATCAAGAAAAATGTCACGCCAAAGATGAGGATTTTGATCTTGTACATGAATTAGTTATCATAGAAAATTTAATAGATAAACATTTAGATAAAATAGATACATGTGCTACTAGTTCAAATGTTGTTAATGAAGGTATTAACGACGAAGACTACATGAATCAACTCCAAAGTGAACTCAATCCAAAATCATGGAGTGACACAGACGAAGGAGAAGATCATCATCCGACTCATCTATCATTCACACGTCGATCATCATCTGAGACATTACGAAGAAAATCTTGGACGTGAGGTAAGTTCTCTTTTTTTTAAATTTCATACGTAGTTTCTTCATGCATAAAATCTTATTAATGCCTTAGGATACGCTTAGTCTGATAGGTTGCTTTGCCTTTACACTTTAGTTATATTCGTTCTGTGGCTTAATGAACTAGAAACCCTTTAGTTAGCCCCCCCTAAGTATTAGTAAACCAAGCAATCTTCATATTTGGTACTCTTCGATAGGTAAATTTAGGAACTTAATATATTCTAAAAAAGAATGACTACTGGAGAATCTATTGACTAGAAACTCAATTTGACCTAACGGTTAAATTGCTTCTATGTGAGAAGTTGGGTGTGTGTAACCCGTAAAAACGGTCGTGTTTAGCCTGAATTGAGCACCACTAGTAATAGTCTCATACTCATTCTCCAACTTGAATACATTATTCTTCCTAAATATACCTAACGATAGTTTACTGTTATGAACTTTGCTTTTCACTAGAGCTTTTCATTCCTAGATTTTTGTCATTTTGCATATATAAAATTTCTAGATGTTTACTTTCTCCTATGTGATTTGGCTGCATGCCTTCGTAATTATTTGTTTAGTTGTTGAATGCATTGTCATTATAATAGCTTTTGTTTTTCTCTAACTACTCTGATATGATGTATTTTTGTATTTAGTCATAATACATGCTTAAATGCCATAGGATATATAGAAAGAGGTAGCATGTGACAATAGACTTAACCAATACCCTTGAGCATGAGATCTTTTATAAACCACTATTTTTAAACCTATAACTAATGGGACTTGTTTTTAAATTTGCAAAAAAAATAATAATAATAATAAAAAGAAATAAAATAAAAAAAAAAAAAAAAAAAAAAAAAAAAAAAAAAACCTTCACATTTTGGAAAAATGATTTTTCAAAAGATTATGACACATTTCTATTAAACATGTTTCACCATCCTACCTTTCTTCCAAACTTGTGTCCATAATTACGTGTTTATCAAAAACCAAAGATTGGAAAAATATGTTTTCTTTCCTCATAAAAACATTTTGAAATAAAGCCAAAACTATTTCATTAATATATTTTTCACATACACATAAAACCTACTCGCAAACATTGTTGAATAATGCTAAAAACATTTATTTAAATCATGCATGGTGATCTCATATCTGTCATCTATATTAATGTATGTGACATTTATAAGTGAACTAAATTTGAAAATAACCATAATTTATTCACTAAGACCTCACTTGGTACAAGTATACAAGTCCATGCTATCACAACTCCACATTCCCATGCACATAGATATTCATTAGGATTATTTAACTAGCTTATTAATCTTCCTAAATATGATACTATGAATTACTTGGTGCTATGTAGTGTTTTCTTGTCTAACATATATATGTTACATGCTAAATGAGTTGTTTACATGCTAGATAATAATGTCTAATGAATATGCTTAGCATACATAAGTTATTAAATCCTAAATTGCCTCAAAAGAAGTTGGACTTAATTGAAACTAAACCCAAAAACACAACCCTTTCAACAATTTTCTGCCAAAAACCCATTTCCAGTAACCTGGAAATCAGCAGATGGGCGGCCCCCTTAATTCATTAGGCGGCCCTCTTAATATTTAAGGGGACCGGCCCCTTAATTAAGGGGACCGGCCATCTGATGGTCGAAGGTGCTGCTCCCTTTTTCTATTTTTTAACCCATTTTATCCTATACTTCCCAAAATTCACAAACACATTTTGTCACAAACCACCCACCAAAATTTACCTTCCACAATCACATCATCACTACACCATAAATACCCAACTCCATCATAAATGCTCATCCATATCATCCATCCAAACATGTCATCATCTAACCACCCAAGATCCAAGCCTTCAAGAGTTGCTAAAATCTCAGTGAGGCCCATTTGGAGGAGGAAGCTTGACATTTTCCATAACCTAACAAATGATGTTGTTCAAACTCAACCAACACCTAAACCTCATCCTAATGAACCCTTTCACACACATAACCAATCATCCACATGTCCACCTTCATTCACTCATAATTACCCAAGTTCACAAATGTCTCCACCACCAAGAGTGTCACCAATCTTCCACGAAATAACAACCACTCTCCATCATCATCACCTTCCACTCAACACTTGAAGTTCATTGAAGAACTCAAGGAAGCCCATGAGCTTAATGCTCTCCTTGCTTTGCACCTTGCTCAAAGCAACTTAAACCCATCACCATCCATCTCACCATCATTACCATCATCACCACATCACTTGAGTCAAATTGAGAAACATGTCAACAATTGTCCTTGTTGCATCTTTCTCCAAAATCAAACCATCACCTTAAATGAGCGCCTCACTTGGATTGAGCATCATCTCACTAGATCTAATCCAACACCACCACTTGAACAACATCAAAACCCTCATTCAACATGGTCAAGTCCAAGCTCTCCACCTCCAATTCCTCCATCAACACTCTCTCCAACATCCATACACCCAAACTTACAACCCCATTAATCCAACATTTTTACCCCCTCTTTACCATCATCCATCCAAAATAATTCAAGTTTTTCATGTCTCAAGCAAGTCAAATGGATCTCTTAGGCAATTTAAAATTTTCTACTTATTGTATGCTATAAGCAAAATATGTGTTGTATCAATAATTATGTTTTTAACATAATTATTTTCAACTAATGAATGCTTTATTTCTTGTCTTTAATATATGATTGTTATGCTTATTGCTTATATACTTGATATCATGATATATATACATGCTTGATGATTAATAACATGCTTATTCCATAATATGTTTTAAATGTATGCATGCGTATTTAACATGTTTATGCCACTATTTAATCATTCTTGATGTACATGATTCAAATGGACCTTGCTGAAAAAACACCCTAAAAAATGACCCTTTTCTGGAAATTTTTCAAATTTGGTCGCCTGGGAAAACACCAGATGGGCGGCCCCCTTAATTCCCTAGGTGGTCCCCTTAATTTTAAGGGGGCCGGCCTACAATTAAGGGGACCGGCCATCTGGGCAGTAAAATTTACTGTTTTCTTTTGCATCTTGTGACCCTTTTTATCTAGCCCCAGCTACCATTTCTCTTAAAAGACGAACTGGTATTGGAATTTTACCACAAAACCTCCAAACCTTACCTAAATCAACCATCACCTCCATCAAACACCCATTTTCATTCACCATGCTATCACCAAAATCATCCATCTCTAAGACATCCAAGAAACACAAAATTCTCATCATACCACCAAAATAACTCTTCATTGACCTAACCCAAGAAGACACCAAAACTCCATCACCACCACCTCAATGTTCATCCCCAAGTACACCAAATGCACCATCAAAAACACCCTCCACTCATGGCACATCATCTTCATCCATACCTTCCACTTCATCCATCAATAACTACATCAACTCACACCTATCATCACCACCATCAAGAGCATCAACTCCACCTCCTACTCAAGAACCTCCATTCACCCAACTTGTCATTTCCATATCACCAATAACACCTCTTGATGCTCATTTCTCATCATCACCAATACCACCACCATGCTTTCCCATCCCTTGGGCTTTACTTGAAGCCCATGGAGACAATTGCCTTTGTTGCATCCACAACCGAACCATCATCTTTGGTCTTAGAGATGAGATACACTACATGTTTTCATCCCTTGAACACATGTTTAACAACCAACCTCCACCACAACCTCCACCATTTTCACCCACTACACCACCACCACCTCCATTCTCACCAAATTAAGCATATGCAATGCTTAATCAAAAATAATTTTTCAAACCATTTTGTGTGCAAGCCCCATGGAAGATCATGTACTCCTAGAATGATTATGTAGATTGCATTACTTACTAGCTAATGTAGGATTGAATATAATCTTGGATGGTTGTGTATTGATACACAACATTTTTAATGAATGTCTTTATATGCATGCTTATTTTTGCTATATATATGCTTGTGCTTCTAATATTTTTCTTGCAAGTATTCCATATATCGATTCCTTGGTGCCCTCAAACGAGGGGGAGCACACATCAAGGGGGAGTTCTCGTCCCGACAAATTTTATCTCAAAAACTTGTCGGCATAACCTTTTTGATTCTACAAAAAGGGGGAGAAGTGAATATAAACTCACTAAATACTTGTCCAAAAATAACTTTTTCGATTTAATGAGTTTTAGTTTTGTAATCATCAAAACGGGGGAGATTGTTGACATAAGTAATGCCTAATAACATTATTCATACTTATTCATATCTCTATGTTTTGATAATCACAAAATGAAAACTCATTAAACATAAACTTATCAAATAAACAAGTATTTAGTTGTAAATATTCATTTCTACAACTAAATCACTTAAGGTATGAATAAACAAGTGCTTAATGCATTATATGATCAAAGGAACATTTTCTTAATCTCTAAATTTTTTATAAAATGTCAAAAACATTTTATATATTTTTGAAAAACATTTTTGGTATTAAATAAATATGTTTAATCTAATATAAATATATGAATTCAAATTTTTAACCAAAAATGGCAAAAATGTCCCAGAAAAACCTTCCCCACAAAAAGACAAAACTGGGCAACGTTCGGCAGGGGCGGCCCCCTTAATTATACAAGGCGGTCCCCTTAAAATTAAGGGGACCGCCCCCCTATTTAAGGGGACCGCCCCCGCTCCAGTAGCTCCCAGATTTTGCCTATAAATACTGGTTTTTCTCTGGCATTTTTCCTCACCTTTTGCACTAAAAACTTTCTGGTTTAGATCTCATTTCATATTTTCAAAAACCCTTTGATCATGTAATTATAAGCTTTTGTTTCAAGTGATCCAAAGCTTCAACCTCTCAAGTGCAAGAGAAGAATACTTCTATCCTTCAAGACAAGAAGTATTACAACTTGGTGTATCTCTTCCATCCAAGTTGTTGGTGTATCATAATTGTAAATCATTCATTCATTTGTGTAAAGTGTGTGTATAAGGTGTAAACATAAGTGACTAGATATGTATAGTGTGTAAGTAGTGAAGAAGGTGTATAAGTAGTTGTGGTGTAAAGAAGTCATGTAGAAGTTGTGAAGTCATGGTGTAGAAGTCGTGAAGCTGATTGCGTGGTTTTGCAACCTTACAACAGGTTTTACCTCTCGAGGGATCTCAAGAGGCTTACAACCCCACCAGGCAGTGTACCTGACCGATGTAGTATAGTGTAGTGGTAAGTACGGGGGATTGATCGTTCTCCACAGGGAATAGTGTTCGTTAGGTGTGAAAAACTACTCTAATTAGGTCTAAAGGTGAGGGATGATTCTTTTTGTATTTTTATATTTTATGGAAAGCAAGTAAAAATCTCGGGTTTGAAAGAAGGGGCGGAATTAGTTGCTAATCAACTAACCCAAAAACTACTAATTAAACTAATATGCAAGAAAAGTAAACTAGGGTTCTACAAGGGAAATGAAGCATGTCTACCTATGATGTATTACTCCTTGCTAGCTATCCAATTCTACCTATTGAATTGTCACACCTTGTTTTAATTGATGGGTTGTATTCCTTAATACCATTCGTGGGGTGGCGTACGTACTTCCCCAACTCTATAAGCTCCTACTTCACTCCTATGTCGAGCCGGCTAAGAAGCTCCTAACATGGGATCACTAGAATTCGCTCATGCATTAAATACAACCAAATAAACCTAGTACGCATTGGTTCATGTTTCTTAAGACGCTCAAGCAAGTTACCGTATAGGAGGTTAGCCAGTTTTCTTAAGCCTAACATCGATATCACCCAATCAAAACAAGAAACAATAGGAAGCAAGAATTATAAACTAAACCAACTAGATCTATTGAAGTTGTCACGCCCTAATTGATGGAGATGGATACACACATCAACAAGAAATCAATAAGATCTAATTGATTATATACAAGTTTCACACAATCATAAGTAGACACAAGGTGAATTAGCAAAACATCATCAAAGAAGAGCAAGCAACAATGATAATGGAAAACATAATTAAGATAGAATCAACAAACCAATATATGATGTTTATGGAGTGATTGAAACCCTCTAAGTTGCTAGAAAAACACCTACCTAAACCCTAGAATCGGACTTAGGGTTTAGGGCTTACAAAAAATGAAGTTATGATGTTGTATTTATAGGCAGTTTACTGTCCGAGGGGTTCTGACGGCGTCAGCCTTAACAAGTGACGGCGTCAGCTCCCCTTTTTCACCAAATTGTAGATCTTTTCGTCCCGATTCCGTGGCCTCTTGAATCACCAAAATCCGAGTTCGTATGAGGATTTTATGGCCAAAACAGTAACAGCTACCGCGCGCGCAAGTTGTGACTAGTTAACACGTGATGGCCTTCTTGACGCCGTCTCCCTTTAAACCTCCAAAATCCGTTCTGGCCTATCAGAAGCTGACGCCGTCAAGGTTTAACGGTGACGCCGTCATTCTTCAGCTTAAACCGTGACGACCTTGATCACTCCAAAGGGTGACGCCGTCAGAATTCCAATGCAAATCTCACTGGCTTATCATGTGTATTTTTCATATCCACCACTTTTGCCAAGCCGTGACGCCGTCAAGAGCAAGTCTTGACGCCGTCACATGTACTTTCCAACATATTTTTGAGACTTTGTCGTTTTCTTCACTTTTATGCTCCAAAAACGTCCAAAATGCCTCCTTTTCCAGATTTCTCCTCAAAAGTACCTAAAATGACAAAAGGAACGATTTAGGGCAATATTTGATCAAATAAATACGATTTAGGGCTTAAATGACCCCTTAAAAGCGGTACACTTTTCGCTTCATCAAATACCCTTACACTTGAGATTTGCTTGTCCTCAAGCAAATGCGCTTTTATTCTAATCAAAATACAAGTTAGGGGTCATTTAATGCAAACATAAAAGTAATTACAACAAATAATCGTTCCACTTCAATCATAATAAGCACGGAGATTACATACTAGCACCTCACCAGTAGTGTTTAGATACTCACATCTCTCAAGTGTCATCAAAATAAATCTCATAAATGAAAACGGATAATATCTCTCACTACCTGTCATAGCAAATAGATTACCATAGGCTTGGGAAAGGATCGAAAACCTCCTCCACTAGGCGTAAGTACCAAAGATAAACTATCAAAGAGGGCTTTTAAATGGGTTATAACGTTAGGTGTAGGGAAAAGGAAAACACGGTTTTGTTGGATACGGGATATTTTACTGGTGGCGAGTTAAAGATCTTGATTAATTACATGTACTATACAATGTTGCTAAGCCAAGACTCGACTCAATCTTAAGCTAATGAAAGAAAATAACAAAAACATAAAATAAACATAAAATAAAACGGGATGGTAGTCCGTATGTTTTTTCTAACTTTTTTTTTTTTTTTTTTTTTTTTTTTTTTTTTTTTTTTTTGCATACACTTTTGCCCTACCATCCAAAATAATACATCATAGGGGCATTGCATTCCCCTTACACTTGAACTTTTACATAACTTTACAATTAACTAATCTAATGACTCGAATTAAGATAATTGAAAAACTTGGAGTACTTTTAAAACATTTAGCACATATGGGGGTAATAAATGATGTTCTTCCCCATTACTCCATTACACTAGTACTTTACCCATGAGTCCCAATCGTCCCAAAACAATATGTACAAGGATATGACTCGACTTAGCAACCATGTAATCAACTAGATAATTAACTTGGGTTTAAACAAATGTTGTAACAATAATGCACTAAAAATGAGTGCATACAAGGTAGGCTAAGGCGATTTGGGTGTACATTTAAGTGGGGTGTAACAAATTCTTCCTTTAAGTAAAATGCTTAAAGGTTGAAACGAAAAGATAGGCTCTGAGGGGTGTACTAGGGGTATCGTGTACTAAAAATGAGTACAACGCAAAGGGTGTGGGAGAATTACTTGACCAATGTAGCCAATGTAATTATAACAAAAACACATGTGTAAAACAATGGGTTAATCCTAATGCCTCTTATCATGTAGTAAATCTAACTACACGAATGTAGTCTCACTTGTGGCCTTGGAATGATCCTAACGCAAGTTCTAGAATCTAAGTGCTACCGGTACACACATCATAGCATAATGCTTTTCCTACCAATTCTAGGGGCGAACCTCACATATTTGGGGTGGAAAATTTTTTTAGTGGTACGGTTTTTTGTGCTAGTCATATAACTCCTATCCGTGAGACGCTTATTAAGATCAAAGTTTCACTCCTATATGTTGTAAAAAATTTTAAATTTGGCACTAAAATTACCCTAACAAGTATTTCTCTCAGTTTTATTACACATCTACCATTAAACAAACAAAAGTCAAGCATAATTGTATTCTCTAAAATCGTACTTTTACCCCCCCCTTACACTTAAGATGAACATTGTCCCCAATGTTCAAATAACAAGATGTAAAAGAAAAAAGTAAAGGAATGAAATCAAATACTCCCCTGATTCGCTCGGTGGATAATGAAATTACACGGTTAGATCTTCCTCCAAGGTAATGTTGAAGCTCCATGACTAATGCATCGCCATAAGCTTGATTCCATAAACATCTCCTTGTCCAAAATAACCTGTTAAACCTGAGAAAACAAACACGAAAACCTGCATAACATCGGCGGGATAAATCTATATATAAGGATATAATGCTTGTGGAATGATAATTTTGCAGATTCCTGGAGATTATAAGTTGGAGATTTTAATAAAAAATTTTTTAAAAACAAAACTTTCAAAAATTTCTGAAAATTAAATCTGACGCCGTCAGGTTATAACCCCTGACGCCGTCAGAAATGACCTGACAAAAATTTTCATTTTAAGTTTCCGGAAAATTTCTGGAAAAACCTTTACCTTACTTCCTGGAAATCCTGCAAAACATCATTATGACTCGATACAAGCATTTGACTCAAACAAATACGAATATGTATGTTAATTTAATATTATTACGATTCATGTTCATTTGTGTTCTAATAAAGCAATTTAGATTTCCCTTACACTTATCTTTTGTAAAATACCTTTATATGTAGTTAAGACGAAGTTAAAAACAAAATAAATCATTTTCACAATTTTAGTTTTGAACATGAATCAATAAGAATAAAAATTAAACACAAATACGGAAACAAATAAAAACAAACAAACAAACAAATAAACACACAAAGCAAATAAAGCTTGGGTTGCCTCCCAATAAGCGCTTGTTTTTGTTCGAGTCACGAGCCTGACTCTACCCTTATTTAACAAAAATAGGGGAGGTTTTCCCTACACTTAGGATTAAGTGCGGGTGAAAGTAGCGATACATACCCTTAGGGTGTGAATATGCCACGTGAGGTGAAGGGGGTGAGTGAATGGCTTCCTTCATCCCAAAACTACCCGGATAATATTGGTTGATGGGTGGGTCGGTTCCTCTTTTTTCTCCTAGATGTAAATCTAAGGATGAAAAGTTCTGTAAAGGTTGAGGTTCCAATTCATCAACACTAGGAAATTCCCTAGAACTATGAGTAAGGTCATCACTAAAAGTGTGCAAACCTATATCCTCTAGTTGTGCTTGGTCCAAGGGTTCTACCTCCATCGGGATTCCTAAAGTCTCTTCTACTTCTTCCGGGTAAGTCACGGGCGGTGTGGGTGCCTCAAATGATGGTTGAGTATTTTGTGGGCTTATGGTGTTTACCTCATTATTCCACGTGTCAAGATCACCTATATCCTCGTCAATTGTTTTCTTAGGTAGTGATAATAACAAACCTAGTGCTTCATCCAACTTATGATTTATTGATACGGCTCTATCCACAATTCCTTGGCAAACTAGGTCGCTTTTCCTATTAGCCTCGCTAAAACAAGATCCTAAACATGGAGGTTGTTCATAAGAATCTATCCTAGGTGAAGGCTCATATGATTCATAAGTGTCTCTAAATGAGGTATTTTGAACTTCTTGGTGTTCTAGCCACTCAACCATATCTTGCAATCTTAGAAATCTAAGTGAAAAGTCCATTTGAAGCAAACTACAAACAAAATCACAAAGAAAAGATAGACTACGAGAAAGCTACAAAATAAAAAGAAAATATCTCACTTGATAGGAATCTTGTGAGTAGACCTAATAAAAATAAAATTTCAACCTAAGCAATAACTATTCCCCGGCAGCGGCGCCAAAAACTTGATTGCGTGGTTTTGCAACCTTACAACAGGTTTTACCTCTCGAGGGATCTCAAGAGGCTTACAACCCCACCAGGCAGTGTACCTGACCGATGTAGTATAGTGTAGTGGTAAGTACGGGGGATTGATCGTTCTCCACAGGGAATAGTGTTCGTTAGGTGTGAAAAACTACTCTAATTAGGTCTAAAGGTGAGGGATGATTCTTTTTGTATTTTTATATTTTATGGAAAGCAAGTAAAAATCTCGGGTTTGAAAGAAGGGGCGGAATTAGTTGCTAATCAACTAACCCAAAAGCTACTAATTAAACTAATATGCAAGAAAAGTAAACTAGGGTTCTACAAGGGAAATGAAGCATGTCTACCTATGATGTATTACTCCTTGCTAGCTATCCAATTCTACCTATTGAATTGTCACACCTTGTTTTAATTGATGGGTTGTATTCCTTAATACCATTCGTGGGGTGGCGTACGTACTTCCCCAACTCTATAAGCTCCTACTTCACTCCTATGTCGAGCCGGCTAAGAAGCTCCTAACATGGGATCACTAGAATTCGCTCATGCATTAAATACAACCAAATAAACCTAGTACGCATTGGTTCATGTTTCTTAAGACGCTCAAGCAAGTTACCGTATAGGAGGTTAGCCAGTTTTCTTAAGCCTAACATCGATATCACCCAATCAAAACAAGAAACAATAGGAAGCAAGAATTATAAACTAAACCAACTAGATCTATTGAAGTTGTCACGCCCTAATTGATGGAGATGGATACACACATCAACAAGAAATCAATAAGATCTAATTGATTATATACAAGTTTCACACAATCATAAGTAGACACAAGGTGAATTAGCAAAACATCATCAAAGAAGAGCAAGCAACAATGATAATGGAAAACATAATTAAGATAGAATCAACAAACCAATATATGATGTTTATGGAGTGATTGAAACCCTCTAAGTTGCTAGAAAAACACCTACCTAAACCCTAGAATCGGACTTAGGGTTTAGGGCTTACAAAAAATGAAGTTATGATGTTGTATTTATAGGCAGTTTACTGTCCGAGGGGTTCTGACGGCGTCAGCCTTAACAAGTGACGGCGTCAGCTCCCCTTTTTCACCAAATTGTAGATCTTTTCGTCCCGATTCCGTGGCCTCTTGAATCACCAAAATCCGAGTTCGTATGAGGATTTTATGGCCAAAACAGTAACAGCTACCGCGCGCGCAAGTTGTGACTAGTTAACACGTGATGGCCTTCTTGACGCCGTCTCCCTTTAAACCTCCAAAATCCGTTCTGGCCTATCAGAAGCTGACGCCGTCAAGGTTTAACGGTGACGCCGTCATTCTTCAGCTTAAACCGTGACGACCTTGATCACTCCAAAGGGTGACGCCGTCAGAATTCCAATGCAAATCTCACTGGCTTATCATGTGTATTTTTCATATCCACCACTTTTGCCAAGCCGTGACGCCGTCACATGTACTTTCCAACATATTTTTGAGACTTTGTCGTTTTCTTCACTTTTATGCTCCAAAAACGTCCAAAATGCTTCCTTTTCCAGATTTCTTCTCCAAAGTACCTAAAATGACAAAAGGAACGATTTAGGGCAATATTTGATCAAATAAATACGATTTAGGGCTTAAATGACCCCCTAAAAGCGGTACACTTTTCGCTTCATCAGAAGCCATAGCTTAGAAGTTGTGAAGTCGTCATGTTGAAGTCATGAAGCTGTAGCTTAGAAGTTGTGAATTCGTCATGATGAAGTCATGAAGCCGTAGCTTAGAAGTTGTGAAATCGTCATGGTAAAGTCATGAAGCCGTAGCTTAGAAGTTGTGAAGTCGTCATGTTGAAGTTATGACGCCGTAGCTTAGAAGTTGTGAAGTCTTGGTCGTGAAGCCGTAGCTTAGAAGTTGTGAAGTCTTGGTCGTGAAGCCGTAGCTTAGAAGGTGTGAAGTCGTGGTCGTGAAGCCGTAGCTTAGAAGTTGTGATGTCGTCGTGTAAAAGTCGTGAAGCCATTGTGTAGAAGTCGTGAAGCCGTTGTGTTGAAGTCGTGAAGAAGTCGTGAATAAGTTGTGAAGAAGTTGTGTTGTGAAGTTGTGAGATTGGTTCTAGCTACGATTAGAACTCGACATTTAGCTTTGTGTCGTTAAACCGGTGCAAGCGAAAGTTGTGTAAGGTTTTCTCCGCCATAAGGGAGCTTGTTGAAGTAGTGAAGAAAACTCTCGAGCAAGGTGTGCTCGGGGAGTGGAGTAGGGCAAGGAAGGTGTCCTTGTAGCCGAACCACTATAAATCCCTCGTGTCTCGGTTTGATCTTTCCATCTCTTACTTATTTCTTTATATCGTCATTACTTTCATACATATAGGCATATATAACTATTAGTATTAATTAGAAGTTGATTTAACATAAAGATCAATTTAAAACTCCATTCATAAAAAGAAAACTTTTATAACAAATCTAAAAGGATTCACATATAATTAATAATATTGTTCAAGTATCATTTTTCATATAAACTCAAATCTAAGGTTTTAAAAAGAAACAAAGTTTTCATAATAAAATTAAAAGGACTTAAAACTATTCAACCCCCCCTTCTAGTTTTCCTGAACTATGGAAACATACTGGTCATCTGTCACATGAAAATGAAATAATCCGATACTTTGGGCAACCTCTATTTTTTGCACTACATATAGGCATTTGGATTCATGGAATAATTTTTGAGTTGCTAAGTCCTTCAGTTTTTTTTACCGTCTTTCTTTTTCTTTTCCAGGAGGCAGTAGAGCAGTATAGCTTGGTTTATGGAAGAGATAATATTGGTTGAGGCTGATATTCAAGAGGTGATTGGAAGTGCTATTGCAATCAAGATTTAGAGCAATGGTATCTTGATTATAGCTTTAGATAGGTAAGATTTCTATTGCCATTTTGTTGTATAATATAGTATAATTTTTAGAGAATGTATGTTTTGCATTTTGAAAGCGAATGCGTAATTATTGCGTATACAAAGAGTTGCTTATTGCTTTTCATATTTGATGGTAAAATGGTCAACTCTGAATAATCATGTGTTGAAGATGCATATTCTATTATGACCTATTTTGTTATTCAGATTCACTATGTCATTTTCATGATTTCTAATCATAAGATAGCATCATTGACAGTAATGCCGACTTGATCCATTTGATGAGATCCTGATGGAATTAACCCATAGGTCTATCCCATAACAGGTTAACTGTTTTAGGATATCATAAAGATGAGCTATAATGTAGCTGATTGTTCAGTATCATTTTCGCGACCTTTAGTTTTGGTTAATTTATGATGATAACGATTATCAAATATGAGTATTGGGTTTGCTTATTTAAGCATATGTGAAATGTTCTATATATAATTACGTGTAGTTTTTTTTGATGTTCCCTCGAATCACGTAGACACCCTCTCAAAAATTATATACTAACATTTGTGTCGTCACATTGATCGACTAAACTATGTACATAGTTGTGTCAAATTGCTTTTTGTGTGTTTTTTTTCCAAATAGGTAGAGTTGTCTGGTACTGATTGTGTAAAGATGTACGGAGTATATCTTTTCATTGCTTGGTATAAACTGATAATTTTTTATTTTTTTGTTATTATTTTTTTTGGCATTTTGGGGCTGCTTAAAATGAATTATGTAATAACTATTTGCAAGAAAAATAAATTGTTTTCAGTTATCAGTTTGAACATGCTTAGCTGCTCAACAGCTTATGATGATTCTTTGTGGGGACGCAAGAAGGGAAGCACATGTGATGACATTCAAAGTAGGCACAGCGCAACTCTTAAAGATGCAAAATCGCAAGTTCTTTGGTATTGTTTCAAGCAAACTAATGCAACAGCGGTGGCGACAATGGATACTGGATACTAATAGAACACTTACAGTCATGTATGGTTATATCAACCAAGCAAACAATATGTGTATTTAATTGTATAAGAATTAGTTTGTGCTTGCAAGGAGATCCTGTGAATTTAAGAAACGTGTGTCGATGGTCATACGATAATGTGTTCAGGATTAAAGAGTAAGAGTTAAAAGGGGCTAATGGGTCGAAATAGACACTTCTAATTCACAGTGAAGAAAATGGTATATTAGTTTTGCAAACACTTCTCATATATCAGGGAAGATTTCGTTACAAAGCAATTATTTGTGAGTAATTTGTTGCCTATTTGCATTATGAATATCACAAACAAATGTTCATCTTTTATACACCATATATGACAAAATTAAAACAAATGCATGGATCATACAATGAGTTAGTTCCATTTGAACTCATATGCATATAAGCCTTTGAATTACTAGTAGTTGTTTTCCATGACATATCAAAACTAAAAAAGCCCCGCCACAACACGCGGGCCAAAAATGAGCTCATATGCATATACATTTGTTATTCAGAAACGATATCGTTTTTGCATTTTGGCTGCCTATTCCTTTTTGGGTTACCTATATCCGTCTTAAAAAAATTTAATAAATAAATACCAACTGACTTGATTCTATTTAGAATTACTGTTACACATTGACTCAAATAACTAAAATAATCTGCCAAAATACCTGCAAAATAAAAAAAAAACGTAAAAACTGCAACAACCAAGCTCCGCAGCAACGCGCGAGGGCATTCTTGCTTGTTAATATTAAAGGAAGATACACTCGCAACCTAATGGGACGATGGGTAACCCTAACGAATCAGGTATATCAAATTAAATATACAAAACAATCTATACTGGCATATATCCATTAAAAGGTCCATTATTTGTACCATCTTGTGTTGTTAAGTTTATGGATATAAATTAATATACGTATGACCAGTTTCGAACACGAGACTTCGGGATTGCACACATTACGTATGAGTTTCAATGTTTTAATAATTAATATAATAAGTTATGTTTAATTATTAAATTTCACAAATGAACACTTAACGGGCATTAGTATTTAAAGAGGTTTAGTTAACGGTCGTTAAATAGCAAGTTAAGGGACTAGAGATGAAATTAGTAGGCAAGAAGGATCAAGAATCCCTCAAGGATTCATAGGATCAGCTGAATGAAGGTTTAAGGGAAGTTCTACCCAAGATTGTAGAACAAGATTAGTTTGTGTATAAATACAAGGCCTCTTGTATTCATTATTCACTAATCATGATTCCCTAGCAAACCTAATTTCTCTCTTCTCTCCTCCCTTGTGTTTGGCCGATCGAACCCTCCCATAACCCTTGGGAATTCGATCAAACAAACACAATAAAAGTGTTTGGTTTGTTTGTGATCAAGAACCTAGCTTTTCTCATTGAAACGTTAGTAATACGTGTGTACAAGAACGAAGTACAAGCATACTTTTGCTTGTGTCTTTTCCCATTCGACTTAGATGAAGTCGAATCACACTAAACCCTAATTTAGGGTTTTACTAGTTCTTGGTTGATCGATTTCTTGTTTAGCTAGAAATCAAGGGTACGCATATTCTTTTACTTTGGTTAATTAATTACAAGTATTAGATCATATATTCCGCTGCATGCTTTGATATTTATGTTTATGTTTATGTGTTACATATAATTGTTATGATCAGGTCCGTCTCTGAGGATGTACCGACCTTGGTTGAGAAAAAAAAAGGGCCCGGAGGCTAGGTGCAACAAATTAAAAAAATTAAAAATCAGGCCCCTTAAAAAAAGGGCCCGGAGGCTTTTTTATATGGGTTAAGTTATATGGTTTAATTTTTGGATGATTGTTAAGATTTGTAATATGCTTAGTTAATCACATATACAATTTTTATATATATACATTCTAAAAAATCGGGTCTCGGTCGGTCGCCCACTTCGTCCCATGACTAGGTTGGCCCTGGTTATGATGTTAATATAAAACTCCAACATGTGTATCACATAAGTTACACTGATATACACAATGTATATAAGCTTCAACATAATAAGAAAAAAATGTATGAAATCAAAACACTGAGAGACTAACAATAAATTTGAAGCACGATGTTGGTACTCAATCAAAATGAAATCAATTCATGCAAACTAAAAAGTATAATTAAACAAGAAAAAAAGGGCAAAATTAAATGCGATTTTGATCTCGATGATTAATAAATACTACCTCCGTCCCATATTAAGTGTCCACTTTGACCTTTTAGAGTATTTTTGTCAAACTTTGACCTTAAATTCTGTTGATGTGGGTCAAATAATGTTCTAAAAACTTTATTTATATCTTTTGATTACTTCACGTTTTGAGGATGACAAAATGTGAAATCATGATACGTTAAAATCAACGTAAACAAGTCTTTAATCGGAAGATCTCGTTTCTACGCAAATCACTCTAGAACAAAGTTACAACTTGAACTAGTGATCAAAGAAGTGAATTTATGTTTTGAGAATCCACATTTTAAATGGGAAAAAACATTTTTTCAAAAATACACATGACAAATTATTTTTGAAATATTAAGAAATGTTTTAATGGAAAAATAAGTTTGAAAATCACAACAGCTATTTTCCCCCCCAAAATCAGCTCCAACCTTCCCCAAATAAGTTTTCACCAAAAAAGACAAAATTTGGAGCGTCCTAGTCAACGACGGCTCCACGGTTCCGTTAAATTTAATGGAGCCGTGGGGTATTTAACGGAGTCGTCCGTACAAAATTTTCTGTAACGTTCATATTTTCTTTGCCTATAAATACCAACCCCTTTCACAGTTTTTAGGCATCCTTTCGCACACAAAACTTTCTGAGTTGAATACTCTCTTCACATTTTTTTTCTTAGATCATTTAGGTTAGTTTTTCTTTTGTTCAAGAGTGATCCAATCATCCTTCAAGTGATCCTCTTCATTCCTCTTCACTTGCAAGAGAAGAACATAAGTATCCAAGTTGATACAATGTGTTTTCATTCCTCTTCATTATCAAGAGAAGAACACAAGTGTCCAAGTTGATACAAGGTGTTATCATCCCTCTTCATTAGCAAGAGAAGAACTCAAGGTATTCAAGAAGATACAAGAGTTGTAGTTGTTAGGTTTTGTAACACTTGTTACATCCTTGATTGTATCTTAGCATACATCAAGATTATCTTTCTTTGGTGAGAGTGTGAGTGAAGATCATTGTGATCTTAAGAGATAGTGAAGATCTATTAAAGCCATCGGGCTTGTGTGTGAGTGATCAAAGGATCTAGAGTAGTTAGATTAAGAAGAGTGAGGTGAGAGTTGATCTTTGTGATCGTGTTGAGATCGTGGTGATCTCTTGTAGCCATTAGGGCTTGTGTGATTGGTCACGTGGACCTTGGTAGATTGGTGCTAGCTAAGATTAGCACTCGACATTTAGCTTAGTTTCGGTAATAGGATAAGCGACATGTACGGTTTTCTCCGCCTGAAGGGAGGTTGTTGACATAGTGCTTGAAACTCTCGAGTGTGGTACTCGGGAGTGGAGTAGGGCGAAGAAGAGCTTCGTAGCCGAACCACTATAAATCCTTTGTCTCGATTTGATCTTTCCAACTCTACTCTTTACTTTCATTATTTTGTATTTGTTAGTTTAGTGTGTAGTTCATATTGGTGTTGATTGATTACACATAAAGTTCGAATCAAAGTTTCCAATAGCCAACTTTTAAAACAAGATTTTTAAAAGAATTTTAAACCGGTAAACTATTCAACCCCCCTTCTTGTTTCCCACAATTGGTATCAGAAGCCACGTCAGTCAAGTTTTTAAAGTATATTGTATTTTAAAACTTGAATCGATCAATGGATTCCGACAAATATCTAGAAGGGCAATCTATGCAAAGACCACCACTTTTCGAAACCGATTGTTTTATTTATTGGAAAACAAGATTCGAAACGTATGTGAAATCAAAAGACATTGATCTTTGGCATGTTATTACCGAGGGTGACTTTCAACCTATTCAAATGAATCTGGAAACTAAAAAGGATGAAATAGTTTCTTATGATAATCAAAGTGATGAACTTAAAAGAAAATTAGCCTAAAACAATGAGGCTAAAATGATGATTTATAATGCTTTGCCTAAAAAGGAATTTGAAAGAATTTTTATGTGTAATACGGCAAAAGATATTTGGAAAACTTTGTTAGTCACTCACCAGGGTAATAACCAAGTCAAAGAGAACAAGATAGATCTTCTTGTTCAACAATATGAACAATTTTCCATTACGGAAGATGAATCTATAGATAATGCTTTTGCTAGATTCAATACTATTATTACTAGTCTTAAACTCTTGATGAAGGTTATTCTAGCAAGAATTATGTTAGGAAGTTCCTTAGGGCTCTACATCCTAAATGGAGAGCAAAGGTTACCGCCATTGAAGAGTCAAAGGACTTGGCGATGTTGTCACTCGATGAACTTATAGGAAACATAAAAGTTCACGAGATGATAATTAAGAAAGACTCCGATATAGTCAAAGGCAAAAGCGAGAGAGTTAGATCTCTAGCGTTGAAAGCCAAGAAGGAGTCTAGTGAGGAGGAATGTTCGAGTTCCGATAGTGAAGATGAGGAATATGCATTAGCGGTTAGGGACTTTAAAAAGTTCTTTAGGAGAAGAGGTAGGTTCGTTAGGCAACCTCGTGATGAGAAGAAGACATCATGAAAGAACCATGCTGAAAAGAAAGGGACAAGTGATAGGAAATGCTTTAGATGCGGAGATCCTAATCAACTCATAGGAGAGTGTCCCAAGCCACCGAAAGTCAACAACCAACGAGCTCTCATAGGAGGCTCCTGGAGTGATAGCGGTGATGATGAAGAAAAGAAGCCCAAGGACGAAACATGTCTAATGGCTCATGCTTCTAATGAGGTACGTTACGACTACCCTAATTTCATAGATGACAACTCGTCAATAGATGATAACATACTACATGACGAACATAATAATCTATGCAAAATTGTTTCAAAAATGTTAAGTAGAAACAAATCACTAAAGTCAAAATTGCATGAACTCGAAGTGAAAATTTTAGAACTAAAGGATCAAGTCAAAGGACTTGAAAGAAGCAAAGAAATAGACGTGGGATGTGAGTCATGCATAAATCTTCGATTAGAAAATGAAAAACTTAAGGAAAATGCAATTAGGATAACTAGGTTCAAAAAGAATACTGAAAATGTTTCGACAGATAAAACAAATCGTGTAAAATCTGTCAAACCTACTGATTATGTCAAATCCCAAGACGGCACCACTAAAGGTACCAACGGTACCATTAAAATTAATGGAACCGTGGTACCGTCTGGTACTGGGGACAGAACTGAGTCGAATCTCAAAAACAAATTAAGTCCTAAACCAACTCACATAGTTGTTAATGGCACAAAGGTCTCAATTGCTAGTATAGAGGAAGTTAAGAGATTTTACAAACCCATGTCAAAACCCAAACCTGGATTTGTAAAACCTAACACAAGGCCTAAGACTCCTCCACCTAGAAAAACAAACACTCCCAAACCTCGGTCAAGAACTCCTCTATCGAGACGTAACTCTAGAAGACAAAGTTTTCCAAGTAACTATCCCGTAACTTGGAATGACTGTCAACTGCAAAGTTACTTGCCATGGGAAATCTGTCCTCCATTCCAACATCCTAACCACATGCAAGAAATTCATGGGATGTTTAATGCTAACCACTTTGGACCCATGAGATATTGGGGACCAAATGTTTGAATGTTTGTCTTATGCAATAGATATGCTTGGGAATTGACTTGGAGCCTGACGGATGGGTCAAGGATAGTGGATGCACTAACCACATGACGGGCAACCGAAGTTTATTCTCATCATACAAGGCATACAACGATGGTAATGTCACTTTCGGTAGCAAACTTAAGGGCAACATTATAGGCAAAGGTACGATTACTCAAGACTCTCTTATTATTATAAATGTTGAGCACGTAGATAACTTAGGTTTTAACTTACTTAGCATTAGTCAAATGGTAGATAATAAGTGTAGAGTCATATTCTCTGAAGAGGGTAGTGAGATTATTAAGAAGGGGAAAACCATAGGCAGAGGAGTTAGGAAAAATGGCTTATTTGTCATGAAGATAGGAAATAAGCCAGATGATAAGATTTGTCTAGCAACTATAGATGATCATACCACCCTGTGGCATAGGAGACTAGGTCATGCCAATATGCGTCTTATACAATCATTGGCATCTAAGGAACTAGTTAGAAACCTACCTAAGATTAAGTTCGACACACACTTTTGTGACGCTTGTAAAGTTGGAAAACAAGCTCATTCTAGTCACAAAGCTAAGAATATGGACTCGACCTCTAGATGCCTAGAACTACTTCACATGGACTTATTCGGTCCATCCGCCGTACGGAGCTACGGAGGAAATCTCTACACCTTCATAATAGTTGATGACTACTCTAGGTATACTTGGACTAGATTTCTTAAGAATAAGACACAAGCCTTTGAGGAATTTGAAATCTTTAGTAAGAAAGTCCAAAATCAACTAGGATGTACAATAGTTTCTATTAGGACGGATCATGGTCGGGAATTTGATAATGAAGCAAAATTTGGAGTATATTGTGATGCTAATGGTATTACTCACAATTTCTCGGCTCCACGCACTCCTCAATCAAATGGGGTAGTTGTGCGGAAAAATCGTACTCTACAAGAAATGAGTAGAACGATGTTGAATGAACAATCAATTCCGCAAAAGTTTTGGTGTAATGCGGTGGACACCTCAACTTACATTCTAAATAGGATTCTAATTAGACCTATCCTAGGAAAAAGCCCATATGAAATCATGAAAGGAAGAAAACCTTCTCTTGATTACTTTAGAGTGTTTGGAAGCAAATGCTTCATACTAAACACTAAAGATTGCCTCACCAAATTTGACCCAAAGTCTTACGAAGGTGTATTCCTAGGTTACTCCAAAAATAGTAAAGCCTACATTGTCCTAAATAGAGAAACCTCAAAAGTCGCAGAATCACTCAACGTGACATTCGATGAAAGTCCTCCACAATCTAAGACATCACCATTGGTTGATGATGACTTATATGAGGATGAAGCCATTAAGGTTAATGGAAAGAAAACCCTAGAAGATGACATTGAGGATGAAATAGTTGAAGTTGACAAAATTGTCAACATTAAGGAATCCAAAAACCATCCTATTGAAAATGTCATAGGTAACCTAAACCAAAGAACCCTTAGGTCACAAGCACAAAACAAAAGTAACTTCTTTTGTTTCATATCAACCGTAGAACCTAAGAATGTAGGTGAAGCAATTAAGGATGAAAGTTGGATAGTTGCCATGCAGGAGGAACTAAATCAATTCACCTCAAACCAAGTTTGGGATTCAGTACCTCTTCCTAGAAATCAAACAATCATTGGAACTAAATGGGTGTTTAGAAACAAACTCGACGAACATGGCGTCGTAGTTAGGAATAAGTCAAGGTTGGTAGCACAAGGCTACAACCAACAAAAGGGAATAGATTATGATGAAACCTATGCACCCGTATCTAGATTAGAATCAATTAGAATACTCCTTGCCTATGCATGTGCCTTAGACTTTAAGCTATACCAAATGGGCGTGAAGAGTGCGTTCCTTAATGGTTATATCAACGAGGAGGTGTATGTTGCGCAACCTCCGGGATTCGTTGATTTCGAATGTCCGAATCATGTTTATAAACTCAAGAAAGCACTCTATGGTCTTAAACAAGCTCCTAAAGCTTGGTATGATAGACTAAAAGCCTTCTTGATTGAACATGAATATACCATGGGAAAGGTTGATAACACACTCTTCACAAAGAAAAGAAATTCACATCTCATCATTGTTCAAATATATGTCGAAGACATTATATTCGGATCAACTTGTCAAGAAATGTGCGATGATTTCTCAAAAATCATGCACGACGAGTTTGAGATGAGCATGATGGGTGAATTAAATTTCTTCCTTGGTTTACAAATTAAACAAATGAAAAATGGCATCTTCTTTAATCAAGCTAAGTATAGTAAAGAGATGCTTAAGAAGTTCAGTTTAGAAGAGTCTAAGCCCATGAAAACTCCCATGTCCACGGAAATAAAACTCACGAAAGATGAAGAAGGTGAGTCCGTGGATAGCACTAAGTATAGAGGTATCATAGAAAGTTTACTATACCTCACGGCAAGTAGGCCCGACATCATGTTTAGTGTCTGCCTTTGTGCTCGCTTCCAAGAGGATCCCAAAACCTCTCACCTTGAAGCAGTTAAGCGTATCTTCCGATATATTAAAGGCACTATACACTTGGGATTATTTTATCCCAAGGGGACCGGTGTAGAAACTGTTATCTATGCCGACTCTGATCATGTGGGAGATTATGTGGATCGAAAGAGTACGAGTGGCGTTTGTACCTTCATGGGTTGTTGCTTAACTTCTTGGTTCTCCAAGAAACAAACGGCTCTTGCTATCTCTACAACCGAAGCCCAGTACGTAAGCGCCGGAAAGGCATGTCAACAAGCACTATGGATGAAACAAGCCCTTATAGATTATGACATTCATTTAGATGACGTCCCCATTATGTGTGATAATAAAGGTGCTATTGACTTGAGCAAGAACCCCGTTCAACACTCCCGTACTAAACATATCGAAATTCGCCACCACTTCCTTCGTGATAATGTTCAGAAAGGAAATATTTCTATTGAGAAAGTTCCTTCTCATGACAATATCGCAGACATCCTTACCAAACCTCTCAAACGAGAATCCTTTAACTACCTTCGTCTAGGTCTAGGAATGATGGAACATGTTCCATAAACCTCATGACTCTTGAAGTCATCTCGTGTGTCTCGTTAAGTCTAGTTTAGGTTCCCTAGTCAAAGGAATTTATTAGGTATAAATTCCTTCCTCTTGTCATAGAGTCTCTCTAAAACAACGAGACTTGTTCGTCATAAATCAAAACGGGAAAGAAAACAGTCCCAGCAGATCACGGCTCCACTAAATGTGGCACGGCACCGTTAAATTTAACGGTACCGTGGAACCGTGCATCTGGAACATCACTTATTTCAGTTCCCATTTTCCCACATCACTTATTTCAACCATCCTCAACCTCTGCAACTGCTGTTGTAACCTAACCTCATAACCCAAAACTTCACTAAACCTCTTCAAGATCATATTCAAGACATTGATTTTCAAGATTATTAATCATCTCTAAGGTTTCAACATTAATTGTAAGTTACCTTACTCTAATTCTCTTAATTTTGAGTCTAGGGTTTGCTCATTGATTAAAAATGAATTGGGGCTTTTCAATTTTTCTTAATAAACTTTCAAATTGAAGTCACCAAAAACCCCAATTCCATTATTTTTCAAAATTTCACGAAATTAGGACCATGAAATACTTTTCGTGCATTGTTGATGCAAACTAAAAACATCTTCTCATGCATACATGATCTCACGAATATTGATCGAATTACATAATTAATATGTACTTTTCGACATATTTGTTTGAGCAAAAGTAAAATTAGGAGAGTTAGGGTAATCTCATTATTTTCTTTTGAGTCGAGATTGCCGCACCTTAACATAGTTTGCATATAGGCACACACTAGACATGTGCATAATGCAACTGTTCTTTACTCTAATTTTCCTTTAAAAACTTCTTTTTATAGGAAACAAAAATGTCTCATGAATATGATTTTGATCATCTCCTAACCGATACCTACACACCCGAAATCTCACGTGAACCCACTACACCCGGTAACCACATTCGTGCCTTTGTCAATCTTGAAACCCGTCGGTTTCATGAAGGCCGTGTCGTTGATCCGTCCCTAATTTACCATCGGGACATCAACACTTCCTTTAGAGCTATAGGATTCGATTGTCTACTCCACATTAACGAGCACATTTGTCCTCATTTTGTGTTAAAGTTCTTTCGAAAAGTTGAACTCGTACGTAACGAGGATCAATCCTTGTCACTTTGGTTTTGGGTCCAAAACTTCAAATTCATCCTAACTCTTGAGCAATTTGCTCAGATCCTTCGAATACCCAATCATGGGCAATGTGCCTATACTGAGGATTGGTGTCTTGAGTCACTCTTCAACTATCGTGAAGAGAATAGTCCATATTGTTCCTACATACCCTCTCCCACTGAACTAACCAAAATCATCCGTACTCATAAGTACTCCTCTTACCCTAATCCAACAAAAATTCATTTGGAAGAGGTTCGTCATGAACTACTTTCTTGGGCAGTCATCCTGCGAGAAAATGTTCTAAGTCTCACAGGAAATCGTGAGCAACTCCCGGCGTGTTGTGCTCATATGATTTACTGTCTCCTAACCCAACAACCATACAACCTCGCTTACTTCTTCGCTAAGCGAATTGTCCATCTCAAGGGTAACAAGAATAAATTGATACCCTATGGGATGTTCCTAACCCGTCTCTATCACCATTTCATGAACCTACACCCTTACCTTAACGGTCCTCAATACTCACTTTACACACCAGTCATGAAACCCATAACCGTGTCATACGTGTCAACCATTCTCATTTCTAAATCCTCCACCCATTATGCACCCTTTGATGATCCAAATCATGAGAATGAGATAAATGCTCAAGACGGGAGTATAACAAGAATGGGAGAAAGCTCAAGTCATTAGTAGTTAAGAAGAGATTTATATCTCCTACTAGGGCTTATTCTTAATAGACTATATTAGGAATTAATACTCTAATTATCTTGCATGCTTAGTACTAAATCTATCACCATGCATGAATGATTTTTGTGATATTTGGATGTTAGTTTATCTTGTCCTTTATGCTTGCATGCTTATGATTATTGTGGAAAATTGCTTGATAATCTTTCCGTAGAGGGGGGGGGGGGTGAATACGTTTCCATTTAAAACTTAAAACTTTTGTATCAAACACCCGATCAAGTGTGACGTAATATGAAAAGTGTTAACTATGGTCATTTAACATTTAGAGATGAATGTAGTAAACTACAACACAACCACAATTAAGCCATGACACAATACTTAATCAACATAACATAAGCAACTAGTCACACAAGCATAAACTTCATGCAAATATAAGTATAAAGCGATAAAGAATGAAATGAAAGTAAAGAGATAAGTAAGAAGGCGCAAACCAGACACGGTGATTTATAGTGGTTCGGTCACGATGCTCCTCTTCGCCCTACTCCACTCCCCGAGTACCCAACTCGAGAGTTACTTCACTAATCAACAAACTCCCTTCAGGCGGAGAAAACCGTACACGTCGCTTAACTTGTTTTCCGACACTAAGCTAGATGTCGAGTGCTAATCTTAGCTAGCACCAATCTACCACGATCTACCCGATCTACACCTTACACTTCGCTTATCCTATTTCTGACACTAAGCTAGATGTCGAGTGCTAATCTTAGCTAGCACCAATCTACCACGATCTACCCGATCTACCCTTGATCCACATGATCAATTACACAAGCCTAAAGGCTTCAAGAGATCTTCACTATCTCTTAAGATCACAATGATCTTGACTCACTCTCTCACAAAAGAAAAATAATCTTGATGTATGCTATGATACAATCAAGAGTGTAACCAATGTTACAAGACCTAACAACTACAACTCTTGTGTCTTCTTGGATACATTGATTTCTTCTCTTGCAAATGAAGAGGAATGATAACACTTTGTATCTACTTGGATACTTTGTGTTCTTCTCTTGCTAATCAAGAGGGATGACAACACTTTGTATCTACTTGGATACTTTGTGTTCTTCTCTTGCTAATCAAGAGGTATGACAACACTTTGTATCTACTTGGATACTTTGTGTTCTTCTCTTGCTAATCAAGAGGAATGAAGAGGATCACTTAAATGGAGGATTGGATCACTCTTAAACAAACTAAGACTCTCCAAATGATCAAAGAAAGTCATCTAAGTGAGGAGGGATTAGACCAGAGAAAAAGGACTGGAAAAATCAAGTTGGAAGTGTGAAATGGTCCACTATTTATAGGCAAAGAAAAATCTAGCCGTTACGTACGGACGGCTCCGTTAAATACCCTACGGCTCCGTTAACTTTAACGGAACCGTGGAGCCGTCGGTGTCGAAAATGCTCCAGACGCTCCAAATTTTGTCTTTTAGTGGTGAAGGTTTATTTGGGCAAGTTTGGAGCTATTTTGGGGGGGGGGGGGGAATAGCTGTTACTAATTCAAAATAATTTGAAATGATTTTTCCAAATAAAACATTTCTTTTTAATTCAAAAATAATTTGTAAAATGTATTTTTGAAAAATGTTTTGTCACATTTATAAAAATGTGAAGTTTAGAAGAATATAATCCTTTGATCATTTGTCAAGTAGTAGATTTGTTTGTCCATACCTTGAGTGATTTACGTCAGGATAGAAATCTACGACTTTGTTGAAGCATACTTGAGGCGTCGAGAGATGTTGATGTAAGTATGCATTGATGATTTGTGATTACAAGTAACTTGCACATTTTACGTTATGTATTACAAGTTACATGTTTGTCATTATTAAAACCGAAGAAATCGTTTAGTTTTAAATATCGTAATATTTGCACTAACAATTATCTTGGAAAATTGCTTGATAATCTTTATTTGCTAGATGTAGCATTGTAGGGGACATATTAGGAAAACAAAAACTTAGTGAGTTGAGGCACTATCATTTCCAGGAACTAGTTCCCCCTGAAAACATCCCCCTAGCTGCCCAGAACTAGCCTCAACAGAAATTTTCGTGACAATAGTGTCACGGTACCACTAAATAGGGACGGTATCGTTAAATTTAACGGTATCGTGGGTCATTTAGAGGAACCTTGTCTCTGTTTTACGGATTTTTACTGTTCCTCCTAAGAATCCCTGCAACCCTAACCTCAAACCTACAAATTTTGCAACCTCACACACACCCTAAGATTCCCTTACTACACCATAGGACACTCCCATCAACTTTAATTCAAATTTCACCCAACTTGCCTATTTAAGGCCTCACCCTTGCAAGGTTATCTTACACTTCACCTTTAACCTCCCATCACACAAACACCATGTCTTCCACACAAGGTTCCACCTCTCACATCTCCAAGAAACCTAGGATAACCGTGAAACCACCCTCAAAACCACTCTTTGTGGATCTCACAAAAGATGATGAAGCTATGACACCACCTTCCTAAACCACTCCATACTCACCATCACCACCTTATGCACCCTATGAAACATCCTCTACCTACACAACATCTTCATCATCCTTCTACACTACATCATCAATGGAGTACACACCATCCCTCTTAACTCCATTGGACAATGCCATGCCAATTTCACCTCCAACAAACCTACCACAATCACCATCTCCTATCATGGCATAACCCAATCAACCACATCCCTTTGATTTACATAGTGCTAATTGCCTATGTTGTCTCCATAACCGTAATCTTATCTACTTCTTAAGAGACGAGATTCATTTCATGTTCTACTTTATAGAACATATCTTGACACCACCCCCACCCCAAATGGGGCCCCAATCTCCACCACCTCCTAACCCACAATAGGTCTTTAGGAGCCCTCTTGGAAATGAAACATGCCTCTAGTCATTAGGGATTTATGCTTATCATTGTCTCTTTTATGTTTCCATGAAGTCATATCCATGTATGACATTTATTTTCTTTTAATGAATGAATGGGCTCTTATGAGGGTTGTTGGCTATCATTTTTAGCTCCTAGCTACTTTTCTTCTTGTGTGGTTGGATATTTTTCATAATGTGCTACTTGTTACATATTATATATGTATCTTCTAACTTTGTTTTGTAGCAAGAACCATTGCTCGATTCCTTTGTGTTCTCCAAATGAGGGGGAGTACACATCAAGGGGGAGCCTTTGTCACCTTTTTGATTAGACAAAAAGGGGGAGAAATGGGAGTAAACTCATTAAAAACTTGTTAACACTAATTTTAACCTAACATGAGTTTATGTTTTGTCATCATCAAAAAGGGGGAGATTGTTGATGCAAATAATGTTCTAAAAACGTTATTTATATCTTTCGATTACTTCACGTTTTGAGGATGACAAAATGTGAAATCACGATACGTTAAAATCAACGTAAACAAGTCTTTAATCGGAAGATCCCGTTTCTACGCAAATCACTCTAGATCAAAGTTACAACTTGAACTAGTGATCAAAGAAGTGAATTTATGTTTTGAGAATTCACATTTTAAATGGGACAAAACATTTTTTCAAAAATACACATGACAAATTATTTTTGAAATATTAAGAAATGTTTTAATGGAAAAATAAGTTTGAAAATCACAACAGCTATTTTTCCCCCCAAAATCAGCTCCAACCTTCCCCAAATAAGTTTTCACCAGAAAAGACAAAATTTGGAGCGTCCTAGTCTACGACGGCTCCACGGTTCCGTTAAATTTAATGGAGCCGTGGGGTATTTAACGGAGCCGTCCGTACAAAATTTTCTGTAACGTTCAGATTTTCTTTGCCTATAAATACCAACCCCTTTTACAGTTTTTAGGCATCCTTTCACACACAAAACTTTCTGAGTTGAATACTCTCTTCACACTTTCTTTCTTAGATCATTTAGGTTAGTTTTTCTTTTGTTCAAGAGTGATCCAATCATCCTTCAAGTGATCCTCTTCATTCCTCTTCACTTGCAAGAGAAGAACACAAGTATCCAAGTTGATACAAGGTGTTATCATTCCTCTTCATTATCAAGAGAAGAACACAGGTGTCCAAGTTGATACAAGGTGATATCATCCCTCTTCATTAGCAAGAGAAGAACTCAAGGTATTCAAGAAGATACAAAAGTTGTAGTTGTTAGGTTTTGTAACACTTGTTACATCCTTGATTGTATCTTAGCATACATCAAGATTATCTTTCTTTTGTGAGAGTGTGAGTGAAGATCATTGTGATCTTAAGAGATAGTGAAGATCTCTTAAAGCCATCGGGCTTGTGTGTGAGTGATCAAAGGATCTAGAGTAGTTAGATTAAGTAGAGTGAAGTGAGAGTTGATCTTTGTGATCGAGTTGAGATCGTGGTGATCTCTTGTAGCCATTAGGGCTTGTGTGATTGGTCACGTGGACCTTGGTAGATTGGTGCTAGCTAAGATTAGCACTCGTCATTCAGCTTAGTGTCGGTAATAGGATAAGCGACGTGTATGGTTTTCTCTGCCTGAAGGGAGGTTGTTGACATAGTGCTTGAAACTCTCGAGTGTGGTACTCGGGGAGTGGAGTAGGGCGAAGAAAAGCTTCGTAGCCGAACCACTATAAATCCTTTGTCTCGGTTTGATCTTTCCAACTCTACTCTTTACTTTCATTATTTTGTATTTGTTAGTTTAGTGTGTAGTTCATATTGGTGTTGATTGATTACACATAAAGTTCGAATCAAAGTTTCCAATAGCCAACTTTTAAAACAATATTTTTAAAAGAATTTTAAACCGGTAAACTATTCAACCCCCCTTCTAGTTTCCCACAAATTCTATTATGTGGGTTATATAGTACTTGATACAAAATATAAAACCCCCATTTTTCATTCAAATGAAATCCCTAAATTGCCCTCCATTTTGAATTTTGCAAGAATACATAAATTATAATAAAAGAATTAAAGAATTCCATAACCTAAGTTCCTAAACTAATTAAACAATTATGATAACCTAAGAACGTAAATGCTAAAATACGTATTTATTTGAACTTGGAACCCAACCTAAGAGATTATGAACCATCGCATGGGAATTTTAAAATGTAAAGGCCATAATATAAGCCATATATTTTGACCTATACTAGCATATATCACACGCCATCAACAAGTCCAAAAGGATTAAAAATTTGTACATCACTTGCAAATTAGAATTGGCTAGAATAAAATTTGAATTTTGGAAAGGAAATCATGATCATTAACCCTCCCCATAATCTCGGCATCTTCCATATATCCCTCCCCTCCTTTATTATTTTTTTCAACCGAATACAATATACCCAAAAACCCTAGAATACATAAGTGGCGGCATTTCTTTTTATTTTCTCTCATTCTTTCTGTCGAGTACAAAAGTGATACAAGGGTGGTGGAACAGAAGAGGTGTGAGAAGGCCTGATAAAGAGGGTTTGATCGGGGTCATTGAGCCCAAGCGTCTGCTGTTCAATTTAATTTCTGGGCGCACAAGAAAGGTTTCTGAGGAGGCGATAATTGTGGTGTATATATTCTGGGTTAATTCTAGTTCTTGCTGTCCTCATCTTGTCCTTGTTTCATTCGACTCAAGGTATATTCAATCCTTTGTTCTCGTTTTTCATCTCGACATGATCACATGAACGCAGAATTTAGTAACCTAAAACAAGCTTTTATCAATAAGATATATGTATTAAATGAAGGATTATGGGAACATAAAATGATAAGATATATATAGATCGAAATATAGTGATATAAAACTCTTTAAAATCAGAATGCATACATGATTGTTAAACCTGATTATACGATTTGAACCTTGGTGAATATGACATGATATAATGAATGTGATTACATGAATCGATAAATGTTTTGGGCCTGTTTTATACGAGTCATGAAACACCTAAAAGCACAGCATGAAATCCGTTTATGAGGCTCTTTTGTGCATGAAATAATAAGAACTTAAGCATGTGTCGACTAGGAGAATTTAAGGTTTGTCCCAGTGTGTTAAAAGGGTGTGAACGTGCATATATTCATGTCGATATAATTTTAATCATGGGATGTGGTTGATGTGTCTATAGGGCTGGATCACATGTAGATTTAATGTCGATAAAATCTATAACATAAATACGTGAAGAACCAGATTAAAACAATTAGAGTATGGAATTGTGTGTGTGTGTTGTGATGATTATAAAACAAGTAAAATGTGTAAAGTATACACATGATAGTGTGGGGCTGTTTAGAATGCGAATGGTGTAGTGTCTCATTAGTTACAAACTGGTTTAAAAAGAGTCGAGCATGGGGTAAACATGAAGTCTTTGTGAGTACTTAATTAAGGTCTAAACACTGTTGTTGTGTCGAATGCGTATTGTTATTTGTGTGCCATGGGACTGAAAAAGGGGAGTATTGGGGAAACTTTGGTCACGTTAAATGGGCAGGAAAAGGGAATAGAATTGGGTCGTTATGATGGCGATGGTTTGAGTCTTATGGGTGTAAAAAGGTGTGATTTTATGTGATTGTTGTGTCGTGTATAATCGGTACAAAGAGAGTAGCATGGGTCGATGTGATTAAGGCTAAGAAGGGAAAACATGAAGTCGTGTGGTGTGTTGAGAATATGTGTACTGGTGTGTCGAGTCCTTGAGTATACGTGGGTTAAAGTGGGTCGAAAAGATTAAAGTACAAAAGAGTTGTTCTGGTTAGATTAATATGTGAAATAAGGGTTTAGTGCATGGAACATTAATGAGGTGATTAGAATATATAAAATATAAGGAATTTCATAAAAAATAAATAATTTACACTATAGCCCTTGAACTATAATAAATGGTAGTTTATAACCCAAAAATTATTAAAAGTGTCATATTAAACCCTAAACTAAAATATTAATCATATTAAGTCTAAAAGTTATTGAATTGGAAATTTTAATCCTAAACATTATTAAATCGGAAAACTTGCTAAAGATGGAAAGTTTCTAAAAATAAAAAATTACAAAAAATAGAAAGAATCCCTAATATGTAATAGAACAACATCAATGAGTAAACAACTCATAAAACAAGTCATTAATAAGTACTATGATTTCATGTGTAGATTTTGAAGAAGAGTATTTCCCATTCCGTGATCCTTTCTTTATTCAGCTTTTCAAGGTACAGATATTATACCCTCTTTCAGTAAGGGTGTCTTTCTCTCATGACTCTTGGTCCTTGATTATGATTCTTTATCTTGATATGACCCTTTGAGCCTTTGCTATGTTTCCTTGATGCTTGGTATTCTGATCCATTTGATATTCGTTCATTATGATTCATATGATATGATACTTGATATAATTCGTTCGTTACCCCTTGTGACATGTTTCCTTGTGTTTGCTTTGATATGTCATCATAACGTAATACTTCTACCCTTGTCGGGTTGGGGTGTTACACAAAATATATGAATGGATTGTGTTTTAAATGTATTTTCATTGGTATAATTTTCATCAAATATTATATATCACAAATAAAAATATTTACGGTCAAAATTGAACAACAAATACTCAAAAAAGTGAAAGTGGATAATTAATATGGGACGGGGGAGTATATAACTAATGAAGACATAATCAAATAAGTAAAGAACTCTAGGTAAACTCTTGTAACAGCACCAACTTTGCAAACTTAATTATGAGGCGTGAATGCTTATCAGAGTTCATTGTCCCAGGAAACTTGAAGAAGAGCACGCGTCACACTAGATTAGCCCTAATGTTTCTGATTTTGATCGGTTTTTGGTTTTTGATCCATATTATGTTCAAAAAAGAATACCTAGCAATTTTATTTTATTTTATTTATTATTATTATTTTTTTGCATATCCAATCTTCACGTACAAAGGCTTAGACCTCCTTCTAAGACCATCCGTAGTGGGGGTTGTTTCACCCCAACAGCGCCCAAAATACACTCCAACAGCGCCCCAGCCCCAAAACGCAGGGGCGCTGTTGATCCAAAATTTGCATTTTCGGTTGTTCTGACCGCGCCCCTTCTTGCTTTGTTTGTGTGTGTTTTTTTTTTTTTTTTTGTTTTTTCTGTAAAATAGCACCAACAACCCACCACTCTCCATTACACCACTTTTTCAACAGCGCCCTATAATACCCCACATGCCACGTGGCAAACAACCCCCCACTCTCCATACCACCCCACTACACATGGTCTAGTTATTAACAGAATAATCTAGAATTATTTATACAGATGAATGAGGTGGTAGACCGCTAAAGAGTTTGTGTTTAAAATATGATTAATATTAAAAAAATTAGCAAAAGTAATAATTCTCCGTCCTCAGAAAAATGTCCACAAACAAAAATTAAAGAAAGAGTAAATTACACCGTTCGTCCCTGTGGTTTGGGGTCATTTTCACTCTGAGTCCTTATTTTATTTTTTTTGCTTTTTTAGTCCCTCAATAGTTTAAAACGCACGCCGTAGGTCCCTATCGTTAACGCCAGTTATCTTTTCCGTTAGCAAGTTTCAACGTTAGTCCATTAACCAAACAAGCGTTTGCAAAGTTAGTCCATTAACCAAAAAAAATTCAAAAAAACTTATAAAATTTCTAAAAAATTTATAAAAATTAAAAAAAATTATAAAAATTCGAAAAATTTATAAAAATTCAAAAAAAAATTATAAAAATTAGAAAAATTTATAAAAATTCGAAAAAACTTATAAAAATCAGAAAAATTTATAAAAATTCAAAATTTTTTAAAAAATTAGAAAAATTAGAAAAAATTTGAAAAATTTATAAAAATTCAAAAAAATTATAAAAATTAGAAAAATTTATAAAAATTCAAAAATTCGAAAAAACTTATAATATTTCAAAAAAATTTATAAAAATTCCAAAAAAACTTTAAAAAATTAGAAAAAACTTGTAAAAATTAGAAAATTTTATAAAAATTCTAAATTTTTTTAAAAATTCGAAATTTTTTAAAAATTCGAAAAATATGAAATTTTTTTAAAAATTCGAAAAATTTGAAAAAATTATAAAAATTCAAAAAAAATTATAAAAATTCGAAAAAATTATAAAAATTCGAAAAACTTATAAAAATTCAAAAAAAAATAAAATATCGAATTTTTTTTTAAATTCGAAAAATTCAAAAATTTTTTAAAAATTCGAAAAATTCGAAAAAAATTATAAAAATTCAAAAAATTTATAAAAATTTTAAGAAATTGTAAAAATTCGAAAAAATTATAAAAATTCGAAAAAACTTATAAAAATTCAAAAAAAATAAAAATTTTGAATTTTTTTTTAAAATTCGAAAAATTCAAAAATTTTTTAAAAATTCGAAAAATTCGAAAAAAATTATAAAATTTCAAAAAATTTATAAAAATTCAAAAAAAACTATAAAAATTCGAAAAACTTATAAAAATTCAAAAAAAATTAAGTTTTTCGGGTTTTTATAATTTTTGTGTTAAAGTCTCCCAGAGTTATTTCTATAATTTGAAATTCACAAATATACTAAAATACAAAATAATCACAATTCAATATATAGTATTTAAGTTAACACCAACTGGACAAAGTGTTAACCGGTTTTACATGTTTCATGACTTATTTCTCACCTATTGCCATCTCTACCTTGGGTTATTCTACCTTGTCTTTAATCAAATTGCATCTACCAAAAGTCACCCGTTAACTGACATATAGGTAAAACTTGATGGTGAATGAATAATTATGCACACAGATTTAGTTCCAAAGTTATTTTGCACTGTCTTCGATGTTTCAAACTGAACATGGTCTAACACATGAAGTCTCATAGATGTAATACTCGAAAACAATCAAATCGTTATCCTCAGATTATGTAAACGTGGCTCTTAATAAGGAATGTTTGATAACTCTGCAAATATTTTCTTCCGTATCAATACACATAACACGAATGTATGCTTTAGGGACAAAAAATGGGTACACAAATGTTACAAGAACTAAGTTAAGTTTGAGTGGTAATGGTTGTTCCTGTTGAAGATGGTGCAATTACATCAAAAGAATGAAGAACTTATAAAAATTATAAAAATTTGAATTTTTATAAGTTTTTCGGATTTTTATAATTTTTTCGAATTTTTATAATTTTTTAGAATTTTTATAATTTTATCGAATTTTTTGAAAATTTTCATATTTTTCGAATTTTTAAAATTTTTTCGAATTTTTCGAATTTTTAAAAAATTTTCAAATTTTTCGAATTTTAAAAAAAAATTCGATTTTTTAATTTTTTTTTTGTATTTTTATAAGTTTTTCGAATTTTTATAATTTTTTGGAATTTTTAAAATTTTTTCGAATTTTTCGAATTTTCAAAAAAAAATCGAATTTTTAATTTTTTTTTGAATTTTTATGAGTTTTTCGAATTTTTATAATTTTTTCGAATTTTTAAAAAATTTTCATACTTTTCGAATTTTTTAAAAATTTTCGAATTTTTTAAAAAATTTCGAATTTTTATAAAATTTTCTAATTTTTACAAGTTTTTTGGTATATTTATAAATTTTTTTGAAATATTATAAGTTTTTTCGAATTTTTGAATTTTTATAAATTTTTCTAATTTTTATAATTTTTTTGTATTTTTATAAATTTTTCAAATTTTTTCGAATTTTTCTAATTTTTTAAAAAAATTTTGAATTTTTATAAATTTTTCTGATTTTTATAAGTTTTTTCGAATTTTTATAAATTTTTCTAATTTTTATAAGTTTTTTTTGACTTTTTATAAATTTTTCGAATTTTTATAAATTTTTTTTAATTTTTATAAATTTTTTAGAAATTTTATAAGTTTTTTTGAATTTTTTTTGGTTAATGGACTAACTTTGCAAACGCTTGTTTGGTTAATGGACTAACGTTGAAACTTGCTAACGGAAAAGATAACTGGCGTTAACGATAGGGACCTACGGCGTGCGTTTTAAACTATTGAGGGACTAAAAAAGCAAAAAAAAAAAAAATAAGGACTCAGAGTGAAAATGACCCCAAACCACAGGGACGAACGATGTAATTTACTCAAACAAAAATTAAAGAAATTATGATATTTGTAATAACTTGTCCCTATAACAATTACAGGCGCCAACTGCGACTAGCACTCTAAAAAGTTTTCAAATATTTTTTTTAAACCTTCTTTAAATATCTTCATTCAACTTTTTTTAAATTGTAATTCAGTATAAACATTTATCACGTCCCGTCCGGTTTCACTCCTCGTTCAACACTGCGCCATACCCTCTCTCCATACTCGTCCACTTGGCCACACTCATACAACTCACCCATGTGTTTTAAAGATTTTTCCCTCTATTTTGAAATCCACTTGTTCGTATATCCCATCCATGGAGTTATTTGCACCCATCACCATTCAAAATTTGCATCAACGACTTTAATATTATTATGTTTTTTTTCTTTCAAAAGTTCTAATATATAATACTCTCGTAACATTAGTATATACGGAATGATGCTCTTTTGACAATGTTTTTCTACTTGTGGTATTGAAGGTTCAACACCAGTTTCATGAAATATATTGAACGTTCAACACAAGTTTCATGAAATATATGCTGCAATATTATTAGTTACTCGTATAAGTTTTCTATATTTACATGATTTAGACATAGAATAAACTATTTTCAACTTTTTGTTAAACAAAAAATCAGGCAAACAGTAAATTGTTAAGTGACAATACACCATCGTGATGAGAAATTTTGTATCTTCAGTAGACGGACACTTCGATTTACTTTCAACGAACTTTTTTTCGAGATTTTTTTAGTGTTAAACATTTACGCCTTGAAAATTCACATGTGGTTAGCTATTTTAAAAATCACGTGTGATTTGTTAAATTAAAAAAACAATCACGTGATTTTTAAAATAACAAATCAGATGTGACTTTTTATGCGAAAATTTCAACGCTCAAAACAAAAAAATTAAAAAATAATAATTATTCCAAAAAATTCCGGTGAAGGTATATATAACTGCCCCTCTAAAGAAAGATGATTTAATTATCGCTACGATTATATAATTCGTTTCGTGTAACGATTAATGATTTATAAGATTCTTAATTATTAAAAATGATGATGAAAGTGGGTTCTTTAGTTTGGTGAAAAAAATAAATGGTCATGATTTATCCGTTTAATTTTTAGAGATTTTATGATTTATGTGAACTTTTTTTAGGTAAATAAAATTATCTACATAGCCCAGTAATATACTATAAATAGAAATATATAAAGCATAATTATTATTTAAAAGTTAAATAAAAACAATTTTGTATTAGAATAAATTATTAAATATAGTCAAAATATTAAGACTGTCGCCGTAACTTATATACAGAAATATGTATATGTATGCTCATAATATTATTCTTTTTATTAAGTCAAGCAATTTAACCATCCATCAATCAATCAAGAATGGATATGTCAAGAGTGTATATGATAGACTAGAAAAGTGGAAATAAGTCAAGAAAAGTTCAAATGCTTACTCTTATTTTGATGCTTATTAAGGGACAAATTTTCATCATCCATCTAGTTTAATCTAATAGTGGTGATTAAACTAAGATTAAATATAGAAACCTAATTTGATGTTTTTTTTTTTTAATTTTCTTTGTCTTTTTATCTTTCTTATTATTATTATTATTATTATTATTATTATTATTATTATTATTATTATTATTATTATTATTATTATTATTATTTATTCTTTTTTTTTTTTGTCTTTTTTTCTAATTCACCGTTTTTTTTTTTTTTTTTAATAATTCAAGTTTTTTTTAGTTCAAGTCTTTTTTTTCGCTTTCATACGTTTTCGTCTGTTTTCATACATTTTCGTCTGCTTTCATACGTTTTCGTCTGTTTCTGTTTTCATACATTTTCGTCTGCTTTCATACGTTTTCGTTGTTTTTCTATGTTTTCGTCTCTTTACAAACGTTTTCGTCCTTTTTATACTTTTTCATCCGTTTTCAAACGTTTTCGTCGTTTTATACGTTTTCGTCCGTTTTATACGTTTTTGTCCGTTTTCATACATTTTCGTGTTGTCTGTTTTCATCGTTTTCGTCCGTTTTTTACTTTTTCGTCCATTTTTAACGTTTTCATCTGTTTTCAGACTTTTTCGTCCGATTTTGTACGTTTTCATCTGTTTTCATATCTTTCGTCCGTTTTCTTACGTTTTAGTCCCGTTTACGTCGTTTTCTTTCTATATGTTTGCATATGTTTTCTTATGTTTTCGTTGTTTTTCATACGTTTTCGTTCCATTTTCGTTCATTTTAATACGTTTTCATCCGTTTTCTTTCATTTTCGTCCATTTTTCATACGTTTTCGTCCGTTTTCAGACGTGTTTTTACGCTTTCATACATTTTCGTCTGTTTTCTTACGTTTTCGTCCGTTTCCTTACGTTTTCTTACGTTTTTGCCCATTTTCGTCCATTTTCATACGTTTTCATGTGATTTCTTACGTTTTCGTTCGTTTTCATACGTTTTCGTCCGTTTTCTTTCATTTTCGTCCATTTTTCATATGTTTTTGTCCGTTTTCATACGTGTTTTTACGGTTTAATACGTTTTTGTCCGTTTTCTTATGTTTTCGTCTATTTTCTTACGTATTCGTCTATTTGCTTACGTTTTTGAATGTTACAAGTGATATTCAGAATATCACTTGTGATTTTCTGAATATCACTTCTGATATTCTGAATATCACTTGTGATTAGGGGTGGTAATTTCTTACTGTAACACCCCCAAATCAGATCGCAACGGAAGGGATATCTGGGGTGCTACTATGTGGGATCACAACACAAGTGATAGAGAACGGATTAACTAATCCATTTTAAAGTTACATTAATTAAAACATAAGTTTTACATAGTTATGAATGCGGAAAACAAGACCCATAATAATTTTAAGTTGTCCCAAAGTACAAAAACATTGGTCATGAGTGTTATGTGTACACTCCGAAAGTGTGCCTATGCCCCTGCCAAGCGCTGTCTTGCATTATCTTACATCAAACAATTAAACACCTGAGAAAACATGCTAAAAGTCAGCAAAAAGCTGGTGAGTTCATAGGTTTACATAAAGCAGTAAAGTTGGACCAATAAGTTTACGAGTTGACATTATAATGTGCATAATGTTATACGAAAGTGTTTACGAGTTAACATTATAATGTGTATAATGTTATACGAAAGTGTTTACGAGTTAACATTATAATGTGCATAATGTTATACGGAAGTGTTTACGAGTTAACATTATAATGTGCATAATGTTATACGAAAGTCTACTACGCTGCGCTAAGTTCCATGTTACCGAAGCTACGACAGATAAAGCATGCAAAGTGTAGTCACGTAACGAATGAGGCGTGCAAAATGCAGTCACGTAATATGCAAAATGTATTCATGAAATGAATGAGGTATGCAAAATGTAGTCACGTAATATGCAAAATGTAGTCACGTTACGAATGAGGCATACAAAATGTAGTCACGTAATGAATATCGCATAAGTTTAGTTTGGTCCATAAAAGTAAGCATGTTTCTCACCCCAAGTTTGCAATGCAAATACGAGTTAAAAGTGGGGCTACGAACTCACGGTAAGCCGTAAAAGTTTAGAGTACTTGTGAAAGTAAATGAAATTAGTTGAGCATGTATCTCCCCCAAAAATAATTCAAAACGTATAAAAGTAGGGGCTATGAAACTCACGGTAAGCCGTAAAAGTTTAGAGTAATTGTGAAAGTAAATGAAATTAGTTGAGCATGCATCTCCCCCAAAAATAATTCAAAACGTATAAAAGTAGGGGCTATAAAACTCACCTCAGAAAATAGTCCTCTGAAATGAAAAGTCAAGTAGTAGCAGTGTGTGACACAATTAGTATGGCAATTCTTAGTTTACAATTATGTGTACTCACGACTCAAAGTGTTTAAATAAATATGAGTGTTTTCAAGTGGTTGGGTTTGATGTTGCTTGTGTGGCAATGCTTAAAGTTTAAAAAAAATGTTTTCAACAAAATGTATTTGTAAGTATTGGCTCTTGGAATAAATGTGAAAATAATGTGTACGAATATATCGTATAAGTGTTGGCTCGAATGTTGGCTTAATATTTATTGATAAATAAATACGAGTCAAAAAGAATATTTATTGTGTTTGTTTGGTCTCGATGTGTATAAATTTATATATATGTTATATATTTATCGATGTCGTGTGAAAATAATATATTTGGACAATTACATTATTTATGGCTTCACGTTAATGTGGTCATCTAATAAAGATATGTGTTAAGCATATTTATTAGATGAAAAGTGGGTAAACATATATTAGAAAATATAAGTTTTTCTTATTTATATTAAGTTTGTAAAAATATAATAGACTTGTTAAAGTTGAGGGGTTAAAACTGAAAAATGTCAAAAATAACAAAAATTGGCAAAACTGCCACTGTCAAGGATCGAACTTGAGTCTGGAGTGTAGCTGCTGAGCGACCCAACCAGTGAGCCAAAGGCTATTACATGTTACAATTTATAGTTTAAATGTATTTATCGTCTATTAACTGTGTTTCTTTTGAATATAAATTCTACTCGGTATACACCGAGCTTGCATGCATGCACATTTGTGTATTCCCATTTCAAACTGAGTTTGGTCATCTCTCTTCAAATATGCAGTACTAGTAGGGTAATTTAGGTTGTTAAAGATTAGATTTAAGTAAAAACTAAAGAAAATCCGAGAAATCACTGTTCATCCGAGAAGACACTGTTCATCCGAGACGTGCTGTTCATCTCTCGAGTTTGTCAGATTTATCGAGTTAGATAAATCTGTCGAGTTTGTATGTTTTATCAAGTTTCTTATTGATTCTCGAGTTTGGGTTGTCTCGAGTTTCTTGATAAATTATCAAGTTAGATAATTTTATCGAGTTTATTCGTTCTTATCGAGTTTGGAAAACTTCTCGACTTTCTAAGGTTCTCGAGTTTCTCCAAGTCTCTCGACTTTCTTAGCTTCTCGAGTTTCTCCAAGTGTCTCGACTTTCTAAGCCTCTCGAGTTTCTACAAATTCTCGACTTTCTCCAAGCTTCTCGAGTTTCTACAAATTCTCGACTTTCTCCAAGCTTCTCGAGTTTCTACATTTTCTCGACTTTCTCCAAGGTTCTCGAGTTTCTACAGTTTTCTCGACTTTCTTGATTTGTTACCAAGTTTGTGAGATTTTTCAAGTTTGTGAATTTATTGAGTTTCTAGTGTAAAATCCTCCGAGTTTCTAGAGTAAAATCCTCAAGTTTCTTCAAGTTTTTCACCGTTCATCAATCTAATCTACGACAACAACCATTATTATCCTTTGAAGATCCTAAACCTACATCCACAAGTTACTTAACGATGTCTCAACCGCCATACAATCACCATTTCTACAATCAACAACAACAACCATATCGTCAACAACAACAACCATATCCATATCAGTATCCTCAACAACAATATCAACCACAATATTCACCTCAGTATCAACAACAACAAATGTTCATGCATCAACATCAATTCCCTCAGCAGCAACAACTTCCTACACAACCAATGCATAACTACCAATCTCCTTCCAGAGAACCACACTGGTTTACCAAGATGTGCGAAGCCATTAGTAGTCAACAATCGAGGCATGAAGCTGGTTCTTTCGACACACCACCTATGCTCACACCAGTAAACTATGTGCAGTGGTCCAGTCGTTTTCTACGATTAATCGAACTAAGGAAACCTCACGGGAAATATCTGAAAAAAGTCATCATTGATGGACCATATCTAACACCTTCAACGACCATTCCTGCTGATCCAACTCAAGTTCCTCCAAGAGAAGCGACAACAACCCCCATTCCTCTAGCTCAACTAACTGCTGAACAAGTCCTACAACAAGAGGCCAATGAGCTAGCTATGTCTTATATACTCCAAGGGATTCCTAATCCCATCTTTAGGAGTATTGATGCCCAAAAGACAGCCAAGGCTATGTGGGAACACGTACATCTGCTTATGGAAGGCACTGAACTCAATCAAGAGGACTTGGAATCAAAGTTGTATATGGAATACACACACTTCATGATCGAACCTGAGGAATCCTTGGAATCATACTATCATTGTTTCACCAACATCATTAATGATCTGGATCGCCACAATATCACCTTACCAAAGATTGCTGTAAATTCAAAGTTTATGGGATGTCTCGGGCCAGATTGGCAGAAGTACGTCACGTTTGTTCGACAAGCCAAAAAGATAAATGACGTTTCTTATGGGTTATTATATGATTACCTAAAACAACATCGATCTGAAGTGGATAAGGACCGTGCAGCACGTGGAGGATTCTCATCTGCACCTAATTCAAACTCACTTGCTCTAATGGCCCAATCTCATTTTGCACCAAACCAGGAGTTTGTTCCACCACCACCACCTCATTCGGGTTTTGCACCACAACCGTCAAACCAAATTGTCCCTTATGAAGCACCGTCTCAATACCCTGATAATCAACTTGTTCCATACGACAACAATGATTATAGCATGTACTCAAATGTTGACACTGATGAAGATGATGCCTTCAATTCTTTAAATGAGGGGTTTGCATTAATCGCCCGTGCATTCAGCAAATTCTCCAACAGGTCGAACAATCGTCTGAGGACATCATCAAACACTAGAAATCAAGCAGTAGTTAACGATGGACGGGTTGAGATTCAGAATCAGTCTTCAGGAAGGTTTGGTTCAGGAAACATGGGGAATTCTGGTGGGCAACGATTCAGTTCAGGAGGAGGTAGTCGAAACAGCATGGGAAACACTCAGAGAAGGACTCAGTTTGCTGATAAAGGAAAAGGGATTGCTAATACATCCATCACTTGCTACAATTGTGGGGGAAATGGTCATATGGCTAATGCATGCCCCAAGCCGAGAACAATGGGTAGTGCATACCATAAAGAAGCTCTTCTCATGGCATTAAAGGATGAAAAGGCCAGTGGTATTTTGACAGAGAAGGAGCAGAGTTTTATGGCTAATGCATACTCCGATGACGAAATGGAGGATCTGGAGGCTAATGCTGCAGTCATGTTAATGGCCAACATGCAGGAGATGAACATGATCGAGACAGGCCCGGTATATGACACCGATGGCTTATCTCAGGTATCTGATGCAGATTGTCTTATTCATGAAATTGCCTCACCATCTGCATCTTCATCTGCACAAGAAACTTTTGTTAAAAATGATTTATCATTTTCATCTCAAGAAAATGATCAAATAAACACAGTGGTTACTTTTGATGATGATCAAATTAACCCAGTAGTTTCATTTGATGATTCTTTTGATGATGACAATCATGATCATCTTGAACAAAATGATCTTATGCAAGATTCGGATCAAAAACTCGTGACCTTATTGCTTGCCACCCAATCACAATTAAATGCACATAAATCTCAGATGGACAAATGCAATGACATTAACAAAAACTTAAAATCTAAAATTGCACTGTTAACAAAGGATCTTGAGTGCTACAAAATGCAACTTTCAAATTACGAAAATCAAGAAAAACGTGAGAAAAGCTTTGAGGTTGCATTCCAACAATCACACGTACAGGTAAAAAATTTAGAACATCAAGTTTATGAGTTAACTGTTTCTAAAAATGATTTGATTTCTCAAAAAGAACAAGAGCAATTCGAATTTCAAAAACAAATTGACATCTTAAACTCTGAGCTTTCCAAAACTAAAACAGAGTTTTCAAACTGTCAAAATGATCTTATTGAAGAAAAACAAACCACAAGGAAATGTGTTGACTCATATCTTGAGGAGATTGTTGCATTGGAATCCAAGCTCAAAGAATTTCAAAACGTTGTTTATAAAACGATTAATTCTGTTACAACTATTCAAAACCTAACTATCAAACCAAATCCTCACAGATATGGATTTGCAATTGGAAATGTTCAACCTCATTTTTTAAACAAAGAACTCAAGGAACATCCTAAGTTGTATAGTGCAGAGTTATTGTTTGATGATACTTTTCAACGTGTTGTTGTTTATTGTTAGGAATATAAATATTCAGTTGAAGACTCGGTCATCCCGAGAACTCATTAGCACTTAATAGCTCATAGGATTAGTAATATTATTAGTAGTAGATTAGTTATTATAGATCTTGTGGAGTGGGTCGGGCCTTTACCCTCTGTCAGCTCGCTCCACAGCCCACTTGGGGCATAATATGTAATAGTATATATACCCCTCTCCACTTAGGGAGAGGGTTGGACCTTCATTCATTTCTAATCTAATATGCTCATCTTTCTCTCTCAAGGTTCCCAAACTCTCCACTTCTCTCTCTAAAACTCTCTAAAACTCTCCTATTCGATCCATCTCTAATCACATACTTGTGTTATTTAATTAGTGAACATCTTACAATTGGTATCAAGAGCCATGGTTAGGTTCGTATGAGTTCATGTTCACGGATTTCATTGATTGTGTTTAGAGTTTTTGGTTCGAATTGTTTTCTAGTAATTTTTTTTTGGTTCGTATTTTTTTTCTTAGGAAAATCACTTGTATGATTCTTGTTTGTGGTTAAATCTATGAAAACCGTGTACTTTCTTGTTCAATATCGTTACATAAGCGTTGTTTTGTTGCTGGGTTGGTTGTTTCTATCGATTTGTGGTGTATTTGGTGAAATCGTTTGGTGTTTGCAAAAGTGTTCTTGGTTGCGATTTGAGTTGCGCCCAGAAGTTCTTCGCTGCGATTTGCTCAGTTGGGAAATTGGTAGTTGTGATTTGGTACATCTTGGAGTTTGCGATTTGACTTATTACTCAAAAGGGAAAAAGAAGTCAAATCGCTAGAAAGCGACAGGTTTGGCAGATTGTGGGTTGCGACTTGACGAGATAGTGACAGTTTGTCCGATTGTGAGTTGTGATTTGACTCTTGCGATTTGAGTTGTTCTTGCTGCGATTTGACAGTTGCGAATTGGGTTGCTTGATTTCTATTTGCTTATTGCGATTTGAGCTCACTTTGTTGCGATTTAAGGCTGTGACTTGTGACTTGAGTCATTGCGATTTGATCTTTGCGATTTGACTTACGATTGACAAATTGGAATTTGATTATTTGTGATTTGTTAAGTTGCGATTTGATTTATTGTGATTTGACTGATTGCGATTTGACCAGTTGCGATTTGACATTGCGAGTTGACACTTGCGATTTGACTTATTGTGATTTGGTTGATTGCGATTTGACTTGTTGCGATTTGACAATATGTGACTTGACTTGTTGTGATTTGATCAAATTAAGATTTGATTTTTGTAACTCGAGGTTTGAATATCAATTTTGCAATTCATTCTTTGATTACGGTTTCTCTTGTTAATTTTAGAAAATCCCGCGAAAGAATCTATTTCTCGGTTTAAATCACAAGAGTTGTAAAATCCCGTCTTAATCATGACAAGCACTGCATCTGATGATATACAAGCTGCGAGGTCCGATACTCGTCCTCCTATGCTAGATAGGATTGACTACGAGTCATGGGCACAAAGAATTCGTCTCTACTGCTTGGGTAAAGAAAATGGATTCAACATCCTTAAATCCATTGATGAAGGACCATTTCAGATGGGTACTACCAGAGACGTTGTTACCACTGGTGATGATGGAGCTGTGACATTTGGAATAGACAGGCCTCAAACTTACAATGATCTGACTAAAGAGGAAAAGAAGAGGTATGATGCTGATATTAGAGCTTCTAACATTGTCATTCAAGGTCTGCCTAAAGATGTCTACAAACTCATAAATTTTAACACTGAAGCAAAAGCAGTATGGGACAATGTCAAGATGCTTTTGGCTGGATCAGAACTCACAAAATAAGATCGTGAGTCACAACTATACAATGAGTTTGAGCATTTTAAAATGAACCCAGGAGAGAATATCACAGACTACTATGTAAGGTTCCACAAGTTGGTGAACGATATGAGAATCATAAGAATGACTATGCCGAACATCCAACTGAACTTAAAGTTTGTGAACAACATGACACCAGAATGGGACAGATTTGTTACCACAGTTAAACTCAACAAAGGTCTAAGGGACACAAACTATGAACAATTGTATGCATACCTGCAACAACATGAGAAACATGCTGCTTATGATCGTCTGTTGAGAGAAAAATTCAATCCTACTGCACCAAGTGATCCACTAGCCTTGGTTGCAAATGTTCAGTAATACCATCAACCACAACTTGATCAATCATATCAAAATACCATCCCATCAAAGAATCAGTCATTGTTTGCTCAATCATCCATGCACCCACAACCTACTATGAACTCTCAACTAGACTCTGGATATTCTCGCACTGATCAAATGATTGATGAGCTTTCCAATCAAGTGTCCCTACTTGTGCAACAATTCAAAGCTGCTCAAACAAACAATCAACTTAGAAACTCATCTAACCCACGTAATCAGGCTACTGTGGAAGATGGAAGAATTATTATTCAGATTGTGCAGGGAAGACAAAATGGGAATCCAAGGAATGTTGGGAATGTTGGTAGGGGGAATGCTCAGAACCGAGTTGGAAATGTCAACCAAGGACAAGGAAGGAAAACAAAGTGCTACAATTGTGGTGGATTTGGACATATTGCTAGGAATTGCAATCAGCCTAAACGTCCTCAAAACTCTGACTATTTCAAGGACAAGATGTTATTGATGCAAGCACAAGAAAGTGGTGCTGTGTTGGATGAAGAAGAACTGTTGTTTCTTGCTGGCGAGGGGGGAAATAATTTTGATGCTGATGTGGACGAACAGCCAGTTCAGGACCTTGCACTTAATGATCCGAACATCTTCAAAGACGATGATTGTGATGTGTTCGACTCTGATGTAGATGAAGAACCAACTGCTCAAACGATCTTCATGGCTAACTTGTCCTCTGTTGTCTCATTACCTCAACAAGCTGGTTCCTCCAACACATCTGTGATCTCTGAGGTACTAAAACTTTATGACACATATAACGTGGTTGATGTACAGAAGATTCCCAACGAAGTACAATAGACAGATGTGGTTGATTCAGATACTGTTGACATGGGAAATAGTAATATTATTCCATATGAACAATATGTGAATCACAACAACTTGTCTAATGTACAAGATGGTGCATCTTCTGTTAAAAAAATTGCTTGTGTTGTAAATAATGTATGTGCCTTAGATAATACTTGTGTTGTAGATAATACTTGTGAGTCGCATGAAAACACTGTGTTTGTCCCTAATGATTCCCTGACCACTAGACTAAATATATATAAAGATCAAGTGGACATGTATGAACAGCGTGCTAAGTTTGAACTAACTGAACGTGAGCAGAAAATGGAAAGTCAAATGCGTACACTTATCTCAGAGCGTAATATAAGGGAAGAAACATTAAAACAAGAGTTAAATTCTTTGAAGAATCAGTTGGATCAGACTGTCAAACAAAAACAGGAGGCCCAAAAGCACTTAAATACGATAAAACAAGATTTCAAAGAAAAAGAATCACAACTCTTAAATGATTTTTCCAGACTTAAAACCTTAAAGAATAAGCTTGAAGATAAGTTGTACACACAAGACCAAACCAGACAGACTGCCCAAATGATTCATAAGCACAGAAAGTTAAGTGACAAGCATAGTGAAAGCAATGTAGGTGAATCTAAATTAGCTCTTCTTAAGATTGCTAAGGTAGCCCAACCTGCATTATATGATGCCAATGTGATGATTATGCCCAATCATGAACCACCTGAGATTGTATCCTTGAATGAGGCTGATGAGATAGAAGTGCGAAAAAGAGAAAAAATGAATGAGAAAATGAAAGATCCTATGTGCATAGCCAAGCGAGTTATAGTCAAACCCCATGATTATAATATGAAAAATCGCTTAACTGTGTTTGCACCTCAGAAGAAGTTAACACCTGAACAAATATTTTGGAAGATAGATATAGAAAAAAGAAAAGCTGATGAGATTAAGGCCAAAACCCCATCCCTTAGGAAAATTGCTGCTGCGACGGTGTATCCTCCCAATACACCTAGACATCTGGTTCCTATGACTCTTCCCACTGAATGTAAAACCTTAATTAGCATATATGTACTTTGTCAACTATTTGCTGATTTTGATAAAACATGTAAGAAGAGAATTACACCAACAGGAATAATTGAGGGAGAAAGGTGTTTTGAACATACAAAAAGGTGTTACTTAACTGAGGCCATGCCATTCTTTAAACTACTCAAAGAATATTTTGAATGGATGCAAAATACTATTAAAACTGAAGTAAATGAAATGAAAGCAGTGTTTAAAGATATGGAAAATGAGGTAACTCAAAATGTGATAGAACTTAAGACTCGTGAGATTGAAAGAAAGAACATTCTCCTAACGAATGAGAATTTGATTGCTAGATGTATTGCACAAGATGTATTTTATACTGCTACTGATTCTGCACTATCTGCTTGTCAATTTCATGAGTATTCTATTGCTTTGAATGTTACCCAGAATCGTGTTGTTGAGCTTGAGGGGGAGAATTTGAAATTGCTTGATCAAATTCAAAATGATGACCATGATAACATGGTTAAACGTTTTTCAAAACTAGAGGTTAAGTATCTTAATTTACAATTAAAATATCAACACTTAGAAGAAAAATGTAAACTATCAAATTTCAAGACATCTTTGGATGCTCCTGAGTTTGATACGTATTTTGAATTAAGCAAACGGGATGAAAAAATTCAAGCTCACACGAACACGATTCGACTATTGAGGGCTCAAATTGCCCAATTAAAATCAAACAAGTGTGATGTGCATGGCACCAATAAACCTCCGTCTTTAGATTCTCATAATTTTCACTATCAAGACACCATCAATAAGTTACACTATGAAAATGAGTGTTTTCGAGCTGAGAATTCCAAGATTAAACAGCATTACAAAGAGTTATATGACTCAATTAAAGTTACACGAAACAGTCATAATGAAAAGATAACTTCTTTGTTAAATGAAATTGAGAATCTTAAGACTCAAATAAAAGGTAAAATGCCAAGTATCACCTGTGATTATGTTGCATCAAAGGTTTCTGCTATTAAAATGTATGATGTTGATGTTGGGCCTATACCATTTCCCCTTAGTAACAATAGACCTGCCCATCAAATATATCTCCATCACCTTAGGGAAGGCCTTGACACACTTCGTGAGGTTGTTGAAGAGGACAGAATTGAAAAGCCAGTTGATAAGGCAGTTGTGTATGCTTGTGTTCTCACAAAAAGGATTCAGGAAGTGTTAGAATATGTCATTGGCACTGGCCCTAAGATCGATAACAAAAGAGATAGAATTGTTGCATCATCATCCACAATTAAGAGCAAGCATGCAACTTTTGATGAAACATGGAAAGCATCTATTCCTAGCACATCTAAACCAGAAAACCAAATGGCACAACAACAAACTAATGTTCCTATTATTGCTTCTACAGGAGTAAAACAAGTCACTAGAGCTAGTAAGTCAGCGCGTAAAAGCAATACCAAGAATGATAGGACTGCGCCGACTAAAAGTGATAGTGAGAAGAAAGTAGAAGCCCATCCTAGGAACAATAAGTTTGTCTTTATGAAAAAGAATCGTGTTGATTCTAGTATTTGTCTTAAAAGTACTGTAATTGATTCGAATTTTGTTGCTATTTGTAAGACATGTAATGAATGTTTAATTTCTGGCAATCACGATAGATGTGTTATGTCTTTTTTGAGATCTCCCAAACAACCCCATGTTATGAATGTTAGGAGACCTGAAACATGTAAGAAAGTTTGGAAAGCAACAGGAAAAATGTTTGCTAATGTTGGATACAAATGGAGACCCACTGGAAGGCAATTCACTTTAGGAAACCAGTGTCACTTACCTAGAAAGAATAATCATAAGATTGTGAAGTCTAAGGAATGGAGACCAACTGGTCAAATTTTGACTCTAGAAACACAATGCCTTCCATCTAGGTCATTTGCTGCATCTAGGGTAACCTCTAATAAAATGACAACAGCATCTGTGAACCCTGTAACTCCTGAATTTGTGTGTGCTAACCAAATGGACCCCAACTGCACGTGGGGATCACATATTTCAGTTATCCATCGTTGTCTATTTTCAAATGCAGGTCGTACAAATCGTCCTTTGGTATTTGGACTCAGGCTGCTCAAAACATATGACGGGGGATCGCTCATGGCTCAAGAACTTCGTGAAAAAGTTCATCGGGACAGTTAGATTTGGGAAAGACCACTTTGGGGCAATTATGGGGTATGGAGATTATGTGTTCGGGGACAATGTAATCTCCCGGGTATACTATGTGGAAGGACTAGGGCATAACTTGTTTTCGGTTGGTCAATTCTGTGATTCCGATCTTGAAGTGGCCTTCAGGAAACACACTTGTTTTGTCAGAGAGTTGGATGGTGTGGATCTCCTCAAAGGCAGTCGTGGCACCAATTTATATACCATCTCCATTGAAGAAATGATGAGGTCCTCTCCTATTTACTTTCTTTCAAAGGCCTCAAAGACCAAGTCTTGGCTTTAGCACCGTCGTTTAAACCATTTGAACTTCGGTACCATAAATGACTTGTCTCGCAAAGACCTTGTACGTGGCATGCTGATGAACTCAAATAAGTACATTTTATTACTATCATTTATCCTATTAATTTGACTTGTTTTACTATATTATGTATGAGGATTGATACTTAATCGTTTACTTTTGTAATTCTCAGGTAAAAACAAGCATTTGGTGAAACTCAATGATTTTGGACTAATAATGGAGCAAAACGTGCATAAAGTGAAAGTCTACTGACATGGACAAGATCAAGTCAATTCTGCTCCAGATGCGCCGCATCTCACTCTCGACATGCGCCGCATCTCTATCATGATATCACCAGATACGATCCAAGATACAAGAGGACATGCGCCGCATCTAATCATGGAGTTACGCCGCATCTTCTGGCGGTATACGAATATTCCTGAATATTATAATCTTGGACCCCACGCGAAGTTAAGTACATGCGCTGCATCTACTTAGTAGATGCGCCGCATCTTCCCTCAGACAGAAACTATAAATACCTCGTAGACCAGACGAATTACAAGTTCCAAAAACCCTAAAACCGAAGACCAAACAGGAGGAACAAAGGACGAATTCAGTCAAGAAGGCAGCACAAGACACACCCAAATCAAAGATACAAGAGCTGTAAGAAGGTGCTGCATGTGTTTAATTCATTAAGTAGTTTTGTTTTATTGTGTTAGCAAACTTTAATTCATCAGGATTGGTGGCTTGTGTAATGTGACAACGAAAGATTGCACTCCCTTTAATACTTGCTTTCCCATCAATTAAAGTTTATATGTTGATGTCTTTGGTTACTACTTATTAGTGCATTGATAACCTCTGTGTTTATTAGTGGCTTGCGGGCATTTGACTGCGGGACATAATGTGGCTCCCACGGTTGTTTCTAAACTGATCACTTAGGAATAACTTTTAGACATAAGTAATCATTAAGGGTTTACTCGCCGATAAGAATAGGACCAACGAGAAAGGGTTAACTACATACACTTCATATAAAGCTATCAATAAAACAAGTGACAATCTACTTAATCATAAGGACAGCCCTCTTATTGTCTCAAGTATCTATCTGTGTACGTGTGTGCTACTTGCTGATTCGTGCCTATTGGTTTATTTTATTATTTAATTGCAACAAACCGTGCCAGTCTCTCAGGCTGAAACCCCCTTGCGTTAGGATATTAAAATACTGATTAGAATAACGAGATAATACGTTCCACTCTTAGTGATCGACACTCTACTTACCATTATCTTCATACTGACCGGGTACACTGCTCGTTAAGTGTGTGTGTTATTGATAAGTCGGCTAAATATAAATTTAAAACTTGAGTAGGCATTAAAACTGCTAAACCGCAACGACACATCACGCGCATCAAGTTTTTGGCGCCGTTGCCGGGGAGTGAATTGTTATTATCTGTTAATTTGATTAATATTTTAATTAGGTTTTTCTTTTTATTAGATTAATTGCATCATTGTATTATTTTGCATATTTGTTGTATTGTGTGTTAATTGTTTTCTTTTTATTTTTGTGTGTTTATTTTTGTTTTTGTTTGTGTGTTTAATTTTTTGTTTTTATTTTTCGTATTTTTCTGTTCTGCTATCGTTGTACTGTGCTAAATCAAACGATACGGCGCATCTGATCTCTCAGATACGGCGTATTGCGTTTAATTTTTTTTTAATACAACGCGTTTAATTAATTCGATACAACGCATCTTTTCCCCAAGATACAGCGTATCTGTTTTTAATAAGAAAATTTTTCTAAGCGATAAAGTAATACGACGCATCTGCTTTTGCAGATACGGCGTATCTGTTTTTAATAAAAAAATTTTCTAAACGTTAACGCCATACGACGCATCTGCTTCCGCAGATACGGCGTATCTATTATTTTAATTAAAAACAGTTTGCGAATTATTAAACAGATACGGCGTATCGATCTCTGTCGATACGGCGCATATTACTGAATCAAAAATCTTTTATTTTTAAACGTAACGAAAATACGGCGCATTAACTTTTGTTAATACGACGAATATAATTTGATAAATATAGTTGATTTTTGATATTTACTTTGATCGGTCCGCTACTCTCGTGTGCAAGTTGTTTATTTTCAGGATAAATGATGACTCGAGCATCACCAAGAAGGACTACATTCTGAACCAAACCAAGAGACGCTAGCTGAAGTGACCGAACATAAGACGACAAGAGTGGAGGAAAACTCAGTACTGGTAACATTGAACTTCTTAAATTCTTGAAATAGAATCCCAGGTAAACTCTACGATAATTCAACTGCCCAAAGGAAAGTTCTCTACACTATGATCTCAGTTTTATTATCCATATTATACATCTGATTCAAATCGTAATCTTAATTTTGTATGCTCAAAAACGATATTTGTTCCTAACCTAGGAATAAATCCTTATCCACTAAACAATAAGATTACAATTATTAATGAAACGTTTATGCCTATTGCTCTTATTTTGAATTCATCTATATGGTGTGCCGTTTAACCCAAATTTGATGTATAAGGAACTGTGTTGCGGAGGCCAAGGTACGTTCTTCATTTAAATTTCGTCAACTAACATAGAGATACGGCGGATCTAAATATCCAAAGCGCCGTCTCCCTGACCAACTAGGACTTATTGACTAGTCAACGAAATTAAATAGATACGGCGCATCCCAATTTTCTAATACGGCGCATCGTGTCGCCCTATAAATACGACGGGAATGCGCCGCATAAACACACACAGTTAAGAACACGCACTAAAATTATACTCGAAATCCGATCATCTTTCTTAAACCCTCCTTTAATCCGATCTATAATCGTTCACCCGATCATACAATTAAGGTAATTTATTCTATTTTGATTTAATTTCGTTTAATTATAAATTAGGGTTTATATGACCAATTCGATTAGGGCTTAAACGATATAGGGATATGATTAGAACTTGGCATTGATTGTTTCCCCTAAGTTAATTTTAGAATTGGGCATCGAATTTGGCACTAATTAAATCGAACGAAAAATAGGGTTTTGGGTGATTGTTTTTAAATTTTAGAGGGAAAGTGTGATAGAAGTTTTTGATAGGAACAATTCAGTAAATTTGGTCTGTGATATAATGCGGGAGTTTACGTCACGGATACGGATTCTTGAAAAACGTGCCTAACCCTTTATTTTATACTGATATGCTTTTAGATGCGGCGCATCTAGGTTGATTAATGCGGCGTAACGACCTATTTCAAAATTGATAAAATTCTAGATACGCCGTATTGATTAATCTAGATACGACGCATCTACATACGCCGTATCTATTGTCTTGCACCGCATCTCTTATACCTTATATAGATACGCCGCACTGATTAAATCAGATGCGCCGTATCTACCTATTTTGCAGACTGTTTACTGACTGTGAATATCTATTTCAGATGGCATTACCAGAGGTCACACTAAGGCATCAGTGGCTACAATTTGAAAACATGGGACTTACTCCTGCTGCTCTAGAGGATTACTTGCATAGGCTTGACTCGATTTACTTCAAGAAAATATTCAGAGTCCAGGTTTTGAATTTTGACGATGTGGGATTGATCGGTGGTGGACATGCAGCTGCTAGCTTACAGGATCGGATGGAGATGGTAGTTGTTGGAGATGATGAGGAGGCAGTGTTTAGGTCTAGTGCTTGGGAGAGACTATTTAGGATTGACGAGCCTCTGATTAGGGAGCTTATGCTGGAGTTCTTTAGCACGATTCATTACAGGGAGACGGATATAGAGATTGATACAGCTGACACACTGGTGTTTAGGTTAGGAGGTGTGCATAGGCAGATGTCGATGAGGCAGTTTATTTTGGCCATGGGGCTACACACTGAGGAGGAGCTTGGATCTGCCGGGTTTGCCAGGTATTGGGCTGAGAGTTTACGGGTTGTCCCTGACAGAGGGGTATTCAGTGACTACTGGGTTAGGATTTCTTCGATGGGTGACATCGTTACTTCCACCCCATCCTACACATTGATCAGAGAGCCGATGAGGCGGCTATGCCACCGTTTGATTGCACTCACCATCGCTGGGAGGGGTCAGTCACCTGAGAAGGTGACCACTCTGGACCTCTTCCTCTTGAGGAGTATGGATGAGGGGATGTCGGGTGAACATCCCCCACTTTTTAGCGCACTACCTACACCGATCTGCTGCAGGGAGAGATCGGAGGAGCCAGATGACTGGCGGGCATTTTGTTTCGAGGCTGGCCTGCCATTTTGGAGTTATTGGAGCAGAGATCCCAGCAGGGCTGGAGGTTATTGTGGCCCGTCTCCCGGTTATCGATAGGGACTATTTGGTTAGACTCGGGATCTGCCAGGTTGCTGCGGGAGGCCACTTTTGGGCAGCATTAGGGCCCGCCAGAGCTGCAGGGCCAGAGGCGGAGCAGGGAGGACCTCAGGAACCTCCGGCTGCTGCTCCTGCCGACGAGGAGGTGCCACAGGCACCAGTACCCCCACGCACCATTGGTCAGAGACTTGAGGCAGTCGAGGGAGAGTTGAGAGCCCTGAGGAGAGACTCAGAGTGGGTGGTCATGAGTGTGAGCAGACTACTAGAGCAGCAGGGTATTACACACGTTCGTCCAGATGGTACTGAGGTTGCGGGAGTGACACGTGCATACGAGCGCAGAGTCCGCCAGAGGACTGATGGAGCCAGCACTTCCGGGACCCATCTAGACGACCACACTCACCCATGACCTTGCTCTTTTGATTTCATAGACATTGTTCCGCACATTATTATTACCTTTTGGATTGTACTAATCGTTATTCTTATGTTTATTTAATGTTTCAGTTTATATTTCTTGTTATGTTTGATGAAGACTGGCATTAAGTTCAGCATGAGAGTACGAGAGGACGTATGAGATTAAACCTTGGAACGAGTCATTTTACAACAGACTGTTATCAGTCTGTTTGGTTACTACATGCGCCGTATCTGCTTAAACAGATGCGACGCATCCTATCCTTTACTTTGTTTTATTTTCAGTCCAGACCGCATGAGGATACGGCGCATCTCAATTCTGAGATGCGACGCATCTCCTGCAATGGTCATATCTTATTTTATTTTTCTGCATTTTTATTTTCGACTTTAAAACTATTTATCAGCTTATTTTAATGCGGCGCATCCCTGGTTAAGGATGCGGCGCATCTTTATTCTGATCCGTATTAATTCCAGGCTCGATACGGCGTATCTTCTTCAATAAGATACGGCGCATCGACTGACCTGATGATTTTCAGTTTTAATTTTTAAGTTTTATTTTTCCTAACTACTAATGTGTTATGCAAGTTTGAACCTTTCTTATCTTAGGTGTGTTTTAAAGTATTGGTGGTATTATAGTTTCCTGGATTTCCTGTGGATTCATCAAGTATGAAGCTTTAACGTTCTAATCCACAAGAAGTTGATTTTTGCTCTTATACTAATGGAGGATCATACCGAGCAAATCTCAGGGGAGTTTTCCTGTTCTAATTCTTTTATTTTCCAGTTTTTAACCTTCTATACAAACAACGAGGACGTTGTTTAACTTAAGTGGGGGGATTGGAGAATTAGAACACTTAACAATTACTTGTCCTAAACTTTTTCAAAAATTATGCTTAAAATGTGCTTAATATATCAAACTTAAAAATTTTTTTAGCATGTTTTTGTTTAAGATCTAAGTTGCATAACTGCACACATGACGTTATTTTCAAAAATTGTGATTTTTCAAAATTCACAAATCTATGAGTGTGCCGGTGACTTGTAAACTTTAGAACTTGGCTTGTATACTATTCGAGACCACCATAATGAGTATTATTTATATAATTGGAATGACTTGTCTAACTTGGTAAATTTCTAGGATTACACCCAAATAGCCTTTATATGTTATGTGTTATTAGCTAACTACACTGGTTAGTTAACCCCCGTATAACCCTTTTGTTACTCTCATTTTTAGAGTAAGATACCCCTAGAAAAAACACTCAGAGCCATTCCTTTCGTTTCTTACACCTATGTTTAAAATGTTTCGTTACACCCTTACACCTTAGCCTACCCTGTAGATTAGAATCCGTGGTTGGTTAATTGCTATAGGCAAAGTGTGTTTCCTTACATTACCTGTGTTCGTGTGCATAATTCATTATCTTTGGTTAGGTCGGGAAATTGCACAATGCAATTGGAGTGAAAGTAAATATTGTATATTTTGGAGTTTATTTTTCGTGTGTTTACTACTTTCACTATTACCATTATTTCTGAAGTCATGAAAAGTATGGAAAAATTATCCGGAAAGAAAGTTATAGTGATGTGGTGAAATTTTACACATCTATGTTTATGTTTAAAAAAAAAAAAAAAAAAAAAAAAAAAAAAAAAAAAAAAAAAATCGAAAAAAAATAAGAAAAGAAAAAGAAAGAAAGAAGAGTTGGATGTTTGTTTTAACCAACTTATGTAAAGTTATGTAAGTGGTCGATATCACCACTATTTGTTGTACTATATCTATGGATTGAATAGGAATTGGCAGTTATGGGAACGCCAATTAAGGTTTATTCTTTGATTAAGATCTTGTTGAGTATAATTCGTGTCTACCTAAAGCGTGTGTTTCAAGTGTTAAAGCGTGAGTTATTCGATGATATGAGTCCTATTCATGGGATGGTTGGGATAGTGATTAACCACACTTAGGATTTTAATTTATTTGTTTTGTTTATTTTTATTTTCACACCAATTTATATCCCAAATGTTATCCATGCCCTTTATTATTCTTTATCCAACCGAACCTTTGATTTATTGAGATTAGGGATTTGAGCAATCTTAAGTATCGTAGTCGTGGATTCGGCTATGTATTTATGATTTTGTCGCCCTTTTTGATATATTATTATTGGTGAAGTTTGGACCTATCTTTAGCCTATTCGAGTTAAGGATTTGAGCAATTGCAAGTATCGTGTTCGTGGATTCGATCATGTATTTGTGATTTTGTCGCCTTTTCTGGAATTTGAGATCGATAGTGAAAGAGAATAATTAACCCTTAAGCCTAAAAACCCTTTTTACCGCTTTAGACTTGTTACTCCTTAGCTTTAGTGGTGGAGATGTGTATACTTGCCAAGCTTATGATAGAATATTCGTCGCGACTGGACAGTTAAACGATTAGATTTGCTTTTATCGACTTATTTTATTTTACTTCTAAATCGTTAAGTGTTTAGTTGTGTGATTATGAAATAAACGAATACATGCTTAAATATAAAAATAAATCCTAACATCTTTTAGGATACATTTTCATAAAAGAAATTCTAAGGTTTACTTGGGGACAAGTAAAGTTCAAGTGGGGGGATATTTGATGAACTCAAATAAGTACATTTTATTACTATCATTTATCCTATTAATTTGACTTGTTTTACTATATTATGTATGAGGATTGATACTTAATCGTTTACTTTTGTAATTCTCAGGTAAAAACAAGCATTTGGTGAAACTCAATGATTTTGGACTAATAATGGAGCAAAACGTGCATAAAGTGAAAGTCTACTGACATGGACAAGATCAAGTCAATTCTGCTCCAGATGCGCCGCATCTCACTCTCGACATGCGCCGCATCTCTATCATGATATCACCAGATACGATCCAAGATACAAGAGGACATGCGCCGCATCTAATCATGGAGTTACGCCGCATCTTCTGGCGGTGTACGAATATTCCTGAATATTATAATCTTGGACCCCACGTGAAGTTAAGTACATGCGCCGCATCTACTTAGTAGATGCGCCGCATCTTCCCTCAGACAGAAACTATAAATACCCCGTAGACCAGACGAATTATAAGTTCCAAAAACCCTAAAACCGAAGACCAAACAGGAGGAACAAAGGACGAATTCAGTCAAGAAGGCAGCACAAGACACACCCAAATCAAAGATACAAGAGCTGTAAGAAGGTGCTGCATGTGTTTAATTCATTAAGTAGTTTTGTTTTATTGTGTTAGCAAACTTTAATTCATCAGGATTGGTGGCTTGTGTAATGTGACAACGAAAGATTGCACTCCCTTTAATACTTGCTTTCCCATCAATTAAAGTTTATATGTTGATGTCTTTGGTTACTACTTATTAGTGCATTGATAACCTCTGTGTTTATTAGTGGCTTGCGGGCATTTGACTGCGGGACATAATGTGGCTCCCACGGTTGTTTCTAAACTGATCACTTAGGAATAACTTTTAGACATAAGTAATCATTAAGGGTTTACTCGCCGATAAGAATAGGACCAACGAGAAAGGGTTAACTACATACACTTCATATAAAGCTATCAATAAAACAAGTGACAATCTACTTAATCATAAGGACAGCCCTCTTATTGTCTCAAGTATCTATCTGTGTACGTGTGTGCTACTTGCTGATTCGTGCCTATTGGTTTATTTTATTATTTAATTGCAACAAACCGTGCCAGTCTCTCAGGCTGAAACCCCCTTGCGTTAGGATATTAAAATACTGATTAGAATAACGAGATAATACGTTCCACTCTTAGTGATCGACACTCTACTTACCATTATCTTCATACTGACCGGGTACACTGCTCGTTAAGTGTGTGTGTTATTGATAAGTCGGCTAAATATAAATTTAAAACTTGAGTAGGCATTAAAACTGCTAAACCGCAACGACACATCACGCGCATCACATGCCCAGACTAAAGTTTGAGAAAGATCATTTGTGTATTGCATGTCAACTGGGAAAAAGCAAGAAACAAACCCACAAACCCAAAACTGTCAACATCATCCTGGAAGTTCTTCACACCCTTCACATGGATCTGTGCGGTCCAATGAGAGTACAAAGTATAAACGGGAAGAAATATATTCTTGTGGTAGTCGATGACTACTCTCGGTTTACGTGGGTAAAGTTTTTGAGAACAAAAGATGAAACTTCAGAGGTTATCATCAAACTCATTAAACAGCTGCAAGTAAGGCTCAACAAAACTGTCCGAATCATCCGTACAGACAATGGAACTGAGTTTGTCAACCAAAAACTTAGTCATTTCTATGAAAGTATTGGCATAACACACCAGAAAAGTGTTCCACGCACTCCTCAGCAGAACGGTGTGGTTGAAAGAAGGAACCGTACTCTGGTGGAGGCTGCAAGAACCATGCTAATATTTTCCAAAGCTCCGATGTTTCTTTGGGCAGAAACAATTGCAACAGCATGTTACACCCAAAACCGATCCCTGATTCATACTACTCACAACAAGACACCTTATGAGCTGATTCATAATAAGAAGCCAGATCTCTCCTTTCTTCGTGTGTTCGGTGCACTGTGTTATCCGACAAATGATAGTCAAGATCTGGGAAAGTTGAAAGCTAAAGCAGACGTAGGTTTCTTCGTTGGGTACGCACCAGATCGTAAGGGATACAGAATCTATAACAAAAGAACCCGAAAAATCATGGAAACAATTCATGTTACGTTCGATGAGCTGTCTGAGCAACCGGCTTCTGGACAACCTAGTTCTGGACCCGCTCTTAACCTTTTGACACCCGGCCCAATTAGTTCGGGTCTTGTATAGAATCCCATGCCTACAGTTCCTTATGTACCTCCCACAAGTGAAGAGTTGAAGAAGTTATTTGATCCGATGTTTGATGAATATTTTGAGCCAACAACAACTGATACTACCACTGATACTCCAGCTGTACCTCCGGTTGCTGATGCTCAAATTCCACATGATTCAGAAGGCCCATCAGTATCTGTCTCAATCAGTCTCGATGCTCCTTCTGCTAGTCCTTCACCCGTATCATCAAATATTCAATCCTCTTCGGTGCAGCAAGGATCTGCAGATAACCATTCTTTTGAAGTTAATCCATTTGCTCCTGTGGATGATGTTCCATTTGAAAACATATTTGCTCCTGAATCTTCTGCAGACACATCCACTTCAGGAGATCACTACACGGCAACATCTGTTCAAAACTCTCAACCCCACGATCATCTCAGAAAATGGACCAATGATCATCCGATTGACAACATCATTGGTAATCTCTCTTGTCCGGTATCTACTCGAAAACAGCTAGCCACTGATGCCCTGTGGTGTTTCTTCAACTCTGTACTATCAAAAGTCGAACCAAAAGAAGCAAAAGAAGTAATGACCAAAGACTGCTGGTTCAACGCTATGCAAGATGAAATTCATGAATTTGATAGGCTTGAAGTATGGGAATTAGTACCTCCTCCAGAGTGTGCAATGATCATTGCTCTGAAGTGGATCTTCAAAGTGAAACTTGATGAGCATGATGATGTTCTTAAGAACAAGGCACGGCTAGTTGCAAAAGGATATCGACAAGAAGAGGGCATAGACTTTGAGGAATCATTTGCTCCTGTTGCACGAATTGAAGCCATTAGAATCTTCCTCGCAAATGCTGCTAGTCGGAACATGATAGTCTACCAGATGGATGTTAAAACAGCTTTCTTAAATGGTGACTTAAAAGAGGAAGTCTATGTAAGTCAACCAGAAGGATTTGTGGACGCTGATCATCCTACTCATGTCTATCGCTTGAAGAAAGCCCTCTATGGCTTGAAGCAGGCACCTAGGGCATGGTATGACACCTTGTCCAAGTTCCTTCTTGCAAATGGATTCTCCAAGGGTGTTGTTGATCCTACATTGTTCACCAGGAAGGCAGGCAAACATCTACTCATTGTTCAGATATATGTAGATGACATTATCTTTGCTTCGTCTGATCCCAGTGAATGTGATCGGTTTTCGAAAGAGATGAGTTCTAAGTTCCAGATGTCGATGATGGGACAAATGTCATTCTTCTTAGGATTGCAAATTTCTCAAAGTCCTGGAGGCATCTTCATTAATCAATCCAAATATGCAAACGAAATTCTAAAGAAATTTGGATTCGATTCAAGTGATTCTGTTGACACTCCCATGATTGAAAGATCGAAGCTGGATGAAGATCTATCTGGGGTGCTTGTTGATCAAACAAAGTATAGAAGTATGATTGGATCCTTGATGTATATCACTGCCAGTAGACCAGATCTTCTGTTTGCTGTATGTATGTGCGCTAGCTACCAAACCAAGCCCACTAAAAAGCATCTGGAAGTGTTGAAAAGAATCTTCAGATATCTTCATGGCACGAGTCACATGGGACTCTGGTATCCAAAAGACACTGCAATGGAACTCACAGCTTATGCAGATGCGGATCATGCAGGGTGTCATGATACTCGTCGAAGTACTTCGGGGGGAGCTCAGTTTTTGGGGGAAAAGTTGGTTAGTTGGTTTTCTAAGAAGCAAATGAGCACGTCTATATCCTCTACAGAGGCCGAGTACATTGCTATGTCTGCTTGCTGTGCTCAAATCCTATGGATGAGATCACAACTTTCCGATTATGGGCTTTCATACAACAAAATTCCCATGTATTGTGACAACAAAAGCGCTATAGCTCTCTGCTGTAACAATGTCCAACACTCCCAGTCGAAGCACATCGACATTAGGCATCACTTCATAAGGGAACAGGTTGAGAAAGGGATTGTCGAACTCTACTTCGTGAGGATGGAGTTTCAGTTGGCTGACATCTTCACTAAGGCACTTCCGAGAGAACGGTTTCAGTTTATTCTCCCGCGACTTGGCATGAAGAGCTTGACACCTGAAGCACTCAAGGGTCTTCAAGAAGAAGAGGAGGAGTAAAGGATTGACTTCACATATCCTTGTACATATGTTGTATATACCTTAATCAAAAAGAAAATAGAAAAATATAAAACCTATAATATATATATATATATATATATATATATATATATATATATATATATATATATATATATATATATATATATATACACCAAAAATAGTTTCTCTAGGCATGTCTTCTGTTTATCGATAACATTTACGGACCTAGAAATGTCATTCAATAATGACACGGGTCTTTAAATGAAGCTCGAGCAGAAGTTATACTAACTGGTTAAAACATGTCTAAATGGCTTGCAGTTACTTCATACTGCAACCCGCGCTCTACAATGGGGAAAACATGTCGCCAAAAAGACAGCTGTTCCTCCAACCGGGTGATGTTCACCTGGGCATGGATTACTTTATATCCATGTTTCCCCGATTTGATGTACGGTTCAGTGCATCATTTCGTGTATAAGAAGAGAAGTCTTCTTTACATCAAACTCTTTATCTTATACGATTCTTTAAGAGAGTTTTGATGTTACACAAGGTGGTAAATTGAATTAAATTTTCACAAATACTCGATGCTCAATTGAATGACTACAAATCTTTAAATAGAAAATGGGTCATTAATTGAGGGGGAGAGTATTTGTTCAAATTTCTGACGCCTTGCAAGCTTTGTGCAACATCAGCAGTGACACTCTCTCGCAGTTTAAGGGGGAGCATAGTATGCTCCATAATCAGAATATATTAAAACCAGACCACATTTTCTCCTAAAATTTCTAAACTATTTAAATCAATTGGGATCCCAAATCTCAAATGATTTGAAATTTTTGATCGGGGGAGAGAATGTGATTTAAATATGAAATTCTGATAAAAAATGTGATCTTTTAGAACTCAAGTGTAGGCTCTCCAATATGTGCCAAACCTTTTCGTATATCGATGCACATATTGAGGGGGAGCAAATGATTTATGATGGCAATTGTGGAAGAACACCAAAGACCGACCATTTTATTTAACGTACTGGAGTTATAAGGATGGTTAGGTTAGGTATACGTTCCCACGATCCCGCCAGAACCGGAGGGATCTACCCAGGGACAATCCACTAGTTAGTGTAGAAGTCTTTAGGTATGATTAAAAAGGAGAAAAGTGAATAAGGGAAGAGTGCAGACTGAGATGGAGCTAGCACTGGAACAAACCCAACAAGGTGCTAGTAATGAAGTCTCGGTAAGCGCTGAAGGGGTTGAAGAATGAAAAAGAAATGTAAAGATAAAGGGTGAAAAGAAAGAAGCCCTCCTTACACCTTAGGCAGAAACCGTGTCAATACATATGCTGTCAGAATCAATTAGTTGATTGCTAACATTGAAGACAAAGTATCATGGACCCAGTGATACGCTGCACAACCCTCCCTAGCCACTCAAGGTCCCTCAAAGGACTCTTGTTTCACTTGTCATGGAGATCAATACATTGCTATCGTCTCTCTCACTCCGAGTTTGACGATATTGAAAAGGTGGCAGTCCTCTCCAGCCTCCGATCACTAAATCAAAACGCACTATTGAGTCTAGAGCCAAGAGATCATCAATTAATCTCATTAGGACACATTTCCAATATGCTTGCTATTTCATACACCGTGAAAAGCAAGAAAATATATATGAAGAGTCCTATGCATTATCCTTGTGGTATTGCCAGAACATCCGAGTGATACGTAAAGTATTCACAATGAAGATGGAAATCCTTCTAGAGCCAAAATCTAACAAGCTCTTGGTGGGTGACATGTGAGATCCTTCATGGATCAAGCTTGTGACAACAGGAAAGAAACGATGGGGCGATTCAAATTTGAATCAAACTTGTTCCAGGAAATGGATTGACGGATACTTTTGGAAAACCTTTCAATGTGCTCACCAACAAAGCTTCGAGCACATTGATTGTGAAAAATTTTCAAACAAAAGTATTTTTGACAGAAATGTGATTTCAATTTATAAAACCCTTGTCGTGTTGCACAAATGTTTATTCGGTGACATGCAAGTGATTTTTTCTAATCAATTTCTCGTCAATCAATGGGTATTTAATTCACTGATTCACTCTACCGTGCTGTCTGCTTTGAGACGTTCCGGTATGAGAACATGCTTAGTATGATGTTTCTGACATTAATTTGTTGGAAGACTCATTACTACAAGCTGGAAATTCCTGTCAAGGAGAATCTTCTTTAAAGGGGATTCTACCTGATCACAGGTCGGTCTTCACAGAACTGAAGGTTAAATCCAACCACCACATCGAACGAATGACAAAGCCATATTCGTTCTCCAACTTTATTGCTAACTGTTTTATTTCAGATTCATATAAAGATGGCGATGGTGGTTCCTGATTCCAGCAGAGACGTGTCAATCCACACTCCATGCTCACACTTCTAATTCATTACCAAAGACATCATGATAGTTGAAAGACCTGCAACACCGCTTCTGCAACTCTGATGAAATCTATCATGATCCAGAAAAGTGTGAGCATGCGAGCCCAACGGTCATGAAAAATCACATGGAGGCTTTACTACAATGGATGAGCTCAGAGATTTACGGTGGCTGATGATCTCAAAGAAGGCTCTAAGATCACAACCTCACATAAAGACGATGCTGCAAGATGACGTGAAGACATATGATGGATGATAACTTCAAGGATACTCAAAGATCATCCAAGATAAAAGATCAGTCATCAAAAAAGTTCACTGCTGAAGGCACAAAGATCCATGACACTGAAGAATCAAAGTCTACGAGCTATGAAGTCATGTTCAGAAGATAGAGTGCTAGAATTCAGATAATTATTTCCGGGGTGACCTCCCTTAGGGGGAGATTGTTAGGAATATAAATATTCAGTTGAAGACTCGGTCACCCCGAGAACTCATTAGCACTTAATAGCTCGTAGGATTAGTAATATTATTAGTAGTAGATTAGTTATTATAGATCTTGTGGAGTGGGTCGGGTCTTTAACCTTTGTCAGCTCGCTCCACAGCCCACTCGGGGCATAATATGTAATAGTATATATACCCCTCTCCACCTAGGGAGAGGGTTGGACCTTCATTCACTTCAAATCTAATATGCTCATCTTTCTCTCTCAAGGTTCCCAAACTCTCCACTTCTCTCTCTAAAACTCTCTAAAACTCTCCTATTCGATCCATCTCTAATCACATACTTGTGTTATTAGTTAGTGAACATCTTACATTTATAATACTGAAGAGGAACTAGAACAAGCGGACGAGAGTCGATCCAAAATGAGTTGTGTTTATTACAATAAACCATACGATTATTCGACAGCACCTCATATTAAAGAATCTTTTGTACCTCAAAAGGAACGATCTGTACAATCGTGCTCTTTAACTGAAACAAATACCTCATCTGACATTGGTCCAGTAACCATTGTTGCACAAGTCAATGGTCAATTACCAAGTCAAGGTGTTAATGAACAAATGCCAAAAGAATGTCGCATTCTTAAATATTTTAAAACATTTATGGAGGACATTCAACTTTTGGAAAACGCAATTGAAAGAAATTCTGAAATCAAAATCTCCACTTTTCTCTCTCCTTATGAGAAAGAAAATCGAGAAGTTTTTCAAAAACAATTTTTGCCACTTGTCAAACACCTGCGACTTTGTGCCACACAGTGGGAACAGGAACTCCAGTCAGAAGTTGTATCAATGATGAGTATTTTCAAAGCAAAAGATGCCAAAATTGCGAAACAAAAAGGTCAAAAGAAAGCTTTAGCAAAAGATGCTTATGAATGCTATCTATTTGTCGTGCAATGAATTGCTTGTTGATGATCACTGTGTTGAAGTTGAGACAATAAGAATTGAGAGTGATAATCTGAGAAAAGAAAATAAGAGACTCAGACAAATCAATGATGATGTGGAAGCCAAATGTGCAAAAGAAATTTTCAAACTTAACCAAAGACTGCAATGGTGTCAGACTCAAAGTATTAACTTTGAGTTAGCACTACAAAGTCAAAAAGAATCTTTATCTTCTCAAAACATTCATGTTTCAAAACTTCAAACTCTTGAAAAAGAAATTGAGGTTTTAAAACATCAAAATTTTGAGTATGAAAAAGATATTGCTGAAGTTTGTGAAAATAGAACTGAAATTGTTCGGTTAAATAGAAAATTGGAATCCAAAATTCAAGATCAAAACCACATCATCATTGAAATGAAAGAGAAACTCAGAACTCTTGACAAAGGGAAAGCTGTACAATATAATGTGATTGCACCAGGAATGTACAAAGTCGACAAGGCACCTAAGAAAGCATCATCGTCAACTACTAATGTGAATACTTCCACTTCCACAGGATTAGGCAACACATCTAAGGCTAGCAGCTCAAAGACCACCAAGAGTCAAAAGAATAATAGAGTTTGGCAACCTAAGAGTGGATTATCTAAGAATGCAGAAGTAGAAGTTAATGCTAGTAGTTTGAATAAGACGCACATTATGTCTAGAATAGAATCCAACTTGTCTAAGTGATGCGTGGGTTTTGCAACCTTACAACAGGTTTTACCTCTCGAGGGATCTCAAGAGGCTTACAACCCCACCAGGCAGTGTACCTGACCGATGTAGTATAGTGTAGTGGTAAGTACGGGGGATTGATCGTTCTCCACAGGGAATAGTGTTCGTTAGGTGTGAAAGGCTACTCTAATTAGGTCTAAGGGTTGAGGAGGATTCTTTTTATGTTTTTATAGTTTTTATGAAAGCAAGTAAAATCTCGGGTTTTGAAGGAGTGGGCGGAATTAGTTGCTAGTCAACTAACCCAAATTACTACAAATGCAAATAAAATAAAATAACAAAAATGAAAAGTGGTGAGAAACTTATGTGTAGAGAAATGTGTTTACTTAGATTTTCTTACTCCCTAACTATCTTTTACCGGTTAATTAGTGTGTATTAGTCGCGTGGATGACGGGTGTATTCCTTAATACCATTCGTGGGGTGGCGTACTTACTTCCCCAAACTCTACAAGCTCCTACTTCACTCCTATGTCGAGCCGGCTAGGAAGCTCCTAACATGGGATCACTAGAATTCGCTTGTGCATTAAATACAACCATAAAAACCTTTAGTACGCGTTTGGTTCATGTTTCTTAAGACGTTCAAGCAAGTTACCGAATAGGAAGTTAGCCAGTTTTCTTAAGCCTAACATAGATAAACAATCATCCAATACAACTAATAACACACTAACAACCAATAATCAATAGCTAGGTTTCATTAGATCTAAGCAAACACAAGATAAAATTAGCCTAACATGTTAAACAAAAGACAAGCATAAGATAGAATCAAACAACACATAGACATATTGAATGATTAATTGATAACTTATCTTTCAATGAAACATGGAAGATCTCAAGGCAAAAAGCCCTGAAAAAGTAGCTAAAATCGTCTTAGGGTTTTATCCCAAAATTCCACACACTAAGCTCTCCCTTAATGACAAAAAATTAGAAAACTATATATAGACTTTGACATCTGACGGCGTCACCTTATGCATTGTGACGCCGTCACCTCGCCGCTTTTAGGGTTCCCGGATGACCATCTTGACGCCGTCCCTCTTTAGCTCTACCAAAATCCATTCTGGCTTATCAAGGCTTGACGCCGTCGGATCAAGAACGTGACGCCGTCCCCTTATGATTTAAGCCGTGACGCCCTTGATTTAGTTAAAGCGTGACGCCGTCAGAATTCTTATGCAAACTCACTGGCCCGTCATGAGTAAATTTCACATCCAACTTTTCTTGCCAAAGCATGACGCCGTCTGGAGTTAATGTTGACGCCGTCAAAGGTGACTTTTAGCCGATTCTTGAGACTTTGCCGTTTTCTTCACTTTAATGCTCCAAAAACGTCCAAAATGCCTCCTTTTCCAGATTTCTCCTCAAAAGTACCTAAAATGACAAAAGGAACGATTTAGGGCAATATTTGATCAAATAAATACGATTTCGGGCTTAAATGACCCCTTAAAAGCGGTACACTTTTCGCCTCATCAAATACCCTTACACTTGAGATTTGCTTGTCCTCAAGCAAATGCGCTTTTATTCTAATCAAAATACAAGTTAGGGGTCATTTAATGCAAACATAAAAGTAATTACAACAAATAATCGTTCCACTTCAATCATAATAAGCACGGAGATTATATACTAGCACCTCACAAGTAGTGTTTAGATACTCACATCTCTCAAGTGTCATCAAAATAAATCTCATAAATGAAAACGGAAAATATCTCTCACTACCTGTCATAGCAAATAGATTACCATAGGCTTGGGAAAGGATCGAAAACCTCCTCCACTAGGCGTAAGCACCTAAGATAAACTATCAAAGAGGGCTTTTAAATGGGTTATAACGTTAGGTGTAGGGAAAAGGAAAGCACGGTTTTGTTGGATACGGGATATTTTACTGGTGGCGAGTTAAAGATCTTGATTAATTACATGTACTATACAATGTTGCTAAGCCAAGACTAGACTCGATCTTAAGCTAATGAAAGAAAATAACAAAACATAAACATAAAATAAACATAAAATGAAACGGGATGGTAGTCCGTATGTTTTTTCTATTTTTCTTTTTCTCATTTTTTTGTATTTTTCTTGATTTTTTTTTTTTTTTTTTTTTTTTTTTTTTTTTTTTTTTTTTTTTTTTTTTTTTGCATACACTTTTGCCCTACCATCCAAAATAATACATCATAGGGGCATTGCATCCCCTTACACTTGAACTTTTACACAACTTTACAAAAAACTATTCTAATGACTCGAATTAAGATAATTGAAAAACTTGGAGTACTTTTAAAATATTTAGCACATATGGGGGTAATAAATGATGTTCTTCCCCATTACTCCATTATACTAGTACTTTACCCATGAGTCCCAATCGTCCCGAAACAATATGTACAAGGATATGACTCGACTTAGCAACCATGTAATCAATTAGATAATTAACTTGGGGTTTTAACAAATGTTGTCACAATAATGCACTAAAAATGAGTGCATACAAGGTAGGCTAAGGCGATTTGGGTGTACATTTAAGTGGGGTGTAACAAATTCTTCCTTTAAGTAAAATGCTTAAAGGTCGAAACGAAAAGATAGGCTCTGAGGGGTGTACTAGGGGTATCGTGTACTAAAAATGAGTACAACGCAAAGGGTGTGGGAGAATTACTTGACCAATGTAGCCAATGTAATTATAACAAAAACACAGGTGTAAAACAATGGGTTAATCCTAATGCCTCTTATCATGCAGTAAATCTAACTACACGAATGTAGTCTCACTTGTGGCCTTGGAATGGTCCTAACGCAAGTTCTAGAATCTAAGTGCTACCGGTACACACATCATAGCATAAATGCTTTTCCTACCAATTCTAGGGGCGAACCTCACATATTTGGGGTGGAAATTTTTTTTAGTGGTACGGTTTTGTGCTAGTCATATAACTCCTATCCATGAGACGCTCATTAAGACCAAAGTTTCACTCCTATATGTTGTAAAAAAATTTAAATTTGGCACTAAAATTGCCTTAACAGGTATTTCTCTCAGTTTTATTACACATCTACCATTAAACAAACAAAAATCAAGCGTAATTGTATTCTCTAAGGTATCGTACTTTACCCTCCCCTTACACTTAAGATGAACATTGTCCCCAATGTTCAAATAACAAGATGTAAAAGAATAAAGTAAAAGAATGAAATCAAATACTCCCCTGATTCGCTCGTTGGATAATGAAATTACACGGTTAAATCTTCCTCCAAAGAGAATGTTGAAGCTCCATGACTAATGCATCGCCATAAGCTTGATTCAAAACATTTCCTTGTCCAAAATAACCTGTTGAACCTGAGAAAACAAACACGAAAACCTGCATAACATCGGCGGGATAAATCTATATATAAGGATATAATGCTTGTGGAATGATAATTTTGCAGATTCCTGGAGATTATAAGTTGGAGATTTTAATAAAAACTTTTCATGAAAACAAAATTTTCAAAAATTTCTGGAAATTAAATCTGACGCCGTCAGGTTATAACCCCTGACGCCGTCAGAAATGACCTGACAAAAATTTTCGTTTTAAGTTTCCGGAAAATTTCTGGAGAAACCTTTACCTTACTTCCTGGAAATTCTGTAAAACATCATTATGACTCGATACAAGCATTTGACTCAAACAAATACGAATATGTATGCTAACTTATTATTATTATGATTCATGTTAATTTGTGTTCTAATAAACCGATTTAGATTTCCCTTACACTTATCTTTTGCAAAATACCTTTATATGTAGTTAAGACGAAGTTAAAAACAACATAAAGCATTTTCACAATTTAGTCTTTAACATGAATCAATAAGAATAAAAATTACACACACATACGAAACAAATAAAAACAATCAAACAAATAAATAAACACGCAAAGCAAATAAAACAAATAAAGCTTGGGTTGCCTCCCAAGAAGCGCTTTTCTTTATTAACGAGTCTTGTAGCTAGACTCAAAGTCACGTACATTACGTGACTCCATCATCGGTCACGGTTCCTAGGCCATTCTCCTTTCCGGTTTTATATTCCGGTCCTAATTTCAAACAATCCTTGTAGAAACCGAATATCCTTTCCATAACATAGTCTACTCCTTTACTTCTATCCTTATCATTTCTATAGTAGACCGCTTGTTTAAGCTCCTTCTCAACATTTGACAAGTTTTGGAATTGTTCTATCTTATATGGCATTTGGTAGCTTACTTCATCGGTCTCATCCTTAAATCTAACTATCCCTAAGGAAGGTTCATAAGTCATTCTAGAGACCTCAACAAATGGTTTTCCAAAAACCACTTGAGTTAAGGATGCATCGACTATTGGGCGGATATCTTCAACAATTACAAAGTCGGTGACATAGGTGAAGTTTCCTACATAAACCGGTAATCCCTTAACTCTTCCCGTGAAGTTACTCATCCAACCCTTGTCAGGGAACATCCTATACCCAAGCTGATTTTTCATTATCAAGTTGTAGTGGGCTCTAGTCATGATGTTTATGGGTGATCTAAGGTCGATATAAGCTTTCCACAAATGTAGATGCCCTATGTTGCATGGTATGTTGAGATTAGAAGGGTCGCCTATTTCTATGATTGGTCTACCTAGGAAGTATGGTGTCTCGGGATCATCGAATAAGTTTGTATGATATGCACGCTCTTCCTTAGTGGGTAGCCTATTGAAGTAGTCCTCATCATCATCTACTTCTTCAATCTCACTTGTCCTAACTTCCTTATCAACCTCGACTTTCCTATCCTCATCCTTTGGTTCACTTTCTTCCATGCTCCTATCGATTGGTTTAATAGTGACAACGTTGACGAAGTGGACATGTTTGGATGAAGAAGGGTCTTTGACTTGGGGTCCGCTATTTGTGTTCCTAGCGTCCTTATGTGGAGGTGATAACACTTGGTTATGGAGGGCTTTCAACAAGTTGTCAATTTTATTGGTCATCTCAGTTTGTTGTTGATTGAATTCGGTCTCGAATCTAGCTATCCGAGCTTCTTGAGATGCCATAAATTGAGACATCAATCCTTCAAAGTTATTGGTACTACCATTGCCGGAAGGATTGTTGTTGAAAGTACGGTTCGAGTTGGAACCGCTTGATTGGAAATGATTAGGTGGGCTGGAAGAATTGGTTTGTTGCGAGTTTTGGTTTTGTTTCCACCTAAGGTTCGGGTGATTTTTCCATGCGGGGTTGTATGAATCACCGTAGGGGTTTGGCTCGGGTTTGAAAGTGTACCACTTGTCTCCCGCTCCGTCAGTACGCGAGGATGCGTATTCCACAAAAGCTTGTTCGGGGAGTTCCATGCAATCACGAGTGTCGTGGGGACCACTACATAATTCACATGAAGAAGTGATTTTGTTCACTTGGCTTGAAGGTTTAGGAGCCTCGTAGGATTTCATGAGAAACTTGACTTGGTCTTCAAGTTCTACGATCCTACGGTCGGAAGTGCTTGAATTGTTCAAAGGCAAAGATATTGCCTTGACCGTTTTATTCAAATCACGGGGATCACTCCAACTTTCGTTGTCATAAAGAGCAAGATCCTCTAGGAGAGCCCATGATTGTTCCGCACTTAGATCACGTAGCTTGCCACCGGCCGATTGGTCAATGGTTTGCCTCGTGGAGAGATTGATATGGTCATAGAAGATTTGGACTTGGAGCCAAAGTTCTATGCCATGGTGAGGGACTTTTTGGAGTAAGTCCTTGAATCGAGTCCATGCCTCGTAGAGAGTTTCGCCTTGACGTTGTTGGAACATCAAGATATCATTCCTTAGCTTGGTAGTTCTTCCCGGTGGGAAAAACTGAGCAAGGAAACGAGTGGTGAGATCATCCCAAGAGGTGATGGATCCTGCGGGTTGACGTTCTAGCCACTGACTAGCTTGGTCCCGCAGAGAGAATTGGAAGAGACGCAATCGGGTCGTCTCTCGAGTGGCAACATCAAGGTCTATAGAATCAACGATTTTAAGAAAGTCCTTGAGATGTTGATTAGGATCTTCAGAACGAAGTCCATGGAATGCGCATCCGCTTTGCACCAACCGGATGGTGTCGGATCGCAAGGGTGTGATATTGGCTCCTTGAGTGAGCTCAATGGTGTTTCGATAGCCGTGGTGGCTAGGACGGGAATACTCTCCTAAAGTACGGGCTCTAGGAGGTGGTGGTGGTTGTTGTGGTGGTGGGTTGTGTGGGTTAAGGATATTACCATCTTCCATGATGTCGGATGGTAATGGTTACGAACAAAGACACGAAGAAAATAGATAGACTAAAGAAAACCTAGAAAAATAAAATAAAAATCTCACTAGAAAGGAATCTAGTGAGTAGACCTAATAGAAATAAAAATTCAACCTAAACAATAACTATTCCCCGGCAACGGCGCCAAAAACTTGATGCGTGGGTTTTGCAACCTTACAACAGGTTTTACCTCTCGAGGGATCTCAAGAGGCTTACAACCCCACCAGGCAGTGTACCTGACCGATGTAGTATAGTGTAGTGGTAAGTACGGGGGATTGATCGTTCTCCACAGGGAATAGTGTTCGTTAGGTGTGAAAGGCTACTCTAATTAGGTCTAAGGGTTGAGGAGGATTCTTTTTATGTTTTTATAGTTTTTATGAAAGCAAGTAAAATCTCGGGTTTTGAAGGAGTGGGCGGAATTAGTTGCTAGTCAACTAACCCAAATTACTACAAATGCAAATAAAATAAAATAACAAAAATGAAAAGTGGTGAGAAACTTATGTGTAGAGAAATGTGTTTACTTAGATTTTCTTACTCCCTAACTATCTTTTACCGGTTAATTAGTGTGTATTAGTCGCGTGGATGACGGGTGTATTCCTTAATACCATTCGTGGGGTGGCGTACTTACTTCCCCAAACTCTACAAGCTCCTACTTCACTCCTATGTCGAGCCGGCTAGGAAGCTCCTAACATGGGATCACTAGAATTCGCTTGTGCATTAAATACAACCATAAAAACCTTTAGTACGCGTTTGGTTCATGTTTCTTAAGACGTTCAAGCAAGTTACCGAATAGGAAGTTAGCCAGTTTTCTTAAGCCTAACATAGATAAACAATCATCCAATACAACTAATAACACACTAACAACCAATAATCAATAGCTAGGTTTCATTAGATCTAAGCAAACACAAGATAAAATTAGCCTAACATGTTAAACAAAAGACAAGCATAAGATAGAATCAAACAACACATAGACATATTGAATGATTAATTGATAACTTATCTTTCAATGAAACATGGAAGATCTCAAGGCAAAAAGCCCTGAAAAAGTAGCTAAAATCGTCTTAGGGTTTTATCCCAAAATTCCACACACTAAGCTCTCCCTTAATGACAAAAAATTAGAAAACTATATATAGACTTTGACATCTGACGGCGTCACCTTATGCATTGTGACGCCGTCACCTCGCCGCTTTTAGGGTTCCCGGATGACCATCTTGACGCCGTCCCTCTTTAGCTCTACCAAAATCCATTCTGGCTTATCAAGGCTTGACGCCGTCGGATCAAGAACGTGACGCCGTCCCCTTATGATTTAAGCCGTGACGCCCTTGATTTAGTTAAAGCGTGACGCCGTCAGAATTCTTATGCAAACTCACTGGCCCGTCATGAGTAAATTTCACATCCAACTTTTCTTGCCAAAGCATGACGCCGTCTGGAGTTAATGTTGACGCCGTCAAAGGTGACTTTTAGCCGATTCTTGAGACTTTGCCGTTTTCTTCACTTTAATGCTCCAAAAACGTCCAAAATGCCTCCTTTTCCAGATTTCTCCTCAAAAGTACCTAAAATGACAAAAGGAACGATTTAGGGCAATATTTGATCAAATAAATACGATTTCGGGCTTAAATGACCCCTTAAAAGCGGTACACTTTTCGCCTCATCAGAATCCAACTTGTCTAAGTGTAATTCTGTATCTGATGTAATGAATGCTGAATCTTTGAATGTTATGAATGATGTAATGGTTGATGCTTATTGTGTGTTCTGTCGTGCTAGTATGTTATCTGGTAATCATGCAAAATGTGTAGCAAAAACCCTTTTATCTAGGAGACAGAAACGTACTAATGGCATTTCCTATAGGCCTATCACCGCTGCTAAGTCCATTTTAGGAAAACCGCCAAGTACTTACATTAGGAAGAAAGCTGAGACTAGTTGGACGTGGCAGCGTTGGTTACAGCATAAGCCTAGTTTTAATTGGGTACCAAAGATGCTTAACACCTGTATGACTAACCCAACGGGATCCAAAGGTTCCAACTCTCCATCTGTGTCTTCTCATTGTGATGCAGGTGATCCAAATTGTTCTCTGGATTGTTGATAGCGGGTGTTCCCGGCACATGACAGGCAATCTAAAGCTTCTAGTAAACTTCGTTGCGAAGTTCATAGGCACTGTCAGGTTCGGGAATGATCATTTCGCGGCTATCATGGGTTATGGTGATTACGTCAACGGGAATATCGAGATTAGCCGTGTCTACTATGTCGAGGGCCTTGGTCATAATTTGTTCTCCGTCGGGCAATTTTGCGATGGTGATTTAGAAGTAGCTTTTCGGGAGAAAACATGTTTTGTTCGAGATCTTCAAGGAAATGATCTAATGAAAGGAAAGCGCAGAACCAGCCTTTATACTATTTCCATCTCGGACATGACAGCTTCCTCACCAATTTGTCTACTTTCCAAGGCACATCCCACGAAAGCATGGTTATGGCACAAGCGTATGTCTCACCTGAACTTCAAAACAATGACCGAGCTCGCTCGTAAAAAGTTGGTCGATGGTATTCCAAAATTCAGATACGCCAAAGATCATCTGTGTCCCGCTTGTGAACAAGGAAAAAGTACTCGTGCTCACTTTCCTCCTAAATCCGAGCACAGTACTAATCACGTACTTCAACTATTGCATATGGATCTGTGTGGCCCTATGCGTGTTCAAACTATTAATGAGAAGCGGTACATACTGGTAATTGTCGATGATTATTCAAGATGGACTTGGACTTATTTTCTTCGCAGTAAAGATCAAGCATCGTCCATGATCATCACCTTTCTCACAAAGATTCAAGTTCAGTTACGCAACACCGTCAGAAAAATTCGAACAGATAATGGGACTAAATTCAAGAATCAGACTCTTCGGGAATATTATGAGAAAGTCGGTATTGAACATCAAACATCCATTGCTCGCAGCCCCGAACAGAACGGCGTGGTCGAAAGACGCAACCGAACTTTAGTGGAAGCAGCAAGAACAATGTTAATCAATGCTCAGTTACCGGATTACCTTTGGGCCGAAGCCGTTTCTACTGCCTGCTACACCCAAAATAGATGCATGATCACCAAAAGGCACACCAAGACACCATATCAAATTGTTCACCGCAGAAAACCAAACATCAATTACTTTCATGTCTTTGGAGCTCTCTGCTATCCAAAGAATGATCGTGATGACCTCGGGAAATTAAAGGCCAAAGCGGATATAGGGATTTTTGTCGGATATTGTGAAAATTCAACGGGATTTAGAAATTGGAACCGTCGCACCCGGGAGATTCAGGAGACTATACATGCTAATTTTGATGAGCTTACCGAGATGGCTTCTGAGCAAAACAGCTTAGGACCTAAAACCAACCGTCTCAACTTCCCTGATCCTTCAGCTGCATCATTCTCTCTAAATCGCAAAGATCTAGAAGACTTGTTTGCTCCATTGTTTGATGACACTATGGTTCGTCGTGCTCCTGATGTATCCACAAGCTCCGCTGCACAACCACTCGTCGATAATCAAGTACCTGATACACCAGAGACCACAACTACCGCAGTTGCTGAAGATGCACCTCAACCAGACACCTCATCATCAATAGATCAAACACCTTCTACCTCTGCGTCTGCAGCTGAAGATCCCCTTCTACATTCTTCTCAAGTACCCACACCAGCAGATTATGACGGCAATGCGTTCTTCAATCCATTTACCCCAGCTCCCACCATTCCTGATATCGCAGAGTCGTCCACACACAACTTGGAACCGTCAAATCTGCATCATACTTATCAACATTACCCATCAACACACAAATGGACAAAGGATCATCCCCTTGTTAATGTAATTGGCAACCCAGAAAACCCTGTAATGACACGACAACGACTCCATACAGACGGTGAAACCTGCATTTATGCACTCACCGTTTGTAAGTCCGAACCCAAAAACATTAAAGAAGCCCTTACCTACGACAACTGGATTGAGTCTATGCAAGAGGAATTGGATCAATTCAAGAGGTTGGAAGTTTGGGAATTGGTAGAGAGACCAGATGGGGTTTACGTCGTCGGTTTAAAGTGGATCTGGAAAAATAAGCTAGATGCGGATGGTACAGTTATTCGTAACAAGTCCCGCTTGGTCGCCAAAGGGTTCAGTCAGGAAGAAGGGATTGACTTCGAAGAATCGTTTGCACCAGTGGCACGTCTTGAGGCTGTTAGAATGTTCCTGGCGTACGCTGCTCACAAGAACATCACGGTATACCAGATGGACGTAAAGACGGCATTTCTCAATGGTCAACTCCGGGAAGAGGTGTACGTTTCACAACCAGAGGGCTTCGTCGATCAAGAGCATCCAAACCACGTCTACAGACTCAAGAAAGCCCTCTACGGCCTTAAACAAGCCCCGAGGGCATGGTACGAAAAACTGTCTGCATTCTTATTAGCCAATCATTTTACTAAAGGATCTGTTGACCCGATTTTATTTATACAAAAACACGGGGAGGATATTCTCATTGTTCAAATTTATGTAGATGATATCATTTTTGGATCAACTCATAAAAAATATTCAAACGCTTTTGCAAGACTTATGAAACAAAACTTTGAGATGTCCATGATGGGTGAACTCAAGTTCTTTCTAGGACTGCAAGTTCATCAATCACCCCGTGGTATATTTTTAAGTCAGTCCAAATATGCACAGGAAATATTGAAAAAGCATGGCATGAATACTTGTGACACCTATAATACCCCCATGTCTTCCTCATCCCCAAAGCTAGATGCTGACATCCATGACACACCCATTGATCCTACGAAATATCGCAGTATGATTGGGTCTCTCATGTATCTCACCGCTAGCCGTCCGGATGTTGTATTTGCCACGTACTTATGCTCCCGTTACCAGTCTCTACCTATTGAACGTCATTTGTCTGCTGTTAAGCGGATCCTTCGATATATAAAGGGAACCATTCACTTGGGGATCTGGTATCCGAAGGATTTCGAGTTTGAACTTGTTGCTTTTTCAGACGCTGACCATGCAGGTTGTTTAGACACGAGAAAAAGTACGTCTGGGGGAGTCCAATTTCTAGGTGACAAGCTCATCTCTTGGCAGCCAAAGAAGCAAGACTGTACATCACTGTCGTCTACAGAATCGGAATACATCGCCATGTCTGCCTGCTGCGCTCAAGTCATCTGGATACGATCTCAGCTGATGGACTACGGATATGTGTTCAACAAGATTCCGATGTACTGCGACTCCAAGAGTGCCATCGCTATTTCCTGCAACACGGTTCAACATTCCAAATCGAAGCATATTGCTCTCCGGTATCATTTTATCAAAGAGCACGTGGAAATGGGTACAGTTGAATTATATTTTGTGGGTACTGAACACCAATTGGCGGATTTGTTCACCAAAGCCTTGCCTCATGCAAGATTTGTGGAACTGGTTCACCAGATTGGTATGCGATGTTTGACTCCAGACGATTTGGACAAATTTCTTACACAAAATTAACCGAGTCAAACATCAAAACTATCTTTGTAAATAATTATTGAAAAACTCAAAAAGATTTTCCAATTTATCTATTATTTAAAATAAAAAAAAAAAAAAAAAAAAAAAAAAAAAAAAAACTTTAAGTGTGCAAAAGTGTATCCACACCAAAATATGTTCTCGTCATTTCAAATTTCAATAATTTCAAATCACGAACATATTTTGAGGGGGAGAAATTTTTGCACATTTATCATCTCAAAATCTTCATCGAAAAATATTTCTATGAACTCTTGGGCTACTTGTCTTAATTTTTTTTTCAAAAATAGGTCTTAGTTCAAGGGGGAGAAATTACATAAAATATTGGATCTTGATTTTAAACTTAAAGGGCTGAAACTGTCAAGTTTGAAATGTTGTGGTTTTAGGACCTCAAATTGAGTTAGGTTCATAGTTAAAGGATTGAATCTGTCAAAATGATATAAGTTATCAACTTAGGACCTAATGCAATCTAGGATGCAAGTTAGAGGACTTAAACTGACAAAAAGGCCAAACTTATTTAATAATACATGCTCTCTGACTTCAGTCAAACGCATAACACACACAGTAAAAGCATTAACTATTCCCTCTCACGCAAAATACCGCATAAAATCCTTAACTTTCAAGAATATCAAGAACAGTCAATTCGTTCGTATAAATCTTAACTTGTAAGTGTTAATATGAATCCATTGAGCATTTTAATCATTTGCATTCTTGTTTCTGTAGAATAAATTCATCATTAACATGTTAGGGTTTATGTATACGATTTGGGCGTGTCTGGATGAGTGTTGTTTAATCTAAGTAAGCTAGTGTAATATTCTCATTACATGTTTCTGGGTATATTGCAATAGATTAATTGGTTTCAATAACGCTAAATTGATCAATTTGACTGAGTTAGGGTTTAAGGCTATTGATTTTGTGAAATATGAGGAATGAATGTTATGTGGTATTATTTGAATGATGGGATATGTTCAGTTGCAATTCTTGTATATGTGTTTAAGATTGCAGAGTTGAGTTTGTGATTATGACACCATGTTTATGCTTAAATGTTCATATACTGAGTTTCTAGCATAATGTTTACCAAGTTTGTGACTGATGTTTATCAAGTTTGTGCTAATATGTTTGAATCTGCTAAGTTTGTATGACCCTCTTGACTTTGTCTCCGAGTTAGGAGACAATAGTCTTAGATTCTCGAGTTTCTGGACTCTCTCGAGTATCTGATTATCTCGATTTTCTGGACTCTCTCAAGTATCTGATTATATGGAGTTTGTAGGACCTACTGTGTTCATAAGACTTATCAAGTTTCTAGGATTGCTAAGGCTATTGAGACATACCTAGTTTGTTTAGTAAGTCAAGATAGTACTAATTGATTTTGCTGAAGCTTAGGCTGATAAAAGCTTAAGCTATCTAGGTTGTGAATAGTGACTCTTGAGTTTCTATAAAGTCTGTCTCAAGTTTTCAAGTTTCTAACAATTCCAAGTTTGTCTCATATTTTCCAAGTGTATCAAACTCGTAAAATTTGCTTCAAACTTTGAATCTTTATAAACTTGGAAATGTGAAAACACTTATAAGAACTCAATTGTTTGCAAATGGATTGTCTACAAAAATGAGTATGAAGTTTCAGAACTTAGCCTTTCTATAGGATTTACCATTATAGTTAGGTTATGATCTTGTGACTTAAAGCATTCACTAACACATATATACGATTGCCATTGTATTGTTGTTGGTGTTTGTAATGTTCAGGCAAACCATGTCTCAAGAATCAGTGACTCGAAAGCAATTATTTCCAGAAGATGATGAACGCAGGATAAGTGAGTCAAACTCGAGAATTGATTTCAAGAAGCTGCCTTGCCACAATACGTGTCAAATCATCGTGGAAATCCTCAAGACACACTTCATCTGCCCAACACTGACCAATACTGCAAGTGTTCCTGAAGTATATCTCAATCAGTTCTGGCATTCCATGGTAATCGGAGAAGACAAAGAGAGCATAACGGTCACTATAGATAACAGGGAAATCCAGTTTAAGCTTGATTCTCTTCGCAGTGTCTTACAACTTCCTGCAGAAGTCACAGGCTCAATGCAAAAGTTTCATGATGACCCAACTTTTGATTACATGGTTGCTACACTTAGACTTCTTGGATATGATGAGTCAGAGAAAGAGCTAACCATACTCTCCAATGTAGATAGGAAATACATCCCACAACCATGGTTAACCCTGTACACCATCATCATGTACAGTATAACTGGCAAAACCACTGGTCTTGAACACCCACGCTTAGAACACCTACAATTTTTCTGGGGGGTCGTCAACCTAAAACATGTGGACTTCGCCAAATACATATGGAATGACATGATCTTCCTGAGCCAAAACTTTCATCAAAAGCCTAAATACAAAGTACCTTTTCCCCGTTTCACCAAATTGTTAATCTCACTTTTCATGAAAAGACACTCGGACATTGATCGACGTGTAAATGAGAAGATGCATACAGATCAAATGGATCACATTCTCTCCAGAGTAAAAATACAACAGTCAAACACGGAGAAACAAGGTGTGAGAATTCCACAAAGGATGTTAAGTGAAGAAGTGATGGATATTGAGGCATATCAGATATATGATAAAGCAAAAAAAGCTGGAAAGGTGGGTCTTATGGTTATAAAACCGACCAAGGGAAAAGAAAGTAAAACAACTGGAAAAACTATCCCAGCTCGAGCAGCCTCTTCTCGAACAAAGAAAATCACTAGAGCTGAAAAGAAGAAAGTAGTTTCCAAAGTCTCAACAGCTCAACCACAACTCCGAGATGAATCAAGTGATGAAGAGGGTGAAGAAGAAGTGGATCTCAGTAAAGGAAAGAAGGGGAAGAATTTTGAAAAGTTGAAGACAGTGTTGGCTGAAACTGATAAAACTTTGGGCAAAGGAAGAGGAAAGTCAATCAAATTCACTGATTCACCATTCTCTGCTATTGAGCCTCCAAGGAACGAAAAAGAAGAAAAAGAACAGTATAAGATTGCATTTAAAGAAAACTTATAGAAACACAGTGAAGAGGAAGAGAAGCGTGAAAAAGTGAGGAGAGGTGAAGGGTCAGCTTCACATCCTGATGATGAACAAGAAGAGAAACAAGAGGAGTCTGAGACTACAAAGTCTGATGCACCAGATGAATCAGAGGGTGAATCAGAAAAGTCTAAGGATGAATCAAGATCCGAGTCTGAAGAAGCTGACAGCGATAATGATAATGAAAAAGATGAAGAAGATGAAAGTGATGAAGAAGAAAACAAAGATGATGATGAAACAGGAAATGACGACACTATACCACCATCACCACCACCATCATCAGTCGGTCAATCCACCACTGAATTTAATGAACTGAAAGCCAAATTTGCCAAACTTCAAGAGTTCGTATTGATAAAACAAGAAGCTGAAGAAAAAGCACACAAAGCATTTGATTTTAAGCTCACTGAAGTAAAGAAAGTGGCAGACAAGAACGAATTTCACATCAAGAATCTCCAAGAGTTTAATCTAGAAAAGACAGCAGGGGAATTTCTTCAAACTCATGCCCCACAGGCAGTCAGCTCTCCGTACCCCAAGAGGTCACTCAATACCTTCAAGAGAATCTTCCTGGAATCATCAAGGAATATGTCAAGAGAAACCTAGAAAAGACAGTGGCTAACCTCATGCAGACAACACCAATCACTATTCGAACCGTGCCACCTAAACCTTCAAGATCTGATCTCAAAGGGCTATTACTTGAAGATATCATGGATGAACTAGAAGAGGAAGAACTTAAAAAGGCCTTGCTCAAGTCTATTAAAAGGGATGAGAAGAAAGCTGAAGGATGCAAAATAGCCAAGCCAGTCAAGCGACCTCGAGATGAGCATGACAAGGACGAAGGAAAGAAGAAAAGGAAACTGTCCACATCCACTGGCCATGCAACCACAACACATTCATCTGGCACTACTAAGCAATCAGGTCAACCGATGTTGGTTCCTCTTGAAGGCGGGGCATTTGATGCAACTGAAACCTTTGAAGATGTGAGTTCGGATCAGGAATTTCCCATTGCACCACCTAAAGTTCAAACTGTCACTACAGCACCTGCAAATGGAAAGCCGTTCCTCTTCCAGAATGGGTGAACCCTACTGCACCAAGCTTTGATTAGTTCGAGTCAATGGTAGACGCATACCCTGAAGATGAAAAGGCTGCACCTGTTGAAGGATCAATTGTGGACTTCACTAAACGGTTGAAGCGGGTAATGAAAGTTCAGAAGTTAGGATTGCCTGACATCATCCGAGTTCGCAAAGAAGGCTTCATAGAATTCAAGACAATCACAACTACAAAAATGGAGTTTGAATACAACATTGAACAAGTTGCAAGAGCACTGTCTGAGAATATAGACTGGGATCATGAGCGTATCAAACATCCAAAAGAACGTCTTTACCTCCATGATTACTCCCATCCTTTACCACTCATTGGTCAACCTCACAACCTAAAGATACCAAAAGCATATTTCTTCAATAATGATTTGGCGTATCTTGAGTATGGTAACACAGACCCTGAAAAGCGGTATACAACATCCCTCACCAAGTATCAAGCAGCTTCGTATACGTTAGAAGGTTTTGAAGAACAAATTAGAGATTTATTTGTCCACAAAGTTCGTGAATACAACGAAGATGTTGCTCTTGGGATCTTCCACTGGCCGAATATGCGAAGATTGTTCTACAAATATATGATTACGAGAAGATCAAAAACCGATGTGTGGAACAAGAACAAGATTCTTTCAATCACCAGTGTTGAAACCGAATCTATGTTTGGGTATAACTTTCTAAAGAAGATTACCGTGAGAAGGTTGGACGATCACGAATATACCTTTAGTGAAGCAGACTATCCTTATTTACACATCAACGATATAGAAGATATGTATCTACTGAAGGTTCAGGGAAAACTAGAACATCTCCCTGGATGTCTTCAGTATGATATCATTAACTCGATTCTGATCTACATTCGCAACATTGTTGTTGGAAACTAGAAGGGGGGTTGAATAGTTTTACCGTTTTAAAATTAATTCACTTTGTTACTCTATGTTATTTCAAAGGAAAGAAGCATAAACAAATATTCACACAATATATAAATGAAAATTAAAGAGAGGAAAGATCAAACCACACAACACGGATGTTTATAGTGGTTCGGCTACAAGGACTCTCTTCCTTGCCCAACTCCACTCCTCGAGCCTCTAACTTGAGAGTTATCCTTCACTAAGAAACAAACTCTCTTCTAGGTGGAGAAAACCTTTACACGTCACTTACTTCCTTTTCCGGTACTAAGCTAAACACCGGGTTCTAATTCAAGGTAGAACCAACCTAACATCGCCTATACAATTACCGACACTAAGCTAGATGTCGAGTTCTTTACAAGGGTACAACCACTCCCGTTTGGTTCTTTCACAAGGGTACAACCACTCCCGTTTGGTTCTTTCACAAGGGTACAACCACTCCCTACACTCTTTGTGTTTTGAGGACTAAAACACTAACCACACTCACTGAGATAAATGATACAGATAATGATGTGTGAACTACAACTATATCACATAGTAACTATGCTAAAGGTTTTACACTTCTGTGTTGAACCTTGATGCTTAATCTCCTTTGCTACAAAAGGAAAGATCAATGAAATGAATGAATGATAAATGTTAGATGATATGTAAATGAATGAGTATGAATGTTAGGCTATATGAGTGATGGTGTGTCCAAATGATCAGCTTGCTATTTATAGGCAAGCTGGTGAACAGCCGGTGGATCCGGCGGATCCCATAAAAGGGATCCGTCCTTTATGTCGTTTGGTTCCGCCAACTTGACAGCAACATGACAGCTAAGACTTTTGGAAATCTTTCCAAATCCAGCTGTATCCTCTACACCTTTGTCATGTCATATCAAAATCTTCCAAAGTCAACTATCTTGCTTGAAGATCTAGCCAAGATATTATGTATGATGCATGCCATGATGTCATTGTATCATTTTAAAAATAAAGTTTCCTTTTAAGAAATAAACTAGTAGATGTGTAAAATGTAATTCTAAGTAAACTTGTGAAATGTAAAATGTGTTTTAAAGAGACTTTAGCTAGCATTTATAATTTGCTAAAGGATATACTTTGTAATTGTCATTAACAAAACTAAGTCAAGATCGTAAAATATAAATAACATTTTTAGGACGATATTTGTATTAACAATCTCCCCCTTTTTGTTGATGACAAAACATAAAGTATATTTTTGAGCAAAGGAATAAATATAGCATGAGTTCTTTAAAATATAGATTAAGTTTTTTTTATTTGAGTTTAAAAAACTCTTTTTATGCAAAAGTGTATGTACTGTGATGATTCACAGTTATGCAAACTTAATCCTTTCTCCCCCTTTTTGTCGAAACAAAAAGAAGAGTTGCGTAGCGGAATGCGATTTTGAGAACTTTAAGAGCTCCCCCTTGTTTGATACTCCCCCTAAATGGAGTAACAAGGTAATGATGCATGATCCTACAAAAAAATGGTTAGAAAAATGAAATGCTCCCCCTCGATGTATACTCCCCATTACAAGAGTCCCAACGTATACATTAGAAGGGTATGAGATGCTGCAAAAGAAATGTTAGTTGTGAATAGCCTCAATGGAGAAGCATAATGCATATGATATGGTCATTCAAATAAGAATGATAATCTAGTTGACTTTAAAAAGTTAAAATGTAGTGTCTGATCAAAATTTTGTACCTAAAGTACAAGTGATCAAACTAGAATGTAGATTCCAAATAGCTATATAATGATGTTAGTTACCTAACTAATGATAATATGCTTTATGTTGATCACTCATAAGCATAAAAACATCACATTCATTCATCGAAAATTATGTGACAAAAGTCACAAACATAATATGATGTTACATGAAAATGAAAAATACATCCTAAAAAATAAAAAGTCCCACAACAACATCTAAAAGGTCATATATAATGAGACTAAAATTCTCCTATTGAGGAGGATGAGAGATGGCGTTTAGACGCTCAAGAATGTGGTTCAAAATGAACCTCATTTTGATTTTGGAGCTCGTGCACCAAAATATTTGTCCTTTGAGCTATGTGAGCGGTTCTTTCACACATGTTGCAATCATGGCGAACAAAACCGGGCGGAAGAGTAGACTCATTTGGTTGTGGTGGTGGTGGTGATGATTGGTTGTTAGTTGGTGGTGGTTGTGCTTGTTCATTGGTTGGTGGTGGTGTTTGGAGGGAGTTCATGAGGATGTTTTGGAGGTCCATGGCTTCATTGAGGCGGTGATCTACCATACCCGAGAGAGTGTAGAGACGGTTGAGCTCTTCACTAATCTCCTCTTGGGTTTGAGGCAAATTGATCCACATTGCCTCGTCTATGGCAATGAGAGTTGATGTGGGTGAGAGAGGTGGTATTTGAGGTTGAGATGATGGTGCATCATGGTATAAAGGACCATGGATATCTGGGAAAATCGGATGAAAAAGCATAGGTTCTTGACCTTCAAAGGTCATGGGTGGAGGATTGTTTGATCTTGGTGGGAGATCCTCCAAGTCATCAAGGTATGGATGAGGTGATGTAGGTGGAGTCCTAAATAGCTCCATGGGTTGGAGTTTGGGTAAGTTTGGTTGTGATTGAGATTTGACAGTCTGTGATGGAGCGGGTGGTGGTGTGGTTGCTATTGGAGTTATGGATGGAAGTGGAGTTTGTATGACAACATTGGATGGTGTAGGTGTGGATAAAGTAAGGAAATTTTCACTTGCTATAGGAGATGAGATATTAAGAGGAGATGATTCCTCTGATGATGAGTTAGCAAGATTTATTAAGCAACAGGGCTTAAAACTAATGCGGGCAGTGCGTTTTAGAGGTCTAGAGGTGGAGGAGTTGGTTGATTTGGTCATGGTGAGCTAAGAGAACTAAGATGTACAGGTTATGTGTTGTGAAGAAGGTGAATGAGTGAGTTTTGCTCTAAGTTATGATCTTAATATATAGGCAGATGGTTTATAGAAACTAGTGTTTGGATTTGATGTAAATCCAATAGAGAATGTTGGTTCCTAATGATTTGGAACAAAAATTTATGCAAATCACATCACATAAGTCAATCCATAGAACTTATGTTGAGTAAGATGATGAAGATATGCAGTAAATTCAAAGGGATAGTGGAAAATCCTGTGATGTGATGTACCCACGGATTTGAAGGATCCCTAAAAAGGGTTCCTTGTTTGTATAGGAAAGGTAACTCACTCCTTAAATTTAAAAATTCAAATTTTGGTGGGAAATGTTGGTCTTGAGTTTCTAAGAGTTTCTAAATCATTCTAAGATGTATAATGATCAGTGAACCTATTCTAAAGAATACTAGAAACTTAAATCTAAGAATCGGGATGAGTCGATGTAACACCCCAACCCGAAAAGGGTAGAAGTATTACATTATGGTGACATATCAAAGCAAACACAAGCATATGACATAAATAATACAAAATGAATTTCAATGGTTACAAGGGAAAAATCTGAAGATACAAGGTTACAATGAGAATTACAATAAGTACTAAGTCTAAATATAATCTCTTCTAGTCATCTCTAATCCGGAATGACTATCAAGGTCTTCTAAGTCCAAAATACTCTCCACTCATAACCCAGCTTCCAAACTAAAACCTGCCGCAGGAAAAGAAATGCGGCTGAGCTTAAAAAGCCCAGTGAACAGATATAGAGGTAACAAGCAGTAATAATGGAATAGTGAAGTAAGGGAAACAATGCAAGGTATAATAAGAGTTAGGGAAAAAGTAAAAGATTATAAGGTAAAGAAAACAGTAATCCACCACGAGCCCAAGTCAAGTCAAGTATCAAGCCAAGTATCAAGTCAAGTATCAAGTAACCAAGTAGCCATGTATCCGGAGGGGTGACCTCGGGATACCAAGTATAATGTGAGGGGATACCTCCAAGGGTTGGAGTCATGAGCTCCCAGGATGTGAAAGACGTGTATCGCACACACCATCAGTCACCAAGTATAACAAGTAATATAATGATAAATCCCTCGAAACAAATAACAAGTCTAGGATGCATCCATACGCCCCAGTCGGCCAAGTTCTTCCTCTACGTAAACAAGTCAAGTCAAGTAAGGGACGGGACAGGTCATCACTCTCCTGCCCTAGAGTCAAGCCATCGGTGCATCAATGACAGGGACATGAAACCCTCATGCCTAGTGGGTGGCTCGTAGTCTCAAACTGTGGGTCAAGGTCAAGTATCGAGTATCAAGTATCAAGTATCAAGTGTCCAAGTTCAAGTTCAAGTTTCATATCAAGTGGTTCAAGTCAAGTTTCATATCAAGTGGTTCAAGTCAAGTTTCATATCAAGTGGTTCAAGTCAAGTTTCATATCAAGTGTATCATATCAAGTTCAAGACAAGAGATCAATGCAAGGGTTATAGCAAAGGTTCATATCAATTGGTTCAAAGGTTCATAACAAAGGTTCAATTTAAAGGTTTATATTAAATGTTCATATCATAGTGTTAAAAAGTAATCCTTTAATAATGGCTTTCATAAAATGATCTTTCAAAATATGTCTTCATAAAAATGGTCTTTCAAAACGGTTTTTCATAAAGATAGTCTCAAAAATAGTTTTCATACAAGTTAGTAAAATTCCATTTAAAAGTGGTATCGCATCGTGCTCAAATACATCGTTTTAAAATAGCTTTTCTCAAACATTTTCATATATAATTAAGAAAGGTTTTTCATGTCTAGTTATAAAATCAAATGAATTTTCAAAGTATCCAAGGGTTTAAAAATTCATGTCACAGGGTAATGAACGAATTATATCAAGTATCAAGGGAACATAGCAAGGTTCAATTTATCAAGGGAAGCAAATCAAGGTTCACAAAACAAGGTTGACAAATCAAGGTTCACAAATCAAGGGAAGCATAGCAAGGTTCACAAATCAAGGGAAGCAAGATAAACAAGAGAGAGAGAGTTCATGAGAAACCTGTGAGAAGGTCAGAATATCTGTACCTTATATCGCAAGTGAAAACACATCTAGAAATACAAAGATCGGAAACAAACTCCATCTTCAGCGAATCTACACGAATACATGGTCGTCTTATTATTAATATCTTATTTAAATCAGATTTCTCATTTTAGTCGGCTTTCTATTTTTATGTAACTTTCCATTTTCAGCAGGTTTTCAAAATTAGTAAGTTTCCATTTTTAGAAAGTTTCCTTATGGGTAAACGCCATAAAATAACAACTTACTTTCTCAAATTTTCCGAGTTGAAACACATACTTTTTTTATTACTTTACTTACCAACGTACTTTCAAATTTTGTTCCGACTTCACCCACATACTTTTTTTATTACCTTACTTACCAACGTACTTTCAAATTTTGTTCCGACTTCACCAATATGCATAATGAAGAAGACAGGGGTATTATAGTCATTTCAGTGATTACTTTAATATAAAATGGTTATATTGGTGAAGTCGGAACAAAATTTGAAAGTACGTTGGTAAGTAAGGTAATAAAAAAAGTATGTGTTTCAACTCGGAAAATTTGAGAAAGTAAGTTGTTATTTTATGGCGTTTACCCTTTCCTTATTTAGCAAGTTTCCAAAATAGCAAATTTCCATAATTAGATAACTTCCATAAAGTAATTAGGTTAAGTAATTTATTACACATTATTATGAAAATAGGGTTTATTTTAGCAAGTCATGATAGTTTAGGGTTACATATGACAACTTTCCATATTTCAAGGTTTTAAATGCAAATATGCCAAAGATCAAGGTCTAAAATGCAAGTATTACAAGTTATTCATTTTAATTCATAAGTTTACCATAATTACAGTTCCAATCCTTTAATTTCAACAATTTTACAAGTTAAACCCTTTTATTAAATAAATTACAAATTAAACCTTATAATTAATTAAAATACAAATTAAACCTTAATTATCCATATTTACACATTAAGCCTTCAATTATCCAAAATTACACATTATACCAATTATATTTATATTTAAATGAAATACCTTCTATTTTACATAATTTACAAAACAAGTCCCTCTATTTTATTTAATTTACAAATCGAATTTAATAATTACATAATTTACCATTTAAACCTTTTAGTTACCAAATTTGACATATAATACCCCCATATTATAATTTTCACGATTCACCCCTGGTCCAAAGTATATTACAAAAGTAGCCCACAAGTTTATGAATTTACAAAACATACCCAAAATTTATTAAACATTAAATCGGTTTTAATTTAAAATACAAACCCTAACCCTAAAATTTTCCAATCAATACCAATCATTGATTCAACCTTAAAACACATTTATTTCATCAAATTCATCATCATAACCCAAAACCCTAATCCCATTCGAATTTATTCTTCCTTTATTTTCTGGCCGATATAAACCATAAACCAATTAAATTACGAATCAATGTTCTAGGCTTCAAACAACTTCGAATCCAATTTTTACAGATCAATTATATCATAGTACAAACCATAAAAATATGTTTGAGATTTATAAAATTCATATAAGATCGATTCCAATTTTTGCACGTTTTTAGGGTTTATAGTTCGATTAATTTCAAGCGACCAGATTAGCATGCATGGATCAAGATAAACATTTTATTTAGATCATATATGATGTAAAGAGAGTCATAAAAATACCAGATGATTTTTCGATTGATCGAATGAGGTGAGGCAAATTATTTCTTCTCGGCAAGGATAAAACACGAGCAACAAATCAAAACCAACGAACCAAGCTTCAAAAATTCGAACTCCCATTTTTCTAGCATCCTTCTAACTCCAATGAATACAGTAAAATTGCCAAGAATTTCCAAAAAATTGTGGTGGTCGATTTGTGGGTTTTTTTGTTTGATCGGTAAGGGTTTTTGATAAATAAAAGGGAATAAATAATAAAACCGTGTCTTATGGTGAGGGGAGGCATAAATTTCGACCCAAGTAAATCAATTAGGATCAATTTCTGATTTTTGCAAAGATTTCCTTTTATTTGTAGTACTTATCTTTATTTAATTGATTTAATTTATTTAAGAAAGAAGATAATATATTGTTACAAAGAAATATTTCGGCCCATGAATTTTTAAGGGTGTGACAAATATTTTTAGGACATTGGGAATATTAAAATGTTCATGCAAAAATTATCATACTTCATATATTGCAAATTTCCAAGAGTTTGGGATTTATTTGGTGTTTTATTTAATTATTAAGTGAAATTTTAAGTTACAAGGGTATTTTGGTAATTTTGCATGTTTTGAAATTTTGGGTTTTACAACTTCTTCCCCTCTAAAAGAAAATTTTCGTCCTCAAAATTTGATGTCGCAAGGTTAGACGAAGTCGTAGCAAATCGCAAAAGGTCGTCACAAACATTCTCACGTCCGGGGAGGTTTTTCCAAAAAGGATCTTCAAACCAAATAGTTTCTCATGACTCAATCAAAACAAGGTGGGTTTAAATTCCTCAGAAGGAGACAAATTAAGTTGATTTTGATCAAGAGGTCCATGCAACATAAAATGGATGATAGGTGAATTTTCTGGAAAGCTCATATGGAATACGAACAAGATTTCAAATCAAATTAACTGTATCAACAGTAGAGAGCTCTACAAGGAGTTCAAGATTTATAACTGAGGTCAACAGAATGCAAAACGAGGGTCCAAACTCATCCAGATATCTAATGAACGAAGGCAAGGTATACGCATAGGCAGAAATGAACCTAAAGTCTCACCAATCACGGATAATCCAACGGAGATCAAATTCTAAACTTCTTAGGTACTCCCCAAGATATCCTATGGCCACAATGAGTGCACGTTATATGGTGTAAGTATTATCACCTTGATCAGGCGTCATAATACTAGCACCACATAACTATGCCTTCATGATGATCATACTTTATCTCGAGTTGAGTAAAACAACCTATCTTAATCCACCTAGTACTTCTACAGTCTCAGAGGTCAACAAAACCAAATGTCATAGTCAAGAGGGAAACAATTCTTATACTCGTGGTTAAACACCACAAGACTTCTCATAGGGACTGAGATGGGTAAAACGAAATCAAATAGCGTTGGAAGTTTCATAGATGTTTATCAAAAGCAAGAGACAATTAACAGAATGTATCAAGTACGTCATCTCCATGGCGATTCTCAAAATGCCCGAAGAGGCATCAAAATGATTAACAAAGGATCAGAGGTCAGAGTCGGAATCTGAAGATAAGAATCAAATAGTGTCAGGCAATTACTATGCAATTCTCAATGCATTCAAGATTTATTTAGGTTTCAAAACTTAGGTGGTGCAAGGCATAAGCTTTCAATTTCCAAAAGTGATCTCAACAGGCTTTAACCAAAAACAAGGCACGAATCAGAGTGATGTGGAAGCAATAATACTTAAACAAATGCCTTATAGTCTACCCACTCCTCACTGGTCAAAACTTAAGTTCATATTAAGAAATCCTAAAGCAAGTTTTCAAGGGGTTCTCCTATGTTCTTAAAGTGGAAGCCTAATGGTCCAAAACTCACAGGTCAAGGGTAATGTATTATGAGACATGCCATCGATGCATCAATGACAAAGACATGAAAACCTCATGCCTAGTGGGTGGATCATAGTCTCAAACTGTGGGTCAAGGTCAAGTATCAAGTATCAAGTATCAAGTGTCCAAGTTCAAGTTCAAGTTTCATATCAAGCGGTTTAAGTCAAGTTTCATATCAAGTGGTTCAAGTCAAGTTTCATATCAAGTGGTTCAAGTCAAGTTTCATATCAAGTGTATCAAATCAAGTTCAAGACAAGAGATCAATGCAAGTGTAAAACCCAGAATTTCTGAACATGTAAAATACCCAGAATACCCTCTGATCTCAAACTCATAAAAACGTTTAACGCATTTAAAACACTTAATCCCGAATATATCCTAAGTGTCTAAACGTTAATAACAGAACGAAAAATAAAATGAAATAAAGACTTATGATAAACGAAATGTACATACTTAAATATCATCACACGCTTATTAGTACAAAAACCGAATCCCTTCATTTTATGAAATATTGTATAGCATGGATTTTAATTTAATTTGATTTTTTTTAGCATTTAAAACGGGTCCCCAATCAAATCCCAATAAGTTAGCCTACCTTCCTTTTAACAATCCCATTCACACGTTTTCTGTTCTTTTTTTTTGGTAAACATATGACCTTATCAGGCCCACACAATCACGCCTATATTTCAATTATATTCTCCCTCACTTATTGCCTATGTCAAACCGTGGGCCATTTCCATTCTCTCACACTAAACCCTAAACAAATAAACGGCAGCTCCTTGTTTCTCTCAATCACCCAAGAAGACAACGAAGGAAGTGGCTAATGGTGATGACCATCTTTCCAAATAAATTTCACAACCCTAAACCTAACGAGAGGAAGGAAGAGAGCTGCATGATCCGAGTCGATTCATACCAAACAAACAAACCTTGGTGGCCATGTTTAACTTTAGGTTACACATTGTCTTTCATCGGTTCAAGATTGCTGTTCGATATCTCTATTATTGTTCGTCCTTGGAAGCAGCTTATACTCGTTCTAGCGAGGAGGTAATCATTAGTGAACCATTTTTATATAATAACCTAACCTTTGTACGTTATATGGGAATACATATTATAATAGGTGATGCGTGGTTTTGCAACCTTACAACAGGTTTTACCTCTCGAGGGATCTCAAGAGGCTTACAACCCCACCAGGCAGTGTACCTGACCGATGTAGTATAGTGTAGTGGTAAGTACGGGGGATTGATCGTTCTCCACAGGGAATAGTGTTCGTTAGGTATGAAAAACTACTCTAATAGGTCTAAGGGTGAGAGAAGATTCTTTTTATGTTTTTATAATTTTATGAAAGCAAGTAAAATCTCGGGTTTGAAAGAGTGGGCGGAATTAGTTGCTAGTCAACTAACCCAAGTTACTACGAATGCAAATAAAATAAAATAACAGAAAATGAAAAGGTGGTAAAACTTATGTGGAGAGAAATGTGTTTACTTAGATTTCCTTACTCCCTAACTATCTTTTACCGGTTGATTAGTGTGTATTAATTGCGTGGATGACAGGTGTATTCCTTAATACCAATCGTGGGGTAGCGTACGTACTTCCCCAACTCTACAAGCTCCTACTTCACTCCTATGTCGAGCCGGCTAGGAAGCTCCTAACATGGGATCACTAGAATTCGCTTGTGCATTAAATACAACCATAAAAACCTTTAGTACGCATTGGTTCATGTTTCTTAAGACGTTCAAGCAAGTTACCGAATAGGAAGTTAGCCAGTTTTCTTAAGCCTAACATAGATGAACAATCATCCAATACAACTAATAACACACCAATAACCAATAATCAATAGCTAGGTTTCATTAGATCTAAGCAAACACAAGATAAATCTAGCCTAGCATGTTAAACAAAAGACAAGAACAAGATAGAATCAAACAACACATAGACATATTGAATGATTAATTGATAACTTATCTTCAATGTAACATGGAAGATCTCAAGGCAAAAAGCCTTGAAAAAGCTGCTAAAATCGTCTTAGGGTTTTCATACACAAAGTTCCCCAATAAGTTCCATACTAATGACAAAAAATTGCAAAACTATATATAGACTTTCAGATCTGACGGCGTCACGTTATGGAGTGTGACGCCGTCACCTCGCCGCTTTTAGGGTTCCCGGATGGCCTTCTTGACGCCGTCCCTCTTTAGCTCTCCAAAATCCGTTCTGGCTTATCAAGGCTTGACGCCGTCAGAATAAGGGGTGACGCCGTCCCTCTTTAAATTAAGCCGTGACGACCTTGATCACATTAAAGCGTGACGCCGTCAGAATTCCATGCAAATTTCTCTGGCTTATCATGAGTAATTTTCACAACCACCACTTTTGCCAAGCCATGACGCCGTCCAGAACAAATCCTGACGCCGTCAAAGGTAATTTCCAGCACAATTTTGAGACTTTGTCGTTTTCTTCACTTTTATGCTCCAAAAACGTCCAAAATGCCTCCTTTTCCAGATTTCTCCTCAAAAGTACCTAAAATGACAAAAGGAACGATTTAGGGCAATATTTGATCAAATAAATACGATTTAGGGCTTAAATGACCCCTTAAAAGCGGTACACTTTTCGCTTCATCAAATACCCTTACACTTGAGATTTGCTTGTCCTCAAGCAAATGCGCTTTTATTCTAATCAAAATAAAAGTTAGGGGTCATTTAACACTAATATAAAAGTAATTGCAACAAATAGTCGTTCCACTTTAATCATAATAAGCACGGAGATTACATACTAGCACCTCACAAGTAGTGTTTAGATACTCACATCTCTCAAGTGTCATCAAAATAAATCTCATAAATGAAAACGGATAATATCTCTCACTACCTGTCATAGCAAATAGATTACCATAGGCTTGGGAAAGGATCGAAAACCTCCTCCACTAGGCGTAAGCACCTAAGATAAACTATCAAAGAGGGCTTTTACATGGGTTATAACGTTAGGTGTAGGGAAAAGGAAAACACGGTTTTGCTGGATAAAGGATATTTTACTGGTGGCGAGTTAAAGATCTTGATTAATTACATGTACTATACAATGTTGCTAAGCCAAGACTCGACTCGATCTTAAGCTAATGAAAGAAAATAACAAAAACATAAAATAAACATAAAATGAAACGGGATGGTAGTCCGTATGTTTTTTCTACTTTTCTTTTTCTTATTTTTTTTTTCTTGATTTTTTCGATTTTTTTTTTTTTTTTTTTTTTTTTTTTTTTTTTGCATACACTTTTGCCCTACCATCCAAAATAATACATCATAGGGGCGTTGCATTCCCCTTACACTTGAACTTTTACATAACTTTACAAATAACTATTCTAATGACTCGAATTAAGATAATCAAAACACTTGGAGTACTTTTAAAATATTTAGCACATATGGGGGTAATAAATGATGTTCTTCCCCATTACTCCATTACACTAGTACTTTACCCATGAGTCCCAATCGTCCCAAAATAATATGTACAAGGATATGACTCGACTTAGCAACCATGTAATCAACTAGATAATTAACTTGGGTTTAAACAAATGTTGTCACAATAATGCACTAAAAATGAGTGCATACAAGGTAGGCTAAGGCGATTTGGGTGTACATTTAAGTGGGGTGTAACAAATTCTTCCTTTAAGTAAAATGCTTAAAGGTTGAAACGAAAAGATAGGCTCTGAGGGGTGTACTAAGGGTATCGTGTACTAAAAATGAGTACAACGCAAAGGGTGTGGGAGAATTACTTGACCAATGTAGCCAATGTTATTATAACAAAAACACAGGTATAAAACAATGGGTTAATCCTAATGCCTCTTATCATGTAGTAAATCTAACTACACGAATGTAGTCTCACTTGTGGCCTCGAATGGTCCTAACGCAAGTTCTAGAATCCAAGTGCTACCGGTACACACATCATAGCATAAATGCTTTTCCTACCAATTCTAGGGGCGAACCTCACATATTTGGGGGTGGAAAATTTTTTGTGGTACGGTTTTTTGTGCTAGTCATATAACTCCTATCCGTGAGACCCTCATTAAGATCAAAGTTTCACTCCTAAATGTTGTAAAAAATTTTAAATTTGGCACTAAAATTACCCTAACAGGTATTTCTCTTATTTTTATTACACATCCACTATTAAACAAACAAAAATCAAGCATAATAGCATTCTCTAATCGTACTTTTACCCCCCCTTACACTTAAGATGAACATTGTCCCCAATGTTCAAATAACAAGATGTAAAAGCATAAAGTAAAAGAATGAAATCAAATACTCCCCTGATTCGCTCGGTGGATAATGAAGTAACATGGTTAGATCTTCTTCCAAAGAGAATGTAAAAGCTCCATGACTAATGCATCGCCAAAAGCTTGATCCAAAACATTTCCTTGTCCAAAATAACCTGTTAAACCTGAGAAAACAAACACGAAAACCTGCATAACATCGGCGAGATAAACTCTATATATAAGGATATAATGCTTGTGGAATGATAATTTTGCAGATTCCTGGAGATTATAAGTTAGGGATTTAATAAAAACTTTTTATGAAAACAAAACTTTCAAAAATTTTCAGAAAATTAAACCTGACGCCGTCAGGTTGTAGATCCTGACGCCGTCAGAAATAATCTGACAGAATTCTCATGTTATGTTTCCGGAAAATTTTTGGAAAAACCTATACCTTACTTCCTGGAAATCCTGCAAAACATCATTATGACTCGATACAAGCATTTGACTCAAACAAATACTAATATGTATGTTCATTTATTATTATTGTGATTCATGTTTATTTGTGTTCTAATAAACCGATTTGGATTTCCCTTACACTTAACTTTTGCAAAATACCTTTATATGTAATTAAGACGAAGTTAAAAACAAAATAAAGCATTTTCACAAATTAATTTTGAACATGAATCAATAATAATAAAACTTAAACACACATACGGAAACAAATAAAATCAAACAAACAAATAAATAAACACACAAAGCAAATAAAACTTGGGTTGCCTCCCAAGAAGCGCTTTTCTTTATTAACGAGTCTTGTAGCTAGACTCAAAGTCACGTACATTACGTGATTCCATCATTGGTCACGGTTTCTAGGTCATCCTCATGTCCGGTTCTAAATTCCGGTCCTAATTTCATACAATCCTTGTAGAAACCGAATATCCTTCCCATAACATAGTCTACTCCTTTACTTCTATCTCTATCATTCCTATAGTAGACTGCTTGCTTAAGCTCCTTCTCAACATTTGACAAGTGTTGGAATTGTTCTATCTTATATGGCATTTGGTAGTTTACCTCATCGGTCTCATCCTTAAATCTAACTATCCCTAAGGAAGGTTCATAAGTCATTCTAGAGACCTCAACAAATGGTTTTCCAAAAACCACTTGAGTTAAGGATGCATCGACTATTGGGCGGATATCTTCTACAATTACAAAGTCGGTGACATAGGTGAAGTTTCCTACATAAACCGGTAATCCCTTAACTCTTCCCGTGAAGTTACTCATCCAACCCTTGTCAGGGAACATCCTATACCCAAGTTGATTTTTCATTATCAAGTTGTAGTGGGCTCTAGTCATGATGTTTATGGGTGATCTAAGGTCGATGTAGGCTTTCCACACATGCAAATGTCCGATGTTGCATGGTATGTTGAGATTAGAAGGGTCGCCTATTTCTATGATTGGTCTACCTAGGAAGTATGGTGTCTCGGGGTCATCGAATAAGTTTGTATGGTATGCGCGCTCTTCCTTAGTGGGTAGCCTATTGAAGTAGTCCTCATCATCATCTACTTCTTCAATCTCACTTGTCCTAACTTCCTTATCAACCTCGACTTTCTTAACCTCATCCTCAGGTTCACTATTATCCTCATTCCTATCAATTGGTTTGATAGTGACAATGTTGACGAAGTGGACGTGTTTGGATGAAGAGGGGTCTTTTACTTGGGGTCCGCTATTTGTGTTCCTAGCGTCCTTATGTGGAGGTGATAACACTTGGTTATTGAGAGCTTTCAATAAGTTGTCAATTTTATTGGTCATCTCCATTTGTTGTTGATTGAATTCGGATTCAAACTTAGCTATACGCGCTTCTTGAGATGCCATAAATTGGGACATCAATCCTTCAAAGTTATTGGTACTACCATAATTGTTGGAAGGATTGTTATTGAAAGTACGGTTCGAGTTGGAACCGCTTGATTGGAAACGATTAGGTGGGTTGGAGGAATTGGTTTGTTGTGTGTTTTGGTTTTGTTTCCACCTAAGGTTCGGGTGATTTTTCCATGAGGGGTTGTATGTATCACCGTAGGGGTTTGGCTCGGGTTTGAAAGTGTACCACTTGTCTCCCGCTCCGTCGGTACGCGAGGATGCGTAGTCCGCAAAAGCTTGTTCGGGGAGTTCCATGCAATCACGAGTGTCGTGGGGACCACTACATAATTCACATGAAGAAGTGATTTTGTTCACTTGGCTTGAAGGTTTAGGAGCCTCGTAGGATTTCATGAGAAACTTGACTTGGTCTTCAAGTTTTATGATCCTACGATCGGAAGTGCTTGAATTGTTCGAAGGCAAAGATATTGCCTTGACCGTTTTATTCAAATCACGGGGATCACTCCAACTTTCGTTGTCATAAAGAGCAAGATCCTCTAGGAGAGCCCATGATTGTTCCGCACTTAGATCACGTAGCTTACCACCAGCCGCTTGGTCAATGGTTTGCCTCGTGGAGAGATTGACATGGTCATAGAAGATTTGGACTTGGAGCCAAAGTTCTAAGCCATGGTGAGGGACTTTTTGGAGTAAGTCCTTGAATCGAGTCCATGCCTCGTAGAGGGTTTCGCCTTGACGTTGTTGGAACATCAAGATATTATTCGTTAGCTTGGTAGTTCTTCCCGGTGGGAAAAACTGAGCAAGGAAACGAGTGGTGAGATCATCCCAAGAGGTGATGGATCCTGCGGGTTGACGCTCTAGCCAATGACTAGCTTGGTCCCGCAAAGAGAATTGAAAGAGACGCAGTCGGGTCGTCTCTCGAGTGGCAACATCAAGGTCTATGGAATCAACGATTTTGAGAAAGTCCTTGAGATGTTGATTAGGATCTTCAGAACGAAGTCCATGGAATGCGCATCCACTTTGCACCAACCGGATGGTGTCGGATCGCAAGGGAGTGACATTGGCTCCTTGAGTGAGCTCAATGGTGTTTCGATAGCCATGGTGGCTAGGACGGGAGTACTCTCCTAAAGTACGGGCTCTAGGAGGTGGTGGTGGTTGTTGTGGTGTTGGGTTGTTGGGATTAAGGATATTACCATCTTCCATGATGTCGAATGGTAATGGTTACGAACAAAGAAACGAAGAAAATAGATAGACTAAAGAAAACCTAGAAAAATAAAATAAAAATCTCACTAGAAAGGAATCTAGTGAGTAGACCTATAAAATAAAAAATTCAACCTAAACAATAACTATTCCCCGGCAGCGGCGCCAAAAAGTTGATGCGTGGTTTTGCAACCTTACAACAGGTTTTTACCTCTCGAGGGATCTCAAGAGGCTTACAACCCCACCAGGCAGTGTACCTGACCGATGTAGTATAGTGTAGTGGTAAGTACGGGGGTGTAAAACCCTAAAATCTGAAAACATGTAAAATGACCAAATTGCCCCTGCAAGTTTAAAAATTTATTTAAAAGCTTATAAAGTACCGAATCAATCCCAAACTTCGGGTAATGAACAAGTATGATACCAAATAATTTTGACAACTCCATTTAATATTTTTGCAAGCTACAAAATTACTAAAATACCCCTGGATTGCCGAATGGAAATTATAGTATTATTATTATGGTTTTAAATGTAATTAAAATACATTAGGTAGAGAATTAAGCCCATTAATTATTCCCCAACAAGAATCTCAGTATTTTAGGCCCATACCCTCCCCAAAGACCGGTCCAACCTAATTTAATATTAATCCCTAAATTAATTCACCTATTAACCCTAAATTTTCATATGCCGCCACCTTCAAAAATTCCTCCCATCTCCATTCGTTTTTTATTAATCAAAAACCCATTTTTCTGGAGTTCTTAGTGATGCAAGGAAGGTGAGAAAAATAGCCATAAGTTCCTGGAGTCGATCGTGTGACCATGGTGAATTGGTTGGTCGAAAAAGGTGAAACCGAGCTTCATAAATCATAGCGTGTAATCCGTGCATCCAAAAATATTTCTGGTAATTTTCTAGTGTCTCTTAATCATATATAACATGGGAAAAATACTAGAATCGAATCATGCAATGAAATCTGGTCGAATGAAAAATAACGAATGTATAAACCCTAAAACCGAAATCGTATTCCATTAAATAGTAGCGAATTTTTTGGGCTTTGTAAATAATTTTCGTGGGTCTAAAATATATCAAATAATCTCATAAAAATGATATCTTGAATTGTTTGGGTCGAAATCGTGTGTTTTGGAATTAAAGGTATAATCGGGTTTTTGAGAAAATCATGAAATCGTGGCCAAAAATATAAAACGAGCGAATTAGGGTTCTATAATTGTGAAATCTAGAAATAAACTTTGTACAATGATGATAAAATGATGGTATAAAGATTGGGAATTTTAGAATCAAGTTTTGATGATTTATTTTGGTTACCGAATTATTAATTAATTATTAAGGGGGTGTTTTGTAAGTTTTAAAAATCGTGGACCATTTTTGTAATACTCTATAAATCAAGGGCAATATGAATAAAATATAACTTGAGGGTGCTATTTGTAAAATATGGAAGTTTGGGAATTTAAAATGTAAATAGATGAAAATATATATATCGAATTGAAAATTAATTAAATTGAGGGACTAAAAGCGTAATTTCTGGAAATCTGAGGAGTCTCGGTGTAAATAATATAATGAAGAGTGAAATGTGTAAATTTGAGTATTTATGGGCTTAATATGTAATTATGGTGGAATTATGAACCGAATTAACACTTTTGAAAATACAAGGACTAATTGTGTAAATTTCTGAAAGTTAAAGGGGCTGTTGTAACATGATTAAAGTGAAGGTTATTTTCTGTAAATTGATGAAATAAAAGGGCTTGATGAGTAATGTAAACATGATAAGTGTTAAAGTGTAAATTATATAATTATAATGTTTAAAATGTAAATTAATTAACTAGAGGGATGTAATGTGTAAATTATGAAACTTGAAGGGCTTGTCGTGCCATAATTAATTTAAAGGGTATTTTTCTGTAAATATGAGTAATGAAGGGCTTGATGTGCAAATGTAATATTAATAAGGTTTACATTTTAATTTATATAATTATAAGGTGTAATTTGTAAATTTAGTAATTAAAGGGGTATAACTTGTAAATATTGGAACGTGAAGACTAAATGAGTAATCCTGGAAAATAAAGTATTTGAATGGTAAATTATGAGATTTCTATTTTAAACCTTGAACTTTGGTAAAGTTACGTTTATAACCCTGAACTATGAAAAACTTGTCACAACTAACCCTGAACTCGTATAACTTGTCAAAATGAACCTGACTTCCATAATAAGCCTATATTAATGATTTAACTTGAAGTATATCACTTGAATCTTGCCAAGTATGGAAGCTTACTAAACCCGGAAACCTGTTAAGAATAGAAACTTGCTAAAAATATAAAGTCACTTATAATGAGAAGATAACTGAAACCCTTTCGTATTTCTGTCTTCAACTCCTTTAGGTTCGAGGAGGGATTGATCTTGATCCCTGTCAGCTACTCTTGTGTTTGTGCTTGCTATTTGAATAAGGTACAGATATTCTGCTTCTTTAATAAGAGGCCTTCATTCTCTGATTATGATTCGTATTAGGGTTTCCCCTATACCTTTGCCATGTTTCCTTTATTCATGAACTCCGATTATTGATCCATCATGATATTGAACCTCTTATGATTATGAACCTTTCATGCATGAACCTTTAATTATGAACTCTTGACCATGAACCTTTGCTTATGAACCTTTGCTTATGAACCACGATTATGAACCTATGATTATGAACTTATGAAACATGATTATTGACCTATGCAAGTAAACTAAAACATGATTCATGATACTTGACCTTTACCCTCAGTTTGATACTACGAGCCACTCACTAGGCATGAGGGTTTCATGTCCATGTCAGTCGATGCACCGATGGCATGACTCTAGGGCAGGAGAGTGATGACCTGTCCCGTCCCTGCATGTTATGTTTACGTAGAGGCAGATTATGGCCACCGGGGGCGTATGGATGCATCCTAGATTTGTTCATGTTCATGTTATGTTATGTTATTCATGGTGACTGATGGTGTGTGCGATACACGTCTTTCACACTCCGGGAGCTAGCTACTCCAACCCATGATTGAGGACACCCCTCATATTTACAGGATACTAAGAGGTCTCCCCTCTACATGTTTATGATTATGATTATGATTATGATTTCATGTTATGGGCTCGTAGTGGATTACTGACCTTTCTTTACCATGCACCTTTTTCCTTTCCCTTATGATACCATGTATTCTTACCATGTACTCATGCTTCCATTCTCATTTACTCATGTATTATTCATTATGCTACTGCTTGTTACGTTATATCTGTTCACTGAGCTCTAGTAGCTCAGCCGCGTTTCTTTTCCCGCGGCAGGTTTTAGTTGGAAGCTGGGTAAGAGTGAAGAGACTTTGGACCTAGAAGACTTTGAGTAGAAGCCATTAGAAGAGATGTACTTATGGATTTGATAGGCAGCTTTATTTCCCTTTGTAACCCTTTGTATTGCAAGATTTCATTTGTAACCTTTGAGAACCATTGTATTACTTTTGATTGTATGCTTTGTTTGATCTGATATGGAGCCATTAGTGTGATACTTCTACCCTTGCGGGGTTGGGGTGTTACAGGGGGATTGATCGTTCTCCACAGGGAATAGTGTTCGTTAGGTATGAAAAACTACTCTAATAGGTCTAAGGGTGAGAGAAGATTCTTTTTATGTTTTTATAATTTTATGAAAGCAAGTAAAATCTCGGGTTTGAAAGAGTGGGCGGAATTAGTTGCTAGTCAACTAACCCAAGTTACTACGAATGCAAATAAAATAAAATAACAGAAAATGAAAAGGTGGTAAAACTTATGTGGAGAGAAATGTGTTTACTTAGAATTCCTTACTCCCTAACTATCTTTTACCGGTTGATTAGTGTGTATTAATTACGTGGATGACGGGTGTATTCCTTAATACCAATCGTGGGGTGGCGTACGTACTTCCCCAACTCTACAAGCTCCTACTTCACTCCTATGTCGAGCCGGCTAGGAAGCTCCTAACATTGGATCACTAGAATTCGCTTGTGCATTAAATACAACCATAAAAACCTTTAGTACGCATTGGTTCATGTTTCATAAGACGTTCAAGCAAGTTACCGAATAGGAAGTTAGCCAGTTTTCTTAAGCCTAACATAGATGAACAATCATCCAATACAACTAATAACACACCAATAACCAATAATCAATAGCTAGGTTTCATTAGATCTAAGCAAACACAAGATAAATCTAGCCTAGCATGTTAAACAAAAGACAAGAACAAGATAGAATCAAACAACACATAGACATATTGAATGATTAATTGATAACTTATCTTCAATGTAACATGGAAGATCTCAAGGCAAAAAGCCTTGAAAAATCTGCTAAAATCGTCTTAGGGTTTTCACACACAAAGTTCCCCAATAAGTTCCACACTAATGACAAAAAATTGCAAAACTATATATAGACTTTCAGATCTGACGGCGTCACGTTATGGAGTGTGACGCCGTCACCTCGCCGCTTTTAGGGTTCCCGGATGGCCTTCTTGACGCCGTCCCTCTTTAGCTCTCCAAAATCCGTTCTGGCTTATCAAGGCTTGACGCCGTCAGAATAAGGGGTGACGCCGTCCCTCTTTAAATTAAGCCGTGACGACCTTGATCACATTAAAGCGTGACGCCGTCAGAATTCCAGGCAAATTTCTCTGGCTTATCATGAGTAATTTTCACATCCACCACTTTTGCCAAGCCATGACGCCGTCCAGAACAAATCCTGACGCCGTTAAAGGTAATTTCCAGCACAATTTTGAGACTTTGTCGTTTTCTTCACTTTTATGCTCCAAAAACGTCCAAAATGCCTCCTTTTCCAGATTTCTCCTCAAAAGTACCTAAAATGACAAAAGGAACGATTTAGGGCAATATTTGATCAAATAAATACGATTTAGGGCTTAAATGACCCCTTAAAAGCGGTACACTTTTCGCTTCATCAGTAGGTACGTCACATGTGAGGTAACATGTAAACTCATTTTTAAAATGCTTTAAATATATAAACCTGATATACTGTTTTAAAAAAAAAGAAAAAAAGAAAAGGGATTATATGAATGGTTAATGATCACATGAAATCATGATGGTAACATGCTAAGAGGAACCCAGGCACCTTTTCTTAACGAGGGCACAAAAGGGTTAATGTTTCGTAATTGTTATTTGTGAGTCGTATAACATGGCGTGATGTCTTTGGTTACATGTGTGTTTAGTGTCAATCTAGCATGGGTCGAACCTATAAAATCCCTTGGTCGAACATGCCTTGTTTGTTCTTGATGTGGGCTGTTTTGATGCCAACCATTGTCGACTCATATAACATCATAAACAAGCTTTTAAAAACAGCCTAGTATGATCAGCCCCTAGGCGTGGAGATAAAGTGTAACGAGTGTGTGTTGTGCCACTATTTCATGTTTGTTGGCTGCTCGTTAAACCAACCCATCGCACCACCTTTATGTTGTCTCGCCATTCCGGCTTTGCCTTAGTTGTCTCGCCCAACTGTCGTCTTGCCAAACCTTAAAAATCCGATGTTAAATGATAACTAGACTAGCCGAGACCTTAAAAATCCGATAGTATACTTAAATACCTTCGCGGGGATAGGTAAAACTTAAGAAACGGAGCTACGACGAAAAAGTTATGGCCTAAAGAAAGTTTACGACGACATATACGTTGGACAGCTTATTTATGGCTATTAGAAAAAGTTGATGGAATTATTTGAAGTGGATTTTGGACACTTTAGGGTGTATTTTGGCTAAAATGGCGGAAACGAAAATGGTAGAACATTGTGTACACTTGTTAGGCGCGTTAGAGATTTTCAAAATATCTATTAACATGACGACTAAAATTTGATCACGAGATTAACAAGCTACGTTTTCTAAAAAGGGTGATTTTCCAAATAAAGGAACACATTCACGCAACTACATTTTTGACGTTAAATATTACAACAAACATGTACAAGTGATAAAGTAGAGTATGAACTTCCATGCATGACCGTGTTTTCGAACCTAAGACATATGAATTATTTATGTCGCGATTAGAGTTATCGGACTTAATTTACCGTTTTCCAATTTACCAATCAGGATTTGCTTTTGCTAAGGTGAGTTTCATAGCTCCGATTTTTACATTTTTTATACATGATTTCTAAACCCTCGGGGTGGGAATACATTGCTTATTTTCCGGACACAAGTACTAAAAACTGTTACTTTGCCTAAGTTAACGCATTGCCAATTAAGTCCCCACGAATCATGAACCATTAATTACTTGTAAGCGCGGATGTAATGAATAGATCTATTTGGGTTGACACCCGTCCGAGTTGGTCGCGCCAACCTGTCAAACGGACGCATATCATTCGGATTATTTCCGAGTGTCTGGCGAACACTTATTTGGGGCATTATTATTATTATTATTATTATTATTATTATTATTTGGGGCATTATTATTATTATTATTATTATTATTATTATTATTATTATTATTATTATTATTATTATTATTATTATTATTATTATTATTATTATTATTATTATGCTTGATTGCATACCAGTACGTCGAGCTTTGGTGTCATGAGCTTAGGCACTGTATATTATTTTTGGCTGTGACATTATATCTGTTGTATTTGTCATGCTATTGAAATCTTGTGTTCCGCATTACTGTTTACTTAAACCTATGATCTCACCAACATTATTGTTGACCCTTTTAGCGTGTATTCTCAGGTAATTAGGTGATGATACACCTCTTTGTATGGTGTACTTTTAAGTCACATTTTGGAAGCACATCATGATGGAGATTTTCTTGCATTATTTAGCGTTTGGTTATGTATTTAAATCTTACATTTTGATGGTGAACTCTGATATCTATGTTTTGTAAAACTTTATGTTTAAATCAAAAGCTTGTTTTAAAATGACTCACTTAGAGGTCGTTCTTTATTCCTTGTACTTTTTTATCCAAGAACATCAAGCCCTTGGAATTCCATTCAGCTGCAAACACGGATTTTGGGGGTGTGACAGATTGGTACCAGTGCCAAGGTTATAGAGAACTAGGATGCATCATTGACCCGAGACTATAACCACTAGGTCACGACACTTCACAACATCATGATGTGCATACGATTACGATACACGTTTTTATTTACTTATTTTATATGAGTACTTGTACTAATATATATTTATATTGACCTGGTTTACAGTGATATGTCTTCACCTACCCATCCTATTATCCTTGACACGGATTCAGACATGAAAGATTCATCATCATCCACTGTTCTGATCATACCATCCATTCCAGTTCCTGAACCCTCTGGCGATGACTCTGTTGAGACTGAGCCATTTGAGGACGCTCAGACCATATCTACACCACCTGTACCATCACCACCAGTTTCACCTCCGGTACGCCGTGTTAGGCGTATTCCTGTAGTACAGCCGGATCAGATTCCTATTGGTCGCCGATATCGGCTATATGAGACTGGCCCTGTCATGCTTCCTACCGCTAGGAAGAGGGTACGATCTTGACCCAGCCGAGTACCAGCACCTACTACTCCATCTCATATTCCATCACCAACATCATCTCTACCACCACCACCATAGTTTACTTACCACCAGACTACTACAGTCCCATTACCACCATCACCCAGAGATGTTTCTGATACTTTGCTACCGCCTCGTAAGAGGGCTTTTACCATGGCACCTTCACCTTCAAATCCCTATGTTATGGCTGCTGCTGAGGCCTCTACTTGAACCGGGGTTCACAGACGGGTTGACACCCGCAGATGGTCATTCATTCCGCCTACTCTCAGTAGATGGAGATACGATGAGGGTACTCCGAGAGCATTCGAGTTAGGAGAGAGTTCTGAGATGGCTGCTGCTCGAGTTCTACCGGTTACCGGCGAGCCGATTCATCATACTATTCCACTTCTGATCGCTTGGATGGTCCGTCATGAGGACCGTATTGGCCGAGCGTTTGATCGTCTCGATGAGCTTCCCCTAGAGCGCATTGAGACTATAGAGACTCAGCTAGAGCATCAGATCATTGCACACTCCCGGATTGCCACACTTGAGCATTTCGTGGAGGATGAGCAGGCGCGACGACGTGACCAGGATGCATTGATTGCTAGTCTCCTCGATCAGATCAGGGATCTCCAGCGCCGTCTCGATGGTGCATCAGGCAGTGCCTAGACTAGATTTGTATCATAGGTATCTTTTGTATTTATATCCTAGCCACGGGGTGTGTGGCATTAGTAATGACGCTTGTGATCTTTTGTTAGTTGTACAACAATGTAGCAAGTTATTTTGGGATGTATTGTATGGTTACGCTATGATATGATATCGGTCGATGTGAACCGAGACTTTTCATTTTGTATTCATGTATGTTGTGATTATATCTACTCATGTTGTGATTATATTATGGTTGTCGCGATTTATTCTTATTGTGGTTGATTCTTATCACGTCATATTCTTATCATGATTTATCCTTTTCGTGATGTATTTTTATCTTGTTGTGGTTGCATCTACTCATGGTGAAAATATATTATGGTTATTTTGATTTATTATGGATGATCCTTATCACTTCATATTTCTATCATGATTTATTTTGTCATGATTTATTCCTATATTGTTGTGGTTGATCTTTTTGTGATTTTCACATGTCATGGTTGTATATAAATACTTGTGATGACCTTTGTTACTTATGGATCCTAATTATTGTTGTTTCTTGTGATTAGAAAAACAATGCCACCTAAGAAACAAAGCATGAGTACAGCTGAGATCGATCGACTCGTTGCCCAACGGGTCACGGCACAGGTTGCTGCTGCTATGGCTGAATACGAGACCCAACGTAACAGTGGTAACGGCGAAGAAGCTAGTGGAACGGCAACCAGGGTTGAAACCGCGACTCGTGGATGTACTTACAAGAAATTTTCGGGTTGCAAGCCGCAGACTTTCAGTGGCGCGGAAGGAGCTGTCGGTTTGGTACGATGGTTCGAGAAGTTGGAATCGACTTTCTGTATGTGCAACTGCGCGGAGAACTGTAAGGTGAAATATTGTCGTGGGCTGAATTACCATGGGCTGAATTCAAGAAAATGGTAACAGCTGAGTATTGTCCGAGGAATGAGGTACAAAAGTTGGAAGTTGAATTTTGGAACTTAGCAGTGAAAGGGTATGATATTGCAGCTTATACAAAGCGATATCATGAATTGGCTACTCTCTGTCCTGAGATGGTTTCTACTACACAGAAAAAGATTGAAAGGTACATCTGGGGACTTCCATCTAATATCCAAGGAAATGTCACATCTTCTAAGCCAAGTACTCTGGATGAGACAATCCGAATGTCTCACAATTTAATGGATCAAATTGTTCGAGCAAAGGCTGCTCGAGATGGCAATACCAGTAACCGCAACAATAACAACAACAACCGCTACCTCAACAGTAACAACAACAAAAGAAAATGGGATACTACACATGGAGGAAATGCTGCTCAACAACCCAACAAAAGACAAGAAGTCGTTAAGGCTTATGTAGCGGGCCTGACTGAAAGGAAAGGTTATGAAGGAACTCTTCCAAAGTGTGACAAGTGCCAACGTCACCACAATCAGAACCAGAAAGATCTGCAGAAAGTAAAGATGACCCCTGTGACGAGATGACATCCATCCAGCTATCATCAACTCCAGGATATTCACACAAATCAATATCCTTCATAAACAAAATAACATAACTTAACACACTTTGTTGCACATACATAAATGAATAATCCATCTTGCTACTTGTGATCGCATACCTGCAGAGCAAAACCTCGAAAAGCGTCAAGATTGGTCCCATTAAGGCGTTAAGAATAAACCAATTCGTTAAATATCTGCTGGCTGATATCTCTTGGAATCATAGAGAAGGTACCATATTGATCGATATGCTGTTCACAACAAAACAAAAACTATTAGCACTGTGACCAAAGTATTCAAATATTATATGATGTAACTATATAAAGGGAATAACATACTTCATATATTTTATAAGCACATAGCTCCATAAGAGACGGACATATTTCTCTTAACAACACTTTTACACACCACCAAACTCTACAAAACAAACACAAAAATCAACACATCAATCTTACAAAAATCATATCCCAATGGAGGTGTTTGACCAACATAACCAAATTTACCTGTTTCCTTTTTAATTGACTCTCTTACTCCAGTTAAACCCAAATTGACCCATTTGCATACAAATAGAATAAAGATGGTGAATAAAACTGGTGATTCTAATAAAGATTATAAATCGTGATAGAGGTGTTACCATGAGCATAATTGGAGCCATATGGCTGAGGAGGATAAGTTGCCGCCTGAGGAGGGTACGGGGATGGTGGATAAACACCTGCATTAGGTGGGTATGGGGCTGGTAAATAAGTACTTGAATTTGGTGTACATGAGTATGTTTGGTGCGAGTTTGGTAGAAGAAGAAGAAGACCAGATCTATGTGAAAAGTTGAGAGGGATATTTGGGATGGTTAATGAAATATTTGGGAATTTGGGAAGGAGGGCAGTTTGATTTTTGGGAAAAATTTAGGCGGGCCTGTGAAAAGTTGAGAAGAGGGAAATTTTATTTTGGGAAAAATTAAGTGAAACACATTTAATCACTTTTAAATAATGTGTGATAAATTTGACTATATGATTTAGTTACTTTTAAATAATGTGTGACAAACTTGAGTATATGATTTAGCCACATACACAATAACTTTATGTGACATATATTTGTAGCATATGTATATATATAGTGTGACTAATGTTTCAAACTTATTTGTATCCATCACACGTCCCAAATTATATGTGACTAAATAATCAAAAAAAAAATTTACAAGATACCTCTAGTCACGAAAATATTCAAATGTGTGACTGTAGCCTCAGTTGGAAAGACGAAATGGTCACACAAGTCGGATCAAGTGTGGCTGTTTCTTTTATTCTGGTACATTTAGTCCCATAAAAAAGTTACTGTGTGGCCGTTCGAAAAACAACATGTGTGACCAAATCCCATTTTTGTACTAGTGTTAGAAAAAGAGAAGCTACAGAGGACCCGAACGTTGTCACGGGTACGTTTCTTCTCAATGGTCGTTATGCTTCAGTTTTATTTGCTCCTTTACTTAACATCTCACCGACCACCTTAGACACCGCCTACAACATTAAATTAGCAAATGGTAACTTAGTTAGATCCGACACCATAATCCGCGATTGCACCTTTAACTTCCTAAACCATCCATTTAACATCGACCTCATGCCTATCAAGCTCGGTAGTTTTGACGTCATAATTGGTATAGATTGGTTATCTAAACACCATGCTAGGATCATTTGCGACGAAAAGGTTGTTCATCTCCCTTTTAATGGTGAAACCCTGATTATCCGTGGTGAACGAAGCGGAACTCGGTTAAACATCATATCGTGTGTCAAGACCAAAAAGTTTATAAAGAAGGGATGTCATGCTTTTCTAGCACACATAACCGAAAAGAAGTCGGATGAGAAACGATTGGAAGATGTACCGATTGTTCGAGATTTTCTGGAAGTCTTTCCCGAAGACTTGCCTGGACTACCGCCTACCCGTCAAGTAGAGTTCCAGATAGATTTAGTGCCAGGAGCGGCACCAATAGCAAGAGCACCCTATCGACTAGCACCATCAGAGTTGCAAGAATTGTCTAATCAGTTACAAGAACTACTAGACAAGGGATTCATTAGACCAAGTTCCTCGCCTTGGGGAGCGCCGGTCTTGTTCGTAAAGAAGAAGGATGGATCATTCCGAATGTGCATAGATTATCGCGAATTGAACAAGTTAACGGTGAAGAACCGTTACCCACTCCCAAGAATCGACGATTTGTTCGATCAGTTGCAAGGTTCCAGTTTTTACTCGAAGATTGATTTGAGATCGGGTTATCATCAACTAAGAGTCCGGGAAGATGATATCCCAAAAATGGCTTTTAGGACACGTTATGGTCATTACGAGTTTCAAGTGATTCCATTTGGATTAACCAATGCACCGGCGGTATTTATGGATCTCATGAATCGTGTGTGCAAACCGTACCTGGACAAATTTGTAATTATGTTCATTGATGAAATTCTAATCTACTCTAAAAGCAAAGAAGAGCACGAAGAACATCTCAAGACGATCTTAGAATTACTCAAGAACGAGAAGTTGTACGCGAAGTTTTCTAAGTGTGATTTTTGGATCCGAAAAGTATAATTTCTTAGACACGTAATTGATAGCCAGGGATTGCGTGTTGACCCAGCTAAGATCGAGGCTATTAAAGATTGGGAAACACCTAAGACTCCCACAGAGATTCGTCAATTTCTGGGTCTTTTCGGGTATTACAGAAGATTCATCGAGAGTTTCTCTAAGATAGCGAAGCCTTTAACCAAGCTAACGAAGAAGAATCAGAAGTACGAATGGGGAGAGAAACAAGAATCCGCCTTTCAATTGTTGAAGCAAAAACTTTGTAGTGTGCCAATTTTGGCATTACTCGAAGGAATGGAAAATTTTGTGGTTTATTGTGATGCTTCACATAAAGGACTTTGGGCTGTGTTAATGCAGAAGGAAAAGGTTATAGCTTACGCTTCTCGACAACTCAAAGTTCATGAGAAGAATTACACCACTCATGACTTGGAGTTAGGAGCAGTTTTCTTTGCGCTAAAGATTTGGAGACATTACCTCTACGGTACTAAGTGTACAGTGTACACAGACCACAAAAGTCTTCAACATATCTTAGACCAGAAAGAGCTTAATATGAGACAACGCCGTTGGCTAGAACTACTCAGTGACTATGATTGCGAGATCCGATATCATCCTGGCAAAGCGAACGTAGTAGCATATGCCCTTAGCAGGAAAGAGCGACTTAAACCCTTACGAGTAAGATCATTGGGTATGAACATTAGTTCACCTCTTCCATCCAAAATTCTTGAGGCTCAGGCCGAAGCACTTAAAACAGAAAACCGACCCAAGGAGAATCTTCATGGTATGACAGAAAGTAAGAATGGTTTTGCAAAAAGATCCGATGGAATGTTATGCTTCAAAGATAGAAGTTGGATACCACATTTTGGTGGCCTACGAGAGTTGATCATGCACGAGTCACACAAGTCAAAATATTCCATACACCCAGGTTCTGATAAAATGCACCAAGACCTCAAAAAGCTGTATTGGTGGCCGAATATGAAGGCCGACATTGCTACTTATGTCAGCAAATGTCTTACTTGCTCCAAAGTTAAGGCCGAATACCAGAAGCCGTCTGGTTTACTACAGCAACCAGAGATTCCTCAATGGAAATGGGAGCGTATCACTATGAACTTTATCACTAAACTCCCTAAAACACCCAGCGGTCATGATGCGATTTGGGTGATCGTCGATCGTCTCACCAAATCAGCTCACTTCTTACCCATTAAAGAAACCTACAAGATGGATAAATTAACCAGAATCTAAATCCAGGAGATCGTCTCGAAACATGGTGTACCAGTTTCAATCATTTCGGATCGAGACAGTCGATTCACTTCAAGATTTTGGGAATCCCTTAATGATGCCTTTGGAACCTGTCTTGATATGAGTACAGCCTATCATCCACAAACCGATGGTCAGAGTGAGAGGACCATCCAAACACTAGAAGACATGCTCCATGCCTGTTTGATTGATTTTGGTAATAGCTGGGATACTCATTTGTCGTTGATTGAGTTTTCCTACAACAATAGATATCACACAAGTATAAAGGCTGCACCATTTGAAGCACTCTACGGTAGGAAATGCCGATCACAAGTCTCTTGGGCCAAAGTCGGAGATGCTCAACTCACCGGTCCAGAAATTGTTCACGAAACAACCGAGAAGATTGTTCAGATTCGGAACAGGTTAAAAGCCGCCAGAGACCGTCAGAAAAGTTACGGCGATGTGAGCCCTAAGCCCTTAGAATTCAAAGTTGGATACATGGTAATGTTGAAGGTATCGCCTTGGAAAGGTGTGATACGATTTGGGAAACACGAGAAATTGAACCCGAGGTATATTGGACCATTTAAGATCTAGCAAGAATCGGTCCAGTGGCATACAGACTTGAGCTCCCGCCAGAGCTTAGCAGTGTGCATAATACCTTTCATGTTTCTAATCTCAAGAAGTGTTTATCCGACGAATCCCTCATCATCCCGTTAGAAGAGATTCAACTCGATGACAAGCTTAATTTCGTCGAAGAGCCAGTAGAAATTATGGATCGTGATGTCAAGAAATTAAAGCATAGTAGAATTCCTATCGTCAAAGTTCGCTGGAATTCTCAATGAGGTCCCGAGTTCACTTGGGAACGAGAAGACCAGATCCGTCAAAAGTATCCGCATCTCTTCACCGATAACACCCCAATGACCAACACTGACTAAATCTCGAGAACGAGATTCATTTTTATGGGTGGTAGACTATGACAACCCGCTAATTTACAGGTCAATACTACTCAACAAACTCGAATTTATTTTCTTGACATTTATTTGAGAACAATTTACATATAACTTTTTACTTGAACCAACGTGAAACCTAGAATATCTTTCAAGTACACTAGGACTTAGGCTATATTTAGTCCAAAACGTTCCAGTACCTTGCTCCTACTCCAGTTCACAACTTTAAACCCTAAAACAATTTCCTATTCTTTATTTACTTACGGTTGTCAATTCAACAAACGCTATTTGCAATTTAAAAATTTAACACCTGATATACCCAATTCTCCCAACGATTATTTCTAACGTATTTTTATACTTCCTAAATGATTACCAAAGTTCCAAAAATATTTCCTTACACCTAAAGTAATTTCTTTATTTCTTACGTTTAATTACGTATAATTTTCGTTAATCACCAAACCAACAACCAATACTTATTTCTAATACCCAATACATACAACATATACACTCTTGTATCAAAACAAGTCTTCTACTCCAACAATACCACATGTGCCCCCCCCTCTGTCTTATAACTAATTGTTATTCATAAAAATCACATGGCATTAATTAGCCTATAAACATCCTTAAAACATGGAGCCTAAGATCTCAATTGGAGGCTTGACCTCAATATTGTCTCCCCCTAAATCCCCCATTCGGCCCAACCTCAACAAACCTAGCCAATGATATCACTTGACTAACTATGCCAAGTTTGAAAATCCTTAGTATAAATACATGTGTTCTTGCACCATTTTTGCACTAGCTAGTGCAAGAGGAAAAAAAAATATAACTCCAATCACTTATATATACCAATTCGACACACTCTAAGGAGGAAGGAAGAAAATAGCTTGATTGTGGTTAAGTTCAAGTATAATTAGGGTACTCTAGCAAGGGTTTGGAACACTAATTATTGGGTTAATCAAGTGTATTGCATACTCACCACACTAATCTCCTTTTGTAAGTAATCTTTATATAGATAAACTTCATGCTTTCCATATCATAATGCTAGTTCAAGTGTACATATTTAGTTTATCACTTTGTACATGTTGACAAAGCTTTATATCCACAATGATCTTTTAACAAAAGGCTATGTTTTAAACAAATTTTTATTATTAGTAAACTAGTTGGTAAAAATCTCAACAAGAAAGTGATGATAAACATCGTATATATATATATGTTAGTAAACTTGTAATTTTAACCATCCTTGAAGATCATTTACAATCATGAAAATGGACTCCTTAATATTGTTAAGTATAGTGTTAGATCACTATTGATATGTTGAGATATTGGTGGATGAACTAGGACTAGTTTTGGAGTTGTTGTTGAGTGGTTATGATAACTAGAAGATTAGGAAAAATAGTTTGATACTTTTGACAATAAATCTGTCCCGTTTTGATTAACACAGAAAACTCAGTAGCTTGGTGACAAGTTTAGGCTAGAAATATAGAAAATAGACTCAATAACGAAAACGTAGCCGCTTGAATGAGTTAAAACGGGCTTATAACGAAAAAGATACGTTAGTTTTAAGTTATGCGACGAAAACTAAATTTTTTGAAAATTATTAAAGCTGTTAGGAAATTTTGAGTAATGAAAACTGATGTTAAATGATAACTAGACTAGCCGAGACCTTAAAAATCCGATAGTATACTTAAATACCTTCGCGGTGATAGGTAAAACTTAAAAAACGGAGCTACGACGAAAAAGTTATGGCCTAAAGAAAGTTTACGACGACATATACGTTGGACAGCTTATTTTTGGCTATTAGAAAAAGCTGATGGAATTATTTGAAGTGGATTTTGGACACTTTAGGGTGTATTTTGGCTTAAATGACGTAAACAAAAATGGTTGAACATTGTATACACTTGTTAGGCGCGTTAGAGATTTTCAAAATATCTATTAACATGACGACTAAAATTTGATCACGAGATTAACAAGTTACGTTTTCTAAAAAGAATGATTTTCCAAATAAAGGAACACATTGACGCAACTACATTTTTGACGTTAAATATTACAACAAACATGTACAAGTGATAAAATAGAGTATGAACTTGCGTGCATGACCGTGTTTTCGAACCTAAGACATATGAATTATTTAGGTCGCGATTAGAGTTATCGGACTTAATTTACCGTTTGCCAATTTACCAATCAGGATTTGCTTTTGCTAAGGTGAGTTTCATAGCCCCGATTTTTACATTGTTTATACATGATTTCTAAACCCTCGGGGTGGGAATACATTGCTTATTTTCCGGACACAAGTACTAAAAACTGTTACTTTGCCTAAGTTACCGCATTGCCAATTAAGTCCCCACGAATCATGAACCGTTCGAGTTGGTCGCGCCAACCTGTCAAACGGACGCATATCATTCGGATTATTTCCGAGTGTCTGGCGAACACTTATTTGGGGCATTATTATTATTATTATTATTATTATTATTATTATTATTATTATTATTATTATTATTATTATTATTATTATTATTATTATTATTATTATTATTATGCTTGATTGCATACCAGTACGTCGAGCTTTGGTGTCATGAGCTTAGGCACTGTATATTATTTTTGGCTGTGACATTATATCTGTTGTAATTGTCTTGCTACTTAAATCTTGTGTTCCGCATTACTATTTACTTAAACCTATGATCTCACCAACATTATTGTTGACCCTTTTAGCGTGTATTCTCAGATAATTATGTGATGATACACCTCTTTGTATGGATCACTTTTGAGTCACATTTTGGAAGCACATCATGATGAAGATTTTCTTGCATTATTTAGCGTTTGGTTATGTATTTAAATCTTATATTTTGATGGTGAGCTCTGATATCTATGTTTTCTAAAATGTTATGTTTAAATCAAACGCTTGTTTTAAAATGACTCACTTAGAGGTCATTCTTTATTCCTTGTACTTTGTTATCCAAGAACATCACGCCCTCATAATTTCATTCCGCTGCAAACACAGATTTTGGAGGTGTGACAGTTGGGTGTCATGGCCCTTTTATGGTTCGAGTTGGGTTATATAAAACCCGATAAGTAAGCAAGCTATATGTTTCGAAAATGAGCTATACAACTTTGGTAAAATAAGCCATACGAGTCATAAAATATATTGAAAGTCGAGTAGTACAAGTCCACGAGAGCCATAACTTAGCTTTTACGTTTTTGTTTATGTTTTCACTTCATCGTTTTTTATATAAATCTCGTCTCACTTGACATGAAAATGAGTGTGTCGATGGTGTAGAAGTTAAGTATGATTTTTAGTTTGCTTTGTGCTTATTAATGTTACCAGGTACCATACAAGCTTCATTAGACACAACAAAATCGACTAATATACGTTTGCATGTATTTTCGTATATTTGAATATGTGTGTGTACGTGTATGGAAAAAAAAACAAAGTAGTAAATGAGAAAGATGGGTCAATGCTCACAGTGGCAAAAAGATGAATGTGTGTCGAGATAAAACAAGTGGAAAACCCAAGATTATTGTAAACCCGCTTGCTTCCCAAAATAAAACCCGATTACACCTTTGCCTAAGAAAACCCTTAACCTTTCCTAGTTTCCTTCAATTTTCTCCTTGTGGTTCGACTGTAGCTAGAAGAGTATGTGTGTGGTATGGTATTAAAGTAAAATGAGTTATGAGAGCTTTGTGTTTGTGCATTCGGTTATAAAGACCAAAAAAAAAAGAAGGGTTGGGTTGTTTTAATGGTACTCGACTGTCGACAAGGACCATGGGAAGGAGGAGAAGATGGTTATGAGTTCTATGGTAGTTGACTAACCTTTGGGTATAAGGTTTGCACCATGGTTCTTGATGACTAGTAGGGAACATGAATGAGAAGGTGGTACTTAGAAAGGTTGTTTAAGCACAAAACCATGGATTTTTGGGTGGTTTGTGTTGCTGTTCGAGGAAGGCAGAAAGAAAGGGCAAAGGAAATTGTGATGTTTTAATTCATATGTCTTTTAATAGGAATGTCTAATGGGTAAAGTGATTATCCAAGCTGTAATAAGTTTAGATACCATTCATTAGTCAGAGTGAAGCATTTTGTGTGTAATATGTTATATATGCGTGGCATTCAAAGAAAAAGAGGGAGAAAATAAGTTTTTAAATTTTTGCGGTGTATATTCCGTGTCCCGTTGAGTATGAACGTGTGTCGCGGTGTCTCGGTTTGACACTAACAATAAAATGTATAGAACACATTTTTGTGGGTGTTTTTATATAAGCATTATAAAAATATTTTGAGGACTCGAACAAGAGTTTATTTAGTTATTGCCATGACTAATTGATTGTCGGTACGCATGTGGGGTTATTTTCAGGGAAAATGAGATAACTTCTCATTTTTAAGATAAAATCATTAATAGTTGTTAAAAAATAAATAATGTGCATTTTCTGATAAAATAAATATTATTGCTATTACAATAATAGTACGGGAAAATTACCATTTGTCACAATTACCCGACACGAAACCCGACCTGAAACCGACACGAAAATTAACAGGTTCGGGTTGAGTCTAAATAGATTTCGGGTCGGGTTTGGGTCGACTCATCTAACCCGTTTATTAAACAGGTCAGGTTCGGGTTGTGAATAAATTAAGTGAGTCGACCCGCCAACCCGTTTAAGATTTTTTTTCTTTAATTGAAATTTTTTTATATTTTATTATATGGGTTAAATGGGTTAAACGGGTCGACCCAAGAACCCATTAAACCCGTCTAACCTATTTAACTCGTGTAATGTGACAACTTTTGTATCAAAAACGGATCAAATGGGTCAACCCAAAACTCGTTTAACCTTTTCAACCCGTGTAACCTATTTAACCCGCCAACCCAAGTATATATACGGGTTAAATGGGTCAGGTTCGGGTTATGTGTAAACAGGTTAGGGTTGACATAGCTGACCCGATGATTTAAATGGGTCAGGTTCGGGTTGGGGTTTTCTGACCCGCCAACCTGACAACCCGAACCCGCCAACTCGAACACGACCCGAATTGCCACCCCTACTTTTGATTTTCTTATGTTTTCGTCCGTTTTTATACGTATTCGTCCGTTTTCTTACGTTTTCATCCGTTATTATACGTTTTTGAATATCATAATTGATATCCAGAATATCACTTGTGATTTTCTGAATATCACTTGTGATTTTCTGAATATCACTTGTGATTTTCATGTTATAAAACATTAGTTGAAAATCACTTGTGATATTCAGAATATCACTTGTGATATTCAGAATATCATTTGTGGTACTCAGAATATCACTTGTGATATTCAGAAAATCACATAATATCACATGTGATATTCAGAAAATCACTTGTGATATTGAGAATATCACTTGTGATATTTTGAATATCACAGAATATCACTATTCTGAATATAACAGAATATCACTTTCAGAAACGTATGAAAACGTCTGAAAACGGCCAAAAACATTTAAAAACGGACGAAAACGTAAGAAACTGGATGAAAACGAACGAAAATGGAAGAAAACATATGAAAACGTACGAAAACGTATGAAAAAGAACGAAAACGTAAGAAAATAGAAGAAAACATATGAAAACGGACGTAAACGGGTGAAAACGTATGAAAACAGACAAAAGCGTATGAAAACGGATTAAAACGGGCGAAAACGTATGAAAATGAACGAAAGCGTAAGAAAACGGACGAATATGTATGAAAACGGACGAAAACATATGAAAGCGTAAAAACACGTCTAAATACGGACGAAAACATATTAAAACGAACGAAAACGGACGTAAACGTAAGAAAACGGACGAAAACGTATGAAAACGAACGAAAACGTAAGAAAACAGACAAAAACGTATCAAAACGGACGTAAACGAGCGAAAACGTAAGAAAACAGACGAAAACGGACAAAAACGTATGAAAACGGGCGAAAACGTAAGAAAATGGGCGAAAACGTATGAAAATGTGCGAAAACGTGCGAAAACGTATGAAAACGGACGAAAACGTATGAGAATAGACGGAAACGTATGAAAGCGAAAAAAAACAAACATGAATTAAAAAAAAAATGAATAATAAGAAAGACAAAAAGAAAAAGGAAATGAAAAAAAACATGGACTTAGGTTTCCATATTTAATCTTAGGTTAATCCCCACTATTAGATCAAACTAGATACTAAATGAATGGTGAGAATTTGTCCTTTGGTATGCACCAAAATATTATTATGCAAAATAAAGTGACTCCTCTTTTGTAACATTTTGTATTTAGCATTGTTGTTTCATTTAAAGTTATAAATACCCATAACTAGTCAAAATGTATGGTGTGACACTTAGACTGCTCGGCAAGGACTAAAGTTAATGGTGAAGTATTCACCACAAAGTACAACTCACGCATGATGTTCCTTGCAGTCTCCTCTACTTCACGCGCTAAACACAAAACCCAAAAAGAATAATGGTGAACTCTTCACCATTCAGTAATACAATTCCTCCGTCTCAATTTAATTGTCCATATTTCCTTTTATGGATGTCTCAAATTAATTGTCCACTTTCCTTATTTAGTAAAAACAAGAGAATCTAGTGAAGGAATATTTCATTTTAGTGGTTGAAAATTAAAGTGGCCCCACTTTTATTAAACTTTGTGTTTTCTCTCTCCTGACAAATAAATTGAGACGGAGGGAGTACAATTTTTCCGGGTCCCATTGTTTTGTTTTATTATTATTTATTTAGTTTGTGAGTGTGGGTGGGGTATTTAGTGGGGTATATTTGTATAAAATGAGTATTTTAATGAAAGGTGAAGATGTGTTTGCCTTGACGAGTAAATAGTGAAGTTTGGTGAAGGAGAGTGAGAGGAGAGAGAAAGCTGACGTGGCATTAAGGTGTATTATGAAGGGAGATGCACCTTGCCAAGCAGCCTTATTCTAATAAGGTAAGTCCACTAAATATATAGGAACTTTCAAAATTCTCCCAAATTAGATAATCAACTTTTTTTTTGGTGCAGAGATAATCAACTTTTTAACTATAATATCTAACACGCCAAGCTTTTAAATTTGTTATATTCTACTAGTAAATATTGTTACCTGCTTCTACTTGTTCAACTGGTAAAATAAATTGACACCTAATATATATTTAAATTTTGGATTAAGATTCTCTCATGGTTAAGGTGAATATGAGTAATGTTGATAATGTGTGAGAGTAAATAAAAAATAATAAGCCCTTAGCTTTTTACTAACAAATGGACCCTCATTTTATGTATCTTGTTTTTAATTAGCTAAGATAACCTTTTATGTCTATATAAACATGAGAGGATTGTAATCTTTAAATTTTATGATTACCTTAATATTTAAATAAGTTAATATGGTACACATCACCATTGTTAAAAGGCCTCTATTATTCGCACCCCTCTATTATGTGGGGTCCGGCTATTTTTGGTAGAATATACAAACCGACAAAACAGATAATATAAACGGCGGCAGCAGGGGAAAAAATCAACACCCCCCCCCCCCCCCCCTAAGGGGGGTTTGGATAAGATGGGCCTTGTTAAAACCCTATCCAAACATACCCACACAAAATATCCTACATTATCTAGGGGTGCAAACGAGCCGAGCTACTCGCGAGCTATTCGAGCTCGACTCGATAAAAAGCTCGAAACGAGCCGAGCCTTGTCGAGCTCGAGCCTGAAAATCAACTCGTTTACTTATCGAGCTCGAGCTCAAGCTTCGCTTATCGAGCTCGAGTAGGCTCGTCGAGACTTATCGAGCTTAGCTTATCGAGCATATTTGGACATATATTTAGATTATTAAGCCGAGCTTTGTCGAGTAGTTCGCTTATCGAGCATATTTGGACATATATTTAGATTATTAAGCCGAGCTTTGTCAAGCTCGAGCTCGAAAATAAAGGCTCGAATCGAGCCGAGCTCGAGCTCGAGCTCGAAAAAAAACCTGAAGAGCCGAGCTCGAGTATAGTAAAGCTCGGGCTCGGCTCGGCTCGTTTGCACCCCAAACATTATCTTCCTTAGTTTTTCACCACAACTCCATAACCACCACATCTTCGTAACCACCAGTAACCACCTCCGGGAATAGCAGCCACCACTCTACACCATACCCCAAAGCTGCAAATGACAAGTAACATATACCTGGATTCTTCATCTTTCATATTTTATCTCTACCCATTTTAACAAACGCAAGACCACTTATCAAAGCCCTGCAAATAAGTGTATGTATCATATAATCATCATTTGGGAAAACAAGTTTGAGCATACCAGTTAAATTATGATCAACATCTTGCAAACCTTAACGATTTCGAAATTGACAAAACATATATGCAGTAGTAACTATATGTTAAATACACTTTATATGCAACTTTACTCTAGTTTAATTGAATTAATTTCTAATTTACACTTACAAGCGATGGAGATGGGGGCTCAAAATAATGACGAGTAATAACAGATGGAGATGGGGGCTGAAAATAAGAGACGGAGATGGGGGCATTTTAGTAACTTGATAGATGCAAAAAACTACTGCCTCAGTGCTAAATTAAGTATCCAGTTTGACTTTTCAGAGTCAAACTGGTTTAACTTTGACTTTCTCTATTTTTGCAGGTATTATATAATAATTGATGCAAAATATATGAATGGATTGGGTTTTAAGTGTCTTTTTCATTGGTATAATTTTTTTATCAAATATTATGTAACACAAAAAAAATATTTAAGGTCAAAATTGAACCAGTTTGACTCTGAAAAGTCAAACTGGATACTTATTTTGGAATGGAGGGAGTACTTTTTACTTATGAGTTAATTAAAATAATGACATGTAATAACAAATAAATGCGTGGAAAATTAACCGTTCATACTTGCAAATATTATAGGTTATAACTGTTTGGATAAGCATATTGGCTGTATATGAGTGTATAGGGATAAGGATGTACAATTACCTATGGGATGATGATTAGCAATTTACCTCAAATAGGCCATGTATTCTTATTATATATACTCTCTCATTCGTATGTAATAATACTTCATTAAATAATACAATCCATAATCTTAAATGGTATCAGGCTTTTTGATCCTCTCCAAAAACTAAATACCTAAACTCTTCATTTGCCGCCTCCGGCCGCTGGCTACACGTCGGAGGTTCGGAGGGCTCCCTTTAAACCTTAACCTTATCAACAAAAAAAAAAGAAAAAAAAAAGGTGGATCTTGATGTTACTTACTTTTATCACACAAGCTACTAATCTAATCCTAGATCTAGAGAGAGAAAGTTAGAGAGAGAAAGAGAGTGAAAGGTTAAGTTAAGATAATAATGAAATGTTAAGCATTCAACCAACCAACCCTCTCCCTTGAATGGAAGGGGGGTATTTATAGTGTTTTACAAGACATGGGCTTTTAGCCCTAATTAATACATAAATAAAATAAATAAATAGACACAGCCCATGGGCCTTCTACACAGACTGGGCCTTAAATCAAACCTAAACGCCTAAGCAACCTAATACATAAATGATCAATACATGATAATAATAAAGTGTTCCCAACAATCTCCCCTAAGTATTGGTCATCGAGGTTGCTTGACGTCGTCTTTGCTTCTTTGGCTTTTAACGTCATTTGCATCTTTGTTCTTTGTTCTTGTTGTGATATGATATGGTAACGATCTGCCTTTCACCAACGTTCTTTAATTCTGGTGTCTTTACTTCCTTTCCACCATGCTCATATGTCTTTTGACTTTTGTTCTTCAACTGGTTCTCACTTCTTCAATCTTTGACTTGTGAAAGGTTGTAGTGCTTGAACTTTGACTTTTCTTTAACATCTTTGAACTTTTGTTATCTCTTAGTCTTTGTGAGAACGTATCTTCAGGATATGAGCATGATGGAATGGTGGTTATGTAACTCCAGGTCTTAATGATTCGCTGCAGGTAAACAGTTAGCAATAAATCATCTGGCACTTACAGATTCGGACTTCGAGATCGTCAACAGCATAGTGTGAAGACTTTCTCTAATCCTAACCCAGGCCGTTCTAAATCGGATACCCCCGAAAAGGCTTACACAGACACACCGAAGTGCACCTACGATTCAGTGAGCCGCTGAGGATCACCTCACGACTGTAGACCGTTTTGGAGCTAACACTAAGCGTAATCCACAAGGAATTACCGAAGTGACCTGCTGTCAGGGCTGTTTGATGTTGACCCTGGCAGGATTTCCATTCAATCACTAAGAATCATAATTTATGAATTCTCTCATGAACGTTCTCGGCAGATTGCTAAGATCTGCGAAGGACACTCTTAAAATTTACAACTGGTGTTCCTTTTGTTGAACAGCCAGTGTATGCTAAGTGTACCTAAGAGATCTTTGATGTATCTCATGGCTCTAGACTCGATTTAGTGCTTATTTGTTTGGTCATCGGAGGCATGGAGCAGAGTGCCTCCTTTTCAATATCAACACATCTCGTAGTGAGAGGTCGATAGATAATGAAGGGTTCTCCGTGTGAAATGAAACAAGTGTCTTTTGAGAGACACCTGAGTGGCTAGAAGGTTTAGTGCAGTGCGTCACTGGGTCCATGACGGCTTAATCTTCAATACCGGTGTTACCTTGGTAACAATCCAGTAGCATATGTATTGAACCCGATGTCTGCCCTAAAGTTGATCAAATGGAGGGCTATTTCTTTTCATTCTTTTCTTTACTTTTCTTTTTCATTCTTCAACCCCTTCTTTCTCCTTTCATTTCTTTTCTCCTTTTTTCATCATACCTAGGACTTTCTAGTTCTAAACTATTGGTATTGTCCTTGGGTAGATCCCTCCGGCTCTAGCGGATCATAGGACGGTTTATTCCTAACCTTAGTCACCTTATATCACCATGACTATCCTATTGTTGCCATAAACCAAGCCTTTTGAAAATCTCTCAAAGTGCTTATGATTGTGAAAACATATTTTGTTAACACTTTGAGAGTTTTGTGATTTTCAGAAATACTCCCCCTTAATATGTGCTCATAAGTATTTAATTTAAATTTGCACATGTCGGGTAGAGTTAGCACTTTTGAATTGATTGATTTTCAATGAACATGATCGTCGCGAGACACGTTTACATCACTAGTAGAACTAGCTTGAAATTATTACCCATCCAGATCACATTCAAGGAAAATCTCTCGAAATCGGCACATTCTACTCAGACATATCCTTTGCGAGACACGTTTACATCACTAGATAAACTGGCTTGAAATTATTACCCGTCCAGGACATGTCTTTTCGATTACTGACTTTTGATATCGTTAATTCGAGGGTTCAATTCTGAGTTGAGCTCACATGAGATTTCAAGCTTTTTATTACCATATTTTAATCATATCTTTATTCTCCCCCTCAAAAATAGCATACTCATGTTGTTTTTGTTAAACTTTTGATTAAAATATGCTCTTTTTGAGGTTTACGGGAAGAATTTCAAGAACTTCTGTTTTCAGAACAAAGATTATATTTCAAATACTCCCCCTTAACAAGGGAATACTTGTCCTTATGAGCAGAATTTTGAAAAACTTAGAAAAATTTTGGTTTAATTCTACTCATAAGTAAGAAGCTTTCGCTCCTTTGATCAGGATTGAGGCACTGAAGCGTACCTCAGGGTCCTTTCATTACAAGAACGGGTTGTGCACTGTTATGTGTGCACAAGCCATTGTCAATGATGAAAAATGATAGAAAATTATGATGAAATATGACAAACGATAACAAATTATACCAAGGATTACTGCTCAGGTCGACGGAAAGTGAGAATGTTAGGAACTCGGGCACGTCCTCCCACATAGCTTTCCAGTCGTCTCATTGTTGTTCGAAACTTGAGCCTTTTGTCAATCCGATCAACGAACTTGACTGCTTGCTTCGCATCATTCTTACTCCAGCTCATATGCTTCAACCATCCCGTCTTTAACCCCTTTCTATAGTTTGCCAGAATCTTTTCAAGTTCAGACTTGACATGCAGAAGAGTTTCATCACTGAACTTGTGGATTTCTTGATATCCCATGAATCTCGTTGAGCTTCTATCCCTTACATACACCAACCCAAATGGTCTATCACCGAAAGTGTACGGCTTCTTGTCTGCTATTCCCGGAGGTTGGAGATTAGGCCTGACCAAATTCAGTTTCTTCTGGTAGCTTTCTACCCCAAGGTGCACGTCTTCAACTCTGGATCTGATGACAATATTGCGGATGTATAGCAACACAGAGTTGACGATATCATACTGAAGACGCCCAGGAAGATGTTCGGGTTTTCCTTGAACTTTCAGGAGATACATGTCTTCAATATCATTGATGTGCAGGTAAGGATAGTCTGCTTCTTTGAAGGTGTATTCTTTATCGTCCAGCCTCCTCACGGTGATTTTCTTTAGATAGTTGTTGCCAAACATTGATTCAGTTTCTGCACTTGTGATGGACAGGATTCTACTTCTTTGATAAACTTCAGCTTCAGGTTTTGAAGGATAGGTGAGCTTCCATTTTTAGAACCACTTCCTCAGATTTGGCCAGTGATAGATTCCCAGAGCAGCTTCATCGTTGTATTCTTGGACTTCGTTGATAAACAAATCGCTGATTTGTTCTTCAAAACCTTCTAAAGTATAGGATGCTGCCAGGTACTTGGTAAGGGAAGTTGCATAACGTTTTTCAGGGTTTGTGTTTCCATAGACCAGATAATCCAAGTCGTTATTGAAGAAATACGCCTTGGGTATCTTCGGGTTGTGAGAATGGCCAATGAGTGGTAAAGGTTGGGAGAAATCACGGAGTTGGAGTTGTTCTTTTGGATGAGAAGCCCGCGCATGATCCCAGTCAATGTTGTCAGAAAGAGCTCGTGCTACTTGTTCCAGGTTGTACTCAAACTCTAGCTCTGAAGTAGTGACTGTTTTGAATTCTGTGAAGCCATCTTTGCGAACTCTAATGATATCAGGCAATCCCAACTTCTGGACTTTCATTGCCTTCTTCAGTCGTTTGGTGAAGTCCACATTAGAGCCTTCATCAGGTACATCATTTTCAGCTTCCGGATATGCATCCACCATCGTTTCAAACCAATCAAACTTTGGAGCTTCAGGATTGACCCATTCTGGTTGAGGTTTGACTTTTTCATTTGTGGGTGGTGCAGTGACATTCTGAACTCTTGGTGGAGCAACGGGAAATTCGTGATCAAAACTCATGTCTTCATAAGATTCGGTCTGATCGAATGCCCGGGTTTCTAGTGCAACAAATGTTTCTTGACTTGATTGCTTCTTGGTGCCAGAAGAAGGTGCAGTAGTAGAGGGGCCAGTTGATTTAGACGGTTTCGTTCTTTTCTTCCCTTTATCGTCATTGTCAGGGTCATCCCGACGACACTTGACTGGCTTGTCTTGCTTACATCCCTCTGCTTTCTTTTCAGCTTTTCTGATCGAATTGAGCAATGCCGTTCGAAGTTCTTCCTCTTCGGGATTAGCGATGATGTCTGCAAGTAACTTTCCTTTTAGGTCAGCTGTAGACGGCTTGGGTGGCACGGTTTGGATAGTTATTGGTGTTGTCTGCATGAGATTAGCCACCGTCTTTTCCAGATTTCGTTTGACATATTCTTTGAGGATATCTGGAAGTGCCTCTTTAAGATTCTTACCGACTTCTTGGGGTACTTGAGCACTGACTTCTTGAGGAACATGTGTCTTGAGATATTCCCTTGCTGCCTTTTCCAGATCAAATGCTTTGAGGTTATCGAGGTGAAATTTGTTTATATCTGCCTGTTTTTGCACTTCAGTGAGCTTTTCATTCAACGCTTTGTGCTCATTTTCTTCAGTTTGTCGATTTCTCAAAACCATATTTTGAAGTGCACCAATTTGTTCTTTGAGTTCATTGAGTTCACTTGTGGACTGACCCACAGATGACGGTTGTGGAGATGGTGGTACAGTGTTGTCATCTTGGTTGTCATTTCCTTTATCATCATCATCATTGTTTTCATCTTCATCATCTTCACCTTCTTCATCTCCTTCTTCATCATCTTCACTGCTTTCAGTTTCTTCAGATCCAGATCCTGAGGGTGTATGAATTCTTTCATCTGACTCTTCTGATTCACTCTCAGATTTATCAAGTGTAGCAGACTTTGTAGCCTCTTTATCTTCTTCTGTTTGAGCTAAAGGTTGTGAAGCCGATCCTTCACCCCTCTTTGATCATTCAAGTTTCTCTTGATCTGCCAGAAGTTTCTTTCTGTTTTCCTTTGATGCTATCTTAAACTGTTCTTTCTCTTCTTCCTCAGTCATTGGAGGTTCTATGGCTTTGAATGATTGATCGGACATTTTGATTGATTTTCCCCTCCCTTTGCCCAAACTTTTGTCTGACTCTGCCATCACTGACTTCATTTTCTCAAGATCTTTCTTCTTCTTTCCTTCACTAAGATCAACCTCTACTTCTTCCTCTTCGTCCATGGGTTCATCTCGGAGTTTCAAGTCTGGGGACTTTTCTCTGATGACAAGTTTCTTCTTCTCGAATCTTTCAATTTTCTTTGTTCGAGATGAAGCTGCTGGGACAGTTTTTCTTGTACCTCTACCTTTTCCCCTGGTTGACTTTGTTCTCTTATCCGTAAAACCCACCTTTCCAGCCTTTTCAGCCTCATCGTACAATTGATAAGCTTCAGTTCCCATTACTGCATCTGTTAAAATACTCGATGGGATTCTTACACCCTGTTTCTTTGTGTTGGGCATCTGCACGTTAACCCTGGTGAGCATGTGATCCATTTGTTCGGTATGTGCTTTCTCATTTGAGCGTCTATCGATTTCAGGGTGGTTTTTCATGATTTGCGAGATTATAAGTTTGGTAAATCGGGGAAAGGGTATCTTGTAACCCTTCTTTTGTTGGAATTGTTGGGCTTGGAATATCATGTCTTTCCATATGAACTTAGCAAAGTCCATGTGGTAGAAATTGACGACACCCCAGAAGAATTTTAAATGTTCCATTCTTGGGTGTTCAAATCCAGTTTCTTTTCTGGTTATACTATGAATGATGATGGTGTAAAGAGTCAACCATGGCTGAGGGATGTAGTTCATGTTCACTTTTGAAAGTGAAGTCAGCTCTTCTTCCTGTTCATCATAGCCGAGACGCTTTAATGTTTCAACCATGGTTTCAAAGGTTGGTTCATCGTGGAATTTGCCTCTTGGGCCTGATGCTTCAGATGGAAGGTCAAGAACGTGGCGAAGAGTATCGACCCCAAATTGAACCTCAGTGTTGTCAACTGTGACTGTAATGTGTTTTTTGTCTTTTCCTACGACCATGTGATGCCAAAACTGGTTCATATACACCTCAGGTACATTGGCTGTCTTTGTCATCACAGAACTGACGTAGTGTCTCTTGAGTATTTCCACGATTATCTTACATGACTCATGACATGGCAGATTCTCAAAGTCAACTCTTGCGTTTGATTCATTGTGTGGAAAACTAGAAGGGGGGGGGGGTTGAATAGTTTTACGTCTTTTTAATTTTATTATGAAAACTTTGTTTCTTTTTAAAACCTTAAATTTGAGTTTATATGAAAAATGATACTTGAACAATATTATTTATTATATGTGTATCCTTTTAAATTTGTTATAAAATTTTTCTTTTTATGAATGGAGTTTTAAATTGATCTTTATGTGAAATCAACTTCTAATTAATACTAATAGTTATATATGCCTATATGTATGAAAGTAATGACGATATAAAGAAATAAGTAAGAGATGGAAAGATCAAACCGAGACACGAGGGATTTATAGTGGTTCGGCTACAAGGACACCTTCCTTGCCCTACTCCACTCCCCGAGCACACCTTGCTCGAGAGTTTTCTTCACTACTTCAACAAGCTCCCTTATGGCGGAGAAAACCTTACACAACTTTCGCTTACACCGGTTTAACGACACAAAGCTAAATGTCGAGTTCTAATCGTAGCTAGAACCAATCTCACAACTTCACAACACAACTTATTCACGACTTCAACACAACGGCTTCACGACTTCTACACAACGGCTTCACGACTTTTACACGACGACATCACAACTTCTAAGCTACGGCTTCACGACCACGACTTCACACCTTCTAAGCTACGGCTTCACGACCAAGACTTCACAACTTCTAAGCTACGGCTTCACGACCAAGACTTCACAACTTCTAAGCTACGGCGTCATAACTTCAACATGACGACTTCACAACTTCTAAGCTACGGCTTCATGACTTCACCATGACGACTTCACAACTTCAACATGATGACTTCACAACTTCTAAGCTACGGCTTCATGACTTCAACATGACGACTTCACAACTTCTAAGTGACTTCTTTACACCACAACTACTTATACACCTTCTTCACTACTTACACACTATACATATCTAGTCACTTATGTTTACACCTTATACACACACTTTACACAAATGAATGAATGATTTACAATTATGATACACCAACAACTTGGATGGAAGAGATACACCAAGTTGTAATACTTCTTGTCTTGAAGGATAGAAGTATTCTTCTCTTGCACTTGAGAGGTTGAAGCTTTGGATCACTTGAAACAAAAGCTTATAATTACATGATCAAAGGGTTTTTGAAAATATGAAATGAGATCTAAACCAGAAAGTTTTTAGTGCAAAAGGGTGAGTAAAAATCCAGGGGAAGGCTGGTATTTATAGGCAGAAAAACTGGACAGCTGGAAGCTACTGGAGCATGGCCGGCCCCCTTAAATAGGGGGGCGGTCTCCTTAATTTTAAGGGGGCCGCCTAGCAAAATTAATGGGGCCGCCCAAGCCTACCGTTGCCCAGTTTTGTCTTTTTGTGGGGAAGGTTTTTCTGGAACATTTTTATTGATTTTGGTTAAAAATTTGAATTCATAAATTTATAATGAATTAAACCTTTTTATTTATTACCAAAAATGTTTTTCTAAAAGATATAAAATGTTTTTGACATTTTATAAAAAATCTAGTGTTTAAGAAAATGTTCCTTTGATCATATAATGCATTAAGCACTTGTTTATTCATACCTTAAGTGATTAAGTTGTAGAAATGAATATTTACAACTAAATACTTGTTTATTTGATAAGTTTATGTTTAATGAGTTTACATTTTGTAATTATCAAAACATAGAGATATGAATAAGTATGAATAATGTTTTTAGGCATTACTTATGTCAACAATCTCCCCCTTTTTGATGATTACAAAACTAAAACTCATTAAATCCAAAAAGTTATTTTTGGACAAGTATTTAGTGAGTTTATATTCACTTCTCCCCCTTTTTGTAGAATCAAAAAGGTTATGCCGACAAGTTTTTGAGACAAAATTTGTCGGGACAAGAACTCCCCCTTGATATGTGCTCCCCCTCGTTTGAGGGCACCAAGGAATCGATATATGGAATACTTGCAAGAAAAATATTAGAAGCACAAGCTTATATATAGCAAAAATAAGCATGCATATAAAGACATTCATTAAAAATGTTGTGTATAAATACACAACCATCCAAGATTATATTCAATTCTACATTAGCTAGTAAGTAATGCAATCTACATAATCATTCTAGGAGTACATGATCTTCCATGGGGCTTGCACACAAAATGGTTTGAAAAATTATTTTTGATTAAGCATTGCATATGCTTAATTTTGTGAGAATGGAGGTGGTGGTGGTGTAGTGGGTGAAAATGGTGGAGGTTGTGGTGGAGGTTGGTTGTTAAGCATGTGTTCAAGGGATGAAAACATGTAGTGTATCTCATCTATAAGACCAAAGATGATGGTTCGGTTGTGGATGCAACAAAGGCAATTGTCTCCATGGGCTTCAAGTAAAGCCCAAGGGATGGGAAAGCATGGTGGTGGTATTGGTGATGATGAGAAATGAGCATCAAGAGGTGTTATTGGTGATATGGAAATGACAAGTTGGGTGAATGGAGGTTCTTGAGTAGGAGGTGGAGTTGATGCTCTTGATGGTGGTGATGATAGGTGTGAGTTGATGTAGTTATTGATGGATGAAGTGGAAGGTATGGATGAAGATGATGTGCCATGAGTGGAGGGTGTTTTTGATGGTGCATTTGGGGATGAACATTGAGGTGGTGGTGATGGAGTTTTGGTGTCTTCTTGGGTTAAGTCAATGAAGAGTTGTTTTGGTGGTATGATGAGAATTTTGTGTTTCTTGGATGTCTTAGAGATGGATGATTTTGGTGATAGCATGGTGAATGAAAATGGGTGTTTGATGGAGGTGATGGTTGATTTAGGTAAGGTTTGGAGGTTTTGTGGTAAAATTCCAATACCAATTCGTCCTTTAAGAGAAATGGTAGCTGGGGCTAGATAAAAGGGGTCACAAGATGCAAAAGAAAACAGTAAATTTTACTGCCCAGATGGCCGGTCCCCTTAATTGTAGGCCGGCCCAATTAAAATTAAGGGGACCGCCTAGGGAATTAAGGGGGCCGCCCATCTGGTGTTTTCCCAGGCGACCAAATTTGAAAAATTTCCAGAAAAAGGTCATTTTTAGGGTGTTTTTGCAGCAAGCTCCATTTGAATCATGTACATCAAGAATGATTAAATAGTGGCATAAACATGTTAAATACGCATGCATACATTTAAAACATATTATGGAATAAGCATGTTATTAATCATCAAGCATGTATATATATCATGATATCAAGTATACAAGCAATAAGCATAACAATCATATATTAAAGACAAGAAATAAAGCATTCATTAGTTGAAAATAATTATGTTAAAAACATAATTATTGATACAACACATATTTTGCTTATAGCATACAATAAATAGAAAATTTTAAATTGCCTAAGAGATCCTTTTGACTTGCTTGAGACATGAAAAACTTGAATTATTTTGGATGGATGATGGTAAAGAGGGGGTAAAAATGTTGGATTAATGGGGTTGTAAGTTTGGGTGTATGGATGTTGGAGAGAGTGTTGATGGAGGAATTGGAGGTGGAGAGCTTGGACTTGACCATGTTGAATGAGGGTTTTGATGTTGTTCAAGTGGTGGTGTTGAATTAGATCTAGTGAGAAGATACTCAATCCAAGTGAGACGCTCATTTAAGGCGATGGTTTGATTTTGGAGAAAGATGCAACAAGGACAATTGTTGACATGTTTCTCAATTTGACTCAAGTGATGTGGTGATGATGGTAATGATGGTGAGATGGATGGTGATGGGTCTAAGTTGCTGATGTGCGTGTCGTTGTGTTCAAGTTTTAATATTTATAAACACGATTTATCCAATTCTCTAATCACACATACGAGCAAGTATACTCGTCCGTGGTAGTAAAGGTGGGTAAGTCGAGATCATCCCAAGGGAATTGGGGTTTAGGTTTAGTAAATAAGTTTTAGCAAAATGGAGTGTCAATCCAATTTGAAGCAAATTAAAAACAAACAAGCAAGCAAGGTTCAATCAATCAAAAACAAATATACTTGTGTGTAGGTTCCATGACAATTGTTTAGAGTAACCAATCAAGTTGAGTGTTACTTGTAATGATGCACAACTTAAAATGAATGATTCACAATCAATGGTTTTTATCATGAGAAATCATATCTAAGAATTCAATCTCCTAGTTAACTCCTTTCGGCCATTATTAACTATTACGATAATTCTATTAAGTCCTTTGTGTTGTTTGAAAGCATGTCTTATCTCAAGAATTCCTACGAATCCTTTCGGCCTTTTTCGTGATGAAATCGTTTCCAAATCCATTTTAATGAGTAAAGGTGTTGCTTGTCACACACCATAATCCATACTAATTCGTGCACTAACTTTTTGGAATAAAAACATAAAGAAAACTCCTTTCGGCCTTGTGAATCTTTGAAAATGTTTTTACCAACCAATTAAGCAAGATTAGATTTTATCTCAACAAACTCATAAAATAAGATATGTTTTCATGCATCACTTATGATAAGATTACTCCAACAATTGTCACATCATCCACACACAAGTATAACTAAATTACTCCATAACAATCATAACCAAACACACATAATTAACCAAACTTTCATTCATCATATAGTAAAAGTAAAAGTAGTTCATGATAACTCAACAAGAAATACCTATCAAGGAATTACAAGAACTAGAATTGTGGAACTATAGCAATCCACACTCCTCCAATCGCCTATTATCACAAGTAAACAACTCCACACACGGACGCAACTCTTGAGACTCGAACTCAAGATCTCCGGGACGTTATCACAGCAACTCCAAGCTTTTGGGCAATAATAATAATAGTGGTGTAGCTTTCTTAGGTTATGTCACTTCCCCCAAAAGAACTCCCTTTGCAAACTAACCAAGGGTTCCTTAAATAAGTGAGGAAACCCTTCTTATCCAAGTAAAAACGTCCCATATGATTTAACAGCTGAGAAATGATAAGCCTCAATGATTATGAGGCTTAAATTCACCATTTAATGCAACTTTGTAACTTCAGTGTTGGCCAACCGATCGGTATTTGGCTCCTACCGATCGGTTGGAGCTCTCGGTGTTTCTAACTTCACTCCATCCGAATCAGATGCGGGCAGCATCCGATCGGATGGATGATCCTGCCATGCACTTTTGTTTTCTTTTATTCATTTCTCGTTACGTGCTTGATCCTTCGCTGCACCATTGATTTCCTTCATAGATCTTGATCTTTTCTTGATATGTTAAGCATAGAAGTCTTGGTCTAATCAATTCTTTGAAGAATCAAGTGGTTTCTTTCTCGTAATTCTCCTTATGCGCATAATCTCTTCATTTCTTCGTGTTTTCCTCCACTTTTCCTGTACTTGGCTATATTTACTTGCATACACACTTTTTCATCATTTAGCAACAAATACATGCAAATATAACCAAATATAATGCACAAAACTAGCAATAACGCACCTAAAAACATGTTAGATTTAAGCGTTATCAAATCCCCCACACTTGAGTTTTGCTCGCCCTCGAGCAAGTCTAATTTTTAGAAAAACTGAACTCAATGGCATTTTCATATGTTCATGAAAAAAATCCTTGAAATGTAAGCAAATTAAATTGAATTTTGTTAACATCACCAAGTACCTCACAAAGGAAATTTTAAATTCACACAACTCTCGATAGTAGATTTGATTGTATATCACTCAATTGCCCAGGCGCGATTCATGTCTCTTACCATAAGCTTGTACTTGTATCAAAACAACAAAATAAAACATCAAAGAGGTCTTTATTTGGGTTTAGGCTTCAAAAAGGGTTTTGATTACCTAGCTAATGTATAGATATTTCATACAAGTACATCATAATTTGCTAACAACGAATCCTTGTGTAGTCAAGCAATGGATGGTCACTAGATCGTGCCTTGGTTCGCTAACGACGTTACTTGCATAACGGATGGTCACCAATTTACTCACCAGATCGCTAACTACGCTTTTCAACTACCCAAAAACTCGGATGGTCACTAAAACATACATGTGCTACATATCTAAACAAAGCCATCACTAAATCCGAATGCTCGAATAAAGTAATTGGTAAGGGAAAGGGATAAGACATGGGAATTTGATTTGGTTCTAAAGAAAAACAAAAAATCAAGCCCAAATTCAATCCTAACTCTTTACATCACAAATGATTACTCACCAAACTTCTTCGATCATTATTCCGCATTTCATATAAACTCTATCTTCCATAATAACTCTTTGAATATCTTATTTCCATACATACATAGCTCATTGGCTTCTTTTTTTTTTCTTTTTCTCTCTTCTTTTTTTTTTTTTTTTTTTTTTTTTTTTTTTTTTTTTTTTTTTTCAAACACCCCCACACTTTGGATGAGCACACGCTACAAAAATATAAATAAGAGTAGCGACCTCCTTCTTCATTGGAACAACATATACACATACAAGGTGTGGTCAATCATGCAATCATCAAAAATAAATAGTTTCGAACTTCATTTGGACTTGATTCGGGAAAGCCTAAGGTGTATGGTGTAATAATTTTCGGGTTAAATCAAAAGAAAAGATAGGCTCAAAAGGGTGTAACTAAGGGTATCTAGCATATAATTCTAACAAATGGGTTCCAATTACTAAGGACAACTAACCGATGTGGTTAGCAAAAATGTATTGTAAACGGAAGGCCATTTGGTGAAAATCCTAATTTGCCTCTTATCATTTGAATATATTTTATTACTTGAAAGTAATTTTAACCGTAATGCATAACAAGTACAAGTTCTAGAATTGACATAATCACCGGCACACTCATACGAAATATAAGGCATGAATCCTCACAACTTAAAGTGGTGGTAAAATGTACTTAGCAATAGCTACCAAAAAACTCTCAAAACTTGACTACATTCCAAAAAAAAAAATTCAAAATAACCTCATTATTTACCATTGAATCAATTTGTCTATCAACTAGAAAAATCAAAGGCGAATAAATTCACAAATTCTAGTCCTTGAAATCCAAAAACAAAAATTTTAAAAATTTAAAAAAAAATCTTTCCTATTTACTTCCCTCCCCCACACTTAAGTTTTGCATTGTCCTCAATGTAATAAAACGAACTTCAAAGTAAAGGAAATGGAAAGAAAAATAGAAAAAACTACCCGGAAAAAAATTAGCATTAGCCTAGTTTATCACAAGTAATCTCATGAATTCTTCCAACTTCAAAAATTGATCAACACTAAGCTTCCGTCAATTCTTCCCCTGCAAATACTGCATACTATTTTCGAAACAAACAAACAAAATACCAAAAACAATAAACCAAACAAACATAAAAATAAACATAATCCAAACAAACCAAAATCAAAACAAATAAATCCTACAAGAGTTAAAGTTTAAAGTAGTAGAAAATAGAAAATAGAAATAGTTCAACCATCATTGTTTTGAAACCATAATCATAAACCATCCCAAGTGGTTATTGGCTGAATATCCAAGACTTCTGGAAGCCCTCTTAACTTTCCATTCCTGCTCTCTCTAAGGTTTGTGAACTTTTTTATATCAACACTCCATGGAACAACTGGTTCTCCAAAATCGCTCATTTCTTCTTCATTAAACAACCCAAGATTCCTAGCAATTCTAGAAATAAAATGCCCCGCACATAGGTAATTTCTTATCCCATCTGCTGCATGCTTGTGCAAATGTTGCACTATTACCTATGCTACGTTCAAATGCCTATAGGGATGCTTCTCATCTAATGCGTGTAGTACCCATAAATCATCTTCATAAATCACTTCCACACCAGACGTCCTATGTAACAATGACTGCACTATTATCCTATGAAGCACACGTAACATTGGTTTCTTGATTGTCGACACTTCACTTTCTCCAAACACTAACTTGCTTTCCGTACTAATCCTCTTCCAGTATCCGTTAGCATCAAAATTATTTTTATTTCTTTCTCCACTCATTACCAAAAATTTGAAATCCCTATTACTTAAATCTTCGTCCGAATATAAACCTAATAGGTTTCCAAATTCAAATAGTGTAACCTCGTGTTTTTGTCCCCCTAGTCTGAATTCGTGGAATTTATCGGTGGTAACACCGATATCAGTGATCTTTTCTTTCATCCTCATTGAACACAAAAATTCTAAGCACCATTCCTTGTATATCGGTTCCCTTATGCTCAATGCTTTCATCCACATGTTGGAAGTCAAAATTCGTCCATCCCAAAGAATCCTAATAAGAAACATGTCCTCCAGAAACTCATCACAACCAAGCTCTTTCATGTCATTCTAGTTCATAATCCTTGGTGAATGAATCACCCATCCGCCAATCTTGAGAAGTATAGCACTAAAAGCTTTTCGAACACTCGCATCCTCCCCTTTCCACACTAGATTGGGGTGACATTCCGGTATCGGCATATTTTCTCTCTTTCTAATTCCTTCTCTCGTTCTTTTCGCGATTCCTGATCCACCTGCAAGATAACTCTGTAGAAATCATGATTATTTGTTAGTATAAGAGTATAAGAAACAAAGTTAGATGATTAAGAAGTCCAAAATATTTGATTTGAAAATCTTCAAAAAGTTTTACCGAGGGCTCCATCCGATCGGTATCTCTCTCCATCCGATCGGATGGAGTTGTGACCTTGTCCAGCCGATCGGTAGCAATTCGCAACCGATTCGGTTGTACTCACTGTATTCAAAACAAAAAATTTCCGACTCCAAACTCAATCCTATCTAATTCTACTCTTCCTTATCCTGCATTTCATCAATCACTATGGTCTCTACACATCCCACTTATCTCCGAATCATATCCATAACATACTCGCATAATCAATCTTAGAACGTATGAACATATTCAAAATCAAACCTTATTGATGTTCTAATCCACAATGCATCATCCTAGGAACAATAATTAACATCTAAACAGCATCTGGAAATCACTAATTTCTACCGAGAATCGATTCAAAGTTTTGACCCTTATGATTCAAAAAATCAATTAATTCATTCTTCCTCAAAACTTAATCAATCCATCTCATTCTTTTTGCATTGATTTCCTCAATCATTTACCCATATATTCCAGAAAAATCATGCCTTAATTCGAACTATATCAAAAACGCCTAAATTTTGACCTAATTCAATCAACTCGAATTAAAACCTAATTGACACAAATTAATGATGTTACTTACTTGTTTTGGTGCCATTGATGATCCTTCAACTCTCCTGCAACTCTTAAAACTTTCCTATTGGTCGAATTAATGAACCCCAAGTATGGTGGAATGAGTGTGTGTGTGTTTTTATGATTTTGAAATCTTGAGTATATATACTTCAATCCATCCGATCAGTATTTCATCCAACCGATTCGGATTGAATTTTTGCAAACTTCACTTTTTCTTTCTCTCTTCAATACTTTGACTTTTGCAAGAACAAATAAAAAGTATTTGACTCCCTTATAAAGACTTCTTTTTAAGTAAAAATACCACCAACACACTTATTCTCCCAACTTGTTATCCAAACTATCTCTACAACTTCTAAAACAAAACTTAACTCCTTAGATTAAAACTTAATAAAACCATAAGATAACCAAAAGGTCTTAAACTTAAATCAAACTTAAATGCAAAACATTAAACTACCATTAAAAATGCATTAAAAATAAACAAAACAAACATTAGCACAAGCCTTGTGCTTTATTCTTCAACTCTTGCTCTTCAACCTTCAACCTTCAAAATATTCATGCTTCAAGATGTCTTCACTTTGGAATTTACCGGATAACTTTCGATTAGTCACTTGAGTTTTAAACTTCCTTGCAAAATTTCTTCCATCTGGACAAACTACATTAAACTTCACATGCCATTCTCCATCACCTTCTTCTTTCTTGTAAACACTAGCTCCTTCAGGTCCCCATTCCAAATTCTTCAATTGAACCGGTAAGGATCCAAGAAAATCTGTCAATTTATGGAACAAAAAAATATTCTTGAATGGGTTATAGAAAACCTCCATAGCTAATGCTCTTTCCAACTCATCTTCAATACCAAAGTAACTAGGGACAATCGGCCCATATTTAGGTCTTCCCTCTTCATCTCTACCAACTTCAAAACAACCTAAATGGTCTTCTTCTTCTTCTTCTTCATGCACTTCCTTAATAATCTTGCCTCTAGGTTTTGGATAATAGGTATGCTTCAAGATCCCATCACTAATAGTCATAGTACCTCTACCCATATCTATAATAGCTCCGCAAGTTCTCAAAAACGTTCTTCCTAACAACAAAGGTAACTCCTTATCTTCCGGGATATTAAGTACAAGAAAATCGGCTAAGAAAGCTTGATATCCTACTTGCACTCTAACATTCTTCACTTCTCCCATTGCTTTTGCTCTTGAATTGTCAGCCATAGTAAGATTATATTGATTTGGTTGAGATTACCAAGTCCTAATCTTTTGTACAACGGGTATGGCATCACATTCACACTTGCTCCTGTATCGGCCAATGCATACATCGCATCGGTTCCATTCACCTTAACTGGTAACACAAAATTTCCCGGATCACTCTCTTTCTTAGGCAACCCATTTTCAACTATCCTTTCCCTTGCAAACTCATCAAAATTCTTATCCTCTAGCCTAGCTGTTGCCATCATAACCGCATCTAACTTCTTACGATAAACCATGTAATTGTTCAATACTTCTATAACCGGCTTCTCTTCCATAAGCTCCTTAAATTTCATTTCCAAGTTCTCCAAAACAGCTTCCTTTTGTTCTTCAGTTAATGGTTTAACTTCTTGAGGTGATTTGGGCGATGAACTAGATGAACTAGCCTCATTTTTAGGGGTGGAGGGTTGGGTAAGTTTGTTAAGTGGTGTTTTCTTGCGATTAGCCTTTCCCATTTTAACAATCTCTCCTTTTCCTTCCTTCTTCTCTACCATATCATCATCAACATCAATTCTCATCTCTCCCATAGCAAAATCAACCCTACATTTAGTTTTCACCATGAAATTTCTACCAAACATAACTTCCGGTTCATCCACATTTCCATATTCCAACACAACAAAATCAACCTTGAAAACATGACCATGAATATTAACTTTCACATCTCTCACTATCTTCCTACCATAACTTTCATAATCAAGCCTAACAAAGCCAAGCTTACCAAGCATTTCTTCCGTAATGTAATTCTCACCATATTCCATATTAAGTTGGGCATCCCAAGCCTTAACTCCTTCCACACCACATGGTGTAGCATACCTCATACATGGTACATCAAACTCTTTAGGTGGTGCTTGTGTGAACACAACTACTCTTTTCTCCTTAGGTAAACAAACACTGCTTTCGCCAACTTCTTCTTTCCTTTCTAAACCAATCTTAGCTTCATCCAAAATGCTTTCCAACTTCTCCAAAGAATTTCCTGAATCTCTCAACATCTCTTCCAAATTTCTCAAATACTCCGAAACATTGCTTAAACTCTCCATTCTACTTAAACACTATCATAACATAACCACAAAACAAAAAATTCCAAACTATTAGCGTGAGGGTTAGTTATAATCGAACCATATCAAAATATCAAACAAACATAAGCTAACAAACAACTTCAAATCATCAAAACATGAAAACAACTAAAAATAAAAAATCATAAAAATTTTTACCGAGGCAACCATCCGATCGGTATCACCTTCCATCCGATCGGATGGGTAAACTGCAAAAGATGAAATCTCACCAACCGAATCGGATGCGGGCGGCCTCCGATCGGTTAGATCGAAAAATATATATATATATATTTTTTTTTAACTTTATTAATAATACTAAGACTAACTAATGACAACCTCTTTCTAATTTGTTTTTGTGCTTTTTTTTTTTATAAAAACTAAAAAGAAGAAATAACTAAAAACTAAAACTAATTAACATAATCCTACAATCACTTATCAAGCATTAAATTATCTAATTAACTTTTAACTAATGAACTAATGATCATAAAAACTAATTATTACTCATTCAATAAAAACTTTAAAACTACCAAACATTAAAATTAACCAATTAACTAACATTAAATATAAAAAAACTTTCTAATACCCTAAATTAATTAATCTAATTACTATACTAATTAAACATAACATTAATAACTCATAAAAATTGAATAATAACAAAAATTACTGAACCAAAAAAAAAAAAAAATATATATATATATATATATATATATATATATATATATATATATATATATATATTACGAGACCACCAACCGATCGGATGGAAATCCATCCGAGTCGGTTGGTCCGAACCAAACTTTTTTTTTTTTTTTTTTTTTTTTTTACTTTTTAACCTTTCTTTAAAAAAAAACTTAAGACTACTAAGCCCAACTACCAAGAAAATCTTAACAATTCCCCGGCAGCGGCGCCAAAAACTTGATGTGCGTGTCGTTGTGTTCAAGTTTTAAAATTTATAAACACGATTTATCCAATTCTCTAATCACACATACGAGCAAGTATACTCGTCCGTGGTAGTAAAGGTGGGTAAGTCGAGATCGTCCCAAGGGAATTGGGGTTTAGGTTTAGTAAATAAGTTTTAGCAAAATGGAGTGTCAATCCAATTTGAAGCAAATTAAAAACAAACAAGCAAGCAAGGTTCAATCAATCAAAAACAAATATACTTGTGTGTAGGTTCCATGACAATTGTTTAGAGTAACCAATCAAGTTGAGTGTTACTTGTAATGATGCACAACTTAAAATGAATGATTCACAATCAATGGTTTTTATCATGAGAAATCATATCTAAGAATTCAATCTCCTAGTTAACTCCTTTCGGCCATTATTAACTATTACGATAATTCTATTAAGTCCTTTGTGTTGTTTGAAAGCATGTCTTATCTCAAGAATTCCTATGAATCCTTTCGGCCTTTTTCGTGATGAAATCGTTTCCAAATCCATTTTAATGAGTAAAGATGTTGCTTGTCACACAACATAATCCATACTAATTCGTGCACTAACTTTTTGGAATAAAAACATAAAGAAAACTCCTTTCGGCCTTGTGAATCTTTGAAAATGTTTTTACCAACCAATTAAGCAAGATTAGATTTTATCTCAACAAACTCATAAAATAAGATATGTTTTCATGCATCACTTATGATAAGATTACTCCAACAATTGTCACATCATCCACACACAAGTATAACTAAATTACTCCATAACAATCATAACCAAACACACATAATTAACCAAACTTTCATTCATCATATAGTAAAAGTAAAAGTAGTTCATGATAACTCAACAAGAAATACCTATCAAGGAATTACAAGAACTAGAATTGTGGAACTATAGCAATCCACACTCCTCCAATCGCCTATTATCACAAGTAAACAACTCCACACACGGACGCAACTCTTGAGACTCGAACTCAAGATCTCCTGGACGTTTTCACAGCAACTCCAAGCTTTTGGGCAATAATAATAATAGTGGTGTAGCTTTCTTAGGTTATGTCACTTCCCCCAAAAGAACTCCCTTTGCAAACTAACCAAGGGTTCCTTAAATAAGTGAGGAAACCCTTCTTATCCAAGTAAAAACGTCCCATATGATTTAACAGCTGAGAAATGATAAGCCTTAATGATTATGGGGCTTAAATTCACTATTTAATGCAACTTTGTAACTTCAGTGTTGGCCAACTGATCGGTATTTGGCTCCTACCGATCGGTTGGAGCTCTCGGTGTTTCTAACTTCACTCCATCCGAATCGGATGGGGGCAGCATCCGATCGGATGGATGATCCTGCCATGCACTTTTGTTTTCTTTTATTCATTTCTCGTTACGTGCTTGATCCTTCGCTGCACCATTGATTTCCTTCATAGATCTTGATCTTTTCTTGATATGTTAAGCATAGAAGTCTTGGTCTAATCAATTCTTTGAAGTATCAAGTGGTTTCTTTCTCGTAATTCTCCTTATGCGCATAATCTCTTCATTTCTTCGTGTTTTCCTCCACTTTTCCTGTACTTGGCTATATTTACTTGCATACACACTTTTTTATCATTTAGCAACAAATACATGCAAATATAACCAAATATAATGCACAAAACTAGCAATAACGCACCTAAAAACATGTTAGATTTAAGCGTTATCAGTTGCTTTGAGCAAGGTGCAAAGCAAGGAGAGCATTAAACTCATGAGCTTCCTTGAGTTCTTCAATGAACTTCAAGTGTTGAGTGGAAGATGATGATGATGGAGAGTGGTTGTTATTTGGTGGAGGTGGTGGTGACACTCTTGGTGGTGGAGACATTTGTGAACTTGGGTAATTATGAGTGAATGAAGGTGGATGTATGGATGATTGGTTATGTGTGTGAAAGGGTTCATTAGGATGAGGTTTAGGTGTTGGTTGAGTTTGAACAACATCATTTGTTGGGTTATGGCAAATGTCAAGCTTCCTCCTCCAAATGGGCCTCACTGAGATTTTAGCAACTCTTGAAGGCTTGGATCTTGGGTGGTTAGATGATGACGTGTTTGGATGGATGATATGGATGAGCATTTATGATGGAGTTGGGTATTTATGGTGTAGTGATGATGTGATTGTGAAAGGTAAATTTTGGTGGGTGGTTTGTGACAAAATGTGTTTGTGAATTTTGGGAAGTATAGGATAAAATGGGTTGGAAATTGAAAAGGAAAATAGTAATCCGTCACTCCAGATGGCCGGTCCCCTTAAAATTAAGGGGGCCGCCTATGTATTTAAGGGGGCCGCCCATCTGCTGATTTCCAGATTACCAGAAATGGGTTTTTGGCAAAAATTTGTAGAAAAAGGTTGTGTTTTTGGGTTTAGTTTCAAGCAAGTCCAACTTATTTTGAGGCAATTTAGAATTTAATAACTTATGTATGCTAAGCATATTCATTAAACATTTTTATCTAGCAAGCAACCTACTCATTAAGCATATAACATATATATATATATATATATATATATATATATATATATATATATATATATATATATATATATATATATATATATATATATATATACATATTAGACAAGAAAATAATACATAGCACCTAGTAATTCATAGTATCATATTTAGGAAGATGCCAGTTAATTAATCCTAATGAATATCTATGTGCAAGGGAACGGGGAGTTGTGATAGCATGGACTTCTAGACTTGTACCAAGTGAGGTCTTAGTGGATAAATCATGGTTTTTCAAATTTAGTTCAATTATAAATGTCACATACACAAATATAGATGACAGATATGAGATCACCATGCATGATTTAAATAAATGTTTTTAGCATTATTCAACAATGTTTGCGAGTAGGTTTTATGTGGATGTGAAAAATATATTAATGAAATAGTTTTGGCTTAATTTCAAAATGTTTTTATGAGGAAAGAAAACATATTTTTCCAATCTTTGGTTTTTGATAAACACGTAATTATGGAAAGAAGTTTGGAAGAAAGTTAGGATGGTGAAACATGTTTAATAGAAATGTGTCATAATCTTTTGAAAAATCATTTTTCCAAAATGTGAAGTTTTTGCAAATTTAAAAACAAGTCCCATTAATTATAGGTTTAAAAATAGTGGTTTATAAAAGATCTCATGCACAAGGGTATTGGTTAAGTCTATTGTCACATGCTACCTCTTTCTACATATCCTATGGCATTTAAGCATGTATTATGACTAAATACAAAAATACATCATATCAGAGTAGTTAGAGAAAAACAAAAGCTATTATAATGACAATGCATTCAACAACTAAACAAATAATTACGAAGGCATGCGGTCAAATCACATAGGAGCAAGTAAACATCTAGAAATTTTATATATGCAAGATGACATAAATCTAGGAACTAAAAGCTCTAGTGAAAAGCAAAGTTCATAACAGTAAACTATCGTTAGGTATATTTAGGAAGAATAATGTATTCAAGTTGGAGAATGAGTATGAGACTATTACTAGTGGTGCTCAATTCAGGCTAAACACGACCATTTTTACGGGTTACACACACCCAACTTCTTACATAGAAGCAATTCAACCGTTAGGTCAAATTGAGTTTCTAGTCAATAGATTCTCCAGTAGTCATTCTCTTTTTAGAAGAAATTAAGTTCCTAAATTTACCTATCGAAGAGTACCAAATATGAAGATTGCTTGGTTTACTAATACTTAGGGGGCTAACTAAAGGGTTTCTAGTTCATTAAGCCACAGAACGAATATAACTAAAGTGTAAAGGCAAAGCAACCTATCAGACTAAGCGTATCCTAAGGCATTAATAAGATTATATGCATGAAGTAATTACTTATGAAATTTAAAAAGAGAACTTAACTCACGTCCTAGCTTTTCTTCGTAATGTCTCAGATGATGATCGACGTGTGAATGATAGGTGAGTCTTCAAGATAACCAAGGTGTGAAAGTATATCATGGCAAGCTTCTAACACCTTATTTAAACCGAAGTGGCTTGACCCGAACATGTCTTGTACTGGACTTATTTGATATCTTAGCCTTGATGCATATAACGTCTTATGTAGAATCTTCCACATCGGATGATGTTCTTCTCCTTCGTCTGTGTCACTCCATGATTGTGGATTGGGTTCATGAGGAGTTGATTCATTTAGTCTTCGTCGTTAATACCTTCATTAACAACATTTGAACTAGTAGCACATGTATCTATTTTATCTAAATGTTTATCTATTAAATTTTCTAAGATGACTAATTCATGTACAAGATCAAAATCCTCATCTTTGGCTTGACATTTTTCTTGATGAAAGTTTAAGAGATTTTTCCAAATATCATTTGCCGTTTTACAGAAAGATATTCTTTCATATTCAACTTTCGGCAAGGTTTTGTAAATAATTATTTTAGCTTCATTATTTTTGTTATTCTTTGTTTTTAAATAATCATTTTGAGTTTCAAAATCCGTTTTTGTTTGACTTTCAAAATCTATTTTTGTTGGTTGAAAATCACCAATCGAAATGACATGCCAAAGATCTAGATCAATTGATTTCACATAATTTTCAAATTTATTTTTCCATTCAAGAAAAGTATAGTTTTCAAATAGCGGTGGTGTTTACATAAATTCCCCTTCTAAATATTTTTCGGATTCCATAGATCGATTCAAGTTTTAAAATACAGTATATTTTAAAGATCTTGATTGACGTGGCTCCTGATACCAATTGTGAAAAACTAGAAGGGGGGGGGGTTGAATAGTTTTACGTGTTTTTAATTTTATTATGAAAACTTTGTTTCTTTTTAAAACCTTAGATTTGAGTTTATATGAAAAATGATACTTGAACAATATTATTAATTATATGTGTATCCTTTTAGATTTGTTATAAAAGTTTTCTTTTTATGAATGGAGTTTTAAATTGATCTTTATGTGAAATCAACTTCTAATTAATACTAATAGTTATATATGCCTATATGTATGAAAGTAATGACGATATAAAGAAATAAGTAAGAGATGGAAAGATCAAACCGAGACACGAGGGATTTATAGTGGTTCGGCTACAAGGACACCTTCCTTGCCCTACTCCACTCCCCGAGCACACCTTGCTCGAGAGTTTTCTTCACTACTTCAACAAGCTCCCTTATGGCGGAGAAAACCTTACACAACTTTCGCTTACACCGGTTTAACGACACAAAGCTAAATGTCGAGTTCTAATCGTAGCTAGAACCAATCTCACAACTTCACAACACAACTTCTTCACAACGGCTTCACGACTTCTACACAACGGCTTCACGACTTTTACACGACGACATCACAACTTCTAAGCTATGGCTTCACGACCACGACTTCACACCTTCTAAGCTACGGCTTCACGACCAAGACTTCACAACTTCTAAGCTACGGCTTCACGACCAAGACTTCACAACTTCTAAGCTACGGCGTCATAACTTCAACATGACGACTTCACAACTTCTAAGCTACGGCTTCATGAATTCACCATGACGACTTCACACTTCTAAGCTACGCTTCATGACTCACATGACGATCAAACTCTAAGCTACGGCTTCATGACTTCAACATGACGACTTCACAACTTCTAAGGACTATACGTTCACATGCTTCACATACACTTCACAACTATCTAGTGACTTTTTACACCTACACAAAACTTAACAATAAGAATGTTTCATTCATATTACACCAACAATTATGGGAATGAGTTACACCATTTAATACTACTGTTACTAAAGATATGAATATTTACATTCATTGCACTAAGCTTGAATTGGATATGAAACAAAAGTTGTAATATTCATCTTGAAGAAGGAAGTTTTCTTGATAATTGAAATTGGATCACTAAACAAAAGTTTTATAGTACAACAAGGGTTTTGAATAAAATCGAGACAACGGTGAAGGTGAGTATAGGGTATTTATAGGCAGAAAAACTGGACAGCTGGAAGCTGCTGGAGCGTGGCCGGCCCCCTTAAATAGGGGGCGGTCCCCTTAATTTTAAGGGGGCCGCCTAGCAAAATTAAAGGGGCCGCCCAAGCCAACCGTTGCCCAGTTTTGTCTTTTTGTGAGGAAGGTTTTTCTAAAACATTTTTACTGATTTTGGTTAAAAATTTGAATTAATAAATTTATAATGAATTAAACCTTTTTATTTATTACCAAAAATGTTTTTCTAGAAGATATAAAATGTTTTTGACATTTTATAAAAAATATAGTGTTTAAGAAAATGTTCCTTTGATCATATAATGCATTAAGCACTTGTTTATTCATACCTTAAGTGATTAAGTTGTAGAAATGAATATTTACAACTAAATACTTGTTTATTTGATAAGTTTATGTTTAATGAGTTTACATTATGTGATTATCAAAACATAGAGATATGAATAAGTATGAATAATGTTTTTAGGCATTACTTATGTCAACACATTGATTTTTCGTTCATCTCCTTCAGGAATCATTTCCTTTCGTGTCACGGATCCTTGAGACATGGTTGGCCTGTATACCACAATCACCAACAACAATACACAATAGATACCGTATATATGTGTTAGAGAATGTTATTTGTTACATCATAATAGTCTAACTTGTATGATGCATCACATAGATAGGATAAATCATGAAAACATTCACATATCATTCAGGCAAACCATTTTCAAGCAAACGAGTTCATACAAATATTTGCACATTCCTAAGTTTGAAAAATTTTACACACTTGAAAGATTGTGACAAACTTGGTAAGTTTCTGAAACTCGGTAAGTTTGTACAAACTCGACACGTTTTTACAAGCTCGACAAGTTTGTATAAACTCGATAAGATTATACAAACTCGACAATTTTGTATAAACTCGATAAGTTCATACAAACTCGACAAGTTTGTATAAACTCGATAAGTTTGTACAAACTTGACAAATGAGTACAAACTTGATAAGTTCATACAAACTCGACAAATTTGTATAAACTTGATAAGTTTGTACAAACTCGACAAGTGTGTACAAACTTGATAAGTTTGTACAAACTCGATAAGTTTGTATAAACTTGATAAGTTTGTACTAACTCGACAAATATGTCCAAAATTGATAAATTCATACAAACTCGACAAATTTGTATAAACTTGATAAGTTTGTACCAACTCGACAAGTGTGTACAAACTCGATAAGTTTGTACAAACTCGATAAGTTTGTATAAACTCGACAAGTGTGTACAAACTCGACAAGTGTGTACAAACTCGACAAGTTTGTACAAACTCGACAAGTTTATAGAAACTTGGAGAGTCCGTGACTTTAGTTTTCCTAACTCGGAAACAAATTCGAAATCTTTTAAGTTATCCCACAAAGTCGATAGAGATTATTGATTTTAGCACAAAGTCGATAGATGAGCACTTTAGGCACAAAGTCGAGAACATTCATATTCATCAGTTTTCATGTAGACATGTTATGAATCACAAGCATTGTCCAACTTATTTTGTTCATCACAATCGAAATAATCACAAGAGTCACTCGAATTTAGTCTATCCTTTTGATTCAAGTCACGTTGAGCGAACAATTAACAATAACAAACAAGCATATCCCACCAATAAAACATACAAACACATCATACATTCACCTCAGTACATAAAACACGACTCCTAAAACCCTAATTCACTCAGTTTGCTTACTATGATGTTATTGAATCTAATTAACAAAGTGCTATTTACTCTAAATCATGTTATAAAGCTCTTACACTAACTTAATTAGTTTAAACAACACTAACCAAGAAATGCCCAAATCGTTAGCATAAACCCTAATTCGCAAGATCTGACATTTAGCAACAGAGACATTACGCAAATGATTATAGAGCCTAAATGATTAGCGCGTATCACTTACAGTTTGAAATTGATGAAGAGTCAGAAGATCTTGAGTTTCTTAAGGGTTTTAGCGTGTTGGCGGGTTTTTAGAGAGAGGGAAAATCTTGAATATGTGAGTCTGTGTGTTTGACTAAAATTAGACCTTGAGATATATTTATCAATTTTGCATATTAGACAGTTTTGACCCCTTAACTAGTGTCCTAGTTCACATAAGTCCTAAGGTGACAATATCAGACCCTTAACTAGATTTCTAGTTCACTCCAAGTCCTATTCTGGCAACCTAACACTTTTAGTTCTTGATGTTTAAGACAGTTAAAACCTTGATCCATTTTGATGTATGTCTTTTCTCCCACTTGAACTAAGACCTATTTGTGACATTTTCACAGACTTGTAGTCCAGGAGATCATAGAAATATTTTTCGATGAAGATTTTGATAATGATGAATATTTGAGATGATAAATGTGCAAAAATTTCTCCCCCTCAAAATATGTTCGTGATTTAAAATTTTAGGAAATTTGAAATGACGAGAACATATTTTGATTCGGTTTCACTTTTGCACACTTAGAGAGGGTCCTTTTTTTTTTTTTTTTTTTTTTTTTAAGTTTAAAAAAAAATTGGAAAAATCTTTTTGTGTTTTTGAATAATTATTTACAAAGATAGTTTTGACGTTTGACTCATTTAATTTTGTTTAAGAAAATTGTTTAAATTGCCTGGAGTCAAACATCGCATACCAATCTGGTGAACCAATTCCACAAATCTTGCATGAGGCAAGGCTTTGGTGAAAAAATCCGCCAATTGGTATTCTGTACCCACAAAATATAATTCAATTGTACCCATTTCCACGTGCTCTTTGATGAAATGATACCGGAGAGCAATATGCTTGGATTTTAAATGCTGAACCGTGTTGCACGAAATAGCGATGGCACTCTTGGAGTCGCAGTACATCGGAATCTTGTTAAACACGTATCCGTAGTCCATCAGCTGAGATCGCATCCAGATGACTTGAGCGCAGCATGCAGACATGGCGACGTATTCTGATTCGGTAGACGACAGTGACGTACAATCCTGCTTCTTTGACAGCCAAGAGACAAGCTTGTCACACAAAAATTGCACTCCCCCATATGTACTTTTCTGTGTGTCTAAGCATTCTGCATAGTCAGCGTCTAAAAAGGAAACAAGTTCAAACCCAGAATCCTTCGGATACTAGATCCCCAAATGAATGGTTTCCTTTATGTATCGAAGGATCCTCTTAACAGTAGACAGATGACGTTCAGTTGGTCTTGACTGATAACGGGAGCATAGATACGTGGCAAATACAACATCCGGCCGGCTAGCTGTGAGATACATGAGAGACCCAATCATACTACGGTATTTTGTAGGATCAATGGGTGTCCCATGTAGATCAGCATCTAGCTTTGGGGATGAGGAAGACATGGGGGTATTATAGGTGTCACAACTGGTCATGCCATGTTTTTTCAAAATATCTTGAGCATATTTGGACTGACTTAAGAATATACCACGGGGTGATTGATGAACTTGTAGTCCTAAGAAGAACTTAAGTTCACCCATCATGGACATCTCAAAGTTTTGTTTCATTAATTTTGCAAAAACGTTTGAATATTTTTTATGAGTTGAACCAAAAATGATGTCATCTACATAAATTTGAACAATGAGAATATCCTCCCCGTGTTTTTGTATAAACAAAGTCGGGTCAACTGATCCTTTGGTGAAGTGATTAGTTAGTAAGAATGCAGACAATTTGTCGTACCATGCCCTCGGGGCTTGCTTAAGGCCATAGAGGGCTTTCTTGAGCCTGTAGACGTGGTTCGGATGCTCTGGATCGACGAAGCCCTCTGGTTGTGTAACGTACACCTCTTCCCGGAGTTGTCCATTGAGAAATGTCGTCTTCACGTCCATTTGATATACCGTGATATTCTTATGAGCAGCGTACGCCAGGAACATTCGAACGGCCTCAAGTCTTGCCACCGGTGCAAAAGATTCCTCGAAGTCGATTCCTTCCTCTTGACTGAATCTTTTAGCCACCAACCGGGACTTGTTACGAATAACCGTGCCATCCGCATCCAACTTATTTTTCCATATCCACTTCAGCCCGACGACGTATACCTCATCTGGTCTTGCTACCAATTCCCAAACTTCCAACCTTTTGAATTGATCAAGTTCCTCTTGCATCGACTCAATCCAATTGTCGTAGGTAAGGGCTTCTTTAATGTTTTTGGGTTCAGACTGACAAACGGTGAGTGCATATATGCAAGTTTCACCGTCTGTGTGAAGGCGTTTACATGTCATGACTGGGTTTTCTGGATTGCCAATTACATTCACGATAGGGTGATCCTTAGTCCACTTGTGGGTAGAAGGGTAGTGTTGAAAAGTATGGTGCAGATTTGACGGTTCCAAATTGCTCGTGGACGACTCTCCGATGTCTGGAATGGTGGGAGCTGGAGCAAATGGATTGAAGAACGCGTTGCCGTCATAATCTGCTGGTGTGGGTACTTCAGAAGAATGTAGAGGGGGATCTTCAGCTGCAGACGCAGAAGTAGAAGCTGTTTGATCTACTGATGATGATGTTTCTGGTTGAGGTGCATCGTCAACAACTGCTGTGGTTGTAGTTACTGGTGTATCAGGTCCTCGATTATTGACGAGTGGTTGTGCAGCGGAACTTGTGGATACATCAGACGCACGACTAACAATAGTATCATCACATAGCGGAGCAAACAAGTCTTCTAGGTCTTTACGGTTTAGAGAGAATGATGCAGCTGAAGGATCTTGGAAGTTTAGACGGTTAGTTTCAGGTCCTAAGCTGTTTTGCTCAGAAGCCATATCTGTGAGCTCATCGAAATTAGCATGTATAGTCTCTTGAATCTCCCGAGTTCGACGGTTCCAAATTCTAAATCCCTTTGAGTTTTCACAATATCCGACAAAAATCCCTATGTCCGCTTTGGCTTTTAATTTTCCAAGGTCATCACGATCATTCATTGGATAGCAGAGAGCTCCAAAGACATGAAAGTAATTAATGTTTGGTTTTCTGCGGTGAACAATTTCATATGGTGTCTTGGTGTGCCGTTTGGTGATCATACATCTGTTTTGGGTGTAGCAAGCGGTTGAAACGGCTTCTGCCCAGAGATAATCCGGTAGTTGAGCATTGATAAACATCGTTCTTGCGGCTACCACTAAAGTTCGGTTTCGTCTTTCGACCACGCCATTCGGTTCGGGGCTGCGTGCAATGGATGTTTGATGTTCAATACCCACTTTCTCATAATACTCCCGAAGAGTCTGATTCTTAAATTCAGTTCTGTTGTCTGTTCTAATTTTTCTGACGGTGTTGCGTAGCTGAACTTGAATCTTTGTGAGAAATGTGATGATCATTGGAGGAGCTTGATCTTTTGTGCGAAAAAAATATAACCAAGTCCATCTCGAAAAATCATCGACAATTAACAGTATATACTGCTTCCCATTGATAGTTTGAACACGCATAGGGCCACAAAGATCCATATGAAGAAGTTGAAGGACGGGATCAGTACTGTGCTCGAGTTTAGGAGAAAAGTGAGCACGAGTACTTTTCCCTTGTTCACAAGTAGGACAAAGGTGATCTTTGGCGTATCTGAATCTTGGAAGACCATCGACCAACTTTTTACGAGCAAGCTCGGTCATTGTTTTGAAATTCAGGTGAGACAGACGTTTGTGCCATAGCCATGCTTTGGTGGAATGAGCCTTGGATAGTAAGCAAATCGGCGAAGAGGCGGTCATGTCTGAGAAGGAGATAGTATAAAGACTGGTTCCGCGTTTTCCTTTCATAAGGTCGTTCCCTTGAAGATCTCGAACAATACACGTTTTCTCCAGAAAAGCCACTTCCAAGTCACCATCGCAAAATTGCCCGACGGAGAATAGATTATGACCTAGGCCCTCGACGTAGTAAACACGGCTGATTTCGATGTTCCCGTTGACATAATCACCATCTCCTATGATAGCAGCGAAATGATCATTCCCGAACCTGACAGTGCCTATGAACTTCGCGACGAAGTTTACTAGAAGCTTTAAGTTGCCTGTCATGTGCCGGGAACACCCGCTATCAACAATCCAAAGTACAAGTTGAATCACCTGCATCACAAGAAGACACAAATGGAGAATTTGTAACGGTGGATCCCGTTGGGTTAGTAGCACAGTTGTTATGCATCTTTGGTAACCAAGTAAAGGTAGGTTTATGCTGTAACCAACGCTACCAAGTCCAACTAGATTCGGCCTTCTTCCTAGTGAATGCGCTTGATGATCGGATTGTCCAAGGTGCAGCTATGGTCATGTCAACTTTGGTCTCAGAAACTACTTTTGGCGGTTTTCCTAAAATGGACTTAGCAGCAGTAATGGGCCTAGAGGAAATGCCATTAGTACGTTTCTGTTTACGTGACAAGAGGGTTTTAGCAACACATTTCTGATGATTACCAGACAACACACTAGTATGACAAAACACACAATAAGCATCAACCAGAACATCATTACAAACATTCAAAGATTCAGCATTCGTTACATCATATTCAGAATTACACTTTGACAGGTTGGATTCTAATTTAGACATAACATGCGTCTTATTCGACTTCCTATTGTGAACTTCTACTTCAGCATCTGTAGATGATCCACTCTTAGGTTTCCAGACACTAATCTTCTTTTGACTCTTGTTGGTCTTGGATCCTTTAACCTTAGGAGGGTTGCCTAATCCTGTGGAAGTTGAAGCTTGCACATTAGTGGTTATTGAAGATGCTTTTTTATGAGTCTCGTCTACTCTGTACATTCCTGGTGCAAGCACATTATTTTTTACAAATTTCCCTTTGTCAAGTATTCTGAGTTTCTCTTTCAACTCAATGATGATGTGTTTTTGTTCTTGAATTTTTGAGTCCAATTCTCTGTTTAACCGAACAGTGTCATTTCTATTTTCACAAACTTCATCAATATCTTTTTCATACTCAAAAATTTGATGTTTTAAAACGTCAATTTCTTTTTCAAGATTTTGAACTTTTGAAACATGAACGTTTTGAGAAGATAAAGATTCTTTTTGGTTTGTAGTGCTAACTCAGAGTTAAGACTCTGAGTCTGACACCATTGCAACTTTTGATTAAGTTTGAAAATTTCTTTTGCACATTTGATTTCCACATCATCATTGACTTGTCTAAGTCTCTCATTTTCTCTACGCAAATTATCAATCTCAATTCTCATTGTATCAACATCAATAGAATGATCATCAACAAGCATTTCATGGCACGACAGATAAATGGAATTCATGATAACCGAAATTATGTCTGTCACACCCCCAAATTTGGTGACTTGCAGCGGAATGGAACACTTGAGGGCGTGACTAACCATAGCACCATAGTTACAGTTATATTGAACGACCTAAAGTGCCGTTTTGAAAATACATCGTTTGATTAATTAAAAACATTTCAGAGTTACAAAAGCTAGGTCCCAAAAGATGTTTCACGATTGTGGAAATAAGTTTATACAAATCAAACGATAATAAGTGCATAAAAGATAAATGAGACGCGTCGTCACCGCGACTTCAAAATAGGTCCATATGCAGGCCATGATGCGCATACTTTAATTACCTGAAAATTCATTGCTAAAAATGGACAACAAAAATGTTGGTGAGATCATAGGTTTATGTAAAAGAATTGTTCCTACGGTAACCAAAAGTATGAGTTGTATGACATAAATGCCACAAAAATAATACATTAGCTCTTAAGCTCATGACCCCGAAGCTAGACTGAATGAAATGCCCCAAACCCGAGTGCTTTGCCAGACACTCTAATATGATTAAAATGAAATGCGTTCGTATGAACAGTTGGAGCTACCAACCCGAACGGAGGCGTCACCCTCAATAGATCTATTCACTCACTCTTGTTTACTTCCATAATTAACGGTTCATGATAATAAAGGGGACTTTAATCTGGGGAATGATGTAACTTAAGCAATGTAAATGAATTTTGATACTTTGGTCCGTATGTAAAATTGGTGCAATATATTCTCCCCCGAGAGTTTAGAAATCAAGTAATCAATTGAAAACGGGGCTATGAAAACTCACCTGATGCGATAGCACAATGACAATAGTGGATATGATGAAATGGGGCTCGGTCTCTAACCGCAACCTATTATGAATGATGTATCTAATGTAAGCAATGAATTTACGCAACACATGCAAATACGTATGTTATCGATACCACTCGAGACTTTTGAAAATAATGTTTATCGTCGAAAAATATATTTTTGGACGTCTCGTTAAGTTAGTAAACACTTCTCGTGTAAATGTGTTGCAACGATAACCCGCGATCGTCGTTTGATAATTTATCGGTGAATATTGTGTTTCCGTCGTAGAAATAATCATTTTTCATAACTTGTAAAAATATAACCAAATGACTTTGCAAAACTAGTCATAAATGTGTGCTCGCTAAGGGTTAGTGAATAGGCTCGGTGTCTTTGAAAACCTTGTAACGATGTCTTGAAGACGTGTCATTTAACTTGTGATCATACGGGTCTCGATTGATAAGAAATACGGCTCTCAATATAGTGTATTGCAAAAACTGTTTTTAACTTAGTAATATTTTCTTATTAGAAAGCTGATGGAATTTTAGTGAAATTGTCGGACTTTAAACGCATATATCTTTGTCGTTATGAGCTCGTTTTCTACGTTCTTTATATCCACGGCTTCGTATTAACATGAACTAGCATAATTTCAGTAGTTCGGGTCATCTAGATCACGTCTAACGCCTCGTTTTGTCCTTTGAATCTCGGCAAACAGCATGCATAATTTTCAGAATTTAGTTTTTCGTCGCTAAACTTAGAAAAATCATAACTTTCTCGTCGTAAGTCGGTTTTTACTCATTCAAGCGGCCACGGTTTCGTTTTTGAAAGTATTTTCTAAATATGAAGGCCAAAATATCCCCTGAGTTACTGAGTTTTCCAGATTTCACGTTTTTGGACAGACCCTTTTCTATTGTTTGAAATAATCACTTTTATGGTTCAAGACTTGATCAAAACACTTCAAATCAACATCACAACTAGTCTAATCCTACCATACACCTTCTTAGGGTGTCATGGGGTCCTAAACATCTCCAAAAATGGTGGTTTCATGAGGATACAACTAAAAATCCATAGATCTATGTTTATAATGAAAATGAGTAACAAGTGGTATGTATAACATGTATATACTTGCATGATTAGTTGATAGCACATCGAAATATATCAAATGAGAGTATGAAAAGATTGAAAAGTTTACTTGTAACTTACTTGATGATTTGAGGTAGTTTGGAGAGAATTATGTAAGTAACATAGGGGTTTTTATTTCAAAATCCTAGCTAGGAGTATAAATGAGACTTAATTAACCCTTGATCTTGAAAAATTTATGAACTCTTCTTGTGTTCTTGTGTTTGGCCGATCATATGAGAGGAGAGGAAGAGAGAGTTTGATCTCTTTAGCTAGTTGGATGATCTTGCTATGTGTTATGGAAATTAAATCAAAGAAATTTAAGCTAGGTGCATTTAATGAAATGGTATCTAATCAAGTGCAAATGGAAGTATTAGGGGGTGCTAGGGGGGGCGGCACATGGGATAAAATGGAAGAGTATTTGGGCTAATTAAAGCTTATGTCTCCCACTAGCAAGAGTTAGTTTAGTTTAAGTATACATTAGGTGTTATCGTGTACCGAGTTAACTAGAAATAAATCTTGAAGAGTTAGAATAAAATGTGACGAAGTTGTAAAAATTGTAAAATCATATTCCTTGCAAGAATCGGGTGTTAGAATAGTTATCGGGTTGAAATTTCGCAAACCGACGGTGTTATAAGCTTTTAACGAGAAATATAGCAAATGATTTAAAAACACCGGGTAATTAAATAATGAAATCTCTATATCATTATAATGAGTATGAAAATATGTCATGATCACTGACGGGAGTATCGGGTGTAATGTTAGTAGTAATGACTGAGTGGTAACGTTTATTGAATAATTAAACATATGTTAATGAAAATCACACAAACCCGTGCATGACCTAATATGATGATGATGTTACTGATGATATGTAGATTACTCTAGTCTATATGAAGTGTCCTTACTGATGATGCATGAATACGTAGCTAAACCATAATGGTTACGTGCATTTGAATACCCGTAAACCTAGTTTACGTACTGATGAATGATAACCATGAATAGTGATTTCCCTCCAGGAATGAATAGTGTTTCGTGAATAGTAAAATTTTTGAAAACTTCTCAAAGTCTCAAACTGACTTCAAAAACGATGAATAGTGATTGGTGAATAGTAAATGATGAATAGTAATTGATGAATAGTAACTTGTCGAGGTTTGAAAAATGACCTGAAATTACGGGTTGTCACAGTCGCCCACCCAAAAAGGAATTCAGTCCCTGAATTCAGTTGGTGTTGGTCTCTGGAGTGGACTCGGTGAAAATATGTGGGTACTTGAGACGCATCTGGTCTTCCCGCTCCCAAGTAAACTCGGGACCTCTACGAGAATTCCAGCGAACTTTCATGGTAGGAATTCTGCTCTGCTTCAACTGTTTGACCTCACGGTCCATGATTTCTGCGGGCTCCTCGACGAAATTGAGCTTATCGTCGAGTTGAACTTCGTCTAATGGAATTACAAGCGATTCATCTGAAAGGCATTTCTTGAGGTTTGAAACATGGAAGGTGTTATGGACGCTGCTGAGCTCTGACGGAAGCTCAAGTCTGTATGCCACGGGACCAATTCTTTCCAGAATCCTAAATGGCCCAATGTATCTCGGGTTCAACTTCTCGCGTTTTCCGAATCGTATCACGCCTTTCCAAGGCGAGACTTTCAACATGACCTTGTCTCCAACCTGGAATTCTAATGGTTTGCATCTAATGTCAGCGTAACTTTTTTGTCGGCTTCTGGCTGTTCGGAGTCTTTCTCGGATCTGAATTATATTTTCTGTTGTTTCGCGAACCATCTCGGGACCAGTAAGTTGTGCATCGCCAACCTCGGCCCAACAAACAGGGGACCGGCACTTGCGACCATAGAGTGCCTCGAATGGTGCTGCCTTTATGCTCGTGTGATAACTATTATTGTAAGAGAACACGATCAATGGCAAATGGTTAGCCCAACCATTTCCAAAGTCTATCACACATGCCCTGAGCATGTCTTCCAACGTCTGAATCATTCTCTCGCTCTGACCATCGGTCTGAGGATGATAGGCAGTGCTCATGTCTAATTTGGTTCCAAATGAATCTTGTAATGACACCCAAAATTTTGAAGTGAATCGACTATCTCTGTCGGAAATGATGGAAACTGGTGCACCGTGCTTTGAGACTATTTCCTTGACGTAAAGTCTGGTAAGCTGATCCATAGAATAAGTCTCTCTGATTGGAATGAAATGGGCTGATTTAGTGAGTCGATCAATGATTACCCAAATAGCATCGAAACCTCCTGATGTCTTGGGTAGTTTGGTGACAAAGTCCATTGTAATGCGTTCCCACTTCCACTGGGGAATTTCTGGTTGCTGAAGCAATCCTGATGGTTTCTGGTATTCGGCTTTTACTTTAGCACAAGTAAGACATTTGCTGACATACGTAGCTATTTCTGCTTTCATATTCGGCCACCAATAAAGTTTCTTGAGATCCTGATACATCTTATCAGAACCTGGGTGAATGGAGTACTTAGACTTGTGTGATTCGTGCATAATCAACTCTCGTATCCCACCGTAGAGAGGTATCCAGCTTCTATCCCTGAAGCATAACATTCCGTCTGCTCTTCTTACAAAGCCATTGGCGTTCTCTGGCATTTTATCGATTTTCTCACTTGGTTGGTTTTCTTCCTTGAGTGCTTCTACCTGAGCCTCGAGGATTTTTGACGGTAAAGGTGAAATGATCGTCATTCCCAATGATCTGACTCTCAAAGGCTTGAGTCTTTCTTTCCGGCTAAGGGCATCTGCCACAACATTAGCCTTCCCTGGGTGATATCGAATCTCACAATCGTAATCACTAAGCAGTTCCAACCAATGACTCTGCCTCATGTTGAGTTCTTTCTGATCCAGTATGTACTGTAAGCTCTTGTGGTCGGTAAATACTACACACTTAGTTCCGTAAAGATAGTGCCTCCAAATATTGAGTGCGAAAACCACGACACCCAAATCTAAGTCATGAGTAGTGTAATTCTTCTCATGCTTCTTAAGCTGACGAGATGCATAAGCTATCACCTTCTCGTTTTGCATTAGCACGGCTCCATGTCCTTTATGTGAAGCATCACAATATACCACGAAGTTTTCAATCCCTTCGAGTAATGCCAAAATCGGTGCACTACAAAGCTTCTGCTTCAATAACTGAAAAGCGAACTCTTGTTTTTCTCCCCACTCGTACTTCTGGTTCTTCTGTGTCAACTTGGTCAACGGTTTCGCTATCTTAGAAAACCCTTCAATGAACCTTCTATAATATCCGGCAAGTCCTAAGAACTGACGAATCTCTGTTGGAGTCTTGGGTGTTGCCCAATCTTTAACAGCCTCGATCTTTGCAGGGTCCACTTGTAATCCTTGACTATCAATGACATGACCAAGAAATTGTACTCTTCGGATCCAAAAATCACACTTCGAAAATTTTGCATACAATTTCTCCTTCTTGAGTAGCCCTAAGATCGTCTTGAGGTGCTCTCTGTGCTCTTCTTCGCTCTTCGAGTAAATCAAGATATCGTCGATGAATACAATCACAAACTTATCCAGATACGGCTTGCAAACTCTATTCATGAGATCCATGAATACTGCAGGTGCATTGGTTAATCCGAACGGCATTACTTGAAACTCATAATGACCATAACGTGTTCTGAATGCTGTCTTTGGGATATCTCCCTCCCGAACTCTGAGCTGATGGTAACCTGATCTTAAATCAATCTTTGAGTAGAAACTAGAGCCTTGCAACTGATCAAATAAGTCATCGATTCTGGGCAGTGGGTAACGATTCTTCACCGTTAACTTGTTCAGTTCTCGATAGTCTATGCACATCCTGAAAGATCCATCTTTCTTCTTAACAAAGAAGACCGGTGCTCCCCAAGGCGAGGAACTCTGCCTAATGAATCCTTTGTCTAAGAGCTCTTGCAATTGGTTAGACAACTCTTGCATTTCTGATGGCGCTAGTCGATAAGGTGCTCTTGCGACTGGTGCAGCTCCTGGCACTAAGTCAATTTGAAATTCTACTTGGCGAGTAGGTGGAAGTCCTAGCAAGTCTTCGGGAAAGACCTCAAGAAAATCTCAGACAATTGGTACATCTTCAAGTTGTTTCTCACCCGACTTCTTCTCTGTGATATGTGCCAAGAAAGCATAACAACCCTTCTTTATGTATTTCTCGGTTTTGATGCATGAGATGATACTGAGTCTAGTCCCACTTCGTTCACCACGAACGATCAAGGTTTCACCGTCGTAAGGAAGATGAACAACCTTTTCATCACAAATGGTTCTTGCCTGATGTCGGGATAACCAATCCATACCGATTATGACGTCAAAACTTCCAAGTTCTACAGGCATGAGGTCTATATTGAATGGGTGATTAAGAAAATTGAGAGTGCAACCACGAATGATGGTGTTTGTGCCAACTAAACTACCATTAGCTAGTTCGATGTGGTAGGGAGTGTCTAGTGTGGTTGGTTCGATATTGAGTAAAGGTGCAAATGCAGTAGAAACAAAACTTCTATCGGCTCCTGAATCAAATAAAATGGATGCATAACGATTATTGATAAGGAACGTACCCGTGACGACATTCGGGTCCTCCTTGACATCTTCACCTCCAAACACATACACTCTGCCTCTAGCTGTTCCACCTTGGTTCCCGTTCCATTGATTCTTTCTTTTTGGACATTCATTCTTGAAATGTCCTCTTTCTCCACAACCAAAACATGTCAATGGGGGTATCTGATCATCAACCACAATCGGAGCTTTGCAATCCCTGGTCGAATGACCAACCTTCTTACAGTTCCCACAAGGATTAGGACAGTTTCCAGGGTTATGATTGGTTTGGCATTTGTTGCACTTGGGTAAGGTACCATTGTAACCTCTCTTTTCAGCTGGGCCTGCAGCATAGGCCTTTGCAACTTCTTGCCTCTTGGGTGGTGGTTGAGTGGTGTTGCCACCTTGGTTATTGTCCCACTTTCTTTTGTTGTTGTTGTTATTGTTGGAACGATTTTGGTTGTTGTTATAGTTGTTGTTGTTTCGGTAGTTGTTGGAGTTGTTGTTGTAGTTACGGTTACTGTTGGTGTTGCTGTTGTTAGTGTTTGCAGTCGTCCCTTTCTTCACTACCTGAGCCATAAGCTTCTGAGATATTCTGACAGCCTCGTCCAGTGTTTGTGGGTCAAAAGAAATTACATCCCCCTGAATGCTGGATGGTAAACCACCAATGAAATTTTCTAACAGCTTTTCGTTGTCTGGAACCATAGTTGGACACAATGCTGCCAACTCCTGAAATCTTCTGATGTATGCTTCAATCTCATTACCCTTAGTCACTAACTCATAAAATTCTGTTTCCAACTTTTTCACCTCAGTGCATGGACAAAACTTCTTAGACAATAATTTCTTGAATTCATCCCATGAGAGCTTGTGAGCATTTTCCATACCAATCGGCTGGGCATAGGAATTCCACCATGACATAGCTTCATCAATGAGTGTACTGGTTGCAAACTTTACCTTGCTGTCTTCAGGACAGTTGCATAGCAGGAATACAGATTCTGTCTTTTCAAACCATCGGATCATGGCAGTGGCTCCTTCAGTGCCCTTGAATTTTACAGGATCACCACTCTTGAAGTCTTTGTAAGTACACTTACGACCATTAGTATCTCGTCCTCCAGCTTCTTCTGTTTCTTCCCAAGAAGTGGCTTTAGCAGCAGCATCTACGGCTGCTCTTTCAGCTACTAGTGCTGCCTCAATACTGTCGGCAACAAGCTTCCTGATATCAGCGGGTGTCATAGACGTAGTAGCTCTTTTGGGCGGCATGACTCTTCATAATCACAAAAGATAACAACAATGAGAACTCACAATAGAAACGATCATCATGCACAATATATACAACCACAACATGTATATACAACCACAACATGTACATATAACCACAGCGTGTATAAATACAACCACATCATGTATAAATACAATGAAATCACAACGAGAACAACCACGAAATATCATAAATATAATCACAACGCACATGAATATAATACATGAAAATTTCGGTCAACGTAGGCCGATATCATAAATAGCACAACTATTCCTGCATAGTAGAGTTACACTTGCTACATTTGTTTGTACAACAACCAAAAGACATACAAGTTCTTTAAACTATGTCCCACACCCCGGGACTAGGATATTAATAGTACAAGCTACATGATAAGAGTCTAACACTAAGCACCTCCTGGTGCTCCACCTAATCGATGACTAATCCTCTCGATATCTCTAGACATAGCAACCACGATCTCCTCCAAATGCTGAACTCGGAGCTGAAGATCGGCCTCCCTGCTCTCTGATGCAGAAATCCTGGCCTGAACTGAAGCTAACTCTCCTGCCTGACGGTGATGCTCATCCTGGGACATCTGTGCCCTTTCAAATAACTCTGGCATCTCCTGTCTCAACTGGGTGATGCACTCAGAACTCTCCTGCTGCCTGGCCTCTAAGCCCTTATATGAAACATCTATAGAAACTCTGCCCAAAACTAGTCCCTCAATCTTCTCCTCCATAGTCTCGACTTGGCTCACTGGTATCTCTACTAGCTGACGCAATGCCCTCTCAATCTGTCCCTCGTGCTAATCCACTCGTGCCTCAAATGCTGAAATAGTAGACTGTCTGGCTGATGCTGCTCTAGAACTCTCGCCAATCTCAAACCTGCGAGATGGTGCAGTCCCTGCTGTCTCTGTAGTCTCTGTAGTGGCTGGTGATGGGATGTCAAGTCGTGCCCGCTTCTTGAGTGGTAAATCAGACATAGGAGTAGGGTCTCTAGGATGAAGTGGTGCTGATGGTGTCTCAGATGGTGATAAAGATGGTAAGGCTGGGGATAGTGGTAGTAGAGGTGGTAGGGATGGTGATGGTGAGGATGATGGTAATGGTGCAAAAGCAGCTGGTGATCTGATAGTAAGACGATGAACTCGCTTAGCAGCAGTGCGCTTCATGCGCGGTCCATCTGGATATAGTCGGTAAACCCGACCAATAGGTATGAACTCCCCTTGCTGAATAACAGGTACAACTCTGGGACCACGGCGGATCACAGGTGACAAAGGTGGGGTAGGTGCCACCTCGCCCTCCTCAAAGGGTTCGGTGTCACCCTCAGATAGCATAGGTGATGACTGTGGAGTATGCTCCACTGAGGATAGGATGATAGTGGGTAGTGATGAAGTAACAGACTCTAGCACAATGGTGGGTGGTGATAAAACCTCGTCTGTGTCAGAATCAGATGAAATGACAATGGGATGTGTGTCTGAAGACATCTCTGCGACAATCAACGTGAAATGAAAGTAAATAACTAACATAATGTACGTATGAAACCTCATGTAAAATGAATATGCACTTATGATGAAATGATAAGATGCTATGATGGTGTAGTTATAGTCTAGGGTATTATGGACAACCTAGTTCGCTATAACCTTTGCTCTGGTACCAATCTGTCACACCCCCAAATTTGGTGACTTGCAGCGGAATGGAACACTTGAGGGCGTGACTGACCATAGCACCACAGTTACAGTTATATTGAACGACCTAAAGTGTCATTTTGAAAATACATCGTTTGATTAATTAAAAACATTCAGAGTTACAAAAGCTAGGTCCCAAAAGATGTTTCACGATTGCGGAAATAAGTTTATACAAATCAAACGATAATAAGTGCATAAAAGATAAGCGAGACGCGTCGTCACCACGACTCCAAAATAGGTCCATATGCAGGCCATGATGCGCATACCTTAATTACCTGAAAATACATTGCTAAAAATGGTCAACAAAAATATTGGTGAGATCATAGGTTTATGTAAATGAATTGTTCCTACAGTAACCAAAAGTATGAGTTATATGACATAAATGCCACAAAAATAATACATTAGCTCTTAAGCTCATGACCCCGAAGCTAGATTGAATGAAATGCCCCAAACCCGAGTGCTTTGCCAGACACTCTAATATGGTTAAAATGAAATGCGTTCATATGACTAGTTGGAGCTACCAACCCGAACAGAGGCATCACCCTCAATAGATCTATTCACTCACTCTCGCTTACTACCATAATTAACGGTTCATGATAATAAAGGGGACTTTAATCTGGGCAATGATGTAACTTAAGCAATGTAAATGAATTTTGATACTTTGGTCCGTATGTAAAATTGGTGCAATGTATTCTCCCTGAGAGTTTAGAAATCAAGTAATCAATTGAAAATGGGGCTATGAAAACTCACCTGATGCGATAGCACAATGACAATAGTGGATATGATGAAATGGAGCTCGGTCTCTAACCGCAACCAATTATGAATGATGTATCTAATGTAAGCAATGAATTTACGCAACACATGCAAATATGTATGTTATCGATACCACTCGAGACTTTTGAAAAAAATGTTTATCGTCGAAAAATATATTTTTTGACGTCTCGTTAAGTTAGTAAACACTTCTTGTGTAAATGTGTTGCAACGATAACCCGCGATCGTCGTTTGATAATTTATCGGTGAATATTGTGTTTCCGTCGCAGAAATAATCATTTTTCATAACTTGTAAAAATATAACCAAATGACTTTGCAAAACTAGTCATAAATGTGTGCTCGCTAAGGGTTAGTGAATAGGCTCGGTGTCTTTGAAAACCTTGTAACGATGTCTTGAAGACGTGTCATTTAACTTGTGATCATACGGGTCTCGATTGATAAGAAATACGGCTCTCAATATAGTGTATTGCAAAAACTGTTTTTAACTTAGTAATATTTTCTTATTAGAAAGCTGATGGAATTTTAGTGAAATTGTCGGACTTTAAACGCATATATCTTTGTCGTTATGAGCTCGTTTTCTACGTTCTTTATATCCACGGCTTCGTATTAACATGAACTAGCATAATTTCAGTAGGCCGGGTCGTCTAGATCACGTCTATCACCTTTCTCGGCAAACAACACGCAAAATTTTCAGAATTTAGTTTTTCGTCGCCAAACTTAGAAAATCATAACTTTCTCGTCGTAAGTCGGTTTTTAGTCATTCAAGCGGCCACGGTTTCGTTTTTGAAAGTATTTTCTGAATATGAAGGCCAAAATATCCCCTGAGTTACTGAGTTTTCCAGATTTCACGTTTTTGGACAGACCCTTATCTATTGTTTGAAATAATCACTTTTATGGTTCAAGACTTGATCAAAACACTTCAAATCAACATCACAACTAGTCTAATCCTACCATACACCTTCTTAGGGTGTCATGGGGTCCTAAACATCTCCAACAATGGTGGGTTTCATGAGGATACAACTAAAAATCCATAGATCTATGTTTATAATGAAAATGAGTAACAAGTGGTATGTATAACATGTATATACTTGCATGATTAGTTGATAGCACATCGAAATATATCAAATGAGAGTATGAAAAGATTGAAAAGTTTACTTGTAACTTACTTGATGATTTGAGGTAGTTTGGAGAGAATTATGTAAGTAACATAGGTGTTTTTATTTCAAAATCCTAGCTAGGAGTATAAATGAGACTTAATTAACCCTTGATCTTGAAAAATTTATGAACTCTTCTTGTGTTCTTGTGTTTGGCCGATCATATGAGAGGAGAGGAAGAGAGAGTTTGATCTCTTTAGCTAGTTGGATGATCTTGCTATGTGTTATGGAAATTAAATCAAAGAAATTTAAGCTAGGTGCATTTAATGAAATGGTATCTAATCAAGTGCAAATGGAAGTATTAGGGGGTGCTAGGGGGGGCGGCACATGGGATAAAATGGAGAAGAGTATTTGGGCTAATTAAAGCTTATGTCTCCCACTAGCAAGAGTTAGTTTAGTTTAAGTATACATTAGGTGTTATCGTGTACCGAGTTAACTAGAAATAAATCTTGAAGAGTTAGAATAAAATGTGACGAAGTTGTAAAAATTGTAAAATCATATTCCTTGCAAGAATCAGGTGTTAGAATAGTTATCGGGTTGAAATTTCGCAAACCGACGGTGTTATAAGCTTTTAACGAGAAATATAGCAAACGATTTAAAAACACCGGGTAATTAAATAATGAAATCTCTATATCATTATAATGAGTATGAAAATATGTCATGATCACTGACGGGAGTATCGGGTGTAATGTTAGTAGTAATGACTGAGTGGTAACGTTTATTGAATAATTAAACATATGTTAATGAAAATCACACAAACCCGTGCATGACCTAATATGATGATGATGTTACTGATGATATGTAGACTACTCTAGTCTATATGAAGTGTCCTTACTGATGATGCATGAATACGCAGCTAAACCATAATGGTTACGCGCATTTGAATACCCGTAAACCTAGTTTACGTACTGATGAATGATAACCATGAATAGTGATTTCCCTCTGGGAATGAATAGTATTTCGTGAATAGTAAATTTTTTGAAAACTTCTCAAAGTCTCAAACTGACTTCAAAAACGATGAATAGTAATTGGTGAATAGTAAATGATGAATAGTGATTGATGAATAGTGATTCACGGGAATCAATGTGTAATTATTTCCAAGGAAACATAAGTGAAGTATGTGTAACCCGGGTCGTTATCCCCAATGAAGGATGAATGGAATTTGTGATTCGGTTTGTGATTGCGTGTTTGAATGGTGAAAACAAAGGGATTTTGGGTTTCTTTGCTAAAATTAGTGAACATAAACTAAAAACGATTTAAAAGGCAAGGAAAACGATAATCTAAGGAACGCGTAATTAAAAACGTAACGAAAATTGAAAACGAGTTTAAACCGGGAAAACCCAAGCCTAAACATCAAAATGATGAAATACTAACTCGACGGGTACAAATCTATTTTTCCTAAGTTCTAATTAATAAAAGAAAATTGTATAAAAAAGAATTATATTTTTTTGACTTTTATTTAATTAAATATGAATTAAAAACTGAATTTAAAAGAAAAATGAATTAAAAATACTAAACCTATTTAGAAAAATCTAAAACTTTGCTGTAAAATACTTTATATTACTCTAAACTTGGGAAAAAATAAAAACTGAAAAGAAGATTTTTGGAATAAGCTGCAATTAAGCCAAACAGCTAACTAGGCTTAATAATGGAAAAGGGTGTTAAATAAAAAAGGATGTAAAGAGCTAATGAAAGAAGTCCCTAGGGCAGTGGTAAGTGTGTTGGGTGTGTGAGCAAGAGGTCCCAGGTTCGAACCTGGGCAACCTCATTTTGCTCTTTATTTTAATTTTGGATTTTTCTTTTTGCAACTCAATAAGCTAATGAAAATAAGCATATCACAAAACTACAACTATTATCAGAAACTACAAATAAGCATAGAAAATAAGCCATTAAGGCTGAGCAGTGGGCTTATAATAGAAACAAGGAAAAAAAAGCAATGGGCTAATAAACAAAACAAGCTATTAAGCTACTATAAGCTAGAACAGAACTAACCAAATAAGCTAACAGTCTAAGGGAAACAGGCATAGGCTCAAAAACACTACTAATAAGCACAAGAAAGTAGCAAATAAGCTACTAGGCTAATTCAGAGGGGATCAGTTTAGCAGCCATCAACACAGGCCAAATGAGGGCATTTTGAGCTTATCTAAAAGCTAGAAAACAATAAGCTAAGATATAAAAAGCTAAAATATGAAAAGATAAGCTAATAAATAACTGGAATACAAAATTTCAGACCATAAGCTCAGCTAGATAAGCTGAATTTAAGCTGATAAAAGGCAGAGTTGGGACAAATAGGCTGCAAGTTCAGAACAGCCTACTGAGGCTTATTTGCAGACCCAAATAGGCTAATGAATAAGCTCAAGAGTCCAAAATAAGCTGAAACAGATTGAGGCTACCCTATAAGCTATTTGTATACTAAAAATCAGGATCAAAACATAACCATTAAGCATTCAATTCTTACCTACCAATCTGATGCAGACACCAAATGGTGGTTCTGTGCAGACATGAGTAGCAGTGCACCAAAAATCCACCAATCCAACTTAGAACTGATCCAACTCTATTAATAACAACTCAATGCACTAAACTAACTCAGAATATACCAAAAGCAAATGCTAAATCAATCCATTCCTAAATTAAGCTATTCAGATCAGAACATAACTTTAAACCTATACTATCACACTTAAATTATGAAATCTTCCAAAGCTATCCAAATTAACATGATGAATGCTATTCTAAGTTTCTCTAACCCATTTCAAAAGTTACCCAAGAGACACATGAACAGTGTGCTCAGGTTTTGACCCGTTTGACTCTAGTACCAAACAGTCCTTAAGGGACTGTTTTATGATTTTTAAACTAAGCATGAGCATAATAAGCTAGGTTATAGCAACTAGGATATTAAACTAGCATAATTAAGCATAAACAAGTGGAAATAAGCTAAAATGAAATACTGAGAATAAGCAATAAGCAAAGTTGACTTATTTTGACTAAATTTTTGACTTTCTGAAATTAAGACTGAATTAAGCAACAATAAACTAACAACAAGCTGTCACAGGCTTATGTTAGCTTATTAAACTGGAAAGAGAAGCTTTTAAACTTTAAGTAACAACTAATTTAAATCACTGAATTAACATGAACTTGAATTATCACTAAAATGGTACAAAGCTTTTGAAATGAAACTGAGAACTTGAAATTAAAGTTACATTAAAATGAGATTAAGCTAAAAAATATAACACTTATCTGAATTCGACTTCAAAAGCTATACTACACTACTCCTAACTAAATTAACTACTACTCCCTAACTAACTCCCAAAAGGGCATACAAAAGATCTATTTATACTAAAACTATTAGGGTTTCCTCTTCTGTCTTCTTCTCTGATCAATTGTGAACCGTTGGATTGGTGGGTTTTAATCTCAGCTCTTCATTCACATTTTTGGCGGGAAATGGTGCTAAGTGGATTGCCAGCTTGGATTGGCATCACGTGAAGAGGTACTAGGAGGGGGAAATAGAGTGGTTGAAGGTACAAGGAGGGTGGCTAGAGAAGTGTCCTTGGGAGCAGGGAAAGGTGGTGAAGGTTTGACTTATTCTTTCTGACTTGGTGGGATTAGCTAAAAAGAAAAGATCCGGGTGTGGGTTTTTGTTAGGAATTAAACTTTGAGTTGATATTGACAAAAATATGAAAGATGAAGGAAACTTATAAAGACAAAGATGAAGGACTAATTATGCATTATTTATAGTCTTTGTAACCCTAATCCTCTAGTATATAAAGAGGATAGGGGCATAGGTTTTCTGTACAGGAATTAGAGATGTAATTCCAGGAAAAGGTGTGTGTGTAACTAGGCATCAAGTCCTCTAATGGATGCCTAGGGTTTGTAGTTTGCATAAGCTACAAGAATCGTTCGACTACAAGAATCATTCGACAAACCTTGTTCAATAATAATGATTCGTTTGATTATTCCGCTGCGTACAATATTGTTATTCATTATTATTGTGTTAATCCTAGATAAAAGGTCTTACAAACTTAGAGCTAATCGATCTCCACAAGTGGTATCAGAGACAGGTAGCTCATGATATCTAGGATGTTACAAGGTTTTTGTTGTTGAAGAAGAGCAGACTTGAAGAAGGTTTATGATCGTTGTTAGCGAAAAAATTATCACACGGTAAAAATATTAATGTTTCTTTCTCGAATTGAATTCAAGCACATAATTATTATTCCTTAATTCTTTTGTCGTTAACTGAATGGGACGCAATTCACAATTAAACCTCGTACAATGAATTGATCAATTTTTCGCATCTGATATCGCTGACATAGTTAATTGGTCTGATCAGTGGTGAATATTAATGTGCGTTGGAGCAGATCAGAGTTGGAGGATTATTTTCGTGCTGCTTTATTCAACAGTTTCTACTGCTCACTTTATACATTCGTACTGCTCTTGATTCATACGTAGCAGTTGGTACTGCTGTGACTAACAGTTAGTACTGCTCAACAACAGTTAGTACTGTTCATTGGTTTATATGTAGCAGTTTGTACTGCTGGCTTCACCAGTTAGTACTGCTTGGTCTTCGGAATTAGTACTGTTCGTTGAACAGTTTGTACTGCTAGCTTTGGAGGATGAACAGTTTATACTGCTGGTTGGTACTGCTAGAGCATGGGCTTCTCAAAGTGAGGGGAAGTATATCTATTTGGAACACATTGGTTCCATAACACACACACCAAGGGACGAAACACACACAGAGTTTTGGATCTCGGACATAACTGAATTTATTTCAGTTTATTCTTATTGTTTTATGGCTCGTTGTGAAGATATTTGGTGCAATGGCTTTTTAATCAATTATGTGACAAGGGTATCCTTGGTGTTCGTAGATCGCCGAAGTGAGGCAACGATACAGATGAGGAATACAAGTAGATCGCCGACTGAGGCAACAATTACATAAGAGAGGATGATGTTATTGCACTTAGATGTTTTTCACGGATTATTTGAAGAAGATGATTGATCATGACTTAATTGATGTTGTAGTTGAGTTTCACAGTGCACGTTCTTATCATATCTCAAAGTGGGTGTTACACTTTGGAGATAACTTGTTTGGGCGTTAATGCGGTGATAATGACTTGTCAAATCTAGTTTTCATAGGTCAAGGGGTGGATGGACGAAGACCTAGTTAACTATCACTTAAAGGAGTTACATTGTAGTGCTCAGTGTCTCATAGAAGATGAGGATTTTGTCAAGAGATTTCGGTCTACTTATATTTCTAGTTTCATATAAGTTTGGAGTCACGTGGATAGTGCAAGATATAAGACGCAAGTTTGGGAAATTCAACTTCTTCATCAAGTTTGTTATACTCGGTTTTCTTCATCAGTAATCAGTTCATAAGGCCTATGGAGTTCGTGATTCAAGAGATGGTTATTGGTTTCAGGGGAAGCTCGTTTAACCATCTACATGCACCACTTAAGGGGAAGCGTTTGATTCAAGTTGCATTGAAGACCCCTATTTGATGATGACAAAAAGGGGAAGAAGGTTTATTTGCAGCTTGAAGATCATCTTTCATATCGTTGGTTTTGTCATATCAACTAGGGGATGATTGTTAGGAATTAAACTTTGAGTTAATATTGACAAAAATATGAAAGATGAAGGAAACTTATAAAGACATTCAGGGGCACGACTGGTCATAGCACCAAAGTTGCAGTTATATTGAACGACCTAAAGTGTCGTTTATAAAATAAATCGTTTGATCATTTAAAAACATTCAGAGTTATAAAGCTAGGTCCCAAAAGGTGAAACAAGTTTTCAGAAAACAAGTTCATACAATTCAAACGATGGATAAGTGCATAAAATATAAAGTGAGACGCGTCGACTCCGCGACTCCATGATGTCCATATGCAAGCCAACATGCGATACCTTAATTACCTGAAAATACATTGCTAAAAATGGTCAACAAAAATGTTGGTGAGATCATAGGTTTATGTAAATGAATGATTGTACGGAAACCACAAGTATAAAGTGTATGACAAAACCATGCCACATAAAAATGATACATTAGCTCTAAGCTCATGACCCCGAAGCTAGACTGAATGAAATGCCCCAACCGAGTGTTTGCCAATCACTCAAATATGACAGAAATGAAATGCGTTCGTTTGACCAGTTGGTGCTACCAACCCGAACGGAGGAGTCACCCTCAATAGATCTATCCACTCACTCTCGCTTACTAACAATTAACGGTTCATGATAATATAAGGGGACTTTAATCTGGGCAATGATGTAACTTAAGCAATGTAATGAGTTTGTATACTTTGGTCCGCATATAAAAATGGTGCAATGTATTCTCCCCCGAGAGTTTAGAAATCAATAAACAATTTAAAACGGGGCTATGAAAACTCACCTGATATGATATAGCAACAATGATCACAATGGATATGATGAAACAAAGCTCGGTCTCTAACCACGACCTATTATGAATGATGTGATCCAATGTAAGCAATGATACAATGCAACACATGCAAATACGTATGTTAACGATACCACTTGTTAGTTTTGAAAATAACTTTTATCGACGAAAAATACACTTTTGACGTCTCGTTAAGTTATAAACTACTTTTCGCGTAAACACGATGAAACGGTACTCCACGATCCTTGTTTGGTGTTCTATTAGCAAATATAAGGTTTTCGTCGCAATTTAATATTTTACTTAGCTTGTGAAAATATGTCCAAATTGACTTCGTGAAACTAGTCGCGAAATATTGCACGTTACGTGTTAGTTGATCAAACTCGACGTTTTTGAAAACCTTGTAACCATGTATAAATGTCGTTTCCTTTAACTTCCGGTTGTACACGCCTCGATCAATTAGAAAATCGGCTAACAACGTTATGTTTCGCAAAAACACTAGTTTTAATATTTAAACACTTTCTAATAGTGGCTTGTCAAAATAAATTAGAGTTCGTCGGCTTTAAACGTGAATAACTCGGCCGTTATAAGCTCGTTTTCTATGTTCCTTACATCCACGGCTTCGTATAAACATGAACTTACATAATCTCAATGGGTCGGGTCGTCTAGATCACATCTAATGCCTCGTTTTGTCCTTTGAATCTCGGCGATCAGCAACTAAATTTTCAGAAAATTAGTTTTCGTCGTCTAACTTCGAACGATCATATCTCCTTCGTTATAAGTCGGTTTTTAGTGATTCTTGCGGCCACGGTTTCGTTTTTAAAAGAACTTTCTCAATATGAAGGCCAATATATGCCAAAAATTACTGATTTTTCCAGTTTACACGATTTTGGACAGTAGCTATTTTTGATTGTTAAAAACTCACTTTCTTGGTTCTAAACTTGATCATACAACCTCAAATCAACTCCACAAGTTCGCAAATCCTACCATACACCTTCTTAGGGTGTCATAGAGTCCTAAACATCACCAACCTTGGTGGATTTCATGAGATCATTAGTGAAACTTATAGATCTAGTGATTTAAAGAGTTTATGTTCAAATGTGGTATGTAAAACATAAGTATCTTGCATGGATGACTAATATAACTTGAAAATACATGAACATATATATCAAATGAAAGAATAAAAATGATCAAAACATGTTCTTGAAACTTACTTGATGATTGGATGAGTTTTGATAAGAAATGAGTAGTAAACTTGAGGTTTGATCACAAATCCATAACTAGGAAGGTAAATGGAGTATGATTATGCTTTGTTCTTGAAAAATCTATGGATTTCTCCTCTTGTTCTTGTTGTGGCCGAACCTAGGAGATGAATATGGAGAGAGTTTGATCTAAAATGGCTAGTTGGTTATGTTAATGTATGTGTTTAAGTTGGTGGAAGTGAAAATAAATGTGTACTAATTCAATTAATGCATTTTGGAGTATTAGCTAAGTGGATGGTTAGAGAGGGGCGGCACATGTGGGCTAAATGGGAAGTATTTGATGGCTAATTAAAGAATTGTCTCCCATTTAATTAGATATTGAATGGTTTAGTGTATACATTGAGTGTTATCGGGTACCGAGTTAACTAGAAATAACTCGTGACGAGGTGAAATGAGATACGACGAAGTTGTAAAAATTGTAAAATCATGTTCCTTGCAAGAATCGGGTGTTAAAATGATAATCGGATTGACATTTCGTAAATCGACGGAGTTATAAGCGTCAAATGAAAAATGTAACGATTGGTTTAAAAACACCGGGTAAAGTAATAATATAATCTCTATATTCTATTCTTAGCTTGAAAATGTATTAGGATCATTGTCGGGAGTATTGGGTTTACTGTTAGTAGAAATGACTGAGTGGTAACGTTAATTAAACAATTAAGCATACGTTAATGAAAATCACACAAACACATGCATGAACTGATATGGAAATGATTTTACTGATGATATGCAGACTACTCTAGTCCGTATGATGTGTCTTTACTGATGATGCATGAATACGCAGCTAAACCTAACTGGTTACGCGCATTTGAATACTCGTAAACCTAGTTTACGACATGATGAATGATGCTCATGAATAGTGATTTCCCTCCGGGAATGAATAGTGTCACGTAAATAGTAAAATTTTTGACGACTTCTCAAAGTCTCAAACTGACTTCAAAAATGATAAATAGTGAAATGATGAATAGTGATCAGTGAATAGTGTTTGATGAATAGTAACTCATGAATAGTAAATTGTCGAGGTTTGGAAAATGACCTGAAATTACGAGTTGTGACAGTATCACTATCATTTTTGCATTATTATGACATATGCTTGTTCTGAAGTTTAAATAAAGCTTTGAACTAGTATTTTTCAAAATCGTATAAAAAAATGATTTTGTGTGTTCAAATGTTTGAAAATAAGCACTTATTAAGTCAGATTAGTTATCTCCTGGGAGGAAAAGCCATAGATTACTTATATAAGCTCTAAAGAAAACCAACTATTCTACGCTTAGCATTTTCATTTGCACATATCGTAAAACCTTAGTCTAACCGTTAAGGGAGCAGCCAGAACAACACTCTGGCAGACTCGGGATTCCCCTTGTTCTAACCTAATCAAGACTAAACACTTCTTTTTTTATTGCAATTTCTTATCTAAAAACGAAAAAAAAATTAAAATTTTTGGCCAAAACGGGGGTACTAGGGCACTAGAAGGTACATATGTGACAAAATCGCGAGAATTCCCGCCCACACTTAGAATTGAATATTGCCCTCAATATTCAAAGTACCGGCTATTATGCCGACACTTAGAACGTATAAAGGTAATACTAATAGCCAAGTGTGTGACAGAAATCTCATTTTCACAAACAGGATTAAAAAGATATCCCTAGATAATCGTTAGCAACAAGATCGGATATTGGGCGGCTGGATTGAAAACATGCGCATCAATCATCACGATCTAAGGGAAACCTGCAAACAAGAGCAAAAAACACACAAAACAAAGCACAGTAGAGGAATCCCCCCACACTTAGTGTCAGAAAATAGAAAGAAGTCAGAAACATGGGTTGTCACCCATGAAGTGCTAATGTTTTTGTTAACCGAGTCACTAGCTTGACTCGACCCCGAATTCATTTGTTCTTGGGGAAGCATGTGGAAGAGGAAATCTCCATCGGACTTTCATTCAAGATGTTTGGATAAACATTGAAGTACTTGAAAGTTCCACTCCGATGAGATACATCCGGCTCAAAAGAATGATAAAATGAGATGCCGGGGTCAAAAACTTTGTCCTCACTCCCGACGGAGTAAAGAAAAGGACAAGCTACCTTATAAGCACAGAAAGGTAGAAAAACTCGAACGACATATGTGAAGTCAATATAATGGCGATCCTCAACGCGAAATGTCACATATGTCGGAGAAAGAATGTCCTTTTGATTCTCGGGATTGATATTTGAGGACATATCATCAAGATTAGAAATAATAGAGTCCTTGACCTCATCGTTCTCTAACACTTCATCAAAAAGAGGATTTATATTGCTAGAAAAGTACTCGTCATCAAATTCAAAAAGAGAATTCGAATAGACTTTGAGACTTTCATTTGGAACGTCCTCATCAGAAAGTGATTCGTCATCACTAGAGGAAAAATCATCGTTTGAATTGAAAAGAGGGTTAGAGAAAATCCCGGAAAAATCATCCTCAATGTCAAGAGGATAATCATCACAAATAGACAAATCACATTCATTGTCCGATATATCCTCAGACTCACTTGGGATTGGGATAAGGTTCTCAGCACTAGACTTTATGAATTCGTCCGATTCCTTTTCAGGAATAGTGCTAAGATGCTCATCCCCCATAATAAGAGATTCCTCGGAGTCCAGAGTTGGAAAGAATGATGTGATTGCAATAGACTGAGGGAGTTGAGAAATGATATCGCTCAAAGGAATAGTACTCTCCTCGTCGTCTTCATCTTCGTCATCGAGCATGGCAGCCTTATTAAATAAGAAACGCCTTTGTGCTGCTCGTTCTTCGGCGAGTAAATCTTCCATAGATTTACCATGACGATCATCTTGGGGAAGTTTATTAGCCAAATCCTTAACTTCTTCTATTAAATTTAGAACATGGAGAAGTTCTTGAGGAAGTGGCTGAGGTTGAGTCATTTGGTACTGTGGAGGTTGGTTTTGATAAGAACAATCATAATTGTTACAAGGGCCATGCTCATAGACAAGCGGGCTCCTCGTTCGACAATCGGATTCATAATGCGGACCTCCACAGAATTCACAACAGTAAAACTGTTGTGACTGACTCAGTGAATCAAATGGATATTGGTCATAACCACAATTTTGATCGTTACACGAAACCTGCTCATAGACAAACGTGTTCCTTGTTTGACAGTCAAAACCTTGGTGCGGACCTCCACAATATTCACAATAATATGTTTCCATCTCATGGTGCGGGGGTTGGTTAAGGAAATTGGTTGTTTCATTGTAGGGATTTTGGTCATAGACAAACCCGTTTCCCGAATTTACAATGCTACAACCGGGGCAATTTCCACCATTAAGAGGTCCCCCACACCATTCACAACCATAATGGTAAGATGAAGACATAAAAAGAATTAAACGGATAGAGGGTGAGATAAAGAATTAAACGAATAGAAGGGATAAGAAGAATATTTTTGGATTTTTAGAAACATTTTGAAGAACACAAAGGGAAAAAGGAAAATAAATTTGAAAAGAAAATCTTTTTGGGTTTTTATACGAAAATATTTACGAAGAAAACGATAACTTCTCGGGAGAAGGGTCTTCAAAACACGCAACGACAAACGAGAATTTAAAAATTCGCTTCAACCTTCCCCGGCAGCGGCGCCAAAAATTGATTCGCGGGAATCAATGTGTAATTATTTCCATGGAAACACAAGTGAAGTATGTGTAACCCGGGTCGTTATCCCCGATGAAGGATGAATGGAATTTGTGATTCGGTTCGTGATTGCGTGTTTGAATGGTGAAAACAAAGGGATTTTGGGTTTCTTTGCTAAAATAAGTGAACATAAACTAAAAACGATTTAAAAGGCAAGGAAAACGAAAATCAAAGGAACGCGTAATTAAAAACGTAACGAAAACTGAAAACGCGTTTAAACCGGGAAAACCCGAGCCTAAACGTCAAAATGATGAAATACTAACTCTACGGGTACAAATCTATTTTTCCTAAGTTCTAATTAATAAAAGAAAATTTTATAAAAAAGAATTATATTTTTCTGATAATTATTTAATTTAATATGAATTAAAAAAAGAATTTAAAAGAAAAATGAATTAAAAATACTAAACCTATTTAGAAAAATCTAAAACTTTGCTGGAAAATACTTTATATTATTCTAATCTTGGGAAAAAATAAAAACTGAAAAGAAGATTTTTGGAATAAGCTGCAATTAAGCCAAACAGCTAACTAGGCTTAATAATGGAAAAGGGTGTTAAATAAAAAAGGATGTAAAGAGCTAATGAAAGAAGTCCCTAGGGCAGTGGTAAGTGTGTTGAGTGTGTGAGCAAGAGGTCCCAGGTTCGAACCTGGGCAACCTCTTTTTGCTCTTTATTTTATTTTTAGATTTTTCTTTTTGCAACTCTATAAGCTAATGAAAATAAACATATCACAAAACTACAACTATTATCAGAAACTACAAATAAGCATAGAAAATAAGCCATTAAGGCTGAGCAGTGGGCTTATAGTAGAAACAAGGAAAAAAAAGCAATGGGCTAATTGATTCGCTAAAATCAACACATATTTTTAACCAAAGAATACAATGGAAGTTGTATTCCCGGGTCGTTATCCCCAACGAAGGCTGAATGGAATTTGTGATCTCGAATCATGCACGTGTTTGAATGATGAATAAGATGTGATTTGGTTTTCTAAGCTACGATATGTGAAGATAAAATAAAAACGATTTAAAAGACAATAAAAACAATTATCTAAAGGATACGCGCTTAAAAAAAATTAAAAAGATAAAATCTATTAAATAGAAGCTATCACTTATTTTCTATTTTATTTTTCCTAAGGTCTAATAATATAATTATATTTTTCCTAGATTCTATTTAATAAAAGAAAATTTTGAAAATTAAAATTACATTTTTCTGACTATTTTTCTATTTATTATAAATTAATTACTAATCTAAACTAATTAAAAGATTAAAAATACTAAAACTAATGATAAAAATCCGAAACTTTTTTCTAAATTATTCTAAGTGAAAACGAAGCTAGGAAAAATAAAATGAAAGAAATAGCTTATGCAGATAAGCTGCTAATAAGCAAACAGCTTATATAAGCTAAAAAAAGGCTAAAACAGAAACAAGGTTTAAATAAAAAGTTTGCAAAGATTTAAACAACAAAAGGACTAGCCCAGATGGTTGGTCTGCTACTCAGTTTCCTGGGCGACCAGGGTTCGAATCTGGCTATGCCCCTTTTTTAAAACTATTTATTTTTTTTATTTTCTTTAAACAAACTGATTAAGCACATGAAAAAGATCATTTTTACTAACTACAACTTAAGCTGCAAACCACGAATAAGCTTATAAATAAGCCAAAAGTACTGACAGTCTGCTTATGAACCTAGTGCAGGGCAAAAGTGGCTACTTCAAGCCCTCGATAAGCTGGTATAAGCTATTCTAAAAATCTTGCAAAAATTACCACAGATATATGAACTAGGGGACTCTAATAATCCAGGATTATAGCTAGTGAGAGCTTAAAATGAGGGCTACAAAAATTCTTGAAAATCTAGGAAACTATGAGAAATCAATATTTAGAACTGTTATGCTAGAAATTGGACTGAATATTGGTGAAACTAAGAACAAGCCTATTGGATCCTTAATGCATATTGAGAATAGAGTAAATGGAACCTGAGATTGCCAAAGATAGCTCCAAATAAGCCAGAGCTTAAACTGAGCTTGTGAAGGCAGTTTCACTGCCTTTGCTTGCAGTCACCCACTCCAAACCTACAATGAACCTCAAAACAATAAAATGGAAACTGAAAACAGCTTTTCCAACTGTTATAAGTTAAATCAAAACTGGGAAAAATGCAATGGAGCAGTGAATACCCCAGAATGACCCACTTTGACTACTAAACCAAACACCCTCTTAAGTTGACTGAAATGGAATTTTAAACTAAAACAGACCAAAAAGCATGGATTTTCTGAAACATACTAACATTTAACTATCATGAGATTTGAGAAACAACAAGCAAAACAAATCAGCATAGGCAAAAAGCAATGAGCAAAAGTTGACTATCGTTGACTTTTAAAGAAAAAAATGAAATTGCATTAACTGAGGATTCAGATTACATAACTGGAATAGAAATCACAATGAAAATTAAAAATCACCTAACATAAAAGCTAAAACCTTGAATTCGAACTTTAAATTAAAATTACACTAAAAAGGGTCTAAAAGCAGTGACGCCATTATTCTTGGTCTTCATTCTTCTTAAATACCACTCCCCAATGATTCTCTGAGCTCTCTTGAATATATCCCCACCGTTGGATCAAGTTTAAGCAATCCCAATCGTCAATTAGTGTTTTGGCGGGAAAACAAACAAAGTGGGTTTTATCTAATCTACTCATCATGTGGGTTGTACTGGGGGTAGCTAAGGACTAGAGGAGGGGGGTTGGCGTGTTTCAGATAAAAGGGAGATAGGAGGGGGAAAGTTGTCGGTTGTCAGGATGGTAATGGGACATGGTTTTGGTTTTTGTGTTTTGCGGGTTTTGGTTTTCTGGGAGAGATAAGGTTTGACTTTTGGGTGTGTTAAATAAAAACGTGGCCGGGTTTGTGTATGTTAAATGTTGGGCTTTTATTTTTGGGCTTGGTTTGTAGGATAGGATTAGGATTGGGTTATAGGTTTTAATGGTTTTGGTTTAGTTTTAGGGATTAGTTTAGGATATGGTTTAAAGTTTAGGGACTTAAGTGTAACATTTGGATTTTGAGGGGGCTGATCTTGCAATTTCACCAAAGATATCAAAAGGACCATAAAACAATATTTTCCATTTTAAAAACCCGGGGACCATAAATGTCATTTTCCAAAACCCCAGGGACTACTTTTGACAACTTTTGAAATTCGAGGGACTAGACTTGTCATTTATGCAAACTTTGTTCATTTTTTATCTGTTTTTAATCATTTTGCATCTGAGACATATAAAAACACAATCTAATGATATTTTCTGTATTTTGAAGCATTTTAAAGTGTTTTTGACTGTTTTTGTAGTCTAAATGTGACAGAAATGATGAGTATTTAGACACTCATCAATCCCCCACACTAAACTATTGCTAGTCCCTAGCAATCTTTTATGAAGATTTAATGGATTTTTCTCTTTACCAGATATCCATCATTTCTGGAGTAGCCAAATGTTTCAGTTCAAGTAAGAACTATGGTACACTGATAACCATATGATTTTGAGCAAATCACCAGCTGTCAACGGATTTGATTTGTCTTTACCAGAAGCCGTTTGCTTCTGGACTAGCCAACTCTTAGATAAATTACAACTATTATCTTTGGTGAGCTGATTACCAATTATGGTTTTTCCACATGCCTTTACCACAAGCCATAACCTTGCGGGCTAGCCAACTCTTCACTTTTAAAGATATGGCGAGTCGAAAACCATACAATTTTCGGCAAATTGCAAGCCATCAACGGATTTGAGACATCTTTACCAAGAGCCGTTTGCTCCTGGATTAGCCAATCCTTTTGTGGGTTAGACATGGCTGACTGATAACCATTTAATGCGTTCTAAGTGAGAAAAAAAAATTTAAAATTTTGGCTAAAATGGGGGTACTAGATGGTACGTTTGATTAAATTCGCTAGAATTCCCCCCCACACTTAGAACTGAATATTGCCCTCAATATTCAAAGCACCGGTTGTTAAACCAACACTTAGAACGTAAAAAGGAAATATTAATAGCCATTTATATACACACATTTTTTTATTTTTATTTTTTTATTATTATTTTTTTATTATTATTTTTTTTTTGAAATTTCCATATATACAACATGTGGGGCATCTCCCCCACACTAGGGTGGTAGAAAATAGAAAGAAGTCAGAAATATGGGTGAAAACCCATATGGTGTGCTAATATTTTTGTTCACCGAGTCACTTAGCTTGACTCGACCCCGCATTCATTTGTTCTTGGGGAAAGCATATGGAAAAAACCATCTCCATCGGACTTTCATTCAAGATGATTGGATAATCATTGAAGTACGTGAAAGTTCCACACCGATGAGATATACACAGATCCGGCTCACAAATGATAAATGAAAATGCCGGGATCAAAGATAGTGTCTTCATTCCCGAAGGAGTGAAGAACAGGAGAAGTCACCGTGTAGGTGAAGAAAAGAAAGAAAGTCATGATAAAAATCCTGACTAACTCATCATCATCAGAAGGAGAATTCATGATTTCAGTATCATGATTCTCATCATTTAAGCTCAGTTGATCAAGACAATTCAAGGGTGGGAGGGATGAGATTTTGATATTAATCAAATTCTCAGTATTGAGAACATCTCCCTCCGGAACACAAAGATTTTCTTTGTCAAGATCAAAGTAAAAGTTATCATACTCCGGCGGAGATATGATATGAGTGAGTTCACTGGAGAACTCCTCAAAGGAGAATAAATCATATTCAGAATTGATGTGAGTGAGTTCACCAGCGAACTCCTCAATGGTAAATGATTCATAATCGGGGAGAGAATTATGAGAATGAGAAGTGGTACTGCCACTAATCTTCTCTCCCATCTGATCAAAACCTAAGGCTTCAAATTCCGGAATGGAGTCATCGGAAGAAATGTCACTATCCTTAATGGGGATAGGAGATGAAATAGGTTTCTCTTTGAAAGCCTCGATTTTAGAAATGAGAAGACTGAAATTCAATAATGTTGCTCGAAGAGCTTCATCTTGGATTTCAGTGTCAGTTTCTTCATCATTCTCTTCTTCTAAGCTGACTAGCTCAGAAGGTAATTCTTCCACATAAACGATGTCTCCACAAGATAACGAATCGTCATCAGTAAAATCGGAGAACATCTCATCATGATCAATTTGGAAGATAAGAGGAGGAAGAGGGATATCGCACAAATGCTCGAGGATCCCCTGTGACTCTCTGTGGATTGGAACAAGGTCCTCAACACTAGACTTTATGAATTCGTCCAATTCCTTTTCAGGAACAGTGTCAAAAAGCTCATTCCCCATGATAAGAGAGTGAGTGTGAATCTCGGGTGCGATAAGTTCAGACTGAGGGAGATAAGAAAGACTAGCACACATAGAGTTTATATTTTTCATGTGTTCTTCTGCTAGCAATTCTTGCATACTCTTATCTCCCTGTGCATCCACGGAAGGAGTCTCAACTGATGAACTGGATGATTCTTTGTAATATTCCATCATTTGAATAGAATCCTCATCATCATCGTCATCATGAATGAAACGGAATTGAGAGCTAGATCTGGCTGCTTTTTCTCTTTGAATTGATTCCTTAACAGATTTTTCAAAAGCATTTTGGGAATCTATTTTAGCAGCCCGTTCTTCGGCTAACAATTCTCTCATGGATTTTTCTTTTGGATTATCACGGGAACGTCTCAAATCTTTCACTAAATTTAGAAGATCTAGGAGAAGATTTTGAGGAGGTGGCTGAGGCTGAGGTGCCTGATCCATCTGGTACTGTGGAGGTGGGTCTTGATACGGATAGTCATAGATGTTACAAGGAATTGGATTCCCTGCTTGACAATCAGAGCTGAAATGGGGACCTCCACAGTATTCACAACAATATGATTGTTGTGACTGGCATGGTGAATAATATGGAGTCCGGTAATTCTGAGTGTCAAAAGTGTTTCCAGCTTGACACTCAAATCCTTGGTGAGGACCTCCACAAAATTCACACGAGTCATTTTGATTATACGAAGATAGGTCGGGCTGTGGTGGGTAGTAGGAAAAATTTGAGGAGTCGTGAAATAAGGTCGAATTAGGATCATAATCAAATGAATTCCTCGAACCACAAAACAAACAACTCCCGTTTCGAATATCATTACCACACTGTACACACGTACACCAGCGACATGGTGAACCAAAAAGAGGCTCACCACAACCGACACAAGGAATTAACGATTCCATTTGAGAGTTAAGAGAAGGAATCGGTTCATTCAAAGAATCAACAAAACCAACATGGTGATCCGAATGACTATCAAGTCTCGAAGAACATTTTGAAAAATCCGGAGGTGCGACAAGTGGTGTGCTCTGAGAGCTAGCAATTTTCACCACTTCCGTTTTAGTCCCCGGTTCTCTTTCTTGAGAAACGCATAGAATAGGCAAGTCATTCTTTTTAGTCACCGCCCTAAGCTCTGCATGATTTCTCCTAACCGTAAATTGTGAAAGGGTTGGATCAAATCTTGACGGTTTGTGAGCAATTGTGGGCTCAGATTTTTGGACAACCGCGGGTTGGACGTAGTTAGCACTTCCAATGTTAGAGGGAAGTACATGATCCTTTGTCACCCCGGTTTCTCGTTCCATTTCCCTCACCGGAGAGGGATTAGGAATCGATGGATCATCACGATCAACACGAATTCTCGACATTTTTGACAAGGCCTGAAGTTTTTCAATGTTGTTTAAGGCCATAAGTTCAAAGAAATCATCGTCGAGAGATGCCATCAAACAGAAAAAAGATAGAAGAGGTTAGAATCAAAAGGATAGAGGGTAAAGGGAGGAAGAATCAAAAAGGGTAGGAGGGTAAAGATGAATATTTTTGGATTTTTGAAATACATTTTATGAAAACACAAAGGAAAAAGGAAAAATAATTTTTGAAAAGAAAATCTTTTTGGGTTTTTGATAAGAGAATATTTACGAAGATTCAAAACACACAACAATAAACGAGATTTAAAAATTCGCGTCAGCCTTCCCCGGCAGCGGCACCAAAATTTGATTCGCAAAAATCAACACATATTTTTAACCAAAGAATACAATGGAAGTTGTATTCCCGGGTCGTTATCCCCAACGAAGGCTGAATGGAATTTGTGATCTCGAATCATGCACGTGTTTGAATGATGAATAAGATGTGATTTGGTTTTCTAAGCTACGATATGTGAAGATAAAATAAAAACGATTTAAAAGACAATAAAAACAATTATCTAAAGGATACGTGCTTAAAAAAAATTAAAAAGATAAAATCTATTAAATAGAAGCTATCACTTATTTTCTATTTTATTTTTCCTAAGGTCTAATAATATAATTATATTTTTCCTAGATTCTATTTAATAAAAGAAAATTTTGAAAATTAAAATTACATTTTTCTGACTATTTTTCTATTTATTATAAATTAATTACTAATCTAAACTAATTAAAAGATTAAAAATACTAAAACTAATGATAAAAATCTGAAACTTTTTTCTAAATTATTCTAAGTGAAAACGAAGCTAGGAAAAATAAAATGAAAGAAATAGCTTATGCAGATAAGCTGCTAATAAGCAAACAGCTTATATAAGCTAAAAAAAGGCTAAAACAGAAACAAGGTTTAAATAAAAAGTTTGCAAAGATTTAAACAACAAAAGGACTAGCCCAGATGGTTGGTCTGCTACTCAGTTTCCTGGGCGACCAGGGTTCGAATCTGGCTATGCCCCTTTTTTTAAAACTATTTATTTTTTTTATTTTCTTTAAACAAACTGATTAAGCACATGAAAAAGATCATTTTTACTAACTACAACTTAAGCTGCAAACCACGAATAAGCTTATAAATAAGCCAAAAGTACTGACAGTCTGCTTATGAACCTAGTGCAGGGCAAAAGTGGCTACTTCAAGCCCTCGATAAGCTGGTATAAGCTATTCTAAAAATCTTGCAAAAATTACCACAGATATATGAACTAGGGGACTCTAATAATCCAGGATTATAGCTAGTGAGAGCTTAAAATGAGGGCTACAAAAATTCTTGAAAATCTAGGAAACTATGAGAAATAAATATTTAGAACTGTTATGCTAGAAATTGGACTGAATATTGGTGAAACTAAGAACAAGCCTATTGGATCCTTAATGCATATTGAGAGTAGAGTAAATGGAACCTGAGATTGCCAAAGATAGCTCCAAATAAGCCAGAGCTTAAACTGAGCTTGTGAAGGCAGTTTCACTGCCTTTGCTTGCAGTCACCCACTCCAAACCTACAATGAACCTCAAAACAACAAAATGGAAACTGAAAACAGCTTTTCCAACTGTTATAAGTTAAATCAAAACTGGGAAAAATGCAATGGAGCAGTGAATACCCCAGAATGACCCACTCTGACTACTAAACGAAACACCCTCTTAAGTTGACTGAAATGGAATTTTAAACTAAAACAGACCAAGAAGCATGGATTTTCTGAAACATACTAACATTTAACTGTCATGAGATTTGAGAAACAACAAGCAAAACAAATCAGCATAGGCAAAAAGCAATGAGCAAAAGTTGACTATCGTTGACTTTTAAAGAAAAAAATGAAATTGCATTAACTGAGGATTCAGATTACATAACTGGAATTGAAATGACAATGAAAATTAAAAATCACCTAACATAAAAGCTAAAACCTTGAATTCGAACTTTAAATTAAAATTACACTAAAAAGGATCTAAAAGCAGTGACGCCATTATTCTTGGTCTTCATTCTTCTTAAATACCACTCCCTAATGATTCTCTGAGCTCTCTTGAATATATCCCCACCGTTGGATCAAGTTTAAGCAATCCCAATCGTCAATTAGTGTTTTGGCGGGAAAACAAACAAAGTGGGTTTTATCTAATCTACTCATCACGTGGGTTGTACTGGGGGTAGCTAAGGACTAGAGGAGGGGGGTTGGCGTGTTTCAGATAAAAGGGAGATAGGAGGGGGAAAGTTGTCGGTTGTCAGGATGGTAATGGGACATGGTTTTGGTTTTTGTGTTTTGCGGGTTTTGGTTTTTTGGGAGAGATAAGGTTTGACTTTTGGGTGTGTTAAATAAAAACGTGGCCGGGTTTGTGTATGTTAAATGTTGGGCTTTTATTTTTGGGCTTGGGTTGTAGGATAGGATTAGGATTGGGTTATAGGTTTTAATGGTTTTGGTTTAGTTTTAGGGATTAGTTTAGGATATGGTTTAAAGTTTAGGGACTTAAGTGTAACATTTGGATTTTGAGGGGGCTGATCTTGAAATTTCACCAAAGATATCAAAAGGACCATAAAACAATATTTTCCATTTTAAAACACCCGGGGACCATAAATGTCATTTTCCAAAACCCCAGGGACTACTTTTGACAACTTTTGAAATTCGAGGGACTAGACTTGTCATTTATGCAAACTTTGTTCATTTTTTATCTGTTTTTAATCATTTTGCATCTGAGACATATAAAAACACAATCTAATGATATTTTCTGTATTTTGAAGCATTTTAAAGTGTTTTTGACTGTTTTTGTAGTCTAAATGTGACAGAAATGATGAGTATTTAGACACTCATCAATCCCCCACACTAAACTATTGCTAGTCCCTAGCAATCTTTTATGAAGATTTAATGGATTTTTCTCTTTACCAGATATCCATCATTTCTGGAGTAGCCAAATGTTTCAGTTCAAGTAAGAACTATGGTACACTGATAACCATATGATTTTGAGCAAATCACCAGCTGTCAACGGATTTGATTTGTCTTTACCAGAAGCCGTTTGCTTCTGGACTAGCCAACTCTTAGATAAATTACAACTATTATCTTTGGTGAGCTGATTACCAATTATGGTTTTTCCACATGCCTTTACCACAAGCCATAACCTTGCGGGCTAGCCAACTCTTCACTTTTAAAGATATGGCGAGTCGAAAACCATACAATTTTCGGCAAATTGCAAGCCATCAACGGATTTGAGACATCTTTACCAAGAGCCGTTTGCTCCTGGATTAGCCAATCCTTTTGTGGGTTAGACATGGCGGACTGATAACCATTTAATGCGTTCTAAGTGAGAAAAAAAATTTTAAAATTTTGGCTAAAATGGGGGTACTAGATGGTACGTTTGATTAAATTCGCTAGAATTCCCCCCCACACTTAGAACTGAATATTGCCCTCAATATTCAAAGCACCGGTTGTTAAACCAACACTTAGAACGTAAAAAGGAAATATTAATAGCCATTTATATACACACATTTTTTTATTTTTTATTTATTTATTTATTTTTTTTTGAAATTTCCATATATACAACATGTGGGGCATCTCCCCCACACTAGGGTGGTAGAAAATAGAAAGAAGTCAGAAATATGGGTGAAAACCCATATGGTGTGCTAATATTTTTGTTCACCGAGTCACTTAGCTTGACTCGACCCCGCATTCATTTGTTCTTGGGGAAAGCATGTGGAAAAAACCATCTCCATCGGACTTTCATTCAAGATGATTGGATAATCATTGAAGTACGTGAAAGTTCCACACCGATGAGATATACACAGATCCGGCTCACAAATGATAAATGAAAATGCCGGGATCAAAGATAGTGTCTTCATTCCCGAAGGAGTGAAGAACAGGAGAAGTCACCGTGTAGGTGAAGAAAAGAAAGAAAGTCATGATAAAAATCCTGACTAACTCATCATCATCAGAAGGAGAATTCATGATTTCAGTATCATGATTCTCATCATTTAAGCTCAGTTGATCAAGACAATTCAAGGGTGGGAGGGATGAGATTTTGATATTAATCAAATTCTCAGTATTGAGAACATCTCCCTCCGGAACACAAAGATTTTCTTTGTCAAGATCAAAGTAAAAGTTATCATACTCCGGCGGAGATATGATATGAGTGAGTTCACTGGAGAACTCCTCAAAGGAGAATAAATCATATTCAGAATTGATGTGAGTGAGTTCACCAGCGAACTCCTCAATGGTAAATGATTCATAATCGGGGAGAGAATTATGAGAATGAGAAGTGGTACTGCCACTAATCTTCTCTCCCATCTGATCAAAACCTAAGGCTTCAAATTCCGGAATGGAGTCATCGGAAGAAATGTCACTATCCTTAATGGGGATAGGAGATGAAATAGGTTTCTCTTTGAAAGCCTCGATTTTAGAAATGAGAAGACTGACATTCAATAATGTTGCTCGAAGAGCTTCATCTTGGATTTCAGTGTCAGTTTCTTCATCATTCTCTTCTTCTAAGCTGACTAGCTCAGAAGGTAATTCTTCCACATAAACGATGTCTCCACAAGATAACGAATCGTCATCAGTAAAATCGGAGAACATCTCATCATGATCAATTTGGAAGATAAGAGGAGGAAGAGGGATATCGCACAAATGCTCGAGGATCCCCTGTGACTCTCTGTGGATTGGAACAAGGTCCTCAACACTAGACTTTATGAATTCGTCCAATTCCTTTTCAGGAACAGTGTCAAGAAGCTCATTCCCCATGATAAGAGAGTGAGTGTGAATCTCGGGTGCGATAAGTTCAGACTGAGGGAGATAAGAAAGACTAGCACACATAGAGTTTATATTTTTCATGTGTTCTTCTGCTAGCAATTCTTGCATACTCTTATCTCCCTGTGCATCCACGGAAGGAGTCTCAACTGATGAACTGGATGATTCTTTGTAATATTCCATCATTTGAATAGAATCCTCATCATCATCGTCATCATGAATGAAACGGAATTGAGAGCTAGATCTGGCTGCTTTTTCTCTTTGAATTGATTCCTTAACAGATTTTTCAAAAGCATTTTGGGAATCTATTTTAGCAGCCCGTTCTTCGGCTAACAATTCTCTCATGGATTTTTCTTTTGGATTATCACGGGAACGTCTCAAATCTTTCACTAAATTTAGAAGATCTAGGAGAAGATTTTGAGGAGGTGGCTGAGGCTGAGGTGCCTGATCCATCTGGTACTGTGGAGGTGGGTCTTGATACGGATAGTCATAGATGTTACAAGGAATTGGATTCCCTGCTTGAAAATCAGAGCTGAAATGGGGACCTCCACTGTATTCACAACAATATGATTGTTGTGACTGGCATGGTGAATAATATGGAGTCCGGTAATTCTGAGTGTCAAAAGTGTTTCCAGCTTGACACTCAAATCCTTGGTGAGGACCTCCACAAAATTCACACGAGTCATGTTGATTATACGAAGATAGGTCGGGCTGTGGTGGGTAGTAGGAAAAATTTGAGGAGTCGTGAAATGAGGTCGGATTAGGATCATAATCAAATGAATTCCTCGAACCACAAAACAAACAACTCCCGTTTCGAATATCATTACCACACTGTACACACGTACACCAGCGACATGGTGAACAAAAAAGAGGCTCACCACAACCGACACAAGGAATTAACGATTCCATTTGAGAGTTAAGAGAAGGAATCGGTTCATTCAAAGAATCAACAAAACCAACATGGTGATCCGAATGACTATCAAGTCTCGAAGAACATTTTGAAAAATCCGGAGGTGCGACAAGTGGTGTGCTCTGAGAGCTAGCAATTTTCACCACTTTCGTTTTAGTCCCCGGTTCTCTTTCTTGAGAAACGCATAGAATAGGCAAGTCATTCTTTTTAGTCACCGCCCTAAGCTCTGCATGATTTCTCCTAACCGTAAATTGTGAAAGGGTTGGATCAAATCTTGACGGTTTGTGAGCAATTGTGGGCTCAGATTTTTGGACAACCGCGGGTTGGACGTAGTTAGCACTTCCAATGTTAGAGGGAAGTACATGGTCCTTTGTCACCCCGGTTTCTCGTTCCATTTCCCTCACCGGAGAGGGATTAGGAATCGATGGATCATCACGATCAACACGAATTCTCGACATTTTTGACAAGGCCTGAAGTTTTTCAATGTTGTTTAAGGCCATAAGTTCAAAGAAATCATCGTCGAGAGATGCCATCAAACAGAAAAAAGATAGAAGAGGTTAGAATCAAAAGGATAGAGGGTAAAGGGAGGAAGAATCAAAAAGGGTAGGAGGGTAAAGATGAATATTTTTGGATTTTTGAAATACATTTTATAAAAACACAAAGGAAAAAGGAAAAATAATTTTTGAAAAGAAAATCTTTTTGGGTTTTTGATAAGAGAATATTTACGAAGATTCAAAACACACAACAATAAACGAGATTTAAAAATTCGCGTCAGCCTTCCCCGGCAGCGGCGCCAAAATTTGATTCGCTAAAATCAACACATATTTTTAACCAAAGAATACAATGGAAGTTGTATTCCCGGGTCGTTATCCCCAACGAAGGCTGAATGGAATTTGTGATCTCGAATCATGCACGTGTTTGAATGATGAATAAGATGTGATTTGGTTTTCTAAGCTATGATATGTGAAGATAAAATAAAAACGATTTAAAAGACAATAAAAACAATTATCTAAAGGATACGTGCTTAAAAAAAATTAAACAGATAAAATCTATTAAATAGAAGCTATCACTTATTTTCTATTTTATTTTTCCTAAGGTCTAATAATATAATTATATTTTTCCTAGATTCTATTTAATAAAAGAAAATTTTGAAAATTAAAATTACATTTTTCTGACTATTTTTCTATTTATTATAAATTAATTACTAATCTAAACTAATTAAAAGATTAAAAATACTAAAACTAATGATAAAAATCTGAAACTTTTTTCTAAATTATTCTAAGTGAAAACAAAGCTAGGAAAAATAAAATGAAAGAAATAACTTATGCAGATAAGCTGCTAATAAGCAAACAGCTTATATAAGCTAAAAAAGGCTAAAACAGAAACAAGGTTTAAATAAAAAGTTTGCAAAGATTTAAACAACAAAAGGACTAGCCCAGATGGTTGGTCTGCTACTCAGTTTCCTGGGCGACCAGGGTTCGAATCTGGCTATGCCCCTTTTTTAAAACTATTTATTTTTTTTATTTTCTTTAAACAAACTGATTAAGCACATGAAAAAGATCATTTTTACTAACTACAACTTAAGCTGCAAACCACGAATAAGCTTATAAATAAGCCAAAAGTACTGACAGTCTGCTTATGAACCTAGTGCAGGGCAAAAGTGGCTACTTCAAGCCCTCGATAAGCTGGTATAAGCTATTCTAAAAATCTTGCAAAAATTACCACAGATATATGAACTAGGGGAATCTAATAATCCAGGATTATAGCTAGTGAGAGCTTAAAATGAGGGCTACAAAAATTCTTGAAAATCTAGGAAACTATGAGAAATCAATATTTAGAACTGTTATGCTAGAAATTGGACTGAATATTGGTGAAACTAAGAACAAGCCTATTGGATCCTTAATGCATATTGAGAATAGAGTAAATGGAACCTGAGATTGCCAAAGATAGCTCCAAATAAGCCAGAGCTTAAACTGAGCTTGTGAAGGCAGTTTCACTGCCTTTGCTTGCAGTCACCCACTCCAAACCTACAATGAACCTCAAAACAACAAAATGGAAACTGAAAACAGCTTTTCCAACTGTTATAAGTTAAATCAAAACTGGGAAAAATGCAATGGAGCAGTGAATACCCCAGAATGACCCACTTTGACTACTAAACCAAACACCCTCTTAACTTGACTGAAATGGAATTTTAAACTAAAACAGACCAAAAAGCATGGATTTTCTGAAACATACTAACATTTAACTATCATGAGATTTGAGAAACAACAAGCAAAACAAATCAGCATAGGCAAAAAGCAATGAGCAAAAGTTGACTATCGTTGACTTTTAAAGAAAAAAATGAAATTGCATTAACTGAGGATTCAGATTACATAACTGGAATTGAAATGACAATGAAAATTAAAAATCACCTAACATAAAAGCTAAAACCTTGAATTCGAACTTTAAATTAAAATTACACTAAAAAGGGTCTAAAAGCAGTGACGCCATTATTCTTGGTCTTCATTCTTCTTAAATACCACTCCCCAATGATTCTCTGAGCTCTCTTGAATATATCCCCACCGTTGGATCAAGTTTAAGCAATCCCAATCGTCAATTAGTGTTTTGGCGGGAAAACAAACAAAGTGGGTTTTATCTAATCTACTCATCACGTGGGTTGTACTGGGGGTAGCTAAGGACTAGAGGAGGAGGGTTGGCGTGTTTCAGATAAAAGGGAGATAGGAGGGGGAAAGTTGTCGGTTGTCAGGATGGTAATGGGACATGGTTTTGGTTTTTATGTTTTGCGGGTTTTGGTTTTTTGGGAGAGATAAGGTTTGACTTTTGGGTGTGTTAAATAAAAACGTGGCCGGGTTTGTGTATGTTAAATGTTGGGCTTTTATTTTTGGGCTTGGGTTGTAGGATAGGATTAGGATTGGGTTATAGGTTTTAATGGTTTTGGTTTAGTTTTAGGGATTAGTTTAGGATATGGTTTAAAGTTTAGGGACTTAAGTGTAACATTTGGATTTTGAGGGGGCTGATCTTGCAATTTCACCAAAGATATCAAAAGGACCATAAAACAATATTTTCCATTTTAAAACACCCGGGGACCATAAATGTCATTTTCCAAAACCCCAGGGACTACTTTTGACAACTTTTGAAATTCGAGGGACTAGACTTGTCATTTATGCAAACTTTGTTCATTTTTTATCTGTTTTTAATCATTTTGCATCTGAGACATATAAAAACACAATCTAATGATATTTTCTGTATTTTGAAGCATTTTAAAGTGTTTTTGACTGTTTTTGTAGTCTAAATGTGACAGAAATGATGAGTATTTAGACACTCATCACTAATAAACAAAACAAGCTATTAAGCTACTATAAGCTAGAACAGAACTAACCAAATAAGCTAACAGTCTAAGGGAAACAGGCATAGGCTCAAAAACACTACTAATAAGCACAAGAAAGTAGCAAATAAGCTACTAGGCTGATTCAGAGGAGATCAGTTTAGCAGCCATCAACACAGGCCAAATGAGGGCATTTTGAGCTTATCTAAAAGCTAGAAAACAATAAGCTAAGATATAAAAAGCTAAAATATGAAAAGATAAGCTACTAAATAACTGGAATACAAAATTTCAGACCATAAGCTCAGCTAGATAAGCTTAATTTAAGCTGATAAAAGGGAGAGTTGGGACAAATAGGTTGCAAGTTCAGAACAGCCTACTGAGGCTTATTTGCATACCCAAATAGGCTAATGAATAAGCTCAAGAGTCCAAAATAAGCTGAAACAGATTGAGGCTACCCTGTAAGCTATTTGTAAACTAAAAATCAGGATCAAAACATAACCATTAAGCATTCAATTCTTACCTACCAATTTGATGTAGACACCAAATGGTGGTTCTGTGCAGACAAGAGTAGCAGTGCACCAAAAATCCACCAATCCAACTTAGAACTGATCCAACTCTATTAATAACAACTCAATGCACTAAACTAACTCAGAATATACCAAAAGCAAATGCTAAATCAATCCATTCCTAAATTAAGCTATTGAGATCAGAACATAACTTTAAACCTATACTATCACACTTAAATTATGAAATCTTCCAAAGCTATCCAAATTAACCTGATGAATGCTATTCTAAGTTTCTCTAACCCATTTCAAAAGTTACCCAAGAGACACATGAACAGTGTGCTCAGGTTTTGACCCGTTTGACTCTAGTACCAAACAGTCCTTAAGGGACTGTTTTATGATTTTTAAACTAAGCATGAGCATAATAAGCTAGGTTATAGCAACTAGGATATTAAACTAACATAATTAAGCATAAACAAGTGGAAATAAGCTGAAATGAAATACTGAGAATAAGCAATAAGCTAGGTTTGACTTAGTTGACTTTTTGTTGACTGTTTGACTTTTCTGAAATTAAGACTGAATTAAGCAACAATAAACTAACAACAAGCTGTCACAGGCTTATGTTAGCTTATTAAACTGGAAAGAGAAGCTTTTAAACTTTAAGTAACAACTAATTTAAATCACTGAATTAACATGAACTTGAATTATCACTAAAATGGTACAAAGCTTTTGAAATGAAACTAAGAACTTGAAATTAAAGTTACATTAAACTGAGATTAAGCTAAAAAATATAACACTTATCTGAATTCGACTTCAAAAGCTATACTAAACTACTCCTAACTAAATTAACTACTTCTCACTAACTAACTCCCAAAAGGGCTTACAAAAGATCTATTTATACTAAAACTATTAGGGTTTCTTCTTCTGTCTTCTTCTCTGATCAATTGTGGACCCTTGGATTGGTGGGTTTTAATCTCAGCTCTTCATTCACATTTTTGGCGGGAAATGGTGCTAAGTGGATTGCCAGCTTGGATTGGCATCACGTGAAGAGGTACTAGGAGGGGGAAATAGAGTGGTTGAAGGTACAAGGAGGGTGGCTAGAGCAGTGTTCTTGGGAGCAGGGAAAGGTGGTGATGGGTATGGGGAAGGAGGGAAAGGGATAAAGGTTTGACTTATTCTTTCTGACTTGGTGGGATTAGCTAAAAAGAAAAGATCCGGGTGTGGGTTTTATTGGATTGGGTTTTTCTTTGTTTTTGTGGGCTAGGATGGGTTATGGTTTAGATTATTTTTGGGTTTAGGTTATTTAGGATTAGATTTAGGATTGGTGTTAAGTTAAAGGACCAAGTTTGCCAATTCTGAAAATCCAAGGACCAAATTTGCCAAATTCTGAAAATTATCTCTGAGGACCATTTTTGGCACTTTGATATTTTTGGGAGTTGAATTTTGATAACTTGAGCAATATCCCGGTCCAAACTCGTAAATTTCTTCCCCGTCCTTGGCTTTTCACGATTTTCCAATCTTGTGCTCGGTTTTGTCCATTTTTGCCCCGTTTTCAATCCTTTTGTACCTGAAACACATAAAACACAAACCAAGGATATCTGCAGTATAATTTGGGTGTTTTTGGTCATTTTTGTGTCTTTTATGGGTATAAAATGATGAGTATTTACACACTCATTGACGAATAGTAACTTGTCGAGGTTTGGAAAATGACTTGAAATTACGGGTTGTCACAGTGTCAGAACACAGAACATTTTCCAAGAGTCGATCGGCTTCTTTTTCCAAAGCTTTCTTTTGACATTTTTGTTACAAAATCTTGTTATCTTTTGCTTTGAAAATGCTCATCATTGATGTAACCTCTGTTTGAAGTTCCTGTTCCCACTGTGTCGCACAAAGTCGCAGGTGTTTAACATATGGCAAAAATTGCTTTTGAGAAACTTCTCTCTTTTCTTTCTCATAGGGAGAGAGAAAAGTAGAGACTTTGATTTCTGAGTTATGTTCAATTGCATTTTTCAAAAGTTTTATGTCGTCCATGAAAGTATTAAAATATTTAAGGATGCGACATTGTTTTGGCATTTGTGGTGCAACACCTGTATTTGGTAAAAGTCCCTTGACTTGTGCTACAGTGGTTACTGGACCAACTTGAGAAGAAACATTTGTTTCAGTTAACGACCATGTTTGTTCTTGTGTATCTTGTTGAGGTACAAAAGTTTCACTAATATGAGGTGTTCTCGAGTAATCATATGGTTTGTTATAATAGACACTACTCAATTTAGATCGACTCTCGTCCTCGTGTTCCATTTCTTCCTCATTATTATACACAACCACACGTGTGAAAGTATCTTCCAACAATAATTCTGCACTATACAATTTTGGATTTTCCTTAAGTGCTTTGTTTAAAAAACGTGGTTGATCATTTCCAATTGCAAAGCCATATCCTCGGGGATTTGGTTTGACAGTTAGTTTTTGAATAGTTGTTCTAGATTCACCCGTTTTATACACAACGTGTTAAAATTCTCTAAGTTTGCCTTCCAATGCCACAATTTCCTCAAGGTATGAATCAACACGTTTCCTTGAAACTTGGCGATGCTCAAAAAAATTATCTTGACAAATTGACAATTCTGTTTTGGTTTTGGAAAGTTCAGAATGGAGAATGTCAACCTGTTTTTGAAAATCAAATTTTTCTTGTTCCTTTTGTGAAATTAATTCATTTTTGGAAACGGTCAATTCACGAACTTGATGTTCTAAATTTTGTACCTTCACGTATGACTCTTGGAATGCAGACTCAAAGCTTTTCTCACATTTTTTGTTTGTTTTCAAAATTTGAAAGTTGTTGCTTGTAGCACTCAAGATCCTTGGTTAACAATGCAACTTTGGCTTTTAAGTTTCTGTTAATGTCATTGCATTTATCAATCTGGGATTTTTGTGCATTTAATTGTGTTTGGGTGGTCAACAGCAAGGTCATAAGCTCCGAATCTGTATCATACATAAGATCATTTTGTTCAATGTGATCATGATTGTCATCATCAAAAGGATTATCAAATGAAACAACGGGGTTCATTTATCTTCATCAAATGTAACAACGGTGTTTATTTGATCATCGTCTTCATTTCTTGCATGTTTGCCATCAACATTAACATTACGGCTTTAGTCGTCGGAGGCATGGAGCATTTCTTGCATGTTTGCCATCCACATTAACATTACGGTCTGTCTCACTCATATTCATTTCTTGCATGTTTGCCATCAACATTACGGCTGCATTTGCCTCAAGGTCTTCCATTTCATCATCCGACAATGCATTTGCCATAAAGTTGTGATCTTTTTCAGTCAAAGTACCACCAGCTTCATATTTCAATGCCAGAAGAAGAGCTTCCTTGTGATAAGCACTGCCCATTGTCCTTGGCTTGGAGCATGCATTAGCCATGTGACCGCTCCCTCCACAATTATAGCATGTCATTGATGTGTTTGCAATCCCTTTCCTTTTTTTTAACAATCTAAGCCCTCCTCTGTGTATTACCCATGTTGTTTCTACCATTTCCTCCCGAATTAAACCTTTCTCCACTAGAATTCCCCATGTAATTTCCTGAACCAAATCACCCTGAAGCCCTGTTCTGGATTTCAACCCTTCCATCTTTAACCACTGCCTGATTACTTGTGTTTGATGAAGACCTTAAACGATTGTTTGACTTGCTTGAGAATTTGCTAAAGGCACGATCAATCAGAGCAAATCCTTCATTCAGTGAGTTAAAAGCATCATCTTCATCATTGTCAAGGTAGGAGTACATGCTTGAATCAGTGTTGTCGTATGAGACGAGTTGATTATCAGAATACTGTGAGGGTGCTTCATATGGAACAAGTTGGTTTGAAAGTTGTGGTGCAAAACCCGAATGAGGTGGTAGTGGTTGAACAAAACCTTGATTTGGTGATGCAAAGTGAGATTGAGCCATTAAAGCAAGTGGGTTTGAAGTAGGTAATGATGAAAATCCACCACGAGCTGCTCGGTCCTTGTTAACTTCGGATTGGTGATTTTTGAGGTAATCATACAACAACCCATAAGATGTGTTGTGTAGATTCTTTGCCTGTCGAACGAAAGTCACGTACTTTTGCCAATCCGGTCCGAGACACCCTAGAAACTTAGAGTTCACAACAATCTTGGGTAAAATGATGTTGTGGCGGTCCAAATCATTGGTAATGTTGGTGAAACGATGGTAGTATGATTCTAAAGACTCCCCAGCTTCAATGTTGAAATGTGTGTATTCCATATACAGCTTAGATTCCAAGTCCTCCTGATTTAACTCAGTACCTTCCATGAGAAGGTGTACATGCTCCCACATATCCTTTGCTGTCTTTTGGGCATCGATACTCCTGAAGATAGGATTGGGAATCCCTTGGAGAATGTAAGACATGGCTAACTCATTTGCCTCTTGTTGAAGAACTTGTTCTGCGGTGAGTTGAGCTAGAGGAATAGGAGTTGTTGTTGCTTCTCTTGGAGGAACTTGATTTGGATCTGCAGGAATGGTTGTAGTAGGAGCTGGATACGGTCCATCAATGATAACCTTCTTCAAATACTTGCCATGAGTTTTCTTTAGCTCGATAAATCAGAGAAAACGACTGGACCACTGCACATAATTCCCTGGTGTTAACATTGGTGGTGTGTCCAAAGACCCTGCTTCATGTCTCGACTGTTGACTGCTTATAGCTTCGCACATTTTGGTTAAACTAGTGTGGTTCTTTTGAAGGAGGTTGGTAATTTTGCATTGGTTGTTGAGGGACTAGTTGCTGTGGAAGAAATTGATGTTGCTGCATTAACATGTGTTGTTGTTGATACTGTGGTTGATATTGTGGTTGATATTGTGGTTGAGGATACTGTTGTGGATATGGTTGTTGTTGACGATACTGTTGTTGTTGTTGTTGATTATAAAAGTAGTTATGGTATGGTGGTTGAGACATCGTGAAGTAACTTGTGGATGTAGGATCTTTAAAGGATAATAAGGGTTGTTGTTGAAGATTAGGTTTGTACTTTGCAGAACTTGAAGAAAAAATCTTAAGAAACTCGGAGGATTTTACTCTAGAAACTTGGAGAATCCAATCTTTGAACCTCGGAGGATTTTACACTAGAAACTTAGAAATTCTTAAGAAACTTGGTAATGCTAGAAAGTCGATAGAGTTTTCATAAACTCGATAAGTCTAAACTCGATAGGTCCAAACTTGATAAGTCCAAAGTTGATAAATCCAAACTCGATAAGTCCAAACTCGATAAGTCCAAAGTTGATAAGTCCAAAGTTGATAAGTTCAAACTCGATAAGTCCAAACTTGATAAGTCCAAACTCGATAGGTTTTACCAAACTCGGTAAGAAACCAGAAACTCGACAGATTTACCAAACTCGATAAACCTCAGAAAGTCGACAGATGTTACCAAACTCGATAAACTTTACCAAACTCGGTAAGATTCACAAACTCGACATATTTAGCACGTGAATAGTAATCGATTTGATTTTCTTCAAATTTCACTTAGATCTAATCGTTAACAACCTAAATTACCCCTAGGCGAATGATACCACTTGATGTTACTTACTTTTATCACACAAACTACTAATCTAATCCTAGATCTAGAGAGAGAAAGTTAGAGAGAGAAAGAGAGTGGAAGGTTATGTTAAGATAATAATGAAATGTTAAGCATTCAACCAACCAACCCTCTCCCTTAAATGGGAGGGGGTATTTATAGTGTTTTACAAGACATGGGCTTTTAGCCCTAATTAATACATAAATAAAATAAATAAATAGACACAGCCCATGGGCCTTCTACACAGGCTGGGCCTTAAATCAAACCTAAAGGCCTAAGCAACCTATTACATAAATGATAAATACTTGATAATAATAAAGTGTTCCCAACAGATCTTTATATTTTTCTAGAGAAAAACACGCCCCGTTTGTTAGGAAAGTTCTTTGGGGGTTGAAGTTTTAGAAGCAACCTTCTCATTTGTTTGTTAATTAGTTGATTGTTCGTACGGCTTTATTACCAGTCGACTAAAGTTGACCGTTGGTATCAGTCCCTAAAGTCGACTGTTGGTACGGTTTTGTTACCAGTCGACTTAGCCGACCGTTGGTACAAATCGACTAAAGTCAACAGTTGGTACGGTTTTCTTACAAGTCGACTAAAGTTATGTTTTTATTATGTTAATGTCCTTTTTTTTTTTTCTAGTTTACTACTTCAGTCAAAGCTTTCGCGATTTCGCCGCTCAGACTGCGGGGGAGTGTTAGGATAAGCATGTTAGCTTTATAATAGTGTATAGGAATAAGGATGTGCAGTTGGCTATGAGATGATGATTAGCAATTTACCTTAAATATGCCATGTATTCTCCTTATATATACTCTCTCATTTGTATGTAATAATCATTCATTCAATAATACAATCCATAATCTTACAATAACAAGCTTTGTATGCTAGATAGTGTAGACGAAATGACAAGATGAGGTGCCGTGGGCACCCCCATTTAGAAAGAAGGGTCGAAGTTTTTGGTTTAAAAATTAGTTATCTAACTCTAGAAAATTTTGAAATTTAGTTTCTAATATGGGTGGTGATAAATCCACGGATGAAATTACTAGGGACACATAAATTTTTTGTGAAAAGACATTATTGCCCTCAGACCCTTTTTCTTACCATTCTTTGCCCAATTTGCTTCCTTTCACTCCGTTATCAATGTCATATTTCTGGTAATCGATTTTAACGGCAATGAGTATTCGTTAGTCATATCCTATACATATCGATACTTTTTAATTTTCATTTTGAACACTCTTTTGAGATCTTAAATCTGTTATATAAATATTTACAAAATCACCGATTATATCCATGTGCAAGATGAGCACCGAGAAGGAAACTGCATCAAGAACAAAAAGCCACTAATAAAATCATCACAAACTGTATCGGTATCTAAAAGGAAAGTGAGAAAATGTAACCACTAAAAACAAACCAAAGCTAAACCACTAGCTTCTTCCTCGTAATTGGTCTTTCGAATAAGTATGTTACAAGTCACTTATCAGGTTTTATTTTGGTTTGTTGACAATTTACTAGCAATTTAAAACTTCTAAACCATTCGGTACAGAGTACTTGCAAGAAATAAATAAAATCCCACATTCGGTTGACCTATGTAAATGATCAAGATTCATGATGATTAAAATGATCCTATATGCTATGGTAACCCAAAAGATGGCGGCAAACTGGGAGGAAAGGGTTGAACAAAAAAAAATGATATATAAAGGATTTGAGGGCAATAATGTCTTTTTGCTTAAAATTGCCATGTCCCAAGTAATTATATCCGTGAATTTATCACCACCCTTCTTTATATATAATAAATGAAAAGTTTTTTGAATGCCATAAGCCCCACTTCTGACGTCATATATTGACGTCATAATGCCATGTTTCATAATCTTCCCTAACCGACAAAACTTACGCCAACTTTCCTGCATAACCTCAACAAACATTCATTCAATTATATAACTTTCTCTATATCTTCTCATCACTTTAAACCCCCTTCAATGGCAACTGAAAATCAAGAAATTGCCACTTTCCCAAAACCCCCTTCAATGGCAACCGAAAATCAAGGATTTATGGTAAGATTCAGTATCAGTTTTTACAATTGATTTATGGTAAGATTCACCATCGATTTGATTGAGGTTTTTTTGGGGGTGTAACTAACAATCGAATTGATTGATTGAGGGTTTTTTACACCTCAATTTGTTATGGTTTTAATTACAAATAAAAATCTGTTTTGGTCTACCATATAGAATTAACATTTAATTGATTTTAAAAATACCATGTGTTCTTCAATTGATTTTGAACTGATACTTCTTCAACAATCCCCATATGAGTTAGGTTGTTAGCTGTCCGTATCAGTATGATCTATTATCTCATTCTCATTTGCATATTTCTTTATAATAATTTAATATTTTTTTTTTTTACAAATAAATCGAGGGAAATAGAATTCATGTGTTATGTGGATTTACGTTTGTGATTTGTTTGTTTAAATCTATTTTTATACATGTTGCTAACTTGATTTTCTCATTGTTATTGCAGTGATATTTTATAGCAAATTCTATGATTTGGGGAGTGCGTGAAAGGTGTTCGATGAAATGTGTGAGAGGTATTTCACTAACGTGTATTATTAGATAGTAAACAACAATGTGTTTAATCTCTTGGACTTTGATTGAAAGCATGAAACTTTGTGATGCACCAGATGTGTTGTTCCGTAAGCTCGAATGATGATGTTGTGTAGCCAATAATCATGTTGATAACACTTAGGACATAGATGATTGCCTTTTGTTAGGGTCAACTTCTCCAGCAGGTGAAAGGATTTTGGGCATAAATCCCCAAATCATTTAAAAAAGTTAATAGGACAGTACAGAATGTTGTACTAAACGCACTTACTATTATACCCACCTTGCATTAAAAAGTTAAAATGTGCGTTATTGTAAGCTCTTATCCAACATATTTGAATTGTAGTATATCTTGCATGAAATATTTTATTTTCAAGGTTCATTCAGTTAGGGGCATCTGATAGCCTTTAATTCGGTCAGAAGTAGATAGCAATTCAGACAAGTTACCACTACTATTAGAATCCCCATTATATGTAGGTAATGGCTTTAGGTTTTTGCAGCAGTTATAAGTTGTCTTCAATGTGATGGTTTTATTTCTTTCATTATATCATGTAACAGTTAGTAAATTTGGCAAATACAAGGTGAACATAAGTATGGATTCTGAAACCTCACGAACTTTGTTACATTGAACTTCTTGATACACTGTAGGTGTTTAAAGAAATATAAAAATGTGTTTGGGTTGCATTATTATATTTCTCATTAGCTTTTTGCATTTATCAAACACTTGAATCAATTTTTTAGTGTTTGGATAGAGAAATAACATGTGCTTAAATGCTTATTTTGGGCTAGAATAAGCATCTTATTCTAAGCATCATTGGAAGCGTTGTTGTATAGACATAAGCTGAAAATGTGTTATCCCAAACACCCCTAAGTGTCTATTTTCTGATAAGGCGTGTTATAGGTTTCATATTCAATGCGGCTCTTTTTGTTGATTATTATAAGTTTTGACCTGTTTCATATCCCAAGCTATGAATTTCGGGTCCTTAACATAGCTTAGACCAGTCCCATTACAAGTGTATCAAGACATAGTAATCAAAGAAACTGCTGTTGTGGTAGTTGCGGGTGTATCAGGTGCTTGATTTTTGACGAGTGGTTGTGTAGCGGAGCTTGTGGATACATCAGAAGCACTACTAACAATAGTGTCATCAAACAGCGGAGCAAACAAATCTTCTAGATCTTTGCAGTTTAGAGAGAAGGATGCAGCTGAAGGATCAGGGAAGTTGAGACGGTTGGTTTCGGGTCCTAAGCTGTTGTGCTCAGAAGCCATATCGGTGAGCTCATCGAAATTAGCATGTATAGTCTCCTGAATCTCTCGGGTGCGACGGTTCCAAATTCTGAATCCCTTTGAGTTTTCACAATATCCGACAAAAATTCCTACGTCCGCTTTGGCTTTTAATTTCCCAAGGTTATCACGATCATTCATTGGATAGCAGAAAGCTCCAAAGACATGAAAGTAGTTAATGTTTGGTTTTCTGCGGTGAACAATCTCATATGGTGTCTTGGTGTGCCGTTTGGTGATCATGCATCTGTTTTGGATGTAGCAGGCGGTTGAAACGGCTTCTGCCCAGAGATAATCCGGTAGTTGAGCATTGATCAACATCGTTCTTGCGGCTTCCACTAAAGTTCGGTTTTGTCTTTCGACCACGCCGTTCTGTTCGGGGCTGCGAGCAATGGATGTTTGATGTTCAATACCCACTTTCTCATAATACTCCCTAAGAGTCTGATTCTTGAATTCAGTGTCATTGTCTGTTCGAATTTTTCTGACGGTGTTGCGTAACTGAACTTGAATCTTTGTGAGAAAGGTGATGATCATTGGAGGAGCTTGATCTTTTGTACGAAGGAAGTATACCCAAGTCCATCTCGAGAAGTCATCAACAATTACCAGTATATACCTCTTCCCATTGATAGTTTGAACACGCATAGGGCCACAAAGATCCATATGAAGAAGTTGAAGAACGTGATCAGTACTGTGCTCCGGTTTAGGAGGAAAGTGAGCACGAGTACTTTTTCCTTGTTCACAAGCAGGACACAGATGATCTTTGGCGTATCTGGATTTTGGAAGACCATCGACCAATGATGAAGCGAAAAGTGTACCGCTTTTAGGGGCTCATTTAAGCCCTAAATCGTATTTATTTGATCAAATATTGCCCTAAATCGTTCCTTTTGTCATTTTAGGTACTTTGGAGAAGAAATCTGGAAAAGGAAGCATTTTGGACGTTTTTGGAGCATAAAAGTGAAGAAAACGACAAAGTCTCAAAATTGGCTGGAAAAGTACCTTTGACGGCGTCAAGTATTGCTCTTGACGGCGTCACGGCTTGGCAAAAGAGGTGGATATGAAAAATACACATGATAAGCCAGGGAGTTTTACAAAGGAAGTCTGACGGCGTCACCCTTTAAGGTGATCAAGGTCGTCACGGTTTAAGCTAAAGAGAGACGGCGTCAAGCTTTATTCTGACGGCGTCAACCTTTGATAAGCCAGAGCGGATTTTGGAGCACTAAAGAGGGACGGCGTCAAGAAGGCCATCCGGGAACCCTAGACACGGCGAGGTGACGGCGTCAAGATCTACAACGTGACGCCGTCAGCCCCTAAACTCTATATATAGTTTTGTAATTTTTTGTCATTAGTGTGCAACTTTGTGAGGAGAAACCCTAAGACGAATTTCTGCCATTTTTAAGGGTTTTCATACCCTTGGATCTCCCATGTTTAATTGAAGATAAGTATTCATTTAATCAATCAATATGTCTATGTGTTGTTTGATTATATCTTGTTCTTGTCTTTTGATTAACATGCTAGGCTAGATTTATCTTGTGTTTGCTTAGATCTAATGAAACCTAACTATTGATTATTAGTTGTTAGTGTGTTATTAATTGTATTAGATGATTGTTTATCGATGTTAGGCTTAAGAAAACTGGCTAACTTCCTATACGGTAACTTGCTTGAACGTCTTAAGAAACATGAACCAATGCGTACTAGGTTTATATGGTCGTATTTAATGCATGAGCGAATTCTAGTGATCCCATGTTAGGAGCTTCTTAGCCGGCTCGACATAGGAGTGAAGTAGTGTAACACCCCAACCCGACAAGGGTAGAAGCATCACATTATGGTGACTAATCAAAGCATACATAAACACACAGCGGAAGTCTTAATAAATAATTCAAAGGAAAAGTCAAGTCAACACGACTTGAATAATACATAAGTTCAAGGAAAAGAAATAATCCAACGATACGAATACAAATGAAATCCAAGTTCAACAAAGTCATAAGATAAAGGTGGTCATCTAAGGTCAAAGCTTCATCTAACTCTCATCCCATCCAAGCATAATCCAAAAGCTCCTAGCTTAGATACCTGCCGCACACGAAAAGAAAACGTGCGGCTGAGCTTAAAAAGCCCAGTGAACAGATATATACAATAAACGGAAATGAATAAACGAAGCATAATGAACGATAGATAAATAAAGTATAAGAGTAAAGGTTAGGACAGTCATCCACCACGAGCCCAAACAAATCAAATATCCAAATCCTGTAGTAGTCCAGAGGGGATACCTCTATAGTAACCAGATAATATGAGGGGTGTCCTCATGTATCAAATTGGAGTGATCAGCTCCCAAATTTTGTGAAAGACGTGGATTGCACCCATCATCAGTCACCAAATACAAACATATCAAATCAAATACAAATCAAATCTAGGATGCATCCATTCGCCCCCCAAACAAATCATATTGGCCATATCAAATCATATCATAGTGAGCTCATATCAAATCAAAATGGGGACGGTGTAACCAAATCACTTGGGCTACACACTAGTCATGCCATTGGTGCATCAATGACACGGCCATGTTACCTTCATGGCTAGGAAACAAATTTTGGCTCGTAGTATCAAACTGGGGTCAAGGGTCAAAGGTTCATATCAAAGCAAAGGTTCATATCAAAGCAAAGGTTCATATAGTCATAGTCCAAATATCAAAGTTCATATCAAAGGTTCATGTCAAAAGGTTCATATGCCAAAGATTCAAATGTCAAAGGTTCATAGCAAAGGTCAAGATCAAATCATAATAAAGGTTCAAGAGACCGAAGGCACCTTATTAAAAGGGCAGAATATCTGTACCTTATTCCAAAGCAAAGCACAAACAGAAATGAATAAGATGAAAAGATCAGGTCCTCTCCTTCTTCACACCTAGAGGGGTAGAAAAGAATTACAACCTTTCCATTTTAAGTAACTTTCCATTTTTAGTAGGGTTCCATATTTAGTAAGATTTCCATATTCTCATTTAGGTTAAGTCATTATCAAACATATTTTGGTTTTAAGGTGTATTTTAACAAGTCACAAAAGTTTAGGGTTACTTATGCAACTTTACATGAATTAGGGTTTTAAGTGTAATTATATCAAACTTAAAGTTCAAATATGAAAATATCCCAAATAATCTGTTTTGAATCCCTAATTATCAAGTTAACAAATTCAGCCCCTCAAGTTTCTCAATTTTACACTTTACACCCTTAAGTTATAGAATTTACATTTTAAACCTTATAATATCCATAATTACACATTAGACCCTTAGTTTATCAAATTACACAATGATCACTTATTTAATCATATTATACGAATCTACCCTTAAGTCTTCATAATTTACACATCAAGTCCCTCAAGTTATCAAAATTACATATTTAACCCTTAATTTACATTTTCAACATTTAATTATCAATAATTACATATTAAGCCATTAAATTACCAAAATGACACCTAACCTTTGATATATAATTTATTACTCAAATCAACCCCAAGTTTCCAGAAATTACATATTTAGTCCCTTAATTTTAAATTATTTAGAATTCGAATCTCACTTTATTAAAATAACATTTTAATCCTTTTAAATCTAAAAATTACACATGACACCCCCAACATATATTTTATTCGAATTTTCATGCAGTCCAAATTAAGTTCCAAAAATAGCCCTTGAGTTTTAAAAGTTACAAAACAACCCCCTAAATTAATTAAACCCTATACGTTAACATTTTTATACACAAAACCTTAACTCTAAAAATACCAATCATGCACCAATAATTAGTTCATCATTATAACATTATTTAATCACTCAAAACAGCCCTAAAAGTCTAACCCTAAATCGATTACATTTTATCTTTTCTTTCTTTAATTTTCTCTAAATCCGGTTAATACAATTAAATCCAAATAACTATTTTAGCCTTAAACAATTCGACATAACATTTTTACCAGGTTAATATGATTATAAGGAGTCCAAATAAAATAGATATCAAGCCTCAAAATTCGGATGCCATTATTTAGGTTTTGTATCCGATTTTAAGATTTAATTCAATATAAATTCGTAGATCATGCATGATATGATTTTATGAAAATATCCCAAATAATCTGTTTTGAATCCCTAATTATCAAGTTAACAAATTCAGCCCCTCAAGTTTCTCAATTTTACATTTACACCCTTAAGTTATAGAATTTACATTTTAAACCTTATAATATCCATAATTACACATTAGACCCTTAGTTTATCAAAATTACACAATGATCACTTATTTAATCATATTATACGAATCTACCCTTAAGTCTTCATAATTTACACATCAAGTCCCTCAAGTTATCAAAATTACATATTTAACCCTTAATTTACATTTTCAACATTTAATTATCAATAATTACATATTAAGCCATTAAATTACCAAAATGACACCTAACCCCTTGAATATAATTTATTACTCAAATCAACCCCAAGTTTCCAGAAATTACATATTTAGTCCCTTAATTTTAATTATTTAGAATTCGAATCTCACTTTATTAAAATAACATTTTAATCCTTTTAAATCTAAAAATTACACATGACACCCCCAACATATATTTTATTCGAATTTCATGCAGTCCAAATTAAGTTCCAAAAATAGCCCTTGAGTTTTAAAAGTTACAAAACACCCCCTAATTAATTAAACCCTATACGTATAACATTTTTATACACAAAACCTTAACTCTAAAAATACCAATCATGCACCAATAATTAGTTCATCATTATAACATTATTTAATCACTCAAAACAGCCCTAAAAGTCTAACCCTAAATCGATTACATTTTATTTCTTTTCTTTCTTTAATTTTCTCTAAATCCGGTAATACAATTAAATCCAAAATAATTATTTTAGGCCTAAACAATTCGACATAACATTTTTACCAGGTTAATATGATTATAAGGAGTCCAAATAAAATAGATATCAAGCCTCAAAAATTCGGATGCCATTATTTAGGTTTTGTATCCGATTTTAAGATTTAATTCAATATAAATTCGTAGATCATGCATGATATGATTTTATGAAAATATCCCAAATAATCTGTTTTGAATCCCTAATTATCAAGTTAACAAATTCAGCCCCTCAAGTTTCTCAATTTTACACTTTACACCCTTAAGTTATAGAATTTACATTTTAAACCTTATAATATCCATAATTACACATTAGACCCTTAGTTTATCAAAATTACACAATGATCACTTATTTAATCATATTATACGAATCTACCCTTAAGTCTTCATAATTTACACATCAAGTCCCTCAAGTTATCAAAATTACATATTTAACCCTTAATTTACATTTTCAACATTTAATTATCAATAATTACATATTAAGCCATTAAATTACCAAAATGACACCTAATCCTTTGAATATAATTTATTACTCAAATCAACCCAAGTTTCCAGAAATTACATATTTAGTCCCTTAATTTTAATTATTTAGAATTCGAATCTCACTTTATTAAAATAACATTTTAATCCTTTTAAATCTAAAAATTACACATGACACCCCCAACATATATTTTATTCGAATTTCATGCAGTCCAAATTAAGTTCCAAAAATAGCCCTTGAGTTTTAAAAGTTACAAAACACCCCCTAATTAATTAAACCCTATACGTATAACATTTTTATACACAAAACCTTAACTCTAAAAATACCAATCATGCACCAATAATTAGTTCATCATTATAACATTATTTAATCACTCAAAACAGCCCTAAAAGTCTAACCCTAAATCGATTACATTTTATTTCTTTTCTTTCTTTAATTTTCTCTAAATCCGGTAATACAATTAAATCCAAAATAACTATTTTAGGCCTAAACAATTCGACATAACATTTTTACCAGGTTAATATGATTATAAGGAGTCCAAATAAAATAGATATCAAGCCTCAAAAATTCGGATGCCATTATTTAGGTTTTGTATCCGATTTTAAGATTTAATTCAATATAAATTCGTAGATCATGCATGATATGATTTTATGATTTTTCATAGAGTTTAAATATCCCAAATAATCTGTTTTGAATCCCTAATTATCAAGTTAACAAATTCAGCCCCTCAAGTTTCTCAATTTTACACTTTACACCCTTAAGTTATAGAATTTACATTTTAAACCTTATAATATCCATAATTACACATTAGACCCTTAGTTTATCAAAATTACACAATGATCACTTATTTAATCATATTATACGAATCTACCCTTAAGTCTTCATAATTTACACATCAAGTCCCTCAAGTTATCAAAATTACATATTTAACCCTTAATTTACATTTTCAACATTTAATTATCAATAATTACATATTAAGCCATTAAATTACCAAAATGACACCTAACCCTTTGAATATAATTTATTACTCAAATCAACCCAAGTTTCCAGAAATTACATATTTAGTCCCTTAATTTTAATTATTTAGAATTCGAATCTCACTTTATTAAAATAACATTTTAATCCTTTTAAATCTAAAAATTACACATGACACCCCCAACATATATTTTATTCGAATTTCATGCAGTCCAAATTAAGTTCCAAAAATAGCCCTTGAGTTTTAAAAGTTACAAAACACCCCCTAATTAATTAAACCCTATACGTATAACATTTTTATACACAAAACCTTAACTCTAAAAATACCAATCATGCACCAATAATTAGTTCATCATTATAACATTATTTAATCACTCAAAACAGCCCTAAAAGTCTAACCCTAAATCGATTACATTTTATTTCTTTTCTTTCTTTAATTTTCTCTAAATCCGGTAATACAATTAAATCCAAAATAACTATTTTGAGGCCTAAACAATTCGACATCGACATAACATTTTTACCAGGTTAATATGATTATAAGGAGTCCAAATAAAATAGATATCAAGCCTCAAAAATTCGGATGCCATTATTTAGGTTTTGTATCCAATTTTAAGATTTAATTCAATATAAATTCGTAGATCATGCATGATATGATTTTATGAAAATATCCCAAATAATCTGTTTTGAATCCCTAATTATCAAGTTAACAAATTCAGCCCCTCAAGTTTCTCAATTTTACACTTTACACCCTTAAGTTATAGAATTTACATTTTAAACCTTATAATATCCATAATTACACATTAGACCCTTAGTTTATCAAAATTACACAATGATCACTTATTTAATCATATTATACGAATCTACCCTTAAGTCTTCATAATTTACACATCAAGTCCCTCAAGTTATCAAAATTACATATTTAACCCTTAATTTACATTTTCAACATTTAATTATCAATAATTACATATTAAGCCATTAAATTACCAAAATGACACCTAATCCTTTGAATATAATTTATTACTCAAATCAACCCCAAGTTTCCAGAAATTACATATTTAGTCCCTTAATTTTAATTATTTAGAATTCGAATCTCACTTTATTAAAATAACATTTTAATCCTTTTAAATCTAAAAATTACACATGACACCCCCAACATATATTTTATTCGAATTTCATGCAGTCCAAATTAAGTTCCAAAAATAGCCCTTGAGTTTTAAAAGTTACAAAACACCCCCTAATTAATTAAACCCTATACGTATAACATTTTTATACACAAAACCTTAACTCTAAAAATACCAATCATGCACCAATAATTAGTTCATCATTATAACATTATTTAATCACTCAAAACAGCCCTAAAAGTCTAACCCTAAATCGATTACATTTTATTTCTTTTCTTTCTTTAATTTTCTCTAAATCCGGTAATACAATTAAATCCAAAATAACTATTTGAGGCCTAAACAATTCGACATAACATTTTTACCAGGTTAATATGATTATAAGGAGTCCAAATAAAATAGATATCAAGCCTCAAAAATTCGGATGCCATTATTTAGGTTTTGTATCCGATTTTAAGATTTAATTCAATATAAATTCGTAGATCATGCATGATATGATTTTATCATTTTTCATAGAGTTTATATGATGCAAAAGACCTGAGAAAAATACCAATTCGAATATAGGACGTGGAGAGATAGGTTTACGAATTTGTGTCCCTCGAATGAATGAATCGACCAAAGAATTCTCCCACGAACACCACAGCACTCTACCACATTAAATCCAATTTTCACAGATCGTGTATGATATGAGAAGCATGAGAAAAATAGTGAACAAATTTTATAGTGATCGATGGAATTGATTTGGAGTTTTACCTCAAATTTTACACGCGACAAAGGAATTCTTGCTGGGATCGAACTAAGCCACGAACACCTCCAAACTTATTTTTCTAGCCTTCTAATGGTGACCAAGAACACAGGAAAAATGGTCTAATGTTTGGGAAAAATCGTATGAGAGAATGGCGAATTATTTGTGTGATTAGGGTTTTGAATGATTCGGTTTATTGTTTTGGAGAGAACAATTGATGAGGGCTGAAAATAATGGGTGAATGCCGTGGAAATGGGGAGGGGGATTGCTATAATAACGGCACAAATTAATGTCCCATTCAAAATGGTTTAATTCCCTTTAATTTCCAAGTTATTATCTCCTTAAATGATTTTAAAGAATTTTAATGATTTACTAAAAATGCTATTCGGCTAAATGAATATTTTAAGGGTCCATTATATGTTTTCAATGTGTCAAATTAATCTTAATGTCAATTTGTTTCATATGTTATTTATTTACAAAAATTTGGAATCAAAAAGATACATTATAAGCTTATTTATCAAAGTTTTAGATTGTAAGGGTATTTTGGTCTTTTCACAGGTTTTAGAAATTCTGGGTTTTACAACTCTTCCCCTCTAAACGAAAAAATTTTGTCCTCGAAATTTGCAAAGAAGTGGAACTGAAATGGAACGGAAACAAAATAGAGACATACCAGCTCAGAACACAAAATGAGGATAACTAGCTCGAATAGACTCCTCAGTCTCCCAGGTAGCTTCCCGCTCTGGGTGGTTCCGCCAAAGAATCTTAACGAATGGAATGACTTTACGTCTCATAACTCGCTCTTGGCGATCCAGAACTGCTTCCGGCTCCTCCGGAAGAGACATATCCGGCTGAATCTGATCGAAAGGGTAAGATACCACATGAAGAGGATGATAGTTGTATCCCCGAAGAAGAGATACATGGAATACATCATGCACATGCGAAAGCTGGGGAGGTAGAGCTAAACGATAGGAAACCTCTCCAATACGTTCCAGGATCTCGAATGGTCCGATGAATCGAGGACTCAGCTTGCCCTTGATTCCAAAGCGTTTAACTCCTCGAAACGGTGAAACCTTAAGGAAAACCCGATCGCCAACCTGAAACTCCAAATCACGACGGTGCTTATCCGCATAACTTTTCTGACGAGCCCGAGCTTCCTTCAACTTCTCTCTAGCAACATCTACTTTCTCATTCGTGATCTGCACCAACTCCGGACCCTCAATAACACGCTCTCCTACTTCGTTCCAACAAATGGGTGCTCTACACTTCCGCCCATACAACATTTCGAAAGGAGCCATCCGAATACTAGCATGCCAGCTGTTGTTATAAGCGAACTCAACCAAACAAAGATACTCGTCCCAACTACCCGTCCACTCTAACGCACATGCCCTCAGCATATCCTCCAATGTCTGAATGGTCCGCTCTGACTGACCATCTGTCTGAGGGTGAAAGGCCGTACTGAACTTAAGCTGTGTACCCCAAGCTCTATGCAGTCCTTTCCAAAACCGGGAAGTAAAACGTGGATCCCTATCTGAAATAATAGCGGTAGGCATACCGTGCAGTCTAACTATCTCCTGTTCAAAAATCTCTGCCAGTTTGCTGACACTATAATCCATACGGATGGGTAGAAAATGAGCCGACTTGGTTAGTCGATCAACGACCACCCAAATCGCATCATGTTTCTTTCTGGTGAGTGGCAAACCCGATACGAAATCCATAGAAATTTCCTCCCACTTCCAGGTCGGAATATCTAACGGCTGTAATAATCCACTGGCTCTCTGGTGCTCGATCTTGACCTGCTGACAAGTCAAACACCTAGCTACATAAGACGCCACATCATGTTTCATGCCGCTCCACCAAAAGTGCTGCTTCAAATCTCGGTACATTTTGGTGGAACCCGGATGTATAGTAAAGGGAGAACTATGCGCCTCTGACAAAACAGCCTCTCGCAAATCAGGATCGTTGGGAACACAAAGACGATTCTCGAACCATACCACACCAAACTCATCAACCCGAAACTCCGATTGCTTCCCATCTTCTACATTCTGCACAATGGCCCAGAGTTCACCGTCATCTTTCTGGGCTTCTTTAATCCGCAGGATGAGATTGGACTCAACCTTTAGGCTAGCCCAGTAACCGTCACAACCCCGAACACAAAACTCAACATCCAGAATCTCCAAATCATTTAGAATCCGAGGCTCAAAATTCAGACTAGCGATCATACCCGACTTTCGGCTCAGAGCGTCGGCAACAACATTTGCCTTGCCGGGGTGATACTGGATGTTGGTGTCGTAATCTTTCAGAAGCTCCAACCATCGCCTCTGTCTCATATTTAGCTCCTTCTGCGTGAAAATATATTTAAGGCTTTTGTGGTCGGTGAAAATGTCACATGACTCGCCGTAGAGATAATGCCGCCATATTTTAAGAGCGAAGACCACTGCAGCCAATTCCAAATCGTGCGTCGGATAATTTTCTTCATACGGCTTCAGTTGCCTCGAAGCATAGGCGATGACTTTCCCGTGCTGCATTAAAACGCAACCCAAACCCTTTTTAGATGCATCACTATAGATCTGGTAACCACCCGAACCAGACGGAAGAGTCAGAATAGGTGCCGACACTAGTCTCTGCTTAAGCTCCTCAAAACTGTTCTCCCTTTCCTCAGTCCATACAAATTTCTCCCTTTTTCTCATCAACTGTGTCAATGGCAAGGCTAGCCGCGAAAAACCCTCAACGAAACGACGATAATAACCAGCGAGCCCCAGAAAACTTCTCACCTCAGTCACATTTGTAGGTCTAGGCCATTTAGTGATAGCCTCGACCTTCGCTGGGTCCATAGAGATACCCTCCGCAGAAACAACGTGACCTAGAAAAGCGACCTGACTCAACCAGAATTCACACTTAGAAAACTTCGCGTACAACTTCTTCTGTCTAAGAATCTCCAACACAGTCCGAAGATGCTGTTCGTGCTCCTCCTTAGATTTCGAATAGACAAGAATATCATCGATGAAGACAATGACAAATTTATCGAGGAACTCATGAAAAACCCGGTTCATAAGGTCCATAAAAACGGCCGGAGCATTGGTCAAGCCGAAAGGCATAACCAGGAATTCGTAATGACCATAGCGAGTGCGAAAAGCAGTCTTGGGAACGTCTTGTTCCCTCACACGAAGCTGATGGTAACCCGATCTTAAATCAATCTTAGAGAAATGCTTTGCCCCTTGCAACTGGTCAAACAAATCGTCGATGCGCGGAAGGGGATAGCGGTTACGGATAGTAATGCGGTTGAGCTCCCGGTAATCAATACAAAGGCGCATACTACCATCCTTCTTTTTCACAAAAAGCACAGGAGCGCCCCAAGGAGAAACACTCGGACGAATAAAACCGTTCTCCAATAACTCTTCTAACTGCACTTTCAACTCTTTGAGTTCAATGGGGGCCATTCGGTACGGAGCCTTAGAAATCGGCTCGGCACCAGGAACTAGATCAATACTGAATTCAACTTCTCTGGTGGGAGGAATACCGGGAAGTTCTTCGGGAAAGACATCAGCGAACTCCCGAACAATGGGAACACTACTAATATCACGTCCCTGAGAAGACGTATCTTTAACAGAGGCCAAAAACCCTTGGCAACCATGAGAGATTAGAGTCCGCGCTTTCATAGCAGAAATAAGTTTAACAGATTTTAAAGGCTGAGAACCGTGATAAACAAAATCCGGATGATGGATATCACCAAATCTTACACATCTGGCATGACAGTCGATAGAGGCCTTATGAGAAGACAACCAGTCCATTCCCAAAATTATATCAAAATCAATCATATCGAGGGGAAGTAGATTAGCCGGACGAACACAATCATCAAATCTTAGCGGACAATTTACATATTCACAATCTATGGTGACTTGGGTTTTCATAGGAGTAGAGATAGATATAAGATTATTCAATGGTGTTGGAGTTACTTTTATTTTCTTGGTAAGCGTATTAGATATTATAGAATGTGTTGCACCGGTGTCAAATAAAACAAAAACAATATGATCTCCAACATAAAGATAACCGGTAATGGTACCTGACGTGCCTGCCGCCTGATCACGTGTGAGAGAATAAACCCGACCAGTAGTAGGAGCTGGCCTACCCGAACCTGATGGAACAACCTGCTTTCCCTGTGGGCAGTCCTTCACCCTATGAGAAAGAGACCCGCATGTGAAGCAACCGCCAGTAACCCTGTGACATGGCCCCGGATGAGGCTTTCCACAAGTGGGACACAATGGTGGAGGAGGTAACACTTCATTAGTCCTCCCCTGTCCAGAAGAACCTGACTGATAACCCAACTGAGCACTCCGAGTAATCTGATCGCGATACTGACGTGGGTTGTTGTTGTTGTAACCACTCCTCCCAGAAACCTGCCTATCATAACCCCGAGAATCCTGTCGCCTCTGACTGTAGTCCCGATCCTGGCGACCACGCTGATCATACCTATGGTCCTGTCGACCTCTCTGCTCGGATGTCTGGTCCTGCCGACCTCTGAAATCCTGACCCTGTCCCTGCTGACTCTGTCCTCTGAAATGCACCCGGTTACCATCCCTATCACGCTTATTATAACCACTACTATCACTATGCAACATCTCGATGTTGCGAGCGTCGTTCGCAACCGCCGCCACATCATCATACTGCGTATTCACTATCTGGTTCAGTATCCATTTCTTTAACGCCCACTTAAACGTCTTAGCCTGACGGTACGCATCTCCCGTAATCTCTGGCCCAACGAAACTGGCCAGCCTCATAAATCGCTGCATAAATTCCCCAGTAGTCTCTTGGTCCCCCTGACGGATGTTCCCATACTCCCGCTCATATCGCTGCTGTTCCGCCACTAGAATGTACTGCTTATAAAAGATACCCATGAAATCCTCCCAAGTACAAGTCTCCTCAAAACCCTGCTCCTGAGCCTGGACATAAGCTGTCCACCAGCTCTGTGCATCGCCTTCAAACTTAAATGCAGCCAATCTAGTCTTAAACTCATCTGGACAACCCAAAACCTTAAATATCTTTTCCATGTGGATAATCCAGTCTTCTGCCTCAGTGGGGACGGCAGCTTTACGGAAAGAGAGGGGTTTGAGCTTGTTAAACCTCTCAATCCAGACATGGATACCAACTGGTCCACCACCACCTGGACCTGAACCTGCACCACCACCTCCGGAAGAACCTGCCCCATTCTGAATGTTGTTGGTAACCTGAGTCACCAAGTTAGGAAGAGCGTTGGCCAAAGCTTCTGCTATCATGGCCTTAAGATCAGGGTTTCCTCCATTATATTCCTGATGTCGAGTATTCACCATCTGAATGATTTCGAAAACGATTAGCAACAATATAAAGGAATAAGCACGAAATGGAAGACGAAACAGAACCTATGACTACCCAAAACCTCACCAGTCAAAACTTAAGCCTTAAGGGTCAAATCCTAGGGTCCATAAGACTCACAGGCCATGACTTATGTACTGCAGGTCGCAACCTGTCTCTGATACCATAATTGTAACACCCCAACCCGACAAGGGTAGAAGCATCACATTATGGTGACTAATCAAAGCATACATAAACACACAGCGGAAGTCTTAATAAATAATTCAAAGGAAAAGTCAAGTCAACACGACTTGAATAATACATAAGTTCAAGGAAAAGAAATAATCCAACGATACGAATACAAATGAAATCCAAGTTCAACAAAGTCATAAGATAAAGGTGGTCATCTAAGGTCAAAGCTTCATCTAACTCTCATCCCATCCAAGCATAATCCAAAAGCTCCTAGCTTAGATACCTGCCGCACACGAAAAGAAAACGTGCGGCTGAGCTTAAAAAGCCCAGTGAACAGATATATACAATAAACGGAAATGAATAAACGAAGCATAATGAACGATAGATAAATAAAGTATAAGAGTAAAGGTTAGGACAGTCATCCACCACGAGCCCAAACAAATCAAATATCCAAATCCTGTAGTAGTCCAGAGGGGATACCTCTATAGTAACCAGATAATATGAGGGGTGTCCTCATGTATCAAATTGGAGTGATCAGCTCCCAAATTTTGTGAAAGACGTGGATTGCACCCATCATCAGTCACCAAATACAAACATATCAAATCAAATACAAATCAAATCTAGGATGCATCCATTCGCCCCCCAAACAAATCATATTGGCCATATCAAATCATATCATAGTGAGCTCATATCAAATCAAAATGGGGACGGTGTAACCAAATCACTAGGGCTACACACTAGTCATGCCATTGGTGCATCAATGACACGGCCATGTTACCTTCATGGCTAGGAAACAAATTTTGGCTCGTAGTATCAAACTGGGGTCAAGGGTCAAAGGTTCATATCAAAGCAAAGGTTCATATAGTCATAGTCCAAATATCAAAGTTCATATCAAAGGTTCATGTCAAAAGGTTCATATGCCAAAGATTCAAATGTCAAAGGTTCATAGCAAAGGTCAAGATCAAATCATAATAAAGGTTCAAGAGACCGAAGGCACCTTATTAAAAGGGCAGAATATCTGTACCTTATTCCAAAGCAAAGCACAAACAGAAATGAATAAGATGAAAAGATCAGGTCCTCTCCTTCTTCACACCTAGAGGGGTAGAAAAGAATTACAACCTTTCCATTTTAAGTAACTTTCCATTTTTAGTAGGGTTCCATATTTAGTAAGATTTCCATATTCTCATTTAGGTTAAGTCATTATCAAACATATTTTGGTTTTAGGGTGTATTTTAACAAGTCACAAAAGTTTAGGGTTACTTATGACAACTTTACATGAATTAGGGTTTTAAGTGTAATTATATCAAACTTAAAGTTCAAATATGAAAATATCCCAAATAATCTGTTTTGAATCCCTAATTATCAAGTTAACAAATTCAGCCCCTCAAGTTTCTCAATTTTACACTTTACACCCTTAAGTTATAGAATTTACATTTTAAACCTTATAATATCCATAATTACACATTAGACCCTTAGTTTATCAAAATTACACAATGATCACTTATTTAATCATATTATACGAATCTACCCTTAAGTCTTCATAATTTACACATCAAGTCCCTCAAGTTATCAAAATTACATATTTAACCCTTAATTTACATTTTCAACATTTAATTATCAATAATTACATATTAAGCCATTAAATTACCAAAATGACACCTAACCCTTTGAATATAATTTATTACTCAAATCAACCCCAAGTTTCCAGAAATTACATATTTAGTCCCTTAATTTTAATTATTTAGAATTCGAATCTCACTTTATTAAAATAACATTTTAATCCTTTTAAATCTAAAAATTACACATGACACCCCCAACATATATTTTATTCGAATTTCATGCAGTCCAAATTAAGTTCCAAAAATAGCCCTTGAGTTTTAAAAGTTACAAAACACCCCCTAATTAATTAAACCCTATACGTATAACATTTTTACACACAAAACCTTAACTCTAAAAATACCAATCATGCACCAATAATTAGTTCATCATTATAACATTATTTAATCACTCAAAACAGCCCTAAAAGTCTAACCCTAAATCGATTACATTTTATTTCTTTTCTTTCTTTAATTTTCTCTAAATCCGGTAATACAATTAAATCCAAAATAACTATTTTAGGCCTAAACAATTCGACATAACATTTTTACCAGGTTAATATGATTATAAGGAGTCCAAATAAAATAGATATCAAGCCTCAAAAATTCGGATGCCATTATTTAGGTTTTGTATCCGATTTTAAGATTTAATTCAATATAAATTCGTAGATCATGCATGATATGATTTTATCATTTTTCATAGAGTTTATATGATGCAAAAGACCTGAGAAAAATACCAATTCGAATATAGGACATGGAGAGATAGGTTTACGAATTTGTGTCCCTCGAATGAATGAATCGACCAAAGAATTCTCCCACGAACACCACAGCACTCTACCACCTTAAATCCAATTTTCACAGATCGTGTATGATATGAGAAGCATGAGAAAAATAGTGAACGAATTTTATAGTGAACGATGGAATTGATTTGGAGTTTTACCTCAAATTTTACACGCGACAAAGGAATTCTTGCTGGGATCGAACTAAGCCACGAACACCTCCAAACTTATTTTTCTAGCCTTCTAATGGTGACCAAGAACACAGGAAAAATGGTCTAATGTTTGGGAAAAATCGTATGAGAGAATGGCGAATTATTTGTGTGATTAGGGTTTTGAATGATTCGGTTTATTGTTTTGGAGAGAACAATTGATGAGGGCTGAAAATAATGGGTGAATGCCGTGGAAATGGGGAGGGGGATTGCTATAATAACGGCACAAATTAATGTCCCATTCAAAATGGTTTAATTCCCTTTAATTTCCAAGTTATTATCTCCTTAAATGATTTTAAAGAATTTTAATGATTTACTAAAAATGCTATTCGGCTAAATGAATATTTTAAGGGTCCATTATATGTTTTCAATGTGTCAAATTAATCTTAATGTCAATTTGTTTCATATGTTATTTATTTACAAAAATTTGGAATCAAAAAGATACATTATAAGCTTATTTATCAAAGTTTTAGATTGTAAGGGTATTTTGGTCTTTTCACAGGTTTTAGAAATTCTGGGTTTTACAAGTAGGAGCTTGTAGAGTTGGGGAAGTATGTACGTGTAAAACCCGAAAATTTAAAACATGCTAAAATTACCAAATTACCCCCGTAACGTTAAAAATGAATTAAAGCATTATAAAAGTCCCGAATTAATCCCGAATCTCTGGAAACGAACTACAAATCAAGTGTAATAATTATGAAGCATGCTCCTAATATTTTTACAAGTCCAAAAATGTATTATTTACACAAAAATATGTTATGCCGATTTATTATAATACAAACTATATTTAAATTATTTAAAATGCATTTTAATTTACAAAATAAATTCAAATTAAATCCTAAACTTGGTAAACTAAATTTCCAGCTTTTGATACCGAAAATTTTGCTCATTAACCTCCTTATGACTCGGAAATTTACCCAATATAACTATCCCATTTACTTATTTTGATTTACCCTAATTTCATATAGCCGACAATCACAAACCCTCCCCCATAATTCATACGTATTCTCCCAAAGCCAAGAACGATTTTTCTGGAGTTCATCACACTACTAAGAAGCTTGGAAAAATAGCAAATCGATTTTGGAGGCCTAGATCAAGAACTATCGAATTTCTTTCTTTTATACGTTCGAAAGGTAATCAATTCCTAAATAATTCATCCGATCATTTTAAAATTCATTCTCAATTTTTCTTGAGTTCCTCACCTTTGTTATGATCTGCTAAAAATGGTTCCAAGGTTTTTGGATCGCGTTTGTGCTCGTGGAGGATTTTTGATGTCGTTTTGGCCATACCGAGGAACACAAATTCATTCCGATCAATCCGCTCGACCATAAATCCATCTGGTATTTTTCTGTAGTCCTAATGATCTTATAGAACACGTATAAAATGATAAACATGATTCATGCACGTTAGATTGGGCGTTTGCGAATTAACGAACCATAAACCCTAAAATATACAAAACGGGTTAATATAATTGATACGAAATTTCTGGGTTGCATGGATAATTTTCGTGGCATCCATATGAATGATATAACATCAGAAAATTATGATCTTGATTTTTTTATTGCTTAAAATCGCATTTTTGGAATTTATTGATCTACCGGGTTTTTGCGTAAATAAGGAAACAAGGACCAAAAATACCTAACGATCGAATTAGGGTTCATGATTGATAAGATCTGAATATAAATGAATAAAAATGATGTTGGAATGATTACATAATGATTGGGATCGATTAGGGTTTTGTTTTGTTAAAGATTTGTGTTTAACGATTTGATAATTAAATATAAAGGGGGTGTTTTGTCAATATTAAAACTCGTGGACTATTTTTTTCATGTTCTATAGATTAAGTATGACCTATAAAAATTATAAAACGAAGGGCCTATATGTAAAATTAACGAGATAATGAATTTAGTTGTAATTGTTGGATCGAAATGGAAATTAAATAAAGTGAGGGACTAAATATGTAATTTCTGGAAACTTAGGGTTGATTTGAGTAATAAATTATATTCAGGGGGTTATGTGCTATTTTGGTAATTTAATGGCTTAATATGTAATTATTAAGAATTAAAGGTTGAAAAGGTAAATTAAAGGGCTTAATATGTAACTTTGATAACTTGAGGGACTTGATGTGTAAATTATGAATATTTAAGGGTACATTCGTATAACATGTTAAAATAAGTACTCATTGTGTAAATTTGATAAATTAAGGGTTTGATGTGTAATCATGGATATTAAAAGGTTTATAGTGTAACTTATGTAATAAAAGGGTGTAAAGTGTAAATTGTGAAAACCTAAGGACTAAAGGTGTAAATCTGATCAAATATACCTTATTTCCATTTAATAATAATTTAACTAAGTTATGCTACCCAATATTACTAATTATGGAAACTTACTAAATAAGGAAACTTTCTAAAAATAGAAACCTGCTAAAAATAGAAAGTTACTTAATATGGAAAGTGGGATCAATAGTAATTCTGTCTTTACTCCTCTAGGTGTGAAGAAGGAGTGATTGGGTGTTTGTCATTGATTTTTCTGTGATACTGCTATTTGGGTAATAAGGTACAGATATTCTGCCCTTCTTTAGTAAGGTGCCTTCGTCTCATTTCTGATTTCTGATTCACTGCCATGTTCTTTGTTTCTGTGAACCTTTGACATTGACCTACTGATACTGAACCTTTCTTATATTGAACCTACTGATATTGACCCTTCTGTTACTGAACCATCTGATATGAACTTTCTGATATACTGAAATGGATATTGACCTATGAAACTAAACTGAATACTGAATACTGATACTTGACCACTGACCCACAGTTTGATACTACGAGCCATAACTAGTCATGAGGGTTTCATGACCATGTCATTGATGCACCGATGGCATGACTCTAGGGCAGGAGAGTGATGACCTGTTCCGTCCCTGATTGTATTTTATTTGGTGTGTTGGGAGGTTTATGGCCACCTGGGGCGTATGGATGCATCCTAGAACTGTTACTGATTACTGATTACTGATTTCTGTATTACTGGTGACTGATGGTGTGTGCGATACACGTCTTTCACACTCTGGGAGCTAGCTACTCCACCCATTATTGAGGAATCCCCTCATATTTACTGATTACTGAGAGGTCTCCCCACTACATGATTATACTGATTACTGTTACTGATTACTGATACTGGGCTCGTAGAGGATTACTGTTTTCCTACACTTTTACTCTTTATCTTTCATTACTGCTACTACATACTGATGCTTAACTCTGATTTATTCATACTGTTATTATTATTTATTATTCTACTGTTTGTTACCGTTATATCTGTTCACTGAGCTCGTGTAGCTCAGCCGCATTTCTTTTCCCGCGGCAGGTTTTAGTTGGAAGCTGGGTATGAGTGGAGAGTACTTTGGATTTAGAAGACCTTGATAGCCATCTGGATTAGAATTGATTAGAAGCTATATTGTTTTAGAGTTAGTATTTATCGGAAGTTTCATTTGTAACCTTGTAATTTCAGTATTCCAATTGTTACCTTTGATCTTTCTTGTATTACTATAGATGTATGCTTTGGTTGATCTGATATGAAACCATTATCGTGATATCTTAACCCTTACCGGGTTGGGGTGTTACAATTATGGTATCAGAGCGACAGGCTGCGATTTCGTAATACATTTACCCTTGACCTGTGTAAGTTAGGACTACTAAGTTTTCCCTGTAGGCGCTCGTAAGTCAACCTTTGAAAATTACTTTAGGATTTCCCATAGGAACCTAAGTTTTGACCGGTGAGAAATGGGTAGACTATAAGGCATTTGTTTAAGTATCATTGCTTCCGCATCACTCTGATTCGTGACTTGCTTTTGGTTAGATCCTGTTGATGCCACTTCTGGAAACTGAAAGCTTATGCTTTGCACCACCTAAGTTTTGAACCTGATTAGATCTTGAAGACATTGAAAATTTCATAATAATGGCCTGACACTATTTTGATCCTTATCTTCAAATCCCTTTTTGTTAATCATTTTGATAAAGACCCGCATTTCACTCTGATTCTTTTGTTAATCACTTTGACGTCTCTTCAGGCATTCCGAGGACCTCCATGGCGATGACGTACTAGATATGTTTTGTTATTTGATAAGTATCTATGAATTTTTCGACACTATTTGATTTCGTTTTACCCATCTCTGTCCTTATGAGAAGTCTCGTGGTGTGTAACCATGAGTATAAGAATGTTTTCTTCCTTACTTTTAATGATAATGCTTTGATTTGCGAACCGTCTTTCTTTGAATAGTTAACTTCGATTTTATTCTGACAAGGAAATTGTGGAATGATCAGTCAAATATTGACAACTACCCTTCTATGTCTCACCTTTGGCGTTTGCAACAATTTTGAACTTCCGACTACGATTACCAATTGTCAAACCCTTTGCTATCTCTATTACTCTGGAGACGCGTGTGTTACTTTCACGGTTATGAAGTTTTCCTAGAAACCATTTCGTACACCAATGAATGAACCTCATCGTAGAAGCCTTTTGGCACCTTGAGTTTTCTGAACATGAACCTTGTATTGAACGTTATTTGGCACCCTGAACTTCTTGAATATAATCCCTGTTGGACCACCAAGTTTTCCATCGGAGTATGAAGTAAGATTTGACATGATACCGAGAGATTCTAGTCACTAAACGAAGATGTCTTTCGGATCATACCAATTGACTGGAGCAACCGGGAAGAGCAGCAACCGAAGACCAGGAAGTGAGTTTACTTATGTGTATCTTCTGGGCATGTTTTAGTTTCGTTCGCGATAAAGAAGGATGGTAACTGGAGATATGTATGGAAGTTGAACCGTATTACTGTTAGGAGCCAATATTCCTCCACCCTGGAACGACTATGTGTTTTGTTTAAATTCAGAGCGCGAAGTTTCCTTTCTGATGAATTGGTCTTATTCTTGAAATCGCCTTCCGTATTCGTAAACGACTGCTATGACGGTTAGTGACGCTAATAGTATTAGCTAAAGCTCTAACGATCATGGTGAATTTGATAGATGATATTTTCTCATGAGTACTGGGCATATGGTCATTGTATGACTTAATGGTACATTCAGAGACGAGGAAGAACATGAAAATCATTTTTGCACCTTGTTAGAAATTTGACGATCATTTATGTATTCTGAGAGATTGATATTTGTTGAGACAACGGTGTTCTTTGCCTGACCTGGAGTTGACGACAATGGAGACTACCCTGAAGAGTGAAGAGATTCCTTACAAGGCAGAAGTGTTGGCGATGCAGAAGAAGAAATTCTAGTCAAGATGGCGAACCTGGAGCTGATGAAGACATGCAGTCTCACTTCCCTATTCATCTTGGTCGTACTAAGATGAATTGAGAGCGGGAGCAGACTGGATGATGGAGAGATTTAAAGATCGTTCCAGAAATCCACATTACTTCATTACATTCCAAGAAGAACTGCAGGAGGCTCGATGAACCAGACATAAGTTCCCGAATTCTAGTTTCACTTCCCGACTGATGAACAAACGAAGACAGATTAGCCGGACTCTAGAAAATTGGAGGTTTTGAATGAACGGAATGTTGAAACAAGACCCTTTATGTTTAGAAGAAGTGATTCTATGAAGGTCGAAGTTCTTGACAACTAACTTTCATTTCCGTTGACCCTCTTAAATTTCATTAAATAGTAATAAGATCCTTTAATGATTCAAGTTCCCTGGAAGCATTTCAGTTCCGTGTTCATTTTTTTCATATGATCGGTGATGGCTTTGTTTTGAGAGATGTTGGCTGGTTGTGGAAGATATGATGCTTGTGATGGCATACCTCACTTCTGCTAGGAAATCTGGGATTTTGATACTCTTACGAATAGTTTTGTTTTCCTCTTGACTATCGCATTTGATTTTGTTGACCTTTGAGACTATAGAATTACTAGGTGGATTAAGATAGGTGGCTTTGATTACGATTCGAGATAAAGTATGACCATCATGAGGGCATAATTATATGATGCCAATATTATGACGTCTGGCCAACGTGATAATACTTACATCATATAACGCGCACTTGTTGTGGGCATAGGATATCTTGGGGAGTACACAAGAAGTTTAGAATTCGAACTCCGTTGGATTATCCGCGAATAGTGAGACTTTAGGTTCACCCTATCTATCCGTATACTCTGCTTTCGTTCATTAGATATCTGATTGAGTTTGAACTCTCGATTTGAATTCTCTTGACTTCAGTTATAAGTCTTGAACTCCTTTTAGAACTTCCTACTGTTGGTGCAATTAATTCGATTTGGAATCTTATTCGTATTCCATATGAGCTTTCTGAAGATTCACCTGTTGTCCAATTTATGTTGCATGGACCTTTTGTTCTGAATCAACCTAATTTGTCTTCTTCTGAGAAATTTGAACCCACCTCGTTTTGATCTGAGTCATGAGAAACTTGTGGTCTGGAGATCTTTTGGAAGAACCTCCTCGGGCCGGAAAATGTTTGTGACGATCATTTGCGACTGCTACGACTACGTCTACCCTTGCGACTTTCATTTTCGAGGGCGAAAATTTTTTTTAAGAGGGGAAGAATTGTAAAACCCAAAAATTTAAAACATGCTAAAATTACCAAATTACCCCCGTAACGTTAAAAATGAATTAAAGCATTATAAAAGTCCCGAATTAATCCCGAATCTCTGGAAACGAACTACAAATCAAGTGTAATAATTATGAAGCATGCTCCTAATATTTTTACAAGTCCAAAAATGTATTATTTACACAAAAATATGTTATGCCGATTTATTATAATACAAACTATATTTAAATTATTTAAAATGCATTTTAATTTACAAAATAAATTCAAATTAAATCCTAAACTTGGTAAACTAAATTTCCAGCTTTTGATACCAAAAATTTTACTCATTAACCTCCTTATGACTCGGAAATTTACCCAATATAACTATCCCATTTACTTATTTTGATTTACCCTAATTTCATATAGCCGACAATCACAAACCCTCCCCCATAATTCATACGTATTCTCCCAAAGCCAAGAACGATTTTTCTGGAGTTCATCACACTACTAAGAAGCTTGGAAAAATAGCAAATCGATTTTGGAGGCCTAGATCAAGAACTATCGAATTTCTTTCTTTTATACGTTCGAAAGGTAATCAATTCCTAAATAATTCATCCGATCATTTTAAAATTCGTTCTTAATTTTTCCTGAGTTCCTCACCTTTGTTATGATCTGCTAAAAATGGTTCCAAGGTTTTTGGATCGCGTTTGTGCTCGTGGAGGATTTTTGATGTCGTTTTGGCCATACCGAGGAACACAAATTCATTCCGATCAATCCGCTCGACCATAAATCCATCTGGTATTTTTCTGTAGTCCTAATGATCTTATAGAACACGTATAAAATGATAAACATGATTCATGCACGTTAGATTGGGCGTTTGCGAATTAACGAACCATAAACCCTAAAATATACAAAACGGGTTAATATAATTGATACGAAATTTCTGGGCTGCATGGATAATTTTCGTGGCATCCATATGAATCATATAACATCAGAAAATTATGATCTTGATTTTTTTATAGCTTAAAATCGCATTTTTGGTATTTATTGATCTACCGGGTTTTTGCGTAAATAAGGAAACAAGGACCAAAAATACCTAACGATCGAATTAGGGTTCATGATTGATAAGATCTGAATATAAATGAATAAAAATGATGTTGGAATGATTACATAATGATTGGGATCGATTAGGGTTTTGTTTTGTTAAAGATTTGTGTTTAACGATTTGATAATTAAATATAAAGGGGTGTTTTCTCAATATTAAAACTCGTGGACTATTTTTTTCATGTTCTATAGATCAAGTATGACCTGTAAAAATTATAAAACGAAGGGCCTATATGTAAAATTAACGAGATAATGAATTTAGTTGTAATTGTTGGATCGAAATGGAAATTAAATAAAGAGAGGGACTAAATATGTAATTTTTGGAAACTTAGGGTTGATTTGAGTAATAAATTATATTCAGGGGGTTATGTGCTATTTTGGTAATTTAATGGCTTAATATGTAATTATTAAGAATTAAAGGTTGAAAAGGTAAATTAAAGGGCTTAATATGTAACTTTGATAACTTGAGGGACTTGATGTGTAAATTATGAAATTTTAAGGGTACATTCGTATAAAATGTTAAAATAAGTACTCATTGTGTAAATTTGATAAATTAAGGGTTTGATGTGTAATCATGGATATTAAAAGGTTTAAAGTGTAACTTATGTAATAAAAGGGTGTAAAGTGTAAATTGTGAAAAACTAAGGACTAAAGGTGTAAATCTGATCAAATATACCTTATTTCCATTTAATAATAATTTAACTAAGTTATGCTACCCAATATTACTAATTATGGAAACTTACTAAATAAGGAAACTTTCTAAAAATAGAAACCTGCTAAAAATAGAAAGTTACTTAATATGGAAAGTGGGATCAATAGTAATTCTGTCTTTACTCCTCTAGGTGTGAAGAAGGAGTGATTGGGTGTTTGTCATTGATTTTTCTGTGATACTGCTATTTGGGTAATAAGGTACAGATATTCTGCCCTTCTTTAGTAAGGTGCCTTCGTCTCATTTCTGATTTCTGATTTACTGCCATGTTCTTTGTTTCTGTGAACCTTTGACATTGACCTACTGATACTGAACCTTTCTTATATTGAACCTACTGATATTGACCCTTCTGTTACTGAACCATCTGATATGAACTTTCTGATATACTGAAATGGATATTGACCTATGAAACTAAACTGAATACTGAATACTGATACTTGACCACTGACCCACAGTTTGATACTACGAGCCATAACTAGTCATGAGGGTTTCATGACCATGTCATTGATGCACCGATGGCATGACTCTAGGGCAGGAGAGTGATGACCTGTTCCGTCCCTGATTGTATTTTATTTGGTGTGTTGGGAGGTTTATGGCCACCTGGGGCGTATGGATGCATCCTAGAACTGTTACTGATTACTGATTACTGATTTCTGTATTACTGGTGACTGATGGTGTGTGCGATACACGTCTTTCAAACTCTGGGAGCTAGCTACTCCACCCATTATTGAGGAATCCCCTCATATTTACTGATTACTGAGAGGTCTCCCCTCTACATGATTATACTGATTACTGTTACTGATTACTGATACTGGGCTCGTAGAGGATTACTGTTTTCCTACACTTTTACTCTTTATCTTTCATTACTGCTACTACATACTGATGCTTAATTCTGATTTATTCATACTGTTATTATTATTTATTATTCTACTATTTGTTACCGTTATATCTGTTCACTGAGCTCGTGTAGCTCAGCCGCGTTTCTTTTCCCGCAGCAGGTTTTAGTTGGAAGCTGGGTATGAGTGGAGAGTACTTTGGATTTAGAAGACCTTGATAGCCATCTGGATTAGAATTGATTAGAAGCTATATTGTTTTAGAGTTAGTATTTATCGGAAGTTTCATTTGTAACCTTGTAATTTCAGTATTCCAATTGTTACCTTTGATCTTTCTTGTATTACTATAGATGTATGCTTTGGTTGATCTGATATGAAACCATTATCGTGATATCTTAACCCTTACCGGGTTGGGGTGTTACAGTACGCCACCCCACGATTGGTATTAAGGAATACACCCGTCATCCACGCAATTAATACACACTAATCAACCGGTAAAAGATAGTTAGGGAGTAAGGAAATCTAAGTAAACACATTTCTCTCCATATAAGTTTCACAACCTTTTCATTTTCAGTTATTTTATTTTATTTGCAATTGTAGTTATTTGGGTTAGTTGAATAGCAACTAATTCCGCCCACTCCTTCAAACCCGAGATTTTACTTGCTTTCATAAAAAAATATAAAAATACAAAAAATAATCTTCCTTCACCCTTAGACCTAATTAGAGTAGTTTTTCATACCTAACGACACTATTCCCTGTGGAGAACGATCAATCCCCCGTACTTACCACTACACTATACTACATAGGTCAGGTACACTGCCTGGTGGGGTTGTAAGCCTCTTGAGATCCCTTGAGAGGTAAAACCTGTTGTAAGGTCGCAAAACCACGCATCAAGTTTTTGGCGCCGCTGCCGGGGAATAGTTATTGTTTAGGTTGAATTTTTATTTTATTAGGTCTACTCACTAGATTCCTTTCTAGTGAGATTTTTATTTTCTTTTTCTAGGTTTTCTTTAGTCTATCTTATTTCTTTGTACTTTTATTTGTGACACCTTCCACCTACCTCATGAGTAATAGTGATCGCTTGATCCCTGTTATTCGTATTTTCCGCCGTGCAAATTTCCAACTACCCGTTCCCGCCCCCATCGTAGAAAACAACAACCTTTCACCCGACCACCACTTTGGTAACAATTCTGAGATGGAGGAGTCTGACCGTGAGAATGACTATGTTAGTCCATTTTACGACTCAGACTCCGATGAGGATGCTGGTAATGGAGAAGTAGTTAACGAGGAATGGAGAAAAGAGGAAATTGATCCCTTTAAGTATGTTGACCCTAGGACTAAGATCGAAAAGGATAGCCTCTTTAACATGCAATTTCCATGTAAAATTGGTTATCATAGTTTTTATGCTTATCTTAACTCATCTTTGCCTATGAACATTATCTCTCGCGCTAATTATAATAAAATCATGGTGGATGAGCTAGAATATCAAGGAGATAACATTGTTGCTAGGATTAAGCCACTACACGTATTCGTAGGAAGTTTTGTGTATTTGGTGGATTTTATGGTTATGGAGAACTTAGGAGAATTTATTGATAACAAATTAACCCAAGTTATTTTTGGAGAACCCTTCAAAAGGTTAACCAACCTTGACGAAAAACTTGTGGACGGGTTAATTACATTCTCGGATGGGGACGAAGATTTTGTTTACCAAATGCCCCGATCACACCCTAGGTTTAAGAACTTCTCCATTGAATCTTGCAATAGGATTGCGCCTATTGACTTGTTAAGTGAAAATGATAAGAGAAAGGGGCTCAAATATCCACATGAGAAAAATAAGAGATATTATCATGGATGTCTAGAGCTGAATGATGAATACAGGAAAGATGAGGCAACAATTAGATGGCTCACACTCGGATACGTGAGCATAAGCGACACTAGATGAGCCCGACTTTGAGTCTAGCTACAAGACTCGTTAATAAAGAAAAGCGCTTCTTGGGAGGCAACCCAAGCTTTATTTGCTTTGTGTGTTTATTTATTTGGTTGTTTGATTTTATTTGTTTCCGTATGTATGTTTAATTTTTATTATTATTGATTCATGTTCAAAACTAAATTGTGAAAATGCTTTATCTTGTTTTTAACTTCGTCTTAACTACATATAAAGGTATTTTGCAAAAGTTAAGTGTAAGGGAAATCCAAATCGGTTAATTAGAACAAATGAACATGAATCGTAATAATATTAAATTAACATACATATTAGTATTTGTTTGAGTCAAATGCTTGTATCGAGTCATAGTGATGTTTTGCAGGATTTCCAGGAAGTAAGGTAGAGGTTTTTCCAGAAATTTTCTGTAAACTTAACATGAGAATTCTGTCAGATCATTTCTGACGGCGTCAGGCTTTACAACCTGACGGCGTCAGGTATTAATTTTCTGAAATTTTTGAAAGTTTTGTTTTCATAAAAAGTTTTTATTAAATCTCTAACTTATAAACTCCAGGAATCTGCAAAATAATCATTCCACAAGCATTATATCCATATATAGAATTTATCCCGCCGATGTTATGCAGGTTTTCATGTTTGTTTTCTCAGGTTTAACAGGTTATTTTGGACAAGGAGATGTTTGTGGAATCAAGCTTATGGCGATGCATTAGTCTTGGAGCTTCTACATTCCCTTGGAAGAAGATCTAACCATGTTACCTCTTTATCCACCAAACGAATCAGGGGAGTATTTGATTTCATTCGTTTACCTTATTTACTTTTACATCTTGTTATTTGAACATTGGGGACAATGTTCATCTTAAGTGTAAGGGGGGGGGGGGGGGTAAAGTATGATACCTTAGAGAATGCTATTACGCTTGATTTTTGTTTGTTTGATGGTAGATGTGTAATAAAACTGAGATAAATACCTGTTAGGGCAATTTTAGTGCCAAATTTAAAATTTTTTACAACATTTAGGAGTGAAACTTTGATCTTAATGAGCGTCTCACGGATAGGAGTTATATGACTAGCACAAAACCGTACCACTATAAAATTTTCCACCCCCAAATATGTGAGGTTCGCCCCTAGAATTGGTAGGAAAAGCATTTATGCTATGATGTGTGTACCGGTAGAACTTAGATTCTAGAACTTGTGTTAGGACCATTCCGAGGCCACAAGTGAGACTACATTCGTGTAGTTAGATTTACTACATGATAAGAGGCATTAGGATTAACCCATTGTTTTACACCTGTGTTTTTGTTATAATTACATTGGCTACATTGGTCAAGTAATTCTCCCACACCCTTTGCGTTGTACTCATTTTTAGTACACGATACCCCTAGTACAGCCCTCAGAGCCTATCTTTTCGTTTTGACCTTTAAGCATTTTACTTAAAGGAAGAATTTGTTACAACCCCACTTAAATGTACACCCAAATCGCCTTAGCCTACCTAGTATGCACTCATTTTTAGTGCATTATTGTTACAACATTTGTTTAAACCCCAAGTTAATTATCTAATTGATTACATGGTTGCTAAGTTGAGTCATATCCTTGTACATATTGTTTTGGGATGATTGGGACTCATGGGTAAAGTACTAGTGTAATGGAGTAATGGGGAAGAACATCATTTATTACCCCCATATGTGCTAAATATTTTAAAAAGTACTCCAAGTGTTTCGATTATCTTAATTCGAGTCATTAGAATAGTTATTTGTAAAGTTATGTAAAAGTTCAAGTGTAAGGGGAATGCAACGCCCCTATCATGTATTATTTTGGATGGTAGGGCAAGAATGTATGAAAAAAAAAAAAAAAAAAAAAAATCAAAAAAAATCAAGAAAAATACAAAAAAAATGAGAAAAAGAAAAGTAGAAAAAAACATACGGACTACCATCCCGTTTCATTTTATTTTTATTTTATGTTTTTGTTATTTTGTTTTTAGCTTAAGTCGAGTCTAGTCTTGGCTTAGCAACGCCATATTTTACATGTAATTAATCAAGATCTTTAACTCGCCACCAGTAAAATATCCCTTATCCAACAAATCTGTGTTTATCATATCCCTACACCTCACGTTATAACCCGTTTAAAAGCCCTCTTTGATAGTTTATCTTAGGTGCTTACGCCTAGTGGAGGAGGTTTTGATCCTTTCCCAAGCCTATGGTAATCTATTTGCTATGACAGGTAGTGAGAGATATTATCCGTTTTCATTTATGAGATTTATTTTGATGACACCTGAGAGATGTGAGTATCTAAACACTACTTGTGAGGTGCTAGTTTGTAATCTCCGTGCTTATTATGATTAAAGTGGAACGACTATTTATTGTAATTACTTTTATATTAGCATTAAATGACCCCTAACTTGTATTTTGATTAGAATAAAAGCGCATTTGCTTGAGGACAAGCAAATCTCAAGTGTAAGGGTATTTGATGAAGCGAAAAGTGTACCGCTTTTAGGGGGTCATTTAAGCCCTAAATCTTATTTATTTGATCAAATATTGCCCTAAATCGTTCCTTTTGTCATTTTAGGTACTTTGGAGAAGAAATCTGGGAAAGGAAGCATTTTGGACGTTTTTGGAGCATAAAAGTGAAGAAAACGACAAAGTCTCAAAATTGGCTGGAAAAGTACCTTTGACGGAGTCAAGTATTGCTCTTGACGGCGTCACGGCTTGGCAAAAGAGGTGGATATGAAAAATACACATGATAAGCCAGGGAGTTTTACAAAGGAAGTCTGACGGCGTCACCCTTTAAGGTGATCAAGGTCGTCACGGTTTAAGCTAAAGAGAGACGGCGTCAAGCTTTATTCTGACGGCGTCAACCTTTGATAAGCCAGAGCGGATTTTGGAGCACTAAAGAGGGACGGCGTCAAGAAGGCCATCCAGGAACCCTAGACACGGCGAGGTGACGGCGTCAAGATCTACAACGTGACGCCGTCAGCCCCTAAACTCTATATATAGTTTTGCAATTTTTTGTCATTAGTGTGCAACTTTGTGAGGAGAAACCCTAAGACGAATTTCTGCCATTTTTAAGGGTTTTCATACCCTTGGATCTCCCATGTTTAATTGAAGATAAGTATTCATTTAATCAATCAATATGTCTATGTGTTGTTTGATTATATCTTGTTCTTGTCTTTTGATTAACATGCTAGGCTAGATTTATCTTGTGTTTGCTTAGATCTAATGAAACCTAACTATTGATTATTAGTTGTTAGTGTGTTATTAATTGTATTGGATGATTGTTTATCTATGTTAGGCTTAAGAAAACTGGCTAACTTCCTATACGGTAACTTGCTTGAACGTCTTAAGAAACATGAACCAATGCGTACTAGGTTTATATGGTCGTATTTAATGCATGAACGAATTCTAGTGATCCCATGTTAGGAGCTTCTTAGCCGGCTCGACATAGGAGTGAAGTAGGAGCTTGTAGAGTTGGGGAAGTACGTACGCCACCCCACGATTGGTATTAAGGAGTACACCTGTCATCCACGCAATTAATACATACTAATCAACCGGTAAAAGATAGTTAGGGAGTAAGGAAATCTAAGTAAACACATTTCTCTCCATATAAGTTTCACAACCTTTTCATTTTCAGTTATTTTATTTTATTTGAAATTGTAGTTATTTGGGTTAGTTGAAAAGCAACTAATTTCGCCCACTCCTTCAAACCTGAGATTTTACTTGCTTTCATAAAAAAAATATAAAAATACAAAAAAATAATCTTCCTTCACCCTTAGACCTAATTAGAGTAGTTTTTCATACCTAACGACACTATTCCCTTTGGAGAACGATCAATCCCCCGTACTTACCACTACACTATACTACATCGGTCAGGTACACTGCCTGGTGGGGTTGTAAGCCTCTTGAGATCCCTCGAGAGGTAAAACCTGTTGTAAGGTCGCAAAACCACGCATCAACCAACTTTTTACAAGCAAGCTCGGTCATTGTTTTGAAGTTCAGGTGAGACATACGTTTGTGCCATAGCCATGCTTTGGTGGGATGTGCCTTGGATAGGAGACAAATCGGTGAAGAAGCTGTCATGTCTGAGAAGGAAATAGTATAAAGACTGGTGCCGCGTTTTCCTTTCATAATGTCATTCCCTTGAAGATCTCGAACAAAATATGTTTTCTCCCGAAAAGCCACTTCCAAGTCTCCATCGCAAAATTATCCAACGGAGAACAAATTATGACCAAGGCCTTCGACATAGTAGACACGGCTAATTTCGATATTCCCATTAACATAATCACCATAACCCATGATAGCTGCGAAATGATCATTCCCGAACCTGACAGTGCTTATGAACTTCGCGACGAAGTTTACTAGAAGCTTTAAATTGCCTGTCATGTGCCGGGAACACCCGCTATCAACAATCCATAGCACAATTTGAATCACCTGCATCACAAGAAGAGGACACAGGAGAGTTGGAACCGGCGGATCCCGTTGGGTTAATAATACAAGTTTTAAGCATCTTAGGAACCCAAGTAAAACTAGGTTTATATTGTAACCAATGCTGCCACATCCAACTAGTTTATGCTTTCTTCCTAGTGAATTTTCTTGGTGAATGGACTGTCCTAGGGGCAACTACGGTCTTGTCAACAGTGGTCTCAGAAACTATTTGTGGCGGTTTTCCTAAAATGGACTTAGCAGCGGTTATGGGCCTATAGGAAATGCCAGTAGTACGTTTCTATTTTCGTGACAAAAGGGTTTTAGCAATGTATTTCTGATGATTTCCAGACAACATACTAGTACGACAGAACACACAATTAGCATCAACCATAATAGCATTACAAACATTCAAAGATTCAACATTCATTACATCAGATTCAGAATGACACCTGGACAAGTTGGATTCTAATCTGGACATAACATGTGTTTTATTTGACTGCCAACTGTGAACTTCTACTTCAGCTTCTTTAGGTGATCCACTCTTAGGTTTCTAGATCCTAAGCATCTTGTTGGTCTTTTTGGTGGTCTTGGATCTTCTAACCTTAGGAGTGTTCCCTAATCCTGTGGAAGTTAAAGCTTGCACATTAGTGGTTATTGAAGATGTTGTTTTATGAGTCTCGTCTACTCTGTACATTCCTGGTGCAATCATATTATTTTGTACAACTTTCCCTTTGTCAAGAGTTCTGAGTTTCTCTTTCAAATCAATAATGATGTGTTTTTGTTCTTGAATTTTAGAGTCTAATTCTCTGTTTAACCGAACGGTGTCATTTCTATTTTCACAAACTTCATCAAGATCTTTTTCATACTCAAAAATTTGATGTTTTAAAACATCAATTTCTTTTTCAAGATTTTGAAGTTTTGAAACATGAACGTTTTGAGAAGATAAAGATTCTTTTTGGCTTTGTAGTGCTAACTTAAAGTTAATACTCTGAGTCTGACACCATTGCAGTCTTTGGTTAAGTTTGAAAATTTCTTTTGCACATTTGGTTTCCACATCATCATTGATTTGTCTGAGTCTCTCATTTTCTTTTCTCAGATTATCATTCTCAATTCTTATTGTCTCAAGTTCAACACAGTGATCATCAACAAGCAATTCATGACATGACAAATAGATAGAATTCATAATCACAGATATCACATCAGAACTGAGAACATTTGTCAAGAGTCAATCTGAATCTTTTTCCAAAGCTTTCTTTTGACATTTTTGTTTTGCAATTTTGTTATCTTTTGCTTTGAAAATGCTCATCATTGATGCAACTTCTGACTGGAGTTCCTGTTCCCATTGTGTCGCACAAAGTCACAGGTGTTTGACATGTGGCAAGAATTGTTTTTGAAAAACTTCTCTCTTTTCTTTCTCATAAGGAGAGAGAAAAGTGGAGATTTTGATTTCAGAATTTCTTTCAATTGCATCTTCCAAAAATTGGATGTCGTCCATAAATGTTTTAAAATATTTAAGAATGTGACATTCTTTTGGCATTTGTTCATTGACACCTTGATTTGGTAATGGACCATTGACTTGTGCAACAGTGGTTACTGGACCAACTTCAGATGAAGCATTTATTTCGGTTAAAGACCACGTTTGATTAGATCGATCTTGTTGAGGTATGAAAGTTTTACTAATATGAGTGCTTTCGAATAATCGTATGGTTTGTTATAATGTACACAACTCAACTTAGATCGACTCTCGTCCTCGTGTTCCAGTTCCTCTTCAGTATTATATACAACAACACGCTGGAAAGTTTCATCAAACAAGTATTCTGCACTGTACAACTTAGGATTTTCCCTGAGTGCCTTTTGTAAAAAACGTGGTTGATCATTTCCAATTGCAAATCCGTATCCTTTAGGATTTGGTTTCACAGTTAGTTTTTGAATTGTAGTTACAGAATCACCCGTTTTATACACAACGTTTTGAAATTCTTTGAGCTTGGATTCCAACGCAACAATCTCCTCAAGATATGAGTTAACACGTTTCCTTGTGGTTTGTTTTTCTTCAATAAGATCATTTTGACAGTTTGAAAACTCTGTTTTAGTTTTGGAAAGCTCAGAGTTTAATATGTCAATTTGTTTTTGAAATTCGAATTGCTCTTGTTCTTTTTGAGAAATCAAATCATTTTTAGAAACAGTTAACTCATGAACTTGATGTTCTAAATCTTTTACCTGAACGTATGATTGTTGGAATGCAACCTCAAAGCTTTTCTCACGTTTTTCTTGATTTTCATAATTTGAAAGTTGCATTTTGTAGCACTCAAGATCCTTTGTTAACAGTGCAATTTTTGCTTTTAAGTTCCGATTTATATCATTGCATTTATCAATTTGTGACTTTTGAGCATCTAATTGTGTTTGGGTGGTCAACAGCAGGGTCATAAGCTCTGGATTTGTATCATGTACAAAATCATTTTGTTCAATGTGATCATGATTGTCATCATCAAATGAAACAACGGTGTCAATTTGATCATCATCAAATGTGACAACAGTGTTTATTTGATTATCGTCTTGAGATGAAAATGATGAGTCATGTTGACCAATATTTTCTTGTGCAGATGAAGATGCAGAGGGTGATGCAATCTCATGAATAAGACATTCTGATTCAAGTACCTGAGATAAGCCGTCGGTATCATAGACCGGGCCTGTCTCACTCATATTCATCTCCTGCATGTTGGCCATTAACATGACTGCAGCATTAGCCTCCAGATCCTCCATTTCGTCATCGGAGTATGCATTGGCCATAAAACTCTGCTCCTTCTCTGTCAAATTTCCACCAGCTTCGTCTTTCAGTGCCATGAGAAGAGCTTCTTTATGATATGCACTACCCATTGTCCTCGGCTTGGGGCATGCATTAGCCATGTGACCAGTCCCACCACAATTATAGCAAGTAATTGATGTGTTTGCAATTCCTCTCTTTTCTGTTCCAGCAATCTGAGTCCTCCTTTGTGCATTTCCCATGTTGTTTCTACTACCCCCAGCTGTGTTAAACCTCTGTCCTCCAGAATTGAACCTTTGACCACTCGAATTCCCCATGTAGTTTCCTGACCCAAATCTCCCTGAAGACCTATTCTGAATTTCAACCCGTCCATCATTAACCACTGCTTGATTCCTGGTGTTTGATGAAGACCTTAAACAATCGTTAGACCTGTTAGAGAATTTGCTAAATGCGCGAGCAATCAACGCAAAACCCTCATTCAAAGAGTTAAAGGCATCATCTTCATCGTTGTCAACGTTGGAGTACATACTATAATCAGTGTTGTCGTATGAGATGAGTTGGTTATCAGAATGTTGTGAAGGTGCTTCGTATGGGACAAGTTGATTTGAAGGTTGTGGTGCAAAACCTGAATGAGGTGGTGATGGTTGAACAAAATCCTGATTTGGTGCAAACTGAGATTGAGCCATTAGAGCAAGTGGGTTTGAAGTAGGTACTGATGAAAATCCTCCACGAGCTGCTCGATCCTTGTCAACTTCAGATTGGTATTGTTTTAGGTAATCATACAATAACCCGTAAGAAACGTCGTTTATCTTTTTGGCTTGTCGAACAAACGTGACGTACTTTTGCCAATCTGATCCGAGACATCCCAGAAACTTAGAGTTTACAGCAATCTTTGGTAAGGTGATGTTATGGCGATCCAGATCATTGATGATGTTGGTGAAACGATGATAATATGATTCTAAAGATTCCTCAGGTTCGATCATGAAATGTGTGTATTCCATATACAACTTAGACTCCAAGTCCTCTTGATTTAGTTCGGTGCCTTCCATAAGCAGATGTACATGCTCCCACATATCCTTGGCTGTCTTTTGGGCATCAATACTCCTGAAGATAGGATTGGGAATCCCTTGGAGTATGTAAGACATGGCTAGCTCATTAGCCTCTTGTTGAAGAACTTGTTCCGTTGTTTGTTGAGCTAAAGGAATAGGGGTTGTAATTGCTTCTCTTGGTGGAATAGCATTGGGATCTGTAAAACCCAAAAATTTGCATAACTAGAAATAACCAAAATACCCCTATAATTTTAAAAAATTTTAAGAGCATATAAAATCCTACAAGAGACATATTATTTTTACTTAATTAAAGTAATCAAATCATAAGTGACCTAATAATTTAAACTAATAAAATTTTGCATAAAAAAAATTTAAAGTCTCAAAGCCAATATTAGTTAATTAAATTCTACACTAGTCGAATTTTTTTGACAAATAACCTCAAAATTTTTGGCAATAAAGGAAGGAAATAAGAAGAAGGTTTACATGATTCTAAAAGATATCAATCCCTTAAAATTAGGTTCATTCCCTGTTTAACTCCAACTCAAACACACGGCTTCTTAAAACCCACTATATACCGATCCAATATTTTTCTTTCACTTCACAAGAAAAACCCTAAAACTCTAACTTTTTGACCTACAGTTCTGCTGCTGCTGTTCGTCCTTGATCAAGCACAAAGGGAGGTTCTTTTCGTGTGATTCTAAGTGTGTTGTTCTTGTTCGTGGTGCCTTTGTTCGCGGGGTTTGAATAGGGTTGTTCGAAGGAAATTGTTAGGGTTTTATTCGGCTGGATTTTCTGGTGTTCGATCCGTGTTGGTCCTGTTCTCCTTAGCACACTTCAAGGGTAACTCGTATACTCCTTGTTCAATTCTACTCTTCTTGTTGATTCTTATTTTGATCCTTGTTTAATTCTTGTCGATCCATACTCATTAAATAAGAGAACTAGTACATAAAATCATAAGTGATACTCACATAAAATAATGAATTTTAAAAGCCTATGTAATCTGTTAAAATGTGGACAGTTTGTGTGTCGAGTGTGTATGTTGGTGTGTCTCGAGGGATAATAAACAAAGAGTGAAGTATGTGCATGAGTGTGTGATCAAACCAAATTGAACAAATAAATAAAGATGGGGCATACATGCTGAAGACGTGAATAAGGGATTGGATTGTGGTACTGTGTGTCGGGTCAAAAGGGAGTAAGGACAGATTTCATCTACTTTTAATATTGCATATGCATGGTTTAGTTTTGTCATTGTCGACATGATGTATCTGTGTGATTTAACTACATATAATAAGGGTATGGGAAATTGGACAAAAAAAAAAGAGTATAATAAGAAAATGATACACGATTGAATATATTATATCATGTGATGCATAAGTCAAACTTCATATTAGTTACTATAGATAAGCAGTTACTAGGATTTGGAATTGTTTTACTTTTATTATTCATGTTGGCTCAGTTTTGGGTTACATGTGAATTGGAGTATAAAGTGGCCAAGAAACGTCTAAACATTTGCACAAACTGATTCGAAAGAAAAGGGGTCGAGGGTCATGTGTTACTTCGGTGTCGGTTTAATCTAGTAAACATGCATGTCGAGAGTGTGATTGAGTGTGTTATCATGTGTGTGTTCGCAAGGATAAGATGGGGCCGGTTTGCGTCTAGAGAATTATGTTAGTGTTGGATCCACGTTTTGTTTCGAATGTGTGGTACGAATATGTTATGTCTAGCTCGAGTTACTGCAGATTTTTGAAACTACTTCAAGTATTTCCTAATTGATCTAATTAGGTAATAAGCATTTTAACCAAAATTTCCACTTTAGACCATAAACCTTGATAATTTACACATTTAACCCTAAAGTCTACTAAATTGGCATAATAAACTCTAAGCTATGAAATCGTCATTATTAAACCTTCAAGCTTATTTAATTATCATTTTAACCCTGAAGTATAAGTGACTGATTCAGAAAAGTTACTAAAAATGAAAAGTTACTAAAAATGGAAAGCCGACTAAAATGAGCAATCTGACTTAAAATAAGTAATTGAGAACCTATTGTAATTCTCTTCTACTCCTTTAGGTGTGAAGAAGGAGAGGTCCTGATCCATTTCTGTGCTTTCTATTCTTGTCTTTGTTTTGCATTCGCGATAAGGTGCAGATATTCTGCCCATCTTGTAAGGAGCCTTCGTTTCTCTTGACTTCTGATTTTGATTCGCTTAGGATTCCCCAAGCCATTGCTATGTTCCCTTGTATTGTAAACCTTGACTTGAACCTTCGTTTTGAACTCTTGTCTTGATCATTTGTTTTGAACCCTGCCTTGGACCCTGTTATCTTTCCTTGACACTTGACATGACCTGTTCACCCCTTGGTAACCTGAATATTTAAGACCCTTGGATACTTGAAGGTTCATAGGATTTCTAACTAGATGTAAGAACTTTTATTAATTAAATATGAAAAGGTTTTGAAAACTACAATTAAAGACTTTCTTTATGAAAACTGTTTTTAAAGACCACTTTATTTTAAAATCATTTTAAAAGGATTACTTGTTAATAAATTGACATGAACCTTCTGGTATTTGACTTTCTGATATTGACCTCCTGATAGTGAACCCCTGCATTGATCTCCTGTCTTGAATCCTGATATGAACCCTGATATGAAATCTGATATGAAACTTGATATAAAACCTGACACTTGATACCTGATACTTGACACCTGAGACTTGATACTTGACCTTGACCCACAGTTTGATACTACGAGCCACCCACAAGGCATGAGGGTTTCATGTCTATGTCATTGATGCACCGGTGGCATGACTCTAGGGCAGGAGAGTGATGACCTGTCCCGTCCCTGACCTGATTTATACTTGTTACGTAGAGGAAGACCCTGTGGCCTACTGGGGCGTATGGATGCATCCTAGACCTGACCTGATTTGTTTGTATTACTTGTATTATCTGGTGACTGACGAGTGTGTGCGATACACGTCTTTCACAATCCTGGGAGCCCGCGACTCCAACCCTTCGAGGTATCCCCTCACCCTGTACCTGGTATGCTGAGGTCACCCCTCCACACACCCTGACATGTGATTTGATATGATATGTACTGTTTCTGGGCTCGTGGTGGATTACTGTTTATGTTACCCTATGACTTGATACTGGACTTGACCTGTTTCGACTTGGGCTGGTGGTGGGTTATGGTTTCCTTTACACTGAGCCATTGTAACCATTTCTTGATAACCTTTTCCATTGTCCTTTCTACTCTTGTTACACCTTGTGCCATTTCATTATTTCACCATCCCTTATTACTGCTTTGTATCGTTATATCTGTTCACTGAGCTTTCGTAGCTCAGCCGCATTTCTTTTTCCCGCGGCAGGTTTTAGTTTGGAAGCTGGGTATGAGCGGAGAGTACCATGGATATAGAAGGCCCGACTAGCTATGGAAGAGTATTAGAAGAACTTATAGTTAGACTTAGAAACTTTTGTATTGTAACCTTGTAGTTCCATATTTCCTTTGTAACCATTGAATTCTATTGTATTATTAATGTCAAATGCTTGTGTTTGTTCTGATATGGAACCATCGTTGTGACATCTTTACCCTTGTCGGGTTGGGGTGTTACAATTATGGTATCAGAGAGACAGGCTGCGACTCGTAATACATTTACCCTTGACCTGTGAAGTTTGGACCACTAGGTTTCCACTGTAGGCGCTCATAAGATAACCTTTAAGTTTTGCTTTAGGATTTTCCCTATAGGAACTTAAGTTCTGACCAGTGAGGAATGGGTAGACTCTAAGTCTTTTGGTTAAGTATCATTGCTTCCGCATCACTCTGATTCGTGCCCTGCTTGTTGAGATCACTTTTGGAAATTGAAAACTCACGCTTTGCACCACCTAAGATCTGAAACCCATTTAAATCTTGGAATCATTGGAAATTGCATAGAATTTGCCTAACACTATTTGAACCTTATTTTGAAATTCCGACTCCGAACTCTGATTCTTTTGTTAATCATTTTGATACCCCTTCGAGCATTCTAAAAATCTCCCTGACGATGATATACTTGACTCATTTTGTTATTTGTCTTTTGCTTTGATAAACGTCTATAAATCTTCCGACACTATTTGATTTCGTTTCACCCATCTCTGTCCCTATGAGAAGTCTTGTGGTTGTGACCACGAGTATAAGAATGTTTCCCTCATTTTTTTAATGATAAAGATTTGATTTGTGATCCGTCTTTCTTTGGTTAGTTAAACTTCGATTTTATTCCGATAAGAAATTGGTTAATTAAGTATTCCAATATCGACAACTACCCTTCTATGTCTCACTTTTGGCGTTTGAAACAATTTTGAACTCCCTACTACAATTACCTACTGTTAAACCTTGGCTATCACTATTATTTTCCCTACCGGACTGGAGTTGACAACAACGGCAGCTACCCTGAAGAGTGAAGACATTGGCGATGCAGAAGAAGAAATTCTAGTCAAGAGGGCGAGCCTGGAGCTGATGAAGACGTGCAGTCTCACTTCCCTATTCATCTTGGTTGTACTAAGATGAATTGAGAGCGGAAGCAGACTGGATGATGAAGAGATTTAAAGATCGTGCCAGAAATCCACATTACTCCATCACAGTGTCAAGAAGAAGTGCCGAAGGCTTGAGGGACCAGACTCAAGTTTATCACCCCTTTCTCAGCGTATGATCAGATGAACAAGCGTAGACAGACTACTTGGACTTGGAGGAGATTTTGAAATCATGTATTCGAGTGGATGATTTTGGTTGGATGAGCTGCTTTCGTGAAGGATGAGGTTATTGATGGCGTGTTCACTTCTGCGTAACCCACTTAAGCTCCCGTTACCTGATGGTAAGATCTTTTGAATGATTCGGGTTCTCCGTTAGTATTTCCGTTTGGTGTTCTTTCTGCGTATGTTGGATGACGGTTTTGTATGAAAATTTTGATGTATTGTGAAAGACCTGACGCCTTGGACGACGTACTTCATTGATGCTTACTAATTCCGTTACGTTATTTGTATGCTCTGTTTCCCTGATTTTGAATTTGTAATGATGACCGATTCGGACCAACCTTAGGATGTAGAATGGATTGTTAGGTGGTTGATAGATGATTGTTCACGACTTGAGATAAAGTATGACCATCATGAAGGTATACTCATATGATGCTGGTATTATGACGAGTAGCTAACGTGATAATACTTACGTCATATGACGTACCCTCATTGTGATCATAGGATATTTCGAGGAGTGCCTTAGAAACCTTAGAATTTCTGATATCTGATTGAGACTTTAGGATTCATTCTACCTATACGCCTAATCTGCCTTTACCGTTATACGATTTGATACGTTTGGATTCTCGTCACGCGTTTGCTGACCTCTATACTTTCGATAAGAATCATAGGTCCCATTGTAGAGCTTCTGATATATTCTCATCTGATTCGCCTAATCAATTCCACGGATGATATATCCGTAAATCCTATGTATACTCTGTACATTTTCCTGGAGAATATGATCTGTTACGTTTGGTATATTATCCTTATATTCGGATTCAGTATGGCATGTCTTTTCTGAGGAAACCGAAGCTTTTGATCAACAAGATAGAGTCATGAGAAACAAGTCATTCACTTTTCCGTCACTGTCCGTTGTGTTTCCGTTTCATTTCACTTCAATTTTCGAGGACGAAAATTTTCTTTTAGAGGGAAAGAGTTGTCAAACCCAAAAATTTGCATAACTTGAAATAACCAAAATACCCCTATAATTTTAAAAAAATTTAAGAGCATATAAAATCCTACAAGAGACATATTATTTGTAATTAATATAAAGTAATCAAATCATAAGTGACCTAATAATTTAAACTAATAAAACTTTGCATAAAAAAAAATTAAAGTCTCAAAGCCAATATTAGTTAATGAAATTCTATACTAGTCGAATTTTTTGACAAATAACCTCAAAATTTTCGGCAATAAAGGAAGGAAATAAGAAGAAGGTTTACATGATTCTAAAAGATATCAATCCCTTAAAATTAGGTTCATTCCCTGTTTAACTCCAACTCAAACACACGGCTTCTTAAAACCCACTATATACCGATCCAATATTTTTCTTTCACTTCACAAGAAAAACCCTAAAACTCTAACTTTTCGACCTACTGTTCTGCTGCTGCTGTTCGTCCTTGATCAAGCACAAAGGGAGGTTCTTTTCGTGTGATTCTAAGTGTGTTGTTCTTGTTCGTGGTGCCTTTGTTCGTGGGGTTTGAATAGGGTTGTTCGAAGGAAATTGTTAGGGTTTTATTCGGCTGGATTTTCTGGTGTTCGATCCTTGTTGGTCCTGTTCTCCTTAGCACACTTCAAGGGTAACTCGTATACTCCTTGTTCAATTCTACTCTTCTTGTTGATTCTTATTTTGATCCTTGTTTAATTCTTGTCGATCCATACTCATTAAATAAGAGAACAAGTACATAAAATCATAAGTGATACTCACATAAAATAATGAATTTTAAAAGCCTATGTAATCTGTTAAAATGTGGACAGTTTGTGTGTCGAGTGTGTATGTTGGTGTGTCTCGAGGGATAATAAACAAAGAGTGAAGTATGTGCATGAGTGTGTGATCAAACCAAATTGAACAAATAAATAAAGATGGGGCATACATGCTGAAGACGTGAATAAGGGATTGGATTGTGGTACTGTGTGTCGGGTCAAAAGGGAGTAAGGACAGATTTCGTCTAGTTTTAATATTGCATATGCATGGTTTAGTTTTGTCATTGTCGACATGATGTATCTGTGTGATTTAACTACATATAATAAGGGTATGGGAAATTGGACAAAAAAAAAGAGTATAATAAGAAAATGATACACGATTGAATATATTATATCATGTGATGCATAAGTCAAACTTCATATTAGTTACTATAGATAAGCAGTTACTAGGATTTGGAATTGTTTTACTTTTATTATTCATGTTGGCTCAGTTTTGGGTTACATGTGAATTGGAGTATAAAGTGGCCAAGAAACGTCTAAACATTTGCACAAACTGATTCGAAAGAAAAAGGGGTCGAGGGTCATGTGTTACTTCGGTGTCGGTTTAATCTAGTAAACATGCATGTCGAGAGTGTGATTGAGTGTGTTATCATGTGTGTGTTCGCAAGGATAAGATGGGGCCGGTTTGCGTCTAGAGAATTATGTTAGTGTTGGATCCACGTTTTGTTTCGAATGTGTGGTACGAATATGTTATGTCTAGCTCGAGTTACTGCAGATTTTTGAAACTACTTCAAGTATTTCCTAATTGATCTAATTAGGTAATAAGCATTTTAACCAAAATTTCCACTTTAGACCATAAACCTTGATAATTTACACATTTAACCCTAAAGTCTACTAAATTGGCATAATAAACTCTAAGCTATGAAATCGTCATTATTAAACCTTCAAGCTTATTTAATTATCATTTTAACCCTGAAGTATAAGTGACTGATTTAGAAAAGTTACTAAAAATGAAAAGTTACTAAAAATGGAAAGTCGACTAAATTGAGCAATCTGACTTAAAATAAGTAATTGAGAACCTATTGTAATTCTCTTCTACTCCTTTAGGTGTGAAGAAGGAGAGGTCCTGATCCATTTCTGTGCTTTCTATTCTTGTCTTTGTTTTGCATTCGCGATAAGGTACAGATATTCTGCCCTTCTTGTAAGGAGCCTTCGTTTCTCTTGACTTCTGATTTTGATTCGTTTAGGATTTCCCTAAGCCATTGCTATGTTCCCTTGTATTGTGAACCTTGACTTGAACCTTCGTTTTGAACTCTTGTCTTGATCATTTGTTTTGAACCCTGCCTTGAACCCTGCTATGTTTCCTTGACACTTGACATGACCTGTTCACCACTTGATAACCTGAATATTTAAGACCCTTGGATACTTGAAGGTTCATAGGATTTTTTACTAGATGTAAGAACTTTTCTTAATTAAATATGAAAAGGTTTTGGAAACTACAATTAAAGACTTTCATTATGAAAACTATTTTTAAAGACCACTTTATTTTAAAACCATTTTAAAAGGATTACTTTTTAATAAATTGACATGAACCTTCTGGTATTTGACTTTCTGATATTGACCTCCTGATAGTGAACCCCTGCATTGATCTCCTGTCTTGAATCCTGATATGAACCCTGATATGAAATCTGATATGAAACTTGATATAAAACCCAACACTTGATACCTGATACTTGACACCTGAGACTTGATACTTGACCTTGAACCACAGTTTGAGACTACGAGCCACCCACTAGGCATGAGGGTTTCATGTCCATCTCATTGATGCACCGGTGGCATGACTCTAGGGCAGGAGAGTGATGACCTGTCCCGTCCCTGACCTGATTTATACTTGTTACGTAGAGGAAGTCCCTGTGGCCTACTGGGGCGTATGGATGCATCCTAGACCTGACCTGATTTGTTTTTATTACTTGTATTATCTGGTGACTGACGAGTGTGTGCGATACACGTCTTTCACAATCCTGGGAGCCCGCGAATCCAACCCTTGGAGGTATCCCCTCACCCTGTACCTGGTATGCTGAGGTCACCCCTCCATACACCCTGACATGTGATTTGATATGATATGTACTGTTTCTGGGCTCGTGGTGGATTACTGTTTATGTTACCCTATGACTTGATACTGGACTTGACCTGTTTCGACTTGGGCTGGTGGTGGGTTATGGTTTCCTTTACACTGAGCCATTGTAACCATTTCTTGATGACCTTTTCCATTGTCCTTTCTACTCTTGTTACACCTTGTGCCATTTCATTATTTCACCATCCCTTATTACTGCTTTATATCGTTATATCTGTTCATTGAGCTTTCGTAGCTCAGCCGCGTTTCTTTTTCTCGCGGCAGGTTTTAGTTTGTTAGCTGGGTATGAGCGGAGAGTACCATGGATATAGAAGGCCCGACTAGCTATGGAAGAGTATTAGAAGAACTTATAGTTAGACTTAGAAACTTTTGTATTGTAACCTTGTAGTTACATATTTCCTTTGTAACCATTGAATTCTATTGTATTATTAATGTCAAATGCTTGTGTTTATTCTGATATGGAACCATCGTTGTGACATCTTTACCCTTGTCGGGTTGGGGTGTTACAGGATCACTTGGAACTGTTGTAGTAGGAACCGGATATGGTCCTTCAATGATGACTTTCTTTAGATACTTACCATGAGGTTTCTTTAGCTCGATGAATCGGAGAAAACGACTGGACCACTGCACATAATTCCCTGGTGTTAACATTGGTGGTGTGTCCAAAGACCCTGCTTCATGTCTCGACTGTTGACTGCTTATAGCTTCGCACATTTTGGTAAACCAGTGAGGTTCTCTTGAGGAAGGTTGGTAATTCAACATTGGTTGTTGTTGAATGATTTGTTGCTGAGGGAATTGTTGAGGGAAGAACTGATGTTGTTGTACAAAAGCATGTTGTTGAGGATATTGTGGGTGATGAAATTGTTGTTGCTGATGATATTGTTGCTGTTGTTGATTGTAAAAGTAGTTATGATATGGTGGTTGAAACTAGGGGTGGCAATTCGGGTTGGGGTCGGGTTGGCGGGTTCGAGTTGTCAGGTTGGCGGGTCAGAAAACCCCAACCCGAACCTGACCCATTTAAATCATCGGGTCAACTACTTCAACCCTAACCTGTTTACACGTAACCCGAACCTGACCAATTTAACCCATATATATACTTGGGTTGACGGGTTAAATAGGTTACACGGGTTGAATATGTTAAACGGGTTTCGGGTTGATCCATTTAACTCGTTTTATATACAAAAGTTAGCACATTACACGAGTTAAACGGGTTAGTGGGTCCACCCATTTAACCCATTTAACCCGTATAATTAAATATAAATAATTTTTAATTAAGAAAAAAAATCTTAAACGGGTTGGCGGGTCGACCCGTTTATTTTATTCCCAACCCGAACCTGACCTGTTTAATAAACGGGTTAGATATGTCGACCCAAACCAGACCCGAGATCTATTTAGCTCAACCCGAACCTGTTAATTTTCGTGTCGGTTTCAGGTCGGGTTTCGCGTCGGGTCAGAAATTGCCACCCCTAGTTGAGACATCCTTGTGTTTTTGTTGATCATGTAGACAATTAAGATGTGTGTTATGAGTTATGAGGTTTGGTTTTGGTATAGTGTTGTTTTTGTTTAATTTCGATAAAAGTTATTGTTCACAAACAATTTCGATAAACATTGTTCACTACAATTGCGATAACACTGTTCACGCAGCCAATTGCGATAAGAGTCCAATTGCGATAAGAGTCCAATTGCGATAAAAGTCCAATTGCGATAAGAGTCCAATTGCGATAAGAGTCCAATTGCGATAAAAGTCCAATTGCGATAAGAGTTTCTTATTTGCGATAACACAGAGAATTGCGATAACTCCAAGAATTCCGATAGTTTCAGCAATTGCAATAGAAATTGATAATTGCGATAAGCTTTCTAATTGCGATAGAACTTGCAATTGCGATAAGTTATCTTAATTGCGATAGAAAAGGCAATTTCGATAAGTTAACAGAATTGCGATAGATCTTGCAATTTCGATAGACTATCTAAATTACATTTCTTATCACTTTCTCAAAATCTTATACAAGATATGTGTTGGATCTAGCCTCCTTGATAGATCTTTGAGCCTTTGTGGATCGGTAGAATGCCTATGTAATCACAAGCACACTACAAGCGAATCTCTGAATATGAAATAATAAACAAGAAATAACTATAACGACTTTGATCCTCTATGGATCTTTTATTAACTAATAATGTTTCAATGGAATCGATACAAAACTCATAGCCGCATGTTTCTTTTATACTACAAGAAACCCTAATGCAGCATCACTAAGAAAACATGTAAATAGATATACACTATCTCTTCCTAAAATAACTCTAACAAACTATCTAAACATACGGTATTACCCGTAGCAATGACAACTAACAGCAGAAATAAACTAACACTACCAGCAGGAACCATACCAGCAGGAACTACATACCTGCCAGCAGGAACCAATACTACTACCAGCAGCAATGAAATAAATATTTATTCTAATAATTCCTAACAATCCTCCCCTAAACTTGAATTTGACTTGGTTAACTTCAAGTTTCTTGATAGAGCTTTGACGTCCAGGGATAGAGGATTGAAGCAGCAACATCATCAGAAAGTAACCAGCAGCAACTGAATAGAACAAGCAGCAACAATAAAATACATTATCTTAATCTGGTCACCATCTGATAGGCAATGTACTTGATCTTCACAGCAATCATGACTTAATGTACATCAAATCTTTTAAGTTTCATACTATTCTCATCACTTCCAGGTGTGTTAACTCCTGTGAGAGGTGAATCATTGAAAATAATGGATTTGATGTCTCTTTACCAATAGCCATCACTACTGGAGTAGCCAATGTTTTGGTGTGAAAGACCATGGTACATTGATAACCATATGATTTTTAGTAAATCATCAACTATAAACGGATTTGAGTTGTCTTTACCAAAAGTCGTACCCTTTTGGACTAGCCAATTCTTTGGGTTAAGATAACCTTGGTGAATTGATTACCAAATATGGTTTTCCACTGCCTTTACCACATGCCATATACATGTGGGCTAGCCAATTCTTTGGAAACCCCAAAAGGAGTAAAATCCATGGTGAATTGAGAACCATCCAACTCTCAGTAATGAAACATGGGTAAGTTGAAAACCCTATAGTTTTAAGCAAACTATTATAGCTGTCAACGGATTTGATAATCACACCAGAGCCGTACCCTCATGGTGAGTCAACTCTTTCTTGTCTGTGAGACATGGTGAGTTGATTACCATTTGTTGTGTGGTTAAAAACCAACACTGTACCTGCAACCAAGTTAGGAAACAAACTATACACATTTTTTTTTTTAACTATAATGAAACAAAATAAAAGAAACATAAAGAAAAGAAAGAAAGAAAACAAACAAATGAAATTGAAAAATGTACAACAATAAGCCTCCCCTTAGGCTTATACCTCCCTCAATCTCAGCACTTAAGGATTGAGCATCCCAATATAGACCACCAAATAGTTGAACCTTGGCCCTTCAAAAGCTTTTGTTAACAAATCAGCCACATTGTCATCAGTGTGAATTTTAAGCACTTGATTAAGATGCTTCTCATTAGCATCTCTGATAAAATGGTGCCGAATTTCTATTTGCTTAGTTCTTTGGTGAAACACTGGGTTCTTAACAATGCAGATAGTGCTTTGGTTGTCAATAAAGATTTTGGTGTTCATAAAATTAAACCCATAGTCTAATAACTGATTTTGAATCCAAAGTACCTGACCACAGCAACTAGCAGCAGCAACATACTCTGCCTCAGTAGAAGATGTAGCCACTATAGTCTGCTTCTTGCACTGCCAAGAAATCAATCTTCTTCCCAGAAACTGACATCCCCCAGTAGTAGACTTTCTATCAAAGTTAGCACCAGCATAATCACTGTCACTGTAAGCTTCCAACACAAAAGGAGAATCTCTTGGGTACCAAAGACCCAACTTAGGTTGTCCTTTTAGATATTTGAAGATTTTCTTGACTGCATTCAGGTGTGAAGTTAATGGTGTAACTTGATGTCTAGAACAAGCACTGACTGCAAACATGATATCTGGCCTAGAAGCTGTCAAATACATTAGTGAACCTATCATGGATCTGTATAAGTGAACATTAACAGTAGTAACAGGCTCATTATTGGACTTAGGCTTTGGAGCTTCATATGGTGTAGTGGCAGTGCTCACACTTTCCAAATCAAACTTCTTAAGTATGTCTTGTACATACTTGTCCTGGCTGATAAAGATGCCATCAGGATTTTGCTTGACCAGTAAACCCAAGAAAAAGGTAAGCTCTCCCATAGCACTCATCTCAAATTCTCCCTTCATTAGCTCCTCAAACTCCCTACACCAAGCTTCCTTTGTGGAACCAAAAATGATGTCATCCACATAAACCTGAACAAGGATAATATCTTTTGAATTCTTCTTGATAAAGAGAGTCTTATCAATTCCTCCTCTTCTGTAACCATGCTTCAGCAGAAAAGTAAACAACCTAGCATACCATGCACTGGGTGCTTGATGAAGTCCATAGAGTGCTTTCACCACCTTGTAAACCAAATCAGGATTCTGTGGGTCCACAAAACCCTTAGGTTGAGTCACATACACTTCCTCTTCAATTTCACCATAGAGAAATGCACTCTTCACATCCATCTGATAGACAATGAATCCCATGTATGAGGCAAAAGCTAAAAATAATCTAATAGCTTCAACTCTTGCCACAGGAGCAAACACCTCATCATAGTCAATACCTTCTTCCTGCCTATGACCTTGAGCTACCAATCTAGCTTTATTTCTAACCACAATACCCCGATCATCCCTTTTGTTTTTGAGAATCCATTTTGTCCCAAAAGCATACTTTCCTTCAGGCAAAGGTACTAACTTCCAGACTTTCTGATTGTAGAACTGTTTCATTTCCTCTTGCATAGCTTCAACCCAATCAGAATCTTCAAGGGCTTGTGCTAAACTGCTTGGTTCAATTTGAGACAGAAAACAAGCATAGAGACAATGTAGATAGTCTGTGTGATTATTCCTTAGTTGATCTTGAATATAACAAACAAATGCAGATTCTCCAAAACCAGGTTGTTTCAACTTGCTTCTTGTCTGAACAGTTGAATTGAGATCTCCAAGAATCAAAGACTGAGGATGAACAGTGTTTATCCTTTTGGTAGCAGTGTGATTGACATCAACAGTTAAGGCTTGATTAGTAATAGAAGGATTGAATTCATCATCATACGAGGAGTAAGTGAAAATGCCTGTTCTTGATTGATGATGAGGGTCTTCCAGCTTAGAGCCTGAAGAGAGTGAATTCCTAAGGTCAGAAGGACTTGGATATCTTGTGGAAGGTTCAATGAAACCCAATGTGTCAGTCGAAGGAGTGGACAAAGAATCAGCAGGAATGGTGACATCAGCAGGAACAGAAGAACTATCAGCAGAATTGGTAGTAGCAGCAGGAACCGGAACCCCACCAGCAGAATCCATATTCCTGCGGGCTTCATCATAAGCTTTTCTTAAGATCTCTGCTGTTTCTTGTGTGAACTCAAAACCAAACTTTTCAGCAGCTTCCTTGGCATTATGTGCTTGTCTTTGAAGCCTAGCAAGATCTTTTGCAAAACTTGAATCTCCTTCAGCCATTTCAGAAGAATCTTTGAGCTCAAAACCTGAAACGTGGTTAGAGGGAAAAGAAGGAACAACAATGGGTTGTTCATCACACTCTGAATCTGAATCATCATCTGAGGTATTTGCATTGTGAGCTTCATAATCATGTGTACCTATAGAATGATTAGATTTGAATCTAGAATAACCTAAAGTATCAGTCAGATAATCAAGGTCAAAATACCACTCATGACCTGCACCCTGTAAATTAGGTTTATCTTCAAGATATCTTAAGTTGAGTGTCTCTTCTATCCTCTTAGCAGATAAATTATAAACCCTATAGGCCTTACTATGAGCAGAATAACCAACAATAAACCCCTCATCTGCCTTCCCTTCAAATTTACCTAGGTGATCACTTGTGTTCAATATAGTTACATGACATCCAAAAGGTTTAAGATAACTAATGTTAGGAACCCTCCCAGACAAAAGCTCATAAGGTCTTTTGTTATGAGGACTAGTGATCGAAACCCTATTCAGAATATAACAAGCAGTGCAAACTGCTTCAGTCCAAAACATGGTTGGCAACTTAGAGTCAGCCAACATTGATTTAGCTGCTTCTATAAGGGTTCTATTTTTCCTTTCAGCAACCCCATTTTGTTGTGGAGTTCTGGCATTACTATAGACCCTTTTAATCCCCTTATTCCCACAGAGTTCAATTAGGTTAGAATTTTTAAATTCTGTTTCATTGTCACACCTTATACTCTTAACCTTTTTATTTAGCTGGTTTTCAATTAAGGCAATAAAGTCCCTAATCGCAGGATAGGTTTCATCTTTAGTACCTAAGAAGAAAGTCCAAGAAAACCTGCTAAAGTCATCTGTAATCACCAGGCAGTAGTACTTATGGTTTATACTTCTGATGGAAGTAGGACCAAAAAGATCCATATGAAGTAATTGAAGAGGCTCAGTGATGGTGCTCACAGCTGTGATGGCCTTGTATGAAGCTTTGTGTTGCTTTCCTTTGTTGCAGGAAACACAATAGTGTTCATTAGTGAAGGTCTTGAAAGGGAGCCCTTGTACCAATCCATTCTTTGCCAGCTTGTTGATTGTCTTAAAGTTCACATGTGCCATCCTCCTATGCCATTTGTTATATTCATCCACAGATGCTTTTGCCACCAAGCAAGTCATATCACCCTCAGGCTGGACATCATTCAGATTGAAACTGTAAAGGTTATGTGTTCTTGGGACTTTGAGTACAACCTGACTATCATCAGGCAACTTGAAGTCTTTAGACAACACAAGACAGTCAGTCTCAGTGAAGAGAACACTGTTCTTCTTATCACATATTTGTGAGACAGAGAACAAGTTGAAGTTCTTGAGTTCCTTCACATAGAAAACATTCTCAAAGTCCAGCTTGGATGTCTTAATGGTTCCCTTCCCTGTTATCTTGCCATCTCCTCCTCCAAATGTCACAGTCCCTCCATTAATAGGTATAAAGTCATGCAGTCTCTCTAGGTTACTAATCATACTTCTGGAACATCAACTGTCAACAATACCTACATCTTTACTTCTATGAGGATTAACCTACAACAAAAGAATACATACAACAACATTAGTTACATAGGAGACCCAAGCCATCACTGACTTGGGCCTGCCTAGTGGATCAATAATAATTAAACCATGGAGATTGATGAGATCCACCATTGTTCTTGGACCCCATTCTCATATAGTGGTCATTGTTTCTCCAAGAACAACCTGCTGAGGACTTAACAGCAGTTTCCCATCTTGCCCCCCCCATGTGCATGGTGTCAAAATAAACAGGCCTAAGATCATTCTGAAAATAAGTGCTTGTAGGTCTGTAGAATGGTCTAGCATCATTCCTCCTCCAACCAGCAGAATTGGTATTACCAGCTGGAACTGGCTTACCAGCAGCAACAGGCTTACCAGCAGGAACTGGCCTACCAGTAGGAAAAGAAGCTCTACAAGAGTTCATTCTTGCTGCTTGTGGAACATATGGGGGTATATCATTAACATTGTTCCACATAGGCCTTGTTTGACCAGCATACATACCCATCTTTTTCTCATAAAAATCACAGTCTTTGATAAGATGAGCATAACTACCACACACAAAACAAGATTTCTTCCTAGAAGACTTATTCTTAGCATAACTTTTCTTATTGCAACCAGAATTATCACAACCACAAGATGAAACAAAATTATTCTTAACAGAATTAAAACCAGAAACATCATTGTTTGAAACAGACCCAAAACTAGAAACATCATTGTTTTTAACATAATCAAAAGAAATATCTTCAAATGCAGCTGTCTTTGAATGAGATTCATCATCAGCTACTTCTGAGAAAATCTTCTGACTTGGTTGAGGTAGACTTGTCACTTGAATCACATGTGGTAAAATCATTGGTCTTGGGTTCTAAGGACTTGTCAGTGTTAGAACAAGAGACAAAGTCATTAGATTCAGAGTCAGAAACAGGCAAGTCATTGGACTTTTTGCCATAGGACATATGTGATTCATCTAAGTCTGTGTCAAGGTCTGAATGGATAGAGACAGGTTTAAACACTCCTCTTATAGGTGGAGGAACAGCATGCATTTCTCCTTCTCTGACATACTTAACAGGAATTTGGTAATTTACCTCCTTAGGGGTAGGGTCAAAGCTTCTTGACTCAGAAGGGTCATCTATTTTATGACACCCCAAACCTCTCTTAGACTTTACAGACTGAGTACTATTATTCAACCAATCTACAAGTTTAGTTGATTCTTTATATGAAGTACACTTGACCTCTTTACTTTCTAACTTAGCCTGTAAATCCTGCTTTTCTAAAATTACCTTATCAAATTCTCTCTCAGAATGTTTTAACAAATTAGTGGTGTTTTCTAAGTCTCTCTCCAAAACCCTAATCTTTTCCTCATATGCTAACTGATTAGATTGGTACCAAGCCTTTTGTTTTTCTAAGGTTTTCAGAGTATTTTCATAAGCTTGAACCTTAACAAATAATTCTTTATATTGAGGCTCTATATCATCAAACTCTCTCTTAAGTGCAGCATATTTAATTTCACAACCAAAGGGACAATTTTGTACCTGAGATGGGTAGCCCATCAAACCAAATTCCCCAGCCACTTGTGCATCAGCACCATATCCAGCAATCATCCCATAGACCTTTGCAGCTCCTCTTTCTGCATCAGCTACCTCATGTTGTTCCCAATCCAACATGGAATCCACAGACAGCAAAGCTTTGGGTTCTTCTGACTCCAATTCTTGAATCTTGAAAGCAGAATACCTTGTTTTGTCATCCACCTTCTTATCTGTGCATTCTCTAGCAAAGTGACCTGGTTGTGAGCATCTGTAGCATATCACCTTCCTTTTGTCAAACCTTGCTCCTTCCTGTCCATCGAATTTGATTCTCCTCCCTGCCTTCTTCTCAAATCTGTTAACCTTCAATGACAGCATAGCCATCTGCCACTTGATGTCCATCTCTTCCAGATCCAGTTGATCAATCTGGTCAAAGTCTTCATAGGCAATTTTCTGTTGTGGAGCACTTTCAGAAACAAACGAATGAAGAACTTCCTCAAGCACATTGCCAGACCTTGACTGTGATCTAGGGGTTGCAGGGCAATAGGAAACTGATGAAGAAGAGGGGGTTGGGCTATCACCATATGAGACCTTGTTAGTACTGGTAGCACTAACAAATGCAGTATGAGTTGGAGTGTGAGATGAGTAGGCTGAAACCCCTTTGATGTCAATTTCAAGGGTCTTGAGCTTGTTGTAAAGATCATCAAAACTCATGAAATCGAGCCCACCTCTGGCCTTAAGGGTGATGGAAACCTGAGACCAGGATGGAGGCAGAGCCCTCAAAAACTTGGTGTTGCAGTCTTCATTGTCTGGCCTGGCCTGGCCTGCAACTGGTTGAGTTGACTCAGGATCTTGTGAAACCTGTCATAACCTTTGTGAATCCCTTCAGCCTCAGAGATCTTGAACTCCTGAAACTCCTGCTTGAGCATGGACTTCCTCATCTTCTTGGACTCATCATTCCCTCCAAATCTAGCTTTTACAGCGAGCTAGATCTCCCTAGCATCATCCAAGTGATGAAAGTCACCCATATGATCTTCTGGGAGAGCCTGAAGCAACAGAGTTCTTGCTTTGGTCTCCCTTTGTACAGCAACATGCTCTTCAGCAGAAAGAGGAGGAAGGATAATAATGTTCCCTCTTTCATCTCTTCCAGTTTTCTTCCTGCTGTTGCCCTTCAGAATGATATTCCAAAGGTTATGGTCACTGTTTGAGATCCAGTACTCCATCTTCATAGCCCAAATCTCGTACTCATCTTTCTTGAGGTATGGGAATTTAGCATTACTGTTAGACACAGTGGTTGTGACTATTTGTTGTTGGACTTGTGAAGTTTCAGGTTTTTCATTATTGATGACAGACTGATCAGGATTGACGTCAGCCATTGATGAAAGGGGTTTAAGAGATTGTATGGAAAACTTTTTCTTCTTTGTCAGAGATCCTCACCAGTCTCTGATACCACTTGTTGGATCTAGGCCTCCTTGATAGATCTTTGAGCCTTTGTGGATCGGTAGAATGCCTATGTAATCACAAGCACACTACAAGAGAATCTCTGAATATGAAATAATAAACAAGAAATAACTATAAAGACTTTGATCCTCTATGGATCTTTTATTAACTAATAATGTTTCAATGGAATCGATACAAAACTCATAGCCGCATGTTTCTTTTATACTACAAGAAACCCTAATGCAGCATCACTAAGAAAACGTGTAAATAGATATACACTATCTCTTCCTAAAATAACTCTAACAAACTTTCTAAACATACGGTATTACCCGTAGCAATGACAACTAACAGCAGAAACAAACTAACACTACCAGCAGGAACCATACCAGCAGGAACTACATACCTGCCAGCAGGAACCAATACTACTACCAGCAGCAATGAAATAAATACTTATTCTAATAATTCCTAACAAGATATGAGAATAACCGCCAAGTCGAAGTATTTTCACAAACTTATACAAGCAAGGAAAACACTGAACTCCAATTTCGAAAAAAAACCGTAGCCTGCTGAAATTGCGATAAACCCTCTTTTCACAATTGCGATAAATCCTCTTTTTCACAATTTCGATAAACCCTCTTTTTCACAATTGCGATAAACCCTCTTTTCACCAAATTTCCGATAAAACGTCAAGTTTTTCAGATCACTTTTCCGACTAAAAAACGATGTTCTAACGGGATTTTTTCTGTTCTAAACGTTTAATAACACTAAGATATGAGGAAAGTGACGAGCTTTAATGTTAAAACCAAAATTTGATGACTTAGGATAACTTGCAACGAGTGAAAAACCAGTGTATATCTACTAAATTTCGAACAAATAACCACAAAAACCAATCGAAGCTACTAAACCAAACGTAAAAACTTATAGATAACGATTTAAACTACTCTAAAACACACTCCTAATTATCCTTTGGCGTATTATACCACTTGATGGTCCCTATTAAGAAGGTAATACAAGATACTAGCTACTCAAACCATGTTAACTACACTAACAACAATACGTATGAAACTAATACCGAGATTATAATGAATAACGAGAGATGAGAGAATTAAGATGAAGAGAACAATAGTAGGATGATTTCATTCACACGATTCACTAGCAAAGCTTCCGCACAGTTATGAATAAAACCAACAAACAAATATGACACCCCAAGCCTTCTATTTATAGGCGAAGAGCTAGGGCGTCATTTACATGAAATGCTTCTAGAAGTAATTTACAAGGCCACATGGTCCATGGGCTACTAATGGACCATGGACTTAAATCTAACGTATAACCCATATAGAGCAACATATTGACGCTATGACCTAGACATGGAAATGAAATAAAAATGTGTTCCCAACACCTTGCACATACCCTAGATAACGAGATGTTGACCATGGGCTGTTACAAGTATTCGAAAGGAAGAACCCCAATGCTTGCCATCCCTAAGGATCGAACTCAAGATATTGGGTAAAACCGGAAGTGCCTCTGACCAGCTGTCTGGATGTCAAAATACTTTAGGTCATGTTTTAATTAAATACATCGATTTAATTTCCTATTTCTTCATAATTCAATTGACCTACCTATAAATAAATAAATAAATTAATAATAATTAAAAAAAAAAAAAAAAAAAAAGTGACAATTTGCTCTTCATATACTCTACCACCAAACCCTAACTAGCTACCATAGCACCATCCGCCATCACCTAGGGCACCACCATCTGATCGTCACCGAACCCTAAGCACAACAGTCGCATGCCACCGCTGTAGTAGCAAACCCTAAAGCACAACATTCGCATGCCACCGCTGTCTTCGAGTTTCTTTTCCATTAGGCACTTATATTTGTTATATTGAGTTCTTGATCTTTATTGAATGTTTTTGTTTGATATTAGAGGAACCTTTTGATAGTTATGAATTTGTATAATGATATTTTAGGTACATTTGGAATATAGTTTAAGATAGTTTGTAGACCAATGAGGTGTTTCTGTACGCTTCTACAAGCAAGCGTTTGCTAATTTTCTATTTGCTTGTATAGCACTTAAATATACACACCTAGGACATTACTGTTAGACATTGATTTTTTGGAAGACTGATGCGCGTGATGTGTCGTTGCGGTTTAGCAGTTTTAATGCCTATTCAAGTTTTAAATTTATATTTAGCCGACTTATCAATAACACACACACTTAACGAGCAGTGTACCCGGTCAGTATGAAGATAATGGTAAGTAGAGTGTCGATCACTAAGAGTGGAACGTATAATCTCGTTAATCTAATCAGTATTTTAATATCCTAACGCAAGGGGGTTTCAGCCTGAGAGACTGGCACAGTTTTGTTTGCAATTAAATAATAAAATAAACAAATAGGCACGAATCAGCAAGTAGCACACACGTACACAGATAGATACTTGAGACAATAAGAGGGCTGTCCTTATGATTAAGTAGATTGTCACTTGTTTTATTGATAGCTTTATATGAAGTGTATGTAATTAACCCTTTCTCGTTGGTCCTATTCTCATCGGCGAGTAAACCCTTAATGACGACTTATGTCTAAAAGTTATTCCTAAGTGATCAATTTAGAAACAACCGTGGGAGCCACACCTTGTCCCGCAGTCGGGTGCCCGCAAGCCACTAATAAACACAGAGGTGGTCAATGCACTAATAAGTAGTAACCAAAGACATCAACATATAAACTTTAATTGATGGGAAAGCAAGTATTAAAGGGAGTGCAATCTTTCCGTTGTCACATTACACAAGCCACCAATCCTGATGAATTAAAGTTTGCTAAAACAATAAAACAAAACTACTTAATGAATTAAATACATGCAGCACCTTCTTATAGCTCTTGTATCTTCGATTTGGGTGTGTCTTGTGCTGCCTCTTGACTGAATTCGTCCTTCTCTCCTGTTCGGTCTTTAGGTTTTCGAACTTCCGAATCTCCGAACTCCTTAATGCGTCTGGTCTAAGGGGTATTTATAGTTTGTGTCTGAGGGAAGATGCGGCGCATCTACTTAAGTAGATGCGGCGCATGTACTTAACTTCGCGTGGGGTCCAAGATTATAATATTCAGGAATATTCGTACACCGCCAGAAGATGCGGCGTAACTCTTTATTAGATGCGGCGCATGTCCTCTTGTATCTTGGATCGTATCTGGTGATATCTTGATAGAGATGCGGCGCATGTTGATAGTGAGATGCGGCGCATCTGGAGCAGAATTGACTTGATCTTGTCCATGTCAGTAGACTTCCACTTTATGTACGTTTTGCTCCATTATTAGTCCAAAATCGCCAAGTTTCACCAAATGCTTGTTTTTACCTGAGAATTACAAAAGTAAACGATTAAGTATCAATCCTCATACATAATATAGTAAAACAAGTCAAATTAATAGGATAAATGATAGTAATAAAATGTACTTATTTGAGTTCATCAAATATCCCCCCACTTGAACTTTACTTGTCCCCAAGTAAACCTTAGATTAAATCTCATGAAAATGTATCCTAAAAGAAGTTAGGATTTATTTTTATATTTAAGCATGTATTCGTTTATTTCGTAATCACACAACTAAACACTTAACGAATTAGAAGTAAAATAAAATAAGTCGATAAAAGCAAATCTAATCGTTTAACTGTCCAGTCGCGACGAATATTCTATCATAGGCTTGGCAAGTATACACATCTCCACCACTAAAGCTAAGGAATAACAAGTCTAAAGCGGTAAAAAGGGTTTTTAGGCTTAAGGGTTAATTATTCTTATTTACACTATCGATCTCAAATTCCAGAAAAGGCGACAAAATCACAAATACATGATCGAATCCACGAACACGATACTTGCAATTGCTCAAATCCTTAACTCGAATAGGCTAAAGATAGGTCCAAACTTCACCAATAATAATATATCAAAAAGGGCGACAAAATCATAAATACATAGCCGAATCCACGACCACGATACTTAAGATTGCTCAAATCCCTAATCTCAATAAATCAAAGGTTCGGTTGGATAAAGAACAATACAGGGTATGGATAACATTTGGGATATAAATTGGTGTAAAAATAAAAATAAACAAAACAAATAAATTAAAATCCTAAGTGTGGTTAATCACTATCCCAACCATCCCATGAATAAGACTCATATCATTGAATAACTCACGCTTTAACACTTGAAACACACGCTTTAGGTAGACACGAATTATACTCAACAAAATCTTAATCAAAGAATAAACCTTAATTGGCATTCCCATAACTGCCAATTCCCATTCAATCCATAGATATAATACAACAAATAGTGGCCATATGAACCACTTACATAACTCTACATCGTTGGCTTAAAATAAACATCCAACTCTTTTTTCTTTCTTTTTCTTTTCTCATTTTTTTTAATTTTTTTTTTTTTTTTTTTTTTTTTTTTTTTTTTTTTTTTTTTTAACTTGAAACATAAACATAGATGTGTAAAATTTCACCACATCACTATAACTTTCTTTCCGGATAATTTTTATTCGTACTTTTCATAACTTCAGAAATAATGGTAAATAGTGAAAGTAGTAAACACACGAAAAATAAACTCTAAAATATACAATATTTACTTTCACTCCAATTGCATTGTGCAATTTCCCGACCTAACCATATATAATGAATTACGCACGCGAACACAGGTAATGTAAGGAAACACACTCTGCCTATAGTAATTAACCAACCACGGATTCTAATCTACAGGGTAGGCTAAGGTTTAAGGTGTAACGAAACATTTTAAACATAGGTGTAAGAAACGAAAGGAATGGCTCTGAGTGTTTTTCTAGGGGTATCTTACTCTAAAAGTGAGAGTAACAAAAGGTTTTATACGGGGGTTAACTAACCAGTGTAGTTAGCTAATAACACATAACATATAAAGGCTTTTTGGGTGTAATCCTAGAATTTTACCAAGTTAGACAAGTCATTCCAATTAAATAAATAATACTCATTATGGTGGTCTCGAATAGTATACAAGCCAAGTTCTAAAGTTTACAAGTCACCGGCACACTCATAGATTTGTGAATTTTGGAAAATCACAATTTTTGAAAATAATGTTATGTGTGCAGTTATGCAACTTAGATCTTAAACAAAAACATGCTAAAAATTTTTAAGTTTGATATATTAAGCACATTTTAAGCATAATTTTTGAAAAAGTTTAGGACAAGTAAGTGTTAAGTGTTCTAATTCTCCTATCCCCCCACTTAAGTTAAACAACGTCCTCGTTGTTTGTATAAAAGGTTAAAAACTGGAAAATAAAAAGAATTAGAACAGAAAAACTCCCCTGAGATTTGCTCGGTATGATCCTCCATTAGTATATGAGCAAAAATCATCTTTCTTGTGGATTAGAACGTTAAAGCTTCATGCTTGATGTATCCACAGGAAATTCAGGAAACTATAATACCACCAACACTTTAAAACACACCTAAGATAAGAAAGGTTCAACTTGCATAATACATTAGTAGTTAGGTAAAAATAAAACTTAAAAATTAAAACTGAAAATCATCAGGTCAGTCGATGCGCCGTATCCTATTGAAGAAGATACGCCGTATCGAGCCTGGAATAAATACGGATCAGAATAAAGATGCGCCGCATCCTTAACCAGGGATGCGCCGCATTAAAATAACTGATAAAAAGTTTTAAAGTAAAATGAAATAAAGGATAGGATGCGTCGCATCTGTTTAAGCAGATGCGGCGCATGTAGTAACCAAACAGACTGTTAACAGTCTGTTGCAAAAATGGCACGTTCCACGGTTTAATTTCATACGTCCTCTCGTACTCTCATGCTGAACTTAATGCCAGTCTTCATCAAACACAACAGGAAATATAAACTGAAACATTTAAACATAAACATAAGAATAGCGATTAGTACAATCCAGAATTAATATAAGTAATGTACGGGAAAACGTGTCCATAATGAAAATGCAAAGAGTAGTCAATCCATGGGCTGGTCAGGAGTCACGTCTTCTGATTGGGCTCCTGAAGTGCTAGCTCCGTCCGTCCTGGGGCGAACCCTGCGCTCGTATCTGATAATCCTACTCACATAAGCACCGTCTGGGAGGTTGTGGCTCACCCCATTAAGAGCCATCAATCTACTGACACCGTCGACCAACCAACTCGTATCTCTCCTCACTCCAGCGAGTTCAACTCTCTGCGCCTCCAGAGCCTCCCTCAATGACCTAACCTCCAGCTCCACTCTCTCGACTCTCTGTCCAATAGTGCGGGGAGCTGGTGCTGGTGCATGTACCTCCTCCTGAGCAGGAGCAGCAGCCGGGGCTGCCTGAGCATCCCCCTGCTCTGGCTCAGCAGGCCTAGGTGGTCCAAGTGGTGCCCAGAAGTACCCATCAATCATCTCTTCACACATCCCAAGCCTAGTCGCAAGATAATCCGCATCCATACTAGGCAATCTAGCAACATCAACTGGAAGATCACCGGGAATCTCATCACCTAATATCCCAAAATGCCTAGCAAGACGAGAGACAAAATGGCCCCCAGTCATCTGGCTCCTACCATCTCTCCCTGGAGCAACTCGGTGTAAATAATGTGCTAAGAAGTGAGGGATGTTCACCACAGCTCCCCCGTCCATGCTCCGCAAGAGAAAAAGATCCAAAGTAGTTACCTTCTCAGGGGATTGTCCCCTTCCGGCAATAGTCAGGGCAATCAGGCGATGACAAAGCCTCCTCATCGGCTCTCTAATCAGTGTGTACGAGGGAGTGGTGGAGGTAGAATCACCTCCAGATGAAATCTCAACCCAGTAATCTCCCAACTCCCCACGATCTGAAACAACTCTCAAGCTGTTAGCCCAATAATCAGTAAAACCAGGAGATGCCATCTCTGCTGTAGTATGCAACCCAAGAGCAAGTATAAACTGTCCCATAGACATCCTTCTCTCAAAACCTCCTAATCTGAATACTAGAGTGTCAAACGTGTCGAGACCGAGATCAGTCTCCCTATAGTGTAAAGTGCAGAAAAACTCCAACATCAAAACCTTAATTAACGGTTCCTCTATCCTGAACAACCTTTCCCAGGCGTAGGATCTGAACAAAATCTGCCCCTCCCCATCTTTGTATATCATTTCCAACCTAGTTCTCAAACTTTCAGCAGCGTTACCCTCGTCAATATTGTTGATGCTGTCAAAATTCAAAACCGGAACACTGAATACTTTCCTCTGATAAAACTTTCTGAGCTTAGTCATATAATCATCAACAACACCCTGTGCTAGCCCCATCGTTTCAAAACGAAGCCACGGGTGTCTACGTGCAGGCTCAGGTAACTCCATCTGCAATAAACATCCACAGTCAGAAAACAGTCTGTAAGTCAGGTAGATGCGGCGCATTGATTAAATCAATGCGGCGTATCTGTATAAGTATAAGGGATGCGGGGCAATAAAAGGAATGCGGCGTATTGAGATGCGTCGTATCTAGATTAATCAATACGGCGTATCTAAAATTTTAGCAATTTTGAAATAGGTCGTTATGCCGCATTAATCAACCTAGATGCGCCGCATCTAAAAGCATATCAGTATAAAATAAAGGGTTAGGCACGTTTTTCAAGAATCCGTATCCGTGACGTAAACTTCCACTAAATATCACAGTATAATATTCTCCTTATATCAGTTCAAATATCTCATTCATCCACAGCTAATTTACCTTCCCGCTAAATATTCAAAATCAAACCCAAAACCTAAATTTTCGGTCGATTCAATTAGTGCCAAATTCGTTGTCCAAATCTAAAATTAACTTAGGGGAAATAATTAATTCAAAGTTCTAATCATATCCCTATATCGTTTAAGCGCGAATTGATTCAATCCTATAAACCCTAATTTTCGTATTAATCAAAATTAAATCGAAATGTAACAATTACCTTAGTATTTGTGATTAGGAGAATGTTTTAATGCTCGGATTAAAGGCGGATTGAAGAAAGGTGATCGGATTTTGAGTATAATTTTAGTGCGTGTTCTTAACTGTGTGTATTTATGCGGCGTATTCCCGTCGTATTTATAAGGCGACACGATGCGCCGTATTAGAAAATTGGGATGCGCCGTATCTAGTTAATTCCGTTGACTAGTCAATAATTCCTAGTTGGTCAAGGATACGGCGCTTCGGATATTTAGATCCGCCGTATCTCTATGTTAGTTAACGAAATTTAAATGAAGAACGTACCTTGGCCTCCGCAACACAGTTCCTTATACATCAAATTTGGGTAAAAACGGCACACCATATAGATGAATTCAAAATAAGAGTAATAGGCATAAACGTTTCATTAATAATCGTAATCTTATTGTTTAGTGGATAAGGATTTATTCCGAGGTTAGGAACAAATATCGTTTTTGAGCATACAAAATTAAGATTACGAATTGAATCAGACGTATAATAAGGATAATAAAACTGAGATCATAGTGTAGAGAACTTTCCTTTGGGCAGTTGAATTATCGTAGAGTTTACCTGGGATTCTATTTCAAGAATTAAAGAAGTTCAATGTTACCAGCACTGAGTTTTCCTCCACTCGTTCCGTCTTATGTTCGGTCACTTCAGCTAGCGTCTCTTGGTTTGGTTCAGAATGTAATCCTTCTTGGTGATGCTTGAGTCATCATTTATCCTGAAAATAAACAACTTGCACACGAGAGTAGCGGACCGATCAAAGTAAATATCAAAAATCAACTATATTTATCAAATTATATTCGTCGTATTAACAAAAGTTAATGCGCCGTATTTTCGTTACGTTTAAAAATTAAAAGATTTTTGATTCAGTAAGATGCGCCGTATCGACGGAAATCGATACGCCGTATTTGTTTAATAATTCGCAAACTGTTTTTAATTAAAATAATAGATACGCCGTATCTGCGAAAGCAGATGCGTCGTATGGCGTTTAACGTTTAGAAAAAATTTTTTATCAAAACAGATACGCCGTATCTACAAAAGCAGATGCGTCGTATTACTTTATCGCTTAGAAAAATTTTCTTGTTAAAAACAGATACGCCGTATCTTGGGGAAAAGATGCGTCGTATCGAATTAATTAAACGCGTTGTATTAAAAAAAATTAAACGCAATACGCCGTATCTGAAAGATCAGATGCGCCGTATCGTTTGATTTAGCACAGTACAACGATAGCAGAACAGAAAAATACGAAAAATAAAAATAAAAATTAAACACACAAAACAAAAATAAAACACACAAAAATAAAAACAAAAGCAAACAAATAACACACAATACAACAAATATGCAAAATAGTACAATGATGCAATTTAATCTAATAAAAAGAAAAACCTAATTAAAATACTAATCAAATTAACAGAAAATAACAATTCACTCCCCGGCAGCGGCGCCAAAAACTTGATGCGCGTGATGTGTCGTTGCGGTTTAGCAGTTTTAATGCCTATTCAAGTTTTAAATTTATATTTAGCCGACTTATCAATAACACACACACTTAACGAGCAGTGTACCCGGTCAGTATGAAGATAATGGTAAGTAGAGTGTCGATCACTAAGAGTGGAACGTATAATCTCGTTAATCTAATCAGTATTTTAATATCCTAACGCAAGGGGGTTTCAGCCTGAGAGACTGGCACAGTTTTGTTTGCAATTAAATAATAAAATAAACAAATAGGCACGAATCAGCAAGTAGCACACACGTACACAGATAGATACTTGAGACAATAAGAGGGCTGTCCTTATGATTAAGTAGATTGTCACTTGTTTTATTGATAGCTTTATATGAAGTGTATGTAATTAACCCTTTCTCGTTGGTCCTATTCTCATCGGCGAGTAAACCCTTAATGACGACTTATGTCTAAAAGTTATTCCTAAGTGATCAATTTAGAAACAACCGTGGGAGCCACACCTTGTCCCGCAGTCGGGTGCCCGCAAGCCACTAATAAACACAGAGGTGGTCAATGCACTAATAAGTAGTAACCAAAGACATCAACATATAAACTTTAATTGATGGGAAAGCAAGTATTAAAGGGAGTGCAATCTTTCCGTTGTCACATTACACAAGCCACCAATCCTGATGAATTAAAGTTTGCTAAAACAATAAAACAAAACTACTTAATGAATTAAATACATGCAGCACCTTCTTATAGCTCTTGTATCTTCGATTTGGGTGTGTCTTGTGCTGCCTCTTGACTGAATTCGTCCTTCTCTCCTGTTCGGTCTTTAGGTTTTCGAACTTCCGAATCTCCGAACTCCTTAATGCGTCTGGTCTAAGGGGTATTTATAGTTTGTGTCTGAGGGAAGATGCGGCGCATCTACTTAAGTAGATGCGGCGCATGTACTTAACTTCGCGTGGGGTCCAAGATTATAATATTCAGGAATATTCGTACACCGCCAGAAGATGCGGCGTAACTCTTTATTAGATGCGGCGCATGTCCTCTTGTATCTTGGATCGTATCTGGTGATATCTTGATAGAGATGCGGCGCATGTTGATAGTGAGATGCGGCGCATCTGGAGCAGAATTGACTTGATCTTGTCCATGTCAGTAGACTTCCACTTTATGTACGTTTTGCTCCATTATTAGTCCAAAATCGCCAAGTTTCACCAAATGCTTGTTTTTACCTGAGAATTACAAAAGTAAACGATTAAGTATCAATCCTCATACATAATATAGTAAAACAAGTCAAATTAATAGGATAAATGATAGTAATAAAATGTACTTATTTGAGTTCATCAAAGACAATGATTTTTTGGAAGGTGTCCGCCTTTGATTATATTTGGAATGCTTATTACGCCAATAGTAGTTATAAATAAATAATCTCAAACACTCGGTAGGCCATCCAACCTATATGATTGTATACAGGGCAAAAGTTCCGTATAGATCTTAGTTTTACCAAAGAACCCAAGAGTTCATCTCATCCGTCCATTCCTTTTACCATCGACGCTCCACATAAATCCACATTCCTTTTTTTTTTTTATTGATGTAGGGGTATAGTGGTCAATTCACTCATTACTAATAACACACATATCCCACATACCTGAGGTGAAAAACAATACGATCCTCTCCAATCCAACTACCTTCAACAATCTCCGATCATAACCACCACTACACTGCCGGATCACCGCCGTTCAAACTACAGCTGTTCAAACCACCACTACACCGCCTAATCGAACAACCACTACACCGCCACAAATATAGCTCTCACTGAATCACCATCCCTTCCAATCTCCACCGACCACAACAACAAAAACCGCCATTGGAGTACCAATCACCTTTCTATCACTAATATTGATCATCTCCTTGAGCGCATAGTTGCCATTGGAGGTTATTAGGTTAAAATTTGCTATTCAGAAGGTTAAATTCTTACACTTTCATCATCATTCACATGTTTGTAATCGGTGTTCAGTTTGACGATTGCTTGTAATAGTTGTTCATTTAATACTTTTATTGCTATCATTGCATCAAATTGATTCAAGTTTATAATGCATGTCAACTGTTTGATGAAATGCCTGAACCAATATCAGATGTGAATTTTATTTGTTGATTCATTGTTTAGTAGTCGTGATAGTACTTATGGTTATGCTTTCTTAACTAAAGATTTAGTTTTTGCTCGACAAAGGTATAGGTGAATGACTTCAATAAGCACATTTACAACTACAAGTATTATAAGATGTGTGAAGAACCTGTGAAAATATACTCTTGTAGCTTTTTAAGGTGCTTATTTTGTTGCTTATTTGGTAGATTTTCCTTATTTTGTTGATAATAAGTATTGTAGTTGTTAGATGTTTTTAGATAATAAGTAGTTTTATTCATGTTGATAATAAGTAGTTGTTTTGATAATAAGTAGTTGTATTTTGTTGATAATAAGTAGTTTCAGCTTTTTTTGGATAACCGATTAGTAGTTTTAGCTTTTTTTTGGGACATGAATAGGGTATATCTAAATGCTTGTCAATATCCTTGTCGAATTCGGTGTCTGAGATTTTATGAGTGATGTACTGATGTATATGACGTATTTTGTTATTAAGTGGATTTTGTTAGAATCATATATGATTCACATAGAATCATATATGATTCACATAGAATCATATATGATTGTGTTAGATTATTTTATGGTTATTAACATTTAAAATTTTTATGCAGGTCGATCAAAAACTGTTGCACATAAGCCTAAAGAGAAGATAACAAAGGAATCATCTAAGAAGGCTACGACTTCTGATAAACCAAAGTCAAAAGTTGTCAAACCTCAACCTCAACCTCCTCCTATAAAACAGAAACCTCAACCTCCTCCTGTAAATCAAGGACAGGGCTGATCGTGATCCAGAAAAAGACGTTCGTAAAGAAAATGTGCTTAAGTGATTGTGTACTAGTTAACTGATGTATTTTGGTAAAATCTGATGGTAGTGTTAACTGATGTATTTTGGTAAAATCTGTTGATAAATAGATGTAGTTAACTGATGTATTTGGTATTGAACAAGTTCTGATGGTAAACTGATGGTATTTTGATGTATGTTTTAATTTTTCTGATGGGTAGTATATGTTTTAATTTTATCATATATTAATCATATATGTGAATCATATATGATTCACATATGTGAATCATATATGATTCACATATGTGAATCATATATGATTCACATGTGAATCATATATTAAAAGTAAACATACTAATCCTTACATATATTCGTAATCACATATATTCAGAATCACTTGTCAAATAACAAAAAAAATTCAATTAACATAGTTGAATTAAGATCCTCATTAACACTTTTTGCAACAGTGCAATAATAATAAATAAATTTAAAGAAATTGTTATTCAAGAAGTGTTAGTCGCTTGTTCAACTGCGACATTTCTCGTTGCTTGTTCACTTGCATCAGTTCCATCCTTTTGTGCCGATTTTTTAACTTCAAATCCTGCTACTTCAGCATATTAAACTTTTTTCCCTCAACAGGTAAATAAATATCATCAACAACAGGTTCCCAATTAACAGATCCCCCAGGAATTTCTTCATGTGCGTATAAAGTCAGCCTTGGTGTCGTCACAGATGCTGAAATATAGTATTTTCATTAGAATCATATATGATTCTACAAGAATCATATATGATTCTACAAGAATCATATATGATTTTTTTCTTTTTTGATTTACAGAATGTATAAAACATAATATATGATAAACAGGTTCCCAATAATAAGCTTAAAATGCAAAAAAATAAGCTGAATCACATATGATTTACCTTGAATAACAACAATATTTTCTTCTTGCACATCTACAAGAATCATATATGATTCTACAAGAATCATATATGATTCTACAATTATCATATATGATTTACAGAATGTATAAAACAGTATATATGATAAACAGGTTCCCAATAATCATATATGATAAAATAGAATCTATTAATAAGTTTACGCTTGGATTTTCTTTTTTGCTTGACATATCTATGAAGAATCACTAATAAGAGCGTAAAACCTGAAAATTAGGGGAAAACTAACAGAGAATCAAAATAACCAAAATTAGGTCAAAATCATCAAAATGGGGGATTTCTCAAAACCTAACGAAAATCAAATTAAATCATATCATTGTGTGCGCAATGATAAGATGAATCGAATGATGGTTTTGGATTTGAAATTCGTTAAGAAATGAGACGAGAAATTAAGGAAATGATGAGTTTAAGTAATGGCGGAAATGATGAGTTTCTGGGCGGTGAAGGTGTTACGACGGTGATGAAGGTTTTCTGGTGATGAAGGTGGCGGTGGTGATGAAGGTTTTCCAGTGAATGTGGTGGTGGTGAAGGTGGCGGTGATTGGGGTTGTGTCTGTGTGTGTGTGTGTGTTTTGCCCTAATTTTTTTTAGGGAAATAATGAAGGTATTGATTTTTGGTTTGTTTATGTAATTGTCTTTTTTGCCCCTCAAGTGTAAATGTTAGATTTATTCTGAGCCATTGGATCAAATTGTATTGTATGGTTAGGATTTGTTGATTGGTTCTATGGCATGTATGGGTTCTTCATGGATCTCAACTCTTGTATACAGTGATCCTGTTTTGTATGTTTTACAGTTGTCGTGCTTATGATATTATAAGCTGAAAATTGTACACTCCTTTTAATTAGTAATTTCCATGGTCAATGCAAGCGAATGCAAGCGAATCGTGTTAGATTGCCCTTAGTTAGGCTAAGCGTTTATTATTGACTAGCAGTTTTATATAATTGACAAGTAGTCACTTTATAAGTTTTGGCCATGTTAACTTTCTTATGGTTTCTGTATATATAGATAGGCTTTTACGGATCAAAGTGCGGTGGACATTCAACTTATTGGCATCATTCAAAGAAAAAGAGGGAGAAAATAAGTTTTTAAATTTTTACGAAGTGTATTTCGTGTCCCGTTGAGTATGAACGTGAGTCACGGTATCCTGGTTTGACACTAACAATAAAATGTATAGAACACATTTTAGTGGGTGTTTTTACATAAGCATTATTAAAACATTTTGAGGACTCGAATATGAGTTTATTTAGTTATTACCATGACTAATTGAGAGTCGGTATGCGTGTGGGGTTATTTTCAGGGAAAATGAGATAGCTTCTCATTTTTAAGATAAAATCATTAACATGTGTCATAAAATAAATAATGTGCATTTTCTAATAAAATAAATATTATTACTATCACAATAACAGTACGGGAAAATTACCATTTGTCACACTTACCCGACACGAAACCCGACCTGAAACCGACACGAAAATTAACATGTTCGGGTTGAGTCTAAATAGATTTCGGGTCGGGTTTGGGTCGACCCATCTAACCCGTTTATTAAACAGGTCAGGTTCGGGTTGTGAATAAATTAAGTGGGTTGACCCGCCAACCCGTTTAAGATTTTTTTTTAAATTAAAATTTATTTATATTTTATTATACGGGTTAAATGGGTTAAACGGGTCAACCCACAAACCCATTAAACCCGTCTAACCTATTTAACTCGTGTAATGTGGCAACTTTTGTATCAAAAACGGGTTAAATTGGTCAACCCAAAACCCGTTTAACCTTTTCAACCCGTGTAACCTATTTAAACCGCCAACCCAAGTATATAAACGGGTTAAATGGGTCAGGTTCGGGTTATGTAACACCCCAACCCGGCAAGGGTAAAGATGTCACGTTAATGGTTTCATATCAGATCAAACAAAGCATACTTCAATAGTAATACAATAAATTTCAAGGTTACAAATGAAATACTAAAATTACAAGGTTACAATGGAATAAAACTAAATACTAAGTCTGTAGTTGCAAATCCTTCTAATAATCTCTACTTCAGAATACTATCAAGTCTTCTAAGTCCAAGAGTCTCTTCACTCATACCCAAAACCCGTCGTCCTGCTTATTACCTACCGCACACGAAAAGAAAACGTGCGGCTGAGCTTAAAAGCTCAGTGAACAGATACATATACAAAGCAAAGAATAACGAAACAAAAATATAATATGGAGCACTGGGAAATGTCATAAGGGATAATCAAAGCAAAAGAATAGTAAGGAAATATAGGATAGTCATCTACCACGAGCCCAGAAACTCAAAGTCATAATCTCAACATCATAATCTCAAAGTCATAATCTCACAATCAGAGGGGATACCTCATAGGCAACCAGATAATATGAGGGGTGTCCTCATGTATCAAAAGGGTGGAGTGATCAGCTCCCAGAAATGTGAAAGGCATGTATTGCACACAGTACCAGTCACCTCAAAGTCATAACTCAAAGTCATAGTTAAATCCACTAAACATACAAATCTAGGATTGCAATCCATACGCCCCCAAACTCAAAGTCATACTCAAAATCATAATCTCAAAGTCATAATGGCCATATCATAATATATAAGGGACGGTGTGAGAAATCACTCACCCACACATGAGTCATGCCAGTGGTGCATCACAGACATGGCCAGGTTACCTTCCTGGCTAGGTAACATAAAATGGCTCGGGTATCAAACTAAGAGTCAGGTCTCAATGTCATATCAAGGTGCATCTCAAGGTCATAATCAGAAGGTATATCTCAAGGTCATATCAAAAGGTTCATGTCAAAAGGATCATGGCAAAGGTTTAAATCATAGCTCAACATCAATGCATAGGTGAAAAGACACCCTTACTAAAAAGGGTAGAGTATCCGTACCTTAGACCGCAAGTGAAAACCTAATAGAACACAAGATCAGAAGCAAACTCCATCTTCAATGAATCTACACGAATTCATGATCTCCTTATTAATAACTTATTTTAAACCGGGTTACACATTTTTAGTTGGCGTTTCATTTTTAGTAACTTCCTATTTTTATCACGTTTTCTGATTTAATAAAATTTTGGGTTAAAAATGTCATTTAGATAGTTTTAGCCTTAATATAATGAATATTTTAGCTTAGGGTTTATATGACACCTTTAGAAATTTTAGGGTGTAATGTGTCAATATTACAAAGCTTGAGGTCCAAAAGTAAATTATCAATTACTTACTAAGTTTTCTTATATTATAACTCTCATCTTATATCCATACTGTACAAAACAATTCCACCTTACTACTTATTTTATTTATTCGAAAAGGCAAACCACAAAAGGAACTACCACATGAACTAAACAAAACCGGCCTCAACATAACACTAGATTAGAGGAAGACACATGCGAGGCCAAAAACCCAATACGACCATAAGTGTCAGAAGGCTAAACCAATATAGTTATTCCCTTTTTAACCCACATTTACATGCATGCTCATAAGTACACATTACTTATATAATTAACCCATGTTTCATTTATATATATTTAGTAGCTCGTATACCCATAAGTTGTGATAAAAACACAGGTTTAAATGATATTTGCACAGGATAAATTGACACAAAACATACCCGACACCAAAAGCATGGTCGATCGCGACACACACACCAGACAAGACTATACCCGCTGTACGACACTCCCTGATGCAGCCCTTTCGACACATTTTAACGCCATACGACACACACACAAGACTCCTTTCATTCGCATGAGAAATCAACCCATTTCACAGCCCTTTTACACACGAAAATGTTACCCTTGTTCCCTGCATAACTCTACACACAAACAGCCCATATAGTGACTCATATTCACAGTCACACGACACACACAAGTTACACAATTCAGTCCACAATCACGAGTCTTCACGTACCTCTCATTTCACATAAACACGCCTAACGTTTCCCTAGTGTATGCCTCATTTAATGACCATATAATAGCAGATTTTATTGTTTGTTTCATGATAGTATTAGGTCGACTAGAGGCTGAAACATGTACATTAAAACTATCACGACACAAACAATATGTAGACGTATGGTTTTCGTATTTCATGCCACTCATTCACGAGTATACGGAGTTTACTTAAGCTTATTTCAAAACTGATTCGCATGACCCCAAAAACAGATACAAAGACCAATATATGGGTTTCATTTTACTCATTTTAAAATAGATTATATGTATTCATAGCTCACATATGTGTTTTCAACTTAAGATATCACAGTATATTAATTTACACCATATGTTAAAGATCTGACGCACAAGTTTATTCAATTGGAATTTTGTAATTCTTTAATCATTCGAAGTTTGCATCACAGCATATACACATAATGAGATCGTATTAACATCTTTATTATCTACGTCTATTTCCAGATTCAAGTCATGTTAACGAGATCGTATTTAAAGACCAGATTTAAAAGCTTACGTGACATAGTCTTATCTTCATATAATCATATTAGCGGAACATATGGTTTAAGTTTTTCGAGTCTGTGGATCATATAACCTAAAGGGTATCGCGAGTAGAGTTTTTATGAATACCTTGGATCGGATTTGAGGAGTGATCAAGGAACATCAGATTCACAGCAGCACTTTCGAACTAAAACAAAATCCTCCTTTGAATGAACACTCACGATCAAAACACTCTTCTCGAACCAGAAATCACCAAGGATTGCTGTCACCCGAAAAGAGAAAGAGAGAACTCCTTTGGCTGCTTTGTTTTTGGATCGAGCAGAGAAAGAAAAAGAATAGCAGCCGAGACTTGGTATGGTGTTTTTAGGGTTTGCAAGGGGGATGGAATATATGATCGGTGTATAAGATTATAGGACAAACCGTGTATTTAGATTAGGGTAAATAAAGAATGACCTGTTATTGTGGAATTGGTGATATCAATCAACTTAAATACATTCTTATCCTTTATTGATCCTTGCCGAAAATTTTGGTCTAGTGACGTATGAAAGTCGCCTAGTATAGCTTAGAATTAGTGAACATTCATTTATTTGTACATATTAATTTACAACATATAGTTTAACTTAATATTAGTTCCAACTTAATTATAACATATAGTTTTAATTGTCAAATATTTATTATCGAACTTAGGTCATGGGTTCATATTGTGTGATCTCGCGTCATAACACGTTATATAACTCAAACTTTAATTTATAGCGTATCTTATAGTTTCTTAAAATTTCAAAATTAGAGGGTATTTTGGTCATTTCAGATTGTGGTAATTTTGGGGTTTTACAATCTCTTCCCCTCTAAAAGAAAAAATTTCGTCCTCGAAATTTGAAGTCGCAAGGTGAAGCGAAGTCGTAGCAAATTACAACAGATCATCGTAATATTCTCATGCCCGAGGAGTTTCTTCCAAAGATCTTCAGACCAAAAGTTTCTCATGACTCAGATCAAAACGAGGTGGGTTCAATTTTCTCAGAAGGAGACAAATAAGTTGATTCTGATCAAAAAGGTCCATGCAACATAAAATAGACTATAGGCGAATCTTCAGAAAGCTCATATGGAATGCGAACAAGATTTCAAATCAAATTGACTGTATCGACAGTAGAGAGTTCTAAAGGAAGTTCAAGATTTATAACTGAGGTCAACAGAATGCAGAACGAGAGTCCAAACTCATCCAGATATCTAGTGAATGGAAACAGAGTATACGCATAGGTAGAATGAACCTAACGTCTCACTAATCACGGATAATCCAGCGGAGATTCAATTTCTATACTTCTTAGGTACTCCCCAAGATATCCTATGGCCACAATGAGTGCACGTTATATGGTGTAAGTATTATCACGTTGATCAGGCGTCATAATACTAGCACCACATAAATATGCCTTCATGATGATCATACTTTATCTCAAGTCGTAATCAAAACCACCTATCTTAATCCACCTAGTACTTCTACATTCTCAGAGGTCATCAAAATCAAACACCATAACTAAGAGGGAAAACGAACTACTCGAAAGAGTTAACGGAAGTCCCAGAATGTCTATCAGAATTTGGTACATCGTTAAAAACATCAAATCGTCCATCATTCGTCAAATTTCTCATAACAAAACCATCGTCCAGTATACGCAGGATGAACACCGAACGGAATTACTAACAGGGAACATAACTCATTCAAGGGGTCCTATCATCAGTTAACGGAAATTTGAGTAGATCAAGAGGAAATGAATAACGTCATCCATAGCTTCATTCTTCACAAAATCAACTATTCCAAACACAAACATTCATTTCAGAATTATCGTCCATTCAAATACATGATCTTAAACTTCTTCCAAGTCCATGCAGTCTATCGTATGATCATAAGGTGGAAAGGAAATATAACTCGAGTCTGGTCCCTCAAGCCTTCGGCACCTCCTCTTGGAACTGTGGTGTAGTAACGTGAATCTCCAGTATGGTCACTTGTGCATTCTTCCCTCCGCGAGTCTGCTTCTGCTCTCAATTCATCTTAGTACAACTAAAATGGATAGAGAAGCAAGACTGCGGTTTAAGACATGTCTTCAGCATAGTTCGAAATTCGCCCACTCAACTGCCGTCATCGCCAGATGCATGGTAGTGTTGTCTGCTACAATCTCTGGACGCCAATCAAATCTACTTCTTTCAGAATAAAGGGTCATTCTACAAGATGGTCTACATGTTCCTCTTCGTGCATAAAACTGAAATACTTCTCGGAGGTTACTCTCAAATAGTCATCTCTTTTCTTAGAAGTCCTTGGGGTTGCTTCTTCAATCCTTCGATCATTAAAAGAGGCCGTCTGGTACGGAGTTTACAAAGATAGAATCGATCATTGATACGCTGAATTGAAAGGTGGTAATGGTAGTGATACGATTAGGTTTACGATAGTCGATACTCAAAGTTTTCTCTTTCTTCTTCACAAGCTAATAGAGTATTCAAAGGGAACACTGAGGTGAACAAAATCATATTCCATCAGCTTCTCCAATTTCTCAACTTCTATAGCATCATGGTCCGTCAACTGAGATTGGTTCAAATTTCATTCTACTTCTCAAACAGGAGGGAAACCCAAGAGTTCCATCGGAGAACACCAGAAAATTTGCACAACAAACTTCCAATGCCAACGTTTTCTAAGAGTGGATACAAATAAGTGTCAGGGGACAATCATCAATCAAATGAGATCGAGATAGAAGTTTCCATAGCAGGTTAGGCTTAACAGATTTGAGCGGTTAAAGGTTATCATAACGAAAGTGGGATGAACATATTACTAAAGGTCACAAATCAGATACAGTAGTCTTGGCAGCGTATGAGGGCCAGCCAATCCACAACTTAAAAACCTCATAATCGAATATGTCAAAGTGAACGGATTCGTAGGATGAGTACGGTCGCTAAGCCAGACGGATAGTTCATAACTCAGGGTTAAGTACACGGTTCATCAAAGTGTCGAGGCAGATGAGCGAACAGTTCAAGGTGTTGAAGTCTTGTTTGGCTAGTTAGCATAAGTGTCAGGTAGGTTATGAGTTATCGGTAGTCAACATCATCATGCTCAGTTAACAATTTCACATTGAGACAAAATTATCGTCACAGTCCATGGCTAATAATCACCAGAGTCCTCATAGGAGTAGTAATGGACTTGCAAGGACAGAGTACATATTTATCCAACACAGAAATCAATTAATAGAAGGTGTCAAACACATTAGGATTAAATGACCGTCTGAACGGTCAGAGGAGTATCAAACTGCTTATCCAACAGGTCGGAAGTGAAGAACCAAAATCAAGTAGAATTAGCAAAAGTTTAGTAGTCGAAAATCATGGTAGGGAGTTCAGAATCGTCTTCAAACACCGAAAATGAAACATAGGAGGGTAGTCGTCAATGACCAATCCACTTATCCTTTATGAGAATAAAAATCAAAGTTAACTATTCATTGAAAGCAGATTGGCAACGCAAAACTTATCATTCAAAAGTGAGATAAAAGCATTCTTATATTTGTGGTTAAAACACCACCCGGCTTCTCATGGTAACGGAGATATTCAAGATGAACTCAGATAGGGTCAGAAGGTTCATAGATTATCAAAAGCAATTAACAAAATGTATCAAGTAGGTCATTATCATGGAAATTCTCAGAATACTCGAAGAGGCATCAAAATGATCAACAAAAGAATCAGAGATCGGAATCGGAATCTTAGGTGGCGCTAAGCGTAAATTTTCAACCTCCAAAAGTGATCTCAACAAGCAGAACACGAATCAGAGTGATGCGGAAGCAATGATACTTAAACAAAAGCCTTATAGTCTACCCATTCCTCACTGGTCAAAACTTAAGTTCCTATAGGGAAATCCTAAAGCAATTCTTAAAGGTTATCTTATGAGCGCATACAGTGGAAACTTAGTGGTCCTAACTTACACAGGTCAAGGGTAAATGTATTACAAAATCGCAGCCTGTCGCTCTGATACCATAATTGTAACACCCCAACCCGGCAAGGGTAAAGATGTCACGTTAATGGTTTCATATCAGATCAAACAAAGCATACTTCAATAGTAATACAATAAATTTCAAGGTTACAAATGAAATACTAAAATTACAAGGTTACAATGGAATAAAACTAAATACTAAGTCTGTAGTTGCAAATCCTTCTAATAATCTCTACTTCAGAATACTATCAAGTCTTCTAAGTCCAAGAGTCTCTTCACTCATACCCAAAACCCGTCGTCCTGCTTATTACCTGCCGCACACGAAAAGAAAGCGTGCGGCTGAGCTTAAAAGCTCAGTGAACAGATACATATACAAAGCAAAGAATAACGAAACGAAAATATAATATAGAACACTGGGAAATGTCATAAGGGATAATCAAAGCAAAAGAATAGTAAGGAAATATAGGATAGTCATCTACCACGAGCCCAGAAACTCAAAGTCATAATCTCAACATCATAATCTCAAAGTCATAATCTCACAATCAGAGGGGATACCTCATAGGCAACCAGATAATATGAGGGGTGTCCTCATGTATCAAAAGGGTGGAGTGATCAGCTCCCAGAAATGTGAAAGGCATGTATTGCACACAGTACCAGTCACCTCAAAGTCATAACTCAAAGTCATAGTTAAATCCACTAAACATACAAATCTAGGATTGCAATCCATACGCCCCCAAACTCAAAGTCATACTCAAAATCATAATCTCAAAGTCATAATGGCCATATCATAATATATAAGGGACGGTGTGAGAAATCACTCACCCACACATGAGTCATGCCAGTGGTGCATCACAGACATGGCCAGGTTACCTTCCTGGCTAGGTAACATAAAATGGCTCGGGTATCAAACTAAGAGTCAGGTCTCAATGTCATATCAAGGTGCATCTCAAGGTCATAATCAGAAGGTATATCTCAAGGTCATATCAAAAGGTTCATGTCAAAAGGATCATGGCAAAGGTTTAAATCATAGCTCAACATCAATGCATAGGTGAAAAGACACCCTTACTAAAAAGGGTAGAGTATCCGTACCTTAGACCGCAAGTGAAAACATAATAGAACACAAGATCGGAAGCAAACTCCATCTTCAATGAATCTACACGAATTCATGATCTCCTTATTAATAACTTATTTTAAACCGGGTTACACATTTTTAGTTGGCGTTTCATTTTTAGTAACTTCCTATTTTTATCACGTTTTCTGATTTAATAAAATTTTGGGTTAAAAATGTCATTTAGATAGTTTTAGCCTTAATATAATGAATATTTTAGCTTAGGGTTTATATGACACCTTTAGAAATTTTAGGGTGTAATGTGTCAATATTACAAAGCTTGAGGTCCAAAAGTAAATTATCAATTACTTACTAAGTTTTCTTATATTATAACTCTCATCTTATATCCATACTGTACAAAACAATTCCACTTTACTACTTATTTTATTTATTCGAAAAGGCAAACCACAAAAGGAACTACCACATGAACTAAACAAAACCGGCCTCAACATAACACTAGATTAGAGGAAGACACATGCGAGGCCAAAACCCAATACGACCATAAGTGTCAGAAGGCTAAACCAATATAGTTATTCCCTTTTTAACCCACATTTACATGCATGCTCATAAGTACACATTACTTATATAATTAACCCATGTTTCATTTATATATATTTAGTAGCTCGTATACCCATAAGTTGTGATAAAAACACAGGTTTAAATGATATTTGCACAGGATAAATTGACACAAAACATACCCGACACCAAAAGCATGGTCGATCGCGACACACACACCAGACAAGACTATACCCGCTGTACGACACTCCCTGATGCAGCCCTTTCGACACACTTTTAACGCCATACGACACACACACAAGACTCCTTTCATTCGCATGAGAAATCAACCCATTTCACAGCCCTTTTACACACGAAAATGTTACCCTTGTTCCCTGCATAACTCTACACACAAACAGCCCATATAGTGACTCATATTCACAGTCACACGACACACACAAGTTACACAATTCAGTCCACAATCACGAGTCTTCACGTACCTCTCATTTCACATAAACACGCCTAACGTTTCCCTAGTGTATGCCTCATTTAATGACCATATAATAGCAGATTTTATTGTTTGTTTCATGATAGTATTAGGTCGACTAGAGGCTGAAACATGTACATTAAAACTGTCACGACACAAACAATATGTAGACGTATGGTTTTCGTATTTCATGCCACTCATTCACGAGTATACGGAGTTTACTTAAGCTTATTTCAAAACTGATTCGCATGACCCCAAAAACAGATACAAAGACCAATATATGGGTTTCATTTTACTCATTTTAAAATAGATTATATGTATTCATAGGTCACATATGTGTTTTCAACTTAAGATATCACAGTATATTAATTTACACCATATGTTAAAGATCTGACGCACAAGTTTATTCAATTGGAATTTTGTAATTCTTTAATCATTCGAAGTTTGCATCACAGCATATACACATAATGAGATCGTATTAACATCTTTATTATCTACGTCTATTTCCAGATTCAAGTCGTGTTAACGAGATCGTATTTAAAGACCAGATTTAAAAGCTTACGTGACATAGTCTTATCTTCATATAATCATATTAGCGGAACATATGGTTTAAGTTTTTCGAGTCTGTGGATCATATAACCTAAAGGGTATCGCGAGTAGAGTTTTTATGAATACCTTGGATCGGATTTGAGGAGTGAACAAGGAACATCAGATTCACAGCAGCACTTTCGAACTAAAACAAAATCCTCCTTCGAATGAACACTCACGATCAAAACACTCTTCTCGAACCAGAAATCACCAAGGATAGCTGTCACCCGAAAAGAGAAAGAGAGAACTCCTTTGGCTGCTTTGTTTTTGGATCGAGCAGAGAAAGAAAAAGAATAGCAGCCGAGACTTGGTATGGTGTTTTTAGGGTTTGCAAGGGGATGGAATATATGATCGGTGTATAAGATTATAGGACAAACCGTGTATTTAGATTAGGGTAAATAAAGAAAGACATGTTATTGTGGAATTGGTGATATCAATCAACTTAAATACATTCTTATCCTTTATTGATCCTTGCCGAAAATTTTGGTCTAGTGACATATGAAAATCGCCTAGTATAGCTTAGAATTAGTGAACATTCATTTATTTGTACATATTAATTTACAACATATAGTTTAACTTAATATTAGTTCCAACTTATAACATATAGTTTTAATTGTCAAATGTTTATTATCGAACTTAGGTCATGGGTTCATATTGTGTGATCTCGCGTAATAACACGTTATATAACTCAAACTTTAATTTATAGCGTATCTTATAGTTTCTTAAAATTTCAAAATTAGAGGGTATTTTGGTCATTTCAGATTGTGGTAATTTTGGGGTTTTACAGGTTTTCTTATGTTTTCGTCCATTTTCATACATATTCGTCCGTTTTCTTACGTTTTCATCAGTTTTCTTACGTTTTCGTCCATTTTTATACGTTTTTGAATATCACAATTGATATCCAGAATATCACTTGTGATTTTCTGAATATCTATCACTTGTGATTTTCATGTTATAAAATATTAGTTGAAAATCACTTGTGATATTCAGAATATCACTTATGATATTCAGAATATCATTTGTGGTACTCAGAATATCACTTTTGATATTCAGAAAATCACATAATATCACATGTGATATTCAAAAAATCACTTGTGATATTCAGAAAATCACTTGTGATATTCTGAATATCACTTGTGATATTCTGAATATCACTTGTGATATTCAAAATATCACAGAATATCACTATTCTGAATATAACAGAATATCACTTTCAGAAACGTATGAAAATGGCCAAAAACATTTAAAAACGGACGAAAACGAATGAAAACAGACGAAAACGTAAGCAAATGGACGAATATGTATGAAAACGAACGAAAACGTATGAAAGCGTAAAAACACGTATGAAAAAGGACGAAAACGTATGAAAAATGAACGAAAACGAAAAAAAGGGATGAAAACGGACGAAAACGTATGAAAACAAACGAAAACGTTTGAAGACGGAGGAAAACGTATGAAAACGGACGAAAGCGTAAGAAAATGGATAAAAACGTAAGAAAACGGACGAATATGCATGAAAACGGACGAAAATGTATGAAGGCGTAAAAACACGTCTGAAAATGGACGAAAACGAAAGAAAACGGATGAAAACGTATGAAAACGAACGAAAACGGATGAAAACGTATGAAAACGTATGAAAACGTACGAAAACGTAAGAAAACAGACGAAAACGTATGAAAACGGACGTAAACGGGTGAAATCGTAAGAAAACGGACGAAAACGTATGAAAATAGACAAAAACGTATGAAAACGGACTAAAACGGGCGAAAACGTATGATAACGGACGAAAGCGTAAGAAAACGGACGAAAACGGACGAATATGTATGAAAACGGACGAAAACATATGAAAGCGTAAAAACACGTCTAAATACGGACGAAAACGTATATAAAATGGACGAAAACGAAAGAAAACGGACAAAAACGTATTAAAATGAACGAAAAAAGACGTAAACGTATGAAAACGAACGAAAACGTATGAAAACGAACGAAAACGTAAGAAAACAGACGAAAACGTATGAAGAAAACGTAAGAAACGGACGAAAACGTATGAAAACGTAAGAAAACGGACAAAAACGTATGAAAATAGACGAAAACGTATGAAAACAGGCGGAAACGTATGAAAGCGAAAAAAAAAACAAACATGAATTAAAAAAAAACCAAAAAAAAAAAAAAAAAAAAAACAACTTGAATTAAAAAAATGAATAATAAGAAATACCAAAAAAAAAAAAAAAAAAAAAAAAAAAAAAAAAAAAAAAAAAAGGAAAAAAGAATATGAACATAGGTTTTTCATATTTAATCTTAGGTTAATCCCCACTATTAGATTAAACTAGATGAATGATAAAAATTTATTTTTTGATAAACACCAAAATAAAAGTATGCAAAATAAAATGACTGCTATTTTGTAACATTTTGTATTTGGCATTGTCGTTTCATTTAAAGTTATAAATACCCGTAACTAGTCAAAATGTATGATGTGACACTTATTCTAATAAAGTAAGTCCACTAAATATATAGGAACTTTCAAAATTCTCCCAAATAAGATAATCAACTTTTTTTGTTGTTGCAAAGATAATCAACTTTTTAATTATAATGGGTATGTTTGGCAACAATAACTGTTGCTGGTGCTGGTGCTGGTGCTGATGCTGGTGCTGGTGTTGGTGCTGATGTTGGTGCTGGTGCTGATGCTGAAAAAGATTAAAATTATAGATTTTTTTTGTAGTGATGTTTGGCAAAGTAGCTGAAATTGTAAATTAAAAGTGTAAAATGAATAATTGGAGATTATTTTGTGGAAAAAAAAAACTGTAGCCCTTATAATCTTTCATAAGTTGGTTCAAGGAGCTTTTATTTTTTGAGATTATTTTACTATAATCTTTCATAAGTTATTCAGCTAAACAATGCTACTTTTTAGACAAAAGATTATTTTAGAAAAAAAAAAGCTGTAGCCCCCATAATCCGCATCACCAAACACAGCATCTAACACACGAAGCTTTTAAATTTGTTATCTTCTAGTAAATATTGTAACCTGCTACCTGTTCAACTGGTAAAATAAATTAACACCTAATATATATTTAAATTTTTGATTGAGATAGGTGAACATGAGAGGTAATCTATACTACAGCTGAACAACATATGAAAGATTATAGTAAAATAATCTCCAAAAATAAAAGCTCCTTGAACCAAATTATGAAAGCTCCACTTGGTCTTAAAATTAAGACTTACAAGCTATAATGCTTATTGTACAATACACAAAGCACTATTAATGATCTTTCTCATCAATCTTAATTTTAAGACTTACAAGTCTTAAAGCTTAATATATAAAATACAAAGCACTATTAATTTGGTCAAGATATTTAATGTAGTCAATTAATTAATTGGTCAATAAATACAATTAATTTAGTTATTAAAACACCCCTTACATAAGAAATACAAATTATCAAGCATATTGTACAACCAACTTAAACACAATTCCTACATTAAATGTTACTAATACAAATAATAAAGCACATTATACAAATATTCAACCACGAACGGGCAACGGGCCAAACGGGCTAAATCCCGAACGGGCACGGGCCAAAAGGGCTAGAACCCGAACGGACACGGGTCAAACGGACACTGGCTAAACGGGCACGGGCCAAACGGGCTAGAACCCGAACGGACAAGGGCCAAACGGGCACGGGCTAAACGGTCACTGGCCAAACGGGCTCATGTTATACGAATGACTTTAAAAAAGACCCAAAAAGACGACATAAATTCCTTAGTTAAGGAGTTGAAATACGTCACATGAAATTCTTGATATCCGTAAATTTATTATTAAAAAGAACATAATAAACTAAAATATATGATTCACCGGAAAATATTATTTCAGGTTACCCGCCGCCGCAACGCACGGGTACCCTACTAGTATTGATAATGTTAGAGAGTAAATAAAAAAATAAGCCCATAGCTTTTACTAACAAATGGACCCTCATTTCATGTATCTTGTTTTTAACTAGCTAACATAACCTCTTATGTCTATCTGAACATCAGAGGATGCTAATCTTTAAATTTTATGGGTGGTGGCAATCATAACTCCCAAAAAAAACTCATACCTCCCAACCCACCAATAATATCATTCCATCTCACTCACACTTTTTCCATACCTCCCAACCATTTTTTAGTGGCAATGGTCACTTTTTTCATACCTCCCAAACCACCAACTTTTTATTTTTTTATTTTTTATTTTCATAAATAAATAATTTAATAAAAACATAATATTTCATTAATAATTAAAATAAAATACATAATACTTGGGAAAAAAAACATAATTAATAGAAAATTACATAATACGTAAAAAAAAGAAAAGAAATAACTAGTCATCGAGGTATGCTAAGTTTTGAGCCTCAACGTGCTCCGTAAGATCATATTGGAGACGATAATGGATTTGTTCGTCGAGTAACTCCGGTAGTACACTATCGTCATATACTGGCGCGACCGGCGGATCCATTATATGAACCGGTGATATTGCCACCTCGTCGTCTTTTAAAATCATATTGCACAATATGATACAAGTATTAACGATTTGTCGAATCTTTTCGACCGTCATAGGACGGAGAGGACGACTGAGAATCATCCATTTTGCCTTAAGACGACCAAAAGCTCGCTCGATATCTTTTCTTGCAGACTCTTGTAACTTCTTGAATCTCTTTTCCTTCGGATCAGTGGGATACTTATATGCTTTAACAAACGTAGAATATGTAGGATAGATTCCATCGGTAAGATAATATCCACGTTTGTAAAGACGTCCATTTACAGAAAATGAACTGTTTGGCGCCGTTCCATTTCGCTCCGTAAGATACAACGGAGACTGATTCAAAACATTGATATCGTTGTTTGCACCGGGAGGACCAAAAAACGAATGCCAAATCCACAAATCGTACGAAGCGATGGATTCAAGCATAATAGTCAGGTATTGGTGATCACCTCGCTTATATTGGCCTTTCAAATGTCTAGGACAATTTCGCCAAACGAAATGTGTACAATCAATGCTACCAAGCATTCCAGGAATGTGATGTTGTTCTTCATGTGCCTCGTATAAGCGTGCAATGTCATGAGATGTCGGCCTACGTAAAAACTCTCGACCATATAATTCAATAACCGCATTGCAAAAATGATCAATGCATTCTCCTATTAATAAAAAAATATAACGACAACATTAATAAAAAAAATATAACGACAACATTAATAAAAAAAATATAACGACAACATTAAATAAAAAAAATATAACGACAACATTAAATAAAAAAAAATGAGAATGATAACCTGACGTTCTTCGTGCCATGTTTAAATAGTCATCAAATCTATCCGGAGGTTCACCCGTTGCGAGTTGCCGAATGGCCGATGTGCATTTATGTAATGCCGTGAAACTTTTTGTCCCCCTCGCATCATAGCCCTCTTGAAACCATTCGAATCTCGCTTCAATATCACCAACAATTCTTAAAAACAACCTTTTATTCATACGAAACCTATCTCGAAAAATATGGTGGGCAAACTTTGGTTGTTCAACGAAATAGTCATCCTTTAGATTTTGTAAAGCTTTTTCACGAAAACGGGTGACAGACGCTCGTGGTTCGGTAGAGGTTGCCGTGTCCTCAATCGAATCGTACATGGCTAAAAAGGTTGATAGAGTACTACCCGTTGAATGATTTTGTTCGAAAGTCGGGGGGGGGGGGGGGAATATAACTCATCGGATGAAGAAGATGATGACAACATTGTGTGAAATGTAAAGGATTTAGTAGTAATTTGTATTGTGTGTGGTATTTGAATAGGTGTAGTTTATTTGTATTGTGTTTGGTATTTATAGGATTTTTTTTTTTTTTTTGTTCCACAGCCACGCTCCAACGTCTCTTTTTTTTTTTTTTTTTTTCTCCAACGTTCATTTCAATAATGCATTTCAAACGGATACTTTCTCCAAACCGCAGCAGTGAACATAGCCGCTGAACCAAACCGCCCACCCAAACCGCTGGGGTGGCGGCGGTGTTCCCCGGCGGTTTGGGGCAAACCGCTGGGCATAGCGGCATGGCTGCCAGTACCCTAATCTTTAAATTTTATGATTACCTTAATATTTAAATAAGTTAATATGGTACACATCACCATTGTTAAAACACTATCCAAACATACCCACACAAAATCTCCTACATTAGTTTTTCACCACAACTCCATAACCACCACATCTTCGTAACCACCTCCGGGAATAGCAGCCACCACTCTACACCATACCCCAAAGCTGCAAATGACAAGTAACATATACCTGGATTCTTCATCTTTCATATTTTATCTCTACCCATTTCAACAAACGCAAGACCACTTATCAAAGCCCTGCAAATAAGTGTATGTATCATATAATCATCATTTGGGAAAACAAGTTTGAGCATACCAGTTAAATTATGATCAACATCTTGCAAACCTTAACGATTTTGAAATTGACAAAACATATATGCAGTAGTAACTATATGTTAAATACACTTTGTATGCAACTTTACTCTAGTTTAATTGAATTAATTTCTAATTTACACTTACAAGCGATGGAGTTGGGGGCTCAAAATATGGGCTCAAAATAATGATGTGTAATAATAGATGGAGATGGGGGCTGAAAATAAGAGATGGAGATGGGGGCATTTTAGTAACTTGATAGATGCAAAAAACTACTCCCTCCGTCTCAAAATTATTGTCACCCGACAAAAAACACAATCTTTTAGAAAAATGTCATTATCACTACTTTCTTTCTTTTACTTTTTTGCCAAATGACAAGTTTACCCTTAACCAATTAATTAACACTTCTTTAAAGTTTGCAATATTAATTTCAACCAAGGGTAATATAGTAAACTTTACCAAACTACACTATCTATTCACTTTCTATTTTGGGTATGTGACAATAATTTTGGGACGTCCGAAAAAGGAATAAGTGACAATAAAATTGAGACGGAGGGAGTACTTTTTACTCATGAGTTAATTAAAATAATGACGTGTAATAACAAATAAATGCGTGGAAAATTAGCCGTTCATACTTGCAAATATTATAGGTTATAACTGTTAGGATAAGCATATTACCTGTATATGAGCGTATAGGGATAAGGATGTATAATTACTTATGAGATGATGATTAGCAATTTACCTCAAATAGGCCATGTATTCTCCTTATATATGTACTATCTTATTCGTATGTAATAATCATTCATTCAATAATACAATCCATAATCTTACATGGTATCATGTCTTTTGATCCTCTCCAAAAACTAAACACCTAAACTATTTAGACGCTGGCTACACATCGGAGGTTCGGAGGGCTCCCTTTAAACCTTAACCTTATCAAAAAAAAAAAAAAAAAGGAAAAAAATGGTGGATCTTTATGTTTTCCTAGGGAAAAACACGCCCCGTTTGTTTGGAAGGTTCTTTAGGGGTTGAAGTATTATAAGCAACTTTCTCATTTGTTTGTTAATTAGTTGATTGTTCGTACGACTTTATTACCAGTCGACTAAAGTTGACCGTTGGTACCAGTCCCTAAAGTCGACCGTTGGTACGGTTTTGTTACCAGTCGACTTAGCCGACCATTGGTATCAATCGGTTAAAGTCGACCGTTGGTACGGTTTTGTTACGAGTCGACTAAATTTATGTTTTTATTATGTTAATGTCATTTTTTTTCTAGTTTACTACTCCAATCAAAGCTTTCGCGATTTCGCCGCTCGGACTGCGGGGAAGTGTTAGGATAAGCATGTTAGTTGTATAATACTGTATAGGTATAAGAATGTACAGTTGGCTATGAGATGATGATTAGCAATTTACCTCAAATAGGCCATGTATTCTCCTTATATATACTCTCTCATTTGTATGTAATAATCATTCATTCAATAATACAATCCATAATCTTACAATAACAAGCTTTGTATGCTAGATAGTGTAGACGAAATGACAAGATGAGGTGCCCTGGGCACCCCCATTTAGAAAGAAGGATCGAAGTTTTTGGTTTAAAAATTAGTTATCTAACTCTAGAAAATTTTGAAATTTAGTTTCTAATATGGGTGGTGATAAATCCACGGATGAAATTACTAGGGACACATAATTTTTTTATGAAAAGACATTATTGCCCTCAGACCCTTTTTCTTACCATTCTTTGCCCAATTTGCTTCCTTTCACTCCGTTATCAATGTCATATTTCCGGTAATCGATTTTAACGGCAATGAGCATTCGTTAGTCATATCCTATACATATCGATACTTTTTAATTTTCATATTGAACACTCTTTTGAGATCTTAAATCTGTTATATAAATATTTACACAATCACCGATTATATCCATGTGCAAGATGAGCACCGAGAAGGAAACTGCATCAAGAACAAAAAGCCACTAATAAAATCATCACAAACTATATCGGTATTGTTAGCTCACAAATCTTATCACACAAGCTACTAGATCTAGAGAGAGAAAGTTAGAGAGAGAAAGAATGGAAGGAACATGTAATGAATAATGAACTTTGATTAACAATGAACCAACATGAACCAACACCCTCTCCCATCAAGGAAGGGGGTATTTATAGTGCTTACATAGAAAAGGGCATTGCCCTAGTAAATAAAATAAATAAAAGGCCATGGCCCATGGGCCTTCTACATAGGCCGAACTTTAATAACTAACATAAAGGCCTAAATAATAAAGCAACCTATTACACAAAATATGACCGATACTTGATAATATATAATGTGTTCCCAACAATCTCCCCCTAAGTATTGGTCATCAAGGTTGCTTGACGTCTTCTTTGCTTCATTGGTTTTGACGTCTTTCATATCTTTGTTCTTTTGTTCTTGTGTTATGTAATATGGTAATGTCATCATTTTCCTTCCACCAACGTTCTTTAATCATGATGTCTTTATGTCTTTTCCACCATGCTCATACTTCTTTTGACTTTTGATCTTCATACAGCAAGTAGTTCTCACTCTTTAACTTCAATCTTTGACTTTTGAACTTTGACTTTGCTTTAATCTTTGTGAGAATTTCCTTCGTGATGTTAGCTTGAGCATGATGGAAATGGTGGTGGTGGAACTCCTGGTCTCCATGATTACCTGCAATTTAAAAAGTTAGCAACAAATCGTCCGGCACTTACAGGTTCGGACTTTGAGATCGTCAACATCATAGTGAGAAGACTTTCTCTAATCCTTGCCAAGGCTGTTCCTGAACCAGATTCCCCCAAGAGAGTAAACACAGATACACCAAAGTGTATCAACAATTCATGTGAGCCGCTAAAGAATACCGAAGTATCAGTTCATGACTATAGACCGCTTGGAACCACCTCGAACACTAAGCGTAATCCACAAGGGATTACCGAAGTGACCTGCTGTCAGGGCTGTTTGATGTTGACCCTGGCAGGAATTTCCAATCAATCATTGAGAATCACAATTGTGAATTCCCTCATGAGTGTTCTTGGCAGATTACTAAGATCTTCGTAGGACTCTTGTAATTTACAACTGGTGTTCTTATTGTTAAACAACCAGTGTAGAAATGTTAAATGTTCCTATGAGATCTTTTGATGTATCTCGCGGCTCTATACTTGATACAGTGCTTATTGGCTTTAGTCATCGGAGGCATGGAGCAGAGTGCCTCCTTTAACTCATCTCGGAATAAGAGGTCGATAGATAATGAAGGGTTCTCCGTGAGAAATGAAACAAGTGTCTTTTGAGACACACCTGAGTGGCTAGAAGGTTTAGTGCAGTGCATCACTGGGTCCATGACGGATTAGTCTTCAATACCGGTGTCACCTTAGTAACAACCAGTAGCATATGAGTTGAACCCGGTTTCTGCCCTAAGGTTGAACATATGGAGGGCTATTTTTTTTCACCCTTTCTCTTGCTTTTCTTTTTAATTCTTTAACCCCTTCTTTCTCCTTTCATTTCTTTACTCATTTTTTTTTATTATTAATCATACCTAAGGACTTTCTAGTTCTAGACTATTGGTATTGTCCATAGGTAGATCCCTCCGGCTCTGGCGGATCATAGGACAGTTTCCTAACCTTAGTTACCTTATATCTCCATGACTATCCTATGTTGCCATAAAACCAATTATTTGAAAATCTCTCAAAGTGTTTATGAGTGTAAAACTTATATTGTTTACACTTTGAGAGTTTTGCATCTTTCAAAAATACTCCCCCTTAACATGTGCTCATAAGTGTTTAAAGTAAATTTGCACATGTCAGGTTGAGTCAGCACTTTTAGAATTGATTGATTTTCAGTGAATATGACCGTTGTGAGACACATTTACATCACTAGTTAAACTAGCTTGAAATTATTACCCGTCCAGGTCATATTCAAAGAAGAATCTCTCGAAATTGGTACACTCTACTCAGACAAGTCCTTTGCGAGACACGTTTACATCACTGGATAAACCAGCTTGAAATTATTACCCGTCCAGAACATGTCTTTTCGATTAATGACATATGATATTCGTCAATTCGAGGTATAATCTGAGTCGAGCTCATGCGAGATTTCATCTTTTCAATTACCATATGTTAATCACATACTTATTCTACCCCTCAAAAATTGAATATTCATGTTGTTTTTGGAAAAAATTTGATTAAAATATGCTTTTTGAGGTTTATGGGAAGAATTCCAATAAGAACTTTTGTGTTTGGAACAAAGATTTTTGTTTCGAATACTCCCCTTTAACAAGGGAATACTTGTTCTTTTGAGCAGAATTTTGAAAAACATTAGAAAATTCTGATTAATTCTACTCAAAAGTAAGAAGCTTTCGCTCCTTGTTTTAGGATTGAGGCACTGAAGCATACCTCAGGGTCCTTTCTTTACAAGTACGGGTTGTGCACTGTTATCTGTGCACAAGCCATAGTCATATATAAACAATTGATGAATGATGACAAATAATTGACAATGATACCATTGTTTTACTCTAGACGAAGGAATGTGAGAATATTCGGATCTCTAGCTCGTCCACCCACATAACTCTCCAGCCTTCTCATCTGAACCCGATGCTTTAGCCTGTGGTCAATCCATGCTAAGAACTTGACCGCTTGCTTCACATCGTTCCTTCTCCAAGTCATGTGCCTCAGCCAACCCTACTTCCTTCCTTGTATGAGATTTTCCAGAATGTGATCGAGTTCAGCCCTAACTTGGATCAAAGTTTCATCGCTAAACTTGTGAATATCTTGATAGCCCATGAACTTTGGTCTTCCAGATCTCACGTACACTACCCCAAATGGTCTATTGCTGAAGGAATATGGCTTCATTTCTGCTATACCCGGAGGTCGAAGATCAAGTTTGATTAGATTCAACTGCTTCTGGTAACTTTCAACTCCAAGATGAACATCTTTGACTCTTGTCTTGATCACGATACTTCGGATGTAGAGAAGTATAGAGTTGTTGATGTCATATTGAAGGCTACCAGGGAGATGCTCGAGTTTTCCTTGAATCTTGAGTAGGTACATATCTTCAATGTCGTTTAGATTCAAATAAGGATAATCGGCTTCGTTGAATGTGTACTCCTTGTCGTCTTTTCGTCGAACCGTGATCTTAGTTTGAAAATTATATCCATACTTCGACTCTGTCTCAGCACTCTTAATGGAAAGAATCTTACTTTTGTAGTATATCTTATGTTTCGAGGTAAAAGTAAGTTTCCATTTTTAGAACCATTTTCTCATGTTAGGCCAGTGGAAGATTCCCAAAACAGCTTCATCATTGTATTCTTCAATCGAGTTGATGAACAAGTCTCCGATCTGTTCTTCTAAACCTTCTTGCACATATGTGGCTGCCTTGAACTTTGTAAGGGAGGTAGCATAACGCTTTTCTGGATTCGTATTCCCATAAATCAGATACTCCAAGTCATTGTTGAAGAAGTAAGCTTTTGGTATCTTGGGATTATGGGCATGACCGATGAGGGGTAAGGGTTGTGAGTAGTCACGAAATTGGAAAGTGGTGGTTTCATGAGAAGGTCTGGAAACATCCCATTTCACGTTCTCAGATAAAGCTCGTGCGACTTGTTCCAGATTATATTCAAATTCCAGTTGAGATGTTGTTGAAGTCTTGAATTGAGAGAAGCCTGCTTTGCGGATCTTGACAATATCTGATAGTTGCAGTTTCTGGACCTTTATCACTTTCTTCAGTTTCTTTGTGAAGTCCACAACTGATCCTTCTGCAGGGACTTCATCTTCTGGAATGTCTAGGTAAGCGTCCACCATCTCTTCAAACCATTCAAACTTTTCACCATCAGGGTTGACCCATTCAGGAGCGGGTTTGAGAGGTGCATCAGCAGGTGGTGCGGGAACAACTGCAGCTTTATGAGGAACAGCTTCAGCTTCAGCTTGATTAATGGTAACATCATCATGAGGTTCAGCTTCATCAATGGTTCCAGTCTCTTGAGGAACAAGTTTTTCTTCGCCCGTTTGCTGAACATTAGAGGATGGTAGTGTACCAGTAGGTCTAGTTGTTCTCGTTCGTTTCTCGCTTGGCTTTGCTTGGTCGTCTTTGTCATGATCATCACGACGACGTTTACTAGGCTTGACCTTCTTGCACGACTCATCCTTCTTTTCTGCTTTCTTCATAGATTTGATTAAAGTGTTGCGAAGATCTTCCTCTTCCGGATCATTGAAGATAGCCTCTAGCAATTGTCCTTTAAGATCAGCAGCGGAAGGCTTGGATGGTTTTGTTTGGATTGTAAGCGGTGTGGTTTGAATGTGATGTGCTACAATTCCATCAAGCTTCCTTTTGACGTATTCCTTCAGAAGAGTTAGAAGCGTCTCCTGAAGATGTCTGCCGATCTCTTCTGGTAAGTTATTGTTGAGGTAGTGCTCTATTGCTAGCTGGATATCATATGCTTTGAACTCATTAATGTCATTTTGCTGTGTCGTCACTTGAGTTTGTAATGCGCTGAGCTGCTCTTTAATGGCCAGGAGTTCACTGTTATCTGGTTGTTGGGGTGTGGGTAATGGTGATGGAGGCTTGGTTTTGGAAGTTTGATCCACAGATGATGGTATCACAGGTGGAGTAGGTATACGATCTTCATCTTGATTATCATCATCTTGGTCATCATCATCCTCATCACTTTCATCGTCTTTGTCATCATTACTTTCATCTTCTTCATCCTTATCATCTTCTTCATCCTTATCATCACTTTCACTTTTATCTTCATCAGTTTTGTCATCATCTGATTCTAAGGGTGTGTGAATTAGTTGTTCTGATTCTTCCGATTCACCCTCAGATTCACTTGGTGAGGTACTCAATGATTTAGACAGTGTAGCTTCAGTATCATCTTCGGACTGAGACAAGGCTTCTTCTTCCCTAACCTTCAATGCATATCCTTCACCTTTCTTCCTTTTCTCAAGTCTCTCAATATCAGCCAGATATTTTGCCTTGTTTTCTTGTAAGGCTCTCCGGAGTTGTGCAATTTCCTCTTCTTTAGTCTTTGGTGGTTGAAGGGTGTCATCAGGTTTGTCTTGAATCTTGATTGATTTGCCCTTGCCTTTACTCAGTCTGTTGATATAAATAATGCCTAAAAATGTTATTAACATCTTTCGATATCTCTACGTTTTGATAATCACAAAATGTAAAATCATTAAACGAAAGATTATGGCGTAAACAAGTATTTAGTTGTAAATAGTCACTTCAACAACTCAATCACTTAAGGTATGAATGAACAAATGCTTAATGCATTATATGATCAAAGAAACATTTTCTTGATCACTTGATTTTTTATAAAATGACACAAACATTTTATATCTTTTAGAAAATCATTTTTGGTATTAAATAAAAATGTTTAATCTATTATAAATTTATGAATTCAAATTTTCAACCAAAAATGGCAAAAATGTTCCAGAAAAACCTTCCCCACAAAAAGACAAAACTGGGCAACGTTCGGGTAGGGCGGCCCCCTTAATTTTACTAGGAGGCCCCCTTAATTTTAAGGGGACCGGCCACCTATTTAAGGGGACCGCCCCGCTCCTCCAGCTGTCAGATTTTGCCTATAAATACTGGTTCATCCCTGGATTTTTTTTCTCACCTTTTGCACCTCAAACTTTCTGTTCTAAATCTCTTCTTCTATCTTTCTAAATCCTTTGATCATATATTCTTAAGCTTTTGTTTCAAGTGATCTAAAGCTTCAACCTCTCAAGTGCAAAAGAAGAATACTTCTATCCTTCAAGACAAGAAGTATTACAACTTGGTGTATCTCTTCCATCCAAGTTGTTGGTGTATCATAATTGTAAAACATTCATTTGTTTATATAAGTTGTGAATACTTGTTAGATAGGTGTGAGCATAGTTCGTTAGGCTAGATTAGTGTGTAAGTAGTGAAGGTGTGAAGAAGTTAAGGTGTGTAAGTAGTAAAGGTGTGAAGAAGTAGAAGAGTGATGCGTGGTTTTGCGACCTTACAACAGGTTTTACCTCTCGAGGGATCTCAAGAGGCTTGCAATCCCCACCAGGCTGTGTACCTGACCGATGTAGTATAGTGTAGTGGCAAGTACCGGGGGATTGATCGTTCTCAAGGGGAATAGTGTCGTTAGGATTGAAAAACTACTATAATAGGTCTAAGGGTGAGGGAAGATTCTTTTTGTATTTTTATAATTTTTTATGAAAGCAAGTAAAATCTCGGGTTTGAAGGAGTGGGCGGAATTAGTTGCTAGTCAACTAACCCAAATAACTACAATTGCAAATAAAATAAAATAACTGAAAATGAAAAGGTTGTGGAACTTATATGGAGAGAAATGTGTTTACTTAGATTTCCTTACTCCCTAACTATCTTTTACCGGTTGATTAGTGTGTATTAATTGCGTGGATGACGGGTGTATTCCTTAATACCAATCGTGGGGTGGCGTACGTACTTCCCCAACTCTATAAGCTCCTACTTCACTCCTATGTCGAGCCGGCTAAGAAGCTCCTAACATGGGATCACTAGAATTCGCTCATGCATTAAATACAACCATAAAAACCTTAGTACGCATTGGTTCATGTTTCTTAAGACGTTCAAGCAAGTTACCGTATAGGAGGTTAGCCAGTTTTCTTAAGCCTAACATCGATAAACAATCATCCAATACAATTAATAACACACCAACAACCAATAATCAATAGTTAGGTTTCATTAGATCTAAGCAAACACAAGATAAATCTAGCCTAGCATGTTAATTAAAAGACAAGAACAAGATATAATCAAACAACACATAGACATATTGAATGATTAATTGATTACTTATCTTCAATTAAACATGGGAGATCCAAGGGTATAAAACCCTTAAAAATGGCAGAAAATTCGTCTTAGGGTTTCTCCTCACAAAGTTGCACACTAATGACTAAAAATTGCAAAACTATATATAGAATTTAGGGGCTGACGGCGTCACGTTGTAGGAGGTGACGCCGTCACCTCGCCGCGGCTAGGGTTCCCGGATGGTCTTCCTGACGCCGTCCCTCTTTAATCCTCCAAAATCCACTCTGGCGCGTCAAGGGTTGACGCCGTCACAATTGTGCTTGACGCCGTCTCTCTTTAACTTAAACCGTGACGGCCTTGAATACCTTAAAGGGTGACGCCGTCAGACTTCCATTGTAAAAATTTCTGGCGCATCACTTGTATTTGTCATATCCACCTCTTTTTCCAAGCCGTGACGCCGTCAGGAGCAATCCTTGACTCCGTCACGTGTACTTTTCCAGCAGCTTTGGAGACTTTGTCGTTTTCTTCACTTTTATGCTCCAAAAACGTCCAAAATGCTTCCTTTTTCAGATTTCTTCTCCAAAGTACCTAAAATGACAAAAGGAACGATTTAGGGCAATATTTGATCAAATAAATACGATTTAGGGCTTAAATGACCCCCTAAAAGCGGTACACTTTTCGCTTCATCAAATACCCTTACACTTGAGATTTGCTTGTCCTCAAGCAAATGCCCTTTTATTCTAATCAAAATACAAGTTAGGGGTCATTTAACGCTAATATAAAAGTAATTACAACAAATAGTCATTCCCCTTTAATCATAATAAGCACGGAGATTACAAACTAGCACCTCACAAGTAGTGTTTGGATACTCACATCTCTCAGGTGGCATAAAAGTATATCTCATAAATGAAAATGAATAATATCTCTCACTACCTGTCATAGCAAATAGATTACCATAGGCTTGGGAAAGGATCAAAAACCTCCTCCACTAGGCGTAAGCACCTAAGATAAACTATCAAAGAGGGCTTTTAAACGGGTTATAACGTTAGGTGTAGGGATATGATAAACACGGTTTTGTTGGATAAGGGATATTTTACTGGTGGCGAGTTAAAGATCTTGGTTGATTACAAGTACAATATGGCGTTGCTAAGCCAAGACTAGACTCGATCTTAAGCTAAAAACAAAATAACAAAAACATAAAATAAACATAAAATGAAACGGGATGGTAGTCCGTATGTTTTTTCTACTTTTCTTTTTCTCATTTTTTTTTTTTTTTTTTTTTCATACACTCTTGCCCTACCATCCAAAATAATACATCGTAGGGGCGTTGCATTCCCCTTACACTTGAACTTTTACATAACTTTACAATTAACTATTCTAATGACTCGAATTAAGATAATCGAAACACTTGGAGTACTTTTAAAATATTTAGCACATATGGGGGTAATAATGTTGTTCTTCCCATTACTCCATTACACTAGTACTTTACCCATGAGTCCCAATCGTCCCAAAACAATATGTACAAGGATATGACTCGACTTAGCAACCATGTAATCAATTAGATAATTAATTTGGGGTTTAAACAAATGTTGTCACAATAATGCACTAAAAATGAGTGCATACAAGGTAGGCTAAGGCGATTTGGGTGTACATTTAAGTGGGGTGTAAACAAATTCTTACTTTAAGTAAAATGCTTAAAGTTAGAAACGAAAAGATAGGCTCTGAGGGGTGTACTAGGGGTATCGTGTACTAAAAATGAGTACAACGCAAAGGGTGTGGGAGAATTACTTGACCAATGTAGCCAACGTAATTATAACAAAAACACAGGTGTAAAACAATGGGTTAATCCTAATGCCTCTTATCATGTAGTAAATCTAACTACACGAATGTAGTCTCACTTGTGGCCTCGGAATGGTCCTAATGCAAGTTCTAGAATCTAAGTGCTACCGGTACACACATCATAGCATAAATGATTTGCCTACCAATTCTAGGGGCGAACCTCACATATTTGGGGGTGGAAAATTTTTTAGTGGTACGGTTTTGTGCTAGTCATATAACTCCTATCCATGAGACGCTCATTAAGATCAAAGTTTCACTCCTATATGTTGTAAAAAATTTTAAATTTGGCACTAAAATTGCCTTAACAGGTATTTCTCTCTGTTTTATTACACATCTACCATTAAACAAACAAAAAATCAAGCGTAATTGCATTCTCTAAAGTATCGTACTTTACCCCCCCTTACACTTAAGATGAACATTGTCCCCAATGTTCAAATAACAAGATGTAAAAGTAAATAAGGTAAAAGAATGAAATCAAATACTCCCCTGATTCGCTCGGTGGATAAAGAGGTAACATGGTTAGATCTTCTTCCAAGAGAAAGTAGAAGTTCCAAGACTAAAGCATCGCCAAAAGCTTGATTCCACATACATCTCCTTGTCCAAAATAACCTGTTAAACCTGAGAAAACAAACACGAAAACCTGCATAACATCGGCGGGATAAATCTATATAAGGATATAATGCTTGTGGAATGATTATTTTGCAGATTCCTGGAGTTTATAAGTTAGAGATTTAATAAAAACTTTTTATGAAAACAAAACTTTCAAAAATTTCAGAAAATTAAAACCTGACGCCGTCAGGTTGTAAGGCCTGACGCCGTCAGAAATGATCTGACAGAATTCTCATGTTAAGTTTCCGGAAAATTTCTGGAAAAACCTATACCTTACTTCCTGGAATTCCTGCAAAACATCATTATGACTCGATACAAGCATTTGACTCAAACAATTACTAATATGTATGTTAATTTAATATTGTTATGATTCATGTTCATTTGTTCTAATAAACTGATTTGGATTTCCCTTACACTTATCTTTTGCAAAATACATTTATATGTAGTTAAGACGAAGTTAAAAATAAGATAAAGCATTTTCACAATTTAGTTTTGAACATGAATCAATAATAATAAAAATTAAACATACATACGGAAGCAAATAAAATCAAACAAACAAATAAATAAACACACAAAGCAAATAAAGCTTGGGTTGCCTCCCAAGAAGCGCTTGTTTTTGTTCGAGTCACGAGCCTGACTCTACCCTTATTTAACGGATAAAGGAGAGGTTTTTCCTACACTTAGGATTAAGTGCGGGTGATAGTAGCGATACACACCATCTCGGTGGAAGTATGGCGCGTGAGGAAAGAGTGGTGGATGAATTATATACTCAAAGGGGTGTGCTCCTTTCATCATAACCTTACCTAGTTCACTTTGGTCAATGGGTGAATTAAAGTTTTCTCCTAAAAAGGGATCATCTTCTATCAACTTCGAGAGATTCCTAGTTGGGAATCCATCTTGACCTAATAAACCCGGTTTAAACCCATAATGTTTCTTGTGATCAATCATGAATGGGTGATGTAAGTATGTAAGGTCATGGTTCACTCCTATATTAGCTTCCACTCCACAAGGCTTAGAGTCTACTACCTTAATCTTAACATTACCCGGACTACATGGTTTGATGGGTGGATCGGGACCTTTTTCAATTCCTAAATTCACATCTAAGGATGGAAGATTAGGTAACGGTTTTGGCTGAGGCTCCGGTTCATCAAAACTAGGAACTTCCATAGAACTAAAAGAAAGGTTATGACTACAAGTATTCAAACCTATTTCTTCTAGTTTTGTTTCTTCCAAAGGTTCTACTTCAATTGGGGTTCCTATAGTCCCTTCTACTTCTTCCGGGTAAGTCACGAGCGGTGTGTATGCCTCAGACAATGGTGGGACTTGTGGGGTACTTGGTGGGCTTGGGTTCTCTACTATATCCTCCATCACATTAAGATCACCAATGTGTTCATCTTGTATTATGGTAGGGCCTAACCGTGACATGCAGCTAGGTGGCTCAACTCTACCCTCATGTGTGTCGTATGTTTTGGTGAAATCTATCCCACTCATCCAACTAAACATCTCAGAATCTTGGTTTGATTCTAAGTCCATGTTCTTAGAAACTAGGTCTCTTTGCTCATACGAATCCACCAATTCGTTCCACTTATGGGTCATGGTTAGGAAGCTTTCCTCAAAATTCATCCAAAGGGCCTGACTAAAAGGAATTAATCCAGATAATGCTCGTCTAATAGAAATCTCACATGCATAGAATTCATTAAACCCATCTAACCTTACCCCTAACTCCTTTTGGAAATCACAAAGATCACACAAAAATTCATAGGAATGATAGGAAACAAATCTATTGGTGAAATATAATTGTTCCTCTATTGTCAATGATCTAAATGGAATTTCATCCATCATAGTGACAAATGAAAATGGTTTTACAAACAAAGGGTACAAAGAAAAAGATAGACTAAAGAAATCTAATAAAAAGAAAATAAATATCTCACTCGATAGGAATCAAGTGAGTAGACCTAATAAAATAAAAATTCAACCTAAACAATAACTATTCCCCGGCAGCGGCGCCAAAAACTTGATGCGTGGTTTTGCGAACTTACAACAGGTTTTACCTCTCGAGGGATCTCAAGAGGCTTGCAATCCCCACCAGGCAGTGTACCTGACCGATGTAGTATAGTGTAGTGGCAAGTACTGGGGGATTGATCGTTCTCTAGGGGAATAGTGTCGTTAGGATTGAAAAACTACTCTAATAGGTCTAAGGGTGAGGGAAGATTCTTTTTGTATTTTTATAATTTTTTATGAAAGCAAGTAAAATCTCGGGTTTGAAGGAGTGGGCGGAATTAGTTGCTAGTCAACTAACCCAAATAACTACAATTGCAAATAAAATAAAATAACTGAAAATGAAAAGGTGGTGGAACTTATATGGAGAGAAATGTGTTTACTTAGATTTCCTTACTCCCTAACTATCTTTTACCGGTTGATTAGTGTGTATTAATTGCGTGGATGACGGGTGTATTCCTTAATACCAATCGTGGGGTGGCGTACGTACTTCCCCAACTCTACAAGCTCCTACTTTACTCCTATGTCGAGCCGGCTAAGAAGCTCCTAACATGGGATCACTAGAATTCGCTCATGCATTAAATACAACCATAAAAACCTTAGTACGCATTGGTTCATGTTTCTTAAGACGTTCAAGCAAGTTACCGTATAGGAGGTTAGCCAGTTTTCATAAGCCTAACATCGATAAACAATCATCCAATACAATTAATAACACACCAAAAACCAATAATCAATAGTTAGGTTTCATTAGATCTAAGCAAACACAAGATAAATCTAGCCTAGCATGTTAATTAAAAGACAAGAACAAGATATAATCAAACAACACATAGACATATTGAATGATTAATTGATTACTTATCTTCAATTAAACATGGGAGATCCAAGGGTATAAAACCCTTAAAAATGGCAGAAAATTCGTCTTAGGGTTTCTCCTCACAAAGTTGCACACTAATGACTAAAAATTGCAAAACTATATATAGAATTTAGGGGCTGACGGCGTCACGTTGTAGGAGGTGACGCCGTCACCTCGCCGCGGCTAGGGTTCCCGGATGGTCTTCCTGACGCCGTCCCTCTTTAATCCTCCAAAATCCAATCTGGCGCGTCAAGGGTTGACGCCGTCACAATTGTGCTTGACGCCGTCTCTCTTTAACTTAAACCGTGACGGCCTTGATCACCTTAAAGGGTGACGCCGTCAGACTTCCATTGTAAAACTTTCTGGCGCGTCACGTGTATTTGTCATATCCACCTCTTTTGCCAAGCCGTGACGCCGTCAGGAGCAATCCTTGACGCCGTCACGTGTACTTTTCCAGCAGCTTTGGAGACTTTGTCATTTTCTTCACTTTTATGCTCCAAAAATGTCCAAAATGCTTCCTTTTCCAGATTTCTTCTCCAAAGTACCTAAAATGACAAAAGGAACGATTTAGGGCAATATTTGATCAAATAAATACGATTTAGGGCTTAAATGACCCCCTAAAAGCGGTACACTTTTCACTTCATCAAATACCCTTACACTTGAGATTTGCTTGTCCTCAAGCAAATGCGCTTTTATTCTAATCAAAACACAAGTTAGGGGTCATTTAACGCTAATATAAAAGTAATTACATCAAAAGAAATTTGGGATTCTTTACTAATCACTCACCAAGGTAATAGTCAAGTCAAAGATAACAAAATAGATCTTCTTGTTCAACAATACAAACAATTTACAATTCCTGAAGAGGAATCTATTGATAATGCATTCGCTAAATTTAACACTATCATCACAAGTTTAAAAGCACTTGATGAAACTTTTTCTAGCAAAAATTGTGTAAGGAAATTTCTTAGGGCATTACATCCAAAATGGCGCGCGAAGGTTACGGCTATTGAAGAATTGAAGAACTTGATGACGTTATCGCTTGATGAACTTATTGGCAACTTGAAGGTTCATGAAGAAATTATAAAGAGAGACTCGGAAACGGTCAAGAGCAAGAAAGATCAAATCAAATATCTTGCACTAAAAGCCAAAAAGGAACTTAGTGATGATGACGATTCAAGTGACGATAGTGAAGACGAAGAATATGCAATGGCCGTAAGAGAGTTCATGAAATTTTTCAAGAGACGAGGAAGACTCACAAGACAACCACGAGATGAAAGTAGATTGCTTCAAAGAAATAGGAATGATAACTACGGGAAAAGAAAGTGCTTTAGATGTGGAAGCCCAAACCATCTCATTGGCGAATGTCCAAAGCCACCGAGTTATGATTATCAAAGTGCCTTTGTTAGTGGAACATGGAGCGATAGTGACAAAGACGAAGTTGACAAAGCAAAAGACGAAAAATGTCTTGTAGCTCAAGCTACCGATGAAATATGTCTAGGAATAAATTTGGAGCCCGACGAATGGATTAAGGATAGTGGATGCTCGAAGCACATGACGGGAAACCGCAAGTTATTCTCCTCCTACAAGGCATACAACGGAGGTAATGTTATTTTCGGTAGTGACTTTCGTGGAAAAATCATTGGCAAAGGTACGGTTTCTCAAGACTCCCTAACTATTGAAAATGTTGAGCATATAGATAATTTAACATACAACTTGCTTAGTATAGGACAAATATGTGATAATAAGTGTAGGGTTACCTTTACAAATAAAGATAGCGAAATAGTTAAGGACGGAAAGGTCATAGGTAGAGGTATTAGGAAAGGTGGCGTTTATGTCATGAAACTAGGAAATAAACTGGAAGATAAAATATGTCTAGCAACCTTAGATGAAAACTCTACATTGTGGCATAGGAGATTAGGTCACGCAAATATGCAACAAATACAATCACTAGCCTCTAAGGAATTAGTTAGAAATTTGCCAAACCTAAGATATGACCAACACTTTTGCGATGCTTGTAAAATGGGAAAACAAGCACACGCTAGTCACAAAGCTAAGAATATAGTCTCCACTACTAGATGCCTAGAATTATTACATATGGACCTTTTTTGTCTATCCGCAGTGCGGAGTTACGGAGGTAACCGATATACCTTAGTAATTGTAGACGACTATTCACGATACACGTGGACTAGATTTTTAAGTGATAAAACCGAAGCCTTCAATAAGTTTGAAATATTTAGTAAAATGATTCAAAACAAATTAGGATATTCTATAGTATCTATTAGGACGGACCATGGTCGGGATTTTGATAACGAAGTGCAGTTCGGAAAATATTGTGATTTAAATGGAATATCTCACAATTTCTCCGCTCCTCGCACTCCACAATCAAATGAGGTAGTAGAAAGAAAGAATCGCTCCTTACAAGAAATGAGTAGAACAATGCTAAGTGAACAATCTATACCACAAAAATTTTGGTGTCACACCGTAGATACATCAACATATATAATAAATAGAGTCTCAATTAGGTGAATTTTAGGAAAGACCCCATATGAGTTATTAAGAGGTAGAAAACCTAATTTAAATTACTTTAGGGTATTCGGGAGCAAATGTTTTGTTCTCAATACAAAAGATTACCTTACTAAGTTTGATCCTAAGTCGTACGAAGGAATTTTTCTAGGGTATTCGCAAAATAGTAAAGCTTATATAATACTTAATAAACACACTATGAAAGTAGAAGAGTCCTTGAATGTAACATTTGATGAAACTCCACCACCACCTAAGACATTGCCCCTAGAAGATGATGACCTAGTGGAAGAAGAAGCTATTGAGGTTAGTAAAACTAAACCCTTAGGTGATGATAATGAAGATACAACACTAGGAGAAAATGAAATTGTAAATGTTAAGGAATCTAAATCACACCCATTAGATAATATAATAGGAAACCTAAATCAAAGAACTCTTAGATCACAAGCTCAAGATAAAAATAACTTCTTTTGTTTCCTCTCAACAATAGAACCTAAAAATATAAATGAGGCATTAAAAGATAAAAGTTGGGTTATGGCTATGCAAGAAGAACTAAATCAATTTAAGACTAATGACGTTTGAGAACTAGTCCCAAATCCCATGAACATGACCATCATAGGAACTAAATGGGTATATAGAAATAAGTTGGATGAAAATGGAATTGTTACTAGGAACAAAGCTAGGTTAGTCGCCCAAGGTTATAATCAACAAGAAGGAATTGATTATGACGAAACTTATGCCCCGTAGCTAGATTAGAATCTATAAGAATACTCCTTGCCTATGCATGCGCCCTGAACTTTAAGTTATTTCAAATGGACATGAAAAGTGCATTCCTTAATGGTTTTATCAATGAGGAGGTATACGTGGCACAACCTCCAGGATTCATTGACTTCGCAAAACCTGATTATGTTTATAAACTCAAGAATGCTTTATATGGACTCAAACAAGCTCCTAAGGCTTGGTATGATCGATTAAAAGCTTTTCTTATTAAACATGATTATTCCATGGGAATGGTAGATAACACTCTTTTCACGAAAAAGAAAAGCCCAAATCTCATCATTGTCCAAATATATGTCGACGACATTATATTTGGATCTACTTGTCAGGATATATGTGATGAATTCGCCAAAATCATGCATGATGAGTTTGAGATGAGCATGATGGGTGAACTAAATTTCTTTCTAGGATTACAGATAAAACAAATAGAAGATGGAATATTTTTTAATCAATCTAAGTACATTAAGGAGATGCTTAAGAAATTTGGATTAGAAGACTCTAAGCCTATGAAAACACCGATGTCTACGGTTGTAAAACTCACAAGAGATGAAGAAGGTGAGTCCGTAGAAAACACTAAGTATAGAGGGATGATAGGTAGTTTACTATACCTAACGGCAAGTAGACCGGATATCATGTTTAGTGTCTGCCTTTGTGCTCGCTTTCAAGAGGATCCAAAAACCTCTCACCTAGAAGCGGTTAAGCGTATCTTCCGATACATTAAAGGCACTATACACTTAGGATTATGGCATCCTAAGGGATCCGACATAGAAACCATCGTCTATGCGGATTCGAATCATGCGGGAGACTACGTGGATAGAAAGATCACTAGTGGTATTTGCACGTTCATGGGATGTTGTCTAACATCTTGGTTTTCAAAGAAGCAAACCGCTCTTGCAATTTCTACTACAGAACCCGAATACGTAAGCGCTAGAAAGGCCTGTTAACAAGCACTATGGATGAAACAAGCTCTTGTAGATTATGGCATTAGGTTAGATAATGTCCCAATTATGTGCGATAACAAAGGTGCTATAGATTTAAGTAAGAATCACGTTCAACACTCTAGGACTAAACATATAGAAATATGTCACCACTTCCTTCGCGATAACGTTCAAAAAGGAAACATATCTATAGAAAAAGTTGCATCGGAAGATAACATAGCGGACATATTCACTAAACCCCTTAAGCGCGAACTCTTTAACCACTTACGTTTAGGCCTAGGAATGATGGAACAAATTGACTAAATTTTCTGCATTTTTGGTACATTTTTTATCAGATGGGCGGACCCCTTAATGTTATAAAGGCGGCCCCCTTAATTATTAAGGGGACCGGCCTTCATTAAGGGGACCGGCTATCTGTCTGGCAAATTATTTTTTTTCCTCACATCTGTGTCTAGGAATCTATTTTGCACAAAATTAAAGATTGGGAAACATTTTCCTTTTGCATGAACATATTTATATACAAAACCCAATCTATTTTATTCAAATCATTCTTACATCTAGGAAAACACATGAAAACCATTTTCCTTGCATTGTTGAATAATGCTAAAAACACTTTTCTTTCATGCATAAAATCTCACATGAATTGTCAAAATATATAATCTAATATATATCTTTGATATTCATATATTGAGCAAAATCAAATCAAGGAGACTTTGGATTGTTTCTTAGGAAATTTTTGCATTTAGGAGTCGAAACAATCACATCTCCACATTTGTTGCATATAGGCACACACTAGAACAAAATTGCATATCACATTTCCACTTTTGTTCCATCACCTTCTTGTTAGTTTCTAGTGCCTTTATTCTATTACCCCTTTGCCTTATTTGATTAATAGTTTCAACATTCTTGATTTCTAGATATAATTGCTTGCTTATTTGCTTAATTAATATGTCTTGCATGCATAATTATTAATATGTTACATACCTTCTTGCCTCAAAGAGTGGGACTTGTCTAAAACCAAAAGCTCAAAACATAGCCCTCCTTACCTATTCCTGTAGAAGAACCCAATTCTGGAACTCAGAATGATACCAGATGGGCGGCCCCCATAATTCATAAGGCGGCCCCCTTAATAATTAAGGGGACCGGCCATCTGCAGGACGGGTTCACAGAATCTTTTTCTGCTTTTTAGCCCATTTCATCCTACTCTTCCCTAAATTCACAAACATATTCTGTCCTGATCACCCCAACAAGTTTATCTATCCTTAATCACATCAATCCTCCACTATAAATAACCCCATTCCTCACCATATTCACTCATCTCATCATGTCTTCTCCCATCAACTCAAAACCAAAAACCTCAAAGCTAGCAAGGATGACCATGAAACCCGGGTGGAAAAGAAAACCTCACCCTCACAACAAGTCCATCACAAATGGTGTGACTAGACAACCAACACCTCCATCCACATTCATTCCCAACTACTCTCCAAGATCTCAACATCATTCCATTGAACCATTTCACAAACCCTATCATGTTGGCCAAACATCCACATTCATTCCAAACTACACTTCTAAACCTCAAACCAACTTCAATGAAACTTTTGAAAACCCTCATCATTTTGGTCAAACATCAAACTTTACCTCAAACCACACACCCCAATTTCATCCATTCCCACCAAATGATCAAATCCACATTCCCACGGAAAGGCAAAAGTTTCATGAAGAAATTAACCAAATCCATGATCTTAGTGATCTCCTTGCTATGCACCTTGCACAACGCAACAAGGGACAACCTCCATCCTCACCCTACTCAAATTGCTTACCCCACTCTCTCAACTTGGATCAAGTTACAAACCACACCCACTATTGCCCTTGTTGCATCTTCCTTCAAAAACAAATTCTCCACTTGAGTGAAGATATTTCTTGGATCGAATATCTTCTCACCCGTCCTCATCCTATTCCTCCCCTAAAACGATATAATATTGTTAGATCTACTTCATCCGCTCCATTTCATTCACCATCAAATATCTAAGCCTCACTCACAAGCTTTCCGCCCCAAAATAAAATCCCTCACCCTTTTGTGTCGCAAGCAAGTCCAATCGCTCTCTTTGGCAATATTAGGACCATTAGTATCTTTTACTTATGTTGTAACCTTTATGTTTTAAGCATATTGTGTGATGATGATTCATGTGATCATCTTGAATGAATGAATAAGATTAGTTGTTTGTTCTAAATATTTTTGCTATGCACATATATGTCTTGTGTTCTTAACTTGTTTTTGCAGCCAAGATTTCCATAGCTCGTCTCCTTGGTGCCCTCAAACGAGGGGGAGCACACATCAAGGGGGAGTTCTCGTCTCGACAAATTTCGTATCTAAAACTTGTCGGCATAACCTTTTTAATTCTACAAAAAGGGGGAGAAGTGAATATAAACTCACTAAATACTTGTCTGAAAATAAATTTTTGGGTTTAATGAGTTTAAGTTTTGTAATCATCAAAAAGGGGGAGATTGTTGATATAAATAATGCCTAAAAACATTATTAACATCTTTCGATATCTCTACGTTTTGATAATCACAAAATGTAAAATCATTAAACGAAAGATTATGGCGTAAACAAGTATTTAGTTGTAAATAGTCACTTCAACAACTCAATCACTTAAGGTATGAATGAACAAATGCTTAATGCATTATATGATCAAAGGAACATTTTCTTAATCACTTGATTTTTTATAAAATGACACAAACATTTTATATCTTTTAGAAAATCATTTTTGGTATTAAATAAAAATGTTTAATCTATTATAAATTTATGAATTCAAATTTTCAACCAAAAATGGCAAAAATGTTCCAGAAAAACCTTCCCCACAAAAAGACAAAACTGGGCAACGTTCGGGTAGGGCGGCCCCCTTAATTTTACTAGGCGGCCCCCTTAATTTTAAGGGGACCGGCCACCTATTTAAGGGGACCGCCCCGCTCCTCCAGCTGTCAGATTTTGCCTATAAATACTGGTTCATCCCTGGATTTTTTTTCTCACCTTTTGCACCTCAAACTTTCTGTTCTAAATCTCTTCTTCTATCTTTCTAAATCCTTTGATCATATATTCTTAAGCTTTTGTTTCAAGTGATCTAAAGCTTCAACCTCTCAAGTGCAAAAGAAGAATACTTCTATCCTTCAAGACAAGAAGTATTACAACTTGGTGTATCTCTTCCATCCAAGTTGTTGGTGTATCATAATTGTAAAACATTCATTTGTTTGTATAAGTTGTGAATACTTGTTAGATAGGTGTGAGCATAGTTGGTTAGGCTAGATTAGTGTGTAAGTAGTGAAGGTGTGAAGAAGTTAAGGTGTGTAAGTAGTAAAGGTGTGAAGAAGTAGAAGAGTATATAAGTAGTGTAGAAGTTGTGAAGCCGTCGTGAAGAAGTCGTGAAGTAGCCGTGAAGAAGTTGTGAAGCCGGTGTGAAGAAGTTGTGAAGAAGTTGTGAATAAGTTGTGTGAAGTTGTGAGATTGGTTCTAGCTACGATTAGAACTCGACATTTAGCTTTGTGTCGTTAAACCGGTGTAAGCGAAAGTTGTGTAAGGTTTTCTCCGCCATAAGGGAGCTTGTTGATATAGTGAAGAAAACTCTCGAGTTAGGTGCTCGGGGAGTGGAGTAGGGCAAGGAAGGTGTCCTTGTAGCCGAACCACTATAAATCCTTTGTCTCGCGGTTAGATCTTTCCATCTCTATCTTTTATTTCATTTCATTACTTTACTTGCATTGTTAATCTACTTATATTTGTTCATATTGTTCAAGAGTTGAGTTTACATAAATTCGAATCTAAGTCTTTAAAAGTAAACAAAGTTTTTATAATAAAATAAAAAGACGTAAAACTATTCACCCCCCTTCTAGTTTTCCACACAGTCTTTCATCATGCATTTCCTTCTTAATTTGCATAATTCTTTTTCTTCTTTCTTCCTTTAGGTTCTGTTCCTCTTCTTTTTCTTCCTCAGTAGATTCATCCCTGAGCATTGGTTTCTTCTTTGTAGCTCGGGTGATTTTCTTTGTTCTTGTTGATCCTGCTTTGATTCCTCTTCCTCTTCCTCTTGTTCTAGTAGTCGCCTTCACTGTTATACCTACTGTACTTGCCTTCTCAGCTTTGTCATACCTTACGTATGCTTCAGTTGCCCTCACCGCCTCCGTTAATAACTTGTCTGGAATTCTAAGGCCTTGTGTGGTGGTGTTGGTGGTATGAATTCTCACTCTAGAAAGAACATGGTCCATTTGTACTGTGTGGGCCTTCAGTCGGACGTTTATCAATTACTTGTTCTTTTTCCATGAAGTAAGCTATGAGAAGTTTGGTGAAGCGTGGGAAGGGAATCTTGTAGCCCTTCTTTTGTCCAAACTGGCGGGCTTGATAGATCATGTCCGTCCAGATATACTTTGCATAATCCATATGATGTAGGTTGATGACACCCCAGAAGAATAGTTGATGTTCAAGTCTGGGGTGCTCGTGACCCGTTTCTTTTCCTGTTATGCAGTGGCTCAAGATAGTGTACATGGTTAACCAAGGTTGAGGAATGTGTTTTCTATCCACCTTTGAATGTGAAGAGAGTTCTTCAGACAAATCGTCATAGCAAAGGTGTTTTAATGACCTGACTACACGTTCAAAAGTAGGATCTTCAAGAAATTTTGTTTGTTTTCCAAATACCATCGGAGGAAGCTCAAGAACGGGGCGAAGAAGATAAACATCAAATTGGATCCTCTAAGTATCAAGGGTGACTACCATTGTCTTGTTGCCTCGACTGATGAATAATGTGTGCCAGAACTAGTTGAGGTAGACTTCTGGTACTGTAGCGGGTTTAGTTAGAACATGTCTGCAGAAGTATCTCTTCAGAATCTCCACCATGATTTGGCAGGTAGGATGGCATGGCAATTTCTCCAAGTCAACTCTGGAGTTGGATTCTCCAATCTTACGTTCATCACCTTCTGGTATCAAGTCATTCCTTGCTATGGATGTTTGAGACATTTTGAACCTGAGTAGTACAAACACCAACAAAGACACACAATGGAAATTGTATATATATGTTATTGTAAGTCACTTATTATATGATATGTGCCTAACTGATATGATGCATCACATAGAGAAACATGTAACATGATCATGAATAATATAAACACAACAAACAAACAACCATATAGGAGCAAATACACTTTTTCAACTTAATCACAATTCTATACTTAGAAAATTTTACTAAGTCTGAAAAACATGGTTTACTCAAAGGATTTAAGGTTACTCGAAGAAAGTATGACAAATTATCATTACTCGAAGGATTTGAAACAATTTTGAAAATATCAGCTCTTACTTGGAGATTACCATTTTTCCTACTCGGAAACTTTGAAACCCTCCTAACTCGGTGAAATTGGATACAGTCCTAAATTGAAGAAATTACACCCTTACTTGAAGAATCTGATAAAAAATACTTACTCGAAGACTTATGCCTTACTCGAAGAATTTAACAAGAAATTCCTTAGTTGAAGGATTTAGCCTTACTCGAAGAGTATTTTTTAAAAAAAAAAATCCGTAGTTGAAGGATATTTCCTTACTCGAAGAGTAAAGGAAATAATCCTTACTCGAAGAATTTTTTAAAAAACTTTTCTAAGTTGAAGAAATATAGCTTACTTGAAGAACTTTATAAAATATTTCTAAGTAGAAGAATTTCATCTGTTACTTGAAGGATTTCACAAAGTTTTTCTAAGTAAACAACATTATCTTCTTACTCGAAGACTTTCTTCCTTAGTTGAAGAATTCTTACTTACTCAAAAGACCTTCATACTCAACTGAAATTCTATGTTTGGCAGTTTTAGACATCAAGCAATCATCAAGTATCTTCCTAAACATATTCTAAACATGTCCAAGCACCCAGAAATCCATATAAACATGTACATCAGTCATCACAGTTGATTATGCCGCATGCAATTCTTCGATTAAGAGAATGTGTTTGAGTTAGACTATAAGACTTGTGGCGCATTGTTTATGGACATATACAAGCACATCCAACTACACAAAACACATATACACTTCACAATTTAGTAGCAGCAATCTTATCGACCACATAAACCCTAAAATACTCAAGTTGCACTCAATGTTGTTAACTAATATAATTAAGCATCTTTATAACACTCCTAGACATGTTGTTATGCTATAGAGCTAACTTAATTAGATCAAAAGATAACACACAAGAAATGCCTAATCCGAACCCTTAAACCCTAAATCGTCGATCAAGCAATTTAGCCACAAAAATGGTACAAGAATTCGAGCGAGTGATTAATATGCATAACTAAATGTATATAACACATACAATCAAGATATTGAAGAAAATCAAAAACTTGGATAAATGTGGTGAAAAATTGGCGGTTATGTAGTTAACATTATATGTGTTTGTGATTTTAAATTTTTTGTCACATATAGTCCCTTAACCCATTTTTTCTTTTCTAACAAAGTCCTTATGTGATAAACTTTTGACAGTCGACAACAATAGCCCTTGAGGTTTGTTGTTGTTTCAACCTTGGTCCAATTTTTTGTAAACTTATGTTATTATCATTTCTCTCCCTTGAACTAACACATACTTTTAAAATTTTGTCAAACTTTTTGTTCAAGAGATCACGAAAACGTTGTGTGATGAAGATTTTTGTAAATGATGAAGATTTTGATAAAAAAATGTGCAAAAGTTAGAAAAAAATTCTCCCCCTCAAAATATGTTCGTGATTAAAATTGATTAAATTTTAAATTTTCAAGAACATATTTTGATTCGTTTTGAATTTTGCACATTTAAAAAGAGATACCTTTTTTTTCCTTTTTTTTTTTTTTTTTTTTTTTTTTTTTTTTTTTTTTTTTTTTTGTTTTAAGTAAAAGTAGAAAATCTTTTTGTTTTTTTGATAAAAATATTTACAAAGATAGTTTTGGTGTTTGACTTTCTTAATTGTGTTTAAGAAAGTCGTTTAAATCCTCTGGAGTCAAACACCGCATACCAATTTGGTGAACTAACTCCACAAACCTTGCATGGGGTAAGGCTTTGGTGAATAAATCCGCCAATTGGTATTCTGTACCCACAAAATATAGTTCAATAGTACCCTGTTCCACATGCTCCTTGATGAAATGGTATCGAAGTGCAATATGTTTGGACTTCGAATGTTGAACGGTGTTGCATGAAATGGCAATGGCACTCTTGGAGTTGCAGTACATGGGAATCTTGTTGAAGATGTAACCGTAGTCCATCAACTGTGATCGCATCCAGATGACTTGAGCACAGCATGCTGACATGGCTACATATTCTGATTCTGTAGAGGACAGTGAGGTACAATCCTGCTTCTTTAACTGCCAAGACACAAGTTTGTCTCCTAGAAACTGCACTCATCCATATGTACTTTTACGTGTATCTAAACATCCTGCATGATCAGCATATGAAAAAGTAATTAGTTCAAAACCAGAATCCTTCGGATACCAGATCCCCAAATGGATGGTTCCCTTTATGTATCGAAGGATTCTTTTAACCTCAGAGAGGTGTCTTTCAGTTGGTTGAGACTGATAACGGGAGCATAGATATGTAGCAAATACAATATCTGGTCAGCTGGCTGTTAGATACATGAGTGACCCAATCATACTTCGGTATTTTGTAGGGTCAATTGGTGTCCCATGTAAATCAGCGTCCAGCTTTGGAGATGATGCAGACATAGGAGTATTATATGTGTCACAACTTGTCATGCCATGTTTCTTTAGAATCTCTAGAGCATATTTGGACTGGTTTAGAAAAATACCACGGGGGGATTAATGAACTTGAAGTCCTAAAAAGAACGTAAGTTCACCCATCATAGACATCTCAAAATTTTGATTCATTAATTTTTCGAAAGCATTTGAGTAATTTTTATGTGTTGAACGAAAAATGATATCATCAACATAAATTTGAACAATTAAGATGTCCTCCCCGTATTTTTGAATAAACAATGTAGGATCAACAGATCCTTTGGTAAAGTGATTAGCAAGCAAGAATGCAGACAGTTCATCGTACCATGCCCTCGAGGCTTGTATAAGGCCATAGAGGGCTTTCTTGAGTCTGTACACATGGTTTGGATGATCTGGATCGATGAAGCCATCTGGTTGTGTGACATACACTTCTTCACGGAGTTGCCTATTCAGAAATGTAGTCTTCACATCCATTTGATAAACGGTGATATTCTTGTGGGCAGCATATGCCAGAAACATGCGGACAACTTCAAGTCTAGCCACTGGTGCAAAGGATTCTTCAAATTCAATGCCTTCTTCTTGGCTAAAGCCTTTCGCAGCCAGACGAGATTTGTTACGAATAACTGTTCCATCAACATCCAGTTTATTTTTCCAAATCCATTTAAGTCCGACAACGTAGACTCCATCAGGTCTTTCTACCAATTCCCAAACTTCAAGACGTTTGAATTGATCAAGTTCTTCTTGCATTGATTCAATCCAATTGTCATAAGTTAAGGCTTCTTTAATATTCTTTGGTTCTGCTTGACAGACGGTAAGTGCATAAATGCATGTTTCACCATCTGTGTGAAGTCTTTTTCGTGTCATGACTGGATTGTCTGGATTACCAATCACATTCACTAAAGGATGATCTCTTGTCCATTTGTGGGTTGAAGGGTAATGTTGAAAATTGTTGTGCATAATAGACGGATCTAAGTTGCTCGTTGACGACTTAGCAATATCGGGAATGGTTGGAGCCGGAGCAAATGGATTAAAGAATGCATTATCGTCATAATTTTCAGGTGTGGGTACTTCTTGTTGTGGGGGATCTTCAGCTGCATTCTCAGTATTGGAAGCAGTTTGTTCTTCTATTGATGGTGATTCTGTTGGAGGTGCATTTGCAGCAACTGTTGTTGTTGTAGTAGCAGGTGTATCAGGTACTGGAATTTGATCAGGTTGTGCTGCGGAACTTGTAGATACATCTGATGCATGACGAACAAGAGAATCATCGAACAGTGGAGCAAACAATGTTTCCAAATCCTTATGGTTGAGGGAGAGTGGTGCAGCTGATTGATCAGGAAAGTTTAGACGGTTAGATGCGGGTCCTAAGTTGTTTTTCTCAGAAGCCATTTCTGTGAGTTCATAAAAATTAGCATGTATTGTCTCTTGAATTTATCTAGTGCGACGGTTCCAGATACGAAAACCTTTAGAGTTCTCACAGTATCCAATAAAGATTCCAATGTCAGCTTTAGCTTTCAGTTTTCCAAGATCATCACGATCATTATTTGTGTAAAACCCGAAAAATCTAAAACATGTAAAAAGACTAAAATGCCCCTATAATCTAAAACTTTGACATAACAAGTCCTTAACACACTGAATTGATCCCGAATCTTGGTAAACCAATAAAATATGAAACCAAATGATCATGAGCTACTTATAACACGTTAAAAAGTTACTTGGACCCTTTTAAACACCCTCTAGCCGAATATTACATTAAGTGTACAAGTATATAATATTTTGAATTTTAAGGAACAAATAAAATTGGAAGATTATAAATCAAATCATAAAGATTGATCCTATCCTCCATTGAGCCGAAAATTTGGCCCATTCCCTTCCCATAAACTCGGTATTCCCATAATATATGCATCTTATCACAGTTGGGATGGTTTTCGAGTCTAAAACTAAGTTCAATGAAATAGCTACCTGGGAAAATTTAGTTTGTAATTTTTGGAGGCCTGGAAGGCATCTTTTTGATTTTTGTAAAATTATGTGTCTGATCGGATTTGTGAAGTCTGGGAAAACAGTCCGGGTTTTTCATTTATCATTTTAAAACCATAACGAATTAGGACATTTCCTTTGAACTGAGTAATATAACACATGTTAGCTAATTACTGGAATTTTTTTAGAATTTTATAAATTTTCTAGACTGGGTAAGCAGATGGATAATGGTCGGGTGTTTTTAATTGATCCGGTTCTGGAACAGGTTGGGGAAAAGGATTTTTAATTCGTACCTAGACAACTTAATAAAATCTGGAAAACTTATCTAAAATACTCAAGACCCTGGGGAACGTTTGTAAATTTTTATAGATTTTATTTCGAATATTTAATATGATTTATAAATTATGTACTACGGGTCCAGATGATATTTAAAAACTGTCAAGACATGTAAAAGGTTGTAAATTGTTATTTTCCAAAACTAAAGGTTATAAATGGTAAATCATGAAACTTGAGGATGATTCGAGTAATAAATCATATTTAAAGGGGTTTTGTGTCATCTTGATAATTAAAGGACCTAATATGTAATTATTAATAAATAAAAGATGGAAACATAAGTAAAGGAACCAAATATGTGAAAGTATTAATTTGGAGGACTTATCTTGTAAATTATACATGATGGAAGGTTAAACCGTACAACATATAAGGATGAGGATACATTATGTGATTTGGAAAACTAAGGGGCTTATTATGTATATATGAATATCATGGGGACTTAAAGTGTAACTTCCTTAATTTAAAGGACCAAAAGTGTAATTAGGGAATATCAAGGGTAAAAGTGTAACTTGGATAATGGATCATAACTTAACCAAATGAGACTTTGGGAAATATTACTAATTTCGGGAACCTTCTAAATAAGGAAACTTTCTAAAAGTGGAAACTTGCTAAATATGGAAACCTGCCTAAAATGGAAAGTTACTTAAAATGGAAAAGTGTTGTAATACTTCTCTACCCCTCTAGGTGTGAAGAAGGAGAGCAACTGAGTCCATTCCATCTTATTCATTGTGATTTGTGCTTTGCATTGGTATAAGGTACAGATATTCTGCTCTTTGTATAAGGAGCCTTCGGTCTCTTATTTGATTCGTATTAGGGTTTCCCTATACCATTGCTATGTTCCCTACACTTGATGTGATCCTTTGCCATGATCTTTTGATTTGTGAACCTTTGATATGAACCCTTTGCTATGAACCTTTGATATTTGGACTTTGACTATGATTCGATGACTTAGACTATTTGAACCTTTGCTTTGATTTGAACCTTTGACCCTTCAGTTTGATACCCGAGCCAAATGTGTTTCCTAGCCATGAAGGTAACATGGCCATGTCTTTGATGCACCACTGACATGACTCGTGTGTGGTTCGAGTGATTAGCCACACCGTCCCCATTGTGATTTGTGATATGCATGCGATTATTATTATTATGGCCAATGTGATATGTGGGGGGCGTATGGATGCATTCTAGGTTCGTTTGTGATATGTGATATGATATGTGATGTGGTGACTGATGATGGGTGCAATCCACGTCTTTCACAAAATGTGGGAGCTAGCTACTCCAATTGATACATGAGGACACCCCTTATATTATCAGCTCATTTGAGAGGCATCCCCTCTATGTGATTATGATACGATATGTGATGTGATATGTGATGTGGGCTCGTGGTGGATGACTGTCCTAGACCTTACTCATTGTACCTTATTCATTTCCTATTTCATTTGACTTATATATTTGTTTGTTTCATTTCCGTTTATATTATATCTGTTCACTGGGCTTTTTAAGCTCAGCCGCGTTTCTTTTCCCGCGGCAGGTTTTAGTTGGAAGCTGGGTAAGAGTGAAGAGACTTTTGGACCTAGAAGACTTTGAGTAGAAGCTATTAGAAGGATTGTACTTATAGATTTAGTATTTAGTGTTTGATTTCTCCTTTGTAACCCTTTGTATTTCAAGATTTCCTTTGTAAACTTGAGAATCTTTGTATTACTATTGATTGTATGCTTTGTTTAATCTGATGTGAAACCATTAGTGTGATACTTCTACCCTTGCCGGGTTGGGGTGTTACAATTATGGTATCAGAGCGACAGGCTGCGATTTGTAATACATTACCCTGGCCTGTGTAAGTTAGGACCACTAAGTTTCCCCTGTAAGCACTCTTAGGACAACCTTTGAAGATTGCTTTAAGATTCCCTATAGGAACTTGGATTTTGACCAGTGAGGAATGGGTGGACTTTAAGGCATTCGTTTGAATATCATTGCTTCCGCACCACTCTGATTCGTGCCTTACTTTTGGTTTAAGCCTGTTGAATCCCTCTTGGAGATTGAAAGCTTATGCCTTCAAGATTTATGTCATTGAGAATCGTATAATAATTGCCTGACACTATTGAACCTTATCTTTAGATTCCGACTCTGACCTCTGATCCTTTTGTTAATCATTTGATGCCTCTTCGGGGAATTCTGAGAATCTCCATAGCGATGACGTACTCGATACATTCTGTTGTTTGTCTCTTGCTTTTGATAAACATCTATGAATCTTCTGACGCTATTTGATTTCATCTTACCCCTCTCTATCCCTATGAAAAGTCTTATGGTGTTTAACCCTGAGTATAAGAATGTTTCCCTCTTATTTTTGAACGATAAGATTTGCCTTGTTGATCCGTCTTTCTTGGATAGTCAACTTCGATTTTATGCTGATAAGTGATTGGTTGATTAAGCGTTCCTACCCTGAAGAGTGAAGACATCCCTTACAAGGCAGAAGTGTTGGCGATGCAGAAGAAGAAAATCTAGTCAAGATGGCGAACCTGGAGCTGATGAAGATATGCAGTCTAACTTCCCTATTCACCTTGGTTGTACTAAGATGAATTGAGAGCGGAAGCAGACTGGTTGATGAAGGATTTGAAGATCATGCCAGAAATTCACATTACTCCATCACATTCCAAGAAGAACAGCAGGAGACTTGACGAACCAGACACAAGTTCACGATTTTGTTTCACCTCCAGATTGATGGACAGAACGAAGACAGATTAATCGGACCTGAAGAGAATGGATGTCTTGAATAAACGGATTTTTGAAACAGACCTTTCATGTTTGAAAGAATTGATTCTGTGAAGACCAAAGTTATTGACGACTAGGTTTCATTTCACGCTTCGTTATAGAGAAATAAGATCCTCTGATGATTTAAGTCCCTTAGAAACATTTCAGTTCCGTGTCTATTCGTACGTTCGATGATGGCTTTGTTCTGGGGAAATTTTGGCGAATTGTGGAAGATCTGACGCTTGTGGACGGCGTACCTTATTCTGCTAGGCAATCTGGGATTCCGATACTCTTGCAAGTAGTTTGTTTTTCCCTCTTGGCTATGACATCGATTTTGTTGACCTCGAGACTGTAGAAGTACTAGGTGGATTAAGATAGGTGGTTTGATTACGACTTGAGATAAAGTATGACCATCATGAAGGTATACTCATATGATGCTGGTATTATGACGAGTAGCTAACGTGATAATACCTACGTCATATGACGTACCCTCATTGTGTTCATAGGATATTTCGAGGAGTACCTTAGAAAGCCTTAGAAATATGATAGCCGTTTGAGATTGTCTGTGTTAGTAAGATTTTAGGTTCATTCTACCGATACGTTCAATTTGTTTCCTCCGCTATGCGATTTGATACGTTTGAAGACTCGATACGCGTTTATTGACCCCTGAACTTCCGATAATAATCTTAGGTTTCATTGTAGAGCTTTCTGCCGGTTGATGTTATTAGACAGTATGTTTTTCTGTCTATATAGATTCGATCTGTTTCTATGAAGGAGTACACCTACGTTCTGCTATATATACGTTTCGCATTCATTGAATCTGTTCATTCTGACCTGCCATGAGTTAAGATATGAGATTGGGAATTCTGAGGAAACAAGATCTGGTTGTTATGAGAATACTTGTGAAAGGTCATATTGAAGCCGAGAATATTGGAGAACCTGAAGAGTTGAACACGTATATTACTCTCATGTTGCTATAATCCAATACGATCTCATTTGATTTGTCTATCTCTATCCTACAGACGAATATCCGTCAAACCTACAATTTCCTTGTATCTCTCCTGATGAGATGCGATTATCACCTATTAAGTCTGGCATATTACTCTTTTGATGTGAATCCTGAAACAACAAGTCCTTCTGAGGGAACCAAGACTATTTGATTGACAAGTTCGAGCTATGAGAAACAAATTAATTCCGTTCGTAAATATTCTGTGGTAGAACCAACCAGAGCGGGAGGCTACCTGGGAGATCGAAGAGTCAATACGAGCTAACTACCCTCATTTTGTGTTCTGATCCGATATGTCTCTATTTGAATTCAGTTCCATTTCATTTCTAATTCTTTGCAAATTTCGAGGACGAAATTTTTCTGTTAGAGGGGAAGAGTTGTAAAACCCGAAAAATCTAAAACATGTAAAAAGACTAAAATGCCCCTATAATCTAAAACTTTGACATAACAAGTCCTTAACGCACCGAATTGATCCCGAATCTTGGTAAACCAATAACATATGAAACCAAATGATCATGAGCTACTTATAACACGTTAAAAAGTTACTTGGACCCTTTTAAACACCCTCTAGCCGAATATTACATTAAGTGTACAAGTATATAATATTTTGAATTTTAAGGAACAAATAAAATTGGAAGATTATAAATCAAATCATAAAGATTGATCCTATCCTCCATTGAGCCGAAAATTTGGCCCATTCCCTTCCCATAAACTCGGTATTCCCATAATATATGCATCTTATCATTTTTTTTTCTTCTCCACAAAAACACCGGACATTAAAAACTCCTCAAGAAAAACCCTAAACACAAAGTTCCTGCTGCCTCTTTTTTTTTTCCTTGCTGCTGTCGAGCCATAAACACCACCAAAGGAGGCTTAATCTTGATCCTAATTGGTGTCTCATCCATTCTAAGGTAACCATGTAATCCATACTATGATCCATTTGAATTTATGAATCAAAAACTAATCAAACTTGTCTTGTTCTTATCTTTTTTTTTCCTGCTGCTGTTCGATCAAAAGAAAAGGGAGAAACCATTCGTGTGGTGTTTTGATCTCTTGTTACCCGTGTTCTTCGTGGTCTACGAGGGTATTGTACCTCTTTTGCTCAATCTTTGTTCAAGTTCTTGTGTTTAATCGAATGAAAAATCACATAACATGTCACATGAAATAATAAAAAGAAAACCCTAAAAACTAATATATATGAATCGACCAGGAGCTATGTAATGGATTTAAATCGTTTTGAATATGTTAAGACCTGTATTAATCAACCTAAATATGTTATGGACTCACCTAAAATCATTTGGTGTCAAGAACTAATGAACGGGATGAAGAAAACCCTAAGTATATACATGATTCTGTGATAACTGCTACTGATCTGGAACTTTGCTCGACTTTAACCGGCTGTAAATAAATGATGGGGACGGGTATTGGGATGGTTTTCGAGTCTAAAACTAAGTTCAATGAAAGAGCTACCTGGTAAAATTTAGTTTGTAATTTTTGAAGGCCTGGAAGGCATCTTTTTGATTTTTGTAAAATTATGTGTCTGATCGGATTTGTGAAGTCTGGGAAAACAGTCCGGGTTTTTCATTTATCATTTTAAAACCATAACGAATTAGGACATTTCCTTTGAACTGAGTAATAAAACACATGTTAGCTAATTACTGGAATTTTTGTAGAATTTTATAAATTTTCTAGACTGGGTAAGCAGATGGATAATGGTCGGGTGTTTTTAATTGATCCGGTTCTGGAACAGGTTGGGGAAAAGGATTTTTAATTCATACCTAGACAACTTAATAAAATCTGGAAAACTTATCTAAAATACTAAAGACCCTGGGGAACGTCTATAAATTTTTATAGATTTTATTTCGAAGATTTAATTTGATTTATAAATTATGTAAAATGGGTCCAGATGATATTTAAAAACTGTCAAGACATGTAAAAGGTTGTAAATTGTTATTTTCCAAAACTAAAGGTTATAAATGGTAAATCATGAAACTTGAGGATGATTCGAGTAATAAATCATATTTAAAGGGGTTTTGTGTCATCTTGATAATTAAAGGACCTAATATGTAATTATTAATAAATAAAAGATGGAAACATAAGTAAAGGAACCAAATATGTGAAAGTATTAATTTGGAGGACTTATCTTGTAAATTATACATGATGGAAGGTTAAACCGTACAACATATAAGGATGAGGATACATTATGTGATTTGGAAAACTAAGGGGCTAATTATGTATATATGAATATCATGGGGACTTAAAGTGTAACTTCCTTAATTTAAAGGACCAAAAGTGTAATTAGGGAATATCAAGGGTAAAAGTGTAACTTGGATAATGGATCATAACTTAACCAAATGAGACTTTGGGAAATATTACTAATTTCGGGAACCTTCTAAATAAGGAAACTTTCTAAAAGTGGAAACTTGCTAAATATGAAAACCTGCCTAAAATGGAAAGTTACTTAAAATGGAAAAGTGTTGTAATACTTCTCTACCCCTCTAGGTGTGAAGAAGGAGAGGAACTGAGTCCATTCCATCTTATTCATTGTGATTTGTGCTTTGCATTGGTATAAGGTACAGATATTCTGCTCTTTGTATAAGGAGCCTTCGGTCTCTTATTTGATTCGTATTAGGGTTTCCCTATACCATTGCTATGTTCCCTACACTTGATGTGATCCTTTTCCATGATCTTTTGATTTGTGAACCTTTGATATGAACCCTTTGCTATGAACCTTTGATATTTGGACTTTGACTATGATTCGATGACTTAGACTATTTGAACCTTTGCTTTGATTTGAACCTTTGACCCTTCAGTTTGATACCCGAGCCAAATGTGTTTCCTAGCCATGAAGGTAACATGGCCATGTCTTTGATGCACCACTGACATGACTCGTGTGTGGTTCGAGTGATTAGCCACACCGTCCCCATTGTGATTTGTGATATGCATGCGATTATTATTATTATGGCCAATGTGATATGTGGGGGGGCGTATGGATGCATCCTAGGTTCGTTTGTGATATGTGATATGATATGTGATGTGGTGACTGATGATGGGTGCAATCCACGTCTTTCACAAAATGTGGGAGCTAGCTACTCCAATTGATACATGAGGACACCCCTTATATTATCAGCTCATTTGAGAGGCATCCCCTCTATGTGATTATGATATGATATGTGATGTGATATGTGATGTGGGCTCGTGGTGGATGACTGTCCTAGACCTTACTCATTGTACCTTATTCATTTCCTATTTCATTTGACTTATATATTTGTTTGTTTCATTTCCATTTATATTATATCTGTTCACTGGGCTTTTTAAGCTCAGCCGCGTTTCTTTTCCAGCGGCAGGTTTTAGTTGGAAGCAGGGTAAGAGTGAAGAGACTTTTGGACCTAGAAGACTTTGAGTAGAAGCTATTAGAAGGATTGTACTTATAGATTTAGTATTTAGTTTTTGATTTCTCCTTTGTAACCCTTTGTATTTCAAGATTTCCTTTGTAAACATGAGAATCTTTGTATTACTATTGATTGTATGCTTTGTTTAATCTGATGTGAAACCATTAGTGTGATACTTCTACCCTTTCCGGGTTGGGGTGTTACAATTTAGGTAACAAAGGGCCCTAAATACATGAAAGTAATTTATGTTCGGTTTACGGTTGTGAACAATCTCATATGGAGTCTTGTGATGCCTTTTGGTGATCATACAACGGTTTTGTGTGTAACAAGCAGTGGATACAGCTTCAGCCCATAGGTAATCAGGTAATTGAGCGTTAATTAACATCATCCTTGCAGCTTCCACTAACGTCCTGTTGCATCTTTCGACAACCCCATTCTGTTCTGTACTTCTGGCAATAGATGTTTGGTGTTCAATTCCCACTTTCTCAAAGTAGTCTCGAAGAGTTTGATTCTTGAATTCAGTTCCATTATCTGTTCTGACTTTTCTAACTGTATTGCGGAGCTGAACCTGAATTTTGGTGAGAAAGGTGATGATCATAGAAGGAGCTTGATCTTTGGTTCGTAGAAAGCAGACCCAAGTCCATCTGGAAAAATCATCGACGATTACCAATATGTAGCGTTTCCGTTGATTGTTTGAAGACGCATTGGGCCACATAGATCCATATGGAGAAGTTGTAGAACATGATCAGTACTGTGTTCGGTTTTTGACGGAAAATGAGCACGAGTACTTTTCCCTTGTTCACATGCTGGACATAGATGATCTTTTGCATACCGAAACCTTGGAAGACCGTCGACTAGTTTATGACGAGCAAGTTCCGTCATGGTCTTGAAATTCAAATGAGACAGTCGTTTGTGCCATAGCCAAGATTTTGTTGAGTGTGTTTTGGAGAGTAAACATATGGGAGAAGAAGCGGTCATGTCAGACATAAAAATGGTGTAGAGACTCGTTCCGCGTTTGCCCGTCATGAGGTCGTTCCCTTGTAAGTCACGAACGAAGCAAGTTTTCTCCCTAAAAGCTACCTCCAAATTACCATCACAAAATTGGCCTACTGAGAAAAGGTTGTGTCCAAGGCCTTCGACGTAATATACACGGCTAATCTCGATATTGCCATTGACATAGTCTCCATAGCCCATGATAGCAGCAAAGTGATCATTCCCGAATCTGACAGTGCTGATGAAGCGAAAAGTGTACCGCTTTTAGGGGGCCATTTAAGCCCTAAATCGTATTTATTTGATCAAATATTGCCCTAAATCGTTCCTTTTGTCATTTTAGGTACTTTGGAGAAGAAATCTTGAAAAGGAAGCATTTTGGACGTTTTTGGAGCATAAAAGTGAAGAAAACGACAAAGTCTTCAAAGTTGCTGGAAAAGTACACTTGACGGCGTCAAGTATTGCTCTTGACGGCGTCATGGCTTGGCAAAAGAGGTGGATATGAAAAATACACGTGACGCGCCAGAGAGTTTTGCAATGGAAAGTCTGACGGCGTCACCCTTTAAGGTGATCAAGGCCATCACGGTTTAAGTTAAAGTGAAACGGCATCAAGCACTTATCTGACGGCGTCAACCTTTGATAGGCCAGAGCGGATTTTGGAGGACTAAAGAGGGACAGCGTCAGGAAGACCATCCGGGAACCCTAGCCACGGCGAGGTGACGGCGTCAAGATCTATAACGTGACGCCGTCAGGTACTAAGTTCTATATATAGTTTTGCAATTTTTTGTCATTAGTGTGCAACTTTGTGAGGAGAAACCCTAAGACGAATTTCTGCCATTTTTAAGGGTTTTTATACCCTTGGATCTCCCATGTTTAATTGAAGATAAGTAATCATTTAATCAATCAATATGTCTATGTGTTGTTTGATTATATCTCGTTCTTGTCTTTTAATTAACATGCTAGGCTAGATTTATCTTGTGTTTGCTTAGATCTAATGAAACCTAACTATTGATTATTGGTTATTAGTGTGTTATTAATTGTATTGGATGATTGTTTATCGATGTTAGGCTTAAGAAAACTGGCTAACCTCCTATACGGTAACTTGCTTGAACGTCTTAAGAAACATGAACCAATGCGTACTAAGGTTATTATGGTTGTATTTAATGCATGAGCGAATTCTAGTGATCCCATGTTAGGAGCTTCCTAGCCGGCTCGACATAGGAGTGAAGTAGGAGCTTGTAGAGTTGGGGAAGTACGTACGCCACCCCACGATTGGTATTAAGGAATACACCCGTCATCCACGCAATTAATACACACTAATCAACCGGTAAAAGATAGTTAGGGAGTAAGGAAATCTAAGTAAACACATTTCTCTCCACATAAGTTACACGACCTTTTCATTTTCAGTTATTTTATTTTATTTGCATTTGTAGTTATTTGGGTTAGTTGACTAGCAACTAATTCCGCCCACTCCTTCAAACCCGAGATTTTACTTGCTTTTATAAAAAATATAAAAATACAAAAAGAATCTTCCCTCACCCTTAGACCTATTAGAGTAGTTTTTCAATCCTAACGACACTATTCCCCTAGAGAACGATCAATCCCCCGGTACTTGCCACTACACTATACTACATCGGTCAGGTACACTGCCTGGTGGGGATTGCAAGCTGATGAAGCGAAAAGTGTACCGCTTTTAGGGGGTCATTTAAGCCCTAAATCGTATTTATTTGATCAAATATTGCCCTAAATCGTTGCTTTTGTCATTTTAGGTACTTTGGAGAAGAAATCTGGAAAAGGAAGCATTTTGGACGTTTTTGGAGCATAAAAGTGAAGAAAACGGCAAAGTCTCAAAATTTCGCTGGAAAGTACCTTTGACGACGTCAGGAATTGGTCCAGACGGCGTCATGGCTTGGCAAAAGAGGTGGATGTGAAAATTACTCATGATAAGCCAGAGAATTTTGCATGAAAAATCTGACGGCGTCACCCTTTAATGTGATCAAGGTCGTCACGGCTTAAGCTAAAGAGGGACGGCGTCAAGCACTAATCTGACGGCGTCAAGCCTTGATAAGCCAGAGCGGATTTTGGAGGTCTAAAGAGGGACAGCGTCAGGAAGGCCATCCGGGAACCCTAAAAGCGGGGAGGTGACGGCGTCAGGATCTACAACGTGACGCCGTCAGCCCTTAACTTCTATATATAGTTTTGCAATTTTTTTTCATTAGGGTGGAACTTTGTGTGTAACCTTTTGGGAGGAAACCCTAAGACGATTTTAGCAGCTTTTTCAAGGCTTTTTGCCTTGAGATCTTCCATGTTACATTGAAGATAAGTTATCAATTAATCATTCAATATGTCTATGTGTTGTTTGATTCTATCTTGTTCTTGTCTTTTGTTTAACATGCTAGGCTAGGTTTTCTTTGTGTTTGCTTAGATCTAATGAAACCTAACTATTGATTATTGATTATTAGTGTGTTATTAATTGTATTGGATGATTGTTCATCTATGTTAGGCTTAAGAAAACTGGCTAACTTCCTATTCGGTAACTTGCTTGAACGTCTTAAGAAACATAAACCAATGCGTACTAAGGTTTTTATGGTTGTATTTAATGCATGAGCGAATTCTAGTGATCCCATGTTAGGAGCTTCTTAGCCGGCTCGACATAGGAGTGAAGTAGGAGCTTATAGAGTTAGGGAAGTACGTACGCCACCCCACGATTGGTATTAAGGAATACACCCGTCATCCACGCGATTAATACACACTAATCAACCGGTAAAAGATAGTTAGGGAGTAAGGAAATCTAAGTAAACACATTTCTCTCCACATAAGTTTCATCAACCTTTTCATTTTCTGTTATTTTATTTTATTTGCATTCGTAGTAATTTGGGTTAGTTGACTAGCAACTAATTCCGCCCACTCTTTCAAACCCGAGATTTTACTTGCTTTCATAAAAATTATAAAAACATAAAAAAGAATCTTCTCTCACCCCTAGACCTATTAGAGTAGTTTTTCAATCCTAACGACACTATTTCCTGTGGAGAACGATCAATCCCCCGTACTTACCACTACACTATACTACATCGGTCAGGTACACTGCCTGGTGGGGTTGTAAGCCTCTTGAGATCCCTCGAGAGGTAAAACCTGTTGTAAGGTCGCAAAACCACGCATCAAGTTTTTGGCGCCGTCGTCGGGGAATAGTTATTGTTTAGGTGGAATTTTTATTTTTATAGGTCTACTCACTAGATTCCTTTCTAGTGAGATTTTTATTTCATTTTTTCTAGGTTTTCTTTAGTCTATCTTTTTTCTTCGTTTCTTTGTTCGTAACCATTACCATCCGACATCATGGAAGATGGTAATATCCTCGATCCCAACATCCCACCACCACAACAACCACCACCACCTCCTAGAGCCCGTACCTTAGGAGACTACTCCCGTCCTAGCCACCATGGCTATCGAAACACCATTGAGCTCACTCAAGGAGCCAATGTCACTCCCTTGCGATCCGACACCATTCGGTTGGTGCAAAGCGGATGCGCATTCCATGGACTTCGTTCCGAAGATCCTAATCAACATCTCAAGGACTTTCTCAAAATTGTTGATTCCATAGACCTTGATGTTGCCACTCGAGAGACGACCCGACTGCGTCTCTTTCAATTCTCTCTGTGGGACCAAGCTAGTCAATGGCTAGTGGTTCCTCCCGAACAGTCATCTTTTTTTTCAACCAAGGATATTGGTCAACTAAAGTCGAACCGTAAGGGAGAAAAATGCAATTTAAATCCGTGGGAGTTAAGTACATGAGTACAGAAAAGTACATCCCCGAGTCGTTATGTCCCAACGAGGTGTGTAAAATGTAATATAACGAATGTGTGTGTTGAAATGATATGGAATATACAAAAACAGGAATCTGATTGACTAACACTAGGAATGTGAGTAGTCATAGCTCTGTCACAGCTGTATCGTTAAAAACGTACAATCAGACACCTAAAAACGTAGAAGATATACAAACGTGCGTTTAACTTAAATTAAACGTAAACGTATAAAAACAAAACGGAATAAAACAAACATTCCCAAAGAGGGAATTTGCATGCCTTAACGGCTTAAATGCAAATTAAATAAAAATAAAATAAATAACTATATTTACAAACTTAGTTAAAAGTTAAGGAAACCTAAAAACCTCGCGCGGGTTAATTAAAAATTACGTAAGTGCGCAAGTTAAAACGTAAAATTAGTGAAATATAAACACTATGGGTGCAAATATATTTTTTACAGGTTCTATTAGACAAAAGAAAATTTTAGAAAAAAGATTTATAATTTTTTGATAATTATTTAATTTATTATGATTTAATTACTAATTTACAAATAAAAATACGAAATAAATACTAAAACTAATCTAAAAAATCTGAAAATTTTTATTTAATTACTTTACAATATTACTGATTTAATAAAAATAATAATGACAAAACAGCTTATTCTGATAAGCTATAATAAGCTAAAAAAGGAAAATAAGCTAAACGAGAAAAAACAAGGTTAAATATAACTGGGGCACAAGTTATAACGGAACTGGTGCCCCAGAGCAGTTGGAAGGGGGTGTGTGTTATGCATGTTATACTAGCGAGAGGTCTAAGGTTCGAATCCCACACCCCACTTTTTGCTAACTATTTTTATTTTTGATTTTTCTTTTTTGCAAAACTTAAAAACAGCTAATTATAAGCAACTTTTATAAAGATGGATTTTTCAAAACTTAGCAATAAGCTCTGTAAGAGCTTATTAGCTTAACAGTTGGTTATAAGCCAAAAATTAAGCTTCTAAATAGAAGCTATCACTTAGTGGTTCATTTTGGTTTTTCTTTTTCTAGAAGTCCATATATACTGATATTATACATGTATAGGGAAGTTTGAACTTCACAAACAAAGAAATAAGCACTCCATGAGCTTATAAGACCACACAGTTGAGCATATGCTTGAGTGTTTGGGTCTAAAGCAAGGAATAAGCTTGAAATAAGCTATATACATGAAACAAAGAACAAACTAATGTGAGAATACTAATTTTATACAAGTTAAAAGAAAATGAAACTTAAAAACTAAGAAATAAGCAGTTTCAAGACTTATGGCTTATTCAGTTGGGCATTGAGCTCACAGTGAAGACATAAGCTTGAAATAAGCTTGAAAAAACTTTACAAAGGAAACAAAGAGTAAAATAAGGTTTGAACAAGTTTTATGAACAAGTATGAACAAGAATGTGTGCTGGGAATCACTCAATAAGCTCTAATAAGCTAATAAGCACATCTCAGATACACACAGTCAAAACCAAGGGCTGCAACTTATTTGAAATGCCATTCTAGCTGACGGGTTAAGCTCAAAATGGAAAAATAAAAGTTGGAGTTGCAAGTTGGCCTGGAGAGCTTTCCAAAAAGCCCAAGCTCAAGTATTTTGGTTCACATATGAGCTTGTGAGAGGCTTTTGAAAATGGCTTATTTTCCCCTGATCCTCAGTATACACTGATGATATGGGACAAATAAGAAGCTCTTTGCAGCCCTAGCTAATAAGCTAGGGAATGGATTTTAAGAATAGGGACTTGTGGTCTGGTTGATAAGCTTCTAAAAGAAACAAGAATCACCAGCTGGGTCCCACTAATGAGCTTTTTATGGGCTTATGAAAATGCTAGTTTTCTGAGTCTTATGCACTCAGGTGTGGGATAAGTCAAAAAGCTATTGCAGCCCTAGTTAATGGGCTGCAAAGGGAAAATTAAGCATTGGATCTTATGGATGAGTGGATAAGCTCCTCAGGGAACTCAATCACACAAGCTTATGACCACTATTGAGCTTTTGAGAGCTTATGGGTAATGGTGTAAGTTCAAAGGTTTGAACTGTTGGGAATGGGCAAACCAAAGCTCAATAGACTTATCAAATAAGCTCAAAGAAGCTACACAAGCATTTAAACACTGAGTGTGATTGATTATGACCACAAGCTCAGGTTCAATGAGGGCTTTTATGAGCTTATGCAGACAACTCCAACTCCACTGATTGCTTCAGTGGAGTGAGTTAGGGTGGGACACAATAAGGGGTTTTGAAATAAGCTATCTAAAAGCTAATAACTGAAAAGCAAGAATACATATAACAAATAAGCTACAAATGAAACACAAATGAGCCAAGAACCACAAGCTAGGGGTCAATTCATAGGGTTTATGCAATTGGACTGCCTAGCAGTGGTGCAGGGCAAAAAAAAAAAGGACACAAATAAGCACATAAATAAGCAGTAAAACATGACATATAAGAGTTAACAAAAATACACTAAGTAAGATTAGCAACAAGACTCTTAACATACTAAAAGCACAAACACAGAAACTTAATAACAAAGCTACAATTAAATTATACATTTTAATCAAAAACAGAAATTAAGAAATTTTGACTTTTAAAGTTTATGATCAAAGTTGACTTAGATCAACTTTGATCTGAATCTGATAACTAAACATGTAATGTTAAGCAACAGGAACATGAAATTAACAAAGCTAAACAACATTTAAACACATATATAAGATTTGGACACATGAATTAAAACAGACAAGTACTAAAGACAGATTAAAAGGAAATTTGACTATAACACAAATAAATACTGAATAAACTGAGTCAATGGATCCATATGCATCACATAATCAAACAAGAACAATAATACACACAACTCTTAAACTCAGATTAAGCATCAACAAACAGTGAGTACTGAATTTGAATTGAGAATGAGCATGACTGCAAAAGACATGATCATTGAACCTAAAAGGTTGTCAAGCCCTCAATTAGCTCAAGGATCATGCAGTGACATGAATGACCACCTCAAACAATTTCAGGATTCTAAATCAAAGCAAATCCAAACAGTCCCTTAATCTTCAAGTGTCAAATGAATTTTAAAGTTTTCAATGAATTTGACCATGAAACTGATTCCAAACATCACAATAACACATACTAAGAACAAATGAACAGGAAAATAACAATTACAACAACCATAACCATGGATTACTCATAGTCCATTTTTACAGTTAAAAATAGATTATAAGGTAAATCCATAAACTGATACATAAACATACAAGATTAAACCTAAATAACACTTAGCAACGACAAATGAACAACAAAACATGAAAATTAAAGGAAATAGACACCTAAACAGTAATATGCAGAAAATTAAGAAAATGCTTACAAATGAGAAAGTGGATTGAGACATGGAAACCAATGAACAAGGTTACACCTATTAGCTTCCCAATAAGCTCCTAATACCCATTGCATTCCAATATTACCCCTGCTTCATCATCTTCTTCATTATCACTGATTTTTAATTATTTTTCTATTTTCTCTATTTTTGGTATTTTTTTAATTTAAAAGATCATAGACTGTTTAATGGCTTCTAAAGGCTTGCATAAACTTACTAAGAGCTATTTAGTGTCATATAGAGTCCTCTAAACATCCTTGATCAACAGTAATTTAAATGACTTAAATTTAAATGACATTTAAGATAAAAACATGAAATTAAAAAGGTGGAATCCAATAAAACTGTAAATATTGCTATATTAAGCTTTGTCAAAGTTTAATACATCAATGAAAGCAGTGAATGACATTTTAATTAAAGATAAGCAATAAAAGCTATTCTACGTGACAATGGCCTAATGCCAAGGTGATTATTTCTTCTTCATTCTTCCTCTTTTATACATCTCTTGAGTTCCAATTGAGTCTCTGAATATATCACACCACTCCTGAACCATTGGATTGGTCAAAGTAATCCAAACCATCAATTTTACTTTTTGGCGCCAAAAGTCGTTTTGACTGTCTAGGTTGCTTGTGAGGGTTTTACGGAGCATTAAATGCTCCTTGGAACTTGTGTGAGGCGGTGGAGGGTGTTTAAACAGCTGGGGGTGATGTGGAAGCAAGTGGTGGCAAAACCACCACTGGTTTTGTGACTCAGTGGTGTGGAGGGAAAAAGGGGAAGAAGGTGGGTTTGACTGGGGTGTTGACCCTGGGATATTATTTAAGAAAAGGTGGGTCGGGTCAATGGTTGGATTGGGCTTGGGTTTTCTGTTTTGGGTTGGGTAGGGTTTTAATGGGTTTAGTTATTTAGTGGGATAGGATTTGGATTTTATGGGGTTAGTGTTGGATCCGGATTTTGGTTTATTAAACACAAGGACCAATGTTGTCATTTCTGAATTCTTGAGGGATTAAACCTGTTACAATTCCAAAGTTATGACAAGGACCAATTATGCCAAGTTAGATAAACCAAAGGACCTATTTTGCATTTATTACAATTTAAAACACCTGAGGACCTTTTATGTAATTTTCCAAAGTTTGAGGGGTGAAATTGTAAATTTCCCAAAAGTTATCAAAATGTTCCAAATTGTAAGTTATGAATAGTACAAGGGTATTTTATGTTAAATTCCAAGTTTTAAATACCCAGGGACTAAATTTGCCATTTTTGAAACTTGAGGGGTAAAAATTGCCAATTTGTGAAAACTTTCATCCAAGGATTATTTTGAACATGTTTGATTATCCAAGGACTAAAGTTGACTTTTCATTCATTTTAAACCTTCAGGGACTATTTTTGCCATTTGCTGAGATTTCAGGGACTGAAAACGACAATTGTTGTGAAATTGATCATTTTTCACTTGTTTTTCAATCTTTTGTACCTGAATCACATAAAAACACATTTTGATGAATTTGTATCATTTTGTGAGTCATTTGTGTGTTTTTGGTCATTTTTGTGGGTTCAAATTGTATAAAAGATATGTGTAATTAGGCACATATCAAATCCCCCACACTAAACTATTGCTAGTCCCTAGCAATCTTTTATGAAAATTTAATGGATTTGAAACTCTTTACCAAAAGCCATTACTCCTGGAGTAGCCAAATGTTTCAGTTCAAGTAAGAACTTTGGTACAAATGATAACCAAATGATTTTGAGCAAATCATCAGCTGTCAACGGTTTTGATTTGTCTTTACCAGAAGCCGTTTGCTTCTGGACTAGCCAACTCTTAGATAAATTATTAATATTATCTTTGGTGAGCTGATTACCAATTATGGTTTTTCCACTGCCTTTACCACAAGCCATAACCTTGCGGGCTAGCCAACTCTTCATCTTTTAAAGATATGGCGAGTCGAATACCATACAATTTTGGGCAAATTGCAAGCCATAAACGGATTTGAGATATCTTTACCAAGAGCCGTTTGCTCTCGGATTAGCCAATCCTTATGTGTGTTAGACATGGTGGACTGATAACCATTTTTTGTGTTTAGTACTTAGTACTTCCACTAAAAAATTTTTTTTTAAAAATTTTGCCATTTTGGGGGAAAAAGGGACTAAAATGGAACATTTTTGATGAAATTAGCCATAATTTCCCCCCCCCCCACACTTGAACTGAATATTGTCCTCAATATTCAAAGTCCCGGCTATTATGCCGAATCCTTGAACGTAAAAAGATAACATTTCTAAGCCAAGTGGGGTAAACACAACAGTTATTCTGTTTTTTTGGTATATACAATTTTCATTTGGTTTTCAGATCTATATACAAAATGTGGGGCACACCCCCACACTTAGGTGGTAGAAAGGGGTAAGAAAAGTGAAACATGGGTGAAAACCCATGTTGAGCTACTGTTTTTGATTACCGAGTCGCTAGCTTGACTCGACCTCGAATTAAGTTGTTCATGAGGAAGCTACTGTTTTTGATAACCGAGTCGCTAGCTTGACTCGGCCCCGAATTAAATGGTTCATGGGGAAATGATTGGTTGAGAAATCGGAGTGGGGACCACTCACAGAATTATGAATATATAGGGAAGGAGAATATTTTTGGATTTTTATCTTTTATATATATATACAAAGGAAAAGAAAATATTTTTGTGTTTTATATTGTTTTTGGAATTGAAATATGATATTATATATAATATATACAAGGGATAGAAAACACAAATTCATTATACGCACCACACCTCCCCGGCAACGGCGCCAAAATTTGGTTCCTCCCGAACAGTCATCTTTTTTTTCAACCAAGGATATTGGTCAACTAAAGTCGAACCGTAAGGGAGAAAAATGCAATTTAAATCCGTGGGAGTTAAGTACATGAGTACAGAAAAGTACATCCCCGGGTCGTTATGTCCCAACGAGGTGTGTAAAATGTAATATAACGAATGTATGTGTTGAAATGATATGGAATATACAAAAACAGGAATCTGATTGACTAACACTAGGAATGTGAGTAGTCATAGCTCTGTCACAGCTGTATCGTTAAAAACGTACAATCAGAAACCTAAAAACGTAGAAGATATACAAACGTACGTTTAACTTAAATTAAACGTAAACGTATAAAAACAAAACGGAATAAAACAAACATTCCCAAAGAGGGAATTTGCATGCCTTAACGGCTTAAATGCAAATTAAATAAAAATAAAATAAATAACTATATTTACAAACATAGTTAAAAGTTAAGGAAACCTAAAAACCTCGCGCGGGTTAATTAAAAATTACGTAAGTGCGCAAGTTAAAACGTAAAATTAGTGAAATATAAACACTATGGGTGCAAATATATTTTTTACAGGTTCTATTAGACAAAAGAAAATTTTAGAAAAAAGATTTATAATTTTTTGATAATTATTTAATTTATTATGATTTAATTACTAATTTACAAATAAAAATACGAAATAAATACTAAAACTAATCTAAAAAATCTAAAATTTTTTATTTAATTACTTTACAATATTACTGATTTAATAAAAATAATAATGACAAAACAGCTTATTCGGATAAGCTATAATAAGCTAAAAAAGGAAAATAAGCTAAACGAGAAAAAACAAGGTTAAATATAACTGGGGCACACGTTATAACGAAACTGGTGCCCCAGAGCAGTTGGAAGGGGGTGTGTGTTATGCATGTTATACTAGCGAGAGGTCTAAGGTTCGAATCCCACACCCCACTTTTTGCTAACTATTTTTATTTTTGATTTTTCTTTTTTGCAAAACTTAAAAACAGCTAATTATAAGCAACTTTTATAAAGATGGATTTTTCAAAACTTAGCAATAAGCTCTGTAAGAGCTTATTAGCTTAACAGTTGGTTATAAGCCAAAAATTAAGCTTCTAAATAGAAGCTATCACTTAGTGGTTCATTTTGGTTTTTCTTTTTCTAGAAGTCCATATATACTGATATTATACATGTATAGGGAAGTTTGAACTTCACAAACAAAGAAATAAGCACTCCATGAGCTTATAAGACCACACAGTTGAGCATATGCTTGAGTGTTTGGGTCTAAAGCAAGGAATAAGCTTGAAATAAGCTATATACATGAAACAAAGAACAAACTAATGTGAGAATACTAATTTTATACAAGTTAAAAGAAAATGAAACTTAAAAACTAAGAAATAAGCAGTTTCAAGACTTATGGCTTATTCAGTTGGGCATTGAGCTCACAGTGAAGACATAAGCTTGAAATAAGCTTGAAAAAACTTTACAAAGGAAACAAAGAGTAAAATAAGGTTTGAACAAGTTTTATGAACAAGTATGAACAAGAATGTGTGCTGAGAATCACTCAATAAGCTCTAATAAGCTAATAAGCACATCTCAGATACACACAGTCAAAACCAAGGGCTGCAACTTATTTGAAATGCCATTCTAGCTGACGGGTTAAGCTCAAAATGGAAAAATAAAAGTTGGAGTTGCAAGTTGGCCTGGAGAGCTTTCCAAAAAGCCCAAGCTCAAGTATTTTGGTTCACATATGAGCTTGTGAGAGGCTTTTGAAAATGGCTTATTTTCCCCTGATCCTCAGTATACACTGATGATATGGGACAAATAAGAAGCTCTTTGCAGCCCTAGCTAATAAGCTAGGGAATGGATTTTAAGAATAGGGACTTGTGGTCTGGTTGATAAGCTTCTAAAAGAAACAAGAATCACCAGCTGGGTCCCACTAATGAGCTTTTTATGGGCTTATGAAAATGCTAGTTTTCTGAGTCTTATGCACTCAGGTGTGGGATAAGTCAAAAAGCTATTGCAGCCCTAGTTAATGGGCTGCAAAGGGAAAATTAAGCATTGGATCTTATGGATGAGTGGATAAGCTCCTCAGGGAACTCAATCACACAAGCTTATGACCACTATTGAGCTTTTGAGAGCTTATGGGTAATGGTGTAAGTTCAAAGGTTTGAACTGTTGGGAATGGGCAAACCAAAGCTCAATAGACTTATCAAATAAGCTCAAAGAAGCTACACAAGCATTTAAACACTGAGTGTGATTGATTATGACCACAAGCTCAGGTTCAATGAGGGCTTTTATGAGCTTATGCAGACAACTCCAACTCCACTGATTGCTTCAGTGGAGTGAGTTAGGGTGGGACACAATAAGGGGTTTTGAAATAAGCTATCTAAAAGCTAATAACTGAAAAGCAAGAATACATATAACAAATAAGCTACAAATGAAACACAAATGAGCCAAGAACCACAAGCTAGGGGTCAATTCATAGGGTTTATGCAATTGGACTGCCTAGCAGTGGTGCAGGGCAAAAAAAAAAGGACACAAATAAGCACATAAATAAGCAGTAAAACATGACATATAAGAGTTAACAAAAATACACTAAGTAAGATTAGCAACAAGACTCTTAACATACTAAAAGCACAAACACAGAAACTTAATAACAAAGCTACAATTAAATTATACATTTTAATCAAAAACAGAAATTAAGAAATTTTGACTTTTAAAGTTTATGATCAAAGTTGACTTAGATCAACTTTGATCTGAATCTGATAACTAAACATGTAATGTTAAGCAACAGGAACATGAAATTAACAAAGCTAAACAACATTTAAACACATATATAAGATTTGGACACATGAATTAAAACAGACAAGTACTAAAGACAGATTAAAAGGAAATTTGACTATAACACAAATAAATACTGAATAAACTGAGTCAATGGATCCATATGCATCACATAATCAAACAAGAACAATAATACACACAACTCTTAAACTCAGATTAAGCATCAACAAACAGTGAGTACTGAATTTGAATTGAGAATGAGCATGACTGCAAAAGACATGATCATTGAACCTAAAAGGTTGTCAAGCCCTCAATTAGCTCAAGGATCATGCAGTGACATGAATGACCACCTCAAACAATTTCAGGATTCTAAATCAAAGCAAATCCAAACAGTCCCTTAATCTTCAAGTGTCAAATGAATTTTAAAGTTTTCAATGAATTTGACCATGAAACTGATTCCAAACATCACAATAACACATACTAAGAACAAATGAACAGGAAAATAACAATTACAACAACCATAACCATGGATTACTCATAGTCCATTTTTACAGTTAAAAATAGATTATAAGGTAAATCCATAAACTGATACATAAACATACAAGATTAAACCTAAATAACACTTAGCAACGACAAATGAACAACAAAACATGAAAATTAAAGGAAATAGACACCTAAACAGTAATATGCAGAAAATTAAGAAAATGCTTACAAATGAGAAAGTGGATTGAGACATGGAAACCAATGAACAAGGTTACACCTATTAGCTTCCCAATAAGCTCCTAATACCCATTGCATTCCAATATTACCCCTGCTTCATCATCTTCTTCATTATCACTGATTTTTAATTATTTTTCTATTTTCTCTATTTTTGGTATTTTTTTAATTTAAAAGATCATAGACTGTTTAATGGCTTCTAAAGGCTTGCATAAACTTACTAAGAGCTATGTAGTGTCATATAGAGTCCTCTAAACATCCTTGATCAACAGTAATTTAAATGACTTAAATTTAAATGACATTTAAGATAAAAACATGAAATTAAAAAGGTGGAATCCAATAAAACTGTAAATATTGCTATATTAAGCTTTGTCAAAGTTTAATACATCAATGAAAGCAGTGAATGACATTTTAATTAAAGATAAGCAATAAAAGCTATTCTACGTGACAATGGCCTAATGCCAAGGTGATTATTTCTTCTTCATTCTTCCTCTTTTATACATCTCTTGAGTTCCACTTGAGTCTCTGAATATATCACACCACTCCTGAACCATTGGATTGGTCAAAGTAATCCAAACCATCAATTTTACTTTTTGGCACCAAAAGTCGTTTTGACTGTCTAGGTTGCTTGTGAGGGTTTTACGGAGCATTAAATGCTCCTTGGAACTTGTGTGAGGCGGTGGAGGGTTTTAAACAGCTGGGGGGTGATGTGGAAGCAAGTGGTGGCAAAACCACCACTGGTTTTGTGACTCAGTGGTGTGGAGGGAAAAAGGGGAAGAAGGTGGGTTTGACTAGGGTGTTGACCCTGGGATATTATTTAAGAAAAGGTGGGTCGGGTTAATGGTTGGATTGGGCTTGGGTTTTCTGTTTTGGGTTGGGTAGGGTTTTAATGGGTTTAGTTATTTAGTGGGATAGGATTTGGATTTTATGGGGTTAGTGTTGGATCCGGATTTTGGTTTATTAAACACAAGGACCAATGTTGTCATTTCTGAATTCTTGAGGGATTAAACCTGTTACAATTCCAAAGTTATGACAAGGACCAATTATGCCAAGTTAGATAAACCAAAGGACCTATTTTGCATTTATTACAATTTAAAACACCTGAGGACCTTTTATGTAATTTTCCAAAGTTTGAGGGGTGAAATTGTAAATTTCCCAAAAGTTATCAAAATGTTCCAAATTGTAAGTTATGAATAGTACAAGGGTATTTTATGTTAAATTCCAAGTTTTAAATACCCAGGGACTAAATTTGCCATTTTTGAAACTTGAGGGGTAAAAATTGCCAATTTGTGAAAACTTTCATCCAAGGATTATTTTGAACATGTTTGATTATCCAAGGACTAAAGTTGACTTTTCATTCATTTTAAACCTTCAGGGACTAGTTTTGCCATTTGCTGAGATTTCAGGGACTGAAAACGACAATTGTTGTGAAATTGATCATTTTTCACTTGTTTTTCAATCTTTTGTACCTGAATCACATAAAAACACATTTTGATGAATTTGTATCATTTTGTGAGTCATTTGTGTGTTTTTGGTCGTTTTTGTGGGTTCAAATTATATAAAAGATATGTGTAATTAGGCACATATCAGCTAGAGCGTCTACCCGCAGGATCCATCACCTCTTGGGATGATCTCACCACTCGTTTCCTTGCTCAGTTTTTCCCACCGGGAAGAACTACCAAGCTAAGGAATGATATCTTGATGTTCCAACAACGTCAAGGCAAAACCCTCTACGAGGCATGGACTCGATTCAAGGACTTACTCCAAAAAGTCCCTCACCATGGCATAGAACTTTGGCTCCAAGTCCAAATCTTCTATGACCATATCAATCTTTCCACGAGGCAAACCATTGACCAATCGGCTGGTGGTAAGCTACGTGATCTAAGTGCGGAACAATCATGGGCTCTCCTAGAAGATCTTGCTCTTTATGACAACGAAAGTTGGAGTGACCCCCGTGATTTGAATAAAACGGTCAAGGCAATATCTTTGCCTTCGAGCAATTCAAGCACTTCCGACCGTAGGATCATAGAACTTGAAGACCAAGTCAAGTTTCTTATGAAATCCTACGAAGCTCCTAAACCTTCAAGCCAAGTGAACAAAATCACTTCTTCGTGTGAATTATGTAGTGGTCCCCACGACACTCGTGATTGCATGGAACTCCCCGAACAAGCTTTTGCGGACTACGCATCCTCGCGTACCGACGGAGTGGGAGACAAGTGGTACACTTTCAAACCCGAGCCAAACCCTTACGGTGATTCATACAACCCCTCATGGAAAAATCACCCAAACCTTAGGTGGAAACAAAACCAAAACGCACAACAAACCAATTCTTCCAACCCACCTAATCGTTTCCAATCAAGCGGTTCCAACTCGAACCGTACTTTCAATAACGATCCTTCCAACAATTATGGTAGTACCAATAACTTTGAAGGATTGATGTCCCAATTTATGGCATCTCAAGAAGCTCGTTTAGCCAAGTTTGAAGCCGATTTCAAACAAAAACAAAGCGAGATGACCAATAAGATTGACACTTTGTTGAAAGCCCTCAATGACCGAGAAATGGGAGCACTCCCTAGCAACACAGTCAAGAACCAAAAACTAAACGTCAACGCTATCTCGTCTGTTTCGTCACCTAGTTCTTGTCCACAATATTATTCGGTCAATTCCATGAGCTCGTGTTTCAAACAAACCCAAGTCGTTCAAAATGACCAAGAAGTTAGGACATCCAAATTGGTCAACAACATAGTTGAAACACCTCCCACTCAAAGCCTTGACAATGAATTCAAGGAGCTCCACCTTGAAAGTCCGGTTATTGATGTGATGGATGAGAAGAAGCTCAAATTAGGCGAAAAAGGGACCGCCTTCGTTCAAAACAAGCTACCTAAGAAGTTAGATGATCCGGGCTTATTTGTTCTACCTTGCAAGATCGGTAATTCGGAGGCTTATGACACATTAGCCGATCTTGGATCAAGCCTTAACCTACTTCCGTTACCTCTCTACACCTCTCTAAAACTAGGAAAACTTGAAGAAACCGAGGTGATAATAGGCTTAGCGGATGGGAGTGTTGCTTACCCGGTTGGAGTAGTCAAGGACGTGTTAGTACACATAGGAAAACTAACCATTTTAGCCGATTTCCACGTCCTTGATATGGTTAGCGACCCTACATGCCCCTTGTTGATAGGTAGAGGATTTTTGGCAACCGCTAGTGCTATGATTGATTGTAAGGAATCCAAGATAGCGGTAGGAGAAGGAGATACTTGGTCAGTCTATGATGTGAAGAAACATGCCTATGATACTAGTGATGAACCAACACCCCATTGGTTAGAAGTAAATAGGAGACCATCTAGATATGGACCTTGGATCGATAGAGACTTCATAGGACCCCAACGCCCATTTTACCTAGAAGAGGACTTTGTTAACCGAACACATACGGTAGAGCAACTCTTGGCTAGGGACACCGAATTGGATCCATTTGAAGACCCTCTAGTTTTTAGGAAGATGATTGATTTCCTAGGAGTTTTGCCAATTAACCTAGGAATGAATAAGTGGACTTGTGAGGAAGATGATCATAAGTGGGATTGGGACAAACCACCCAAAGATGGAGATGGGTCATGGCATATTAAAATGACATTGTATGACCCAGATGGAGAGAAGTTTGAAAAGATATATTGTACTAAGCGGACCAATAGGAAACTTCAATCCAAGCTTAACCCTAAAGACGTCCTCGATGGCGAACTCACTTACATAGGGTAGAAGGACTTTGAGTCTAGCTACAAGACTCGTTAATAAAGAAAAGCGCTTCTTGGGAGGCAACCCAAGCTTTATTTGCTTTGTGTGTTTATTTAATTGTTTGTTTGTTTTTATTTGCTTCCGTATGTACGTTTAATTTTTGTTATTATTGATTCATGTTCAAAAACTAAATTGTGAAAATGCTTTATTTTGTTTTTAACTTCGTCTTAATTACATATAAAGGTATTTTACAAAAGTTAAGTGTAAGGGAAATCCAAATCGGTTTATTAGAACAAAAATGAACATGAATCGTAATAATAATAAATTAACATACATATTAGTATTTGTTTGAGTCAAATGCTTGTATCGAGTCATAATGATGTTTTGCAGGAATTCCAGGAAGTAAGGTGTAGGTTTTTCCAAAAATTTTCCGGAAACGTAACATGAGAATTCTGTCAGATCATTTCTGACGGCGTCAGGATTTACAACCTGACGGCATCAGGTTTAATTTTCTGAAAATTTTTGAAAGTTTTGTTTTCATAAAAAGTTTTTATTAAATCTATAACTTATAATCTCCAGGAATCTGAAAAATTATCATTCCACAAGCATTATATCCTTATATAGAGTTTATCCCGCCGATGTTATGCAGGTTTTCGTGTTTGTTTTCTCAGGTTTAACAGGTTATTTTGGACAAGGAAATGTTTGTTAGATCAAGCTTATGGCGATGCATTAGTCATGGAGCTTCAACACTACTTTGGAAGAAGATCTAACCATGTTACCACATTATCCACCGAGCGAATCAGGGGAGTATTTGATTTCATTCTTTTACCTTATTTACTTTTACATTTGTTATTTGAACATTGGGGACAATGTTCATCTTAAGTGTAAGGGGGGGGGGGTAAAAATACGATACTTTAGAGAATACAATTACGCTTGATTTTTGTTTGTTTAATAGTAGATGTGTAATAAAACTGAGATAAATACCTGTTAGGGCAATTTTAGTACCAAATTTAAAATTTTTTACAACATTTAGGAGTGAAACTTTGATCTTAATGAGCATCTCACGGATAGGAGTTATATGACTAGCACAAAAACCGTACCACTAAAAAAATTTTCCACCCCAAATATGTGAGGTTCGCCCCTAGAATTGGTAGGAAAAGCATTTATGCTATGATGTGTGTACCGGTAGCACTTAGATTCTAGAACTTGCGTTAGGACCATTCCAAGGCCACAAGTGAGACTACATTCGTGTAGTTAGATTTACTACATGATAAGAGGCATTAGGATTAACCCATTGTTTTACACCTGTGTTTTTGTTATAATTACATTGGCTACATTGGTCAAGTAATTCTCCCACACCCTTTGCGTTGTACTCATTTTTAGTACACGATACCCCTAGTACACCCCTCAGAGCCTATCTTTTCGTTTCGACCTTTAAGCATTTTACTTAAAGGAAGAATTTGTTACACCCCACTTAAATGTACACCCAAATCGCCTTAGCCTACCTTGTATGCACTCATTTTTAGTGCATTATTGTGACAACATTTGTTTAAACCCCAAGTTAATTATCTAATTGATTACATGGTTGCTAAGTCGAGTCATATCCTTGTACATATTGTTTTGGGACGATTGGGACTCATGGGTAAAGTACTAGTGTAATGGAGTAATGGGGAAGAACATCATTTATTACCCCCATATGTGCTAAATATTTTAAAAAGTACTCCAAGTTTTTCAATTATCTTAATTCGAGTCATTAGAATAGTTATTTGTAAAGTTATGTAAAAGTTCAAGTGTAAGGGGAATGCAGCGCCCCTTTGATGTATTATTTTGGATGGTAGGGCAAGAGTGTATGAAAAAAAAAAAAAAAAATTTAAAGAAAAATACAAAAAAAATGAGAAAAAGAAAAATAGAAAAAAAAAACATACGGACTACCATCCCGTTTCATTTTATATTTATTTTATGTTTTTGTTATTTTGTTTTTAGCTTAAGATTGAGTCGAGTCTTGGCTTAGCAACATTGTATAGTACATGTAATTAATCAAGATCTTTAACTCGCCACCAGTAAAATATCCATTGTCCAACAAAACCGTGTTTATCATATCCCTACACCTAACGTTATAACCCGTTTAAAAGCCCTCTTTGATAGTTTATCTTAGGTGCTTACGCCTAGTGGAGGAGGTTTTTGATCCTTGCCCAAGCCTATGGTAATCTATTTGCTATGACAGGTAGTGAGAGATATTATCCGTTTTCATTTATGAGATTTATGTTGATGACACTTGAGAGATGTGAGTATCTAAACACTACTTGTGAGGTGCTAGTATGTAATCTCCGTGCTTATTATGATTAAAGTGGAACGACTATTTGTTGTAATTACTTTTATATTAGCATTAAATGACCCCTAACTTGTATTTTGATTAGAATAAAAGCGCATTTTCTTGAGGACAAGCAAATCTCAAGTGTAAGGGTATTTGATGAAGCAAAAAGTGTACCGCTTTTAGGGGGTCATTTAAGCCCTAAACCGTATTTATTTGATCAAATATTGCCCTAAATCGTTCCTTTTGTCATTTTAGGTACTTTGGAGAAGAAATCTGGAAAAGGAAGCATTTTGGACATTTTTGGAGCATAAAAGTGAAGAAAACGGCAAAGTCTCAAAATTACGCTAGAAAGTTCCTTTGACGACGTCAGGAATTGGTCCAGACGGCGTCATGGCTTGGCAAAAGAGGTGGATGTGAAAATTACTCATGATAAGCCAGAGAATTTTGCATGAAAAATCTGACGGCGTCACCCTTTAATGTGATCAAGGTCGTCACGGCTTAAGCTAAAGAGGGACGGCGTCAAGCACTAATCTGACGGCGTCAAGCCTTGATAAGCCAGAGCGGATTTTGGAGGTCTAAAGAGGGACGGCGTCAGGAAGGCCATCCGGGAACCCTAAAAGCGGCGAGGTGACGGCGTCAGGATCTACAACGTGACGCCGTCAGCCCTTAACTTCTATATATAGTTTTGCAATTTTTTTTCATTAGGGTGGAACTTTGTGTGTAACCTTTTGGGAGGAAACCCTAAGACGATTTTAGCAGCTTTTTCAAGGCTTTTTGCCTTGAGAACTTCCATGTTACATTGAAGATAAGTTATCAATTAATCATTCAATATGTCTATGTGTTGTTTGATTCTATCTTGTTCTTTTCTTTTGTTTAACATGCTAGGCTAGGTTTTCTTTGTGTTTGCTTAGATCTAATGAAACCTAACTATTGATTATTGATTATTAGTGTGTTATTAATTGTATTGGATGATTGTTCATCTATGTTAGGCTTAAGAAAACTGGCTAACTTCCTATTCGGTAACTTGCTTGAACGTCTTAAGAAACATGAACCAATGCGTACTAAGGTTTTTATGGTTGTATTTAATGCATGAGCGAATTCTAGTGATCCCATGTTAGGAGCTTCTTAGCCGGCTCGACATAGGAGTGAAGTAGGAGCTTATAGAGTTAGGGAAGTACGTACGCCACCCCACGATTGGTATTAAGGAATACACCCGTCATCCACGCGATTAATACACACTAATCAAACGGTAAAAGATAGTTAGGGAGTAAGGAAATCTAAGTAAACACATTTCTCTCCACATAAGTTTCATCAACCTTTTCATTTTCTGTTATTTTATTTTATTTGCATTCGTAGTAATTTGGGTTAGTTGACTAGCAACTAATTTCGCCCACTCTTTCAAACCCGAGATTTTACTTGCTTTCATAAAAATTATAAAAACATAAAAAAGAATCTTCTCTCACCCCTAGACCTATTAGAGTAGTTTTTCAATCCTAACGACACTATTCCCTGTGGAGAACGATCAATCCCCCGTACTTACCACTACACTATACTACATCGGTCAGGTACACTGCCTGGTGGGGTTGTAAGCCTCTTGAGATCCCTCGAGAGGTAAAACCTGTTGTAAGGTCGCAAAACCACGCATCAAGTTTTTGGCGCCGTCGCCGGGGAATAGTTATTGTTTAGGTTGAATTTTTATTTTTATAGGTCTACTCACTAGATTCCTTTCTAGTGAGATTTTTATTTCATTTTTTCTAGGTTTTCTTTAGTCTATCTTTTTTCTTTGTTTCTTTGTTCGTAACCAATACCATCCGACATCATGGAAGATGGTAATATCCTCGATCCCAACATCCCACCACCACAACAACCACCACCACCTCCTAGAGCCCGTACCTTAGGAGACTACTCCCGTCCTAGCCACCATGGCTATCGAAACACCATTGAGCTCGTGACTCGAACAAGGGTAGAGTCAGGCTCGTGACTCGAAAAAAACAAGCGCTTCTTGGGAGGCAACCCAAGCTTTATTTGTTTTGTGTGTTTATTTGTTTGTTTGTTTGATTTTATTTGCTTCCATATGTATGTTTAATTTTTGTTTTTATTGATTCATGTTTCAAATTAAATTGTGAAAATGCTTTATCTTGTTTTTAACTTCGTCTTAACTACATATAAAGGTATTTTGCAAAAGATAAGTGTAAGGGAAATCCAAATCGGCTTATTAGAACAAATGAACATGAATCGTAATAATATTAAATTAACATACATATTAGTAATTGTTTGAGTCAAATGCTTGTATCGAGTCATAATGATATTTTGCAGGATTTCCAGGAAATAAGGATTGAGTTTTTTCAGAAATTTTCCGGAAACTTAACATGAAAAATCTGTCAGATCACTTCTGACGGCGTCAGGTTTTAATTTTCTGAAAATTTTGAAAGTTCTGTTTTCATAAAAAGTTTTTATTAAATCTCTAACTTATAAACTCCAGGAATCTGCAAAATAATCATTCCACAAGCATTATATCCTTATATAGAATTTATCCCGCCGATGTTATGCAGGTTTTCGTGTTTGTTTTCTCAGGTTTAACAGGTTATTTTGGACAAGGAGATGTATGTGGAATCAAGCTTATGGCGATGCATTAGTCTTGGAGCTTCTACTTTCCCTTGGAAGAAGATCTAACCATGTTACCTCTTTATCCACCAAGCGAATCAGGGGAGTATTTGATTTCATTCTTTTACCTTATACTTTTACATCTTGTTATTTGAACATAGGGGACAATGTTCATCTTAAGTGTAAGGGGGGGGGGGTAAAGTACGATACTTTAGAGAATGCTATTACGCTTGATTTTTGTTTGTTTGATGGTAGATGTGTAATAAAACTGAGATAAATACCTGTTAGGGCAATTTTAGTGCCAAATTTAAAATTTTTTACAACATATAGGAGTGAAACTTTGATCTTAATGAGCGTCTCATGGATAGGAATTATATGACTAGCACAAAAACCGTACCACTAAAAATTTTTTCCACCCCCAAATATGTGAGGTTCGCCCCTAGAATTGGTAGAAAAAGCATTTATGCTATGATGTGTGTACCGGTAGCACTTAGATTCTAGAACTTGCGTTAGGACCATTCCAAGGCCACAAGTGAGACTACATTCGTGTAGTTAGATTTACTACATGATAAGAGGCATTAGGATTAACCCATTGTTTTACACCTGTGTTTTTGTTATAATTACATTGGCTACATTGGTCAAGTAATTCTCCCACACCCTTGGCGTTGTAATCATTTTTAGTACACGATACCCCTAGTACACCCCTCAGAGCCTATCTTTTCGTTTCGACCTTTAAGCATTTTACTTAAAGGAAGAATTTGTTACACCCCACTTAAATGTACACCCAAATCGCCTTAGCCTACCTTGTATGCACTCATTTTTAGTGCATTATTGTTACAACATTTGTTTAAACCCCAAGTTAATTATCTAATTGATTACATGGTTGCTAAGTCGAGTCATATCCTTGTACATATTGTTTTGGGACGATTGGGACTCATGGGTAAAGTACTAGTGTAATGGAGTAATGGGGAAGAACAACATTATTACCCCCATATGTGCTAAATATTTTAAAAGTACTCCAAGTGTTTCGATTATCTTAATTCGAGTCATTAGAATAGTTAATTGTAAAGTTAGGTAAAAATTCAAGTGTAAGGGGAATGCAACGTCCCTATGATGTATTATTTTGGATGGTAGGGCAAGAGTGTATGAAAAAAAAAATCGAAAAAATCAAGAAAAGTACAAAAATATGAGAAAAAGAAAAGTAGATAAAACATACGGACTACCATCCCGTTTCATTTTATGCTTATTTTATGTTTTTGTTATTTTGTTTTTAGCTTAAGTCGAGTCTAGTCTTGGCTTAGCAACGCCATATTGTACATGTAATTAATCAAGATCTTTAACTCGCCACCAGTAAAATATCCCTTATCCAACAAATCCGTGTTTATCATATCCCTACACCTCATGTTATAACCCATGTAAAAGCCCTCTTTGATAGTTTATCTTAGGTGCTTACGCCTAGTGGAGAAGGTTTTTGATCCTTTCCCAAGCCTATGGTAATCTATTTGCTATGAAAGGTAGTGAGAGATATTATCCGTTTTCATTTATGAGATTTATTTTCATGACACCTGAGAGATGTGAGTATCTAAACACTACTTGTGAGGTGCTAGTTTGTAATCTCCGTGCTTATTATGATTAAAGTGGAATGACTATTTGTTGTAATTACTTTTATATTAGCATTAAATGACCCCTAACTTGTATTTTGATTAGAATAAAAGCGCATTTGCTTGAGGACAAGCAAATCTCAAGTGTAAGGGTATTTGATGAAGCGAAAAGTGTACCGCTTTTAGGGGGTCATTTAAGCCCTAAATCGTATTTATTTGATCAAATATTGCCCTAAATCGTTCCTTTTGTCATTTTAGGTACTTTGGAGAAGAAATCTGGAAAAGGAAACATTTTGGACATTTTTGGAGCATAAAAGTGAAGAAAACGACAAAGTCTTCAAAGTTGCTGGAAAAGTACACTTGACGGCGTCAAGTATTGCTCTTGACGGCGTCATGGCTTGGCAAAAGAGGTGGATATGAAAAATACACGTGACGCGCCAGAGAGTTTTGCAATGGAAAGTCTGACGGCGTCACCCTTTAAGGTGATCAAGGCCATCACGGTTTAAGTTAAAGTGAGACGGCGTCAAGCACTTATCTGACGGCGTCAACCTTTGATAGGCCAGAGCGGATTTTGGAGGACTAAAGAGGGACGGCGTCAGGAAGACCATCCGGGAACCCTAGCCACGGCGAGGTGACGGCGTCAAGATCTATAACGTGACGCCGTCAGCTACTAAGTTCTATATATAGTTTTGCAATTTTTTGTCATTAGTGTGCAACTTTGTGAGGAGAAACCCTAAGACAAATTTCTGCCATTTTTAAGGGTTTTTACACCCTTGGATCTCCCATGTTTAATTGAAGATAAGTAATCATTTAATCAATCAATATGTCTATGTGTTGTTTGATTATATCTCGTTCTTGTCTTTTAATTAACATGCTAGGCTAGATTTATCTTGTGTTTGCTTAGATCTAATGAAACCTAACTATTGATTATCGGTTATTAATGTGTTATTAATTGTATTGGATGATTGTTTATCGATGTTAGGCTTAAGAAAACTGGCTAACCTCCTATACGGTAACTTGCTTGAACGTCTTAAGAAACATGAACCAATGCGTACTAAGGTTATTATGGTTGTATTTAATGCATGAGCGAATTCTAGTGATCCCATGTTAGGAGCTTCTTAGCCGGCTCGACATAGGAGTGAAGTAGGAGCTTGTAGAGTTGGGGAAGTACGTACGCCACCCCACGATTGGTATTAAGAAATACACCCGTCTTCCACGCAATTAATACACACTAATCAACCGGTTAAAGATAGTTAGGGAGTAAGGAAATCTAAGTAAACACATTTCTCCCCATATAAGTTACACGACCTTTTCATTTTCAGTTATTTTATTTTATTTGCATTTGTAGTCATTTGGGTTAGTTGACTAGCAACTAATTCCGCCCACTCTTTCAAACCCGAGATTTTACTTGCTTTTATAAAAAATATAAAAATACAAAAAGAATCTTCCCTCACCCGTAGACCTATTAGAGTAGTTTTTCAATACTAACGACACTATTCCCCTAGAGAACGATCAATCCCCCGGTACTTGCCACTTCACTATACTACATCGGTCAGGTACACTGCCTGGTGGGGATTGCAAGCCTCTTGAGATCCCTCGAGAGGTAAAACCTGTTGTAAGGTCGCAAAACCACGCATCAAGTGCCTATGAACTTTGCAACAAAGTTTACTAGAAGTTTGAGGTTGCCTGTCATATGTCGGGAACATCCGCTATCAACAATCCAAAGAACAATTTGAATCGCCTGCATCACATGAAGACAACACAGATGGAGAGATGGTAACGGTGGAACCCGTTGGGTTAGTAGCATAGTTATTAAGCACTTTAGGTAACTTAGTGAATGCACTAGGTGATTGGATTGTTTTAGGAGCAACTATGGTGTTGTCTATGGCATTCTTAGAAACTACACTTGGCGGTTTTCCTAATATAGACTTAGAGGCAGTAGTGGGCCTAGAGGAAATGCCATATGTACGTTTCTGATTACGAGACAAAAGAGAGTTTGCAACACACTTTTTATGATCACCAGATAACATGCTATTTCGACAAAACACACAAGAAGCATCAACATTCAAAACATTTAAAACATTCAAGGCATTCAAAGTATTAGCATTTGTTACATCACGATTAGAAATACAAGTTTTTAAGTTTGATTCTACATCAGACACAACATGCTTTTTATTCAAACTCCTAAGATGGTCTTCTACTTCTTGATCTTTTAGTGTGCTGCTCTTACGTTGCCAGATACTAATCTTCTTTTTGTTGCTTTTAGGCTCGGATCTGCTAACGCTATGAGGGGTGACTATTCCTGTAGAAGTCGAAGCATTCACATTAGTAGTCTGAGGGGATGCTTTCCTAGGTGTTTTATCCACTTTATACATGCCTGGTGCAATCACATTTGTGTGGACAAATTTCCCTTTTTCAAGTAATTTAATTTTCTCTTTGAGTTCAATGATGATGTGATTCTTTTGTTGAATTTTAGATTCTAATTCTCGATTTAAGCGAACAGTGTCATTCCGATTCTGACAAGCTTCATCAATGTCCTTTTCATGTTCAAAGAGTTGACGTTTTAAAACAGCATTTTCTTTTTCAAGAGTTTGAATTTTGGAAGCATGATTATTTTGAAAGGAGATTGATTCTTTTTGACTTTGCAACTTTAATTCAAAATCCAGACTTTGAGTTTGACACCATTTCAACTTTTGATTGAGTTGAAAAATCAATTTTGAAAGTTTGTTTTGCGCATCATCATTGAAATTGCTTATTCTCTCATTTTCTCTTTTTAAATTCTCAACTTCAAGTCTTAACATTTCAGTATGAGCAGAATGATCATCAACAAGCATTGCATTGCAAGACACATAAATGTAATTCATGAACACATATATAATATCAGAACATAGAACAACTTCCAAGAGTCGATCTGCTTCTTTTTGTAAAACTTTGTTTCTACGTTTTTGTTTTAAGATCGCATTTTGAGTTGAATTGAAAGTGTTCATCATGTAAGTTACCTCTGATTGAAGTTCATGTTCCCAGTGTGTAGCACAAAGATGCAAATGTTGAACATGTGGTAAAAATTTTTTTTGAAAAATTTCTGTCTTTTCTTTTTCATAAGGAGAAAGAAAAGTGGAACCTTTTATTTCAGAATTACATTCAATAGCTTGTTCCAAAAATTTTATGTCTTCCAAAAATGTATCGAAATACCTAAGTACAAGACATCTTTTTGGTAATTGTACAATTACACCTGAATTTGGTAAAGGACCATTTACTTGTGCCACTGGGTTGACAAGACCAACCTCAGAAGAAGGTTCATTCATTTGCATTAAAAACCATGATTGTTCTATTTTATCCTTTTGAGGAACGAAGGTGTCGGTAATATGAGGTACTTTTGAGTAATCAAACGGTTTATTAAACTTAACATTGCTCATTTTAGATCGAATCTCTTCTTCCTGTTCCATTTCTTCCTCACAATTATGTACAACAACACGCATAATAGAATCATCAAAAAGATGTTCTGCACTATACAACTTCGGAATTTCCTTGAGTTCTTTATGAAGAAAACATGGGTTGTCATCCCCAATAGCAAAGCCATATCCTTAAGGATTTTGCTTTAGACTAAATTTCTAAATTGTTGTTACTGACTCACCAGTTTTATAAACAACTTTTTGAAGCTCTTTTAGTTTACAATCCAACTCTACGATTTCCTCAAGATAGGAATCAATCCGTTTCCTAGATACTTGTTTGTGTTCAGAAAAATTATCTTGACAAGTTGACAACTCTGTTTTTGTTTTTGAAAGTTCAGAGTGTAGGTGGTCAACTTGTTGTTTAAAATCTAATATTTCTTGTTCCATTTAAGAAATCAAGTCATTTTTGGAGACAGTTAATTCTCGTATCTTATGTTCTAAATCTTGTTCTTTCACATAATATTGTTGGAATGCAACTTCAAAACTTTTTTCCCGTTTTTCTTTTGTTTCATAATTTGTAAGTTGTATTTTATAGCACTCAAGATCCTTAGTCAATAATGAAACTTTTCCTTTTAAGTTTCTATTTATCTCATTGCATTTATCAATTTGGGATTTTTGTGAGTCCAACTGGGTTTGGGTGGTCAAGAGCAAGGTCATGAGTTCTGAATCTGGACCAAGCAAAAGATCATCTTGTTCAATTTGATCATTATTGTCTGTGGAAACCGTAGACAGGGGGGGGGGTGAATACATTTTCAATTAAAAACTTAAAAACTTTTTGTATCAAGCACCCGATCAAGTGTGACGTAATATGATAAGTGTCAACAATGATCATACAACATCTAGAGATGGTATAAAGTAAACTACCACACAAACACAATCAAACCATGACACAAACATAATCAACATAATATAAGCAACAAACCACACATGCAAAATACATCCCTGTGGTTTGCCCAATTTCGCACCATATCCAAATCTTTTTTTTCTAACTTATACATCCCTCCGTTAATAAAAGTTAAACACCATACATCCGCGAGGACGAACGGTGCAAAGCGTTTCTCCGTTATCTCCTAACGAGATAGAAAATGTTTGCACCGTTAGTCCTATGGTTAAGTCTATTTGCACCGTTAGTCCTTTGTTACGTTTTCGTCCGATTTTTTTCGTTTTCGTCCGATTTTTTTACGTTTTCGTCTGTTTTTTTACGTTTTCGTCCGATTTTTTACGTTTTCGTCCGATTTTTTACGTTTTCGTCTGTTTTTTTTACGTTTTTGTCTGATTTTTTTACGTTTTCGTCTGTTTTTTTTTACGTTTTCGTCCTATTTTTTTACGTTTTCGTCTGTTTTTTTACGTTTTCGTCTGTTTTTTTACGTTTTCGTCCATTTTTTTACGTTTTCGTCTGTTTTTTTACGTTTTTGTCTGATTTTTTACGTTTTCGTCCGATTTTTTACGTTTTCGTCTGTTTTTTTACGTTTTCGTCCGATTTTTTTTATGTTTTCGTCTGTTTTTTTTACGTTTTTGTCTGTTTTTTTACGTTTTCGTCCGATTTTTTACGTTTTCGTCTGTTTTTTTTACGTTTTCGTCCGATTTTTTACGTTTTTGTCTGTTTTTTTACGTTTTCGTCTGTTTTTTTTACGTTTTCGTCCATTTTTTACGTTTTCGTCCAATTTTTTACGTTTTCGTCTGTTTTTTTTACGTTTTCGTCTGTTTTTTTACGTTTTCGTCCGTATTTTTTACGTTTTCGTCTGCTTTTTTACGTTTTCATCCTTTTTTTTTACGTTTTCGTCCGCTTTTATATGTTTTTGTCTGATTTTTTACGTCTGCTTTTTGACGAATGCTTTGTTTGAGGTGATGTGGTAGGTGACAAAATATCTATGCACATCTTTTTTGTGTAGGTTGAGTTGAGACGAGCTGGATTATGGTTTGATGTGCTTAGATATATGTGTTTGAGGATAAAGCTAAAATATACTAGTAACAAAATAGAAGGAATAAATTTGAAGCAATAAGGTTGACCTACATTGGCTGTCCAATTAGGACTTCACTTTAAGATATGTGCATTGACTTTTTGAGGTTGAATAGTCTTTGTCGTTAGACTTTAAATTTCATTGTATTTTGATCTTAAAAAGAATTAAATCACGTGAATTTGTTATTGTTGTCTTTTGTTATAAAAAAAACAGACGAAAACGTAAAAAATTGGACGAAAACGTAAAAAATCGGACGAAAACGTAAAAAAAACAGACGAAAACGTAAAAAATCGGACGAAAACGTAAAAAAACAGACGAAAACGTAAAAAAAAACAGACGAAAACGTAAAAAAATCGGATGAAAACGTAAAAAAAAACAGACAAAAACGTAAAAAATCGGACGAAAACGTAAAAAATCGGACGAAAACGTAAAAAAAACAGACAAAAACGTAAAAAATCGGACGAAAACGTAAAAAAAACAGACGAAAACGTAAAAAAATCGGACGAAAACGTAAAAAAACAGACGAAAACGTAAAAAATTGGTCGAAAACGTAAAAAATCGGACGAAAACGTAAAAAAAACAGACGAAAACGTAAAAAATCGAACGAAAACGTAAAAAAAACAGACGAAAACGTAAAAAATCGGACGAAAACGTAAAAAATCGGACGAAAACGTAAAAAAACAGACGAAAACGTAAAAAATCGGACGAAAACGAAAAAAATCAGACGAAAACGTAACAAAGGACTAACGGTGCAAATAGACTTAACCATAGGACTAACGGTGCAAACATTTTCTATCTCGTTAGGAGATAACGGAGAAACGCTTTGCACCGTTCGTCCTCGCGGATGTATGGTGTTTAACTTTTACTAACGGAGGGATGTATAAGTTAGAAAAAAAAGATTTGGATGTATGGTGCGAAATTGGGCAAACCACAGGGATGTATTTTGCAGTTTACTCTAATATAAGCAACAAACCACACAAGTATAAACACAATGGAAATATAAATATAAAGCAATAAAGACTAAAATAAAAGTAAAGAGATAAGTAAAGAAGGCGCAAACCGGACACGATGATTTATAGTGGTTCAGTTACGAAACTCCTCTTCGCCCTACTCCACTCCCCGAGTACCCAACTCGAGAGTTACTTCACTAATCAACAAGCTCCCTTCAGGCGGAGAAAACCGTACAACGTCGCTTATCCTTATTTCCGACACTAAGCTAAATGTCGAGTACTAATCTTAGCTAGTACCAATCTACCACGATCCACACGATCTACTCACGAACTACCTGATCTACCCTCGATCCACTTGATCAACACGCAAGCCTACAAGCTACAAGAGATCTCCAAGATCTCAACAAGATCACAATGATCTACTCTCACTTGACTCGATAAGTACTTAGATGCGAATGGAGATGATTCCATAAGATGGGAAGTGTTGGATTTGACCTTTGAGGAAAGGTGGAAAAAGATGGTTTAGATTAATATATCGTTTGCACTGACAATGAGATGCATGATATATTTTAAAAGAGAAAAAGAAAATGTGTATGTGATCCTAACAGGATTGTGGGTGGATATCTCTAACGGGGTTGAGGTAACGAAGTTCAAGATTTCTAGTTTGGATGATCCTAGTTGTGTGTTAGAGATAATTTGGTGCATGAAGGGTTTCGTGTGATTGTGAGGATTGAAGCTTATTGAACTAACTATCATTGTCAAGAGTGAAGTGTAGCTAAAAGATTTGAGTGGGATTGATATAAGGGTTGAAGGTTTTGAAACTAAATATCACTGTCAAGAGTGAAGTTTAGTTATAAGGGTTGAGTGTGATGATGAATGATATTAATGTGAGGTTTGAAGATGAGATGCAAGATAAGCTTGCAATGGTGAGGCCTTATATAGGCAAGAGTTGTGGGATTTGAATTAAAGTTGGTGGTAGTGTCCTATGGTGTAGTGAGGGAATTTTAAGGTGTATGTGAGTTTGCAAAATTTTACAGGTTTGAGGTTAGGGATGCAGGGATCTAGAGGGAACAATGAAAATTCATCAAACAAGGGCACGGTACCACTAAATACCACACGGTACCATTAAATTTAATTGTACCGTGGCCTATTTAACGGTACCGTGACCTGGAAGTCACGAATTTTCCTGTGCAGCCTAGTTCTGGGCAGCTAAAGGGAAGTTTTCTAGGGAATAAGAACCACATTTGTGTGTTCTTGAGAGTGTTTGTTGAAAGTCTATATGAGTGTGTTTTCGCCCCCCCTTAATCGATGACCATCCGGACAAGATGTGTAAAAAAAATAAAGAGGAAAACAAACGTTGACGGAAGCGATGAGCTTAGGCATGTGATTATGTGGAAATATGCTAAGGGTTAAGAAGATAAAATCTTCAAGGTTGTGAGGTTAGTGATAAGGTTCTAGTGGGGTTATCTATGTTGATGAAGAAGGGTTATCTCAACTTATCCTAGCGGTTCTTCGCTTGAAGTGTGTGGAAGATGAGTGGGATGCGGGAGCATTGGTAGTGTAGAACGAAGGTTGAAAAGTGTAGATAAGTTGAGAAGATAATGGATACGGAAGTAACCAAACATATGGTGTGTTTAGTACTATGCGGAAGTGAAAGGGAAAAAGCTAAGGAATCAGAAGATAGACAGAATCTATTCTGATAGGAGACGGTTCTGGTTCATGACTACATCGAGTGGGTTTCGATAGTGCTTTTGAAACAGTGAGAATTGAAAACAAGATAAACTGTCTCAGCAGACAACGGTCCGACGGTAGTGTTAAATTTAGCGTTACCGTCCCCTATTTAAGGGTACCGTGACCTGCTGAGGTCAGTTTTGACCCAGAATTAGATTTTTGACAAAGAAATTTCAAATATGTTGTGATTTTTCTGGACCTTGGATTAAAGGAATTTATACCAAATAAATTCTTTTATGAATGAATCCAACGGGATTCGATGAACTTTGATCGAGAACGAGAGATGACATTTAATTGCATTTCGCAAATTAAATATAATTTAAATATTTTGGATGAAATATTTAAGTTGTCATTGGAATTTAAGAGGATTTTACGAATAAATCTCGCTGATTTAGTGAGACTTTTCGACACGAGGAGAGAATTTATACCTAATAAATTCTTTTTACGAGATGAACAGTACTAGACAAGAAGAGATGACTTTTATATTTCCGAGGAAATACATAGGTAGTTATTAGAGCGATGTGAAGGATGACTTAATATTTCCAGTGAAATATTTAAAAAGTCATGAGACGAGACACAAGATATGACTTCAATATTTCCAGTGAAATATTCAAGTAGTCATAAGAGGGATGTGAAGGATGACTTAATATTTCCAGTGAAATATTTAAAAAGTCATGAGACGAGACACAAGATATGACTTCAATATTTCCAGTGAAATATTCAAGTAGTCATAAGAGGGATGTGAAGGATGACTTAATATTTCCAGTGAAATATTTAAAAAGTCATGAGACAAGACATAAAAGATGACTTCAATATTTCCAGTGAAATATTCAAATAGTCATAAGAGGGATGTGAGGGATGACTTAATATTTCCAGTGAAATATTTAAAAAGTCACGAGACGAGACCAGTGAAATATTTAAAAAGTCACGAGACGAGACGTAAGGGATGACTTCAATATTTCCAGTGAAATATTTAAGTAGTCATGAGAGGGATTTAAAGGACGCATTTGAACACATGGGAATTGTGAAATTCACGGAATGTGTTCCATCATTCCTAGACCTAGACGAAGATGGTTAGAGGATTCTCGTTTGAGAGGTTTGGTTGATTTACAGATTTCGATGTGCTTCGCACGCGAGTGTTTCACGGGGTTTTGAAAGGCGTAAAGCAAGGCCTATGGTGCTGATTCGCAGCAGGGTTTGGGATCTTAAGAAGTGTATAATCACACGAGGATGAAAGGAACTACTAATTACTTATATAGTAACTCGTGAGTCCTTTGTGACCCGAAGGTTGATGTTAGCTTTTAGCTTTTGAATGAGCGTTTTAACATATGTTGTTAAAAGGCTTGAATATGATGTTTCGGATATGACATTTAACAATTGCAATCACAAGTTAAACTTACTTGAATATTTCAGATGAAATATTTAAGTTGTCAAACCTACTCCGAGTTCTACTAGGTTTGTATCTAACCTTCTGTAACACCCCAACCCAGCAAGGGTAGAAGTATCACATTAATGGTTTCATATCAGATCAAACATAGCATACAATCAAAAGTAATACAATGGTTCTCAAAGGTTACAAATGAAATCTTGCAATACAAAGGGTTACAAAGGAAAATAAAAGCTGCCTATCGAATCCATAAGTACATCTCTTCTAATGGCTTCTACTCAAAGTCTTCTAGGGCCAAAGTCTCTTCACTCTTACCCAGCTTCCAACTAAAACCTGCCGCGGGAAAAGAAAACGCGGCTGAGCTACTAGAGCTCAGTGAACAGATATAACGTAACAAGCAGTAGTATAATGTATAATTTACATGAGTAACAGAGTGTGGAAACATGAATACATGGTGTCAAGATGAAAAGTAAGAGTACATGGTATCATAAGGAAAGGTAAAAGGGTACATGGAAAAGGAAGTCAGAAATCCACTACGAGCCCATAACATAACATGAAATCATAATCATAATCATAATCGTAACCAAGCAGAGGGGAGACCTCTTAGTATCCTGTAAATATGAGGGGTGTCCTCAATCATGGGTATCCTGTAAATATGAGGGGTGTCCTCAATCATGGGTTGGAGTAGCTAGCTCCCGGAGTGTGAAAGACGTGTATCGCACACACCATCAGTCACCATGAATAACATAACATAACATGAACATGAACAAATCTAGGATGCATCCATACGCCCCAGGTGGCCATAATCTGCCTCTACGTAAACATAACATGCAGGGACGGGACAGGTCATCACTCTCCTGCCCTAGAGTCATGCCATCGGTGCATCGACTGACATGGACATGAAACCCTCATGCCTAGTGAGTGGCTCGTAGTATCAAACTGTGGGTCAAGGTCAAGTATCATGAATCATGTTTTAAGTTTACTTGCATAGGTCAATATCATGTTTCATAAGTTCATAATCATGGTTCATAAGCAAGGTTCATATGCAAAGGTTCATAAGTAAAGGTTCATGAGCAAAGGTTCATAAGCAAAGGTTCATAAGTAAAGGTTCATAATCATAAAAGGTTCAATATCATGATGGTTCAAAAGATCGGAGTTCATGAATGAAGGGAACATAGCAATGGTATAGGGAAACCCTAATATGAATCATAACAAGAGAATGAAGGCCTCTTAATAAAGAAGCAGAATATCTGTACCTTAGACCGCAAGTGCAAACATAACAGAAACATAAAGATCGGAATCGAACTCCTTCTTCAGCGAATCTACACGAATACATGATCGTCTTATTATTAATATGCTATTTAATTCAGATTACTTATTTTAGTCTGCTTTCCATTTTTAGTAACTTGTCATATTTAGAAGGTTTCCCAATTTAGTAACTTTCAATATTTAGTAAGTTTTCCGATTTACTGACTTTTAGGGTTATGAATGATAATTAATTAAATTTTAAGACTTAATATGATCAACATTATAGGTTAGGGTTTAATATGGCACTTATAATAATTTAAGGTGTAAAATGTTATTTTAGCAAGGTTTAGGGTCTAACATGTAATTATATAATTATATGTCCAATTCTTATATTAACAACACGACCTCATTTCTTTTCTTTTTGAATCAACTAACCACTTGACCATATCCTTTTTTTTTTGTTAACCAGTTTTTGTCGAGACCAAATCAAACCAACAACACATTTCACCCCAAAACCATTTTTACCATTCGACCCATGATTTTATTGAGTGACTAACCTTAAACTCAACATACAAACATGTCCCAAACCCGCATGAAATCTTCCCATTTTTACACTTATCATACCAAGTTTTATACCACATATCCCACCTCATACCTAGCCCTTAATGACATGAACACTACACACTTGACCCATTAATCAGCCCTTTTTAAATCGACATACACCACACACAAGAACATGTTTCTAATACCAGATCCTAAGTTTATATATATACTGGTTGAACAGCAGACTACCAACATGCCATCTTAGACTACATGAAATAACATATTTGACAAAATCATGCATGCATGCAACTTCTCTTTAATATAAATACACTCACACATGTGCATGCCTACTACACACCATTCACATGCCAACGCACTCCCCCTTTTTTTTTTTTTTTTGACAGCTACACGAACACACACAGTTCATATTTAACCAATTTCCAAGTCTAGTTATATATACAGTTCCAGTCTTATCGATCACACAGCTCACATACAAAAACACAAAATAACGCCCCATTAATGTTACATAAAATCACGTTCAAACTCAGCCATGCACTCTTCACGAAACAACTCACACACGCCCCTTTCTTTTGTAAACAACTAGATTATCTAAGCGTGTATATTAGGGTTCGTGAGAGGGTCGACATGAAGGTTGTTAACCGACACACAAGCAGCCACAAAACATGACTCGACACAGTCACACCCGACACAAGGTACAGCCTATAACTCGACACCCACAAACCACATAACATGACAACAGGGTGGTCTTATATCGCGACACAAAACCACTCCGCACCCTTATATTTATTTTCATTTCGAATCAAAAAAAATGAAACCGAAACCACAAGCATGCAATCCTTTCTTTTAGCTCGTTAGGATCAGGTTAAAATAACATGTTTTAGGTCGAGTGAGAGGTAAATCGAAAAAAAAACCAAGTACATATAGATCGACACAGTTTAGGATTTAGAGAACGTTAACTTGTACTCATTTCATGTGACAAGGTTCATGATTTTATGTGAGACTTTTATTCTTATAACTTGTACTCATTTAGCCGATTCATATGGAAACCAAAACCATGAAAATCATCTGTGAAGAAGAGATTAAATGGAGGAGAAAATAGGATGAGATAATAGGTGATACCCTTGATGATTTGTGGAAGATCAACGAATCGCCAATGACACCAAAACCAAGCCTTCACGAACAAAACCAAAACCCCACGATCACAACCAATGACACACCACAGCCGGTCACCACACCACGATCTCACCGAAACTATCGCGATACCACGATGCTTGTACACTAAAAGAACCACCGATGTTTACCCACCTTAGCTACCACGATCGCCATAGCTTGAACACCACCTTTGTACCACCTTTGTACCACTCGAATCTCAAGGAAAATAAAGCTGCCGTCACCTAGGTTATTTAGGGTTTTTAGGTGTGTTTTAATTTGGAGATTTGGTCAATTTAAAATGAAAGAGATATGGAGAGATAGGGGTGATATTGGCCGTGTAAATGGGGGTCAAAGGGAAGGTTTTAAATTTTTCAAATCACAATTATATCTTGCCTTATTTTGGATCACAAGTTGTGTACAACATTTTATTCATTTTGGTCCTTATAATGACTTGTAAACGTGTGAGATTTTTAGCTAGGAACAACATTTGTGTCAAATTTTAATCATACTTAACTTAGATATCATGGCTAATTGATGACTAAATCAAGAAAAATTAATTTGATTGGTTTCCTTAATTATTTGGTAATTATCTCCTTTATATTTGATTTATAAGATAATTAATAATAATAATAATAATACAAATATTCGGCCAACATTTATTTTGTGTGTATTTAAAATTTTTGTACTTTACAATTATTAAAATGTAGTTGTAACAATAATTCTACTTCATATCATGCTCATTTCCAAAGGTTTGGGATTAATTTGGTACTTTAAATACTTATTATTCACATTTTAAGATTGTAGGGGCATTTTGGTCTTTTTACATGTTTCAGAATTTTGGGTATTACAACTTCTTCCCCACTAAAAAAAAAATTTCGTCCTCGAAATTTGAAGTGAGACGGAAACGGAAATACAACTGACTGTGAGTAGAAATATGAAGGGCTTGTTTCTCATAAACCCGAACTTGTCAATCAAATAGTACTGGTTTCCTCAGAAGGACTTGTTGTTTCAGAATTCATATCGAAAGAGTAAAATACCAACCGTATTAGATGATAGTCGTATTCTCTTGGAAGAGATACAGGGAATACGTGAAATTCGACGGATATATTGTCCGTGGAATCTGATTAGACAAACCAGATGGGAACGTACCGAATTGCAGAAATATGAGGGTAATAAACATGCTTAACCCTTCAGATTCTCAATTAATCTCAGCCTTAAAATAACCTTTCCAAGGTATTCTTACAAATAAACAAAACTTGTTTCCTCCGAATTCTCAATCTCATATCTTAACTCATGTCAGATCAAATGAATGGGTTCAACGAATGCGAAACGTATGGATAGCAGAACGTAGGTGTATTCCTTCATAGAAAGAGATCGAATTCATATAGATGGGAACATACTGTTCAGCAACTTCACCGGCAGAAATCTCTACAACGAAGCTTAAGATTATTATTGGAAGTACAAAGGTCAACATCGCGTGTCGAGTCTTCAAACGTATCAAATCGTATAACGGTGGACATAGATTGAACGTATCGGTAGAATGATCCTAAAATCTTACTAATCACGGATAAACCAATGGGGTCAACTTCTAATCTTCTTAGGTACTTCCCAAGATATCCTATGCCCACCATGAGTGCACGTTATATGGTGTAAGTATTATCACGTTGATCAGGCGTCATAATACTAGCACCACATAAATATGCCCTTATGATGGTCATACTTTATCTCAAGTCGTAATCAAAACCACCTATCTTAATTCACCTAGTACTTCTACAGTCTCGAGGTCAGCAAAATCGAATGCCATGGACCAGAGGGAAAACAAAACTACTTGCAAGAGTATCAACATTCCAGATTGCCTAGCAAAAGTGAGGTATGCCGTCACAAGCATCATATCTTATTCATCTCGTCCAAAATTTCTCAAAACCAAACCATCCTCGAACATATGTGACACAATGATCACAGAACTGAATGCTTCCATGGAATTTGAATCACAAGAGGATCTTATCGCTATGAATCCAAACTTAAGAGAGTTCATGGAATGAGAGTTAGTTGTCAAGAACTTCAGCCTTCATAAAACTAGTCTTTCCAAACATAACGGATCCGTTTCTGAAATCCATTCCTTCAACACATCAATCTCTTCAAGTCCGGTTAATCTGTCTTTGTCTGTTCATCAACCCAGAAGTGAAGCCAAACTCGGAAACTTGAGTCTAGTTTGTCGAGTCTCCTGCAGTTCTTCTTGAAATGTGAGTTTCTGGCATGATCTTCGAATCCTTCATCATCCAGTCTGCTCCCGCTCTCAATTCATCTTAGTACAACCAAGATGAATAGGAAAGTTAGACTGTACTTCTTCATCAGCTCCAGGTTCGCCGTCTTGACTGGATTGTCTTCTTCTGCATCTCCAACCTTCTGTCTGGTAAGGAACGTCTTCACTCATCAGGATGGCCGCCGTTGTTGTCAACTCTAAGTCAAGCAATGCAGCAACTCTAATCATGTTTCTAGTTGTCCTGCTGTATACGAAAATCTTCTGTGTTGCAGGGAATACTACCGAGTCTCATCCTGGTCTATCCCAAACTGGTTTCGCCCGAGGGTAAGGAGACTAACTTCTACTTCAACTTTTCCAAACTCCATTCTCCGTCCAACTAAGCTGTTTCTCTTGGTTCACGAAGTTTTCTCAATGGTATCCTAAGTCACAACCATTATCCAGAATTTCTTTACAAGGTTCAAAAGATTCAGTTCTCCATCTTGTTGTCGATCTAGACCACATGGTGATGGTTTTCAAAACTTACGGAGCTAAAAGAGAAAAACAGAAGGGTATCCTTGATCAAGAACATAAATCTCTCAGAATGTACAGATGATCGATGAATTTTCTAACAAGGTGCAGAGATGATTTTCATGTCCTTCCTCGTCTTCAAACGTACTATTAAGTCATACAATGACCTTTTTGTCCAAGTACTCTCGAGAACATATCACTTATCAGATTCGCAAAACAATCAGAGCTTTAGCTAATACTATTAGCGTCACTAATCGTCATAGCAGTCCTTTACAAGTACTGAGAGTGATTCCAAGAATAAAATCAGTTCATCAGCAGGGAACTTCGCGCTCTGAAATTAAACAAGTACAAAGTCGTCCCAAGGTGGAGGAATATTGGTTCTTAACAGCAATACTGTTCAGCTTCATGTAATCAGTCCACATCTCCAGTCAACCTCGTTCCTTATTGCGAACTAAAACACGCCCAGGAAATACGCTTATGTAAACTCACTTCCTGGTTCTCGGTGTTGCTCTTCCTGGTTGCTTAACCCAGTTTTCAAAATCCCGGACACATCTGCAAGATACCTTCGCTTGGTGACTAGACATTCTCTTGGTATCAAGTCAATTCCTACTTCATGCTCCGGTGGAAGGTTTGGCGGTTCGATCAAGAATCATATTTAGGAAGTTGCAGGTGTCAAGTAGTTCTCCAGGTGGGGTTCAGGTTTTGGAAAATTTCTCAAGACATGGTTCATGCTCAGAAGAATCAAAGTGCCAAAAGCTTTCAAGCCGGGAGTTCATTCATTGATGTAAGAAATGGGTTCAAGGAAACTTCATAATCGCGAAATTAACATACGAGTCTCCAGAGTAATAGTGATAGCAGAAGGTCTAAACAACTTGATAGTCATGGCAGGGAGTTCAAAATTATTTCAACGTCACAATGAGACATAGAAACGTAGTTGTAAATATTCGAATGGTCACTCAGCGAATTTCTTGTCAAGATAGAATTAAAGTTAACTATCCCAAGATAGACGGATCATAATCAAATCTTTATTATTCAAAATGAGGAGGAAACATTCTCATGCTCGTGGTTACACCTCACAAGACTTCTTATAGGGACGTGGACGGGCAAAACGGAATCGCTTAGTGTCAGAAGATTCATAGATACTTATCAGGAGTAAGAGGTCAAAACAAAATTCATCAAGTACGTTATCGCTATGGAGGCTCTTAAAGTGCCCGAAGAGACGTCAAAATGATTAGCGAGAGGATCAAAGATCAGAGTCAAACTCTGAAGATAAGAGTCAATTAGTGTCAGACAAATACTAAGTAATTCTTAATGTCTTCCAGATTTAATCAGATTCAAATCTCCAGGTGGTGCAAAGCATAACCTTCACTTTCATAAGGTGATATCAATAGGATCTAACCCAGAGCAAAGCACAATCAGAGTGATGCGGAAGTGAAGATACTTAAACAAACACCTTATGGTCTACCCATTCCTCACTGGTCAAAACTTATGTTCTTATGGGGTTATCCTAAAGCAGTTCTTACAGGTTACCTTATGAGCGCCTACAGTGGAAACTTAGTGGTCCTAACTTACACAGGACAAGGGTAAATGTAGTACAAATCGCAGCCTGTATTCTCTGATACCATAATTGTAACACCCCAACCCAGCAAGGGTAGAAGTATCACATTAATGGTTTCATATCAGATCAAACATAGCATACAATCAAAAGTAATACAATGGTTCTCAAAGGTTACAAATGAAATCTTGCAATACAAAGGGTTACAAAGGAAAATAAAAGCTGCCTATCGAATCCATAAGTACATCTCTTCTAATGGCTTCTACTCAAAGTCTTCTAGGGCCAAAGTCTCTTCACTCTTACCCAGCTTCCAACTAAAACCTGCCGCGGGAAAAGAAAACGCGGCTGAGCTACTAGAGCTCAGTGAACAGATATAACGTAACAAGCAGTAGTATAATGTATAATTTACATGAGTAACAGAGTGTGGAAACATGAATACATGGTGTCAAGATGAAAAGTAAGAGTACATGGTATCATAAGGAAAGGTAAAAGGGTACATGGAAAAGGAAGTCAGAAATCCACTACGAGCCCATAACATAACATGAAATCATAATCATAATCATAATCGTAACCAAGCAGAGGGGAGACCTCTTAGTATCCTGTAAATATGAGGGGTGTCCTCAATCATGGGTATCCTGTAAATATGAGGGGTGTCCTCAATCATGGGTTGGAGTAGCTAGCTCCGGAGTGTGAAAGACGTGTATCGCACACACCATCAGTCACCATGAATAACATAACATAACATGAACATGAACAAATCTAGGATGCATCCATACGCCCCAGGTGGCCATAATCTGCCTCTACGTAAACATAACATGCAGGGACGGGACAGGTCATCACTCTCCTGCCCTAGAGTCATGCCATCGGTGCATCGACTGACATGGACATGAAACCCTCATGCCTAGTGAGTGGCTCGTAGTATCAAACTGTGGGTCAAGGTCAAGTATCATGAATCATGTTTTAAGTTTACTTGCATAGGTCAATATCATGTTTCATAAGTTCATAATCATGGTTCATAAGCAAGGTTCATATGCAAAGGTTCATAAGTAAAGGTTCATGAGCAAAGGTTCATGAGCAAAGGTTCATAAGTAAAGGTTCATAATCATAAAAGGTTCAATATCATGATGGTTCAAAAGATCGGAGTTCATGAATGAAGGGAACATAGCAATGGTATAGGGAAACCCTAATATGAATCATAACAAGAGAATGAAGGCCTCTTAATAAAGAAGCAGAATATCTGTACCTTAGACCGCAAGTGCAAACATAACAGAAACATAAAGATCGGAATCGAACTCCTTCTTCAGCGAATCTACACGAATACATGATCGTCTTATTATTAATATGCTATTTAATTCAGATTACTTATTTTAGTCTGCTTTCCATTTTTAGTAACTTGTCATATTTAGAAGGTTTCCCAATTTAGTAACTTTCAATATTTAGTAAGTTTTCCGATTTACTGACTTTTAGGGTTATGAATGATAATTAATTAAATTTTAAGACTTAATATGATCAACATTATAGGTTAGGGTTTAATATGGCACTTATAATAATTTAAGGTGTAAAATGTTATTTTAGCAAGGTTTAGGGTCTAACATGTAATTATATAATTATATGTCCAATTCTTATATTAACAACACGACCTCATTTCTTTTCTTTTTGAATCAACTAACCACTTGACCATATCCTTTTTTTTTTGTTAACCAGTTTTTGTCGAGACCAAATCAAACCAACAACACATTTCACCCCAAAACCATTTTTACCATTCGACCCATGATTTTATTGAGTGACTAACCTTAAACTCAACATACAAACATGTCCCAAACCCGCATGAAATCTTCCCATTTTTACACTTATCATACCAAGTTTTATACCACATATCCCACCTCATACCTAGCCCTTAATGACATGAACACTACACACTTGACCCATTAATCAGCCCTTTTTAAATCGACATACACCACACACAAGAACATGTTTCTAATACCAGATCCTAAGTTTATATATATACTGGTTGAACAGCAGACTACCAACATGCCATCTTAGACTACATGAAATAACATATTTGACAAAATCATGCATGCATGCAACTTCTCTTTAATATAAATACACTCACACATGTGCATGCCTACTACACACCATTCACATGCCAACGCACTCCCCCTTTTTTTTTTTTTTTTTGACAGCTACACGAACACACACAGTTCATATTTAACCAATTTCCAAGTCTAGTTATATATACAGTTCCAGTCTTATCGATCACACAGCTCACATACAAAAACACAAAATAACGCCCCATTAATGTTACATAAAATCACGTTCAAACTCAGCCATGCACTCTTCACGAAACAACTCACACACGCCCCTTTCTTTTGTAAACAACTAGATTATCTAAGCGTGTATATTAGGGTTCGTGAGAGGGTCGACATGAAGGTTGTTAACCGACACACAAGCAGCCACAAAACATGACTCGACACAGTCACACCCGACACAAGGTACAGCCTATAACTCGACACCCACAAACCACATAACATGACAACAGGGTGGTCTTATATCGCGACACAAAACCACTCCGCACCCTTATATTTATTTTCATTTCGAATCAAAAAAAATGAAACCGAAACCACAAGCATGCAATCCTTTCTTTTAGCTCGTTAGGATCAGGTTAAAATAACATGTTTTAGGTCGAGTGAGAGGTAAATCGAAAAAAAAAACCAAGTACATATAGATCGACACAGTTTAGGATTTAGAGAACGTTAACTTGTACTCATTTCATGTGACAAGGTTCATGATTTTATGTGAGACTTTTATTCTTATAACTTGTACTCATTTAGCCGATTCATATGGAAACCAAAACCATGAAAATCATCTGTGAAGAAGAGATTAAATGGAGGAGAAAATAGGATGAGATAATAGGTGATACCCTTGATGATTTGTGGAAGATCAACGAATCGCCAATGACACCAAAACCAAGCCTTCACGAACAAAACCAAAACCCCACGATCACAACCAATGACACACCACAGCCGGTCACCACACCACGATCTCACCGAAACTATCGCGATACCACGATGCTTGTACACTAAAAGAACCACCGATGTTTACCCACCTTAGCTACCACGATCGCCATAGCTTGAACACCACCTTTGTACCACCTTTGTACCACTCGAATCTCAAGGAAAATAAAGCTGCCGTCACCTAGGTTATTTAGGGTTTTTAGGTGTGTTTTAATTTGGAGATTTGGTCAATTTAAAATGAAAGAGATATGGAGAGATAGGGGTGATATTGGCCGTGTAAATGGGGGTCAAAGGGAAGGTTTTAAATTTTTCAAATCACAATTATATCTTGCCTTATTTTGGATCACAAGTTGTGTACAACATTTTATTCATTTTGGTCCTTATAATGACTTGTAAACGTGTGAGATTTTTAGCTAGGAACAACATTTGTGTCAAATTTTAATCATACTTAACTTAGATATCATGGCTAATTGATGACTAAATCAAGAAAAATTAATTTGATTGGTTTCCTTAATTATTTGGTAATTATCTCCTTTATATTTGATTTATAAGATAATTAATAATAATAATAATAATACAAATATTCGGCCAACATTTATTTTGTGTGTATTTAAAATTTTTGTACTTTACAATTATTAAAATGTAGTTGTAACAATAATTCTACTTCATATCATGCTCATTTCCAAAGGTTTGGGATTAATTTGGTACTTTAAATACTTATTATTCACATTTTAAGATTGTAGGGGCATTTTGGTCTTTTTACATGTTTCAGAATTTTGGGTATTACAACTTCTTCCCCACTAAAAAAAAAATTTCGTCCTCGAAATTTGAAGTGAGACGGAAACGGAAATACAACTGACTGTGAGTAGAAATATGAAGGGCTTGTTTCTCATAAACCCGAACTTGTCAATCAAATAGTACTGGTTTCCTCAGAAGGACTTGTTGTTTCAGAATTCATATCGAAAGAGTAAAATACCAACCGTATTAGATGATAGTCGTATTCTCTTGGAAGAGATACAGGGAATACGTGAAATTCGACGGATATATTGTCCGTGGAATCTGATTAGACAAACCAGATGGGAACGTACCGAATTGCAGAAATATGAGGGTAATAAACATGCTTAACCCTTCAGATTCTCAATTAATCTCAGCCTTAAAATAACCTTTCCAAGGTATTCTTACAAATAAACAAAACTTGTTTCCTCCGAATTCTCAATCTCATATCTTAACTCATGTCAGATCAAATGAATGGGTTCAACGAATGCGAAACGTATGGATAGCAGAACGTAGGTGTATTCCTTCATAGAAAGAGATCGAATTCATATAGATGGGAACATACTGTTCAGCAACTTCACCGGCAGAAATCTCTACAACGAAGCTTAAGATTATTATTGGAAGTACAAAGGTCAACATCGCGTGTCGAGTCTTCAAACGTATCAAATCGTATAACGGTGGACATAGATTGAACGTATCGGTAGAATGATCCTAAAATCTTACTAATCACGGATAAACCAATGGGGTCAACTTCTAATCTTCTTAGGTACTTTCCAAGATATCCTATGCCCACCATGAGTGCACGTTATATGGTGTAAGTATTATCACGTTGATCAGGCGTCATAATACTAGCACCACATAAATATGCCCTTATGATGGTCATACTTTATCTCAAGTCGTAATCAAAACCACCTATCTTAATTCACCTAGTACTTCTACAGTCTCGAGGTCAGCAAAATCGAATGCCATGGACCAGAGGGAAAACAAAACTACTTGCAAGAGTATCAACATTCCAGATTGCCTAGCAAAAGTGAGGTATGCCGTCACAAGCATCATATCTTATTCATCTCGTCCAAAATTTCTCAAAACCAAACCATCCTCGAACATATGTGACACAATGATCACAGAACTGAATGCTTCCATGGAATTTGAATCACAAGAGGATCTTATCGCTATGAATCCAAACTTAAGAGAGTTCATGGAATGAGAGTTAGTTGTCAAGAACTTCAGCCTTCATAAAACTAGTCTTTCCAAACATAACGGATCCGTTTCTGAAATCCATTCCTTCAACACATCAATCTCTTCAAGTCCGGTTAATCTGTCTTTGTCTGTTCATCAACCCAGAAGTGAAGCCAAACTCGGAAACTTGAGTCTAGTTTGTCGAGTCTCCTGCAGTTCTTCTTGAAATGTGAGTTTCTGGCATGATCTTCGAATCCTTCATCATCCAGTCTGCTCCCGCTCTCAATTCATCTTAGTACAACCAAGATGAATAGGAAAGTTAGACTGTACTTCTTCATCAGCTCCAGGTTCGCCGTCTTGACTGGATTGTCTTCTTCTGCATCTCCAACCTTCTGTCTGGTAAGGAACGTCTTCACTCATCAGGATGGCCGCCGTTGTTGTCAACTCTAAGTCAAGCAATGCAGCAACTCTAATCATGTTTCTAGTTGTCCTGCTGTATACGAAAATCTTCTGTGTTGCAGGGAATACTACCGAGTCTCATCCTGGTCTATCCCAAACTGGTTTCGCCCGAGGGTAAGGAGACTAACTTCTACTTCAACTTTTCCAAACTCCATTCTCCGTCCAACTAAGCTGTTTCTCTTGGTTCACGAAGTTTTCTCAATGGTATCCTAAGTCACAACCATTATCCAGAATTTCTTTACAAGGTTCAAAAGATTCAGTTCTCCATCTTGTTGTCGATCTAGACCACATGGTGATGGTTTTCAAAACTTACGGAGCTAAAAGAGAAAAACAGAAGGGTATCCTTGATCAAGAACATAAATCTCTCAGAATGTACAGATGATCGATGAATTTTCTAACAAGGTGCAGAGATGATTTTCATGTCCTTCCTCGTCTTCAAACGTACTATTAAGTCATACAATGACCTTTTTGTCCAAGTACTCTCGAGAACATATCACTTATCAGATTCGCAAAACAATCAGAGCTTTAGCTAATACTATTAGCGTCACTAATCGTCATAGCAGTCCTTTACAAGTACTGAGAGTGATTCCAAGAATAAAATCAGTTCATCAGCAGGGAACTTCGCGCTCTGAAATTAAACAAGTACAAAGTCGTCCCAAGGTGGAGGAATATTGGTTCTTAACAGCAATACTGTTCAGCTTCATGTAATCAGTCCACATCTCCAGTCAACCTCGTTCCTTATTGCGAACTAAAACACGCCCAGGAAATACGCTTATGTAAACTCACTTCCTGGTTCTCGGTGTTGCTCTTCCTGGTTGCTTAACCCAGTTTTCAAAATCCCGGACACATCTGCAAGATACCTTCGCTTGGTGACTAGACATTCTCTTGGTATCAAGTCAATTCCTACTTCATGCTCCGGTGGAAGGTTTGGCGGTTCGATCAAGAATCATATTTAGGAAGTTGCAGGTGTGAAGTAGTTCTCCAGGTGGGGTTCAGGTTTTGGAAAATTTCTCAAGACATGGTTCATGCTCAGAAGAATCAAAGTGCCAAAAGCTTTCAAGCCGGGAGTTCATTCATTGATGTAAGAAATGGGTTCAAGGAAACTTCATAATCGCGAAATTAACATACGAGTCTCCAGAGTAATAGTGATAGCAGAAGGTCTAAACAACTTGATAGTCATGGCAGGGAGTTCAAAATTATTTCAACGTCACAAAGAGACATAGAAACGTAGTTGTAAATATTCGAATGGTCACTCAGCGAATTTCTTGTCAAGATAGAATTAAAGTTAACTATCCCAAGATAGACGGATCATAATCAAATCTTTATTATTCAAAATGAGGAGGAAACATTCTCATGCTCGTGGTTACACCTCACAAGACTTCTTATAGGGACGTGGACGGGCAAAACGGAATCGCTTAGTGTCAGAAGATTCATAGATACTTATCAGGAGTAAGAGGTCAAAACAAAATTCATCAAGTACGTTATCGCTATGGAGGCTCTTAAAGTGCCCGAAGAGACGTCAAAATGATTAGCGAGAGGATCAAAGATCAGAGTCAAACTCTGAAGATAAGAGTCAATTAGTGTCAGACAAATACTAAGTAATTCTTAATGTCTTCCAGATTTAATCAGATTCAAATCTCCAGGTGGTGCAAAGCATAACCTTCACTTTCATAAGGTGATATCAATAGGATCTAACCCAGAGCAAAGCACAATCAGAGTGATGCGGAAGTGAAGATACTTAAACAAACACCTTATGGTCTACCCATTCCTCACTGGTCAAAACTTATGTTCTTATGGGGTTATCCTAAAGCAGTTCTTACAGGTTACCTTATGAGCGCCTACAGTGGAAACTTAGTGGTCCTAACTTACACAGGACAAGGGTAAATGTAGTACAAATCGCAGCCTGTATTCTCTGATACCATAATTGTAACACCCCAACCCAGCAAGGGTAGAAGTATCACATTAATGGTTTCATATCAGATCAAACATAGCATACAATCAAAAGTAATACAATGGTTCTCAAAGGTTACAAATGAAATCTTGCAATACAAAGGGTTACAAAGGAAAATAAAAGCTGCCTATCGAATCCATAAGTACATCTCTTCTAATGGCTTCTACTCAAAGTCTTCTAGGGCCAAAGTCTCTTCACTCTTACCCAGCTTCCAACTAAAACCTGCCGCGGGAAAAGAAAACGCGGCTGAGCTACTAGAGCTCAGTGAACAGATATAACGTAACAAGCAGTAGTATAATGTATAATTTACATGAGTAACAGAGTGTGGAAACATGAATACATGGTATCAAGATGAAAGGTAAGAGTACATGGTATCATAAGGAAAGGTAAAAGGGTACATGGTAAAGGAAGTCAGAAATCCACTACGAGCCCATAACATAACATGAAATCATAATCATAATCATAATCGTAAACATGCAGAGGGGAGACCTCTTAGTATCCTGTAAATATGAGGGGTGTCCTCAATCATGGGTATCCTGTAAATATGAGGGGTGTCCTCAATCATGGGTTGGAGTAGCTAGCTCCCGGAGTGTGAAAGACGTGTATCGCACACACCATCAGTCACCATGAATAACATAACATAACATGAACATGAACAAATCTAGGATGCATCCATACGCCCCAGGTGGCCATAATCTGCCTCTACGTAAACATAACATGCAGGGACGGGACAGGTCATCACTCTCCTGCCCTAGAGTCATGCCATCGGTGCATCGACTGACATGGACATGAAACCCTCATGCCTAGTGAGTGGCTCGTAGTATCAAACTGTGGGTCAAGGTCAAGTATCATGAATCATGTTTTAAGTTTACTTGCATAGGTCAATATCATGTTTCATAAGTTCATAATCATGGTTCATAAGCAAGGTTCATATGCAAAGGTTCATAAGTAAAGGTTCATGAGCAAAGGTTCATGAGCAAAGGTTCATAAGTAAAGGTTCATAATCATAAAAGGTTCAATATCATGATGGTTCAAAAGATCGGAGTTCATGAATGAAGGGAACATAGCAATGGTATAGGGAAACCCTAATATGAATCATAACAAGAGAATGAAGGCCTCTTAATAAAGAAGCAGAATATCTGTACCTTAGACCGCAAGTGCAAACATAACAGAAACATAAAGATCGGAATCGAACTCCTTCTTCAGCGAATCTACACGAATACATGATCGTCTTATTATTAATATGCTATTTAATTCAGATTACTTATTTTAGTCTGCTTTCCATTTTTAGTAACTTGTCATATTTAGAAGGTTTCCCAATTTAGTAACTTTCAATATTTAGTAAGTTTTCCGATTTACTGACTTTTAGGGTTATGAATGATAATTAATTAAATTTTAAGACTTAATATGATCAACATTATAGGTTAGGGTTTAATATGGCACTTATAATAATTTAAGGTGTAAAATGTTATTTTAGCAAGGTTTAGGGTCTAACATGTAATTATATAATTATATGTCCAATTCTTATATTAACAACACGACCTCATTTCTTTTCTTTTTGAATCAACTAACCACTTGACCATATCCTTTTTTTTTTGTTAACCAGTTTTTGTCGAGACCAAATCAAACCAACAACACATTTCACCCCAAAACCATTTTTACCATTCGACCCATGATTTTATTGAGTGACTAACCTTAAACTCAACATACAAACATGTCCCAAACCCGCATGAAATCTTCCCATTTTTACACTTATCATACCAAGTTTTATACCACATATCCCACCTCATACCTAGCCCTTAATGACATGAACACTACACACTTGACCCATTAATCAGCCCTTTTTAAATCGACATACACCACACACAAGAACATGTTTCTAATACCAGATCCTAAGTTTATATATATACTGGTTGAACAGCAGACTACCAACATGCCATCTTAGACTACATGAAATAACATATTTGACAAAATCATGCATGCATGCAACTTCTCTTTAATATAAATACACTCACACATGTGCATGCCTACTACACACCATTCACATGCCAACGCACTCCCCCTTTTTTTTTTTTTTTTTGACAGCTACACGAACACACACAGTTCATATTTAACCAATTTCCAAGTCTAGTTATATATACAGTTCCAGTCTTATCGATCACACAGCTCACATACAAAAACACAAAATAACGCCCCATTAATGTTACATAAAATCACGTTCAAACTCAGCCATGCACTCTTCACGAAACAACTCACACACGCCCCTTTCTTTTGTAAACAACTAGATTATCTAAGCGTGTATATTAGGGTTCGTGAGAGGGTCGACATGAAGGTTGTTAACCGACACACAAGCAGCCACAAAACATGACTCGACACAGTCACACCCGACACAAGGTACAGCCTATAACTCGACACCCACAAACCACATAACATGACAACAGGGTGGTCTTATATCGCGACACAAAACCACTCCGCACCCTTATATTTATTTTCATTTCGAATCAAAAAAAATGAAACCGAAACCACAAGCATGCAATCCTTTCTTTTAGCTCGTTAGGATCAGGTTAAAATAACATGTTTTAGGTCGAGTGAGAGGTAAATCGAAAAAAAAAACCAAGTACATATAGATCGACACAGTTTAGGATTTAGAGAACGTTAACTTGTACTCATTTCATGTGACAAGGTTCATGATTTTATGTGAGACTTTTATTCTTATAACTTGTACTCATTTAGCCGATTCATATGGAAACCAAAACCATGAAAATCATCTGTGAAGAAGAGATTAAATGGAGGAGAAAATAGGATGAGATAATAGGTGATACCCTTGATGATTTGTGGAAGATCAACGAATCGCCAATGACACCAAAACCAAGCCTTCACGAACAAAACCAAAACCCCACGATCACAACCAATGACACACCACAGCCGGTCACCACACCACGATCTCACCGAAACTATCGCGATACCACGATGCTTGTACACTAAAAGAACCACCGATGTTTACCCACCTTAGCTACCACGATCGCCATAGCTTGAACACCACCTTTGTACCACCTTTGTACCACTCGAATCTCAAGGAAGATAAAGCTGCCGTCACCTAGGTTATTTAGGGTTTTTAGGTGTGTTTTAATTTGGAGATTTGGTCAATTTAAAATGAAAGAGATATGGAGAGATAGGGGTGATATTGGCCGTGTAAATGGGGGTCAAAGGGAAGGTTTTAAATTTTTCAAATCACAAATATATCTTGCCTTATTTTGGATCACAAGTTGTGTACAACATTTTATTCATTTTGGTCCTTATAATGACTTGTAAACGTGTGAGATTTTTAGCTAGGAACAACATTTGTGTCAAATTTTAATCATACTTAACTTAGATATCATGGCTAATTGATGACTAAATCAAGAAAATTAATTTGATTGGTTTCCTTAATTATTTGGTAATTATCTCCTTTATATTTGATTTATAAGATAATTAATAATATAATAATAATACAAATATTCGGCCAACATTTATTTTGTGTGCATTTAAAATTTTTGTACTTTACAATTATTAAAATGTAGTTGCAACAATAATTCTACTTCATATCATGCTCATTTCCAAAGGTTTGGGATTAATTTGGTACTTTAAATACTTATTATCCACATTTTAAGATTGTAGGGGCATTTTGGTCTTTTTACATGTTTCAGAATTTTGGGTATTACACCTTCCCATGACAAAAGGGTGTATTACTTGGAAGAAGGCGAAATGATGACCAGGGAATTAGGACAACATCGCGACTACTTTAACTTATAGGTTTTGACACTAGTGTATGACTATATTACGTCTAAGAGTTCATAGTGATAGGCATACCTAATTCCTAATGTGTTAAAAGGACATAGTGTGGGTGCAAAATTTACAAGCAAATCATGTAAAATGCACATAAGGAATAAATGCAAACATCATGCAAAACATGATAATCATTTAGCATTTAAGATCATGAAGACATTCAATCATATCTTACGAGAACATGTTATCATTTTGAAACGCATATGTGGGATGCAAGTAATCTAGGTTCGCTAAGGAGGATCCTAATTACTACTTGTTCAAAGTGAAATCCTAACGGGAGATAAATTTCACCGATGTAAACTATCTTTAGTCAAATGTAGGAATGAAAAATTTTCAAGTTAGAGAATGAGTATGAGACTATCACTAGTGGTGCTCAATTCAGGCTAAACACGACCATTTTTACGGGTTATACCACGAACCCAACTTCTCTCCTGGAAGCAATTCAACCGTTAGGTCAAATTGAATTTCTAGTGCGATAGGTTCTCCAGTAGTCATTCTCATGTTAGAAAAATTCAAATTCCTATATTTGCCTATCGAAGTATAGCAAAGATGATATTAGCTTATTTCGCTAATACATGGCCTAATATGACTCAACTAACCATATTTTGAAAGTCGGTTACAAAGATGACATGTCTTACACAACTTCTAACTAAGGCAAGCAAAATGTTTTAATATCGTGTTTGAGATTTAGAGGTTATTTGGTGGAGATAGTGCATTTTATGATCTCTTGGATGAAATCATTGTTTGTTGAGATCTTAAATGTTATTTTAACATGATTTGATTTCTTATAACCAAGAGATGCACTAATGTGATACAATGTAGAATCTACTACATCGAGAGTGTTTCAAGAATGCTCCTTTGCATATCTTGAGAGAAGAATCTAGTAAAGGTTATTTACCTCAATAGATCTTGTGAGTATTATATTTGAAATGAGACATATTGTATATTTCAACAAATATGCTTTTCTAAGAGGAAACTTATCACTCTTACGAATGCTTAGTAAAACAAGTATTTTTAGTGTATGATCAATTTTACTTGTTTATGCAATGACATAGGGTTATCACTCAAATATAATATCCTATATTTGTTAAACAAGATGCAGTGTATTGTTTTGTAACATAACCATTCATGTTATAAGGTAAATAAGATGCATAAGATATAAGTTATCCTTTGTCAATCTTTTGATAAGAGAAATACATGTGATATTCTCGAAGATTGAAGACGCACATAATAGTTAATAACATATTATGTGTGACACTTTTACTAAGCATGTGATTTTGAGTGTTGAGTCGGTCATGAGCAAAGTTTACATATGTTGTTTGTTTGCTCGTGTTTGGTTTTTCAGAAATGACACATGTACTAATTGCATTGCAATGTAAATTACTTGTACATTTCGGATGAAACATCCAAGTTGTAAATCCTACTTAGTTGTGTATTTTATGCATCTTTTAAAATATTAGTTTAATGTTTAGAACACACCCATTGGACAAGAAGACTCAATATGGCATCTTCAAGACAAGTGTGAGTTATGATCCGATGCATATTATTTTCATCTAGAGAGGGAGTCATTATTTTCATAACAGCCGTGTATGATTGATTATGTAGATTCAAGATAATATATTGTTAGACCCGAAACCCGTTTTCCAACGGGTATGACTCTAGATAAAATTGACTAAGACTTTTATGAGCCGGGAGACTCGATATGAATGGTTAGTCAATAGATGTTAAGTTGAACGCGTTATATGATTGGCTAGTCAAACCTGATAATTAATCTAATAGTCAAAGAATATGTAATATGGTTATAGAAAGATTGATGTGTCAAAAATATAAGAAAGATGGACTTAAAGGACTAATATTGTCATGTAGTAAATAAGTAATAAAGTTACATGTGGCTGAATTAGAAGTAAATGGACTTGAGGGGCCTAATGTGCCAATTAGGCAAAGTCACCCCCTAGAATTGTCTGGATACTTCTCAAAGTATCATAAGACTTCCAGAAATGTTCAGGTGAGTATGTGTGTGTCTCGTGAATGGAGTGAGGAGGGAAAAAAGGGGTGAAGCTTAATGATCAAATTGATGATGTTTAAGTGTTCCTATTCAAGGGTATTATACCTAGCAATCCTCCCTCCAAGTAAGTAACCTCAATCTTGTGATTAATTGATTAATTAAGGAGTTAGAGTTTATGAACCCTAATTTGGGTATTTGGGTAAAAGATGGTAATAAGCTAATTAAAGATGTTACAATGATTATGGAATAAGTTTTATTGAAATTAAGTTAATAATCTTAAAGGATAATTATCATATGATCAATATATGATGATATGATAATTAGAAGTGTTAAGAGGTGAGCTAAGTTGTGGTAAATCATTGTTATAGTTTATTTTCTATGTTTTAAGTGATTATGGTTATGATGATTTAACATAGGATGATAATGATGGTGATAAGGATGATGATGATGCCTTGATATGCTTAGCTTGGAGCTAAGGTAAGTAATTCAGTTACTATGTGTTTAATGTGGAAGTTGTTGTATTATGTGTTTATGAATGTTAGTGTAAGAAGAGTTATAGATGCTTAGAAGGTGTGACGAACCTAGAGACTTGGTTATTGGAATGTTATAGGACTAGTCTTGATCATGGATGGACCTAAGGTATGTGTTGAGGTTTCAATGTGTTTATGTGCGTTATAGTTATGTGTTTATGGTTATGAGTTCATGATGCATATATGATGATGGACGTATTAATCATGTACTAACCAATTACTTACTAAGCGTAATCGTTTACCGTTATAGTTAACAATGTTTTGTAGGTTCTTTGGAAGCGCTATGGTTTGGTTTATGGATTAAGGATTAGATATGCGGAAGGTGAGAATGTAGTATGTATATAGGAGCTTTGTTGTAGAATACCGAGCTCCAAGTCAAAGTTGAACCCCTGACGGTCTATAAATGGTTTGTAATCATGTGGTCGAGTGTCATAGTTTATGTCATGGTCATTAAAGTACTTTGGTGGTCAATCGGTATGTCATAACATGGTTTAAGTGTCTATAGTCATGTTTAAATGGGTGTTTGGCACAATGTGTGTTTATACCCATTTTGGGTTGTAAACGGGTCAAATGATTATGGAAACGTTTTATTATGTTATATTAATGATGTTAGTTAAGTTTGGTGGGCAAATGAAGTGGTAAAGGTGGTATGTCGTGAAAATGGGTCAAACGGGTATTTAGGCATAATACTCGTCACTTTGTAAAGCATGTTTCTGTGGGTCGTTATGACCAAGTTTATGCATATATTTGATGTTTATAATGTCCTAATGATTTCCGGAAGTTTTGGTGTTATGTCATGTTATAGAAGTCGTTTTCCGAAAAATGGGTCAAAAGTGCACCAAAGGGGTTATAGTGCACTTTAGGGGTCTTTAGTGCATCAGAGGTGTTATAGTGCACTTTAGGGGTCCTTAGTGCACCAGAGGTGTTATAGTGCACTTTAGGGGTCCTCAGTGCACAATAGGGGTTATAGTGCACTTTAGGGGTCCTTAGTGCACAAGATGGGTTGTAGTGCACTTTAGGGTGCCACTCGTCGTTTTTAAAAGTATTTGAGTCTAGTTTCATTTAAAAATGGTTTAAAGGTCTATATGTCAAAGGGTTTTTGTCAATGGTCAAAAGAGTAACAGAAGGTCTGTTATAGTCAAAGCGTTTCCGCGAAAAAGTTTTAATTTTTGGTCAAATCGGGCACGGGGAGTAACAACTTGGTATCAGAGCTTCGGTTTAAGTGTATTAGGTTTCTACTTTAGGTTGCCTAGACTTAAACCACTCGTAGATGCGTTGAACATAAGTTTAAGTAATGTGTAAAATGGATGTTATAGTGATATAATGTAAAAGTGCTTATTATAATGATGACATTAGGTTATAGCTAAGATGTAATGTGAACATTGCGATGGGGATTTAGTGGTTATAGAAGGAATGGTTAGACGCGAGTTAATGATTGTTTAATATATGAGATGGAATGCATGATGTGTTATATGTATGCAAGTCGATAAGTGTGTATATGTGTTTTATGGTGTTAACGTATATGTGATTTAATTCTATGGTGGAAAATATTGTGCTAAGTGCAATGTAAGCGAATGAAAGTTCTTATATCGTATAGACTAAAGTTTTATTTATGTGGATCGAGGCCTTAATAGTTATGAGTTGTAGACAAAGTTATTAGGATGTGTTTATTGGTATGGTGACATTGTGATTAGTGTTGGAAGTAAGAAATATGTTATAGTATAATGCGCCGAAGATCAAGATTAACTTAGATTGCATTAATTATGGTTTGACGAATGATTTGTATGTATTGTGTTTGGAAGGATGATGACCTAGTAAAGATTAAGGGATTGAGTAAGACTTGTTCATATGTGAACAATAAGGACATATGAGAAAGTGTGTTGGACGAGAATTTAGATGTTTAGGTAGGATGTATTGTTGAATGTGTAACTATAGCATATTAAAGAAATGTATGAGTAATGAATGATATATGAAGTAGCTATTGCATAGATTGATAAAGTGAAGTAGTAATTGCCACAATTTAAAAAAAAAATGTAACATAGATATGTTTAAATGTTTTAAATTATGAATTAACTATAGACTAATGAAGTATATATGGTCAGTAATGTTTATCTTTTATGGAAAGAATGTTGAAAGCAGACCCTACGTATATATGAGATTAAGTATGTACTAATGTGTTGGGTTTTTATGTATAAGGCGCCATTTTGTCATAGGCAAGGTAAGTTATGAATGCGTGTTATAACGTGATGTATAGAAGAAGTTGAAAAGGTGTAATCCAATGGAATCTAAATTAGATAAGTCATTGGAATCAAAATAGTTAAACATTAAAATAATGAACATGTGTAAACGGAGCAAGAGGTTAACGTGAGTTTGACAAGAAAATGATAAGTGCAATGTGACAACATGGATGAAATATGATATACATATATATAAAAGTATGAAATCGGAAAGTATTATATAGATTTCTTACAAATAATGAAAGGTGATAGGTGAGCGATTGAAAGTGCGTAAGGCAAGAAAAAAAAAAGAAACGGAAAAGTGTGCTTGAATAATGAATAATTAGTGAATCATTGAATTAGTAAGTTAGACACGATTAATTGATTGTGACACGTAGTGAATGGTTTGACGAATGTGAGAATTAAGTCAAGGTAGGACTAAAGAGGTTTAAATAATAAGATCGTCTTACACCGCGATAGGGTGGCGATCGTTAAGTAATGATGTGAATGATAGGTTCATGGAAGTTAAAGGTTTTCTAAGTAAGTGATCAAGTTATAGACGGTTTATGTAATATGTTCTATATGACTTAAGACGATAAGCGACATATATGTTTTATGGTAAGGAGGTGTATGTGATGTAAATCTATGGCGGGCTAGATGTGTGTAAGTGATGAGATCAACGTATTGGTGATTGACATAAGATTGTGTGTTATAGAAGGGTAGTAATAGCAAGATGTGAATAGAAATGGTAAGTGGTATTAGAGATGGGATATTAAACAAATTAAAGTATTGACACTTAAAGAATGGAACGTAGTGACAATAAGTGTGCTAAATATAAGGTGTGAAGATAAGATAGAATTGACACACTAATTACTAAGGGTTTATTGTCATGAAGATCAGGGAATGAGATTAAAGAATGATGATATGTAACGGTTCAGGATCCATAAGGTGTTGATGACCAACGTATGGTCTCGCTATATTTAGTGGCTAATAATTAATGTTAATTTGATTTAGAGACGTGTTAATGGATAAGGTATATGGGGTCTAAGTATGAACATGAATGTATATTGATGACAAACGACATTATGGTATGATATGATGAAAGCAAAACTAAATGAACACATTGAATGCTAAGTATGATGTAAAATTTATAGAATTAGAGTAAAGTGTGTGGGTAAGGTAATGATGAGATAAATGGTAAGGCTTAAGTGCTAATGATTGAAATAAGGCGGGTTAAGTATGTAAGCAAGAATGTAATGAAATATGGTATGGTGAACGTGACGAACTTATAGAATGTGTAATGTTAATGAGTGTGCTAAAGTAATGATCTAGGTAAGGCGAGACAGAACGATGTTGCTTTAATACATGAATAATAAAATAAGTAAGATAAGGTATGAGAATGAGAATGTGATGGGTTAAGTGTGTAAGTAAGAACGTAATGATGTGTTGTGAAAATTAGACGTGATAAGAATGTGTTAACAACTTAAAATGTGAATGATGCTAATGAATGTGTTTTCGAACTAACCTATGTAAGGGTTAAATGTGAAATAGTTGTGTAGACTAAAATTAAAAAGGGGTAATGGTAGAGATGGTAAATTGGTCAATAAGGGTTAAAGGAATGTAAGTTATGGTGAGAAGAGTAAACACATAACTAATACGTAAATATGATAAGCGGGTTTTGTATACCCTATGATGCTTGACTAAACTAAATAAAATGAATGAGGTAATGTGTGTATGTTAAAATGCTAAGGACTTGGATCCAATGTTAAAATGTGAAAGGTTAAAGATGGTATCCTTCGGGATGACCGAGTTAATGGTGATTAATGATGGTATCCTTCGGGATGGCCGAGCTAATGAATGTTAAGGAAATCCTTCGGGATGTGTTAAGGATCCTTCGGGATGAAACGTATTGCCTTCATCGGCAAGGGGTTGCCTACATCCTTGGTTGAAAGTAAGCGGATTAATAGGAGTACTTGTGTTGTGTCAGAGGTATATAACCATGAGTTTATGTTTCTTGATTTACATCGATTGGGACGCCTTTCCATGTAAATGAGAAAGTATGAATGAGTGGGCGTATGTGTTTTCGACATGGCACGAGTAGGGTAGAGGAGTAGAAAGTGGGAGTCTAAATTAATTAGAATTTATAAGAACTAAGATAGGAAGGTTAGAATTAGAGCACGGCTTTTAGTTGAGACTTATGATATACCTACATTTTAGGTGCTAAGTGTAAGTTGAAGGAATTAAGAAATTGTTATGATGTTATAATGCGCCTTGTGGCGCGGTACAAAATGTGAGTAATGAAATTAACTGAATCTAATTGTCATGTGAAATGTGATGGCATATGTTAAAGTATGACGTTACAAAGTCAAATTATGAAATATTCCTATAAGATTTCTAACAGTAAACGAGAATAATAAATAAACAGTAGTAGAAGAAACGAGGTGTTTGAAGAGAACATTAAAAGAATAGTTAAGTGGATATGGTAGAATGTAAAGGTATTGGCCAAGCTTAACTTATGTAATGTCAAATTAGTACGATTTCCTCAAGAAATATGTAGTCAAAGAATGAGAACATAGGATAAAGCAAGTGAGAATGTGATGTAATGGTAATAGAACAGATTAAAAATGATATATAGTTAGAGTAGACATGTCTTGGATGACATAATGACAATAGTAAAAGTCGTATGATTATAAAAATAAATTAGATGTAAACTGGATTAAGAACATGTGTTAAGTTATAGTATACCTAGAGTTGTGGTAAATAAAGGGGATAGAATTGGATAAGTGTTTGAAAGTGCTAAGATGGAATGTAAATTGATGTGACCAAGTTTTTGGTTAGTAATAGATGAGAGATTTCGATGACGAAATCTAAATAAGAGGGATAGAATTGTTAGACCCGAAACCCGTTTTCCAACGAGTATGACTCTAGATGAAATTGACTAAGACTTTTAAGAGCCGGGAGACGCGACATGATTGGTTTGTCAATGGATGTTAAGTTGAAGGCATTATATGATTGGCTAGTCAAACCCGATAATTAATCTAATAGTCAAAGAATATTTAATATGGTTATAGAAAGATTGATGTGTCACAAATATAAGAAAGATGAACTTAAAGGACTAATATTGTCATGTAGTAAATAAGTAATAAAGTTACATGTGGCTGAATTAGAAGTAAATGGACTTGAGGGGCCTAATGTGCCAATTAGGCAAACTCACCCCCTACAATTGTCTGGATACTTCTCAAAGTATCATAAGACTTCCAAAAATGTTCAGGTGAGTGTGTGTGTGTCGTGAATGGAGTGAGGAGGGAAAAAAGGGGTGAAGCTTAATGATCAAATTGATGATGTTTAAGTGTTCCTATTCAAGGGTATTATACCTAGCAATCCTCCCTCCAAGTAAGTAACCTCAATCTTGTGATTAATTGATTAATTAAGGAGTTAGGGTTTATGAACCCTAATTTGGGTATTTGGGTAAAAGATGGTAATAAGCTAATTAAAGATGTTACAATGATTATGGAATAAGTTGTATTGAAATTAAGTTAATAATCTTAAGGGATAATTATCATATGATCAATATATGATGATATGATAATTAGAAGTGTTAAGAGGTGAGTTAAGTTGTGGTAAATCATTGTTATAGTTTATTTTCTATGTTTTAAGTGATTATGGTTATGATGATTTAACATAGGATGATAATGATGGTGATAAGGATGATGATGATGCCTTGATATGCTTAGCTTGGAGCTAAGGTAAGTAATTCGGTTACTATGTGTTTAATGTGGAAGTTGTTGTATTATGTGTTTATGAATGTTAGTGTAAGAAGAGTTTTAGATGTTTAGAAGGTGTGACGAACCTAGAGACTTGGTTATTGTAATGTTATAGGACTAGTCTTGATCATGGATGGACCTAAGGTATGTGTTGAGGTTTCAATGTGTTTATGTGCGTTATAGTTATGTGTTTATGGTTATGAGTTCACGATGCATATATGATGATGGACGTATTAATCATGTACTAACCAATTACTTACTAAGCATAATCGCTTACCATTATAGTTATCAATGTTTTGTAGGTTCTTTGGAAGCGCTATGGTTTGGTTTATGGATTAAGGATTGGATATGCGGAAGGTGAGAAGGTAATATGTATATAGGTGCTTTGTTGTAGAATACCAAGCTCCAAGTCAAAGTTGAACCCCCGATGATCTATAAATGGTTTGTAATCATGTGGTCGAGTGTCATAGTATGGTCATTAAAGTACTTTGGTGGTCAATCGGTATGTCATAACATGGTTTAAGTGTCTATAGTCATGTTTAAAGGGGTGTTTGGCACAATGTGTGTTTATACCCATTTTGGGTTGTAAATGGGTCAAATGATTATGGAAACGTTTTATTATGTTATATTAATGATGTTGGTTAAGTTTGGTGGGCAAATGAAGTGGTAAAGGTGGTATGTCGTGAAAATGGGTCAAACGGGTATTTAGGCATAATACCCGTCACATTGTGAAGCATGTTTCTGTGGGTCGTTATGACCAAGTTTATGCATATATTTGATGTTTATAATGTCCTAATGATTTCCGAAAGTTTTGGTGTTATTTCTTGTTATAGAAGTCATTTTCCGGAAAATGGGTCAAAAGTGCACCAAAGGGGTTATAGAGCACTTTAGGGGTCTTTAGTGCATCAGAGGTGTTATAGTGCACTTTAGGGGTCCTTAGTGCGCCAGAGGTGTTATAGTGCACTTTAGGGGTCCTCAGTGCACAATAGGGGTTATAGTGCACTTTAGGGGTCCTTAGTGCACAAGATTGGCTATAGTGCACTTTAGGGTGCCACTCGTCGTTTTTAAAGGTATTTGAGTCTAGTTTCATTTAAAAATGGTTTAAAGGTCTATATATGTAAGGGTTTTTGTCAATAGTCAAAAGAGTAACAGAAAGTCTGTTATAGTGAAAGCGTTTCAAAGAAAAAGTTTTAATTTTTGGTCAAATCGGGCACGGGGTGTAACATATATTTCGTTATATTTGATGTTATCTTGAAGCTATACAAATAATGAATCCATTTTCATGTCCGTACTCAAAACTTGTCAATTAGATTTGATGATAATACCAATCATAATTTGAATAACGAATTGATATGTACTCAAATCTTTCTTGACCCTCACGATCACTCCTTTAAAAAAAAATTTATGGAATGTGTTCCATTTATTCTAATGCTAGTTGTATGTGTGAGATTAATGACATATTAAGTTACTACTTAGATATTGTCACTTATTTTTATTTGCGAAAAATTATTTATATTATTAAGTATAATATTCTTAGTTTTCGACATATCATGAGTATAAAAATAATTATCTTAACCATTTTTATACAACATACGTAAAATACTAAATATTTGAAACATTTTGTGTGTGTGTTAGATCAATGCAAGTTTAATACATTTTCTTTTACTTAAATACTAATGTATTAATATGATATTTTATCTTGTTTAGACAACCCATGGTCAAGCAAGACAAAAGGATGTAATGTTTTAGTGATTATGTTACAGATTTTATGAAAGTGTTAAATCTTTTGAGGTGATATATTTTTTTACACTTAAACCTTTGGAAAAATAATTGTGTAAGACAATATCTTTCGACGCACATGATCAACCAACTTAGTTTCCATTCCTAAGAAGGTTACTAAAGCATCTTAAAACTTGCAAGATGTCGAAAACACGTATGCAAGAAAAGTGGTCTATGCCTATATGCAATGCAAAATCAATTACGCAACTTAGTGAAGGAAGTCTAGTCTAAGTCCTATTGACGCATAAGCCGAAAAACTAATAATCAACACATAGCAACAAGGCATGTAAAATGCTTGTGATTATAGATATAATTAGGTCAACTAAAGATAACTATAAGCACTAAAAAAATATTAACTAACAATACTATGACACAAAGAAAAACAAATAGTCATTTAGCATAACACACAAAAATACTTATCGTCATTTTGTGTATTAAGTATAACAATGTATACTAAGCTTGATTTTATTTGAAAATGAATTGGTTTCCTCCCCATTTCAAAGATTTGTACCAAGTCACTTTGAAAACATGTCAAGGTTTAAAAGTTGAAATGCCCTTTTTCAGTTTAACCAAAAATTTATGCAAACGACATGACCAAAAAGACCTTTAGTTGAAAATCAAGGACTCTAACATACTTTCATTTAGAACTAATTCATAAAAGTATTTTTCAAATGAAAGTAGACTCAACTTCGTTTAAAATGATGGGTGACACGACTCCTACAAACTTATGGTTGATTTTATATGAATTTCTGAAAATGACCCAATGCTGAAAACTGACAGACAGATGCACGATACCCTTAAATACCCCACGGCACCGTTAAATATAACGGTACCGTCCTATATTTAGTGGTACCGTGACCTGTTTCCTGATTCAGTTTATTATTTTAGTGCGGCGACTCGACGGAAAGATGTAAAATTTAATAAACTAGATACCGAACATATAAAGTATATATTAAGCATCCTTTCCATGTTTAGGACTAAGAAATACATTTACGATAATATTTTTACTACAAAATAATGGTTTGTCCCAAACACTCCTTTTAAAACTGCATGACTTAACGACTCGTTCTAAAGACATGACCGGACACTTACAAACTCTATTCTTTTATTGGTTTAAGAAAATCTTCAAGCTAGTATGACAAAGTATACTTAACAACAAAACTTGTAAGTATTAAGCAAGTAAATACTTTTCATATTTCATCACCTTCATAGGTAATTTGATACATGGATCGTACTCAATTTTGAAAACCATTTGTTTTAAAAATTTGAGCGACGTGGCTCTGGTACCAATTGTGGAAACCGTAGAGGGCGGGGGGGGGGGGGGGGGGTGAATACGTTTTCATTTAAAAACTTAAAAACTTTTTGTATCAAACACCCGATCAAGTGTGAGGTAATATGAAAAGTGTCAACAATGATCATACAACATCTAGAAATGGTATAAAGTAAACTACCACACAAACACAATCAAACCATGACACAAACATAATCAACAAAATATAAGCAACAAACCACAAAAGTATAAATGCAATGCAAATATAAATATAAAGCAATAAAGACTAAAATAAAAGTAAAGAGATAAGTAAAGAAGGCGCAAACCGGACACGATGATTTATAGTGGTTCGGTCACGAAGCTCCTCTTCGCCCTACTCCACTCCCCGAGTACCCAACTCGAGAGTTACTTCACTAATCAACAAGCTCCCTTCAGACGAAGAAAGCCGTACAACGTCGCTTATCCTTATTTTCGACACTAAGCTAAATGTCGAGTACTAATCTTAGCTAGTACCAATCTACCACGATCCACACGATCTACTCACGATCTACCCGATCTACCCTCGGTCCACTTGATCAACACACAAGCCCACAAGCTACAAGAGATCTCCAAGATCTCAACAAGATCACAATGATCTACTCTCACTTGACTCGATCTACCCTTGATCCACTTGATCAATACACAAGCTCACAAGCTACAAGAGATCTCCAAGATCTCAACAAGATCACAATGATCTACTCTCACTTGACTCGATCTACCCTTGATCCACTTGATCCATACACAATCGCACAAGCTACAAGAGATCTCCAAGATCTCAACAAGATCACAATGATCTACTCTCACTTGACTCGATCTACCCTTGATCAACTTGATCAACACACAAGCCCACAAGCTACAAGAGATCTCCAAGATCTCGACAAGATCACAATGATCTACTCTCACAAACTACTCAAAAGAGGATGAACTTGGTGTATGCTAGGATACAACAAGTGTGTAACAAGTGTTACAAGTGCACTAACTATAAATACAACACTTTGTATCTTTGTGATACTATGTGTTCTTCTCTTGCACTAGTAGAGTAATGAAGGTGATCTCTTGGTTGGATGAAAAGATCACTCTTAAACAAACTAAGACTCTCTAAATTATCAAAGAAAGTGATCTAAGTAAGAAGGGATTAGACCAGAGAAAACTAACTTCAAAAATCAAGTTGGAAGTGTAAAATGGTCCACTATTTATAGGCAAAGAAAAAACTAGCCGTTACGTACACACGGTACCACTAAATACCCGACGGTACCACTAAATTTATTGGTACCGTGGTACCATCCCATACAGGGACGCTCTAAATTTTGTTTTTAGTGGTGAAAGTTTATTTGGGGAAGTTTGGAGCTGATTTGGAGGGAAAAATAGCTGTTGGGACTTTTAAACTTATTTTTCAAAATAAAACATTTCTTTTTAATTCAAAAATAATTTGTAAAATGTATTTTTGAAAAAATATTTTGTCACATTAAAAATGTGAAGTTTAGAACCAAAAATTTATTTCTTTGATCATCTGTCAAGTTTAAATTTGTTTGTTCATACCTTGAGTGATTTACGTTGGGATGAATATCTACGAATCTGTTGAAGCATACTTGAGACGTCGAGAGATGTTGATGTAAGTATGCATTGATGATTTATTTTTACAAATAACTTGCACATTTTATGTTATGCATTACGAGTTACATGTTTGTCATTATTAAAACTGAAGAAACCGTTTAGTTTAAATATCGTAATATTTGCACTAACATTGTCATCATCAAGTGGATCATCAAATGTAACAACTGTGTTAATTTGATCTTCATCAAATGTATCAACTGTGTTCATTTTTTCATCTTCTTGAGGAGATAAGAATGAAGCATTTTGAACAATTTAGTCTTCAGCTGATGAAGATGCAGATGGTGATATTATTTCATGGATTAGACATGTTGAGTCAGGTCCCTGAGACAAGCCATCAGTATCATAAACTGGGCCTGCTTCACTCATGTGCATCTCTTGCATGTTGGCCATCAATATCAAGGCTGCATTAGCTTCCAAGTCTTCCATATCATCATCAGAGTATGCATTGGCCATGAAGTTGTTCTTCTTTTCAGTAAGAGTGCCCCCCGATTCATCCTTAAGAGCAAGAAGTAGTGCTTGCTTGTGATATTCACTGCCTCTTGTTCTCGGTTTGGGGCATGCACTAGCCAAGTGACCCTTCCCGTTGCAGTTGTAACATCTGACCATTATATTTCCAATCCCTTGATTCCCTGTTTCAACAATCTCAGCCCTTCTCTGTAGAGTACCAGCACTGTTCCTACTGCTTCCTGCTGTATTAAACCTTTGACCAGTTCCTGGGTTTCCCATGTAACCTCCAGATCCATTTCTTCTATAAGCTCTATTCTGAATCTCAACTCTTCCATCATGGACAACAGCTTGATTACGAGTGTTGGATGAAGTACGAAGACGGTTGTTGGATTTGTTGGAGAACTTGCTGAAAGCTCAAGCAATTAAAGCAAATCCTTCATTCAATGAATTGAATGCATCATCTTCATCGCTGTTGGCATTGGAGTAAAGCATGGTATCCGTGTTGTCATAAGGAACCAGTTGATTGTCAGATGATTGTGGTGTAGATTCATATGGAATGAGTTGATTTGATGAGGTTTGTAGAGGATAAGCACAGTGATGTTGTGGTTGGACAAAAGCCTGATTTGATTGTGGAGCAAAATGAGATTGAGCTATTAGTGCTAACGAGTTTGGAGTTGTTGACGGTGAATAACTACCATGAGCAGCTCTATCTTTATCAACATCTGACTGATGATGCTTCAAATAATCATACAACAACCCATAAGATGCGTTGTGTAGATTCTTTGCTTGACGAACAAAGGTGACATACTTCTGCCAGTCAGGATCAAGACAACTGAGGAACTTTGTGTTTACTGCAATCCTGGGTAGAATAATGTTGTGTCTGTCCAAGTCGTTTATGATGTTGGTGAACCTATGGTAATAAGACTCTAGTGATTCTCCTGCTTCAATCATGAACATTGTGTATTCAAGATAGAGTTTTGATTCCATATCTTCTTGGTTCAATTCAGTGCCTTCCATGAGAAGATGAACGTGTTCCCACATGTCCTTGGCAGTCTTCTGTGCATCAATACTTCTGAAGATTGGATTATTTATGAAGTACTTGTTCTGCTGTAAGCTGAGCATCAGGAATAGGGGTCACAGTTTCTTCTCTTGGAGGAATGGCATTTGGATCTCCAGGAACCATTGTTGTTGGCACTTGAAATGGTACTTCAATGATAGCCTTTTCATGTATTTTCCATGCGGTTTCTTGAGTTCAATGAACCGTAAAAATCGACTTGCCCATTGCACATAGTTACCCGGGGTGAGCATAGGAGGTGTGTCTAATGATCCAGCCTCGTGTCTTGATTGTTGACTACTTATTGCTTCACACATCTGATCAAACCAGTGTGGTTGTTTTGCTGGAAGTGGGTAGGACTGCATCGGTTGTTGTTGATATGGTTGTTGTTGAGGGAATTGTTGTTGTGGGAGAAATTGATGTTGTTGCATGAAGATTTATTGTTGCGGATACTGTGGTTGTTGAGGATACGGTTGTTGCTGATGATACTGCTGCTGTTGATTGTAGAAATAATTGTAGTTTAGTGGTTGAGACATCTTGAAGAAGTAACTTGTGGATAATGGATCTTTTAGGATAACGAAGGTTGTTGTTGTAGTTTAGATCTCGAAGTAGAAGATTTGAAGAAAAATCCTTAGTTGAAGAATAATGTCCTTACTCGAAGCTTCCTTACTCGAAAGATGGTTACTAGAAGAAATCAGTTCTTACTCGAAGCTTTTTTTACTCGAAGAGTTCAGTTGCAATACTTTCAAAGTTACTTACTCGAAAAGTTGTTACTCGAAAAACCTTACTCGAAGAAACTTGCTCGAAGAATCCTTACTCGAAGAATAAGATTTTACCAAGTATATAATCCCTCAGTAGAAGGATTATAAATGAAGAAGTTCTGATTTCCTAACTCGGAAAGTATAAACAGAACTTAAGAGTGATCTTCTAACTCGAAGAATGTTCTTACTCGAAGGATTCACTTCTAACTCGAAGTGTTACTCGAAGGATCAAGGCTTACTAGAAAGCTAAGTTGAAGAATTCTCCTAACTCGAAGATCTTCAACTTACTTACTCGAAGAAATGAAGCTTACTAGAAGGACTAAGTTGAAGGATATCTTCTAACTCGAAGAACTTCAACTCCTTACTAGGAGAAAACGCTGCTTTGAAGAACAGTAGCTCAAATCTTCAAATTTTATACCAAATCTAATCTAAAACAACCTAATCTATCCTTTGACGATTGATACCACTTGTTAGGTCACCAATCTTATCACATAAGCTACTAGATCTAGAGAGAGAAAGAATGGAAGGAACATGTAATTAATAATGAACTTTGATTAACAATGAATCAACACCCTCTCCCATCAAGGGAGGGGGTATTTATAGTGGTTACATAGAAAGGGGCGTTGCCCTAGTAAATGAAATAAATAAAAGGCCACGGCCCATGGGCCTTCTACATAGGCCGAACCTTAATAACTAACATAAAGGCCTAAATAATAAAGCAACCTATCACACAAAATATGACCGTGTTGATATAAATAATGCCTTAACACGTTATTAATATTCTTTCGATATCTCTATGTTTTGATAATCACAAAATGTAAAATCATTAAACGAAAGATCATGACGTAAACAAGTATTTAGTTGTAAATATCTATTTTAACAACTCAATCACTTAAGGTATGAATAAACAAATGCTTAATGCATTATATGATCAAAGGAACTTTTTCTTAATCTCTAAACTTTTTATAAAATGTCAAAAACATTTTATATATTTTTGAAAAACATTTTTGGTATTAAATAAATATGTTTAATCTATTATAAATATATGAATTCAAATTTTCAACCAAAAATGGCAAAAATGTCCCAGAAAAACCTTCCCCACAAAAGGACAAAACTGGGCAACGTTCAGCGGGGGCGACCCCCTTAATTCATAAAGGCGCCCCCTATTTAAGGGGACCGCCCCGCTCCTGTAGGCTCCCAGTTTTTGCCTATAAATACTGGTTTATCTCTGGACTTTTTCCTCACCTTTTGCACCCCAAACCTTCTGTTCTAAATCTTCTCTAATCCTTGTAAATCCTTTCTAAAATCCTTTGATCATATTCTCTTAAGCATTGGTTTCCAAGTGATCCAAGCTTCCACCATCAAAGTGCAAAAGAAGAATACTCCTTCAACTAGAGAAGAAGTATTATAGCTTAACTTATATCATTCTTGTAGTTGTGTAAAGTGTTGTATAGTTGTGATAAGTAGATCTAAGTGTAAGTAAGTAGTTGTGCTTGTAAAGAAGTAGTGTAGAAGTAGTGAAGCCGTCGTGAAGTAGTCGTGAAGAAGAAGTCGTGAAAAAGTCGTGAAGCCGTCGTGAAGAAGGTGTGAACTAGTTGTGTAGAAGTTGTGAGATTGGTTCTAGCTACGATTAGAACTCGACATCTAGCTTTGTGTCGTTAAACCGGTGTAAGCTAAAGTTGTGTAAGGTTTCTCTCCCCCATAAGGGAGTTTGTTGACATAGTGAAGAAAACTCTCGAGTAGGTGACTCGAGGAGTAGAGTAGGGCAAGGAAGGTGTCCTTGTAGCCGAACCACTATAAATCTCCGTGTTGTGGTTTGATCTTTCCATCTCTATCTTTCATTTCATTATATTTACTTTACTTGCATTGCTTATCTATATTTGTTTATATTTGTTCATATTGATCAAGAGTTGAATTCACATAAGATAGAATCGAAGCTTTAAAAAGTAAACAAAAGTTTTCACAATAAAATTAAAAAGACGTAAAACTATTCAACCCCCCTTCTAGTTTTCCACAATTGGTATCAAGAGCCACGTCAAACAAGATTTTTAAAATTAACTGTATTTTAAAACTTAAAACGATCTATGGAATCTGAAAAATATTTAGAAGGGCAATCTATGCAAAGACCACCACTATTTGAAAGTGATGGATTTCTTTTTTGGAAAAATCGATTCGAAACTTATGTGAAGTCAAAAGATCTTGATCTTTGGCATGTTATTACTAATGGTGATTTTTTACCTATTCAACATAATCTTGAAACTAAAAAGGATGAAATAGTACCTTTTGAAAAACAAAATGATGATTTAAAAAGAAAACTTTCTAAAAATAATGAGGCAAAAATGGTTATTTATAATGCGTTACCACGTAAAGAATATGAAAGGGTCTTTATGTGTGAAACCGCAAAAGAAATTTGGAACTCTTTACTAATAACTCACCAAGGTAATAGTCAAGTCAAAGATAATAAAATAGATCTTCTTGTTCACCAATATGAACAATTTACGATTCCGGAAGAGGAATCAATTGATAATGCTTTTGCTAGGTTTAACACAATCATCACAAGTTTAAAGGCACTTGATGAGAGTTTTTTCTAGTAAGAATTTTGTTAGGAAATTTCTTAGGGCTCTTCATCCAAAATGGCGAGCTAAAGTTACGGCGATTGAAGAATCGAAGAACTTGTCAACTCTTCAACTTGACGAGTTGATTGGCAACTAGAAAGTCTACGAAGCAATAATCAAGAAAGACTCCGAGATGGTCAAAGGAAAGAAAGAGCAAAGCAAGTCTATCGCGTTGAAAGCTAGGAAAGGATCAAGTAACGAGGATAGCTCAACCTCCGAAAGTGATGATGAAGAATATGCCATGGCCGTTAGAGACTTCAAGAAATTCTTCAAAAGACGAGGAAGATTTGTTAGACAACCATATGATGAAAGAAAGACACTCCAAAGAAATAAAGATGACAAAGCTAGCAAGAGCGAGAGAAAGTGCTTCAAATGCGGTGATCCAAATCATCTCATTGGAAGATGTCCTATGATGTCAAAGGAGCAAAACCAAAAGGCGTTCGTTGGAGGAGCATGGAGTGATAGTGACGAAGACGAGAAAGAAACTACAAAGGAGGAGAAATATCTTATGGCTAAGACATCAAGTGAGGTACATTCCGAAACCAAATACTTTAGTGATGAATATTTATCATTAGATGAAAAAGACTTAGATAGTGAATATAATAAATTATGCAAACTAGGTCAAAAAGTAATGAGTAAAAATAAATCACTAAAACATAAAAATAACCAATTAGAAAAAGAAGTACTAGAATTAAAAATTAAACTACATAACTTAGAAAAAGGGAAAGAAGTTTTTGAATGTAGAACATGTCAAGAAACTAAAAATGAAAACGAAATACTTAAGGAAGAAATTTGTAAACTTAAAAAATTCGAAAATAGTAGTAATTCACTTAGGGAAATAATAAGTATTCAAAGAATATCAGGAGATAAAACCGTATTAGGATTTAATTCAACTAAGGATTCAAATAGTGAAACTAAAAATGTAAAGTTTGAATGTGAAACTAGTGAGCAAAAACCTTTAGAGTCAAAACCTAAGTTTATACTTATGAAAGATAGAAAAATACCCATAGCTAGTAATGAGGATGTAAAAACCTTTTATAAACCATCTTTAAAAAATGAAGTAGAACACTCTAAACCGAAATTAAGATAAAAAACAACTCCCTTAAGAAGACCAAATAATCCTCACCCTCGGCCTAAAACCCCTCAACCTAGAAGAAACCAAAATCGACAAAACCTCCACAATAATAATAATTACCCAATGTGGAATTATCCAAATCCACAAAGCTTCAATCCTTGGGGAATACTTCCACCATATATGCATCCTAGTCAATTGCAACACATGTTTGGTTCAAACAACTTTGGACCAATGAGACAATGGGGACCAAGTGGCTAAATTGCTAACTCATTGGGAAATCGGCATCTCTTCTTTGATTGACTTCTACAAGTCAACTTAAACACTTTAAAGTACTTGAAGACAACTTGTTGAAGACTAAAAGGTACGCCTTTCTTTCATGCTCTCTACTATGCTATATGCTTATGATTGATGAACTAGTCAATTACATGCCCCCATAAGTTTTTAATGCCTAGTTTAGTTGGTACTTGTGTGTTAGTTAGTAGATAATCCCTAATACATACATATATATATATATATATATATATATATATATATATATATATATATATATATTAATATAAATATATATATTAATATAAATATATATATATATATATATATATATATATATATATATATATATATATATATACACTATATACACATATAAATATGTCCGCACATAACCTAGATACGTCATTTGTTGACTCTCTAGATCTAAAAGAAATTGTTCGTCCTCGAACCTTTTCTTCCCCCTTTGCCTCTTTTGAACCTTAACGTTCAACACGAAAATCTTCTATGTCCATGATGCGCGTGTGCGTATGCTCTAATTTATACCCACGGTATGTCGTTGTGGTTTTAGCAGTATTCAAGTTTCAAATTTATATTTAGCCGACTTATCAATAACACACACACTTTAACGAGCAGTGTACCCGGTCAGTATGTATATATTGGTAAGTAGAGTGTCGATCACTAAGAGTGGAACGTATTATCTAGTTATTCTAATCAGTATTTTAATATCTTAAGTTAGCTATACAACCTAATCTAACGCAAGGGGGTTCAGCCTGAGAGACTGGCACGGTTTGGTTGCAATTAAATAATAAACTAACCAATAGGCACGAATCAGCGAATAGCACACACGTACACAGATAAATACTCGAGACAATAAGAAGACCTGTCCTGATAGTTAAGTAGCTTGTCACTTGTTTTATTGCTAGTTTTATATGAAGTGTATAGTTCGATGCAACGCACCGAGATTAAGTCCTTTCTCGTTGGTTCTAATCTTATCGGCGAGTAAACCCTTAATGATTACTTATGACTATCCTATTTATCTTTCTTCCTATTTTTCTACAGACGATAGAATGCATAGGCGATCTAATAAATAGGCGAGGGCAGAGGCATGGCGACCCGATCAACGCTCAGCTAGACACAGAGGTTATCAATGCACAAATAAAAGTCACCAAAGACATCAACATATAAACTTTAATTAATGGGAAAGCAGTTTTAAGGGAGTGCAACCTTTCCGTTGTCACATTACACAAGCCACCAATTCTGATGAATTAAAGTTTACTAACACAATAAAACAAAACTACTTAATGAATTAAATACATGCAGGACCTTCTTACAGCTCTTGTATCTTCGTTCAAGGTGTGTCTTGTGCTGCTATCTCGACTGAATTCGTCCTAGGGTTTCTTCTGTTTCGTCCTTCGTATATATTATATGCTCTGTCGAACTCCGGAATTCGTCTGGTCTTGGGGTATTTATAGTTTCTGTCTGAGGGTAAGATGCGGCGCATCTAATAAGTAGATGCGGCGCATTGACTTAACTTCGTGTGGGGTCCAAGATTAATATATTCAGGAATATTCGTACACCGCCAGAAGATGCGGCGTAACTCCATTCTTAGATGCGGCGCATGTCCTCTTGTATCTTGGATCGTATCTTGTGAAATCTGGATAGTGATGCGCCGTATGTAATAAGCAAGATGCGGCGTATCTGGAGCAGAATGTCTTGATCTTGTACATTTCAGTAGACTCTTAACTTCTTGCTTGTTTTGCTCCATAATTAGCCCAAAATCGCCAAGTTTCACATAATACTTGTTTTTACCTGAGAATTACAAAAGTAAACATTAACGTATCAATTCACACAGATAATATAATAAAACAAGTCAAATAAATAGGATAAATGACGGTAATAAAATGTACTTATTTGAGTTCATCAAATATCCCCCCACTTGAACTTTACTTGTCCCCAAGTAAACCTTAGAATTAATCTTATGAAAATGTATCCTAAAAGATATTAGGATTTATTTTTATATTTAAGCATGTATTCATTTTTGTCATGATCACACAACCAAACACTTAACGCATTAGAAGTAAAATAAAATAATTTGATAAAAGCAAATCTAATCGTTTAACTGTCCAGTCGTGACGAATATTCTATCATAAGCTTGGCAAGTATACACATCTCCCCCACTAAAGCCAAGGAATAACAAGTCTAAAGCGGAAAAAAGGGTTTTGAGGTTTAAGGGTTAATCATTCTCCTTAATCTCTATCGATCTCAAATTCCAGAAAAGGCGACAAAATCACAAATACATGATCGAATCCACGAACACGATACTTGCAATTGCTCAAATCCTTAACTCGAATATGCTAAAGATAGGACTAAGTAATCTTCACCAATAATATTATATCAAAAAGGGCGACAAAATCATAAATACATAGCCGAATCCACGACTACGATACTTAAGATTGCTAAAATCCCTAATCTCAATAAATCAAAGGTTTGGATAAAGAATAATATAGGGTATGGATAATATTTGAGATACAAATTGGTGTAAAATGAAAAATAAACAAAAAAAATAAATTAAAATCCTAAGTGTGGTTAATCACTATGTAAAACCCAAAATTTCTGAACATGTAAAATACCCAAAATACCCCTCAATCAAAAAACTTATGATATACGAATGATAATTATAACCTAAGTTATGGAACCTTTTAAATTGAAAGTTACAAGTATATGAATAATTAACTAGTATAAATGCTTATGTTATGAATAATAATACAAGTTCCTAAATTCTTGATCCTAAGTGATACTAAGAATGACACATTACTTAAATCATATGGCACGTACACGTTTTATTTTTCCCTAGCCCTTAGAACCGAATATATGCATGGTAAAAAAAAAAAAAAAAAAAAAAAAAGAATCAACCCACACGTTTTGGAAGGATTAAGATGAAATATCAATTTGAAATATTGAAGATTTGATTTGTCCCTAATTTCTCTCAACCAAAAACACGGTTTCCCTTTTTATTCGTTTACTCCCATATGTGATATACGTATATCACATTCCATAACTTGATACCAATCCACACGCTCCTCTATTTTGAAAGAGAATACGTTTTGCCCAAATTACAAACGCGACATTCTTATTATCCCACACGTTTCCTTGAACCGTATAACATCATAATCTGCTCTTCTCTTCTCCGAATAAAACACTTAACAAACTCCATTGTTGCTGCAAAGAAAGAAGGTACGAAAGGGTATACGAATGATAGTTTTGGTGAGATCGCGAGGGTGATCGTGGTGACTTGGGGTGATCGCGGGGTTACTCGTTTGGTGGTCTGTTTGGTTTCTTGGTTCCTTTGTTTCTGCTTCCTTTCGATCACACAACAAGGGTATCGTATCAACCTTACTTGTTCTTTCGTTTTAATCTATATGTACACGTTAACATGTCTCTATAATCTATGAATCGGCTAAGGATATAATGGTTGTGCATGAATATTATACGTATGAAAATAAGCACCTGAAATGATAAACAAGAAACTCACATGAAATCATAAAACATGAATGAAAATGTTCACATAAAAGCATAACAGTTCATCACACAAAATAACGATTAGGAAAACCAATCGAATCGGCTTAAAAACTTGTTTTGTATTCGCCTCATTGTACGTTATTTTGACCTATACATGCACAACCATAATCTGTTTTGGAACTCATCTGTACGAGCTAAATAAAGAGTCAAATGCATGCATGTTACTTGTGTTTGGTTGATATGAAATCATTAAAGCAAAATGGTTGTTTGTTCGGCTTATTATAAAAACAAAGAAGGTGTTTGCTTCGGTTTATTTTAATCACAAAGAGGAACCAATGTCGGGTCTTAAACAATTCTTACATGATTTTATAAAAAAAAATCTTGGGCCGTCGCGGCATAAATATTAAGATCGTGGGTACGTTAATAAATTATATAAAATGTTAATGACGGGGTCCAAAATTATTATCTTAATATTAATTTATTAAAATAAACTTTAAAATAATTTTATTTGACTTTTAATATTTAATTTTGATAATTTATATTTTTGACCCTAAACTTATAATATTGACATTTTAAAACCTAAACAATTATATTGGTCATTTTAACCTTAAATATTATTAATTGTCCATTATAGCCTTAAAATGATTAAGTTACTTAAAGTGGAAACTCACTAAATTTGGAAAGTTACTAAAAATGGAAAGTATACTAAAATGAGTAACCTAATTCAAATGGACTTAAAGTAATACTTGGTAATTGATTCGTATAGGTTCTGTGAAGCGGGAGTGATTCTTCTTGTGACTTTTCTGTTTCCTTTTTTGCTTGCTTTGAATAAGGTACAGATATTCTGACCTTTCTTTTAAGGTTTCTCATGATCTCTCTCGTATTCTGAATCCATTAGTTTCTGATTTGATTGCTATGATTTCCCTTGCTTGAACCTCCCTGATTGAATTCCATTTGATATGATTTCTGATCTAAAGCTATGCTATGAAAACCTTTTCTGATTATATCTTGGAAATGTTTTTGAGAAAAGCCATTTTAAAAGAGGTTTATCAATGAGGCAAAACCATTTTTATATAAATGTTACTAGTTTTTATGAAAACTATTCTTGGAAGACTAATTTTTATGAAAAACCGTTTTGAAAGAATATTTTTATGAGAATTACTTTAAAGGATCGTTTTATGAAAATAATGAATAAAGGATTGTTTAAAATGGACTTTTGATGAGAATTTTGAAATGAACTTTTGAGATGAGCATTGATTTTGAGTTTGAGTTATGATTCAGTTAAGATTTCTCAAGCCATTGCTATGTTCCCTTCATTCATGGACTCCAATTATTGAACCATCATGATATTGACCCTTTTATGATTATGAACCTTTCATGCATGAACCTTTGCTTATGAACCATGATTATGAACCTATGATTATGAACTTATGAAACATGATATTGACCTATGCAAGTAAACTAAAAACATGATTCATGATACTTGACCTTTACCCTCAGTTTGATACTACGAGCCACTCACTAGGCATGAGGGTTTCATGTCCATGTCAGTCGATGCACCGATGGCATGACTCTAGGGCAGGAGAGTGATGACCTGTCCCGTCCCTGCACGTTTATGTTTATGATTCATGTTTATGTAGAGGCAGATTATGGCCACCGGGGGCGTATGGATGCATCCTAGATTTGTTCATGTTCATGTTATGTTATGTTATTCATGGTGACTGATGGTGTGTGCGATACACGTCTTTCACACTCCGGGAGCTAGCTACTCCAACCCATGATTGAGGACACCCCTCATATTTACAGGATACCCATGATTGAGGACACCCCTCATATTCACAGGATACTAAGAGGTCTCCCCTCTGCATGTTTACGATTATGATTATGATTATGATTCATGTTATGTTATGGGCTCGTAGTAGATTTCTGACTTCCTTTACCATGTACCCTTTTACCTTTCCTTATGATACCATGTACTCTTACCTTTCATCTTGATACCATGTATTCATGCTTCACACTCTTTACTCATGTAAATTATACATTATACTACTGCTTGTTACGTTATATCTGTTCACTGAGCTCTAGTAGCTCAGCCGCGTTTCTTTTCCCGCGGCAGGTTTTAGTTGGAAGCTGGGTAAGAGTGAAGAGACTTTGGACCTAGAAGACTTTGAGTAGAAGCCATTAGAAGAGATGTACTTATGGATTTGATAGGCAGCTTTTATTTTCCTTTGTAACCCTTTTGTATTGCAAGATTTCATTTGTAACCTTTGAGAACCATTGTATTACTTTTGATTGTATGCTTTGTTATATCTGATATGAAACCATTTGCGTGACATCTTTACCCTTGTCGGGTTGGGGTGTTACAATTATGGTATCAGAGCGACAGGCTGCGACTCGTAATACATTTACCCTTGACCTGTGAAGTCTGGACCATTAAGTTTCCACTGTAAGCGCTCATAAGATAACCTTTAAGATTTGCGTTAGGATTTCCCTATAGGAACTTAAGTTTTGACCAAGTGAGGAATGGGTAGACTATAAGGCTTTTGTTTAAGTAGCATTGATTCCGCATCACTCTGATTTATGCCCTGCTTGTTAAGCTCACGCTTTGCACCACCTAAGATTCCGACTTCGACCTCTGATTCTTTTGTTAATCATTCTGATGTCTTTTCGGGTATTCTGAGAATCTCTATGACAAAGACTTACTTGATGCATTCTGTTATATGCTTTTGATAGTCTATGAATCTTCTGACCCTATCTGAGTTCGTCTTAAACATCTCCGTTTCCATGAGAAGTCTAGTGGTGTTTTGACCACGAGTATAAGAGTGTTTTTCCCTCATTTCTGAATGATAAGACTTGCGTTGTCGATCTGTTTTCATTGAATAGTTAACGTTGATTTTTATTCTGATAAAGGATAGGTTGATTGATCATTGACGACTACCCTCCTATGTTTCACCTTTGGTGTTTGGAACCATTTGAACTCCCTACCATGACTTCTGATCGATAAACTTTTGCTACTACTACTACCTAACTTTGTTCTTTACTTCTGACCTATTTGATAAAGCAGTTTGATACCCCTTTGACCATCCCGAATGTCATTTGACCTTAATGGGTTTGACCCATTCTGTGAATTAAATTACCCGTGCTGGATGAAAATGTACCACCTGATATTACTATGTCCTTGCGAAATCCATTACTACTCCTATGAGAACTCTGGTGATTGTGAGCCATGGATATGACGAAAATTTTGCCTCGATGAGGAATGGCTAACTGAATAGGATGATGCTGATTACTGATATTCGATATGCCTCACTTTTGACAGTTATACAATGTTCGTATTACCGATGACTCTCAACCCACCTACCACTTATGCTAAACAGCTAATCAAGACTCCAACACCTTGAATTGTTCGCTTATCTATTCCCACACTTTGATGAACCATGTACTTGACCTTGATATATGAACTATCCGTCTGGCTTGGCGACCGTACTCATCCTACGAATCCGTTTACTTTTGACATACTCGATTTTGAGGTCTTAAAATTATGGATTGACTGGCCCTCATACGCTGCCAACCATGTCTGATTTGTGACCTTTAGTAATATGTTTCATTCCACTTTCGTTATGATAACCTTTTAAACCGCTCAAATCTGTTAAGCCTAACCTGCTATGGAAACTTCTATCTCGATTTCATTTGATTGTTGATTGCCTCCTGACACCTATTATCCACTCTTAGAAAACTTTGGCCTGGGGAGTTTTATTGTGCAAATTTTCTGGTGTCCTATGATGACACTCTTGGATTCCCTTTCCGGTTGAGGAGTAGAATGAAAATTTGAACCAATCCCAGTTGACGGACCATGATGCTATCGAATTTGAGAAATTGGAGGGGATGATGAATTGTGATTTTGTTCACCTCAGTGCTTCATTTTGAATACCCTGTTAGCTTGTGAAGAAGAAAGAGAAAACTTAGAGTATCAACTATCGTAAACCTAATTGTATCACTACCATGACTATCTTTCAATTCAGCGTATCAATGATCGATTCTATTCCTGTAAACTCCGTACCAGACGGCCTCTTTTAATGACTGAAGGACTGTAGAAGTCACGCCAAGGACTTTAAGAAAAGAGATGACTATTTGAGAGTAACCCTGGGAAGCATTTCAGTGTTAGGCGCGAAGAGGAACATGTAGACCATCTTGAAGAATGACCCTTTATTCTGGAAGAAGTAGGTTTGATTGGCGTCCAGAGATTGTAGCAGACAACACTACCATGCATCCGGCGATGACGGCAGTTGGAGTTGGCGAATTTTGAACCGTGCTAGAAGACCTATCAAAAACAGGCAGTCTTGCTTCTCTATTCATTTTAGTAGTACTAAGATGAATTGAGAGCAGAAGCAGACTCGCGGATGGAAGAATGCACAGTGACCATGTCGGAGATTCACGTTACCACACCACAGTCCCAAGGAGAAGTGCCGAAGGCTTGAGGGACCAGACTCGAGTTGATATTTCTTTCCACGCTATGATCATACGATAGACTGCATGGACTTGGAAGAAGTTTAAGATCATGTATTTGAATGGACGATAATTCTGAAGCGAACGTTTGTATTCGGAAGAGTTGATTTTGTGAAAAATTAAGCTATGGACGACGTAATCCATTTCCTCTTGACCTACTCAAATTTCCGTTAACTGGTGATAGGACCCCTTTGAATGAGTTATGTTTCCCTGTTAGAAATTTCGCTCGATGTTCATTCTGCGTATGCTAGACGATGGTTTTGTTATGAGGAATTTGGCGAATGATGGACGATTCGATGCTTAAAACGATGTACCAAATTCCGATAGACATTCTGGGACTTCCGTTAACTCGTTCGAGTAGTTCGTTCTCCTCTTAGCTATGGATTTGATTTTTGATGACCTCTGAGACAGTAGAAGTACTAGGTGGATTAAGATAGGTGGTATGATTACGACTTGAGATAAAGTATGACCATCATGAAGGTATACTCATATGAAGCGGGTATTATGACGTCTGGCCAACGTGATAATACCTACGTCATATGACGTACCCTCATTGTGATCATAGGATATTTCGAGAAGTACCTTAGAAGCCTTAGAAATGTGATAGTTGTCTGAGATTGTCTGTGTTAGTAAGATTTTAGGTTCATTCTACCGATACGTTAACTCTATTGTCACCGATATACGATTTGATACATTTGGATACTCGGCACACGTTTGTTGATCTCTAAACTTCCGATAATAATCTTAAGTTTTGTTGTAGAGCGTTCTACCGAGTAACGTTATCAAACAGTATGTTTTCCGTCTATGTGAATTTGACCTGTTCTTATGAAGGAGTACACCTACGTTCTGATATATATATACACTTCGCATTCGTTGAATCTGTTCATTGTGATCTGCTATGAGTTAAGATATGAGATTTTGGATTCTGAGAAAACAAGGTCTGTTACCTATGAGAATACCTTTTGGAAGGCTCTTTTGAAGCCGATACTATTTGAAAAAGTTGAAGAGTCACTTTTGTATCCCATCATGGTTGCTACAATTCGATGTATTCTCATCTAATTCGCCTAATCAATTCGATGTAAACCCTATGTATTGTTTGTACCTCTTCCGAGAGAACACGATTATCATCTGTTACGTTTGGTATATTGTTCTTCTGTTTTGGACTCGGTACGGTGTGTCTTTTCTGAGGAGGCTGTAGCTATTTTGATCAACGAGATGGAGTCATGAGAAACAAGTTATTCACATTTCTGTTCACTGTCCGTTGTGTTTCCGTTTCATTTCACTTCAATTTTCGAGGACGAAAATTTTTTTTAGACGGGAAGAGTTGTAAAACCCAAAATTTCTGAACATGTAAAATACCCAAAATACCCCTCAATCAAAAAACTTATGATATACGAATGATAATTATAACCTAAGTTATGGAACCTTTTAAATTGAAAGTTACAAGTATATGAATAATTAACTAGTATAATTGCTTATGTTATGAATAATAATACAAGTTCCTAAATTCTTGATCCTAAGTGATACTAAGAATGACACATTACTTAAATCATATGGCACGTACACGTTTTATTTTTCCCTAGCCCTTAGAACCGAATATATGCATGGTAAAAAAAAAAAAAAAAAAAAAAAAAAAAAAAAAAAAAAAAGAATCAACCCACACGTTTTGGAAGGATTAAGATGAAATATCAATTTGAAATATTGAAGATTTGATTTGTCCCTAATTTCTCTCAACCAAAAACACGGTTTCCCTTTTTATTCGTTTACTCCCATATGTGATATACGTATATCACATTCCATAACTTGATACCAATCCAAACGCTCCTCTATTTTGAAAGAGAATACGTTTTTCCCAAATTACAAACGCGACATTCTTATTATCCCACACGTTTCCTTGAACCGTATAACATCATAATCTGCTCTTCTCTTCTCCGAATAAAACACTTAACAAACTCCATTGTTGCTGCAAAGAAAGAAGGTACGAAAGGGTATACGAATGATAGTTTTGGTGAGATCGCGAGGGTGATCGTGGTGACTTGGGGTGATCGCGGGGTTACTCGTTTGGTGGTCTGTTTGGTTTCTTGGTTCCTTTGTTTCTGCTTCCTTTCGATCACACAACAAGGGTATCGTATCAACCTTACTTGTTCTTTCGTTTTAATCTATATGTACACGTTAACATGTCTCTATAATCTATGAATCGGCTAAGGATATAATGGTTGTGCATGAATATTATACGTATGAAAATAAGCACCTGAAATGATAAACAAGAAACTCACATGAAATCATAAAACATGAATGAAAATGTTCACATAAAAGCATAACAGTTCATCACACAAAATAACGATTAGGAAAACCAATCGAATCGGCTTAAAAACTTGTTTTGTATTCGCCTCATTGTACGTTATTTTGACCTATACATGCACAACCATAATCTGTTTTGGAACTCATCTGTACGAGCTAAATAAAGAGTCAAATGCATGCATGTTACTTGTGTGTTGGTTGACATGAAATCATTAAAGCAAAATGGTTGTTTGTTCGGCTTATTATAAAAACAAAGAAGGTGTTTGCTTCGGTTTATTTTAATCACAAAGAGGAACCAATGTCGGGTCTTAAACAATTCTTACATGATTTTATAAAAAAAAATCTTGGGCCGTCGCGGCATAAATATTAAGATCGTGGGTACGTTAATAAATTATATAAAATGTTAATGACGGGGTCCAAAATTATTATCTTAATATTAATTTATTAAAATAAACTTTAAAATAATTTTATTTGACTTTTAATATTTAATTTTGATAATTTATATTTTTGACCCTAAACTTATAATATTGACATTTTAAAACCTAAACAATTATATTGGTCATTTTAACCTTAAATATTATTAATTGTCCATTATAGCCTTAAAATGATTAAGTTACTTAAAGTGGAAACTCACTAAATTTGGAAAGTTACTAAAAATGGAAAGTATACTAAAATGAGTAACCTAATTCAAATGGACTTAAAGTAATACTTGGTAATTGATTCGTATAGGTTCTGTGAAGCGGGAGTGATTCTTCTTGTGACTTTTCTGTTTCCTTTTTTGCTTGCTTTGAATAAGGTACAGATATTCTGACCTTTCTTTTAAGGTTTCTCATGATCTCTCTCGTATTCTGAATCCATTAGTTTCTGATTTGATTGCTATGATTTCCCTTGCTTGAACCTCCCCGGTTGAATTCCATTTGATATGATTTCTGATCTGAAGCTATGCTATGAAAACCTTTTCTGATTATATCTTGGAAATGTTTTTGAGAAAAGCCATTTTAAAAGAGGTTTATCAATGAGGCAAAACCATTTTTATATAAATGTTACTAGTTTTTATGAAAACTATTCTTGGAAGACTAATTTTTATGAAAAACCGTTTTGAAATAATATTTTTATGAGAATTACTTTAAAGGATCGTTTTATGAAAATAATGAATAAAGGATTGTTTAAAATGGACTTTTGATGAGAATTTTGAAATGAACTTTTGAGATGAGCATTGATTTTGAGTTTGAGTTATGATTCAGTTAAGATTTCTCAAGCCATTGCTATGTTCCCTTCATTCATGGACTCCAATTATTGAACCATCATGATATTGACCCTTTTATGATTATGAACCTTTCATGCATGAACCTTTGCTTATGAACCATGATTATGAACCATGATTATGAACTTATGAAACATGATATTGACCTATGCAAGTAAACTAAAAACATGATTCATGATACTTGACCTTTACCCTCAGTTTGATACTACGAGCCACTCACTAGGCATGAGGGTTTCATGTCCATGTCAGTCGATGCACCGATGGCATGACTCTAGGGCAGGAGAGTGATGACCTGTCCCGTCCCTGCACGTTTATGTTTATGATTCATGTTTATGTAGAGGCAGATTATGGCCACCGGGGGCGTATGGATGCATCCTAGATTTGTTCATGTTCATGTTATGTTATGTTATTCATGGTGACTGATGGTGTGTGCGATACACGTCTTTCACACTCCGGGAGCTAGCTACTCCAACCCATGATTGAGGACACCCCTCATATTTACAGGATACCCATGATTGAGGACACCCCTCATATTCACAGGATACTAAGAGGTCTCCCCTCTGCATGTTTACGATTATGATTATGATTATGATTCATGTTATGTTATGGGCTCGTAGTGGATTTCTGACTTCCTTTACCATGTACCCTTTTACCTTTCCTTATGATACCATGTACTATTACCTTTCATCTTGATACCATGTATTCATGCTTCACACTCTTTACTCATGTAAATTATACATTATACTACTGCTTGTTACGTTATATCTGTTCACTGAGCTCTAGTAGCTCAGCCGCGTTTCTTTTCCCGCGGCAGGTTTTAGTTGGAAGCTGGGTAAGAGTGAAGAGACTTTGGACCTAGAAGACTTTGAGTAGAAGCCATTAGAAGAGATGTACTTATGGATTTGATAGGCAGCTTTTATTTTCCTTTGTAACCCTTTTGTATTGCAAGATTTCATTTGTAACCTTTGAGAACCATTGTATTACTTTTGATTGTATGCTTTGTTATATCTGATATGAAACCATTTGCGTGACATCTTTACCCTTGTCGGGTTGGGGTGTTACACACTATCCCAACCATCCCATGAATAAGACTCATATCATTGAATAACTCACGCTTTAACACTTGAAACACACGCTTTAGGTAGACACGAATTATACTCAACAAGATCTTAATCAAAGAATATCCTTATGTTGGCGTTCCCATAACGTTCAACTCCCATTCAATCCATAGATATAGTATATAACAAATAGTGGTGATATCGACCACTTAATACAAAACTTTACATAAGTTGGTAAAAACAAACTTCCAACTTTTCCTTTTTCTTTTCTATTTTTTCGATTTTTTTTTTTTTTTTTTTTTTTTTAAACTTTAAACATAAACATAGATGTGTAAAATTTCACCACATCACTATAATGATAACTCTGGATAATTTTTCCATACTTTTCATAACTTCAGAAATAACAGTAATAGTGAAAGCAGTAAACACACGAAAAATAAACTCAAAGATATACAATATTTACTTTCACTCCAATTGCATTGTGCAATTTCCCGACCTAACCATAGATAATGAATTACGCACGCGAACACAGGAAATGTAAGGAAACACACTTTGCCTAAAGCAATTAACCAACCACGGATTTTAATCTACAGGGTAGGCTAAGGTGTAAGGGTGTAACGAAACACTATAACAATGGTGTAAGAAACGAAATGAATGGCTCTGAGTGTTTTTCTAGAGGTATCTTACTCTAAAAATGAGAGTAACAAAAGGGTTTATACGGGGGTTAACTAACCAGTGTAGTTAGCTAATAACACATAACATATAAAGGCTATTTGGGTGTAATCCTAGAATTTTACCAATTTAGACAAGTCATTCCAATTATATAAAATAATACTTATTATGGTGGTCTCGAATAGTATACAAGCCAAGTTCTAAAGTTTACAAGTCACCGGCACACTCATAGATTTGTGAATTTTGAAAAATCACAATTTTTGAAAATAACGTCATGTGTGCAGCTATGCAACTTAGACTTTAAACAAAAACATGCTAAAAAATTTTAAATTTTGATATATTAAGCACATTTTAAGCATATTTTGAAAAAGTTTAGGACAAGTAAGTGTTCTAATTCTCCAATCCCCCCACTTAAGTAATTGATGTATCCACAGGAAATGCAGGAATCTATAATACCACCAAGACTTTAAACACACCTAAGTTAAGAAGGTTCAAACTTGCATAATACATTAGTAGTTAGTAAAAATAAAACATAAAAATTAAAATGAAAATCATCAGGTCAGTCGATGCGCCGTATCTTATGGAAGAAGATACGCCGTATCGAGCCTGGAATAAATACGAATCAGAATAGAAGATGCGTCGCATCCTTAACCAGGGATGCGCCGCATTAAAATAAACTGACAAAAAGTTTTTAAAGTCGAAAATAAAAATGCAGAAAATAAAGTAAGATATGACCAGTGCAGGAGATGCGTCGCATCTCAGGATTGAGATGCGCCGTATCCTCTGCGAGCCTGACTGACTCGACACAGAACAGAATAGTAAAAAATTTTCTCCGGGTTGTCTCCCGGTCAGCACTTGTCTTTATTCCAGAGTCTTCAAGTTAGACTCACGTTCAGCCCTTTATTCTGTTCTTGTCACGGTCAATCCTTCTTCTTTCATCCGAAAGATGTTCCCGTATAGCTCCGCAACATTTTCTTCCGTTCGACTTAATCTAGTATAACTCTTGGTCTTCGTCGCAACATATTCCTCATCTGGTCCCAAAGAGTATTTAATGACTTTGAATTTTTCAGAAATAATCATGGGTGGCTTATTATAAGGGATCCCAAGTAGTTGACACTTTCTTTTGATGAATTCTTCTTCGTCTTTATCAACAAACTTAAAGTAAGGATCCTTAATCAAATAGTCATCAAGTTCATCAATTAATGACTTATTGTAATCATCATCTTGAATTGCCTCCCACTCTCTTTCCAATTCCCATTGTAAGCGTCGACTAAGCTTCGTGTAATCATCAAATTGTTCATGCACCCATTCCCAGAAAGTAGTATTCGATGTTCCCTTTAGCTCTTTCAAGTATTCGATTCTACCCTTTTCTTGCAAAGCCTCCGCTTTTTGTGGGCAGTCTTCAACATTGTCATACCACTCATAGTCTTCAAAGGTTACATCGTTTCCAACCCATTTCATTCCAATTATACTTCCCCCATTACAGGTTCCATCATTCTTATAATCACAGGTCGGCCATACACTACTCCCATCCTTGAAACAGAAAGGTGTACAAGTGTGATTAATGTGCTCAAATTCCCATGGTTTATCCCAAACCCATGGTATTTGGTCATTCCATTCGTAGTACCAGGTGTTTTTGAAATCATCATAAGTTTTGAATCCTGGTAGATCTCCAGTTAGCACATCATCGTCGACTTGAAGAAGGTAATTAAATTCTTTGAACTGTTTGCATAAAGGTGTCTCATAATTGAACAGATCAATGTCTATGCTGAATAATTCTTCAATGCCCTCATTGATTGTTGAATCATTAAGTGACGACCCATAGTCGCTCTCTACTTCTTCATCTTCTCCTCACATCCAATATACCCATAATGCATCTTTAGTAGCTCGATCCATGCTCTTATGGTTATTGAACTTACTAGCCAACCAATCTGAAAAATCAACATTGTTAGGATCGTGGTCAACGTCAAAGCAAGCTTTTCCAATCATTTTCCTCCTTATCTCCATGAACTCGTTAAATTGTTCATTAAAACTCCGTGTCAACCATGAGGTCACAATGCGTTTGATTTCATTTACAGGAGCAAATTTAGGATTACCGTATTTAAGTTCAAGCCATTCTTCGAGGGAGAGGTCCATCAACCATACCAACTTTCCATGAAATAGTAACTCCGCCACATCATAAATTCTTTCATCGTCTAGATAGTTCTCATTTAATCCCCAGTACTGTTCGGAATAAGGCATGTAAGAGATTTGTATAGGTTGGGTATTGCCTCCACCACAGCTTTTATTGCTTGAGTTCATGTATTCAATTTGGAACTTCCTATCATTCTCTTCAATAGTAGTCCAAGTCAATCCTTTAGATTCAATGATGGGCCATAAGAGTAGCAATTCATCTTCAGTGTAGCTCATTAGTAAATCATAAGAGAATATCCCATCTTCAATATTGCATAAGCGTTTAAATTCCTTATAAGTAGCTTCAAGAGGGGTTTCCCAAGAAAATAAATCGGCATCAATCATGAGCACATTGAAGTTGACATCATCAAAAACTTTCACTTCGAATGATTCCAAAAGCAAGAGTTCCTTAGCAAGATATCCGTTCACTGACATGTCTTCCATAGCAAAACCTGTCATCATAGGTAAAATCTTTAGTAGGATTTGTTCGCTAGAAGAGAAATTAATGAATTTAGAAACGGATATAAGAATAAAAATAACTGATATCTGCAGACGATGCGCCGTATCCAAAAAGTTGGATACGCCGTATCTTATAATCGTTAAAATTTAATCAGACTTTATTCAGAAAATAGATACGCCGCTTAGAAATTAGAATGCGCCGTATCAGTTTTAATTATCAAAAATCGATATTTATTTAAAATTAAATGCGTCGTATTAACAAAAGTTAATGCGCCGTATTTTCGTTACGTTTCAAAATACAAGATTTTTGATTCAGAAAGATGCGCCGTATCGATAGAGATCGATGCGTCGTATCTGTTTAATAATTCGAAAACTGTTTTTAATAATAGATGCGCCGTATCTGCAAAAGCAGATGCGTCGTATGGCGTTAACGTTTAGAAAAAATTTCTTATTAAAAACAGATACGCCGTATCTTGGGGAAAGATGCGTCGTATCGAATTAATTAAACGCGTTGTATTTTATAAAAATTAAACGCAATACGCCGTATCTATGAAAATAGATGCGCCGTATCGTTTGAATAAGCTCAGTACAACGATAGCAGAATACAGAAAATACGAAAAATAAAAACAAATAAAAACAAACAAAAATAAACAAGAATAAAAACACACAAATACAGAAAATATGCAAATAATACAATAAATGCAAATTAACCTAATATACAACAGAGTTAGCGGTTAGATTAAAAATTAAAAACCTAATTAAAATACTAATCAAATTAACAGATAATAACAATTCACTCCCCGGCAACGGCGCCAAAAACTTGATGCGCGTGTGCATATGCTCTAATTTATACCCACGGTATGTCGTTGTGGTTTTAGCAGTATTCAAGTTTTAAATTTATATTTAGCCGACTTATCAATAACACACACACTTTAACGAGCAGTGTACCCGGTCAGTATGTATATAATGGTAAGTAGAGTGTCGATCACTAAGAGTGGAACGTATTATCTAGTTATTCTAATCAGTATTTTAATATCTTAAGTTAGCTATACAACCTAATCTAACGCAAGGGGGTTCAGCCTGAGAGACTGGCACGGTTTGGTTGCAATTAAATAATAAACTAACCAATAGGCACGAATCAGCGAATAGCACACACGTACACAGATAAATACTCGAGACAATAAGAAGACCTGTCCTGATAGTTAAGTAGCTTGTCACTTGTTTTATTGCTAGTTTTATATGAAGTGTATAGTTCGATGCAACACACCGAGATTAAGTCCTTTCTAGTTGGTTCTAATCTTATCGGCGAGTAAACCCTTAATGATTACTTATGACTATCCTATTTATCTTTCTTCCTACTTTTCTACAGACGATAGAATGCATAGGCGATCTAATAAATAGGCGAGGGCAGAGGCATGGCGACCCAATCAACGCTCAGCTAGACACAGAGGTTATCAATGCACTAATAAAAGTCACCAAAGACATCAACATATAAACTTTAATTAATGGGAAAGCAGTTTTAAGGGAGTGCAACCTTTTCGTTGTCACATTACACAAGCCACCAATCCTGATGAATTAAAGTTTACTAACACAATAAAACAAAACTACTTAATAAATTAAATACATGCAGGACCTTCTTACAGCTCTTGTATCTTCGTTCAAGGTGTGTCTTGTGCTGCTATCTCGACTGAATTCGTCCTAGGGTTTCTTCTGTTTCGTCCTTCGTATATATTATATGCTCTGTCGAACTCTAGAATTCGTCTGGTCTTGGGGTATTTATAGTTTCTGTCTGAGGGTAAGATGCGGCGCATCTAATAAGTAGATGCGGCGCATTGACTTAACTTCACGTGGGGTCCAAGATTAATATATTCAGGAATATTCGTACACCGCCAGAAGATGCGGCGTAACTCCATTCTTAGATGCGGCGCATGTCCTCTTGTATCTTGGATCGTATCTTGTGAAATCGGGATAGTGATGCGCCGTATGTAATAAGCAAGATGCGGCGTATCTGGAGCAGAATGTCTTGATCTTGTACATTTCAGTAGACTCTTAACTTCTTGCTTGTTTTGCTCCATAATTAGCCCAAAATCGCCAAGTTTCACATAATACTTGTTTTTACCTGAGAATTACAAAAGTAAACATTAACGTATCAATTCTCACAGATAATATAATAAAACAAGTCAAATAAATAGGATAAATGACGGTAATAAAATGTACTTATTTGAGTTCATCATTCCACTCTCGCAAAACTCATGGTGATGAAGAGAAGTGAGTTGAGTGGATCAACATAGAAGTCGAAGCCGAACCTTCGCACAAGAAAACTTTGAAACAAACTCCCATCGTCATTAGCACCCATCTCCGTCCTTTCCTCATTATCCCTCAACATCCCACCTTAACACATAATATATATATATATACACACACATTCTCTTTTCATTCCTTAAACCCACCTTTGTCAGCTTGACGTCTTGATCATTTTATCCAAAATTGTCAAGAAAATTTTCTTAACGAAATGTTAATAAAATGTGTCAAGTATTCCCTTCTCGTGCCAATACAACCCAACGTATTTTTGATATATAATAAATCTATATATACATATAAATATTTTGCCGTCAGAAACAAAACACAAATTTTTCTGTTTTGGAGGGCGGTCCCCTTAAAATTAAGGGGACCGACTTGTAAACGGGGGTGGTCCCCTTAATGTTTAAGGGGACCGGCCATCTGTTGCTACCAAAACGAATTTTTCTTCTAAAATCTTTGCCAAACACCCCATTTTATAAACACTTCTTCCTCACCCTTTGCTGTGAACGAACTGAAACACCAAAACCATTCACCAAATCAACACTTCGGGCTAAATTCGCAAGGGGCAAACACCTATATCTTGATTAGCAACATATATTGTAAGTTTTCCAAAACACATTTCATCTAATTTCATCAAATTTCGAGTCTAATCACAATTTGATATTTTAGTTAAAAATTTTAAATTCGAACTTATTTTGAAATTAAGTCTAGGATACTCATTGCCAAATGCTTCCCATAGGATTAGAGTACTTAATTAACCTAGAATCTAAGTAATCTAAAACCCTCATGCCAAAATTTTGAAAAACCAAACACTCTCATTCAAAACTTGTTATACATTGTTGAATTATGCCATAAACACTTATTATAACTAACCACATTATAATATCACAACTTTTAAATCCTAAAAATATATCTTTCGAATTATGAAAAATGATTTTATAAACATAAGAGGGTGTTTGGATTGAGTCATAAAAGTGTCAAGATTAAGTCAAAATGAATTTCACAACTAATGGACAAGTTTATAAACATGTAACTAATAATTTTGAGTCATCAAGATACATAATTCATATGTATATTGAAATATTAGTCATTATTTTTTTAGAAGTGTTTGGCATAACAAATTGAAAGACATTTTTGAGTCAAAATCTACGTTTTTACCTTTTCAATGAGTTACTTAACTCGTAAGAAATAGCTAGACATACAATCTAATGTTTGTCTAGTCACATTTCAAAGTGGCTTATGATGTACAAATGAGCGTTTGGATGTTCTTGGTTCTTTACCATAATATCTCTATAACTACTCCTTAACATCACAGAATACACTTTAAGCGAGTTAAAAATTAAAACTAAGGAACATTGCAAACTACTTCTTAGGATTAAAATTTTAGAGTCGAAGTATGTTTGCGTTCCACATGAGTAGTATATGTCACATATGCATTTTTTTTTTATCTTACTTTCTTGTTGTTATCTTGTTTAGGTGAAAATGCCTAAAGTCACAGTTGGTGATGTTTCCAAAACCAAGGAATATATTCCAAAAGTCTCCGCTACTCCCGGCATTTCTCCCGCTATTGCATGTTTCTATCGTCCCATCGAAGATAGAAACATTCATGAAGGGAGAGTTGTCGATCCATCCTTCTATCTATCCGACCAAATCGAACGAATGTTCTCCAATGTTCGTCTCGATTGTCTTTTCAAAATCAACGAACCCATCATTCCTCGTTTCATTCTTGACTTCTATAGCCAAGTTACGGTGCAAACCGATGACTATGGTTATATCTTCATCTCCTTCATGATCCAAAACGAATTCATCACTCTTACTCTTGCTCAGTTTGATCAAATCCTCCAAATTCCTTTCAACGGTCAAGCCGTTTTCTCAAATGAATGGGATCTCTCATCTCTTGAGAAAAATCGGCCTCAGGGTGGTCCATACTATTCTGAGATTCCAACTCCTGACGACATTCGTCGACTACTCGAGCTAGAACGTGGTACAACTATCCGAAGAATCAAGTCAAAGAATGTCGACATTCATGCAAACCAAATTCTTCTCAATGAACTAAGCCCCGACATGAAGCATTGGGAAGAACTCATTCGCGAGAATGCGTTTGGTACCGGCGGACACCGTGACCACCTTACGGCTAGCATCGCTCACATGTTGTATTGTGTTGTTGCGGAAGAACAATACAATTTGGCTTATTTCTTTGTCCATCGTATCATCTCCGCCAAAAATACTCCACATGCCAATCTTCCTTATGGTATGTTCCTCACTAGACTTTATCGTTTTGTCATGGAACATTACCCACATCTTGAGAGTGATATCTATCAATTCGTTCATCCCGTCTTACGTCCTCTCACTCGTAGCCAACTTCGTCGATCTCGAAGTGACAAGGGCAAATCTCGTCGCCCTAATCTCTTCGCACCACGTAGTTCCACATATCATCGGAGAGATGATGATGAGGAGGAGGAAGGCACCTCACGTGTTAGTACTCCATCTCCCACGACGTTCGTGAACAATCTCCCGGAACTTAATTATTTCGACTATCAAGTTCCTCTTCCTTCCGAACAAACCGATCAAATCCTATTTGAACGATAAACCGAATTACTCAACACAACTCAACAGATGCATGAAGAGGTTAGAGGTGGTTTCAAGTCAATAGGAAAAGCTTTCAAGAAGATTTTCGGAAAGAAGAGATAGAGATGTGGATGTTGGCTTATTTTAACTATATTGTTATTAGACAATTTTTTTTACAATTATTTGTTTCTTGTACTTTATAGTATGTTAGTATTTTAACCATTTTCTTGATTAGAACTTGAATGCTATGCTTAAATTAATATGCTTGCTAATGATTAATAACATGCTTAGTCTATAATATGATTATTTTAGCCTAAATGTATACATGCTTATTTAAACATGTTTATGCCACTATTTAATCATTCTTGATGTACATGATTCAAATGGAGCTTGCTGCAAATACACCCTAACAATGACCCTTTTCTGGAAATTTTTCAAATTTGGTCACCTGGGAAAACACCAGATGGGCGGCCCCCTTAATTAGCTAGGCGGTCCCCTTAATTTTAAGGGGGCCGGCCTACAATTAAGGGGACCGGCCATCTGGACAGTAAATTTTACTATTTTTTTTTGCATCTTGTGACCTCTTTTATCTAGCCCCAGCTACCATTTTTCTTTATGAACGAACTGGTATTGGAATCCTACCACAAAACTTCAAAAATCTACCTAAACTAACAACATTTTCATATTATAAATTCCCTCCAAACAATCACTTCTCATTCCATCATCATTCACCATCCCAAACCACCATGTTATCACCAAAATCCTCCATCTCTAAGACTCTAAGGAAGCAAAGACTTGTCATTATACCACCAAAACAACTCTTCATAGATTTAACCCAAGATGACACCAAAACTCCATCACCACCACCTCAATGTTCATCCCCAAGTGAACCAAATGCTCCATCAAAAACACCATCTACTCATGGCACATCATCTTCCTCCATACCATCCACTTCATCCATCAATGACTACATCAACTCCCACATATCATCATCACCACCAAGAGCATCATCACCACCTTCCACTCAAGAACATCCATCCACCCAACTTGCCATTTCCTTATCACCCATCACACCTCTTGATGCTCAATTCTCACCATCACCAATCCCACAACCATTCCTTCCTATACCTTGGGCATTACTAGAAGCCCATGGTGACAATTGTTTTTGTTGCGTTCATAACCGTACCATCATATTCAGTCTTAGAGATGAGATACACTACATGTTTTCATCCCTTGAACACATGTTTACCAACCCACCTCCACCACCACCTCCACCATCTTCACCCACCACACCATTACCACCTCCATTTGCACCCAATTAAGCACATGCAATGCTTAATTAAAAATAATCTTTAAAACCATTTTGTGTGCAAGCCCCATGAAAGATCATGTACTCCTAGAATGATTATGTAGATTGCATTACTTACTAGCTTATGTAGGATTGAATGTAACCTTGTATGATTGTGTATTTCTACACAACATTTTTAATGAATGTCTTTCTTTTATATGCATGCTTATTTTTGCTATATATATGCTTGTGCTTCTAATATTTTTCTTGCAAGAATTCCATTTATCGATTCATTTATGCACACAAACGAGGGGGAGTCATCGTCCCGGCAATATTTCATATTTGTCGGCATAACCTTTTTTATTCTACAAAAAGGGGGAGAAGTAGATATAAACTCACTAAATACTTGATTAAAAACTAATTTTTCAATTTAATGAGTTTAGATTTTGTAATCATCAAAAAGGGGGAGATTGTTGATATAAATAATGCCTTAACACGTTATTAATATTCTTTCGATATCTCTATGTTTTGATAATCACAAAATGTAAAATCATTAAACGAAAGATCATGACGTAAACAAGTATTTAGTTGTAAATATCTATTTTAACAACTCAGTCACTTAAGGTATGAATAAACAAATGCTTAATGCATTATATGATCAAATGAATTTTTTCTTAATCTCTAAACTTTTTATAAAATGTCAAAAACATTTTATATATTTTTGAAAAACATTTTTGGTATTAAATAAATATGTTTAATCTATTATAAATATATGAATTCAAATTTTCAACCAAAAATGGCAAAAATGTCCCAGAAAAACCTTCCCCACAAAAGGACAAAACTGGGCAACGTTCAACAGGGGCGGCCCCCTTAATTCATAAAGGCGGCCCCCTTAAAATTAAGGGGACCGCCCCGCTCCTGTAGGCTCCCAGTTTTTGCCTATAAATACTGGTTTATCTCTGGACTTTTTCCTCACCTTTTGCACCCCAAACCTTCTGTTCTAAATCTTCTCTAATCCTTGTAAATCCTTTCTAAAATCCTTTGATCATATTCTCTTAAGTATTGGTTTCCAAGTGATCCAAGCTTCCACCATCAAAGTGCAAAAGAAGAATACTCCTTCAACTAGAGAAGAAGTATTATAGCTTAACTTATATCATTCTTGTAGTTGTGTAAAGTGTTGTATAGTTGTGATAAGTAGATCTAAGTGTAAGTAAGTAGTTGTGCTTGTAAAGAAGTAGTGTAGAAGTAGTGAAGCCGTCGTGAAGAAGTCGTGAAGTAGTCGTGAAGTAGTCGTGAAAAAGTCGTGAAGCCGTCGTGAAGAAGGTGTGAACTAGTTGTGTAGAAGTTGTGTATAAGTTGTGAGATTGGTTCTAGCTACGATTAGAACTCGACATCTAGCTTTGTGTCGTTAAACCGGTGTAAGCTAAAGTTGTGTAAGGTTTCTCCGCCATAAGGGAGTTTGTTGACATAGTGAAGAAAACTCTCGAGTAGGTGACTCGAGGAGTGGAGTAGGGCAAGGAATGTGTCCTTGTAGCCGAACCACTATAAATCTCCGTGTTGTGGTTTGATCTTTCCATCTCTATCTTTCATTTCATTATATTTAATTTACTTGCATTGCTTATCTATATTTGTTTATATTTGTTCATATTGATTAAGAGTTGAATTCACATAAGATAGAATCGAAGCTTTAAAAAGTAAACAAAAGTTTTCACAATAAAATTAAAAAGACGTAAAACTATTCAACCCCCCCCCCTTCTAGTTTTCCACAAAATATGACTGATACTTGATAATATAGAATGTGTTCCCAACATGTATCTAGAAGGAAAGTGAGAAAACGTAACCACTAAAAACAAACCAAAGCTAAACCACTAGCTTCTTCCTCGTATTTGGTCTTTCGAATAAATATGTTACAAGTCACTTATCAGGTTTTATTTTGGTTTGTTGACAATTTACTAGCAATTTAAAACAGGGCAGTTTATACGGACCCCCTATAGGGGGGTTTGCAATCATTGCGTGCATTGAATGGTTGTACTGTGTGCATCGTGATGTTGTACTGTGTGCTTTGCGGTTTGTACGGTTAACCATAGGAGGGGTTTGTATAGTATACCCCTTTAAAACCTCTAAACCATTCGGTATAGAATACTTGCAAGAAATAAAAAAAAAAATCCCACATTCGGTTGACCCATGTAAATGATCATGATTCATGATGATTAAAATAATCCTATATGCTCTGGTAACCCAAAGGGTTGTGTTAGGGGAACACCCCCTACATGTGGGACCCCTTATTTTTAGTCAAATGTACAACCTGGTAAAGCAGACAGTACAACCCGGTAAAGCGTCTAATCATTGGAACACCCCCTACAGGGGGTGTTAGGATAACACAGCCCAACCCAAAAGATGGCGGCAAACCGGGAGGAAAGGGTTGAACCAAAAAAAAAATGATATATAAAAGATTTGAGGGCAATAAAGCCTTTTTACTTAAAATTGCCGTGTCCCAAGTAATTATATCCGTGAATTTATCACCACCCTTCTAATATAAAACTAGCCATATTTGGGAGCGGATAAGATATATGTGCGCGTGTGGACCTCCTTTTGGTCTAGTGGCTCTGTAACTTCTTTTTCTTTCTGAACGACTATTTATGGGAGAGACATAAATACGAGATACTAGTGGCTGTTTTGCTGATTTTCACCATACCTCAAAAAAAATTTCTTTTTTTGGAAGGCGAAATAATGGCTGGGTTACTGATATTAGATTAAGAGACTTTGGCTAAAAATATATTACAATCTTGGAATGGAGAAAGTAATATATCTACTTAATTTATCATGTGTTTGCATGTTTATATACAATGAACATATGAGTTTTGGTTTATATTACGTACGTATCTGGTGTAAAATCCAAACTGGTTGGAACAACACTATTACTATTGTTAAACTAGTACATTCAGGACAATCGCCGTCCAATTTTTTTCAATATTCCCGACGTCATGACGTCGGCATAATGAGTTGCCGACGACATGACGTCGACATACTCTTGTCGAGAATGCTCCGTCGGGATTCAACTTCCCGACAAACAACCTCGACGACAAAGTGGGACTCACATGTTTTTTCAGTCAAACGTTTTTGTGGTTCGACAATATTGTCCCGACGACACGTCTTCTGGGCCATAGTAAATAATTAACGATTTAATTAGCAAACTTAATTAGTTATAAGTTAATACCGACGACATGACGTCGGCATTAACTTATAATTGTCAACAAAAATTTAATAATACCGACGTAATGACGTCGGTATTATGTATGGAAGTCAACAAATTGTATATAGTACCGACGACAAGACGTCGGTACTATATACAAAATCAATGAAATTGTATATAATATCGACGTCATGACGTCGGTATGATTTGTAAAAGTCAACAAATTGTATATAGTACCGACGACAAGACGTCGGTACTATATACAAAGTCAATGAAATTGTACATAATACCGACGACATGGCGTCGGTATACTTAAACCAATACATTGTTTTTACTTAAATGCTGACGACATGTCGTCAATATTTAGTTGTATTGCAGCTGCACAGCAGCCTGCGCAGGTGCAATTTCCAGATTTTTGCCACAAAAATCTACCATAACCTGCTTTCTAACCATTACATTCCAAGACATTCAATAACACATTCAACACATCCAATACCACTAGAAAACGGCTATAAACTTTATAACGGCTAAAACAGTTATATATAACCACTAAACACTTATAAACTTTACAAAACGGTTACAAACTTTATAACAACCTCAAAGTACATTATAAACTTTACATAACGGGTGTTATAATCGCTAGACATAGCTGCCATATCTACAAATGTTGCAATATCCGCAATGTTCAAGTCGTCAAAAGGTTAAACTATACTATAATAAGATTCGGGTCGCCAAAATATAGTTTCAAAGATAAAAACAACACAAAATAACACATATACCTCTACGGCCCCTCATCGTCATCCATATCATCGCTAAGACGATCCTCATCATCATCACTCTCGCTGCCTGAGCTACTCTCGCTGCCAGAGCCACTCCCACTCCCGCCTGAGCCACTCCCGCTCCCGCCTGCGCAACTCCCTCCTGCGCCACACCCGCTGCCGCCTCCTACCTCACTTCGAGAACCAACCTGGCTAAGAAACTCGTGCCATGACGGGTTGCTCGAGACAAAACCCATCAACAAATCGAGCTGCTTCTGAGTTGCCGATGCTTTCTTCTCAGCTTTTCTGCTCTTCTTCTCAGCTTTTCTGCTCTTCTTATCAGCTGCAACACACTTCTTCTCAGCTTCATCAATCTTCTTTTGAGCTTCAGCAAGCTTCTCGTCGATCTGGGGCCCAGTGTATACACCTAAAAATGAAATAATCAAAATTTAAAAATGGTTATTTCAATACATAAGATGAGTCATTTAGTATTATCCTACTGTACATACCTGGAGGTGGAGGCGGGGTGTATGGTAACGGTGGCCTCCTCAAGCCGGGTACCACCCTGCCCCTGCCGGCTATGTGACCCCGCTGCTTGCCCTTTATTACCTGGGCAAGTATCTGCTCCTCTGTGTACGCCACCCCTGTAGGCGTATCCGATCCGAGATCCCTTAGCCTGACCATCTCTTCCTATGTAGTTGAAAAAAAATGAGAAAATTAATATATTAGTCGGGTTAATTACTAGATTATGTTTCAATAAATCATTAAAGTGCGTGTTTGAAAAATAATAATAATAATAATAATAATAATAATAATAATAATAATAATAATAATAATAATAATAATAATAATAATAAAAAAAGAAGAAGAAGATACTTACATACTGAACACGAGCCTCATCCTGCAACCATACACCATTCTTGCAGTGTGTGTCAAAAAAGCTCTGGATGAGGGACGGGTACTGATGGTCCTTGCTGTTCTCAAACTGTATATATACATGCATATAGGATGAAACAAATTAAAATGACAAATCAAACACCATATATATTTTATTGGGATAATTACGAAAATAGACCGGGCAACCAAGTAGTTGGCGGTTTTCGCCCCGAAATCGAAAACTTCTGATATTAGACCAGGCAACTGGGCATCTCGACCCATACGATGACAAGTGTCCTCCAGTTGCCCAAAAAATAGTCAGAAAAGTGACACTTGTCACTTGCAGATTTCAGTTGCCCAAAAAGTACAGGTTGCCCTGGTCTAATGTCAGAAGTTTCTGATTTCAGGGCAAAAACCGCCAACCACTTGGTTCCCCGGTTTATGTTGGTAATTATCCCTATTTTATTTAGTATAAATACTTTTAATTAATATATAGTTAAAATTAAATTATCTTGTAAAAATAAAATGTGTCTTACATATTCGTGTCTAGAAGCGGCCAATGATTTGGAACCGTGGCGGCTGTAAACCATGTTCTTCTTTCGGTTCTCTTTGTTCACAGCCGCTCGTTTCACGGTCTTCTCCGACATGTATAACTCCACATGCTTCTCCCATACAGACTGCTCCATGTTTGGAGGAGGGTTTCTTCGTATCTCCTCCACATTCGCAGCCCACCCTCCCTACTAAAGAAATCGCGCTTGAGGTCATATTTGTTGTCCACGTATTGCTTAGCCAGATACACATTGATGCCGGTCATAATTTTGTCCTAGTGCGATTCGCGCATGTGGCGCTCCAAATTAAACATACGCTGCAATCAAATATAGTTAAAATTAATATAAAGATATAAATAAATAAACACATTTAAATAAATATACACATTTAAACAAATTTAAATAAATGTACACATTCAAATAATTAAATATAGAGATATAAATAAATAAACAAATTTAAATAAATATGCAAATTTAAATAAATAAACACGATAACATAACAATATAAAAGGAAAATGAAATAACTGACCCCGAGCTGTGGAAGGATGTGCGTCTTCTTCTCCCGTTCTATATCGTACCAGGAGGCATAGTGCAACGGCAGCTGCCTAATCAGCTCACCGACGTAATTGCTGAACCACCCTAAGTGCTTGCCCACATGACAATACGTCCCCTGATCATTAGTCTCGAACTCAATCGACTGTGGGCCGCTAAGTTCCACAGCTTTCTTGAGCGCCACGTTCTTCGTGGCTTGGCGTCGACGCGGCCTGCCGCCATCCCGACCTCCACTACCCCTGCCTCCCCCCCCCGCCCTACCTCCTCTTTGAGGTCACTGTGATCCTGCAATTGGAGTGAGTGAAAACGTCATAAAGTAACATGTAACCAAATTCAAATGATCAAGTTTAAGTTTCTTTGAAAATAATCTAGAAATTCTTACCACCACGACACCCGCTCTCAATATGACGGGGAGGGGAAGGTGGGTTACTGGCACCGTCACCACCATGACTGCGCGCAACTGCTGCTGCCATCTGTAAAAATACAAGTTGAATAACATATAGAAATTCGGGAACAAATTAACATAAGCATGCACACATTCAAATACATACACATTCAAAATAAATATACACATTTAAACAATCCATAACAATTTCATTAAAATAAGTGTCGTTTTACAAGTTACATTTTAAGATCAATCTGCACAATCATAATCACTATCATAAACAACATTAGTCGCAACTTTAACTTCATCATCAGAATTGTTTGCGACTTCATTATCAGAAGCTGCTAAATCATAAGGATCGTCGTCTTCATCATCAATGAAATCATCTTCGTCATCAACAGGAATGATTGGTGGTGGTGGTGGTGGTGCCTCAACTAACGTTGATTCGCCATCGATATTTAAGGCTTCAAATTCCAAATCATTCAAATTAGCAGACAGTTCGAGATCGGATGAGTTGTTGCCATGTATCACATCATCATCGTCTTCTACCACGATGACATCCTAGGTTGTGTTGTGATTTACTTCTTGGACGACCTTCCAATGGAGTGGTCGTCTGGCAGGATCTTCAAGGTAGAAGACTTGTTTTGCTTGTGTTGCGAGAATGTAAGGTTAATCTTCGAACGCATAGCTAGATGCCAAAATTTGTGTCATGTTGTTTCTAGTGGTAAAACGTTGGACTCTACCTCTTTTGTTGCATAAGTCGAACCACTTAACTCAAAACAACACAACTCTGAACTGGGAATACGCGAACTCCAGAATTTCTTCTAGCTGACCATAATACATTTCTCCCTTCTTCTCACCAGGTGAACAAATTTTGCTGTTCTGAGTTGTATGTTTTATATCGCGGCTGTGTACGACAAACCTCACACCGTTGACTACGCAAGAGTTGATTGAGATTAGGGTCGGTGATGGTCCACAAGCCAAAGCGAATAAGTCGGGAGTACAACTTGGGTCATTGGCTATGTAAAGTTTACGGATCTATGAAAAAAGATAAGAATAGATGGATATGAGTAATAGTCGTTATTTATACAAGGAAATACATACAATAAGTTTACCTTCGTCTCAAACCATCTCGAAAATTCTTGTTGCATGTCATAATCAGGAAATTCCCTGAAAATGTTCATGATATTAGAATAAATCGAAAAGATAACATGGGAAAAAGAAATTTCAAAATATAAACGCATACCTCTCGAACGCGTTCATGTACGTGTCGATCTCAGGACTATTGTGAAGTACATACCATATCACTCTCTTCATTTCTTGGAGACCTAACGGAATCAATGTCTCCTTACCCGACTTAGTACATAGTGATCGGAACACCTGGAAATCACTTGTTGTGCGAGGACAATCCTGAGATACAGCTGGATGATTAAATTTTGTCCCACCACCATGAAAATAACGAGAACAGAAAGTTAATGCTTCGTCTGCAACATAACCCTCCGCTATTGAACCTTTCGGCTTAGCTTTATTTTGTACATAGTTTTTTTTAGCTTCTTGAGAGGATCTAAACACACGCCTTGTGTTAGAGATACTTTGAGTATATGCTAAGTAGCACGCGGAATTTACTACAATGCACTTAGAAGATTATTTGTATTATATATGATTGTATGTATGAAACAGTGAAAGTATGAACACAATGATTAAACAACCAAATAGCTTCAATATTATTGATTATAATACGAGTGATCTTAGACTATCACTAGCATTTTACAACCTTGAAGCTTTCACAAAGATATGTATGACTGATATATGAAACCCTAACCTAGGACCTCCTTTTATATCACAAGGAGTTCTTTACAAGATAACTATATCAAGCACAATATTCGTATAAGTCTAACTATATAGAATATACACTAAATATTTTCTATACTTATCTCTTCACACGTCTGTCTTCATCACATAAGTAGTATGAACCTTATGTACTAGCAGTACTAACCTAGTTAGTACAGTTAGTGTTAATCACCAGCAGATGTAACTTTATTCCTGGCAGTACTAACTGTTGGTTTAACTCCCAACAATCCTCCCCTAAACTTATGATTTCTCGGCAAATCACTAAGTTTCTTGAATTAAACTCCAACTTTGATGATGGGGAGGATTCTTTTAAACACTTATCTTTTCTTCCTCAGAGCTTGTGTCTTTCTTTAAAACTAATCATATATATTGAATCACTTCATTATTTTCTTCACATCTGAGCTTTGAAGAAATCATAACAGCAAGTACTCAGCAAGTACTCCAGCACTTAACTTCATCAGCATCAATCATTCTTTGAATCTGCTCTGCATGAACCCTGGCCTTTTCTTCCAACTATATGAGCTAACTGGGCACTGTTAGCAACATCTTCATCAAAAGCTATGTTATCTTATCCTCCCCTGAGTCTCATACTCATCTTGAACCAATCTGAACATCAACTTTGATCCAAGCAATCTACCTCCCCTGTTTGGAAGACTCCTCACCATCGTTTGAATTTGAACCCTGGGATGAACTATTAGATAATTTGGTACAATTTTACATCAATTCTTTTAGTTTCAAACTGCCCTCATCACTTCCAGGTGTGTTACCTCCTGAGAGAGGTGAATCATGGAGAATAGACTCAGTGTCATAGCAAGTTTGAACTAGCAGTACAAACTGTTTATCCAAAAATTTCAAAGAGCAGTATAAACTTAATTTGGATTTGAAAACATTACTGCCCATTTATAGTTTTTAGCAAACTAACAGCTATCAACGGACTTGATATGTCTTTACCAAGAGCCATTTGCTTTGGACTAGCCAACTCTTTACTGTGAAGTATGGTGAGTTGAAAACCATATAGTTTTTGGTAAACTATCAACCATAAACGGATTTGAGAAATCTTTACCATAAACTGTTTGCTCTGGACTAGTTGGTTCTTGATGTGGGTTAGACATGGTGAACCAATGACCATTTGTTGTGTGCTAAGATCTCACACTTCAAGCAACAAATTACCATAGTTTTCCAAAGCATAACACAGTTAAAGCACAATCTACCTCAAAGTGCTTTCTCAACCTGTAAATGTTAGTCCAAAACCAAAGAAAACACAAGACAAAGTATTTTCTATTTGACAGATATCAAAATTGACTAACATGTATATATAAGCAGTACCAAAATTGTACAAACAGTACAAACTATACATAGCAGTTTTATCTGACACAACTAGCAGTACAAAATCCTTGTTATTGCAAAAACACTTAGACATTGAACTTTTTAAGGGTTAAGCATTCCAATACCTGTAACCAAGTACTGAAACCTCCCCACATCAAAACCTTTAGTTAATAAGTCAGCAAAGTTGTCATCTTTATGAATTTTGACAACTTGAACTAACTTCTTTTCATTACAGTCTCTTATAAAGTGATGTCTAATTTCAATGTGTTTAGTTTTTGAATGTTGAACTGGATTTTTAATTATACACATTGTACTGCTATTGTCTATGAAAATGATTGTGTTCAAGAAATTATACCCATAATCAAGTAACTGATTCTGAATCCAAAGAACCTGAGCACAACAACTAGCAGCAGCCACATATTCAGCTTCAGCAGTAGAAGTGGTCACCATAGTTTGCTTTTTGCACTACCATGAGATAAGTCTGCATCCTAGGAACTAACAACCACTAGTGGTTGACTTCCTATCCATACTAGCACCAGCATAATCACTGTCTGAATATGCCACCAAATCAAATGGAAAGTCTTTAGGATACCACAGACCTAAGTTTGGTTGACCTTTGAGATACCTAAATATTCTCTTCACTGCTGTCAGATGAGACACCTTGGGAGTGACTTGAAATCTTGCACAAGCACATACTGCAAACATAATATCAGGTCTGGATAATGTGAGATACATCAAAGACCCAATCATAGACCTGTATATGTGTACATCCACAGCTTCACCACTTTGATCTTTAAAAGCAAATGTGTCTCCTTATCAACAGGTGTACTAGCAACTTTAGCATCTGTAAACTGAAACTTTCTCAATATTTCGGCTACATATTATCTTGGCTGATAAATATTCCTTCTCGTTTCTGATTCACTTGTAGTCCCAAAAAGAAAGTGAGTTCACCCATAGAACTTATCTGGAACTAATACTTCATCAACTTTTCAAACTCTTTGCACATTTCCTTTTTGGTAGAACCAAAGATGATATCATCCACATATACCTGAACCAATAAGATATCACCCTTGTTCTTTTTGATAAAAAGAGTCTGATCAATCTTGCCCCTATGAAACCCATTCTTTAATAGATAATTAGCCAGAGTTCCATACTAAGCTCTTGGAGCTTGATGCAAGCCATAGAGAGCTTTCACCACCTTATATACTTTGTCAGGATGATCAGGGTCAATAAAACCTGGAGGTTCAGAAACATATACCTCCACATCAATAGTACCATATAGAAAGGCACTCTTCACATCCATCTGGTAGACCATGAAACCCATGAATGAAGCATAAGCTAGAAAAAGCCTTATTGCCTGAATCCTTGCAACGGGTGCAAAAACTTCTTCATAATCAATTCTTTCTTCTTGAGTATAGCCTTGAGCCACAAGCCTTGCCTTGTTCTTTATCACTATACCTCTTTCTTCTTTCTTGTTTCTGAACACCCACTTGGTACCAATAACCTTCATGCCCCTTGGCAAATCAACTAGAACCCAAACCTTCTGAATCTTGAATTAGAGCAGTTCTTCTTGCATTGCTTCAACCCAGCTTGAGTCTTCTAATGCCTTGAGCACATTCTTTGGTTCTATTTGTGATAGGAAACACACAAACAGACATTCATTCTCATCTTCATGGTGTTTTTCTTCATATACAATACTGAGGAAACCATGATGATCTGGATCTTGTGTCTATCTGCTAGTCTTCACTCCAGACTGTACATCTCCAATCACATTAGCGAGTGGATGATTCTTGTGAACTGTAGTTTGGGGAGTAGAAGAAACTTCATAGGTAATGGGCATGTTGTGCAAACCAGCTCCAAATATATCAAAAGAATCATTCTGTGGAGCAGTAGTAACTATTAGATCAATAGTAGGATGACTTGGTCCAGCAGTAGGATCTATTGGCTCATCAGTACTAACTCCATTTGTACTGCTTTTGGGAACTTCTGTTTCTTTACCATCCTGTCCACTGTTTTCACCAGCATTCTTCTCTTGATCCGCATCACTTGATGATGGAGCATCATCATTCTTTGAAGAAGAAACATACAATGGACTATCTTCCAAAATTGGCATCAAGATATGATCTTCATCAGAATCTTCTGAACCTGCATTATCATTAGTATTTGTACCTGTAACAGGCACATAATTCATAGATTCTGAAAGCCTATCAATATCAAAAATCCAATCTGGACCACTAGCTGCAACATTTGGTATATTCTCTTGAAACTCAATGTGCAGATTTTCCTCTACATGTCTGGTGCTCTTATTATACACCCTAAAAGCTTTACTATGCAAAGAAACCCTCATCTGATTTCCCATCAAACTTCCCTAATTGGTCTTTGGTATTGAGAATAGTGACATGACAACCAAAAGGTCTCATAAAACTTAAGGCAGGGGTTCTACCTCTGAAAAGTTCATAAGCAGTCTTATTATGAGGTTGTACCACTAAAACCCTGTTCTGAACATAACAAGCAGTACTAACTGCTTCAGCCCAAAATGAGATAGGTAACTTAGAGTCAGCTAACATAGTTCTAGCAGCCTCTATTAGTGTCCTATTCTTTCTTTCAGCTACTCCATTTTACTGTGGGGTTCTAGCTACACTAAATTCTCTTTTAATACCCTTTTCTTTGCAAAACTCATCCATAACTCTGTTTTTAAACTCTGTCCCATTATCACATCTGATTATTTTTACCTTCTTTTCAGCTAGGTTTTCTACCTTAATTATAAAGGACTTAAGGATCTCACTAGTTTCATCCTTAGTTCTCAAAAAGAAAACCCATGTAAACCTGCTATAATCATCAGTAATCACAAGACAGTATCTTTTATTATTCAAGCTATTAACAGAAGTAGGACCAAACAAGTCTATATGAAGCATATATAAAGCTTGAGTGTTAGAGTTATGAACCTTGGGCTTACAAGAAGCTCTGTGTTGTTTGCCCTTAAGGCAAGAAACACAGGTTTGATCATTTTGAAAAATCTTATTAGGTAAACCTCTTACCAAACCATACTTAGCAATCTTATTAATGGTTTTGAAATTTACATGACCAAGTCTTCTATGCCACAACATTGACTCATCCAATGTGGCTTTTGCAACAAGGCAAGTAAGACCTTCTTTAGGAACAAGCTTATTCATCTCAACACTGTATGTGTTACCTTTTCTGAGGATTTTAAGCAATACTTGACTTTCGTCAGGTAGCTTAAAATCAGGAGAAAGAATAAGACAGTCAGTGTCAGTAAAAAGAACCTTGTTCTTTTTGTCACAAATTTGTGACACACTAAAAAGGTTGTACTTAAGCTCTGGTACAAAATACACATTTTCAAAGTCAAGATTACCAGTTTTAATAATACCTTTACCAGTAATCCTACCACCAACACCTCCTCCAAAGATAACCGGTCCTCCATCCAGAGCTGTAAAATCTGAAAGGTATGACATGTTACCAGTCATGTGCCTTGAACATCCACTATCTGAGTACCCTCTATCTTCTCCGTCTTTTGTAGGATGTTCCTGCACACAAAATAAAGGAATTAGTTCCTTTTGGGGACCCAGGCCATCACTGACTTGGATCTGCCTCGTGCATCAATATAATTATATTTATTGAAAGTCATTGATGCACCATTAGGTTTGGTAGGTTTCCATACCCAACGTGCTGAAGCCTTCACAGCATTGCCCCATTGACCCTTAACAACATTTATATGCCTAGCAGTAGAAATTGTTGGCCTAGCAGTAGTAACTGCTGGCTTAGCAGGTTTGACATTAGGCATCCATTTTTGATTATACAAAGTTGTTTTCTTGTAAAAGGGCCGCTTAACTGTTTGTGCATAATTGTAATGATTTGAATATGGTTTTGCACTTGAAAAAGTTTGTTTGTAATTAACACCTTTGTTTGGTCTAGCAGTAGAAATTGATTTGATGCCAGACTTCACCATGACTGCTCTGGGTGTCATTTTAGTATTTACATTTGGGTGAGTTAATCTAGTAGGACCGTTTTGATTCACCCTAGCATTGGTATTCTCATACACCCTTGAACTCCCAAAAACCTTCTTTTTCCATGGATTTGAGTCACAGTATGCAGCCAGATGATCAAAATTACCACACACAAAACATACTTTATTTTGCATAACAAACTCATCACCAAGCTGTTGAGATCTTAAATTGTTCCAGTTCCTCTGATTGCCCCTAGGAACTGAAGATCTATTTATAGACCTATACATCTCAGTATATCTAACAGCTTTCCTAACTGGTTTTATATTTTCATTTTTGACCACTTTAGGAACATTTTTTACTTCTAACTTAACCTCAGACTTATTCTCAGACACAATCTCATTAACCTTAACCTCAGACACAACTTCTTCAACTAAAGATGTATCACTTGCACTTTCAAAAGAATCCTCAGCCTTGACAAATTTAGTAGGACTCTCATTGGTTTTAGGGCCATATCCAGGAAAATCAATATCCTTAAACTCCTCTAAGCCAGTATGAGCTAAGTCAATTCCTGGAGGTACAAACATTCCTCTATTGGGGGGTGCAACAGACTTATATCCTAGACCAGATTTAGCTTTATTAACCAGTTGACTCTCTATTAACTTCTGAACTCCTTTTGATGTATATTCAAGAGTGTCAACACTTAACTGTATGTTTTCCTTTTCTTTCTTAAGCTTTTCTAGTTCATACTTAAGCCCACTCATCTTATCATCTCTAAGTTCCAAATCTCTTTTTAAGACAGCTATATCATCTGTAAAATTTCCTTCATTCTTTCTATAAAAAGTAAGTTGCTCTTCTAACACATCTATCACTCTTTTATGATTTGAAAGACTAAAGTTTACTTCATTAAATTCTATTCTAAGATTATCATATTGTTTCTTAAGAGACTCATATTCTTTCAAAGCTGGACAAGAATTAGAACACTTTTTAACCTCATGTACCTCTGAGTCTGAGAAGGCCATTAATCCAAAGTTGGTTGGTTCCTCCTCTTCTTCCATGAAGCTCCAGTCAAAGCCAGCTCCATCAACAGCTACCATTGCTTTGGAAGAAGTCTCCTCCATATTCACTGTTCTCCTGTTTCCCTGCTGACTTTTGTACCCTTTACCCTTGTTATCCTGTTGTCTGGGGCTTCTGCATTCTCTGGCAAAGTGTCCCATCTTGTGACAATTATAACATTCCACCTTGGATTTCTCATAGCCAGCAACATCTCCTCCATTGAAAGTAAGCTTCTTTCCAGTCCTTTGAAAATACTTCTTTGCCCTAATGCTTATCAAAGCCATTTGCCACTTCAAGTCCATTGCTTCCAAGTCATCTTCATGAATTTGAAGAAGGTCTTCATTGTAGATTTGAGACTCATTGGATTGCTCTGACACAAAAGCATAGATAGTTTCATCACTCAAGCTAGCAGTGCTAGTTTTTGCACTAGCAGTACTAACTTTAGGGCTAGCAGTACAAACATCTTGATCATCCTCAGGACTGCTATTGCTGGGGGATGAAAAAAATGCCATGTTTCCATATACAGAACTGGTGCTTCCTGTCTTTTTCACCTTTTGTTCAACAATCTTAAGATTGTTGTACAACTCATTAAGTGTCATCTTCTCCAGTTCAGGCTTGTTGCTCCAAACAACAACATGGGTGTTCCATTCAGCAGATAGGCTATTGAGAAACTTCATGTTTAGGTCTTCTTGTGGAATCACTATCTTCAAAACAGCAAGTTGGCTAACAATCCTCTGTAGCCTGTTAAAGACATGATCAAGAGTTTCAGTGCTTGTGGCACTAAAATTCTCATAGCTTTGCTTCAGCAGTGTTCTTTGTGCCTTCTTAGTGGCTTCATTACCACCAAACCTCTCTAAAATTGCTGCAAAAAGTGTCTTTGCAGTCTCATAATGACTGAAGTTCAACACCTGATCATTGGGAATTGCCATGAGTAACAAACTCTTGGCTTTGAGATCATTCTTCTTCTTGATCCTTTCATCATTGGTGACTGGTTCAGTATTGAGTTTAGTAGTTTTGGTACCATCAGCAAGTGTTTCTTCAGAAGTTGTTGGTTTAAAAGAATCACCATGTAGAATGATATCCCATAGTGCATAATCTTGCACCATGAAGTACTGCTCAATTCTGAGCCTCCAGAGATCATATTCGTTTTGTTTCAGGATTGGAAGTTTGGCAGTGATTGAGGTTTTTGAAGTTTCCATGTCTATCTTCCTTGTTGAAAGAGAAAAAGTTCTTATGGATTTTCTAATTCAAAGTATCAGAACCTGGCTCAGATACCACTTGAGAGGATCTAAACACACGCCTTGTGTTAGAGATACTTTGAGTATATGCTAAGTAGCACGCGGAATTTACTACAAAGCACTTAGAAGATTATGTGTATTATATATGATTGTATGTATGAAACAGTGAAAGTATGAACACAATGATTAAACAACCAAATAGCTTCAATATTATTGATTATAATACGAGTAATCTTAGACTATCACTAGGGTTTTACAACCTTGAAGCTTTCACAAAGATACGTATGACTGATATATGAAACCCTAACCTAGGACCTCCTTTTATATCACAAGGAGTCCTTTACATGATAACTATATCAAGCACAATATTCGTATAAGTCTAACTATATAGAATATACACTAAATCTTTTCTATACTTATCTCTTCACACGTCTGTCTTCATCACATATGCAATATGAACCTTCTATACTAGCAGTACTAACTTAGTTAGTACTGTTAGTGTTAATCTCCAGCAGATGTAACTTTATACCTGGCAGTACTAACTGTTGGTTTAATTCCCAACACTTCTTCATGTATCTTTCAAATGGATACATCCATCGGAATGAAACAGGCCCGCCTTCAAGAGCCTCTTCAGGTAAATGCATAACCAAGTGAATCATAATGTCAAAAAAAGCAGGAGGATATATTTGCTCGAGACTGCACAAAATATTGATTAACTGGTCTTTAGCTTTCACCATGTCTTTCACCATCAAAGTTCGGGCGCAAATTTGCTTAAAGAATAAACAAAGCTCGATCAATGGTGTATAAGTCTATGCGTCCAAGTATTGCTGAAGTCCATAAGGAAGTAACCGTTGCATCATTATATGACAGTCATGAGACTTCATGCCCATTATATTGTTATCATCTTTGGTCACTTTTGACTTGAACATGGATCCGAACCCATCTGGTAGTTTAACTGTTTTGATGTATTGACAGAAGAGTTTTCTTTTATCGGGTGTGAAGGAGTACTTAGCATGAGGCTTCAAGCACTTCCCGTTTTGTTTGTTTGTGAGCCACAACTCCTGTCGAATGCCTAGAGCTTGCAAATCTTGTCTTGCCTTAGCGGTGTCTTTAGATTTGTCATTCATTAACAAAGTGTTCAAGATACTCTCCAACACATTTTTTTCGATATGCATGACATCTAAATTGTGTGGTAGAGAAAGAAAAGACCAATATTCAATATCGTAGAAAATAGACTGTTTAGTCCAGTTCAGTTCGACTGTATGATTACGTTTTATCTTCCCACCCCCATAATCTGGATGTTTCCCCGGCACACGTTTGGGCAATGTCGCAAGTTGAGTCAAGATATCAGCCCTGGTATCTTTTCTAGGAGGATCTCTATCATCGGTTTCACCATTGAATGTCGTATAGTCCCTCCTCCATTTATGGTTTTTTTTAAGAATCATCTATGACAAACATAAGCTGTTTTGTTTATCACATGCGTAGCCGGAGTGTCTACTTTGCATGTAAGGCAAGTGTAGTAACCTTGCCCTTGCCAACCAGACAAACTACTTCGAGCAGGAAAATCATTGATGGTCCATGAAAGCATCGCTCTCAGGTGGAATTGAGTACCTGTAGCAGCGTCCATAGTCAAGACACCTGGTTTTTTCCATAATTCATGCAGGTCATCAATCAAGGGCTTCAAGTAAACATCAATGTCCTTCGCTGGTGATTCAGGGCCAGGAATCAACAACGTCAGCATCAAAGAAGTCTCTTTCATGCATAACTACGGAGGCAAGTTGTATGTTGTTAATATGACCGACCACATGCTGTAAGTCTGACTAAGGTTGCCGAACGGATTGAAACCATCAGCAGCCAACCCTAATCGAACGTTTCTTGGTTCTATAGCAAAATCCGAATATTTATTGTCAAACTTCTGCCATGCTTTACCATCAACTGGGTGTTGCATCTTACCGTTTTCCGTAGACTTTCCAGTAGCATGCCAAGTCATATGTTTTGCAGTGTGAATAGACTTGTACAAACGTTGTAGTCTAGGAATGATAGGAAAGTAACGCAACACCTTGTTAGGAACTTTCTTCCCCGTTGTGTTCTTGTCTTTCCATCTACTCGTTTTACAGACCGGACAATACTCCAAATTTTTGCCATCATCCCCCCGATATAGAAAGCAATCATTTTCACAAGCATGTATCGACTCGTACCCTAACCCGATCTTTTTAAATGTCTTATTTATAGCATAGTATGACGGTGGGAGATTGTAACCTAACCTGGGCGGAAATACCTCCTAGAGAAATTTTAGCGTTTTGTTAAATGAAGTATCACTCCATTTACCGCTGACCTTGAGATGCGTAAACTTTGCCATAAAATCCAATGTTGTCATAAAGTCACAACCCGGGTACAGAGCCTGGTTGGAACTTGCAAGTAACTCTTCAAACTCGTTAAGTAGAGGAGGTGTCATTGCTTGAGTCGGCTCGTTACTTGTCTCGCCAATATTTCCATGAGTCGGCTCATTATTCAGAGGAATATCAAGAATATCATTTTGATCATTATTCGTAGGAATATCAAGAATATCATTAAAGCACGCACCCATGTCACTCATCTCACGTTGTGTTGTGTTATGTACTAACGGCGCAGGATCCGGTTCACCGTGATTGCGCCATTGTGTATAAGTTGGGTCCCACCCATTTTGGCCTATGTGGTTTTTAAGACCTTTGAGAGATACCCATCCAACATTACAACAAAGACGACATGGACATTTTATGTTTACGTAACTATTCAATAACGGCTTGCAATGATCGAGGAATGCGGCAAGACCATCAAGAAATTGTTTTGAACAAAGACTCTCTAAACGGGTCCAACTCTTATCAATTATCATAACTGCATTTTTATGATGCAACCGGTTATTATATGCACTTAATTAATGATTACAAGTTGTTTTGTTCACCTAGTGCAACTATGGAAGGCAATCCTAACCCACTCTTTGAATGATTCGTCTCATATATGAATGCGTATAACTGATTTACTATTTGAGAAAATTTCGGCAGCATTTCCCCTCAACTCCCCAAATATGTGCATTAAAGACATATTCGTAGGAGTAAAAGAGAAACACTGTCGAAATCATCTCAAATAGTAAATCAGATATACGCATCCATATCTTAAATGAGATAAAACATTTAAAAAGCAGTCCCAAACAGGGGACTTTCCGAAATTAATTTCTAATAAATTAATTCCAGACGGGTTTTCTATAGGATGATTAACTTCGGACGGGGACTTTCCGAAATTAATCACTAAAATCCTAAAACATTCACAAAAGTCTAACAATAATACACAAATTGACTAACATTCTAAAATCACATTCACAAATCGACTAACAATCACATATACAAATTGACACCAACCCAATTCACCTAATCAACATATGTATACTCTGTGACTATCTATTTAAAACAACTGAGCATCCCCAATCAAAGTGTGTACTTAGCTACGCAGCAACCAATCACATGAACACTATCATCGATGTCAAATAGAAACACACTATTGCATTTCTATATCCAAGTTTACAATATACATTTCAATTAGGATAATCACATTAGCTACATATCCATCACTACTAACAATGATACACATATTGAGATAATAAGTCCTAAACAGCTAAATTTCCAAATCATTTAAACAGTCTTCACAAACGCAGATTTTAATTGACTAGGTACCAAACAAGTAAGGTTATATAACAACGGCTGATTAAGACAGACAAATGAACCATATTTATATCAGTAATATTAACTAATAACATGTTGATGTATAGCATATCCTGATTCCGGAAGACACCAATCTGCCTAAGCAACACCTAACAACTTAACAACCAATCACTTGAACACTACTGTCGATGCCATATAAACATATAGATGCGCACTTAACTGTTTCCAAGCATTGCATAACAATATATTGTGTAAACTTATTAACGAATCCAAACAAAACTAACATAAATAGATTGCATTTCAATTAGGATAATCACCTTAGCTAGAAATTAAACCAAAATCAAATTCATTTCCAGATTAATTGACCAGCTATTACAAGCTTTAGACTCCTAAAATTAGATTCAATCCAAAATCAATGAGACAATTCCAAAATATAACAAGATAAAACTAAACGATAACATTCATATTAATTCCAAATTAAGCTCCAGTTACAAGATACAACAGAACACCTCTACACAATTCAACCGCATAACAGCCCAACTACTAGAACCAGCGTTCAACTTATTCACACTAACGATTAACTCATATAACACCAGCATTCAACTACGTACTAGAACCAGCATTCAACTAATTACACTTAATCCGCAAAGCATAAAAATGAAAAAACAGTAAGGATATATAAACAACATACTGTCTCGGCTGTACGTCTCAGCTCTCGCCTCTCGCTCTTGGGATGTGGTCTCTTGGGCTATATAAAAAGAGAGCACATTAATATATCGGTTGCTTAAAATTAAAGAGGTAAAACTGTTAACGGCGACATGTCGTCGAGATACCAAAAGTTTAAAAAAAATAAAAAAGAGACTACATTAACTATGTCTCGGCTGTCTCAGCTCTCACTCTCGGCTTTTGCTACTGTTTCGGCAGTATCAAAAAAAAAAAAAAAAAAAAAAAAAAAAGACAGAAAACAACATCAAAAAATTAACAAATGCTACATAATTAAACATTACATTACATAAATTAATAAAAATAAAAAAAATAACAAAAATTAAAAATACCTGCTTCGTATGGAAGAAAAATTGGGGAAGAAGAGGAAGAATTAAACAAGACAAAGGTTAAGGAAAGAATTAAACAAGAGAAGAGGAGGAGGAGAAGTGGTGGTTTGCTATGGTGGCAGTGGTGGTGTAATGGTGTAGCGAATGTGGTGGTGGAGACTGTGGTGGTGGTGGTGGTGTACGGTGTTGTAATGATGGTGTGGTGGTGGAGTAACACTGGTGCAGTGGTGGAGAAGTGGTGGTGGTTAATTCGCCGGCGATGAGAGGGAGATAGAGAATAATTGAGATGGAATCGATATGTGTCTAAGTGTTGACCAGATCTGTTTTTGTTTATGTTTTAATTTTCCCGACGACATGTCGTCGGGACGAATGAATTAACTTTGTCGTTTTGTGATTTGGCGGGATAAATGAAAATTTTGGGGGGTTTTTAACACATCAATACCGACGACATGTCGTCGGTAGGAATTACATATACTAAAAAAATATTTCTTATAAATACTTTTATTTAATAAATACTATAATTTAAAATTAAATACTTTTACTAAATTAAAAAATATATTTAATTTAAATACTTTTATTTAATATATAATTAAAATTAAATACTTTATATTTAAAATTAAATACTTTAATTTAAAATTAAATACTTTTATTAAATTAAAAAAAATATTTAATTTAAATACTTTTATTTAATATATAATTAAAATTAAATACTTTAATTTAAAATTAAATACTTTTATTAAATTAAAAAAATATTTAATTTAAATACTTTTATTTAATATATAATTAAAATTAAATACTTTATATGTTTGTACACGAGATGTTTAACGAATGAGCCGAGATGATATGGTTGTACACGAGATGTTTAACGAATGAGCCGAGATGATATGGTTGTACACGAGATGTTTAACGAATGAGCCGAGATAATATGGTAGTACATGAGATGTTAAACGAATGAGCCGAGATGATATGGTTCTACACGAGATGTTAAACGAATGAGCCGAGGTGATATGGTTGACGAATGAGCCGAAATGATATGGTTGTACCCGAGATGTTTAACGAATGAGCCGAGATGATATGGTTGTACACGAGATGTTAAACGAATGAGCCGAGATGATATGGTTGTACACGAGATATTTAACGAATGAGCCGAGATGATATGGTTGTACATGAGATGTTAAACGAATGAGCCGAGATGATATGGTTCTACACGAGATGTTAATCGACTGAGCCGAGATGATATGGTTGTACACGAGATGTTAAACGAATGAGCCGAGATGATATGGTTGTACACGAGATGTTTAACGAATGAGCCGAGATGATATGGTTGTACACGAGATGTTAAACGAATGAGCCGAGATGATATGGTTGTACACGAGATGTTTAACGAATGAGCTGAGATGATATGGTTGCACATGAGATGTTAAACGAATGAGCCGAGATGATATGGTTCTACACGAGATGTTAAACGAATGAGCCGAGATGATATGGTTGTACACGAGATGTTAAACGAATGAGCCGAGATGATATGGTTGTACACGAGATGTTTAACGAATGAGCCGAGATGATATGGTTGTACACGAGATGTTAAACGAATGAGCCGAGATGATATGGTTATACACGAGATGTTAAACGAATGAGCCGAGATGATATGGTTGTACAGGAGATGTTAAACGAATGAGCCGAGATGATATGTTTGTACACGAGATGTTTAACGAATGTGCCGAGATGATATGGTTATACACGAGATGTTAAACGAATGAGCCGAGATGATATGTTTGTACACGAGATGTTTAACGAATGAGCCGAGATGATATGGTTATACACGAGATGTTAAACGATAAATACAATCAAATCATTAACACGGTAACTAAAGACATAGTCTTAGGAATAAAAACAAACAAGTTTTATTACACATTCATTAAAGATTACATGGAAACACAACAAAGACTTATTTTAACAATCCTAACGCAAGACTATTACCCCCATATCTTATCCACGCCGATGGCTAGAATCACGATTGGTACGAGAATCACTAAAACCCCGACCAAAAATTCATAGTCTTCATCCGGAACGTAGGCCAAGTAGATGACAGCGAGAATGACATACACAATCGCAATAATGGTAACAAGATACGGCATTTTGAAGAATTGATGAGAGAAATATGAGTGGTGGAAGAATGAAAATTAAATGGGGTATTTATAAGAAGGAAAATAGCCGTTGGAGTGCACTGTTCATAGCCGTTGGTATTTATAAGAGGTTTGGTGTTTGATGAAGCGAAAAGTGTACCGCTTTTAGGGGGTCATTTAAGCCCTAATTCGTGATTATTTGATCAAATATTGCCCTAAATCGTTCCTTTTTTCATTTTAGGTACTTTGGAGAAGAAATCTGGAAAAGGAAGCATTTTGGACGTTTTTGGAGCGAAAAGTGAAGAAAACGGCAAAGTCTCCAAAATCAAGCTGGAAACAGAGCTTGACGGCGTCACGCTTTTTAGGTGACGGCGTCACGTACTGGCAAAAGGATGAATATGAATTTACACGTGACGCGCCAGAAGGTTTTGTGGAATTAAAGGGTGACGGCGTCACGTGTTAATGGATGTAGGCCGTCAAGTGTTAAGTTAAAGAGAGACGGGTCAGAGGATTTTTTACGGTGACGGCGTCAGGATCATAGACCTGAAGACGTCAGATGATATAGAGTGACGGCGTCAAAGTATTCTTACACGAGAAGGAACCTTAGTGAAACCGCCACAAGTTAATCAAGACAATCACAACTCGCGCGCGGAGTAGCTGTTACTGTTTTGGCCATAAAATCCTCATACGAACTCGGATTTAGGTGATTCAAAAGGCCACGGATTCGGGACGAAGAAATCTACAATTTGGTGAAAAAGGGGATCTGACGCCGTCAAGTGTATGGGCTGACGCCGTCAGATCGGGCCGACAGAAAGTTACCTATAAATATAACCTTATAACTTCATTATTTGTAAGCCCTAAACCCTAAGTCCGATTCTAGGGTTTAGGTAGGTGTTTTTCCAGCAACTTAGAGGGTTTCAATCACTTCATAACCATCAAATATTGGTTTGTTGATTCTAACTTAATTATGTCTTTCATTATTATGGTTGTTTGCCCTTCATTGATCATGCTTTGCTAATTTACCTTGTGTCTACTTATGATTGTGTGAAACTTGTATATAATTAATTAGATCTTATTGATTCCTTGTTGATGTATGTGTCTATCGTCATCAATAAAGGTGTGACACTTCAATAGATCTTATTGGTTTAGCTTATAATTCTTGTTTCCTATTGTCTCTTGTTTGATTGGGTGATATCGATGTTAGGCTTAAGAAAACTGGCTAACCTCCTATACGGTAACTTGCTTGAACGTCTTAAGAAACATGAACCAATGCGTACTAGGTTTATTTGGTTGTATTTAATGCATGAGTGAATTCTAGTGATCCCATGTTAGGAGCTTCTTAGCCGGCTCGACATAGGAGTGAAGTAGGAGCTTATAGAGTTGGGGAAGTACGTACGCCACCCCACGAATGGTATTAAGGAATACAACCCGTCAATTAAAACAAGGTTACAATTCAATAGGTAGAATTGGATAGCTAGCAAGGAGTAATACATCATAGGTAGACATGCTTTACTTCCCTTGTAGAACCCTAGTTTTCTTTCCTGCACATTAGTTTAAGTAGTAGCTTTTGGGTTAGTTGATTAGCAACTAATTCCGCCCCTTCTTCCAAAACCCGATATTTTTACTTGCTTTCCATAAAATATAAAAATACAAAAAGAATCATCCCGCACCTCTAGACCTAGGAGATAAATTTCAATCCTAACGAACACTATTCTTTGAGTTGAACGATCAATCCCCCGGTACTTGCCACTTCACTATACTACAACGGTCAGGTACACTGCCTGGTGGGGATTGCAAGCCTCTTGAGATCCCTTGAGAGGTAAAACCTACTGCAAGAGCGCAATCCCACGCATCAAGTTTTTGGCGCCGCAGCCCGGGGAGTAGTTATTGCTTAGGTTGAAATTTATTTTTATTTGGTCTACTCATTAGATTCCTATCTAGTGAGATTTTTATTTTCTTTTTATTAGCTTTCTAGTAGTCTATCTTTTCTTTGTGTCTTTGTTCGTAAAAACCTTTCCATTAACTCTTCCGTTCACCAATATGGAGTACGCGAACCCACCATACTACCGACCACGAAATCCATTTGCCCCTAATGACATCTTGATGTTCAACCAATATCGAGATGAACCCATATATGATGCATGGACTCGTTTTAAAAACTTACTCCGAATAGTCCCTCATCATAGCTTCGATTTAGCATCCCTAACCCAAATCTTTTACGATCGTGTCGACCGATATGACCAAATGTGCATTAACGATTTTGCCAATAGGGACCTTAGGGAATTAAATGCTGAAGAAGCATGGGATACCATAGAAGATTGTGCCCAATATTATTATAGAGTAGACAACCCAACAAACGTTAGTACAAGTCAATTGACCACAAATTTCAAGGATCATGAAACATGTTTGTTTGGGGATGAGGGTAGAGTTGAGCCACCTAGTTGCATGTCATGGTTAGGCACTACCATAATACAGGATGAACACATAGGTGATCTTGACATAAGGAATGATGAGGTAAGTAACATAAGCCCGCTAAATACCCCACAAGTCCTACCATCATTTGAGGCACACACACCGCCCGTGACTTACCTGGAAGAAGTAGAAGTGACTTTAGGAATCCCAATGGAGGTAGAACCCTTGGACCAAGCACAACTAGAGGATATAGGTTTGAACACTTTTAGTGATGACCTTACTCTTAGTTCTAGCGAATTTCCTAGTGTTGATGAACCGGAACCTCAACCTTTACACAACTTTCCATCCTTAGATTTACATCTAGGAGACAAAAGAGGAACCGACCCACCCATCAACCCTTATTATCCGGGTAGTTTTAGGATTAAGGAAGCCATTCACTCACCCCCTTCACCTCACGTGGCATATTTCCACCCTAAGGGTGTGTATCGCTACTTTCACCCGCACTTAATCCTAAGTGTAGAGAAAACCTCCCCTATTTTTGTTAAATAAGGGTAGAGTCAGGCCCGTGACTCGAACAAAAACAAGCGCTTCTTGGGAGGCAACCCAAGCTTTATTTGTTTAATTGTTTGATGTTTTTATTTTATTTGTTTGTTGGTGTCATATATGCTTAATCATAATTGTTTAATTTTCATGTTTCGAATAATTTGTGAAAATGCTTTATCTTGTTTTTAACCTCATCTTAATTGCATATAAAGGTATTTTACAAAAAGATAAGTGTAGGGAAGCTTATATTTTGTTAAAAAGAAAAAAATTCGAACATGGAAAATTCACAATTCATGATTAGCATGTATTCTATCTTGTTTATGTGTCAATACTTGTGGACATGTTTTATGAGTCCCTATTTGTAAGTCATCCCGCAAGTATCCTATCCTTTTATTGCTTTCTTTTGTTTTTATTTCTAAGTCTGGAAATACATCTAGTTGTGGTTTTTCTTTGTTCGGTTTGATGCTTTGGTTTTTGTGTTTGTTGGTTACAGGTATTATTGGATAAAAAGATGTACGTGCAACACATCAAGAGGATGATTATATTTCTGGAGTGAAGCTTATCATGTTCATTCTCTTGGAGGGAGATTTAACCATATTATCACATCATCCATACCGAGCGAATCAGGGGAGTATTAGTTTCTTCCATTCTCATTTATTTTTACTTTTACATCTTTTGTCTAGAACATTGGGGACAATGTTCGGATTAAGTGTAGGGAGGGTAAATTAGGATGCCTTAGAAACTACAACTTCGCTTGATTTTTGTTTTGTTTAATAGTGAATGTGTAATAAAGCCAAGAGAAATATTGGTTAGGGCAATTTTAGCACCAAATTTAAAATTTTTTACAACATATAGGAGTGAAACTTTGATTTTAATAAGCGTCTCATGGATAGGGAATTGTATGACTAGCACAAAAAACCATACCACTCAAAAATTTCCATCCCAAATATGTGAGGTTCGCCTTTAGATCTTTAGGAAAAAGCATTCATTGTTGGTGCTTATGAGTGTACCGGTAGTTTATAGATTCTAGAACTTGCGTTTGTGATGCATACCGAGACCGCTAGTGAGACTACATTCGTGTAGTTAGGATTGACTACATGATAAGAGGCATTAGGATTAACCCATTGTTTTATACCTGTGTTTTTGTTATAATTACTTTGGCTACATTGGACAAGTAATTCTCCCACACCCTTTGCGTTGTACCCATTTTTGGTACACGATACCCCTAGTACACCCCTCAGAGCCTATCTTTTCGTTTCGACCTTTAAGCATTTTACTTAAAGGAAGAATTTGTTTACACCCCACTTAAATGTACACCCAAATCGCCTTAGCCTACCTTGTGTGCACTCATCTTTAGTGCATTATTGTGACAACATTTGTTTAAACCCTTAGTTAATTATCTAATTGATTACATGGTTGCTAATTCGAGTCATATCCTTGTACATATTATTTTGGGACGATTGGGATTTATGGGTAAAGTACTAGTGTAATGGAGTAATGGGGAAGAACATCATTTATTACCCCCATATGTACGTTAATATTTTAAAGTACTCCAAATGTTTCGATTATCTTGATTCGAGTCATTAGAATAATTTTATGTAAAGTATGTAAAAGTTCAAGTGTAGGGATGGTACAAAGAATCCCTAGTGATGTATTGTTTTGGATGGTAGGGCAAGAGTGTATGCAAAAAAAAAAAAAAAAAAAAAAAAAAAAAAAAAAAAAAAAAGTGAAGAAAAAGCATACGGACTACCATCCGCCTCTATCTTTTATTTATGTTTTGTTTTGTTCTATGTTTATTAGTTCGTGATTAGTTTAAGTTGAGTCGAGTCTTGGCTTAGCAACGCCTCATTCTACATGTAATTGACCAAGATGATTGACTTGCCACCAGTAAAAATATCCTTATCCAACAAACCGTGTTTTCCTTATCCCTACACCTAACGTTATAACCCTTTGTAAAGACCTCTTTGATAGTTTATCCTAGGTGCTTACGCCAAAAGTGGTAGAGGCGTGATCCTTTCCCAAGCCTATGGTAATCTATTTTCTATGACAGGTAGTGAGCGATATTCTTCCACTTCCATTTATGATATATAAATTTACAACACCCGAGGGATGAGAGTATCCAAACACTTATTGTGAGGTGCTAGTGTATAATTTCCGTGCTTATTTTGACCAAGGTGGAATGATCATTTGTTGTAATTACTTTTATATTAATGTTAAATGACCCCTAACTTGTATTTCAATTGGTGGAAAAGCGCATTTGCTTGAGGACAAGCAAATCTCAAGTGTAAGGGTATTTGATGAAGCGAAAAGTGTACCGCTTTTAGGGGGTCATTTAAGCCCTAATTCGTGATTATTTGATCAAATATTGCCCTAAATCATTCCTTTTGTCATTTTAGGTACTTTGGAGAAGAAATCTGGAAAAGGAAGCATTTTGGACGTTTTTGGAGCGAAAAGTGAAGAAAACGGCAAAGTCTCCAAAATCAAGCTGGAAACAGAGCTTGACGGCGTCACGCTTTGTAGGTGACGGCGTCACATACTGGCAAAAGGATGAATATGAATTTACACGTGACGCGCCAGAAGGTTTTGTGGAATTAAAGGGTGACGGCGTCACGTGTTAATGGATGTAGGCCGTCAAGTGTTAAGTTAAAGAGAGATAGGCCAGAGGATTTTTGAAGGTGTCGGCGTCAGGATCATAGACCTGACGACGTCAGATGATATAGAGTGACGACGTCAAAGTATTCTTACACGAGAAGGAACCTTAGTGAAACCGCCACAAGTTAATCAAGACAATCACAACTCGCGCGCGGAGTAGCTGTTACTGTTTTGGCCATAAAATCCTCATACGAACTCGGATTTAGGTGATTCAAAAGGCCACGGATTCGGGACGAAGAAATCTACAATTTGGTGAAAAAGGGGATCTGAAGCCGTCAAGTGTATGGGCTGACGCCGTCAGATCGGGCCGACAGAAAGTTACCTATAAATATAACCTTATAACTTCATTATTTGTAAGCCCTAAACCCTAAGTCCGATTCTAGGGTTTAGGTAGGTGTTTTTCCAGCAACTTAGAGGGTTTCAATCACTTCATAACCATCAAATATTGGTTTGTTGATTCTAACTTAATTATGTCTTTAATTATTATGGTTGTTTGCCCTTCATTGATCATGCTTTGCTAATTCACCTTGTGTCTACTTATGATTGTGTGAAACTTGTATATAATTAATTAGATCTTATTGATTCCTTGTTGATGTATGCGTCTATCGTCATCAATAAAGGTGTGACACTTCAATAGATCTTATTGGTTTAGCTTATAATTCTTGTTTCCTATTGTCTCTTGTTTGATTGGGTGATATCGATGTTAGGCTTAAGAAAACTGGCTAACCTCCTATACGGTAACTTGCTTGAACGTCTTAAGAAACATGAACCAATGCGTACTAGGTTTATTTGGTTGTATTTAATGCATGAGTGAATTCTAGTGATCCCATGTTAGGAGCTTCTTAGCCGGCTCGACATAGGAGTGAAGTAGGAGCTTATAGAGTTGGGGAAGTACGTACGCCACCCCACGAATGGTATTAAGGAATACAACCCGTCAATTAAAACAAGGTTACAATTCAATAGGTAGAATTGGATAGCTAGCAAGGAGTAATACATCATAGGTAGACATGCTTTACTTCCCTTGTAGAACCCTAGTTTTCTTTCCTGCACATTAGTTTAAGTAGTAGCTTTTGGGTTAGTTGATTAGCAACTAATTCCGCCCCTTCTTCCAAAACCCGATATTTTTACTTGCTTTCCATAAAATATAAAAATACAAAAAGAATCATCCCGCACCTCTAGACCTAGGAGATAAATTTCAATCCTAACGAACACTATTCTTTGAGTTGAACGATCAATCCCCCGGTACTTGCCACTTCACTATACT